>CM060450.1:25128524-27528524 GCA_030545235.1 Helianthus tuberosus | reverse complement strand
GTTAAGAAGACTAAAAAGGTCAAGGGTAGCATTTCTGGGGCTACTAAGCCTTCTGTTGATGCCTAAAATTCGTAGCTTTCTTAGCACTTTGTTAAAACAATTCGTGGTTTGTAACAGTTGAACAATATTAGGTTTTCAGGGACCCTTAAGGTTCCTTTTGGTTGTGTTGAAGGCCTGTATGGCCGTTGAACAATGTCTAGACTTGCAAGTTACTAGGACTTGCCTTAACTTATGTTTAGAAGTCTTTTAGGACTTTCTTTGACATGGTACAATGTTTTAACTTTCTACCTTATGTTGCGTTTTTTAGATTTGTGCCTGCTTCCGTTAAGGTAGTCTGTTTGGCTTTAACCTTCCAAGCCTTTTGGCTGTTTGTTACTAGGTTGAAGCCTTTAGGGTTTCGAGTTGTTACTCGGGTGGCTTGAATCCTTGAAGGCTTCTTGGTCTTGTGCCTTGACTTGGTTTCTATCTTTGTGATTTTTGTCCAAGTGACTTTGTTCTTGTAGATTTTCTTTGTTCTTTTGTAACTTTGTCTTTGTCGAGTTTGTGCTGCCCTTATGTTTTTTATACCTAAAAGGGGTCAGTGCTGCAGACACTTAGCCTTGGCATTTTTAACAAGAAGAGATAGCACCTATCCTTTTTATTATTTCTTTTGGTTTTTTAGCCTCTTTGTGGACTATATTTTTAAGGCTTAGGGAACATTTGGTGTAGGCTGCTCATACCCGTCTATGAGACAATTTTATTTTTTCTTAACTAGTCTCATGGAGTTGTATTGATTTAGGAACTCACCCCTTATATAGGCTCATTCAACCCTTGAACCTATTGAGCGATGTGGCCTGGGAGCTCATCCCCTTACATGGCCCTTGCCATGGAGTTTTTTGCTAGGTTCTCAACCTGATCTTAGGATAGAAAGACAAGTTTGATAAAACAACTTCATTCATTCAAGCAATACTTGCTTTTTACAAAAGGTGTTCATAGTTGTGTTCGAAATACATTTTGATATAAACCAAACTTTCCTGTCTAAACATGGAACCTTTTCAGGGTTTTGCCGTTCCAATGTCTTGGAAGCCTTTTGCCTTCTGAGTCAGCCAGCTTGTAGGATCCACCTTTGTGTGCTTCAAGGATGGTGTATGGGCCTTCCCATTTTGGACCAAGCTTTCCTTGGTTTTCTTTCTTGCTGGCTTCGTTGTTTCTGAGGACCAGGTCCCCCGGCTTGAAACGTTCGTTCTTGACTTTTTTGTTGTAGTAAGCTTCCATCTGTTGTTTATATTTGGCCTCTTGAATTGCGGCTTGATCTCTTGCTTCCTCTAGGAGTTGTAAATTCAACATGGTCTCTTTTTGGTTTGCTTCGGGATCCATGTTGACAATTCTTTGGGTTACAACTCCTATTTCGGCAGGGATCACAGCTTCGGATCCAAATACCAAGCTGTAAGGTGTTTTCTTGTGGCTTGTTTTTTCCGTTGTTCTAATTGCCCATAGAACACTAGGTAATTCTTCAAGCCAGTAGCTTTCGTATCTTCCCAATCTTGTCTTTATGCCTTCCACTATGCTTCTATTTGTTCTCTCAACTTGCCCGTTTGATTGCGGATAAGCCACTGAGCTGAAAACCTGATCGATTTTGTATTCTTTGCACCAAACGCTGAAAGGCTTCTCAGCAAATTGCCTTCCGTTATCGGTGACAAGTACTCCTGGTAATCCATAACGGCAAATGATGTTTTCCCAGACAAAGTCAATGACTTGCTTTCCTGTGATCTTGGCAAGTGGCTTGACCTCGGGCCACTTGGTGAAATAGTCTACCGCCACCAGTAGGAATTTCACTCCCCCTTTGCTTGGGGGAAATGGACCAACAATGTCCATTCCCCACTTATGGAATGGCCAAGCGGAGGTTATTGGAACTAAATCATGCTTGGGACTTTTTGGGATTGGTGCATGGATCTGGCAGGCATCACATTTCTTCAATTCTTCAGCTGTGTCGCGATGCATTGAAGGCCAGAAATATCCGAGGTTCATGAGCTTTGCAACTACCGACCTAGCTCCAAAGTGAGCTCCACACACTCCTTCATGAATTTCCTTGATCAAATACTTACTTTGCTCGGGGCCGACACATCTTAGCAAGGGAGCAAGGTAACCCTTTTTGTAAAGGGTTTCTCCTTGCAGTATGTATTGCATTGCCTTGATTTCAACCCTTTTAGCTTCCACTTGATCATTGGGTAATTCACCATTTTTGAGGAACTTTCTTATGGGAGTCATCCAGTTTGGTTCTTCTTCGGTAACCACATCTTGAACCTCCAATTCATTAATGGATGGGGCCTTCAACACTTCTACCAGTACCTTCTTGGTGAGGTGGGCAAAAGTGAGAGATGCAAGCTTACTTAGGGCATCGGCCTCTTTGTTTTGAGATCTGGGGATCTGTTTGATGTTGCATGCTTGGAAGGTACTCATCAGTTCCTTGGATTTTTCTCTGTATTTTTTCATGTTGGGCTCTTTAGCTATGTAGCTGTCATTCACTTGGCTTGAGACCAGCAACGAATCCGTGAACACTTCAAGCTTTTCAACCTTCATTTCTTTGGCCAGCCTTAAGCCGGCTATTAGTGCTTCGTATTCAGCCTCGTTATTGGTGGTCTGAAAATCAAAACGAAGAGCATATGTGAATTCCAAACCTTTTGGGTTGATCAAAATTAATCCAGCCCCTGACCCTTCAACGCTTGAAGCCCCGTCGGTAAAAAGCTTCCAGGCTTCAGGGTTGGGAGGTTCAGTGGTGGCAGTGTTTACTTCAGTGACTGTTTGGTTTGGGACTTCCACAATGAAATCGGCCAAGACTTGAGCCTTGATAGCTTTTCTTGGGACATAGGTGATGTTATGTTCACCTAGTTCTATGGCCCATTTGGCTAATCGCCCCGAGTTTTCAGGTTTTTCAAGCACACTCTTAATAGGTTGGTCGGTGACCACTTGTATGGGGTGTGCTTGGAAATACCTTCGAAGCCTTCTAGCTGTTTGAACTAAGGCTAAGGCAAGTTTTTCAAGGGGAGGGTATTTTGTTTCAGCTAATTTTAAGGTTTTGCTGAAAAAATAAACGGGTACCTGGGCCTTGTCTCGCCCAATGGTGAGGACTGCACTGATGGCCTCGTCCGTGATTGAGAGGTACACCGATATTAACTCCCCGGTTTTTGGTGCCGCAATGTCTGGTAGGGAAGCTAGATGTTGCTTCATCTGGTTGAAAGCTTCTTCAGCTTCTTCAGTCCATTTGAAATCCTTTTTATCTGAGCAGTTCTTGAGCGTTTTGTAGAAGGGCAGAGATCTTTCGGCTAACTTTGAGGTAAAACGCTTCAAGGCTGCAAGCTTCCCGTTCAAGCTTTCAACTTCCTTCTTGGTCTTTGGTGGCTTGGTTTCAAGGACGGCTTTTACTTTGTTAGGGTTGGCTTTGATGCTTTGTTTTCCAACAATGTGGCCCAAGAATTTTCCTTCTTCGAATCCAAATGAACACTTTTCCGGATTAAGCTTCATGTTAACCTTTCTGAGGTTCTTGAAAGTTTCTTGAATATCATCGAGCATTTGGTATTCCGTTTTGCTTTTAATAACCAAGTCATCGACATATGCCTCCATGTTCTTGCCGATTTGGCTTTTGAAGGCTTTGTCAACGAGCCGTTGATAGGTTGCTCCTGCATTTTTGAGACCGAAAGGCATCTTTTGATAGCAAAAGATCCCTTTGTCCGTGTGAAAGGCTGTCTTTTCCTCATCCTCTTTTTTCATGAGGATTTGGTGATAGCCTTTGTATGCATCAAGAAAGCATTTGAACGAGTAGCCTGTGAGGGAGTCAACTTTGAGATCAATTTCTGGTAGTGGATAGCAATCCTTAGGACAAGCTTTGTTAAGATCCTTAAAGTCTATGCACATCCTCCAAGAGTTGTCTGGTTTCTTGACCATGACCGGGTTTGCAACCCATGACTGGTACTTGACTTCTCGGAGAATACCGGCTGACACAAGCTTTTCGACCTCTTGGCAGGCTGCCAGACTTCTCTCTGGGGCCAAGCTTCTTTTCTTCTGGACCACAGGCTTGACCTCTGGTGGTATTCTCAACTCATGCTCGGCAATGTCCCGGGGGATCCCGGTCATATCTTCAGGACACCAAGCGAATACATCGCTGTAGTGTGTTAGCAATTTTTCAAGGTATGAAAGGGTCTCTTGAGAAAGGTCTGGGTTGACCCTTATTCTTTGTTCAGGGTATTTGGGGTTTATGACCAACCTTTGCTTGTCTTCTTCACTGTTTGATCTTTCACCTTCAACCATGTAGGCTTCCTGAGAGGGTTGAAGGGTTGCTATGCCCCTTTCGGTGGGAAATTTGACTGTGCCATGGCCAACAGACACTGCCATGTAAAATGCACACTGTCCTGGTCTTCCGATGATCACATCATAGCTTGAGGGGATGTTGATAACCACAAAGGTGAGTGGTTGGGTTCTTTCTTTTAAACCTTCACTGAAACGAACATTAAGTGTCAGTTGCCCTAAAGGCTTGAGGGGTATGTCAGCGATACCTTTTATGGAGGTCCCGGAGGGTTGAAGCCTTGAACGTTCTTCGTTGCTCAATCGGTTGAAGAATTTTTCGAACATGATTTCAGTGGCTGCCCCCGTGTCTATGTATGCCTTGCATGTTTGCAACGTTCCCACGGTAGCTTCTACCACGAGGGGGCTAGGGAGAGGGTCATTCTCTGTAGGGGGGAAACAGACGCACTGAAGCTCCCAAGCTTCCAACCTCTGCCTCTTGTGCGGAACCTTTCCATCGAAATCTACCATATTGACTTCCTTCCCCTTTCCTTCAGCCATTTTGTCCCGGACTCCCTTTACCAAATGAGCGAGTTCTCCGGACTTAACAGCTTCTTCTATTCTTTTCTTGAGTTGGAAGCAATCATTAGTGTGGTGACCCTTTTCTTCATGAAACTCGTAGTATTGGGTGGAGTTCTCGTTTTTCCTGCTTTTGGGGAGAGGTCTAGGAGGCCGAAAGTTTTGTTTAACTTCTTCTGTTGCAAGGATTTCTTGCGGGGTCTTTGTGAGGGGTGTGAAACTTATGCCTTTTTCCCTGCTTGAAAGGTTCCGACCTTCAGACCTTCGAGGGTCTAAACCCTTTGACCGCCGGTCATAGGAGTTGAAGTTCCCTCTTTTTCTGGCTGGACTGTTGCTTCTCCAGCCGGACCCTCTTTTTCTTTGTTCCTTAATGTCTACTGCCTCCTCTCCCCGGATGTGGGCTTCAGCCCTTTCAAGAGCTTCTTCTAAGGTCTTGGGTAGAGATTTGTTGAAATCCCTTGTAAGGTACTTAGAGGTGATGGCATTCATGAAGCCGGCCACTCTCATTTTCTCATCGGCCCCTACATAAGTCAGACCTTCCTTCTTGTATCGTTCAATGAAAGCACGGAGACTTTCATCATCACGTTGTTTTATCTGAAAGATCACTGTTGCATCTTTGACATATCGTCTTTGTTGGGAGAAATTGGCCAGGAAACCCTTGCTGAGATCATCAAAGCTTCGAACACTTTGAGCAGGCAAATCGTTGAACCAGATCCTGGCGGATCCAACAAGAGTTTGCATGAACATTAGGCAACACTCAGCGTTGGACCATTTCTCTATCCGAGCTGCACCGGTGAAGATCTGAAGGTGGTCCTCAGGATCTTCAGTCCCATCATACGTTCTGATGTGGGCTGGCATTTTGATCTTTGACTGGAAATCATAATCGGCTATCTGCCTTGAAAAGCATGAAAGGTTACTTGGCTTGTATGGTTTAGCCAAGTCTTCTTCAGTCCTTGCATCCACATTACTGCTATTGCCGTTGTTTTCCCTGAGTGGCAAGCACTTGATTAATGAAGTGTTGCCATGGGAAGTTGGCCATCATCTGGGTCATCATGTTGGGCATAGGGTTGAAGCCTTGAAGGCTTCCTGGGCCAGCGGAGCAGTTTATCCCCAGGGGAGTACTCATAACAGCACTTCGCGCCAAGGGGAGCACGGACAGAGCTTGCTCCCATGTAGTTGCAGTGGACGCTGGATAGCTTGTCACCGGGGATTGTAGGAGCTGGTCAAGAGTTAGCTCATGTCCCAGAGGAACACCACTAGTAATTGGTTGGGAAGAGAAGATAGGATGCACCGTAGGATTTGTCATAGTGGACAGATAAGGGTGAGGGTTTGAAAGGTTACTGGGACCAGCCTCACCTCTTGTTACAAAAAGAGGAGGAGGTGGCCCAGGAGACAATGTTGGCTCAGGTTCGTCATAGTCTAAACGAATCCTCACTCCCTTTTCTCTTTCTTTACTCACATGCTGGTTGAGAAGAGTCCTTAGCACAAGGAAATTGTTAGCAACCCCTTCAGGGGTGAGTTCAACACATGATGGGGCATCAGAGACACCGATATTGGGAGATGGAACTCCGGATCTGGACGGAGTTGGTGTGTTGAAGTTGAGGAACTCGGGTGTGCTCCCCGGAGTTGAGAAAGAAGTCGGTATAGCCACGTGAGCTTGGCTACTACCCGGAGTAGAAGTGTTTGGAATCTGATTCACTTCTTCCGGGGATCCACTTTCAGACATGATGATTTTAAGCGAAAAGAGCTACACTACTAGGTCCTTTGGAGAAGAAATAACGGCGTAGCCCCACGGTGGGCGCCAACTTGTTGATGCAACAAATACAAGACCAACGGTGGTAGCTGGGCTGGTTAGGCAAAAGGGTTGAAGGGTTCAACTTTGCCTAACGCAGGTCGTGGGGTCCCCCCACGTTTGCAAAACGCGGAAGGAGGTTCACTAGTTAGTTTTTGTTGTTTGCTGGAGATCCTTCTCTGAATTGTATCCAGATTCGGATGTGGGAGCAAATAGAATGTGTGTGGTGTGTGTGAAAATGAGTGACTCGCATGTAAGCAAGTACTCAATGTGAATGACCAGAGATTAGAGAATCAGGGCTGGTCAGGAGATGTTTTCTGAAGTAAATGAAGTGTCAATTTATAGGAGAAGACATCTCCCGAAGTAGAATTCATTTGACTAGTGATCCTTCTTGCAGTGAGGGGCTTACCCTTTCGGGGGTTGAAGCCTTTTGTCCCCCGGATAATAGCGTGCATTCCTGCAGACCTGCATTACTTTTACGGCTGTGGGTTGGTGAAGCAATCCCTGGATGTGACTGGCTACTGTTCCCGTGTTGCTTTTCCCTTCTTCACAGCTTTTTAAGCCTTGAACCCTTTAAACTTTTAAGCATTTACGTATTTAGCCATTTTATTCAATCTTAGGCTACCCCCGTCATCAGTACCTATTGTTGTTTTATAAGCAGTTCGAAAAGCCCATAAAGCATCATCTAATTTATCTGCCCATTCCTTTTTATTTAGCCCTACGGTTTTTTCGAGTATTCGTTTTAAACCTCTATTAGTCACTTCGGCTTGTCCGTTTGTTTGAGGGTGATATGTTGTTGAGACCCGGTGATAGACCCCATATCTTGTTAAAAAAATTTCGAGTTGATGGTTGCAAAAATGGGTACCTCTATCACTTATTAATGCTTTAGGTGTGCCAAAACGAGAGAATAATTTTTTCAGAAATCTTACCACGACTCTTCCATCATTTGTTGGAAGTGCCTCGGCCTCGGCCCATTTAGACAAGTAGTCTACTGCCACAAGTATATATTTGTTTCCTTTCTATGGTGGGAAAGGTCCCATAAAGTCGAGTCCCCACACATAAAAAATTTCACAAACAAGAATGCCATTTTGTGGCATCTCGTTTTTGGAAGAAATATTACCTGTTCTTTGGCAAGCATCACATGTTTTGACAAGACTTTGGGCGTCTTTGTAAATGGTTGGCCAATAAAATCCTGAATCGAATACCTTTCGTGCGGTACTAGCGGCACCATGATGCCCTCCGTATGGACCTTCATGACAATGGCGGAGAATTCTTCGTGCTTCGCTACCATGTACGCATCGTCGGACGAGTTGGTCGGCACACATTTTGAAAAGATAGGGATCTTCCCAAAAATAGTGTTTCACATTGGCAAAGAACTTTTTCCTTTGATGATGTGGCCACCCTTTTGCGACTATACCGCTAGCAAGGTAGTTAGCATAGTCGGCGTACCATGGTTCCTCCTTATATTCCACCATTTCCAGGGACTCAGTTGGAAATTTTTCGTTGATTTGATCGTCCCTGGTCGCCTCCAAAGCTGGGTCTTCTAAGCGCGAAAGATGATATGCTGCGGTATTTTCTGCTCCTCTTTTGTCTCTGATTTCAATGTCAAATTCTTGGAGGAGTAGAATCCACCGAATCAAACGTGGTTTTGCGTCCTGCTTCTTGAAGAGATATCGAATGGCTACATGATCTGTATAGACTATAGTTTTAGAAAGAACAAGATAAGAACGAAATTTATCAAAAGCAAATACCACAGCTAGTAATTCTTTTTTAGTTGTTGTGTAATTTTCTTGTGCATCATTAAGTGTTTTACTAGCATAATAAATTGGGTGGAAATGCTTTTCTTTTCTTTGTCCCAAGACAGCTCCAACTGCAAAGTCACTAGCATCACACATGATTTCGAAAGGAAATTTCCAATCAGGCGCTATCATGATAGGTGCATTGAGTAACATTTCCTTTAAGGTTAGAAATGCTTGGTTGCAGTCCTTGTCAAAGATAAAAGGAGCATCTTTTTCAAGTAATTTCGTTAGAGGCCTTGAGATTTTAGAAAAGTCTTTGATAAACCGTCTATAGAATCCGGCATGCCCTAGGAAACTTCTGATAGCTCTTACGGAGGATGGAGGTGGTAATCTAGAAATGGTGTCTATTTTGGCTCGATCCACCTCCATTCCTTCGCTTGAGATCTTGTGACCGAGTACTATTCCCTCTGTTACCATGAAATGGCATTTTTCCCAATTAAGGGCGAGGTTAGTTTCCTCACATCGAGATAACATTCGTTCAAGGTTATCGAGGCATTAGTCGTATGAATCCCCAAAGATAGAAAAGTCGTCCATGAAGACTTCCATTGTCTTTTCTATCATGTCATGGAAAATGGCTACCATGCAACGTTGGAATGTTGCGGGGGCATTACATAGACCAAACGGCATGCGTCGATAAGCAAAAGTTCCATAGGGACATGTGAAAGTTGTCTTTTCTTGGTCTTCGGGTGCTATCGGGATTTGAAAGTAACCTGAAAAACCATCCAAGAAACAATAAAATTTATGACCGGATAATCTTTCTAACATTTGATCAATGAAGGGTAAAGGAAAGTGATCTTTTCTTGTTGCTTCATTTAATCGTCTATAATCTATACAAACTCTCCATCCTGTGACGGTTCTTGTTGGTATTAATTCATTCTTTTCGTTAGTTATTACCGTCATACCTCCTTTCTTTGGAACTACTTGGACGGGACTTACCCAAGGACTATCGGAGATAGGATAGATAAGTCCGGCGTCAAGTAACTTGATGACCTCGTTTTTAACCACTTCTTGAACATTTGGATTCACTCGACGTTGTGGTTGTATGACCGATTTGTAGTCATCATTCATCAAAATTTTGTGTGAGCACATAGAAGGACTAATTCCTTTTATGTCTACAAGTTTCCAAGCTATTGCATTTTTATGTTTTTTCAAAAGACTAATTAATTTTTCTTTTTCCAAGCTATCTAATTTAGACGAAATAATTACAGGTAAATTACCCTCTTTGTCTAGAAAAGCATATTCCAAACCTTTTGGAAGTTCTTTGAGCTCAAGTGGTGGGTCGTTAGGAGACTCCTTATTTGGTTGCTCATTTCGATCAAGAACTTTAAAAGTTTGTTCTATGGCGACCTCTTCTTCAACAAAGTGGTCAATCTCTTCACTTGTATCGGGTGGTTCATCTTCATCTTCAATTAGGGGGTCATTATTGCCGAATGGATATTTCATTGACCATTCGAGATCGTCACTTCTTTTAAATGCCCCTAATTGAAGAGGTAGATTGTTGAACTTCCGGTTTTTCAAAGCTTCGTGAGTTTTTACAAATGGTCGTCCCAACATTAGAGGAGCGTCATCGAGGATGACAAAGTCGGTCGGGATTACCATTTGATTTGTTTGAACCAATACATCCTTAACTATACCGATTGATTTTATTACCTTCCGATTAGATAGAAAAATGGGTATTTGAAGTGGAGAAAAATCACTAATACTTAATTTTTCGAAAATGTAATTAGGCATTATGTTAACACAAAGATCTTTATCGATTGTGACATTACTAATAAATGAATTTTGAAAGAAACATGGAACCGGTGTAATGTTAATTTCAAATGGGTCTTCTTTTATTAGCGAAGTTTGATCATTAGTTAATTTAACACTTACCGTTTCGTCAATTTTTGTGTTAGTGTTTAACTCTTTTAAAAACTTAGCATGAGTGGGTACTAAACAATGATTTTCAAAAGAAGGTGACTAGAGATTAATTTCTTCAAAATTAGACTCTTCTTGAATTTTACCTTTGTCGGACTCACCTTTTTCGTTGTTTAACTCATGTGTAGGTTTTTCACTTATTTGTTCTTCCATTTTTACACTTTCAGTTATCTCTTCTTTTTTTAATTCTTCTCTTGCGCGGGACTCCTCTTCCCTTGCGCGAGATTCTCTTATACAGTGATCGATAACTCTTATGTGTTCTAATATCCTATCGGTTACTTCGTTTATAGAAAAAGAATCGGGATTTTCAAAGCTTGAATCCGGTTGTTCGACCCTTTGTTCCTCATAATACTCATGTGAAGTAGATGGTTCGCACCATTGTTCTTCATTATAAGCATATGATGGATAAGGTTTGTAATTTTGTTCTTCATAATACTCATATGAGGTGGGTTGTTCACGCCATGGTTCCTCATAATAAGTATACGAAGGTGGTGGCTCATATCTTGGTTCCTCAAAGTATGAGTACGAAGGCTCATACCTTGGTTCATCAAAATATGAGTATGAGGGAGGAGGTTCATACCTTTGGTCTTTATAGGATGTGTATGAAGTCGATGGCTCGTACCTGGGCTCCTTATAGTAGGTGTATGAATTGGATGGTTGATATGAGTGACTATTTTGAACTGAGTGTGTGTTACGACAATTAGTGCAATAATTACCCCTATAATCATCCTCCTCATAGGTGTAGTTGTAACCTCCTGAGTATTGATCCATAAGAATCACTCAGCAGACCACAACCAAGTCTCGAGATCAGAAAACAAAAATAAAAACGGAAACAGAGGCTGGACACGGCCCCGTGTTGAGTGGACACGACCCCGTGTTCAGGAACTGTATCTGGGCGTTTTAATTAAATTTACTGATTTCGTTGAGCACGGGGCGTGTTCAGTGAACACGGCCCGTGTTCAAGCTACTGTTACTGGGTGTTTTTATGAAAATGTGCAGCACGGCCCCATGTTCAGTGAACACGGCCCCGTGTACAGGTTACTGTAAATGCAAATCTAAACTAAAATGCAGAAAAAGTGCGCGCGTTTTGAAAAGGTTTTGAAAAACTGATTAGGCCATCGATTTTAAGCTTTCTTTAAATCCTTGTGTCCCCGGCAACGGCGCCAAAAACTTGATGCGTAGTCGAGTGTTATATATATTAGGTGTATATTTTAAGCCCCTTTAACACTTATTTTTAGCCAAGTTTTAAATTTATAAAACACGATATTTTACTAACACTAAACACACATATGGGTAAGTGCACCCATCGTGAGCGTAGTATAGTGTTGGTAAGATACCGAGGTCGTCCAAGGACACAAGAGCGTTTAGTACCGGTTTATCCTCAACGTCTAATCAAATCAAAAAGTTTAGAAAAAATGTTTTAAACTAAGAAAAATAAAAACTAACTAAAATGCTGAAAATAAAAATAAAAAGAAAAACAGATAGACAAGATGAATCACTTGGTTCCGACTCGTATCTAGTGTAACCTTTGATTATTTCCGCACTTTTGCACTATTTTAAGAGATTATCTTAGTTATTGTATTAGGCCCCTCTTTTGAAGGTGACGTTACCCTCACCCCAGTAGTTTGAGTCAGCAAGGATACAATCCTAAAATGGTGGATTAATGGAAGATAATTAATTAAGTTATTAATGCAAATTATGGTAGGCCCCTCTTTTGGAGGTGACGTTACCCTCGACTAAGTAGTCTGAGTCAGCAGGGATACAGTCCTAAATAGCCGGGTTATAGTATTAATAGTAGTTAACTTATAAGGGGATCAAAGAGTTTGGACCCCCGCCATCCAATACCGTTAAGTATTGAAGGAGGTCCTACTAAATTTGACCCAGGTCCATTGCAGGACCTCTAAACGCTGAACAATGGCAAGGCCTTTACCAAACCGTTCCCTTAACCCCCGACCAGGTAGCCAACATACCTCCATATAGACCGTGGAGATATGAATGGTGAAAATCTTTTATTTTATATAAACAGTAAAATAATACCAAGACACCACGGACAAACGATAAGGAAAGATCACCTTCAACATAAGCAACTAGTTATTAAAGTCATTAATACAAAACCAAGTAAAAAGTGCAAAAGATTAGAAATAAAAAGTATTATACTAGACACTTTGTCTTCACCAAGTGATGTAAGAGACTTAGGCATGGCCTTGATTGTCAAGAACTCTTACGATCAATCTTGGATCCCGAGACGACTCACACACTCTACGATGGACAATGAATGATGGTGGTGGATGATGGTGTTATGGTGGTGGTGGGTGGTGGGTGAAGTGTGAGAGAGGTGGTGTGCCAAGGGATGGTTTGAGCTTGAGCCAAGCACTTCTATTTATAGGCTGAACAGAAGCTCGGGCACGGCCCCGTGTCCAGTGGGCACGGTCCCGTGTCCACATCCTTCTCTTTCTTCATTTAATGCAGTTTTGTCTTTTTAGTTGACCACGCCCCCGTGTCCGCTGAGCACGACCCCGTGGTGCAGAAGAATCTTTGTACTATGCAGATTTGCTGGATTGTGCGAATCTTATAGTTGACCACGGCCCCGTGTCCGCTGAGCACGGCCCCATGGTGGGCAATAGAAGCTTCTACCACTTTGTCTTTTATGCTGACACTTGGGCACGCCCCCATCTGGCTGAGCACGGGGCGTGTTCAGGCTTCTAATCTCTTGTTTTGCTTGGGAAGATGCTGTCGTGGGGTCGGGCATGTCACGTCTTGTTCCTTTTCTTGTATTTATGTTAGATTTTGATGTCTTTTTGCTTCTTTTGTTAATTTGAGTTCATTTAATCCTGAAAATACAAAAGGAAGACAAAAGCACACTTTTTTCAACATTAGTACTAAAAAAGGGTTAGTTTTATGCCTCATTTGATGAAATTTATATGTTGCATTTTTAACACATCAACTACCCTCTCCTAGAGATGGGTATATCCGGTTCTTTTTAAGAACCGGAACCGGTTCCAAACCGTACCCGGTTCTTGAATGAGTGTCAATGGAACCAGTTCTTGGTGTAACCGGTTCCAGTTCCTACGCGGGTTTTAACCATTAAAACTAGAACCGAGTGTAACCGATTCCAGGTAGGGTTGGAACCGGTTCTTGGTGTAACCGGTTTCAGTTCCTTCCCGGGTTTTAACCATTAAAAATACTGTAGGAACCAGTTTCCTACCCGGGTTTTGAACCGGAAAACTCACATTAAACCCGAATCGACCCGAGGAAAGATGCGTGGAGGGTTTGAGAATTGATTTTCGTTTTCTTTTATTTGATTTTGATAACTCGTTTCGTTCATCTTTTATGTGTTATCAAATTACGAACCTGATAAACTCATCAAATGGCTTTCTTCTTAGTTGTAGTTTTCTTGTGTTCTTCTGTATTTGCTCTGTATCGCCATATCTCACCTCAAACACAACTTGCAGAGGTCAACTCTGGCTACCGAAAAAAACTACAACCTATGTAATTTCACTCTTTTGTATTCATCCCAACGTCTTTACCGTCACGATGATGCTGGTTTTGATCCGGATAGAAACCGGGTATGAATCGGGTACAAACCTACGGGTAGGAACCGGGTCCGGGTAGGAACCAATTTTATTTATAAAATGTGGAACCGGGTTGGAACCAACGAGTTTTTTGAACCCGGAACCGGTTCTTCTATAAGACGGGTAGGAACTGGAACCGGTTATTATGCCCATCTCTACCCTCTCCGAGACTGAGTAGCCTTATATTCTTTGTATTTTTTTTAGTAAATTGCCAAAATCGTCCCTGATGTTTAGGCATTTGTCAGTTTCATCCAAACAAATTTTTTTTTTACCATATTGCTCTTCATTTTTAGGCTAATTTGTCATTTTTATCCTAACGTCTAACTTTTTTTGTCAGAATCGTCCCTAAAGTTTGGAATTTCTTGCCATTTTCCTCAATAAATTTGCCAAAAAAATAACCCAAATTAGACATTTGAATGAAAATGACAAAAAAATCTTAAAGGTGAAGGGTAATATGATACAAAAAAATTGTCTTGAATGCAACTGGCAAATATGGTCAAACGTAGGGACGATTTTGACAATTTAATTTTTTTTTATTTTTTTTCTCAAAATCAGGGCGAACCAACGTTTATTACAAGGTAAGTCCCGTGATATAAAAAACTAATATTTTTTTAGCTTGATTAAAAGGAAGACGTATTTTACTATCAGGCGACTGACAGACAAGCTTTAGTTTCAAACCAAAGCTTGATTAAAAGGAAGACGTATTTTACTATCAGGCGACTGACAGACAAGCTTTAGTTTCAAACCAAAATCATAACAGAATTAAATTAAATAAAAGCCCAACTACAAATTACCCAGCCCACTATAACGGATTTTTATACTATGCTCAGCATTTTCTTTAGCCCACAGAAGAAGCCATCATCAAAATTCAAAATGAAGCAGGATTAGAGGTGTAAAAGAAACTGGTTTTTGGGCCTGCCAAACCAATTCAGAGCCCGATCAAAAGCCCAGAACAACCGGTTTTGGCCAACCCGGTTAGGGCCCCAACCCTAACCGGCGGTTTGCTTGGCATCAATTTGCGATTTCTTGGGTCAATCGGTTTATGAAAAGAATCGATTTGGGATGAAAAAATTGCTGAAATTCCGTTTAAGAGTTACAAAAAAAAAAACAAATAAGAATTTGTCAAACCGGTTTTGAAAAATTGGCAAACAAGCTACAAAAAAAAAAAAAAAACCCTTTATTAAATGCTCAAAAACGCTTATTTACCCCCAAAAAACCCCTCAAATGGCTGGATCAAGTATACAATCTTCTGTTGGTTGTGGTGCAAAAGCAAGTGACTCAGTCACGGTGGTTCAAGTAATTCCTACAAACAGGAACAAGAATACTTGGTGCAACTTTGAATTATGTGAAATGTCGAGCGGTCCGAACAAGACTCGCTGGAAGTTTGTGGGTTTTTTTTTTTGTGCAAAAGATGCAAACTCATCTTTGAGAAAACACATTGCCTTGAAATGTACGTTTATGCTTCGATTATGCAAACTCAATTGTTTTTTTTTTTTTCAAAAGATGCAAACACAACGTTATATTCGGAATTATAATAAAGTGTAAACAACGTCAATTTACCAAAAAAAAGTAAAAATAAATGTGACGTATCTTTGGTGAAATGTACGTTTTTGCTTCGATTATGTGTACATTACCATTCACAACCCGGTTTTGAAAAAAAAATATATCTAGACATATATAAAAATATGCAAGTCACAACGACATGTTAAAACGTCGTATCCGGAAAATTTAAAAAAACAACACAAAATTTGTCCAAAATTAATCATAATAATAAAACAATATCAAAATTATATATTACCACTCATAGTCCGGTTTTGAAAAAATATATATCATGTCACCATCATCATCGTACTCAGTAAATCTCACCAATAGCAAAGCAAATGTAGGGTCTGAGAAGGGTAAGATGTAGACAGCCTTACCTCTACCCCGTAGGAATAGAGAGGCTGTTAACTGCTTCGAGTGAGACCCCCGGCTCGATAGTAGTTTTGCATCAAGCCTTGGACATAAGGAACATAACACTCAGTAATCTGGACAAACACCGATTAGTGCATGTACCCTTTTGTCTTTAAGCTATCAACGCCACCACATGATCCATGATTAACCGTCCTCAGTTTTCAACGTTATTTTCACGAAATTAGTAAAATAACGTTAAAATTAGTGCACTTTTTTAACGTTAAATGTTCTTTTATAACATTTAGGATCATGTCACCACGTATCCTATATGTTATAAAAAAACAAAATATGATCAAAATAAATCATAATAATAAAACCAACAACATCAAAATTAATTCTATTAATTAATAAAACGTAAGTTAAAAACAATAATACATGTGTTTTACTATAATAATTATAATTTTACTATATCCTAAATGTTATAAAAACATAATATGATTAAAATAAATCATAATAATAAAACTAAATAATTCTATTAATTAATAAAATGTAAGTTAAAAAATAATTATATATGTGTTTTACTATTATACAATAAAAAAAGCTCAAAAAATTATAATAATAAATAATTATAATTTTACTATCCGTCACAAGTTAGAATTAGAATTAGAATTAATATGTATAATATATATGTATATTTTAATTTGAATTTTCAATTAATGTTTTCCTAAGTTTTAAAATATTAAATAATAGGAACATTTTAGTTTTTTTTTTTTTTTTTTTTTTGTGTGTGTGTGTTAATTTGTATATTAAAATAATAAATAACGAATTTAAAACTTTTATTTTAAAACAGGTTTTGGTCGAACTGGTTTTAAACCCGACCCAAATCGATTTGAGTGGCTTAAAGTTTTCACCCCAAAAATCGACCCTAAACCCGAATAAGTTTGGGCCAATCCGGTTTGAGCTCAAAGTATGATGGTTTACGCATTACAACGTTAACATGTTTTAGAAACACCCCTAAACAGGATTGCAGGAAATACGTGAGAACAAAGACGAAGTGTCTAGCGAATTGGAAAGTCAGTGGAGCATACATTTTCACATAATTAATATTTTAAACAACTTTTTGATTATTTTTTTTATAATTACTTTCTGATTACTTTAATTAACTTATTAGTTCCGTTTTAAATATTCTTGCTTCGTAATTCCGTTTTAAATATTCTTGCTTCGTGTATTCAATAATACTTTATATGAAAGTTTTTGTTTTTTTAACGGCAAATTTCTTTTGTTTTGAGTAATTTGTTATTTGGTCTTAATACTTCGTAGTTTCATATTTTATTCTATTCATAACAAATGAAATTTGTCAACTTGGTATGTATTGAACTTCTTGATTAAGTTTATTTTCGTATTTATTATTGAGTTTTTAACCTAGTCGTTGATAACTGACGTCTGACTATATAGTTAATTTATTAGTTGGTTAAAATTAGAAAGTAAGGATTCTTTGTCATAAATGATTTTTTTTATCATCTAAATCCAATAAGATCCTACTTCATTTCCATGAAACCGGGGCTATCTCGAAAGGTTGTAGCTCATCGTTTATTGCTTTGGTCCCCAAATGTAAAAACCCTATTCGACTTAATGACTTCGGGCCAATCAACCTAATCGGGTGTATTAGCAAGGTTATCTCCAAGGTCCTTGCTAATAGGCAAAAATTGGTGATCGGTTTGGTAGTCTCGGAGGAACAATCGGCTTTCTTATCAGATCGAAACATCTTAGATAGACCGTTAATCGTCAATGACCTTATTCCGTGGTTAAAAAGGAACATATCACAAGCCTTTCTTTTCAAAGTTGACTTTGAAAAGGCATTCGACACTATTAATTGGGGTTTTGTACACTCGATTCTTAACAAAACGAACTTCCCACCTCTTTGGCGTAAATGGATCAAAGGCAACTTTCTATCATCCAGATCTTCGGTTCTTGTGAACGGGTTTCCGACAGAAGAATATCAATGTCATAAAGGGGTTCGACAAGGTGATCCCCTTTCGCTTTATATGTTCATTCTAGCTATGGAGGCTTTCTCTAGCTTCATAACTAGCATTTCAGCCTTGGGTATCATCAATGGGGTTACTTTACCAAACGGTGGCGGTACCATCTCGCATCTCATCTTTGCGGATGATATCATGCTAGTGGGAGAGTGGTCGTCTCATTCTATACTATATATATATATATATATATATATATATATATATATATATATATATATAGAATTCAACCTTGAAGCCTTTCAAAAAAATATAGAGTAATTCATCCAATTCTTGACTTGTGGCAGGAGTACGGTTCCAACACCAGTTTTGCTCCCTGTGGTTTGGTCACTTTAACAATTTTGCCCCAAACCTTTAAAAATAGCCATTTTCCTCCAATAGTTTACTATGGTTTTTCAATTTTGCTCCGTGCCGGGAGAAAAATGGAAAAACAAATAATTTGGATAGAGTTAGAGGCGGGGAACAAAATGGAAAAACCATAGCAAACTATTGGAGGAAAATGGCTATTTTTAAAGGTTTGGGGCAAAACCATTAAAGTGACCAAACTACAAGAAGCAAAATGGAAGTTTACTCAAAAATATATTTATAACTTTAAGATAGATAAAAAATGCATTTCTACAATATCCTTATTTTAAAAAAAAAAACTATGAATGTAAAATAAATTATTTATCTTTTTCTCTGTATTCTCACATTAGTTTATCTTTTAAATTTAACTTTATAAGAAATTGGGTCATGGCATTATCTTGGTAACATTTTGGATTCACTGGAAGTCTAGACAAAATTAGGTTTTCAATAGCTTCTTCAAAAGGGGCTCGAATAAAATATCAGAAGTTAAAGTAAACGTTTTATATAGTTGAAGAATAGATGGATTTTTTACTCAATTGAATATCTTAAAAGGATGAAGATTATGTTGAAACGATACCATAGAGATACATTAAACTATTTATTCTCTTATTAAATACTTAGCATAAGAGCATCTCAATGCTAACACATATTTAAAAGGGGAAATAGCCAAAATAGTCATTGACTGGTCAAAATATCAAAAATAGCCATTTGACAGCCCACAAAATGAGATTTCACGAATTCCGACGCGACTCCAAGAACTTTCCTCAGCAACCACTCACCTATTGCCACGTGGGGATCTTTCTGACCATGTGCTAGTTTCTGACCATGTTAAAGTTTCTCTGAGTGTCAAATATCTTTTCCACAACAAAATCCACAATTCTCTCTCTCTCTCTCTTCCGTAACCGACCCTAACCCCTTCAAATCCCCAATTATTCAAACCCTAACCCTAACTTACCCTCAAATCCTAAAATCTTAACAGCTCTCCAATCCAAATCAAACAATTTCCTTTCAATTCATCCCGATGGTAGTCAACGACTGTGGATTGAAGCGGATGAAACGGCGAGTAACTGCCGAGAACAATTTTTAACGTTTCCGGTCGGTGAAGTTACGGCGGCGAAACCGTTTCGGACCGACGTGAGAACGTTTTTGGTCTGGCACGCACTGTTACCGCCGTTGTCGTCGCTGATTCCGCACCACCATCTACGCCATTTTTAACCATTGGAGTTTTGGCGGTTTAAAAAATACTTCATCTGGGCTTTACGGGATTGGATTAACCGTAGTTTTGGCGGTTTGAAAAATGACACTGGTGCCATTTTCCGATGTGGTGACCATGCCGGAAAAAGTATTGACGGTGATTGGAATGTTAGGGGATAGAGAAATAGAGAGAGAGTGAGGTGAGATAATATTGGACGGCAGCTGTTGAGTGAGGGTTTGATTGGTGTTTTGGTGGTTATTTGAGGGTTTGATCGCCGGAAACATTGGCTCCGGGAGGGTTTTTTGTGAAGCTGCTGCTGTTGAGTGAGTCACTCTCAACGGAAAGTTCACATGCAAAATTCATGAATAAACTTAAAATGATTTAAGGGATAGAGAGATAGAAAGAGAGTGAGTTGAGATAAGATTAGACGTGTATGAGGGGCCAACCTACCCAATGTCTTAGGCGCGTGGGAATTCGTGAAAAAAATGTGCAGTTCCAATTTTTTTTTTGCCACATGGAAAATGGTGAGTGGTTGTTGAGGAAAGTTCTTGGAGCTGCGTTGGAATTCGTGAAATCCCATTTTGTGGGGTGTAAAATGACTATTTTTGATATTTTGAACAGGGCAATGACTATTTTGTTTATTTACCTTATTTAAAATCCATACCTGTGAAATCAGCATATCACATCATTATGGATCTCTAAAATTAAAAAGTCATTTCTTCCCACGTTAAACACTAAGGGGCTGTTTGTTTTTCTGAAAAAGAGTTTTCTGACCTCTTATGTCTGCGCCGTGCTGACCTTTGGGTCTAAAGACTGTTTGTTTTCTCGAAGACCTTTCATTAAAAAGGTCTGCGTGTACTCTTCGTGAGGCAGATGTGGACTCATGTCTTCATGCCTCTTCTCATTCTTTCTTTTTTCCCATGACAAACACAATCACCCAAAAATAAACCCTAGCTCTGATCTTGAACACCTCCATCGTCACCAGTACCATTTAAACACCCTCGTTTGCATCTCTCCGATCTTGAACACCAGTCCACCATTTTTCACCTTCTCCGTTAACCTTTGTCAACGCCACCAACCTGCAACCGCCATCAACCACCAGTCATCATCATCATCTTCTCCGACACCCGGTGGTCACCAACCTGCACCTCACCTCCATTCACCATTCATTCGCACCTCGGTCATGAAAAACCTGCAACTACCATCCACAACCACCATTGATTGCTGTTACCATCATTATCATCATCATCTCCGTACCATCATCATCTCCTCACCGTCGAACAACCTCCAGAAATTCCTAATATTCAACAAAGCGATTCAGATCAGGTTTGTTTGAAATTTTAGGTTTACTTTTGAATATATATCTTTTTAGATGCTTCTGACGCTGTAAGTGAACTGATTGATGTTGTTTTTATTTTGATTAACTTGCTAGGGTTTAAGTGGTTTAAGAGAATCAGTTGAACTGTTGCTGTTAATAGCCTGGTGAAATGATTGAATTTAGTTAGATTAACTTGTTATTAGTGTTTAAGTGGTTTACGAAAATCGATTGAACTTTGTGTAAACGGCTATATGATTTGTTATGGAATATGGTCATAGAAGAATCCATGGCCTGTACTGCGATTCTAAAGTTTGTTAATTAGCCCTAGAGATTTGAGTGTTTTAAAAAAAACAAACAGCCTTCTTCTTGCAGACTGCAGATGTTTGGTCCACCTCTTCAGCTACAGATGTCTGCAGATTTGATCCGCAGACTGCAGACGTTTTAACTCTGAAAAAAACAAACAACACCTAAAACAATCCAAATCTCTAACTCATCATCACTCATCACCTACTTTTCGTTTTATCTAATTTATATATACTCATAATTAATTATTTTTAATATCTAGTTTATAATTAAACAATAATAAATTAAATAAATGAAAAAAATGGATAATAAAATAACATAAATTTTGAATAACGACTACTTTTTCCAACAACTACTTTTTCAACGATAATTTTTTAGCGGCTACTTTCCAACGACACCCTTTTCCAATGACTAAAAAAAAATTGATCCGTTTTTTTTTGAACGAAAAATTTGGATCACTGACGGACCACTGGAGTATCATGGTGCCACCAGCGTGTCACACCCCAACCGATGGCGGAAACATCGGAGTGAGACGAAAACGAGATTGTAAGAGACTTCATAACGCTATTTTGTGCCAAGTATTTAATGATTACATTTTACATGGTTTGAACTAGAATACCACAAGATTAAAATAAATAATGCACAATAAGTATTCAAATAATTAAATTTCATTTCATTGCTAATTAATTATTAGAAGTATTGGAAACAGAATACAACATGTTTGAAAATAAAGTACAGTACAACAAGTATTAGAGTCTAAATGCGTTTCTAGGCAATCCTACAAGATTCCTTGCATCATCCAAATCCTGCAATACATGTTAAAACATAGATCAATACAAATAGTATTGGTGAGCATACAAGTTTGAGTATAAGTATAAAAATGTTTTAAACAGATTTTTCATGGCAATAACTAAGTATAAGCATATAAATTTAAACACGTATGATTGCAAGTATAACACGTAGGAACATATATAGAGATTATTTGTATAAAATTCTAGCATGTATGTGTATTTGATTCAAAGTACATGTATTGCATCCCAAAAGTAATAAAGCGTAAAAGGGGATCAAGTATGTTCACTTAATTGCTAAGTCTTCCGATTATCCAAGTGTCGATGAGTGTGAGATTATGGATTACCGAGGTCACCCTATATGGGCAAACGAAGGTGTAAGAGAGATAGGGATTACGACGAAGGATTGAATTGGAATTTAGAGTATAATAATTAGTTGATATATATATATATATATATATATATATATATATAGTTTAAGTAACATCTCAAAAATTTATTTTATAGCTATCCGTTTATATTCATAAACTTCATTTGAGCCCCGATACGTTTTCATTAATGTTTCTGCTAATAAGTATAAATATATTTTAACGAAAATCGGACAGAGTTTCCTCTGTTTTTGGACGATCCTGACAACACAAGTTGTCGATATAATATTCAAAACACAACAATTCAATAATATATAAACAATACACGAATATTTTGGTAAAGTTTACGAATGTTTAAACAGTGTATAAACTATATATGAACTTGAAGGTTAATATTGGAAAAGAAAGTTACTTTGGTTTGAAATCAAAGTTGAAGAATATTTCGATTCCCCATTGGTTCTTTTGGTTTCGGTTTCTTCTTCATTTTATAAAAGACTAGGTGGACTACTATTTGTTCATTGTTTCAAAAAAACAATCCCTTTGTAATCTTGTTTGTATGACAATAACATAGGATCACAATATCTATTTTAGGCTAACATCTTCACTCAAATGATAAACAGCGATGACATATATGTATACATACTCAAAAGTTTCGCTGATTGAATACGGTAGCGTTAGAAACGGAGGCGTATCAATTAGTGATTTAAACAAAAAAAAAACGAATAGAATAAGAAATTATACCGAACGTGAGATGATTCCCGTTGCGAATTGAGCCCGCTGGTGCGACTCGAGCCGAAACTACCCGAGACAATAAACAAACATCGAATCTGACCTGAACAGAACTGAACCTAGTCGCACCAGTTTTGAACCTAGACCCGAGCCGAGACTCAAAACTGAACCAGCGAGACCCTGAGTTGAACTGAGACCCGATTTCAAGCAAACCCAGAACAAAACTCGACCCGAACCACTAGAACCGAACTGATGTTGATCGGGGTTTGTCCGACCCGAAACTAAACAGACCCGGACCGAACTCCACTGTTCGTGAAACCCGTAACAAAATTTCAAACTAAGTCAGAATTTAAGCACGAAAATTAAAACTAAATGTTAAAACAAACCTACTCACTTCCACTGTCAACAATCGTCTTCGTGAGGAACGGTCGGAAGAAACAACGACTGTCATTGTGGCCGTCGTCATCTCCGGCGGCTGTAGCCGCCGTCGTCGCCTGCGGTCGTTGCAGGGGTACTACCGACAATGTCGGTTTCTTGTTGCTGGCGCCGCACCACCACCGGTTTCACCGGTGGCCGGCCGTTCAAGTCCACAGAGAGAAGGTGCACGGTAGAAGATGTAGAGATGAGGGGTGTTGCAGGTAGGTGTCGGAAAGCAGCGTCGACTGGTCGGAATTCCACTCTGGTCATCGGACCAGGCAGACAAGAGGGAAGAGGGTGTCTGGGTATCGCGTGCAGGTTTCATCTTTGTGAGAAATGAGGGATGAAGTCTATGTTGTTATGTAAAAGAGCTAGGGATTCTTCTAGGTAGACAAGAGATGAAGTTATGTTTCATTTATGGGTGTGCATATGAAGATAAGGGTTCTTTTTAGAGAAGATGAAGAACTCAGAGAGTTTGGGGAATACAGATAGGGTAGCGGCTGCCAAAATGAGTGTGGTAGGGTTTTCACAACCTTTTTTTTTATACATAGGGTTTATTAGTGTCTTATACTAAAGGTTTAATTACTGGGCTTTCGGCTTGGGCCCAAAGCCCACAAGCCCAATTTCTGTGTTTAAGTGCCACATAACTTCCTACGAGCCCGCTTTCAAAACCCGAACTCCGCGAAACGTAAAAAAAAATACAATTTTAGTATTTAAAACACATAAAATACGGTCGGTTGTCGTTTCTAGTCAGTTTCTCGCTCTGAATTCTACAGTGATTAAAATAAATAAAAAGCGAACATGTAGTTCCTAAAAATATATAAATGTGGAAATACGAGGCGTTACAGTCTACCCTCCTTTAGGAAATTTCGTCCTGAAATTTATTCAGAGGGAAGACTTGAAAGGGTTTTGGCAAACAGAAGATGATTGTTTAAAAATTGAGGCTTTGAAGTATGAGAGAACGGAGAATAATTGAGGTATAAAGGTGAACGATTGATCTAAAAACGATTATGAGTATAAGGATAGCATAGGTATCGGATAAACGAAAGCAAGGTGTTAAAAATGAAGTCTCGTCGTGGATAATCGGATATCACGCGCTTAACAATGCGTTTGTGAGCTGTTAAAGTTTACGTATTAGGTCTAAATAGGTCCGCAAAACACCGAATTTCTCATGGCACGTTTTACGAAAGTTTGGTAACATGGTGAAAACACTTATATATAGGAATTACCAACGGCGTATCCACCATGTTTTGACCATGTTACATCCGTTTCGTATTCGATGTCATGTTGCGTTTCGTGTCTTACCATACATAGTAGTACACTCCATGATTCTCATGCGCCTATCACTATAATCCCGTGTGCACTCGCGATTATACTGATTGTCGCATGATCCACATAGCTTGTACTAGTTGCGTATGAATTAGGGTATACATAAATTTTGAAAATAAGAATGAGTACGTATAGGAATGTCGTATGTAAGCATGATTGGTATTTAAGTATGAGAGAGGTTGTAAGTATGAGTATATGTATGAGTATGATTAAATTCTTTGAATAGTCTACATGAGATATTTTAGTTAACTGTAACACCCCGAAAACGGGTTTGGTAATCAAACCCCGTTAACACTAAAAGACGGGTAAAGTACCGTTAGTGGTAAGAGTAACCCGATAAATATTAGGATTTAAACAAATAATCCTAATATTAAATACAACATGAATAAATGCTTTTAAGGAAATAAAGTTTATAAGAAGTCTGAATTAACGGGACTTAAAATAAACTGAGTCATAATTTCCCCGAACCCACTAAGTTAACTAGGAATATTTAACCTAGTTAATAAGTGGGAATAGTGTTAGAAATAGTTAGATTGTGTCCTACTTAATAACTAACTAAACCTGAGGGACCAAAAGGGGAAATACTAAAAGATTGGGTTTATTAATAAAACAAAACACAACACACACACCAAGTGTGTGTGTGTGTGTCGACTTCGACTGGAGAAAACAAGGGGAAACCCTTGTTCATCAAAGATCACCAAATTGAAGGAGTATTTGGGTCTCAAATTCGTGCATGAACGCGTAGGAACGATCACCAAGTCATGGGGATCACAAGGTATGTCACAAAACCTAGATTGGTTGAAGTTGAAATTTGAGACAAGTAGGTTACTTGCAAATAAATTGATGGATTATGATCCAAGGATGAAATTAGGAATGATTTTATGTCTATGATTAAACCCTAGTCATTTACTTGTTGAATTGAGGTTCATAATTGTGAATTTCATGATTATCCATTTATGTGTTAAATGGATTTTGTAGAAATAAGATGAACCCTAGAATTATGACTATTAAAATGGTGTTAACTGATTTCCATGAGATGAATCTGAGAATAGTATGCATGCTAGACATAATGGAATTGAAATTATGTTTATGTTTAGTAGAAATAACTAGTTATGAACTAGTTGTAAACGTGTAAAAATTTATGCATATTAGGTGTTTGTTAAAATGCCTAAATGAGAACTAAAATGTTGAAATTAAAGAGAAAATGTGTATTTGAATGATATGGCAATTACGCGTAATATGAAGTGATAAGGGTTCTAAATATTATGTTGATTTAGACATAATGTTATAACCCATGTGATCAAAAAGTAGTTAACTTTAGATAAGCTAAGTTAACTAATCATGAAGTCGAATAGTAGCTTCGACATGGAAAATAAGTGAGGTGGAATAGTCGTGATTTTTATGACTAATTTAACCGCCTTGTAAATGATTGAAAATAGTTTGACGCCTAACGAGCTAGGTGGAGGCTTGGGAAAGGAAGCGGGTCAAACAAATCAAGAATGGAGGAAAAACATAATTCGGATGCAAGGTAAGTATAGCTTACACTAGTCTTAAATTGTGGAATATTCTCTTATCATATAAATTACGAATGAGAGAACTAAACAATTGAAATATGATGTTCCGTCGTGTAGTCGTATGGAACAAGATAATCAAAGATGAAAGAAACCATAATAATGGTTAAAAAGAAGTAAATCGATAATTCGGTCATATTATGACGAAAGGAAAATGAACTTTTAATGGTTACCTTTTATGGTAAGCCAAAACAAATAATAAGGGCAAAACAGTAATTTAGTCACACGTTGACAATAACCGTTAGTTTAAAAAAAAGACGCTTTTCCGCGTAAGACATAAAGAGTCGAAAGTGGTAATAAACGGTTTATAAGTTAAATGACCGTACGGTGTTAAACGGAACGAGTCATGTAGATGAGATGATAATAAATATCATATCGCATAGATAAATGGTCAATTCGGCCAAACGGGTCAAAAGGTGTAGACATCACCTTTTGACAATATCGACTAATGATTCTTTTGTCGAGTTATATGCTTACAGGAATAGATATCCAATGGATACTCACATCGTTCTTAATTAGCGATTATAAAGCAAGGTATTAAAACCGGGTAATAAGTTGATCCGAGCCAGGTATGTATAATAGATCAACTCATCATTTAGAACTTGAAGTTCTATGAGAGTTAGAGAAAGTAAAAGGGACATTCGGTTACCTTAAAAGGTAAACCGAAGGATTTAAATTATGGACACAGTGTTTTGAAAACAAGATTTGGTTAAAAATGAGATTTTGGGCGTGCATGCCTTAACCAAGCCCTTCGTCGTAAAAGAAGGGTTAAAAATGACCAAAACGCCCTTGTAAGCAAAATTAAGCAAACAACCCTTAGAAGTCGCTTGAAAACGAGTTTTACAATCAAGTCAATACTTAGAATAAGTATAAAAACGAAAGATGTAAATCCTTGGTCAAAAGACTCTATACGAGTCTTTGCCGTAAAATGATAATCCGAGGGGTAAAACTCGGATTATATAGATCGCCACATTAAACCCATCACAAATATAGTTGTGATGGAAGATCAATTGATAAATAATGTGGAAATAAGATGCTAGAAATAAATAAGTGTGAAATATTGCGTAAAAGTGCTTAAATGCCCTTAACGGGTCAAAATTTGGTAAAAAGGGTAATAAGCCGAAAACTTAAAAGTCTTAAACTTTGTTAATTCGGATGTTGGATTTTAACTCCATATGATGGAGGATCAAATTACAATCACGTAGGAACAAACGGTAGGTCAAACGGACAAGCGGATTAAAAGTTATGAAGGTTTTCGTTTAGAGAACGGCAAACTTGGAAAGACCTGCAGAGGCCACCGTAAGTTACGGTAGTTACCGTAACTTACGGTAGCCTAAAAGTCTTTACGCCACAAACCCCCTGCTTTACGGTGGGAGAATCAACATTCAGGGGTTACCGTAAATTATGGTAGCCACCGTAATTTACGGTAGACCCTGCAATTTAATGTATTTTAATCAGTTTCGTTTCCCGGACTCGTTTAGACATGTTTTAAACCCCGTATGACTAAAGCATTTCATGTTTATGAAATGTAGGTACATTTTGGATGCCGGAAGACGATCAAGTTCAATGAAGAACCGAACTCCATAAAGAATCATGCTTCCGCACATTGCCTCGTCGTAAATTTAAACGACGAATCCGATCACATTATGTCGAATAACTTATGATTTGCAAAAGTTTTAATAAACCCGTATTTTTATAGTATGTGTAGTCTTAATTATACATCTAATTGTTGGTAATTACATGTAAAACCGTTAAATAGTAACTAGGGTGTTACAAGTTGGTATCAGAGCCCTGGTTTAAGAGATTCAAGTATGGTGGGGAAAACCATGCTTGGACTTAAACCTTACGCTCTTGATAAAGATTAGTGTTCGGTTCGAGGCTTGATCGCAAATCCGGTAAGTACATATATGTTAATGGTTAGCATGTTAAGGTGTTGTAAACAACACATAGGGTTACCGTGTAATACACGTTACCCCAATTAAATGATTGAAGTAGTTGACGAAATTTCGCGCGTTGACGCGTATAGTAGAAAAAGCCTTGTATTATAATACGGGCAATTATTGAAGTTGACATTACTAACTTTTGTTAATGTTTTAATTTAAGGACACTCGCGTCTGAAGATGACGAGAGATGAATGAATTGCGGATATGATAATGGAACGGTCCGAGGTATGACAAGCAGAGCATACTCATCAAGGACCTAAATCGCGTGACGATCGCGAACAAGGTTAACGACATAGAAAGCCCGTTAGGGCAAGCATTTACAGGTGCGCATTTTAAAATTATTATGTAAATAGTAATATGCAACAGATGCGTAGAGATTGAAAGTTGCATATATAGATTAGAAAACTTGGAAAAACCCGAATAGAAAACCTATCCGGGATATTGTTTCCAAGAGAAACAAATAGAGGCATTACTTACATGGGGTGTAATGTGAAAATTATAAAAAGGTCATGTATACCGGGTATTGATCGCTTACTCTGGCCAAGTAAGTGGTGAGCACGTGGTACCCTGAACTTTTATGATGGACATACTTAAATTCGATGTAGTAAGGACGTGATGAATGGGACGAATCGAAAAGGTACCCAAAACGGATCAAATAAGTAAAATATTTGATAATAAACGTAAACGCAAGCCTGAAGACGGAAGCGTATTACGTTAGTATAACGAGCCCAAGGGAAGGGACAATAATCAAGTAAACGAAAATACAAACCGACCACTAAGAATGCTAAGGCATAGAGGATAAAGTTGACTATCAAAAGTGGTGAAACTCACACGAACAAGTTAAAAGGGTTAGGTAAAACGTAATATTGGAAAGGATAATGAGCCCGGTAACGGACAAGATTGAATACAAATATAGGCCCAAACCGAATAAAGGAAAGCACAAGATATTAATGAACCCATGTAATGGGTCGTAATTAAATATGAAATGATTGCAGTCACGAATCACAGTCGGAGTGAACGGAATTTTGATGCGAAAACAAATGATTTTCGAACATAAAAAGGACAATCTACGGGATCATTATAACCTTCGGGTTATAAACAGTGTAAAGGTCTACGGGACCTAAAATGACCCACGGGTCATGAATAAAAGGAAAAGGATCATAAAGGCAACGCCCTAAAGAGGTGAAAGCCTAAAGAAATAGCCTACGAGGCTAAGTGAAAGAACCTACGGGTTACTTAGATAAGCGAGGGAACCAGTAGAGAATCCCCGCGTAAAACAAGGACTGCAAAAAGGATAAATGTCAAGTTGTCAAATTTGTTTGACATAAATTAATATATATATATATAGGTAAAGGATCCTGTAAAAAGTGCCCAAAGTGTGAGAAGGGTAAGAAATAATGTGGTGATCACAAGTGTCCTATATCTAAATTAATTCAAAAGGGTGAATTAGTAATTTTCTATTTTCTTTCAATTAATTGATTTAAAGATAACTGCCCAAAATAACTTCCATCCTTTATTATAGGAATTCGATTTTAGGAATTAATCTACGAATGTGTGTAGTGTTATATAATTCTGTAGTGCAACAACCATTCAGAACTGCATAGTGTTATATATTTTTTATATAGTGTTATATAGTGTTACTTGGTGTTATATGGTGTTATAATATGGTTTTTGGTGTTATATAATTCTGTAGTGTTATATAACTCTGTAGCGCAACCATCAAAAAACACTATATAACACCATCAATTATTAATTCTGTAGTGCAACCACCATTTAGAACTATATAGTGTTATATATTTTTTATATAGTATTATATAGTGTTACATGGTGTTATATAGTGTTCTTTGGTTATATAGTGTTATATGATGGATGCATAGTGTTATATAGTGTTATATTTTTCTGGTAGCATGCATATGATGGATGTATAGTGTTATATATTGTTATATAGTGTTATATGATGGATGTATAGTGTTATACGTTTCTTTGCAGCAGTTACATATTTTTCTATTTTTAGAATTTAGGATCGAGATAATTTAGCAATTAAATTTGAATAGCTAGTTTTTAGGAGATTGATGGCGGTTACCATATTTGAAACATTGGAAAAGACACTATTGCCCTTCAATTTTACATAAGGTCCTTCTAATTAAAACACAATTTACATTTTATACCCTATTGATCTCAACCATTAGAACAAATATCCAATGGTTTAAAACACTTCTTACCCTTCTCACATTTTAGACACTTTTTACCATATCCCTACCATATATATATATATATATATATATATATATATATATACATAAATAAAACGTTAAACTAAAATTCAGTTTTAGTCAAAAACAACGTTTTATTAAACATATATAGTATGAGATGATTGGGAAATAAACCTAAAACATGACGTGACGCGATCATGGTCAGGAAAGTTGTGTGAAATAAAATCACATAGTAGCCCGAGAGATGGGTATAAAGTATCTGGACTAATAAGTCTAGTCAGTGAGACCGGTTAAGGTCAATATTTAAATTAAGAAAGTGTTCAACACGCTATTTATATTAAGATTAGCGTGAAATAAACATAGTTGATAAGCGTGTATGACCACGTGGCCAATTGGCTACTCAGTCAAGTAAAATAATAAAGGTAAATGAGTATGAAACGAAAGTGACGGTCCATGAGGCCTTACTAACGAAGAGCATAAATCGCCTATACTAGGCGATCATAAGGTAACATAAACGAAGTGTCGGAAGTCACATCGAGCAAAAGCACGATTGAAGGGTAAAGCTTTAAGGTATGAGGTTATAAGCATATGTTTTGTAACCCAAAAGATATTACCATACTATTCTGGTAATACTAACAAATGGTTAAGGTATGAATAACGCTCGAAGGATTATTGAGACCAAATGCATTAGGTATAAATCTGATGCACTACATGGAAAAGGTTTCGGGGACGAAACCTCTTTAAGGGGGGTAGACTTGTAACACCCCGAAAACGGGTTTGGTAATCAAACCCCGTTAATACTAAAAGACGGGTAAAGTACCGTTAGTGGTAAGAGTAACCCGATAAATATTAGGATTTAAACAAATAATCCTAATATTAAATACAACATGAATAAATGCTTTTAAGGAAATAAAGTTTATAAGAAGTCTGAATTAACGAGACTTAAAATAAACTGAGTCATAATTTCCCCGAACCCACTAAGTTAACTAGGAATATTTAACCTAGTTAATAAGTGGGAATAGTGTTAGAAATAGTTAGATTGTGTCCTACTTAATAACTAACTAAACCCGAGGGACCAAAAGGGGAAATACTAAAAGATTGGGTTTATTAATAAAACAAAACACAACACACACACCAAGTGTGTGTGTGTGTGTGTCGACTTCGACTGGAGAAAACAAGGGGAAACCCCTGTTCATCAAAGATCACCAAATTGAAGGAGTGTTTGGGTCTCAAATTCGTTCATGAACGCGTAGGAACGATCACCAAGTCATGGGGATCACAAGGTATGTCACAAAACCTAGATTGGTTGAAGTTGAAATTTGAGACAAGTAGGTTACTTGCAAATAAATTAATGGATTATGATCCAAGGATGAAATTAGGAATGATTTTATGTCTATGACTAAACCATAGTCATTTACTTGTTTAATTGAGGTTCATAATTGTGAATTTCATGATTATCCATTTATGTGTTAAATGGGTTTTGTAGAAATAAGATGAACCCTAGAATTATGACTATTAAAATGGTGTTAACTGATTTCCATGAGATGAATCTGAGAATAGTATGCATGCTAGACATAATGGAATTGAAATTATGTTTATGTTTAGTTGAAATAACTAGTTATGAACTAGTTGTAAATGTGTAAAAATTTATGCATATTAGGTGTTTGTTAAAATGCCTAAATGAGAACTAAAGTGTTGAAATTAGAGTGAAAATATGTATTTGAATGATATGGCAATTACGCGTAATATGAAGTGATAAGGGTTCTAAATATTATGTTGATTTAGACTTAATGTTATAACCCAAGTGATCAAAAAGTAGTTAACTTTAGATAAGCTAAGTTAACTAATCATGAAGTCGAATAGTAGCTTCGGCATAGAAAATAAGTGAGGTGGAATAGTCGTGATTTTTTTGACTAATTTAACCGCCTTGTAAATGATTGAAAATAGTTTGACGCCTAACGAGCTAGGTGGAGGCTTGGGAAAGGAAGCGGGTCAAACAAATCAAGAATGAAGGAAAATCATAATTCGGATGCAAGGTAAGTATAGCTTACACTAGTCTTAAATTGTGGAGTATTCTCTTATCATATAAATTACGAATGAGAGAACTAAACAATTGAAATATGATGTTCCGTCGTGTAGTCGTATGGAACAAGATAATCAAAGATGAAAGAAACCATAATAATGGTTAAAAAGAAGTAAATCGATAATTCGGTTATATTATGACGAAAGGAAAAATGAACTTTTAATGGTTACCTTTTATGGTAAGCTAAAACAAATAATAAGGGCAAAACAGTAATTTAGTAACACGTTGACAATAACCGTTAGTTTAAAAAAAAAGACGATTTTCCGCGTAAGACATAAAGAGTCGAAAGTGGTAATAAACGGTTTATAAGTAAAATGACCGTACGGTGTTAAACGGAACGAGTCATGTAGATGAGATGATAACAAATATCATCTCGCATTGATAAACGGTCAATTCGGCCAAATGGGTCAAAAGGTGTAGACATCACCTTTTGACAATATCGACTAATGATTCTTTTGTCGAGTTATATGCTTACAGGAATAGATATCCAATGGATACTCACATCGTTCTTAATTAGCGATTATAAAGCAAGGTATTAAAACCGGGTAATAAGTTGATCCGAGCCAGGTATGTATAATAGATCAACTCATCATTTAGAACTTGAAGTTCTATGAGAGTTAGACAAAGTAAAAGGGACATTCGGTTACCTTAAAAGGTAAACCGAAGGATTTAAATTATGGACACAGTGTTTTGAAAACAAGATTTGGTTAAAAATGAGATTTTGGGCGTGCATGCCTTAACCAAGCCCTTCGTCGTAAAAGAAGGGTTAAAAATGACCAAAACGCCCTTGTAAGCAAAATTAAGCAAACAACCCATAGAAGTCGCTTGAAAAAGAGTTTTACAATCAAGTCAATACTTAGAATAAGTATAAAAGCGAAAGATGTAAATCCTTGGTCAAAAGACTCTATACGAGTCTTTGCCGTAAAATGATAATCCGAGGGGTAAAACTCGGATTATATAGATCGCCACATTAAACCCATCACAAATATAGTTGTGATGGAAGATCAATTGATAAATAATGTGGAAATAAGATGCTAGAAATAAATAAGTGTGAAATATTGCGTGAAAGTGCTTAAATGCCCTTAACGGGTCAAAATTTGGTAAAAAGGGTAATAAGCCGAAAACTTGAAAGTCTTAAACTTTGTTAATCCGGATGTTGGATTTTAACTCCATATGATGGAGGATCAAATTACAATCACGTAGGAACAAACGGTAGGTCAAACGGACAAGCGGATTAAAAGTTATTAAGGTTTTCGTTTAGAGAACGACAAACTTGGAAAGACCTGCAGAGGCCACCATAAGTTACGGTAGCTACCGTAACTTACGGTAGCCTAAAAGTCTTTACGCCACAAACCCCCTGCTTTACGGTGGGAGAATCAACATTCAGGGGTTACCGTAAATTACGGTAGCCACCGTAATTTACGGTAGACCCTGCAATTTAATGTATTTTAATCAGTTTCGTTTCCCGGACTCGTTTAGACACGTTTTAAACCCCGTATGACTAAAGCATTTCATGTTTATGGAATGTAGGTACATTTTGGATGCCGGAAGACGATCAAGTTCAACGAAGAACCGAACACCATAAAGAATCATGCTTCCGTACATTGCCTCGTCGTAAATTTAAACGATGAATCCGATCACATTATGTTTAATAACTTATGATTTGCAAAAGTTTTAATAAACCCGTATTTTTATAGTATGTGTAGTCTTAATTATACATCTAATTGTTGGTAATTACATGTAAAACCGTTAAATAGTAACTAGGGTGTTACATTAACTAGATTAACGCATTACTGGCATGTGATCTCCCTGGTCAAACCATCGTGTCCGCAAGTATGTATGTATGTATGTATGATTGTATGAATGACTTAACATGACCGCAAGTCCATGCGGCGGGTGCGGCTTGATCAAAGTTAATGACAAAATGTCAACCCAACGTTTAACGCAAGCGTCATCTAATCATGGCACATGTCATCATTTCGTTGCCATGAAAAGATCCGTAATGTATAAAGCGTCATCTAATCATAGCACATGTCATCATTTCGTTGCTATGAAAAGATCCGTAATGTATAAAGTGTCATCTAATCATAGCACATGTCATCATTTCGTTGCTATGAAAAGATCCGTAATGTATGAATGAATGTCTCACAAATCCATGCGGCGGTGCGCTACTCCTATAGTGCTTCACAAGCACTACATATGTCAAGGTGTGGCTTCATCCGAAGTTAATGACCAGTTTATCACATAAAGAATGTCCAGTAATCCCGAATCAAGCATAACATATTAGTAGGCGTGTATTAAAATGATGATTAGGTAACAAGTATTAAATCGCATAAAAGTTAAGTTAATATAAAAGAGAGGCTTGATAAGTATTGGAGTGCTTCGGGTTTAGAAACTTCGACTATTCCAAAGTGAATCACAAGTCCTTCCGAATTAGGGAGACATGCTTTGGCCTAATAAGTATAATACTCTCGTCGCCAGGCGATTAACGGTATTTTACCCTTCCAGTTAGTACATGTCCCTAATTTGATTGAAAATACGAAACTTTGGCGAGATTGAAAATCGTAGGTGCGGGACCAGTCATCAAGGTGTGGATATCAATCCTAGCTTGACAATTTCGTCCCCGAAATGTGGTTTATTGAACGAACAAGATAAAATCTCGAGTCGTCAGTAAGGATCCACTAGAATATGAAATGGAAAATTTCCATCAAGACATGGATATCACTCCTGACTTGATGGTGAAATTTCGTGCAAAATAACATGTAAGGTGGATTGAAATTCGTCACCAAAGGCGGGAATCACCCCTGTTCTAGTGAGTCATTTCGATTGTGGAATATGGGTATTTTCAAGTATGTATTGTGTGAAATGTCTTAGAAAAGACGCATCGTTTATTTAGACAAAAGGAGAGGTAGAAGCAAATAGGAAGAAGTACATATCAAGCAAGAATTTGGAATGGTCGAGTTTTGGTACTTAGACTATAGACTAGGTCGAACATGGCAATTCTACCTAATTCCCTATAGTTATGGCTCTGATACCAATCTGTCACACCCCAACCGATGGCGGAAACATCGGAGTGAGACGAAAACGAGATTGTAAGAGACTTCATAACGCTATTTTGTGCCAAGTATTTAATGATTACATTTTACATGGTTTGAACAAGAATACCACAAGACTAAAATAAATAATGCACAATAAGTATTCAAATAATTAAATTTCATTTCATTGCTAATTAATTATTACAAGTATTGGAAACAGAATACAATATGTTTGAAAATAAAGTACAGTACAACAAGTATTAGAGTCTAAATGCATTTCTAGGCAATCCTACAAGATTCGTTGCATCATCCAAATCCTGCAATACATGTTAAAACATAGATCAATACAAATAGTATTGGCGAGCATACAAGTTTGAGTATAAGTGTAAAAATGTTTTAAACAGATTTTTCATGGCAATAACTAAGTATAAGCATATAAATTTAAACACGTATGATTGCAAGTATAACACGTAGGAACATATATAGAGATTATTTGTATAAAATTCTAGCATGGATGTGTATTTGATTCAAAGTACATGTATTGCATCCCAAAAGTAATAAAGCGTAAAAGGGGATCGAGTATGCTCACATAATTGCTAAGTCTTCCGATTATCCAAGTGTCGGCGAGTGTGAGATTAGGAGGATGGATTACCGAGGTCACCCTATATGGGCAAACGAAGGTGTAAGAGAGATCGGGATTACGACGAAGTATTGAATTGGAATTTAGAGTATAATAATTAGTTGATATATATATATATATGTATATGTATATGTATATATAGGGAGGAGCTCATGCGAGAACCACCTTTATTGTGAGAACCGCGAGAACCAATGTGAACACAACCTAAAATAGCTAAAAAAACCTAACCCCCTCCCCCCCCCCCCCCAAAAAAAAAAAACCTAACCCCCCCCCCCAAGCTAAATGATAAAAACTAAAACCTCCAAAAAACCTAACCCCCCCACCCCCCCCCCCCCCCAAAGCTAAAATGCTAAAAACTAAACCCCCAAAAAAGCTAAAAAAATCTAATTTTTTTTTAATATTTTTTATGTTAAAATCGCTACTTTTAGAAGTAAAAAAAAATATTTTTTTTTTGGCTTCGAAAAGTAGCGATTTTTTATAAAAATATTAAAAATTTTGTGTGAATTTTAGCTATTTTTAGGCATTTTTGGTTGTGTTCACATTGGTTCTCGCGGTTCTCGCAATAAGAGGTGGTTCTCGCATGATCTTCTCCCTATATATATATAGGGGAGAGTTTAAATGAGAACGCTAAATATCGCGAGAACCGTGAGAACAAATGAAAAAACCACGAGAACTTGGTAAAAAACAATTCAAATTCAAAATTTCTTTTTACACTTATTATTATTATTCGAATACAATGTTAGAAATTAAATTTACACGTTTAAATTTACGCGAATTCATAAATAAAGAAATTTTACACATGTGTAAGTTTGCCATTTACACATGTGTAAATCTGTTATGTTTACACATGAGTAAAAAAACTAAAAAGAGTGATTTTGAAAGAAGAAATGAATTATTTGATGTTGTAAATTCTTTTCTTGATGTTGTATCTTAATTACAACGAGGTTTGTATTAAAAAAATTGGTTTTGATTGGTTTTTTTCATTCGTTCTCACGGTTCTCGCAATATTTAGCGTTCTCAAGATAACCCTCCCCTCTAGGGGGGGGGGTAGTGCACGGTCCTCCCAACCGCCGGAGTGATCCCACTCCGGGAGCCGCTACCCGACCAAGCTAGCTCCGCGGTGAATTCCCCTTGCCGAGTTCTTATCCTGGGCGACATATGCCACTCCCAAGACTCGAACTCGGTACCTCTGGGAAGAGGTGGGTGTCGGTGGCCAACTGGGGTACCCCAGTTGGTTAACCCTCCCCTCTATATATATATATATATAGTTTAAGTAACATCTCAAAAATTTATTTTATATCAAGAGTATTGTTGAAATGTGACCAAAATAGCTATCCGTTTATATTCATAAACTTCATTTGAGCCCCGATACGTTTTCATAAACTTCATACGCACCAGTTTTGAACCGAGACACGAGCCGAGACTCGAAACTGAACCAGCGAGACCCTGAGTTGAACTGAGACCCGATTTCAAGCAAACCCAGAACAAAACTCGACCCGAACCACTGGAACCGAACTGATGTTGATCGGGGTTTGTACGACCCGAAACTAAACAGACCCGGACCGAACTCCACTGTTCGTGAAACCCAAAACAAAATTTCAAACAAAGTCAGAATTTAAGCACGAAAATTAAAACTGAATGTTAAAACAAGCCTACTTACCTCCACTGTCAACAATCGTCTTCATGGGGAACGGTCGGAAGAAACAACGACTGTCGTTGTGGCTGTCGTCATCTCCGGCGGCTGTAGCCGCCGTCGTCGCCTGCGGTCGTTGCAGGGGAACTACCGACACTGTCGGTTTCATGTTGCTGGCGCTGCACCGCCACCGGCTTCACCGGTGGCCGGCCGTTCAAGTCCACAGAGAGAAGGGGCACGGTAGAAGATGTAGAGATGAGGGGTGTTGCAGGTAGGTGTCGGAAAGCAGCGTCGACTGGTCGGAATTCCACTCTGGTCATCGGACCAGGCAGATAAGAGGGAAGGGGGTGTCTGGGTATCGCGTGCAGGTTTCATCTTTGTGAGAAATGAGGGATAAAGTCTATGTTGTTATGTAAAAGAGCTAGGGTTTCTTCTAGGTAGACAAGAGATGAAGTTATGTTTCATTTATGGATGTGCATATGAAGATAAGGGTTCTTTTTAGAGAAGATGAAGAACTCAGAGAGTTTGGGGAATACAGATAGGGTAGCGGCTGCCAAAATGAGTGTGGTAGGGTTTTCACAACCTTTTTTTTATACATAGGGTTTATTAGTGTTTTATACTAAAGGTTTAATTACTGGGCTTTGGGCTTGGGCCCAAGGCCCACAAGCCTAATTTCTGTGTTTAAGTGGCACATAACTTCCTACGAGCCCACTTTCAAAACCCGAACTCCGCGAAACGTCAAAAAAAAATACAATTTTAGTATTTAAAACACATAAAATACGGTCGGTTTTTGTTTCTAGTCAGTTTCTCGCTCTGAATTCGACAGTGATTAAAATAAATAAATAAATAAAAGCGAACATGTAGTTCCTAAAAATATATAATTGTGGAAATACGAGGCGTTACACAGCGGAACCACCTGATCATACCCATCTCCACTAGGTAATAATGCATTACACTAGTTCAGGAGGATAATAAATCTTGGAAAAACCCTTTGTGGGAATCGAATCCACGACCTCATGGTCCCTAAGCCTTATCACACCCCTAAAATACCACTAGACTATAATGCCATGGGCTTGAGCCGTTTTACAACCCAAATTTGCACTCACATTTCACTCCAAAAGTCATATTAATTTAGAGATTTTAGTGGCGGTTATCTAAGTCCGATCGAAATAGCAGGACCTTCAAACATTCGACGATCATCCCGTTGACGCTTAAACCCTCCACCTTCAAACCTTCAGTGATCATCCCGTCAACGTTTATACTCTAAACCTTCAAACACTGCACCTATATGAGTTTATTGTCATCAACAACCTACGGATTTAACTATAGAAGAGTTGAACTCAGTATATGATTATATGTTTAGTCAACTACAATTTGCTGGAATAAAAACGGGGAGGGACAAACACTCCTACAGTGACAAACCTCATTCCGACACAAGAAGTCTCAAACAATTTGCTGGGGTAGGGCCCTGTATAATTAGTTCGCTTTGGGCCTCTAAAACTATTGAGCCGGCCTTGCAATTGAGTTTGTATATGTTCTAAATTATGTGAGTTATTTGGTGTTATAAATTCGTGTTTTTGTTTTACATTTTTTCATGGTTTTGATCCTCGTTGGTTTGATACATAACACGGTTTTACACCTCCTCCCCCAACACTAGTAGTGAGGTTTTACACCCCCCAACCCGCACGCGGGGGCTAAATACTAGCTAATATAAAAAGTATTTAACCATCAGCCATTAGCGCCAGCTGACTTTTATAGTTTTGGGGTTTTGCTACCAAAGTTCAATTGTTGGTCAAAAGTGACCACTTAACCTTTTTTTCCTTTTAGTGTAAGTTTTTTTCTTCAAGTTTTAATGTTGTCACTCTTGGCCCCGCTTTATAAAACACTTAATACAATATCAGTAAACTATCCCCCTGGCTCTCCGGACTTTCTAATAGGTGTCGTATACAATTGAGTTTGTATATGTTCTACATTATGTGAGTTATTTGGTGTTATAAATTCGTGTTTTTATTTTACATTTTTTCATGGTTTTGATCCTCGTTGGTTTGCTACGTAACACGGTTTTACACCTCTTCCCCCAACACTAGTAGTGAGGTTTTACGCCCCCAACCTGCAACGCGGGGGCTAAATACTAGTTAATATAAAAACTACTTAACCAAAATCTCTCCATTCGAGATGACTTCTCACATTTTTTTTGCCTCAACGTGATTAATTAAATTGGTTGGGCGCGTAGCGCCTTTTGTACTCGCGAAGAGCCACATTGATCGCCTCCTCCTCCATGTTCATCGCCTCGTTGAAGAGTGGGTCAATTTTTTTACCCTTCATTTGGATTAGCCTAAACATTTGATGCAACTCATATACCATGTGGTTTATATATTTCACAGTTTGAAGGAATCGTTCAAGGACTGCGTCCAAAAAACGCACACGATCCGCGAGTCCTATGCTCGGTGACACTCAGCAAAGCCATAGCCAATGTTCTTTCCTCTTCTTGCTCCAATTTCCCATTGTCATTTGAAAGAGTTGAGAAAGTTATTGTATATGTGGGTTTGGATTAGTTTTTGTGTGTTTTTTTTTTTTGAGGAGAAATGTGAGGTGTATCTATAAGAAATTAAAGGGTTAATTTTTTTTAATGTTCAACGGTAACATTTTTGGCCCCTGGTGCACCAGACCGGATATCGCCAACTCAACTCCTCCAACGCATGACAAACCCGCTTCTTCTATCCATGGATACCGGACTCCATCCGCTTTGTAGCGGTGGAGATGCTCACATAAGTCATTGGCTATATATGTGGGTTTTCAATTACCTATTGGTTTTGCAATGGTTTCAATTTCTAGTAACACGTAAAGGTGCTTTATGATTCCGTATATCTCACGATCTGTTAAGCTTATTAACACTCTAACAAACAATATGAAATTTGTTTCGATCATGTTTTCTGGGGGCCAACAAATTGACTTATAACCTAACATAACATGCCACAATGTGCAATTTATCCATTAAAGTAGTTCCCATTTATAAAAAAGTAGAATATGCCTATAAGTAAAACCCCTAAAGTTATAAAAAAAATAAAATAAAAAGTAAGCAAAAAGGATAACTTATCACACTTCACTTTCCAACACGCATGATCATTCTTTAAGAAATTCAAAAGGACCATACATACACTATTCTCAAAAGGCGAGATCCCCCATCCCTCTAATTCAATTTTGCCACATTTCACCATTTTCTTTCACCCAACCATTGGCCTTCCTTCCTCCTATCAAGGACCCTACACTTCTAACTCACTTTGCATTAACCCTTTGATCATGGTTCAATCAATACCACTTGTCTCCTTATAATTCATCCGCGTGTCATAAACTAAACCTTAGATGAAATGTCCCTACAAAGAAAATTTCAATCATGGACTAGCATGAGACACCCATGAGTCTCCAACACTTTCCACTCCATACCCATAAACCTAAAATTATTGAACCTAATAGCAAAGAGAGCCCTCAATGATGGTTCCAAAAGCAGTAGTACAATTATTCGTCCCACGTTACATTACAAACTAAAGCCTCGAATGACAAAGAACGAAACTACATGAAACGTTTGGTATGATAAAGAATATATGGTTTTTTAGTTAATCGAAAGTAACGTCTCTATTGATAATCCAAAGATACGTGACTGAATCTGTAATAAGAAAGTACAAAGGTTTTTTATGACGAATCTTTATATAGAGATGTTGCATAGGTTTTTTATGACGAATCTTGAAGTCATACATTTGTTCTATATAGAGATATCAGTAAAAACACAGAGGAAATGAAGGCATGGCTATTGATATCTAAATTCATACTACTATTCATACATTTTTCAATCAGTGGAATTAGATTTAATAATTGGAAAATAATTATATGTTTTTTTTTGTATGCATAAAAGAATGATGGAAATTTAGATACAAGAGGGGCCACAATTAAAAGCTAGTACTATATAATGTTATCATCATTTGGTAACAAAAACAATCATATTTACAAGCACATTGCTCACTCAAAAATAGCCTTTACTTTCTCCTTCCCAATCTCCCTCTTCTCTATATATCTCTTTCTCCATGATAGAGTTATAGTTGAAGAAGGAGATAGATGAAGAACACCATAAGATGTTGTATATCATGCATTCTTCCTTGTGGGGCACTTGATGTAATTCGGATCGTACACTCAAATGGATATGTGGAAGAAATAAGTGGGACAATACGCGCAGAGGAGATCATGAAGCTACACCCTAAGCACGTACTCAAAAAACCCTCTTCTCCGTCCTACGCCGATGAAGGGACAGTTACTTGTCCAAAGATCATCATTTTGCCACCTGAAGCTGAACTTAAGCGTGGCAAGATTTATTTCCTTATGCCAGTTCCTCCTTCTTCCTTGCCTAAAAAGACTCGTTCTAAGTCGTCTTCAACTACAAAGAAGAAAAAGAGTAGCCATAGTAATAATATTGCAAACGATAGCGAAAATAACAATTTATTAACGAATCTCCTTGTCTCGGATCACTACTTGACTGAGATTTTATCAGAAAAGGTAAAGGATCGAAGGAGAGGGCGTGTTGGCGTGTGGAGACCGCATTTAGAGAGCATTTCTGAGGCTACAAGTGATGTGTGAATTAGTGCCAGTTGTTCTTCATCGACATTATCTCTTTTAAATCGAATTCATTTATCATACTCGTATTTGTATGCATCTTAATTTCTGTTATTCTTGTTCTTTTCTTCTTTGAAAATTTTGTATATACAAAAGGGAAAAACAAGAAATAACATGTGATCAAATGCTATCTTCTCTTTGTATAAATTTTATCTTTTTTTTGGAGGGGGTCCATTAATCAAATTGAAATACCAAATAATTAACATCATACTTATGATTCATGGTAATTATTATTACTACATATTAATAAACGGAATTGAAATGAATAGTGATTTTAATATTTATTGTAAATTAACATCATACATTCTATAGTTAGTGCTACCTAATTGAATCATTACCAAAAGATACTCACAATGGTTAATCCTTTGGGTATACTTTAACCTATGTTGACTCCACTTAAGTGTCACATCAATCTTTTTTCCCTATTTTCACTTTGCCACACTCTATGGAAATGGTTCAATCTCTTTAACTTCATCAAACCTTATCTTTTAGTGGTTTTTTGTCTAAAAAAAAATAATAATTAATTCAATTTCTTAACATTGGGTTAACATGTTAACACATAACGCATTTAATGTCCTTTAACAAGGGAATGGCTTGCAATGTTAGTTAACATGCCATTTCATTGTTAACAATCTAAATGTTAGAGTCAGGGGCGGAGCTAATATATTAATAGGGGTAGCATGGGCTACGGCTCAACCTCGTAGTCGTAGTGTATTTTTCAGTATTTTTTGTTTTGTTTTGTTTTTTGGTTTTATACAAAGGATACCCCTAAACAAATACGAGGATACCTCTGATTTAATGGGCTAGCTCCGCCACTGGTTAGAGAGTACACCCCATGGACTTATATTTAGACACATGCGCGTATATTTCGCATATCACTCATGGCACCATACCAAATTAGCATCAAATCATTCTTTATTCTTTACCATTCAACCATGAAAATATTCATCACTCACCACTCCTCGGTATTATCTCTTTTTTTTTTACCACTTCATAGTTCGTGTTAAAAGTCCACTTTATCGGATCAGACGGACAATTTTTTCATGGAGCTTTTGTTTGGTGGGCCAGGTTGTGTCTTAGGTATGGAATCGGGTTGGGAAGACGGTTGGCTTTTGTTTTATCTTTGGCTAGGTTGAAAATATTTTAAATTCCACCCGTCAAATGCAATTGTGGTGGTGCAAAATACGAGCTCGGGTCATAATGTCGTGGCAGTGATGGAATGTAGAAATGGACGTTGTTGTTCGCAGTGGCGAAGCTTGACCCGAATGATGGGGGTCGAAAACGTAGATACCAAAAAATTTCTATACGAAAACTACATATATAACACTACTGAGCGAAAAGTTTGGGGGGTCGGGCGCCCCTCCCCACCCTTCTATCCTTCGCCACTGGTTGTTCGGGTCTTATTCTTCTACGATAAATTATGAAATTGCGTTTTTTTCTAAACCAGTAGGAAATGTATACATTGAGAAATGACCCTTTTACAATTACTAGAGAAAGTGAGAGATTTGAAATCAAGTTTTTGTAGAAGAAAAAATTTCTTTCACTATTTTTTTTGAAAGGTCACTTTCTTTTTGAGTGACCCAATGTCGGATCGCCTAATCGGTGACCCTAGCCAAGTCTGCCCAGACTTACGTTATCTTAACCGGTCCCGTACTGGGTTGGCCAGATTTGGTTACGACGTTCCCCCGGAAACCGTACTGCCTCCACATGAGAAGTCTCGTGGAAGTAACAGCCGGATGAAAACCGTGGTGCGGCTCAGGATCGAACCCCCTCGGTGGGTTTGTCACCATCATTGACCAATATCCACCCCAATATGACACAAGTAGGAATTGAACTTAAGTCTCCATTGGAAAACCAAAGTCTTCTACCACTAGGCCACAAGTGGGGGGATTTTTTCACTAAATATATCACCATAAACTAGTTATACTTTCATTGTTCAGATTTCAGAATGGTGCAAGACTGTTAAAATAGACTGTTATTTTAAACTCTTTTAGTTATTGGATTATTATACGACTAAAATCAACATATGGCTCATGAGCCTACTATTGTCACATACCAATTAAGTAGTTAAGTTTATATCATAATACATACCAAGGTTCGATAGCATCATAAGTCATATATGTAGGAGCTAGTTTCTAAAACAAAATTAAAGGGTTAAACTATTAAAAAATACTCCTCAATTGAATATCCTTATAAATACAAAGTTTGATCGAAATATTTCGGTAAAATACTCCTCAATTGAATATCCTTATAAATATAAAGTTTGATGGAAATATTTCGGTTTTATGTAGTTTGTAAACAAAATGGGAGCTAGTTTCTATAATAACAAAAAGATATATGAAATTTAATCCTACATTCATGTACATCTCAATCCAACAAGTTCAAAAGGAATTAACTTTTGTTGATGGAATGATAGTCCCCACAAAGCTTTTGGCCACTTTCATTTACAAGTGGCCATGTGTTAACGCAAAGGATTTAATATGTTCTCATCCCACATAAGATACATTGATTTATATTTTTTTATAGCAATGCATCCTAAATTTGGGGTACTTTATCCACTGGCTTTGTCGATTAATCATTTTTTTTTCGATTTATGTTTTGAAATTACCCGAAAAAAATATATATTTTACAAAACATTTTAAAGAAAATATGAAATATTTATGTATGTAATAAAATTACTTATGCATGTTTACGTACTTTAGCAATCTCATTTAATAATCTTCATATTCAGTTGCACTACAGGTTCTACCGACTGTCATAAATTTCTACTAAACAATACACCATGAAAAGAAATGTTTAATGCAATTCTTAGGATAGACTTGCGTTTTGGCTACTCTGTCTAAACAAATAACAGGACCAGTGGTGGAGCTAACCCAAAATTTTAGAGGTATCCTATTTTTTTTATTTTGGATTAGGGATATCATTTGTATAAAAAGATAAAAATTTAAGACTACGCACACAGAGTTAAAGGGTATTTTTACACTACAAAGACAGAGTTAGGATAACCCATGCTACCTGACGAGGTATGACCCGGATCGGCTAATCCGACCCGGTCATTACCTATTATTTTATTATAAATAATTAATTACACATGTTTATTCTAGAATGTTCTATTCTGCATGGATAAACTACGTAACCACATCCCCAACTTTTTGAGAAGATCATGCAAATCCCTAACTTATCGGAGCCCATCCTAAGTTAGGGGAACCCTAATGGTAAACTATAAATAGAGGTAAACATCTAAGGTATGGATCATCTTGTTCTCGTTCACTCTCTCCCTCTCTATATACTTATACTTTCTCCCAAACCGAGACTTATTCTCACGCCGGAGGGTGGTTACAGGAATAACCCCATTCCTGTAACGAGTCCTAACGGTGTTCTGTTTTGCAGCTAGCAGTTCGGATCGCCAAGAGTTGAAGTCCTAGTTGGATACTACCGTGATGGTCAATGTTTCTTCATTGGCGCCATCCGTGGGACCCATCGGTAACAACAGCAAGACTGAACCCAATGGCAAGCGATCAGAACACGGCAGTAACACCGAGTCAAGCGATGATAACTGGCAACCCATTGCTGGAGACGAACCCTGTTACCACCATGCCAGCCTCACTTGCTGTGACCAGGTCTCTCGACTTGGAATTCGAAGCTGAAGGATCACCACCAGGTTTTGCAGGCACTTCTGCTGTCCCTTCTGGAACAACGGCGGCAGACCTTTTCTCATATACCTCATTGCAGCTCCGGTCGGTAGAACCAACGGCAACAAACGCCAATGTTTTCACCCCAACATCAACCACGAGTGCACAGACCATACGTCATAGCACTACGCCGGTTATCACAGCTGCAAGCCCAAGCACTGTCATACCACAGGTGAGCGTGCCTCAATACTATCAGCCATCAGTAACATACGCCATGCCACCTCTATATTCGGCAGCACTAACAGCGGCGTTGTCCACTGCACCACATCAACCAGTAGTTATGCCTACAGGAATCCTGAATGCCCCGGTCACACCAGGGAATCAAGCTTACTTCCCAGGATACTATTACGCACCCCCATACGGGTATTTACCCCCTGCAACACTCCAACGTACACTCCCCAGGGGGAGAGATGTTGTACCTCCCACCATAGACGAAATCTTGAGGATAGCTAAGGTATACGTCACACAAGAGAAAGTTGTTGCCGCCAGTCATGCGGCCAACAGAAAGAAAGAGGCTCAGAAAAACCAAGATGACAGAGAGCAGCGGGGCTCTAAAGGTAAAGGTAGAGGAGACCGATACCAGAAAGGTGATAGAACGGACTCGCGGTATGATAGGTCTAGAAGTACCTATTCAAGGAATGAATTCTCCTCTAAACCGCGGTCCGACTACCTCAACTTGAGCAAGACGCCAGCAGAAATCCTAGCCTCTAAGAACCTTAAGTTTAATCCACCGAAGCCGTTGAAGGACAACCCCAACAAAGTCACCAACAAGTATTGTGAGTACCACAAAGGGAGCGGCCATGACACCAATGACTGCTTTCAATTGAAGAAGCAGATCGAGTATTTCGTGAAGGCGGGTAAATTGGCTCATTTGGTTCGAGACATTAAATAGGGCCCGCCCCCCGTCAAAGAGGAAAACGATAAAGGGGCGGGTAAGAGGCCACGAGAGCTAAACATGGTATATGCTGATAAGGGAAAAGGGGCTAAGCGGAGTTTCTCCAAGTACGAACCCTGGATGCTGGCAACCATGACAATCGAGCCACGCGTGGAAGATTTACACCTCACCACTGATGCCTTAATCATATCCGCTGCGATAGGTGATTATAACATGAGAAGAATCCTGGTAGATACCGGGAGTTCTGAAGATATCATATACGAGCATTGCTTCAATAGAATGCAACCAGAAGACAGAAGGCTACTTGAGTCAGTGCACGCCCCTATTAAAGGTTTCACTGGAGAGTAGGTTGATCCAATTGGCCAAATTACTTTCCCAGTTACGTTCGGACAAGAACCCCGGGAAAGAACCATACTCCTTACATTCCTTGTGGTACGCGCTGAGTCTTACCACAATGTAATCATTGGAAGGTTCACCATGGGGAAATTGGATGCTATAGTCTCTACAGCGCGTGGGTTCATGAAGTTTCCAACCCCGCGGGGTATTGCAAGAGTATTTCGAGACAAGCTGGGAGAAGTATTGAATACCAAAAGATGCGGCCAAGGGTCCACCGACGCCATCGGCCCGGAAATGTGGGTATTAAGCACACGCCATCCGGATCAGATAGTAACAATAGGGGACAGCCTCTCCCGTGAAGTTAAAAAAAACCTGAAACAGCTGCTGAGAAGGAACGCCGACATCTTTGCTTTTGAGCACTCTGACATGACTAGGATACCCCGGGATAAGGCAGAGCACAAGCTAGCAACACTCCCGGGCATTAAACCCGTCGCACAGGGTAAACGCAGTATGGCTCCGGATCGAAAAGCAGCGGTTATCAAAGAAGTACGAAAGTTGGTTGAAGCTGGAATTCTCAGAGAAATAAAGTATCACACATGGGTATCAAACCTTGTGATTGTCAAGAAACCAAACAGCACATGGTGGATGTGCATCGATTTTAAAGATCTGAATAAAGCATCCCCCAAAGATGCCTACCCGCTGCCCGAGATGGACTTTGAGGTTGAATCTATGGTCCCTTATAGGTATAAGTGCTTCTTCGACGCCTATAAGGGTTATCACCAGATCAAAATGTCCAGAGAAGATGAAGATAAAACGTCGTTTCATACCGATGTGGGCATTTTTTGTTATACCAAAATGCCTTTTGGCCTGCGAAACGCCGGAGCCACTTATCAGCGGCTCATGGACAAGGCTTTCGAAAAACAAATCGGCAGAAACTTAGAAGTATACGTTGACGATTTGGTAATCAAGAACAGGGAAGAAAAACAAATGCTTGAAGACATTGAAGAAACTTTCCAAAACCTCATAGAATACAATATTAAACTCAACCCCAAGAAATGTTCATTTGGGGTAGAGGAAGGCAAGTTCTTGGGGGTAGTGGTCACCCGGGATGGCTTTAAAGCTAACCCGGAAAAGGTAGCCGCCATAACGCGGATGCCCTCTCCCAGGACTTTAAAAGATTCGCAAACGTTAAATGGGCTTCTAGTGGCTATAAACAGATTCTTGGCAAGACACGCCGAGAGGTCTTTGCCATTTATAAAGACGTTAAAAGATTGCCTTAACAAGAAAAATTTCAAATGGACCAGCGAAGCGGAAGAAGCCCTACAAGACATGAAACGTTTCATCGAGAAACTACCCATGCTGACAGCGCCATACCCAGAAGAACTACTCAAAATGTATCTGGTGGCGGCTCATAACGCGGTAAGCGCGGTACTCATGGTGGAAAGAGATGGGAAGCAAACACCTATATATTACATCATCCGAGTTTTGGCGGGACCCGAAACGCGGTATCCAACACTCGAAAAGTTGGTCCTAGCAATAGTTCGTGCCACTCGGCGACTAAGAAGATATTTTCAAGGGCATCGCGTGCAGGTCTTAACAAACTACCCGTTACAGCAAATTTTGCACAAGCCAGAGATCTTTGGAAGATTGGCCAAATGGGCGATCGAATTGGGAGCCTTGGATATCGAATATCAAAAGCGGACAGCAATCAAGGGACAGGTGATCGCTGACTTCTTAGCTGAAATTCCTGAGGGAGAAATTATACAGGATCCCGCAATTCAGGACATACCTGAATCCAGTACAGCTAGGCAAACCTGGAAGCTCTACACTGACGGATCCTCCTGCGGGAAAGGTTCCGGAGCAGGTCTCATGCTGATAAGCCCAGATGAAATAAGGCTGATGTACGCCTTACGTTTTGACTTTGAATGCTCTAACAACGAAGCAGAATATGAGGCACTACTCGCAGGCTTGAGGATGGCCCAATCTATGGGAGCTACCAGAGTTGACGCATATGTTGACTCTTTGCTGGTTAATAATCAAGTAAACGAAACTTACGAGGCCAAAGACGAATCAATGGCCAAGTATTTGGCTAAAACAAAGGAGCTCATAGCTTCCTTTAACAATGTCACGCTTAATCACGTCCACAGGGGAAAAAACCAAATAGCAGACGCTTTGAGCAAACTTGCTACTTCGGGCATGGAAATAGAAGTAAAGGTAGAAATGTTGCAAATACCTTCTATTGAACCCCGAGAAGTTTCCGCCCTCACGGCAGAAGAACCCTGTTGGTACACTCCAATACTAAAGTTCCTCACAAAAGGTGAATTACCTCCCGCCAGGGGTGAAGCCCAAAAGATTCAAACCAAGGAATTACAATATGAAGTCAACAATGGCGTACTCTACAGGAAATCATACTTGGGACCGCTACTGCGGTGTGTATCCCCAGCAGAGGCAAAATATCTTATCCAAGAAATACACTCGGGCATATGTGGCATTCACGCTGGACCCCGGGCAGTTGTGGCAAAAATCCACAGCGCCGGGTACTATTGGCCTGGGATGCATGAAGACGCGGTAGAGGAACTCAGAAGGTGCCGTAGTTGCCAAAAATTTGCTCCGCAGACACTCCGTCCAAAGAACAACTTAATCCTAGTCACAGCGGCCTGGCCTTTCTAGAAATGGGCGGTGGACATCGTGGGGCCATTCCCGCTGGCCCCTGGAAAGCTAAAGTACCTTATCGTGGCAATCGACTATTTCACCAAGTGGGTTGAAGCCAAACCTCTTGCTAAAATAACCACTGAAAACGCAAACAAGTTCCTCTGGGAGCACATAGTGTGTCGATTTGGATTGTGGCTATACTTGGTAAGCGACAACGGAACGCAGTTCACCGATAGGGTCTTGCAAGATTGGTGTGCAGAACTTCAGATTCAACAAATCTTCACATCTGTAGCACATCCCCAAGGAAATGGCTAATCAGACCCGGTCATTACCTATTATTTTATTATAAATAATTAATTACATATGTTTATTCTAGAATGTTCTGTTCTGCATGGATAAACTACGTAACCAAATCCCCAACTTTTTGGGAAGATCATGCAAATCCCTAACTTATCGGAGCCCATCCTAAGTTAGGGGAAACCCTAATGGTAAACTATAAATAGTGGTAAACATCTAAGGTATGGATCATCTTGTTCTCGTTCACTCTCTCCCTCTCTATATACTTATACTTTCTCCCAAACCGAGACTTATTCTCACGCCGGTGGGTGGTTACAGGAATAACCCCATTCCTGTAACGAGTCCTAACGGTGTTCTGTTTTGCAGCTAGCAGTTCGGATCGCCAAGAGTTGAAGTCCTAGTTGGATACTACTGTGAAGGTCAGTGTTTCTTCACTACCCCTCCTTATACATTGCCTCCGCCGCTGAGGCGTACCCATTCCTTTTTAAACCGTTCAAGAAACCATGTCCGTGAACTTTGGTTCTTTGATTCAAGTACGTCATAAGGTACAAGAAAAAAAGAATTGTTACAATTGTGGCAATGACTAGTACCTCATGGCAATTCCTTTTAGGTGACAAGGATCATGAGCAATGTAAGGATGACTACCATCAACAAACACCTTTGAGCAAGCTTATCATTCTATTATCATGTGTTTATAACTGGCTCGATTAAAAGATTCGAGTTCCATTATCTGAATCAAGCATATAGATTCGATTGCTTAATTTTCTGCCATTGAAGAGAACAAAAGAAGAGACAATGGCTTGCCTGCTTAACGTCAATGTTGACCAGATCAAAATCCAAATAAAATACATATGTTTAACAAATATAATGGGAATGACTAAAATGACCATTAAGTAAAAATTCATTAAAGTTTGGTTTATATGATATTTTTAGTTTTAGTTGGGTTATATAAAAATTTTCAAGTTTGTAAGACAAAGTAAAGAAAAATATTAAGCTTTTTTCAAAATAGTGTTGGTGGAAAAAAATATTTACTAAAATGTTGTGCTTTAAAAATCTTATGACAAAGTAAAAGTTATTTATCAAGAAATGTTGGTTAAAAAAGTATAAGTAGTTGATTTAAGAAAGCAAAAGTATAATTGGTTTTTTGACTAAAAAAGCATGATGACGTTGGTTAAAGAAATTAAAAAAAAAAAGTAAGAAACACCTCTTTGATAAGTATTATTATAAATTAGCACAATTTTAGTAAATACTTTTTATATCAACACTCTTTTGAAGAAAAAAAAACGAAGAATACCAACAATAAAGGCGATGAAGCCACAAGACCATAACTTAGGGTGGTGGGGTGGAGTACTCGGATACTTCCGAGTTGGGTCAAGTATCGTGAATATACAGACTTAATTAGGTTAGGTGCATGGGCTGAGTTGATGGTCCGGGTTGTAGATCTCATATGTGGTGGTGGAAAGAGTCATTGCCAATGACTTTAAAAAAACATACCTTATTTCTTCTACTCTTTACACTTCTACACTTTTAAAAGAAAATACTATTTATACAATGGTTGTTACATTTGATTCTATTGGTAATGAGTTACTTTTGACGTTATCCAATTCTAGTGGCTTTGGTGATTTTCTTTCCACTCGTCTGATTTTAATGGTACAGGCTTTTTCCTCAAAGTGGCCCTGTCAGCAAGCGAGCTCTAGGATACATAAAATGAAAGAAAAAAATTGTTTCGCATGATCGTGAATTGGATCATCCAGTTTAAATGAAGGATCACTTCGTCGAAAAATCAAAGTACAATGCAAATATGTTTAGAGTGAGATTTCGCTTATCCAAGGAATTATATTTTAGAATTACCTTGGATATAATTGTAGATACCAGGTTTGAGTGGTTTCATGAAGGTTACAAGGTGAGGTAAAAAAGTGCTTCACGCTGATTCAGATATGCACATTAGCTATTCGTCAACTTGATACCAGTATTATTATAGACATATATGATGAATATTAGCTATGTCTGCTAGAGCTTCTTGTGAGTTGTAACCAACATGATTTTCCAGTCTTAAATTTATCTTCCAACTTTAGTTTCAATGTAATTGCACTTCTATTATATAAAATCACCTTAAATATTTATTACAACAATATCTATTAACATTTATTTGTTTCAATGTTCGTGTAGCTATCTAATTTTTATTCTAGTGTCAATTTATGCAAAATTCTAAACAAATAATATAAACAATTCATTTACCAATACTTATAAAAAAGGATGTTTATAATAAAACAAATTTATAAGTTTAAATTTTTTTTTTTTTTTTTGTTTATAAAAGTTTTAAATGGTTTTAGAACTACAGGGACCATTATAGTACATTCTCCAAAAAAAAAAAACTTTGTTAACTAAAAGTATTAAACTGCAAGGGCCTTATGCGCCAATTCAGAAAGTTAATTGTGAGTGTATAAGTTTATTTCCCTTTTTAAAAAAACAACAATACCACAGGGACTAATTGTTAGAGCTTGTGAGATCGTTGATACTTGCACTGGATTAGTTTTGTTATAGTTTTTAGCTTTAGGGACTAGTTTTGTAATAGTTTGAAAGTAGCAAATCTGACTTGGTGTAATTAAGATGCCAGCATAATTATAATTATGCTGGCAAGTCAGATCCTATATAAACTCAGGTAATGGTACCCTAGCCAAGCTTTTGGCCACTCTTGATGGAAAACTTGTGTTGTTTACATTTGATCAATCTTTGATAGTGCTTAATCAGATCTCCAGGTGCTTTATTGTTCATTTCATTGTTTAGATTCAATACAACACTTGTTGTATTCATCATACCATTAGCTTCATCTTCATTCTATGATTTTGCTTAACTTTTTCATAGTGCAAACACTTAATCAATAGGTGTTTTGAACTAAAACAATCAACCACTGTGATCTGGATTGATATTGGGATCTACAATTTGGTATCAGAGCCTTAGTGCTCTTGGTTGTTGTGTTTTTGTTAAGATTCTTCAAGTTTTGAAGGTTTTTCAAAAGTTTCAAGTTTTTCAAATTTTTGGACTTAAAATGGATTGATTTGGTGCATTTAATTGATAGGTTGTTGTTAATCAGTGATTAGGGAGTCATTTTGGACATTTTGATGCAAAGAAACATGGTTTTTGAGTCGTTTTTGGGTGATTAGAGGGTTTTAGTTCGTGTTAAACCTTCTGGTCAGCGTAGATAAACTTGAATACAATGATTTTAATTTGAACACAACGAAATTATCTTGAATATCGTATAATTAACAATTTCGCAGATTAAAACACGAGCGAACTTGTTAATTTCCGGAGAAATAGTGTCATTGACCCTGTAGCGAATTTATCGAAGGCGACTTCGAGAACAGTGATAAAGAACCACAACGTTTTTATCACGGTGTCCGGCGAAATTAGCCATACTAACGTGTTTGTCTATTGTCTCAGCGGAATTAGCTTTCTTCGCTAGTGCAGGACTTCTCCTCGTTCCGGCGAAGATATTTGATCAACGAAGATTGTCGGCGAAATTGTCTTGATTCACAAAATTCAGTCAGCTTTTCAGCAAAGTTAACTACATCACCGACGAAATTGCTCAACATTCAGCCTGTCAGCGAAATTAGCTTCTGATCAACATTCTTAAGTCAGAAACTGGTCAAAATGTCTTTGAATAAACTAAGTCCAATTGCTCAAGCTGAACTTGGGACCGAAACCACCACAAGACCACCAAAGTTGAAAGGAGCAGACAATTTCAGTACTTGGAAGACTCGTATCCAATCGTTCTTCGAATACACTGACTACAATCTGTGGCTCTCTGTCACCGCTGGACCCCATATTCCAACGGTGGTTCGAGGAGATGTGATAGTCAATAACAACGACCCCACAACCTACACTGATGAAAACAAAACCCTAATCAAACGCAACCATCGTGCACATGCTGCCCTAACCATGGCTTTGTCAACTGATGACTGCAACATGTTTGAAGAATACAGAGCTGCAAATCAACTCTGGCTCGCTTTGATCGAATATTATGAGGGAAACGAAGAGCTCATTGAGAGCAAAAGAGACATGGTGCAGAAGCAATACGACATGTTTTGTGGAGTTCATGGAGAAAGCCTTTCCGATCATATCAGTCGTTTTCTGAATATGATGACCAAGATGAAGAAGGCAGGAAATCCTGTCACTAACCGTGCTGCCATAAAGAAGCTTTTAGACCCGCTTCCAAAGGAATGGAGCCTGCAATGCATGATGATCAAAAAAGATTTCCTCAACAACCCAAATCCTGTCACTCTGTTTGATTTAATCAACACTTTGAGGGCTTTTGAAATGGATGTCAACAAACGTGAGATGAATACGGCTGGTTACATCCCAAAGTCCGCTCAGACTTCTGCTGGACTGAAGAATGTGGCACTTCTTGCTTCAGGAGGCGTCTGTCAACAAGCTTCCAACACGACCTACTTTAACGCTTCCGCAAGCGCATCAAAGGCTCCACAATCTAGTGATAAGACTGTCGTGGTTGGGGATAATCAAGCTTTGAAAGTGTCAACTGAAAACGTGGCACTTTTTAACATGTTTTTGAGTAGCTATGAAGCTTTAATGTCGGGAGAACTCAAGAAGGAGATGTTCACTGCTGAAGACATGTATCAGGTTGATCCAGATGACATGGAGGAGATGGATTTGAAATGACAGATGGCTATGATAACTTTAAGGTTAAAGAAGTTTCAGGATAAGACTGGGAAGCGTGTAGCTCTCGGAAAAGCTGGTTTTGACAAATCCAAACTGAGATGTTACAACTGCAAGAATTTAGGTCATTTCAAGCGAGACTGTCCTCTGTTGAAGGAGGGAAACACTGAAGCTGCTCCTGCTATAAAACAAATCGCTATTGAAGAAAACAAAAACAATGTTGCTCCTAACACACCGAAAGCCCTAGTAGTTGAAGATTACGATTGGGGTGAAGAAATTGCTGAAGCTAAGGAACAAGTCAACAAAGCCCTCATGGCAAAGATCTTAAGAGGGTCATCATCAAAATAGGTTGAGAAACAGGCTGCTGGAATCCCAAAAGGAGATAACGTTGCTGAAAAGGGTCTAAAAAGCATTCTCACCTCCTCAGAGCCTGAGAAAGACAAGAATCCTGAAGAAGCTGAAAAGCCCAAGGAGCAGGTTCTGAAAGAATCATCTGATAAGAAGAAAGAGAAGGCAAAAGCCTCAACTGCAGCTATAAAAACTGAATCATCAAAGGAAAAGGCTGACAAGGACTTGGTAAATAGCATTCCACGTGAATTTAAAGTGAAGTTATGCACACAATCATGCGTAGACGTCGTGGCACACTATAAGTATCTTAATCTTGAATTTATGAGGGAAAAAGACAAAGCTTTAAAATTTAATAAAGAACTTAAACAAAATGAGGCCGCATATCAGAGAAAGTTGAATTCAACTTTAGCTTAAATGCAAACTCTAAAAGAATTTGTTTTTAGAAAATATTTTATTATCAATGATTTAACAGAAAGACTAGAAAAATCTTTGAACGAAAACAATAAATTACAAATTATAATAGACAAATGGATTGTCAGTCAAAAGGCCTTTACTGACATCAAAAACTGCCAACGACCGACGCATGTAAAAGATGGGATCGGGTATAAGGATAGGCAATGAAATGAAAGAAAACTTTTCTTTCCACCACATAGCAAAACTATGTGCCTATGCCAACTCCTCATCCCGACACGATTTGATTGATGAAAAGGCTCCTATTGATCAAAATGATTCTTTTAAAAATGAAACAACCACTAATATTCCTAAAAGTAATGCAGATCCAGTTATGTGTAAAGAAGACGTGTGCGATGAGGATGGAGACTGCGACGGTTCAAAAATAGGAATAGGCTATTCAGGCGACAGCTATTCCACTGTTAACTGGTTCGCCTGGTACTGTGCTAAGAAAAACAATATTCGGGATGAATGTAATAATTTAATTAAGACGGATGACTGTAATGGTCGTGTGCCTAAATTTAACTCTTTGGATGACTGTAAGGGCCATGTGCCTACATTTAAGACCCGTGATCGTGAACATGCTATGTTTGAATGTCATGATTTAAATTATGCATTTTGTGATGATAAAAATGTGTGTGAATCTCCTATAATTGTGCCAGAATTGAAAAAGAATAGTTTTGGAAAATTCCCCACCGAGGAAATTCCAGAATTTATTCCATCTCGAACAGGTATGACAGATTCAGAAAAGGAAGTCACTGAAGAAAGCAGCAAAGAAGATTCAAGCTTTTCTGCCTCAGAAAAGGAAGAAGAAACTTCAAGTTCTGATGAAGATCAAGAATCAGAAAATTCAAGTGAAGATCAAACAACAGAATATCAAAGATCCGAAACTTCAAGTGACGAAGCAAGTGATGATCAAAATTCAGAAAATTCAAGTGAAGATCAAACATCAGAAATTTCATCAGATTCTGACAATGATGAAGACTGCTCAGAAGATGAAAGCCGCATTGAATACAACAAAGGTTTTGAGGTGTTCAAGCCACAACATTTTCGAAGGAGAGTTTCCAAGACCACAAAAGATCATATCACTGGCAAAGGAAAAGTGACGTGGGTTATCAACCCTGGGAAAGTAGTCACTAGAATCAAGCTCCCAGCAGAAGTCCCGGTCTGTCTGAACAACTTTAAGAATTGGTTCTATGATAGTCATACAGGTGAAGCAGTGATCCGATCAAATGCAAATGAAGATATTAGAATATTGGATCCGATGGATGTCTTCATGTTCAGACTTTCTGATTTAACTGTACTGAATACTAATCGCATCAATGTTGGAGCCGAAAATGCCAATTTAGAAGAGGCAATGCTGTTTCAGAGAGTAGTAGAAAGAGCCTGGAAGAGAAAACGTGAGATGCTCGATATTATTGATAGAATTGAGAAGAAGAAAGATGCAGACGCAAAGAAGAAGGAGGAAGCTAGGAAGAAGAAAAAGCACGACAAAAAGAAAGAAAAGACTTCTTCAAAGACAAAAGAATCCACGTCAACTCCTCAAGCAACACCACATCCTCCGGCCTCATCCACATATGAGGCCGTTATAGAGGATCCACCATCAATTAGTGAAGCAATTTTAATCCAAGAAACTCCTGCAACAACAATTGATGAAGTTCCACCACAACCGCAAGCAACAGTGACTGCAGAGATCCCACCAGAGCCCGAAAAGGAAGCTGCAAACAATCCAGAAGCCACTACTGAAGAATGAAAGTTTAAACAAGTATGCAACGATCTAGGGGGATATTGTTAGAGCTTGTGAGATCGTTGATACTTGCACTGGATTAGTTTTGTTATAGTTTGTAGCTTTAGGGACTAGTTTTGTAATAGTTTGAAAGTAGCAAATCTGACTTGGTGAAATTAAGATGCCAGCATAATTATAATTATGCTGGCAAGTCAGATCCTATATAAACTCATGTAATGGTGCCCTAGCCAAGCTTTTGGCCACTCTTGAAGAAAACTTGTGTTGTTTACATTTGATCAATCTTTGATAGTGCTTAATCAGATCTCCAGGTGCTTTATTGTTCATTTCAGTGTTTGGATTCAATACAACACTTGTTGTATTCATCATACCATTAGCTTCATCTTCATTCTATGATTTTTCTCAACTTTTTCATAGTGCAAACACTTAATCAATAGGTGTTTTGGACTAAAACAATCAACCACTGTGATCCGGATTGATATTGGGATCTACACTAATATTGCCAAGTTTGAACTTTTGAACCCCTAACCCATTTCCCAAACCCGCTATACCCGTTTTCACCCAAATCAACCCGGATCTTCAAGACTTTGCGAATATGTGATTATAAAACCGAAATCAACCTTTCTAAATCAAATTCGAATCAGTATCAATTTGTATCATGTCTTTGATTCACACAATTTCTCTAATTTTGGTGCGAATTGAAAACAAATATGTCACACCCCTAAAAATACCCCAAGCGGAAACCCGCGCGAGGTGTGTGACGTACCAAGATCTAGCCACCAATCACATTGAACTCATACAAGATTTTAAATAAAGCTTTTATTCTTAAGATAAAGTGTTACAAAACATTATTTACAACTCGTTGTGTTCAGCGGAAGCATAATACAAAGTTTAATTGAAACCCAAGTGTATGTAACCAACTAGTCTTGTTTCAAGTTTCCATGTATCTCGACTCATGACCACTCCAGCATCCCAGACAGCAAGTTCCTCATCCACTCATATCAACAACCTGCGAGCATGCACACAAGTGTATCAGACAACGCTGGTGAGTTCACAGTTTTATGAAAACATTTGATTACCAAGTGTTTAATCTAGTTTAATAACAATTCCGAAAGTAATGTTGATAATAACTCGAGTACCGAACAAGATGGCTCCAGATTATTTTTGCCCTTCCCCAATGCCCCTATCTAAGCATTGGTCATGACTGGGTCATTAGTTCACACCCGTCCTCTCAGGTACGGGGTGAGGGTGCCAAACCTAAATAGCGCTATCAACTAATACCCCGTTACCTCTCAGGTAACAAACAAGATGGGACTTAATGGTGATAGGAATTGAGTGTATTATCCAACATTCCAGTTTTTACCCAAATGACTTATTCCTCTCAGGAATACCCAACTGATTTACCCAAAGACTTATTCCTCTCAGGAATACCCAACTGATTGTCCCACCCACCGGGACGCATGCTCAAGAGAAGTGAACTCACCTTAGATTGCTCGGTATGTTACATTACATTACCCGTTCCAAGTTGGTCAACCAATCCTACCGAGGTTACCAAGGATGATCAGTTTCGTAAACACATGTCCAAATCATATATTCAGCAAATCACATGTAACACCATTGTCACGTAACACATAGCAAACTCTTAGATTTCATACACGTTCATAACACAAGTTTCAAATGGTTGTTACCAAATGGACCAGTTTCATAGTCAGGCACGTATTTTCACAGTTTGTATTTATCACAAAGATCACCATATAACACATAGCAACTATTCAGTTCGTATACAAGTCCACGTTTCACGTGCATATCACATATCAAGACCTAACAGGTAAGTTGGCTACTCACACAAGCCAATTCAGGTTCCTCATTCATAGTTCGGCGCTGCACTTCAGAGACAATTCTGGTTTCCTACAAACCCTAATCATACACTAGCGGTTAATCATCGCACATCAACCTAGAATCCTATGCATAACGGTTCACAATTAACATCATTAATCATCATGGAAATTAACATCATTTACATTAACATCAATTTCTTACAGTTTATCATCATCGAGCATCAATAGCATTCAGCATTCAAAATCCATATTCAGTTGGATCGAACAGTACAAACATCATCTACTGTGGAACCCTAGTTCATTGCCAAGTGATCACATTCGCACAATCGGATTCATCAATATCTTACTGATTAACCTTAAGTTTAAACCTTATAATTAATTATCAATTCCATATACATCAATACACATCAGTATGTGGCAAAACACCAACGAATGTAACATAAACACATAAACAGAACATCAATGGATATAAGTCAGATCAATGATGAATATACTAACCAAGTGTGAGAATATGAGAGATGATACTTCGAAGGGTGAGGAGTTTTTGGCCAGGGAAGTTGTCGCCGATCCATGGGAGGTTGAAAGGAAACCTAGGGTTCGCCACAAAGGTTTGGAATGTAACTGTATGCGTACATACTCTCACACGCGTATGTAATGGGGGAAAAGTTGGGCTCGACTTTGGGCTTAGAGGTACTGGTCCGAGAGCCCTTTCGACGAAGCATCCATTTGGCGAAGGGCATTCTTTGCCATGGTGTGTGTGCGACGAAGAATCAACCTTCGCCGAAGGTTGATTGTGACGAAGTTCTACTCTTCGTTGATGAGTGAGAGTGACGAAGAATCATCCTTCGTCGTCGAGGTTAAACATAATTATAACATTATAACATTACACAATACATAAATGTCATGCAACACTTACACGTAACAATACATTAACCATTAAAGATGCGTAGAGGAAAGGCCTTGAATTCTCGAGTTGTCACAAAATCATACATCCATTTCACAACACATTCCTAATTAACAATTGTCGGTCATGAATAGTATATATACCTGCACTTATTCATTTATACAAACCCTTAAACTCATAACCACCTTTCAATTGCATCGATTTCTTTGGGGAACAGTTTTGAATTTTCTTATTCTCATTTTTTCTTGTTTAAATCTTCGCAATCCGTAAGTGTTTCGATGTTCCTTTCGTTTATTAGCATTCATGAGTCAAAAGGCCCATCTTAATTTCGTCTATCATCGCCTGATTGTGTTAATTTTGGATTAATGGAAGTTAGGGCTCATAAGTTTTTGATTTGGGGAGTTTTAGGTTCGTAACGTTGCTTATTTAACTAATACAAACCATTGGACTACCAACGATCCTGCTAGCCTAGTTGGTCCAACTTGTTATGCTAAATACACATGCCTAAAAACGTTACGGGTTCGAATCAGGACTCATGCATTTCATTTTACTACGTTGTTTGTTTTGTGTTAATTGATGAACCGGGTCGCGCTATTTCGCTTTATAAGGATTTGAACCACAAGGGCTACCGACAATACTTGGTAGCCTAGGTGGTCTGTTATGCCTCGTTCAGACTCAAAACGCGGACATATGCAGGTTCGAATCAGGTCTGCTCTTTTTTCTGTGTTTATTTTTTTAAAACCATTAACTGACATTCAAAAAAATTGTTATGTAATTTTAAAACTGTTGAATCATTTTCTTTGTGACAGAAGGCATTAGTCAGATAAAACTACAACAATTATAAGATTGTTTTGTATTAAGCTTATTTCTTTTATCAAATTATTTTAGAGGCAACATCTTCTTAGACCCTTAGATATATAATTACGTTAGTTAGTTACTATACCTTAAGATTTAAACGAATAATTGTTTATATATTTTAAATTGTTATACTTCAACATTGTTTTAAATCAATTAAGCAAGGCCTTGTATTTTGTCCAAAGAAACTTAACTCCTTATAATCAATAGGTAAACTAATTATGTCAAGCCTTTTAAACTATAAATAGCTTATTTAAAATAATCAAAAACCTAATATTCACAAATTAGAATGTGAAGTCCCTAATTTTCTATAATCCTAGCATGCATTAGACATTAATCTAAGTTATACCAATTAAACTTTATTATATAATATTGGTAGGGTAACACTTTAAGATTTCCCCCAACATCTTTATTACTTACATCTTGTGTGATTATATTTGCTACCTAAGGTAAGTACATAGCTCCCATTTTTTTCATCTGAACTCTTTGGGGTGTTACATGTGTTACTATATAATTACTAGTTTTCTATTACTATTACCAAATACCATGTACATTCATTAAGTATGATCTAGCCATACGTGAATATGTTATAGTGTTATAGGATTGACAACTCATTCCCACTCCTTGTTTTTGTGTGTTTGAGAAGTTTCCTTTGGGAAAGATAGAAAGCGGCCCTACCATTTGTTTGGTTTGGGAACCTTTGGGTTACATGCAGTCAACTAAGGTTTGAATGTTGCTATATCGTGTTATACAAATTGCTTAGATTCAATATTATGCCATATGAATTGTATTACCATTTTACCATATACATATTCTATTAACCTTCGTTGCTCACCAACTTTTCGAAGTTGACACTTGATTTTACACATGTTTCAGGTAATCATGTTTGAAGCTATTTTCAAGATTTTGCCACGCTTAGGATGCTCTTGGACCTAATTTATATTTAATTTGGATTGGGTGTGGTTTGTTTGGTGAACAAGTTGTTTTTTTTTTGTTTGTTGGATACTTAATTTCAACTTAATATATATTTCAGTTTTAAATATTTATCATGTGCTATTGAACAATCTATTCGTGATGCCTCGCCATTTCCACCGTCGGTTGGGGTGTTACATGAGTCTCTATTATATTTTTGCAATTCAATTATTATATTATACAACAAGGATTCTTTATGTAGACCAACTAGACATGACAATACATGGTTGTAAAACGCGCATGAAGCTAGACGGGACCTTCCAAGGATGGTCGATAACATCAACTATACACAAATTCTTTTGGAGGATGTGCCTAACAAGTTTGCGAGCTGAATTTATGAGAGGTAATTTCCAATATCTAATGATCATGCTCGAAGCGGTGGTGTCAGATGACTTAGGTTTTGGAATACATACTATGATCCTGACAGTTTGAATAATGACATCAATGTTCTGAATCAATCTCTGTTGTTCAATAACGAAATGCATTGAACTGCCCTGAGGTCTCCTTTTCAAATTAACAACTGCCAATACAAACGTTGCTACAATCTTGCTGATGGGATTTACTTAACTTGGTCTGTTTATGTGAAATCTTTTACATTCACCACAAACCAAAAGAAAAAAGTTTAAGAAGTTGCCAGAGTTGGTAAGAAAAGATGTCGAATGAGGATTTGGTGTTTTTAAATCTTGATGATATATAATAAATCGGTCGCAATGGGCAACAAAACTGCGAGAAAATATGGAATTTGGTATACGCATGTATCATATTGCACGATATTATTTTAAAGCATGATGGAAATGCAATATCACTCGATTACATTTTGGACCCGCCGATCGGCGGAGTCATTGATGAAGATGTACTTTATGAGTTGGGGGATGTAGAGACATAATTTAGACTTTTATCTGATATTAGGAAACACATTATTACCCTATCAAATTAGATCACCAATGATTCGGGTGATGATTAGTTTAATTTAATATTTAATTGTTTTTTGGTATATTGTTTGTTTTTAGTTTCTATTCAAATTTATGTATTTTGTTTTTAAAATTAACAGAAGTGTTTTTTTTTTCTATTTATATGCTAATTTTTTGTTTTTTCTTTAATTAAGAAAAAGGGGCAGTGAGTACTTATGGGTCAATGCCCCCGTCCAAATTACGTACTTTTTGGTGGATTTGAGTTAATTGAGGTGATACAATTCTATTGGTTGATGATTTGAATACTTTGGGTAACTAGGTTAATGGCCCTCTCCACCCTTGGGGACTTCAAAAATTGATCACAACCACCCAAATGCTATGAGATCACTTTCCAAAAGTCAAGGAAATATAACTATTTCATGTCTCTAAGAATTTACTAGTTATTGCTTTGGTTATACAAATTGACAAAATTAAAAGTCTTTCTTTACTTATCTAGAGCTATTATTCATACAAAAATCTCTCACATATCAAAATCCTTAGAATACAAATCAAGAAGACTAACTTATAGTTGGCTTTTTATTATCAAAGATATGTTTATAATCAATCTGTTAGGTCGTCTTAGGATAAGGGTCTTGTTATCGTCTCTTTGTTCCCTATATCCCCATTAATTGTTCTTATGTTGATATAATTTAAATTTATAGTCGTTTGTATATGACTATTTCATAAGTTATCATTAATGTTGTTGAATATTCTATAACTAAATAAAGTTTTAGATCATCTCTAAAAAAAGACAACAATAAATAAAAAATCGATGAAAAGATATTATCTGAAGTTTCTTATCCCCCAACCTTCGACAAATTCTTTTAAAGGTCCGGGCCCTCTCACTTCAGTGGTTTTTACGACTATGTCTTTCGACGTTTGTTTAACTATATTCTTAAAGCGCAAGCTTAATTACCTTATACATTGTTATTAAAAATTAATAGCATCGTATAGATAAGGTTTACTTGTATATAGCTTATGGGCTCTAAAGAGGCTTTCCTAGGTTTTATATCATGGATATACTAAGGCTCTTCTATTTGTTTGAAACACAAGACATTATTCATGCCCCCCATGCATGCACACACCTCAAGAAATGTAAGACCCTAACAACCAAAAACACGCAACGGGAGTACGAACCCAAAAATTTCTGTCATTATGAACCTTTTTAATATGCTTGAAATACATTTAAAACAACTCTTTATAATAATTACATCTTTCCTTTCTTAATTTGGATTTATAGTACAACACGCATTTACAAATCTACAAGACCTCACTCACGTACAACCCATGCTCTGACTCGATCTTCACCATTTTGCATTCTATAAGGATGATCCATGATCCATGTAACCTGCAGTCACCGTATACATCCACATCATTGGTAATCAGTGATATCATACATAATTTACATCATATATAAATTTAAACAACATATCACATTCTTCCAACGTGTGTTAATTCATTCGTTTATTCTTTCAAATTCAATAATTGCATTCCGGCATCAAACCTTCGAAGAGCCAACAATATCTTACCTGCACTTTCATTCCATTCTCAAAGCAACCCGGTTAACATCGTTAATAATTGTATGTATTAAAATCACGTATACATGCATACAATTCCCATTCATTTGTATATATATATATATATATATATATATTTGCAATACGTGCATACATATTTTTTAATCTTAACTCTGTTAGTGCAGTAATGTCTACCGCCTCCGTCAATCCGATTCGTAGCTGAAACTGAAGAAAACAAGACATTATAGTGTTATATTTGTAAAAAGGCAAGGTGGTAATATTGTAATTAATGAGAAGTCTCATTAAACCCCTTGGCCTATAAATAGGAGTGTAATGTCATTGTTTTAAAAAACTTTTTTGCCATTTTGTGACATTGGAGAGCTTTGGAGCTAGAGAGAGAGTCTAGAGAGAGAAAGTTTTCAAGGTGATTCGTGGTGCGTTGTACGTTTTCAGATTATCAATAGAATCACATTTATAGTACGTTCTTGTGTTCGATCCACGCACGTGTACGGATTCCGCACGTCACACGTGTCGATACGCAATTGTTACGGAGTTGAAAACCAATCCTACAAGTGGTATCAGAGCAGGAGCTCGATTGTACGGATCAATCACACGGATTCGCACAAGACCTCATTAGTTTCAGATCAAAAATTCATCCAGATTTGTCAAATTTCTTCATTTTTCATCTCTTTCACTGTTAGACTGAAAAACATAAAATTAACATGGCTTTACGGTTAAAATTGGCTAATTTTTGGATATTATGTGCGAAAATCATTGATCTATAAGCCTACAAAATTTCAGATCAAAATTCCAAGTAGTTTGAGAGATATCAAGATTTTTCTGTCCCATTCGCTGAAAATGTTTACTGATGTTCTTGGTGATGTTCACCGATCGGATGGCAATCCGATCGGATGACCATCCGATCCTTAGTACATTGGTTTGTTAAGTGCATAGTGTCAAGTGTCGGATTGCAATCCAATCGGATCACCATCCGATCCATTGCAAGTCATTAAAAAGGTTGACTTTGTTGATTGTCACTCGATCGGATCACCATCCGATTCCAGGCGCATTGTTCATTCAAGTTTTAAGGTTCAAGTGTTGAGTGGCAATCCGAACGGATTACCATCTGATCCTAAATTCTTCATTTGCTTGTGTCATAGGTTCAAGTGTCGGATCGTCACTCGATCGGATCACCATCCGATCCAAAGCATATTGTCAAGTGTCGGATCGTTACTCGATCGGATCACCATCCGATCCAAAGCATATTGTCAAGTGTCGGATCATCACTTGATCGGATCACCATCCGATCCAAAGCATATTGTTAAGTGTCAGATAGTCACTCGATCGGATCACCATCCGATCCGTTGTCATCCGATCATTGTTATCTTGTTGACTTTCATTGACCTCACTCGATCGGATACCCATCCGATCCAGCTGTTTGATAGTTTCTAAACTGATCTTGTTTGTTCGTTTGCAGGTGATTTGTGGTGATTTGAGTTGATAAACGAGAAACGTCATGGCTGAAGAGTTTTATAACACGTTCTACAAAGCTTTCACATCAGAATCTTCCGAAACTCAAACTGTTACACCTAAAACCATAACAAAAGCAATCAATGATAACATTAAACATGATAACTTCTATGGGACTTATTCGAAACCACCTAAACTCGAAAGTATTGAGGACTACACTTGGTGGAAAGAACGTTTTATCAACTGGGCCAAAGCTTACGTACATGAAAGCTGGTTTTGCATGGAGTTTGGATATGATAGACCTGTCAATGACAAAGGAGAAGAAATCCCACTCAAAAGCTTATCCGTTGAAGACAAAACGAACTTCTCATATGAACAAATAATGATTGCTCTAATCCAACGGTCGATTAGAAATGATCTTTTTGCATTACTTGATCATGACAATTCATCTAAATCTGTTTGGGAAGCTTTACGGGTTAAAGCAGAGGGTGGTAAACAGAGTAAAAAGAACAAAATTGCTTTATTAAAAAAGGAATTTGATTTGTTTGATAGTCTAAAAGGAGAGTCGGTGAGACAAATGATTGAGAGATTTTGTCATCTAAAAATTGAGCTTGATAGGTTTGAGATAGTAAAAACTCGAGAGGAAATCATAGACAAAATTATTGAAGCGTTACCACGAGCTGATCAGTGGCAAACATTTGTTTTTATTTTGAAAAATGATGTTTTGTATGAAACAATTACTCTTGATGTGTTGATTGAAAAAATTGAAACTCATGAACTTGAACTGCAGAAACAGAACAAGATGAGTAGCTCTTCACATCAACAGAATGTCGATCTTTACTACAAGGGTGATGTACCTCAGGTAACTGTAAATGAATCACCAAAGACGGCATTCAGTGTTGAAAAGAAAAAAGAACCACAGAAAGGCTCATCAAGTTATAATCCAGGTTATCATTCACGTAACACCCCGTGTTTCGAAAGTCACAGTCAAAGTCAAGATTGAAGTCAAAGGAAGAAAAGATTACTAATTGTGATCTGTCACTCCTTGCTCAACTCCTGTTTTGACTTTTTTGACTTATAGCTAATCTATTTATTTTATTCGCTTGGATTGTATTATGTGGACTATCTATTAATAATCGCATATTAATCGCATGTTTAATCAATTTATCGCTTATCGCCATCGCATTCATAACTCGAATTATGCGTTCTGGATATTGTTTTACGTGTGTGTGCTACTTATGTGTTACTTGTGCATGTTATTGTAACACCTCATAATTTCATGTCCAATATAATATCGACACGTGTCATGAACTTTAAACGTGTAAAGGATTACTGTAGAAGGACAAAGTTGACAAACAAGGAAAGTATGTGAATATAAGGGTTCAAAATGTCAACAATGGATAAATATACTTTACAATAACCCTACATGATATTTATACCCTTAAACGAATGAATCATGGATAATACGAAGCTAATCGTGAAAGAAAGTGAGAGATTTCAAACTACAGGGGTTAAATGTGTCAACATGTTTAAGATATACCTCTGAGTGACCTTTTATCAAACCCGAAGCCTTGTAATGATTAATTATGCTCACTAGAATGCATGATAAAAATTTCACCAAGTTTCGTTATCGTATGAGAAAGTTATGATAAAATTCGTATACGAGGGGTTAAAAGCGTCAACGTTGAAAATTATGACTTTTCGGGTGATCAAAAGTTAATCAAGGGCTTCACAAAGATTGGTTATGTCTTGGAGTCCTTAGAAATCAATTTAGAGGGCTTATAATGCAAGAAATAAAGGTAAAACAACTTTTAGGAGGACCGGGGACCAAAATTGCAAATAATGAAAACTTGTTAACCTGAAGCCAGGCCTCAGGCGGGGCGCGTAAGACTTGCCCAAGGTCTTACCTGGGGTGCCTCAGACTACCAAATACAGAAACTTTGGACAGGTGTCTGTCCAGCCCGTGTAACCGACTCTTATTGCTTGTTTGCAATACCATGTGCTGCACAAAGGGGTTTTTAGGCTCTAGGGACACTTGTGAATGATCAGGAATCCAACGTAGACTTGTTTGGCACAGTCTTGAGCAATCAAACCCACTATATAAAGGGTGCTTGTTTGTAACTTTTGATCATTCAATTATAACTTCACTTTTGAAGACTTCTGGAGCACAAGTGCAGTCCCCAAGCATCCCTAGTCGTAATTAAGACCTAGGTAAGCTTCCTTAACCTTCCTTAATCATGTTTTACTTAGTTAATTAGCTTAAAGTCATACCGTCATAATTAAGGTTTGACTTATCGATTAATCACTAATGGTCCAGTGATTAGTCAAACTTAAGGTAGATATAAGTTGGTAATTATGTGGGCAATAAACCCTTAAAAGGGCACCCTCTGATTCCCGCTCTAACTAGATCATTTGTCGGGTCAAAGTTTGTTATAAAAAGTCAACATAAACTTAATTTGCGAATTAACACGTAATTAGAAATGTAGAAGACGTGTAACCTATTTTATCACTCATATAACTTGGTAATTAGTAAAAGAACTGGTCTAAGCTTGTTTGACCCCACAATTTTCTGCTTAGGCTCGGTTCGGAACCGAAAGTCGCAAAACTTTGAGTTTTTCTTTGACTTCAGTTCTGACCCGATTTAGATGGGTTTAGAAATTCCTTAGAGTTTCCTTAGGACCAGGTTACATGATGGTATAACCCTCTGTGATTGGCTCGTTGATTGTCCGATTCATTTACACGTTTCCGTTAAATGCCTAATGTTGACCAATATTCCCATTTGACCTTAAAATGAGAATTTTGGAAATGTGAGAGGACAATAATCTTTGTTACTGATTTATAAACATGTCCCTAAAATTTCACATCAGTTGGAGGTCTAGATTAGGAGTTATGCTCAATAGCTTAATAAGAAAGCTTTTTGTTAATTAAACGGCATAATTAGCATAAAACCTATCTAAACCCAATCTTTGACACCAAACCTTTTACCCACTGATGTAATGTAATATTTTGGGATTTTTGAAGATTTTTAATTATTTTTAAACTGATCATAACCTAAGGTTATTGCCTTGTTTCGGTAAATACCGATTATACCCTTTTTACTTATAAAATAAGTTTTACATAGCATTTTGACACCAATTCAATTGCTACTGATTTTATATAATAAATGATGTATTTTAGACTTGTAAACTGATCAAAAAACCCTGATTTCCAGTTATGACCCGGAAATCGCTTAAAACGGCTTTTTACGCGTATTAAACACATAGTGTGGGTTTAAAACCATTTTTTCGTATAAGACTTATCACCAACTGATATAACCTATTAAATTAAGTTGTTTCACTGATTATTTCAGACCCGCATCTCAGAAGTATATTTAATCTCCTTTATAATCTTTAAAATGACCAAAATACCCCTACGGGGCTTAAATTGAGATTAAACTCGTTTTGGGCATAATGGAAGGTATCCTACCGATATCACAACATATTTAAGGCATATTAACTTAGGAAACCTATATATGATTCTTATGATTACCCGTTACGCTTCTTGCGCGTTCGGTTCGGTTTATGTAACTAGTTTGCATAAATTAACCGAAACAAGTCGAACCTTAACATTTTTTTCTCAAAATCCAGAATGTGTTTAGTTTACCCATATTATACAAGTCTTCAGACTTGTCGGGTCTAAATCACATTCTATTCCCGTCTTCTCTTAATCATGCGTTCGAACCGTATCTTCCTTTAAAACTAACCGGTCTAAGTTTAGGCTTAATTAAAGACCCGTTAGGATTCTAATAGGTTATTATAAACCTTCGTTCCAGAATAGGAGACCCGGTAAAAGCTACGTGCACTTGCTTGTTGAGATTATTACTTGCAAAGGTAAATACTTTTAACTTATTTTCCTTATACGGGCTTGGGGTATGGTATATAAAATACCGCTTGGTCGGGCATTGAATCTTTAACAGAATGGAGGTCAATTCATTGAAATGACCCGTTTAAATTGTTTTGTTGCTTAAAGCCTTTGGGGGGTTAATGACTATGTCCCGGATATCCTTGGCATCATTTTACGAAATGGCCACGACCTAAGCACGGGGTGTAGGCGTACACCCGACGGTGCATAAATAAATAATAAGGTATAACCGCCGGTTTCGGGAATAAACCGCCGCGGGACTATATCATGTGGTATGTCTATTAAGCTCTAACCCGGTGTCAACCCGGGCTACTGAACGCATAAGAAACATGTAATTCTTTTACAAGATTATATTCAAATAATTATCCCAAGTTATAAAATGTTTTGTGCCTCGTGCATTTAAATCAAATTCCTAAACCTTTTCAAAATGAGTTAGTTGATTGTATTTACCTGTGTAAACTGACGTATTTTCCCAAAAAGATTAAGTGCAGGTACTACTCGAAATAGGCTGGCTTTCTCCTTAGCATCAATAAGAGTCTCGCAAGCTTGGATGCATTTCAGTCTGTTGAACAAAGTTTCTTTTTATTTGATCCACCTGTGGATTATTTTCAACTATTTTGTGATACTTAATATTACAATTTTATTCGGTTGAAATGAATCTATCTTTTGCTTCCGCTGTGCATTTAAATATTGTGTTGTTTGACTATAATGATATCAACTACGTCACGATACTCCCCCTACCGGGCCCACCGGTAAGACGTGGAAATATCGGGGTCTGACAGGTTGGTATCAGAGCCAACACTGAGTGAATTAAACACTAGCCTTTTGTGTTTAATCTCAGTTACACAATTGCACATTCCTAAATTTTCGAGTCTAGACAAAGAACTTAGGACTAATCCAAATTGTTTTAATTTTTAACTTTGTCCTTTATATTTCTTTGGTGTATCCTTCATTTGTTGTAACAGGAAAAATGCCACCGAGGTTCCGAAGAGGAGGACGAGGTAAGGGGCCAATCAACGCCCCCAATAATCACGAAGCCGGGCCTTCACATCGGCGAACTCCTTCTGCTACCATGAGTGCCGATCCCCAAGGAAACTGGAGGACATATACGGAGCCCGCTAGGCGATCTGCCTCGATTAACTTAACGCCTCCTTATCGTCACTCCTTTGGGCCTCAATCAGAGAACGAGCCCGATGACTCACGCCACTCCTTCTTGCCGTTACAGCGATCCCTTTCGCACCATTCCTTTGGCGACCCCACTCCTGTCTTTCAGGGCCGGTTTAACCCGACAAACTATATTCAAGAACCATTGGGTTTTAACCCATTGGGACCAGAGGATCATTTTTCCGGCGATCACGCAATGGATATGGATGAGGACACCAACCCTGTTGAACCACCGACTGGAACCCCCACGCACCCTATTGAAGTCTCTGATGGATCATCTTTCCATGGATCACCTTACCCTGGTCCAGACAGTTACCAAGCAAGGTTCAACAAGTATGAGTGGTATTTTACACCCTCTCACCATTCATCGCCTCACCAACAGTAGCAGCAGCAGCAACAGGATCCCTCCGAGGATTCGCTTTTCGTGGCAGTCACGCCACCGCCACCACCACCGCCAGTTCATCAAGCACCTCCAGAACCACCAAGGCGTAGAAGAACAGGCGTACGAATATCCGTGCGAGAAGGGGGTTTTCACTTTAGCACCCCCCCATCACTCAAGTGGCAGTCACTATCCGCCACTGCATGAAGACCCACAAATGGGTGGGCCTTCAAACCCAGTTTCAGAGGTGAATTCTGCACCAGTTGCACCACCACCGCCACCATTTGGATTTGGTAATCCAATACCTACATACGTCGGTTCCACGGCGTATAATCCATTTGAGCAGCCGACTCAGACTAAATATAACTATGCTGAAGCCGACCCATACCTCGTAGCGGCAAACTACAACGCCCTTCATCCTGAAGGACCATATGGAACTCCCTGGGGAGTGGGATACCCAACTCATGGGTATCAGATACCTGCTCGACCTCCGATTCAGCACCAGCCGCAACCACCACGGTTTTCCCCCCCAGAACAGGAAGAAATTCTCCACAGGCTAAACAAGGTGGAGCGAGAATTTCAAGAAGAACGTAGGAACAACCGGGGATTTCTCAAGGGCCTAGCAAGCTTGTTAAAAGGAAAGAAGAAGAGGGATCATTGAATCCCTATAAATCAAGTCCCACATTTATCTATGTACTTAGTCCCTGTGTGGACTTGTATTTCTTTAGTCCCTGCGTGGACTTGTCTTTTTAGTCCCTACGTGGACACCTATCTTAGTAATCAGTCCCTGCGAGGACTTGTGTTATCAGTTTAGCCCCTGCGTGGGCAAGTTTTTTCTGTTAAAAAGTCCCGTTTAGGGCAATATGTACTCCTTTTGATGTTTAATGGAATGTTAAATTAAAAAAAAATCATTTTTTTCATTATATGCATAATATATTATACATGAAATAAATAAATCAAAAATCATTCCTCTTGAAAACAATCTGTCTATTAAATATTAAATAAGAATCTTAAAGGTGTAACCTAGCCTGCATGTCTTTAAAAGACTTGGCCAAAATGGTAAGACCTGTTTAAAAAGATTCAAATCCCTGTTAACATCTGAAAACATGTTAACGCTCCTGGCATACGTGATTGGTTAAAATCACACACGTCAATCTTATAATAGGATTCTTCAAAAGATTTCTATCCTAACCTGATGATCTATAAATCATGGGTTTAAATCATCAATTAAGATGGTCAAATATTAAACATTCAAATGTAATGTAGTGCCTACGGGCCATACTCATTGTCATATAGGACGAAAGACAGTAGTAGTCTACGACTCCCTGTCAGAAAAAGGTAAAGAACTATGTTCAAACCTTAATGCCTTGATTCTTTGAAATCATGGCTTATGATTTAGAATGTCCCTGTGACTAGGCCTTTTGTGCCACTAATAATACTGTTATTGTTTTATAATTAGGATAAATTATAATAAAAATCCTAAATAAATATGATTAACAAATTAACCAAATATGGTCTATGTTTACCATGGTTAATGAATTGCCATAAAAGACAATTCCATAATAAACTCCCAAATAAATTATTGTCGATATCTTATGTAACAGTTCAAACTACATGGCTGACTCGGATGAGATCAACAGTCACTCAAGGGAGAATCATGATAATACCCGAATTAACATAGCGGGTGCAGAACTGTAGGCAATGATAGACAATGCCATTACTCGAGCTCTGGATAGACAGTTCCATGAATCCAGTGGTACCCATGCGAGGACCCAGTCTGCACCACACTCTAAACCACCCTCTAAAACTCACACTGCTCACAACAGTAATTCCCATCACTCATCAAACCAAAGGAGTGTTCCATCTCAAAGGACCGTACTGAACCAAGGACCCCGTGATAAGGGTTGCTCCTACAAGTATTTTGTTTCATGCAAACCCAGGGATTTCACTAGGGAAAAAGGAGCTATAGACTGCATGACATGGTTGGATGAGATGGACACCGTGGTTGATATCAGCGGGTGCGCTGATAAGGATGTGGTAAAGTTCGTGTCTCAGTCATTCAAGGGGGAGGCATTAGCTTGGTGGAGGTCTTTGATCCAAGCTACAGGGAAAATCCCATTGTATAATATGACTTGGGAACAGTTTGTGTCATTGATCAAGGAGAACTACTGCCCTCAGCATGAGGTTGAGAAGATTGAAGCTGATTTCTTATCGCTGGTTATGAAAAACCTGGATTGTCAAGCCTACCTTACAAGTTTCACTACCCTGTCTAGGTTGGTTCCATACCTTGTGACACCGGAGCCCAAGAGGATAGCTCGATTCATCGGGGGTTTAGCCCCAGAAGTAAAGGCCAGTGTGAAAGCCTCTAGACTAGCTACCTTCCGGTCTGCAGCTGATATAGCATTATCTCTTACTCTAGACGCGGTCAGGCAGAGATCGCCGAGAAACACTGATGCTGAGAAAAGGAAGCGTGAGGATGATAGCTCACGACGATCGGATAAGAGACATAAGGGAATCAATAACCACAAAAAGGGTTCTGGATCTAAGAAAGATGGTCATCAGTCGGGTGATAAGCCCAATTGTAAGATCTGCAAGAAACAGCACTTTGGGAAGTGCAGATATGAGTCGAAATCCCAGTCACAGCCAAGGGCATGTGGGATTTGCAAGTCTTCTGAGCACAAGACCCTAGACTGTAAGAAAATCAAGGATGCTACGTGCTATAGCTGCAATGAAAAAGGGCATATCAAGTCCAACTGCCCAAAACTGGCAAAGAAAACTGAGGATGGGAAAAAGACCTTCCGGATGGATGCAAAGGAAGCTATTCAGGACGACAATGTGATCACAGCTACCTTCCTCATAAATGATGTTTATGTAAGAGTGCTATTCGATTCAGGAGCTGATAAGTCATTTGTAGATAATAAGTTTTGTAAGTTGCTGAATTTACCTGTTAAAACCTTAAGTGTGAAATATGAGGTGGAATTAGCTGATGGTACCTTAGAAACCGCCTCAACCGTGTTAGATGGATGTTTCATATTCATTAGGAACCATTCTTTTCCATTGTCTTTACTTCCTTTGAAATTAGCCGGTTTCGATATAGTAATAGGCATGGATTGGTTGTCTCGCAACCAAGCCCAGATCGTTTGTGCTAAGAAGCAAGTGGTTGTCAGAGCTCATCATGGCGAGCCTTTGACAATCCAAGGAGATACTAAGTACGGAATGCCTGAGCAAGTGTCCATGCCCAAGGCATCAAGGTGTTTGACGAAGGGTTGTGTTATCTACATGGCACAAGTAACCCTTGATGAACCAAAGCCTAAGATCGAAGACATACCTATTATCTCTGAATATCCAGAGGTATTTCCTGAAGAACTACCTGGTTTACCCCCAGATAGGCAATTGGAGTTCAGGATTGACATTATTCCTGGAGCAGCACCTATTGCAAGAGCGCCTTACAGGTTGTGTAGGATCGAATTCGGACCTAAACGAGTCGCTTAGAAGAGTTTATCTCAGTTTGAACGGCGGAAACAGACAAACCGAGTACAATTTAGCAAGTATTCACTATAACCTGTCGATATTATTGATCTGGATAACGTTTACAACCTGTCGACACTTCGGCAGCACTTCGTGGCTCACCGGAAGACAACACCTAGAACTATATGTGGTTTCGCTCTAATGACAGCTATTTATAGTAGTTGTGATTTCGCTTATGTGTACATGACCACATGAGCAAAATCCCTACTTGACATATAAGCGAAATCACCATATTGACATATAAGCGAACCTAGTCTAGGACATAAAAGCGAAATCAGAATAATATGCATGTAATATTACGTGCACATCCATGCAATCTAATTTTGTCTCATTGTAATGATGCAATGATGACTTCATCATTATGATGTCATCATCAAAGATGGTGACATCATCCTATTTCATATCCGCAACTAGACTGAGACTCGACATAAGACGAAGACGACAGATGTGTGCACCAACAGACTCCCCCTCAGATGTTGACGAGTCTTAAGTGTCGAGTCTTTGCATCTTCAGTCTTTATCAGTCCTCTCGAACTCCTTGAATTATTTGACATTGTAAGTATCCTCAATCTCTATCTTCTCTTTCATTCTTCTATTTCTCAAATGTATTTTCAGAATCAGTACTGGCTCTAACTGCTTCTTCAGCTTTAACTTCAGACTCCCCTTCTCAATCTGCTGGGATCTTAGCCTGGCTTGTTAAACTCACAGAAACCCCAGATATTGGAACCTGACTCTCTATCATTCAAATATCCTGCACATTCTCTACCCAAAAATAAATTTTCTGATGACCATTTGTAGAGCAAATTTTAAAATGATTCAACATTTATATTCTTTGATGAACCACTTGCAGGAGTATCATTTTCATTTTCAAAACAACACACTCTCCCAAACCATCTGTTCATCATGTCTAGCACTCGGAATTTTGAAAATTAGCTCTCCAACACCAGTTGTTAAAAATCTTTTTGAATTTTATCAAAATTTTATGCTAAAACACACTAAAATCTTTTTGGATTTTTGAATAGAATGAAATGCAGTAAAGAAATATTTACATACAATATTTTTGTGAGTTCGTGCAAGAGGATCATATCAGTTTTTGAGACATATCACCAACACCGTTAAGCTTCATTTCATTTTAAGTTCTAAACGATTCACCTAGATTGTCAGTATACTGGTCCACTTAAATTTTCACACAAAGTTCAACTGATCCGAGATATGAGATTAATGTCTTAAGTACTTAAACTCAATCGCGTGTCCCACCTCAGAATATACTCCCGTATCCAGATCCCAATATTCATTCTTACAGGTAATTATGACACCAATGATATCTGTAGGGGTAAATAAATTATGAAGAATCATGAGAGCTCAGGTCAGAACTACCGTTCAACAGAGAGATCATGACTCAACTTTTGGGTGTGTCCCCTTTAGAGGAACTTTTAGCTACAACAGCAGCGACTATCAATTTTATTGTTTCATCAGCATGCTGAGGGTTTATGCTATGTTTCAAGCATTTGTGGAAAGTATTATTCGAGGACTAGGTCAGAACTTCCATTCAGCAGAAGTCCCGGAATAATACCCCAGATATCACTGAGTATAAAAACCTAGTATATCAGATTATGAGACCTTTCAAACGAGATTTCGGGGGTTACCCATATATCCGAGAGATGTTTCCCCACGATATAAGCAAGTTTGAAATTTAGGTTTATATCTCGTCACAATCTACTAAATGTGCAAAAATCTACTGGCACATCATCAGTGAGACCATTTATCACTTTTAACTTTCCAATTCTTTAGCATGTTGTGATTGTCCACTGATGTACTATCATTTCCTCTTTTATACAACAAAACTCATTTTCATTTTATCATGTTTTTGTCTTTTTCAAATTTCAAATGTTTTTGGATTTTCTAAAATTTTACTCCCCCTAAAATGCAAACACATTAACAGAAATTTGAAAATAAACTGTACAACAAACTTGACAACTGATATCAAATTGCTTCAAATCGCCATTCACTTGGCATAAACAATCAGAACTCCCCCTTACAACAAACTATTTTCTCATTTAGATTTCAAAACACTTAAGTTTGTTTTAATCAAAATGATTTTTCCAGAAAATAAGTTTGTTTTATTTTATCACATGTAAGTATATCAGTAATAGATTCGGGGATGTGGTTCATCATCTTGTCTCTCAACTACTTGTAGGAAAATGCAAGTACAAATTAATGTCCTTGATTTACCATATGCAAGTATGCTCAACCAAAACTTCTAACCACTTGTACAACAAACACAAACAAACCTTTTACCATTTGTATGATGACATTACCGAATAAATTCTCAAGAAAGATGCCGATTCATGCTCCACGCTTACCAACCTGGGAGCTCCGGCAAATCCACAGACTTACTGTTCATAGTATGAGCCATCCCAGTCACAAACCAGGGATGGTTCAACTTTATCTTTCTTCGTCTTCTTCTCATAGAACTCTTTAACCCCTTTGACTTTTCGATCAATCATTTTACCAAAAATATGTTTCACAGTGGGGTTAAAGGCCTTTTCAACATCGAAAACCTTTTTATCATCATAAAACTGGTTTGAAATCTCTACTTTACCAATTTTCTTTTTATAGTTTTCAGTTCGAAGTGATGGAAAATTTTCATCATCCACAGTCAGAACTGATTTTTCTCCTTTTACCTCAACCTGTGGCTCATCTGATTTTGTGGAATCAGATTCATCGCCAGAAGATAGCTCCTCTAATTTCGACCTATCAGAATCATCGCTAGAGCTACCAACAGACTTCTTAACAACCCATTTCTGGTTGTCAGATTTAGCTCTTTTGTTGTAAAACTTGTTTGAACATTCACCAATTTCAAATGTAGAATTTTTGAAAAATTTGGTTCTGTCAATTAGTGGTTCAAACACAATTTCCTTGTCTTTCGAGTTACGAGAAACTCCCTGTTTTGATTGTATTGCCTTTGAACAATCTCTGGCAATATGTCCAACAGTGTTGCATTGGAAACAGGTTCTCGTATCTTTTCTTTGATCTGTCATCTTCTTCATGTCATCTTGCTTCTTTGCAAGGAACTCACTGTTTGGCTGTCTCCAGAATTCTTTCTTTTCTTATTCTTCTGCTGATGTACCTGAAACAAATGTCATCTTTGCTTTAAAATCACGAACATATTTTTCATTTTTCTGTGTTTCTGTTGGAGTAAAACCAAGACCTTTCTTTTTGAAATTACGGTTAGGATTTGGTTTCTAGTGAAAACCATTACCAGAACTGTAACCTTTTTTCTTGTTTAATCTTTGTTATACTCTTGAGGTGTAAGGTTTAGGTTTACCATTAAGATTTAAATCTTTTATTTCAGAAATATTAATTTCTGTTAGTTTGAAAACCTTATTGATCAATTCAGTTTTGACACCTCTTATTGGAAATTCCTCATCAGAATATAATTTGTCAGAATCATTCAATGTATATGCAACTTTGAATGTTTCATCACTCAAATTAGATTTTGATAACATGAATTCTTTGTTATAAACTCTTTTAACTAAAGACTTTTGACTGTTGACTGTTGAACTCGAACTTTCAGAACCAAACTTTGACTCTGACTCTGACTTTGACTCTGAGTTTGACTTCAACTTTGACTCCTCAGTTTCATCTTTATCCAACACTTGATCGATGACTTTTTTATTAACTCGGACTCATGATCAGTGTCAGATGATGTAAACACAACATCAATATTTTCTGGCAAATTGACTGACGACTCCGACTCCCACTGTAAATTTGTTGCTTTTTCGACTCTTTCCCGATTTGGATTTCTGGGCAAATATCCATTTTCAAGCGGGGGTGGACACTTGTTGTAACCGGCATCTTGTTTCTTACCAGAATCATTCTTGTCAATCTTTTTCTTTGTGTCACTCTTCTTCTTGTTCTTCTTTTCTGGAGTCTTTTCTTCAGTCACTTTTCCATCATTCTTTTCTTCAGTTACTTCATCCTCTTCAAATGCCTTCATGCCTTCAACAGTTGGATAAATCCTGTCAATGACATAAGAAGTACATGAGTAACTTTTCAATAATCGATTTAATCTTTCAGTCTCAATTCTTTGCAATTCCAACTTTTGTTCTAGCACAGCACACTTCTTAATGTAGTTGTTCACCACTTTTTGCTTTGTCATAAAAGCTCCCTGAAGTGTCTTCATTGCTGTTGCTTGTTCTTCACTTGTTTGGTTGTATTGATTCATCGCTTTGTTCAACACATCATAAGATTCCTTCAAGCTATTCAAGTTATAGATCAATGTGCTTTTCTGCTTCTTGATTGCTTCACAGTTTTCACACTTAACCGGAATCTTTTTAGCATCAACTTCTTCATCAACTTTGAATTTTGGAACTTCAACCTTTACTTTCCTTTTGATCACTGGAACAGTCTCATCATCACTGCTCACTGGAGTCTTAACCTTTTTCTTCTTCTTTTTAACCTTTTCGTCTTCACTGTCACTTTCAGCAATCAGTTTCATATCAGCTTCAAATTTTCTCGCCCAATACTCACGATCATCATCACTATCTTCTTCAACTTTGGCAACAAAAGCTGTGTAAGCTGTGGCTTGATCAGGAATATAGTTATCCCAATTAAAATTCTCCCAGCTAAAACCCTCGGGTAGTTTTTCATCATCTTGATCTATTATCAATGCACTACCATCAGCTCTTTTTGAAGAATCTTGATTAACCGCACAAGCTCTCTTTCCAGAATCTTCAATAATGTGCATTCCATGTGCAGTTTGTGCTTGATGTTGATGTTGTTGAGATGGTTGTTGAGCAACTTGATGGTAAATGGCTTTTCGGTAATAATCATTGTTGTTGTTGAATGGATTTTGAGCTCCACTTGCTTCGCGGTTTTTGCACTCCCTCTTGAAGTGTCCTTTTTCTCTGCAATGAAAACAAGTAACTTTAGATTTGTCAAAACCTAAAGTAGAAGTACCAGCCTCACGAAGATCATCTCTTCCAGTGATTTGCTTGAATTTCTCAGCTCTCCTCAACACGCTAGCCAAGCACCATTTTATGTCCATCAGTTCCATCTCTTCAGCATCTATCTGGTCGTAATCTTCCTTTGTCAGCATTGGATTCCCGATTCGACCTGCAACAAAACTACCATAAGATTCAAGAACAATTCCCAATAAAGACATATGGCTTTTTGCTAACTCTTCAGAATATTCCTGATCATTTTCAATGTTCAACACAATGTTGCATTGAAGCTTTTTGCCATTTCTTGTTGTTGAAACATTTGGATCAAAAGATGGAAATGATGAAAAACTCGTTTTGCTGTTTGATCCTGATGATGAACTTCCAGAAGAATTCTTGGCATTGTAAGCAGTTTCTATTTTTGGAGATAAATTTGTAGACTTCTCATTCACCCCTGCTTTGTAATACAACCCAATATCCTGTTCACCATCGAAATCTTTCATTCGAATAATCTGTCGTTGCTCCATCTCTTGAGCTTCCAATTTCTCAATGAACTTGCTTAGTGTCAAACTGCTAAAACCTTTCTTGTTTCTAAGCATCATGAGATATGTGCCCCAAGTCTTGTGTGGCAATGCATCAGCAAGTTTTTCTATCAACTCTTCATTGTCTTTCTCGATGCTCAATCTCTTCATGTTTGCTAGCAGATTGCAATATCTTTCAATAATCTGCCTTGTGCTTTCATTCTTCAAACCACGAAACAAATCGAACTCTTTCTTCAGAAGTGACTTCTTGTTCTTTATCATTTCTTGACTACCAACAAACTTTGATCTTAAAGCTTTCCAAATCGAGTAGGAAGTTCCATTATGTTGTAATAACACCAAGATATCTTCTTTCACAGCTTGTTGTAGAAGACTTAGCATCATTTTCTCATCTTTGTATTTCTTTCTAGCATCGGCACTTAGATCTTTAATCGGAACCACCTCTTCATCATCATTCATCGGTAGAATGTATTTTGTCTCGACACATTCCCACGCATCCAAATAGTTAGCTTGCACCCAATTCTCGAAACGGCCTTCCCAACCCTTATATTCTTCGATATTCAGAAGTTTAGGCGGTTTTTGCATCGTTCCCGTTTCGTTTTCCAACATCGTATTTTGTGCAAGAGAAATCGGAGTTACTGGGGTAGCGAATGCGTTGTAGAAATCTTCGTCCATGTTTCGGATTTTCAAATGAGCTGTATCACCTTGTAAAAATACCTGTCGACAAAGCAAACAACAAACAATCAGTTTAAACGTTTATCAATTGACTAAATAAGACTGGTACTCAAATTGATGATTTTCTGTGCGGACTGAAAGTCGACAGACCTTTGAACTCTAAACCGCATAAAGCTTTCAAGTGAGTCGTTGACTTTAATACGCGACTTGACCACACAAAACGATGAAGTGACTTTGATTTCGTGCACACAGTTTTCAAACTGTGTGATCTGGATTAGCACTTTCAACTGAGCTGAAAATTCTTTTCACAAACAAACTGACAAAAAAAATGATAATTTCGGTATAGTGGACTGACAATTATGCATGGGCCAACAACAAAAATATTGAGATGATATAATTGGGCCAAAACTTTATAGTATATATCTAAACTTTGGGCCGACAACAAGTAGTGGACTTTATCGATGTACAACCAATATGATTGGACCAAATACTTTTCACATGGATCCTGTCAATTATGATTTATGAAAACATATATCAATTTCTAAACAATTGTATGATATGAATTTTAATTGTACCTCATATGCTTTCACGTGAATTTTAACTGACAACAACTAAGATATACACATGTATCAACACATGCAAACTGACATAATCATGTTGTTTCTTTTCAAGATTTAAGAGAATCAAGACACTTTATCTAACTTCACATGCAATTATCAATATATGAAACAATGGCCGACAACACTTATATCTAGAACATGCAGATTGTTGTTTCTAATTTACTGACAAAAATTCACTTGATAACCTTGTTCAATGACCAACATAATTATTTAAACAATTTTCTGGAGCAAAATCAGAACTTCACTAAGAGCGGAATCACAAAGTACTTATGAGCGGAATCACTATGTTCAAATGAGCGATATCACTGATGAACTTATGAGCGGAATCACTATGTTATCAAAAGAGCGAAATCATGTCTAAATGGCTGCTGACATCATCAAATGCACGACTCACTATGAGTGAAATCCCTAAAATACTAAGTTTTAGATTGATTTTAGCTTTGAAATTTTCAAGGATTTGTTAATTCATGATTCCGAGCATACTGTGTGAATTTAAAGCGATTCTGACCGAAAAAAAAATTGATTTTCGGAAAAGAATGGTGTAGAAACAGAATTATCGGCTGAATTATGTAGAACTCTTCTTAACTGGCTCTGATACCAATTGTAGGATCGAATTCGGACCTAAACGAGTCGCTTAGAAGAGTTTATCTCAGTTTGAACGGCGGAAACAGACAAACCGAGTACAACTTAGCAAGTATTCACTATAACCTGTCGATATTATTGATCTGGATAACGTTTACAACCTGTCGACACTTCGGCAGCACTTCGTGGCTCACCGGAAGACAACACCTAGAACTATATGTGGTTTCGCTCTAATGACAGCTATTTATAGTAGTTGTGATTTCGCTTATGTGTACATGACCACATGAGCGAAATCCCTACTTGACATATAAGCGAAATCACCATATTGACATATAAGCGAACCTAGTCTAGGACATAAAAGCGAAATCAGAATAATATGCATGTAATATTACGTGCACATCCATGCAATCTAATTTTGTCTCATTGTAATGATGCAATGATGACTTCATCATTATGATGTCATCATCAAAGATGGTGACATCATCCTCTTTCATATCCGCAACGAGACTGAAACTCGACATAAGACGAAGACGACAGATGTGTGCACCAACAGGTTGGCACCAACGGAGATAAAAGAGTTGAGAACTCAACAGGATGATTTGTTAAGCAAAGTATTTATTAGACCTAGCTCATCTCCTTGGGGAGCACCAATCCTGTTTGTGAAGAAAAAGGATGGGTCGATGCGTCTGTGCGTCGATTATCGAGAATTAACAAAGTTACAATTAAGAATCGGTATCCATTGCCCAGGATCGACGACTTGTTCGATCAACTTCAAGGAGCGCGTTACTTTTCCAAGATCGACTTGAGGTCAGGATATCATCAACTGAAGGTCAAGGATGAAGATGTACATAAGACTGCATTTAGGACTCGTTATGGTCATTACGAGTTCTTAGTGTAACACCCTTGTTATTATTTTAAAGGTTTTCATATAAATAACGAAAATAAACATGTAATTACGATTAAGTATCCTTAGAAAATACGAGTAATCTAAAACTTTTACAACTTAAAAGTTTTCAACATAATATAAATAAGTTCGTCGTTTAAAGGTTATGACGTAACGCCATGCGGAAGCTTTAATCTCGAGTGTTGCATTTTTATCGTGTTCGGTTCCTCATCGAGCTTGATCTTCATCCGGGCACTCTTGGCGATCACCTATAATCAAAACCAACTTAAAAGTTAGTTTTGATAGTTAAATAAATAGTTTGAACAAGTTACATGGGTCAAACAACAAAAAAAAATAAAGTTTTTTTCCGGAACTAGGGGGCGTCGCGTGACGCCTAGCCCCCATTTCGACAGAATGTTGATTCCTGTTGCTGCATATTTCCAGCCAAACCAAGTTTTACGAAAACGGACATAACTCATTCGTTATTGATCCGTTTTACGCGATTCTTTTTCCTACGCGACCGTAATTTAATTCTCCATCTTATGGAGTTAAAATCCGACATCCAGATTAACAAAATTTCAGACTTATAAGTCTTCGGCTTACTACCTTTTTTACCAAATATTGACCCGTTCATGATTTTATCACACCAACATGTTTATTTGATCTTTAAACTCATGAAATTCATTATTTCAATATCTCCTATCATATTAATCTCAAATCACGGGTTTCTTACATAATAAAATCCCGTTTACGCTTAAATGCTTATTTTGACCCGTTAAGGGTATTTACGCATTTTAGTCTAGAACTTGTGCTTTTCTTTTGACGCTACAAAATTCCATGTCTAATTAACTACAAATATTCCACCACAACTATTTTGTGGCGGATTTAACATAATGAACCCTTTTTCCCAAATTTACCCATCGGTTGATCATTTTACGCAAATGACCATTTTTGAGCATTTAACCCACGAATATGAATTTCTATGACTTTTATTCATATTTAATGATTCCATAATCTTAATGTACGTTCCTAATCAACCCCCTTATGGGTTGTTTGCCCGATATACCCTTCAAGGGTGTTTTGGTCAACTTTAGTCCCTCACTTTACGACGAAGGACTTTCGCTAAATATTTGACCAAAAATTGTATGTTTAACCAAAAGCTTATTTATACGTACCTGGCTCGGGTCAAAGTATTGACCCGTTTACATAAATTTTGCGTTAAATCTTTCTAGTTAAAGCAACGCAAGCTTGTGTTATTTCCTGAGATTACAAAACTCAACAAGCGATTGTCAATTGTTATTGTCAAATGGTGTTAACAACACCATTTGACCCATTTAGTCTAATTGACCATTTGTCCGTATGAGATGGTATTTAATTACCATTCCACCCCTTTAAACCTATCCCAGTTTTCCCTTGAACTCGTTTTGCTTAAAAAAACCGTTTTTTATTTGTTCGTCATTACATGACTAACTTACCATTTACCCCTTTTACCATAACTCATGATTTCTTATCATTTTCCCCTCGTTCCGACTCTCATTGAATCGTGTCGGAACATCCTATACCAACCCCTTAGTAGCATTCATATACAATACTTGCAATTATGTAATTTGTAAATAATGAAAAGGGGCGTAAGCTTTACTTACCTCGCATCCAAATTACGCTTTTCCTTTCCTTCTTGATTCGTTTGACCCGTTCACTCATCAAGCTTCCACCTAGCTCGTTAGGCGTCAAACTATCATCATAATTCATAAGATGGTTAGATTAGTCATTATCAATTATGACTACTCCATCTAACGGGTCTTATGTCGACTTTATCACTCGATTAAATCATTGGTTAGTTTGACTTCCTAAAAGTCAATTGATCTATCAACATATTCAAATGCACACTTCACATGGAATTTCAACATTTTAGCTTCGTTTAGGCATTTTAACAAACAACTAGTGGGCATAATTTCACTAAATCAAAAATCAAGTTTCATGACTAACTATTTAGCCAAGATTAAACAATTCTTGCAAGTTTAATATATCTAGTATGCATAATAACATCTAGATTCTCCTGATGTAAACAAATAACACTCAATTTATAATCAAATTTCTAGTGTTCTTCATCATTCTACAACACCCATTTAACACACATATAGGTAATCACCAAATCATTCAAGTCATAGCATCATATGTATGATTTTCACTTAGGGTTTAGTTCCTAAGCATGTGTACATCACTAACTTAGCCATAGCTCCTCTAATCCTTACATAATTCGTGAATTATGATGCTAACTCAAATTTTGCAACTTCACAAATCATCAAATTTTTACATACCTTATGATCCCCACGACTTGGTGATCACGAATTTGTAATCATGCAGACGATTCGGGCTTGATTTGAGCTTCAATTTGGAGGATTTGTTGAACTAGGGTTTTTAACCCCTTTCTTTCTTCTCCTGGCGATTACACGCACACACACACCAAGTGTGTGTTGTGTTTTCTTTTGTTTTAATAAAACAAGTTTCCCACTTGTCCATATTAGTCCCTCATGTTTTATTTTGATCAAATGAAGCTATATCTCACCATTAGTTACTTAATCACATGCTACTAACTAGGTTAATTACTCCTAGTTACTTTAACGGGTTCGGGAAGTTATAACCCGTTATGTTTTAAGTCCCGTTAATTTGGCCTTTTTATATACTTTGTTTTCTCAAAGTATTTATTCCTCTTTTTAATTAATATTAGGTTTATTTATTTGAGTCCTAATATTTATGGGGTTAATTTTTACCACTAACGGTATTTTACTCGTCTTTATTATTAACGTGGTTTGATTACCAAACCCGTTTTTGGGATGTTACACTTAGTGATGCCTTTTGGACTCACTAATGCACCAGCCGCGTTCATGGATCTCATGAACCGCGTCTGCAAGCCCTACATGGATAAATTTGTCATCATCTTCATCGATGATATTCTTATTTACTCCAAGAGTCAAGCGGACCATGAGAAGCACCTCCATTGCATTCTGAAACTGCTTCAGCAAGAAAAGCTCTACGCCAAATTCTCTAAGTGTGAATTTTGTCTTCGTGAAGTCCAATTTCTTGGACATGTGGTTAGTGAACGCGGAATCCAGGTAGATCCCGCTAAGGTTGAAGCTGTCATGAATTGGCAAGAGCTGAAGACGCCCACAAAGATTCGCAGTTTCTTGGGATTGGCAAGATATTACATGCGTTTCATTGAAAAAATTTCAAGGATTGTTGCACCCCTAACTTCCCTGACTAGGAAGAATATTAAGTTCGACTGGGGACCGAAGCAACAAGAATCCATTGACATTCTTAAGCAGAAGCTAAGCAATGCACCTGTGTTGACATTTCCTGATGGAATAGAAGAGTTTGTGGTATATTGTGTTGCATCGCACACCGGGATGGGATGTGTGCTTATACAGAAAGGCAAAGTTATTGCCTATGCTTCACGTCAGTTAAAGGTGCATGAAAAGAATTACACCACCCATGACTTGGAGTTGGGTGACGTCTAATTTGCACTGAAGCTATGGAGGCACTATTTATATGGTATCAAGTGTGTGATCTATTCTGATCACAAGAGCCTCCAGCACCTGTTTAACTAAAAGGACTTGAACATGAGGCAGCGACGTTGGATGGAAACTTTGAATGATTATGACTGTGAGATAAGATACCATCCCGGCAAGGCAAATGTAGTCGCCGATGCCTTGAGTAGAAAGGAAAGAGTAAAGCCTATAAGAATCAATGCCAAGAGCATTGAGATAAAGAATAGTTTGAATGAAAGGTTGTTAGCTGCGTAGAAGGAAGCTGTATTGGAAGCTAACTATCCTGATGAAAAGCTAGGAGTAACTGAAGAACAGTTATCCTATGGCGAGGACGGAATCCTGAGATTAAATGGACGAATATGGGTTCCTGTTTATGGAGGACTTCGGGATGTTATCCTCCAGGAAGCCCACAGTTCCAAATACTCCGTTCACCCTGGGGCTGACAAGATGTACCAGGATCTGAAAGAAAATTTTTGGCGGATAGGCTTGAAGAAGTCTATAGCTGCCTATGTAGCTAAATGTTTGACGTGCGCACAAGTCAAAGCTGAACACCAGAAGCCGTCAGGTTTGCTACAACAGCCTGAACTTCCCACATGGAAGTGGGAGATGGTGACAATGGATTTCATCACCAAGTTACCAAAGACAAAGAAAGGAAATGATACTATATGGGTGATAGTAGATAGACTAACTAAGTCAGCACATTTCCTACCCATTAAGGAGACCTATAGCTCCGACATGTTAGCCCAATTATACGTAGATAAGATTGTATATCTGCATGGCGTACCAGTGTCTATTATCTCTGACAGAGATACTAGATACACATCACATTTTTGGAAAAGTTTCCAACAATATTTGGGCACGCGCTTAAATTTTAGTACGGCTTACCATCCTCAGGCGGACGGGCAGAGTGAGCGTACAATCCAAACTTTGGAATACATGCTTCGTGCGTGTGTGATTGACTTAGGTGGTAGTTGGGATAACCACCTGCCATTAATCGAATTCTCCTATAACAATAGCTACCATACCATCATTAAGGCTGCGCCTTTCGAGGAATTGTACGGTAGAAAGTGCAGAACGCCCGTTTGTTGGGCGGAAGTTGGAGATGTCCAACTGACAGGACCTGAAATAGTCCTAGAGATGACAGATAAGATTGTGCAAATACGCAATCGTCTCAAAGCTTCCAGGGATAGGCAGAAAAGCTACGCAGATTTAAGGCATAAACCTCTGAAGTTCGAGGTAGGTGACAAAGTACTACTTAAGGTATCACCCTGGAAAGGGGTAATGCGATTTGGCAAGAAAGGAAAGTTAAGCCCGAGATACATAGGACCATTCGAGATCATCGAATGTGTCGGATCAGTTGCGTATAAGCTAAATTTGCCTGAAGAGCTCAGTGGTATTCATAACGTATTCCACATCTGCAATCTGAAGAAATGTCTAGCTGATGAATCACTAGTCATACCACATACAGATGTGCACATCGATGAGAGCTTGAAGTTTGTTGAAAAGCCTGTGTCGATCGAGGATCAACGGGTTAAGAAGCTTCGAAGGAAGCATGTACCGATTGTAAAAGTGAAATGGGATGCCCGTAGAGGTCCCGAGTACACGTGGGAGGTAGAGTCCACAATGAAAGAAAAGTACCCTCATTTGTTTCAATAAATCTCGAGGTCGAGATTTCTTTTAAGGGGGTGAGGATGTAACACCTCTTAATTTCATGTCCAATATAATATCGACACGTGTCATGAACTTTAAACGTGTAAAGGATTACTGTAGAAGGACTAAAGTTAACAAACAAGGAAAGTATGTGAATATAAGGGTTCAAAATGTCAACAATGGATAAATATACTTTAAAATAACCCTACATGATATTTATACCCTTAAACTAATGAATCATGGATCATACGAAGCTAATCGTGAAAGAAAGTGAGAGATTTCAAACTACTGGGGTTAAATGTGTCAACATGTTTAAGATATACCTCTGAGTGACCTTTTAGCAAACCCGAAGCCTTGTAACGATTACTTATGCTCACTAGAATGCATGATAAAAAATTTACCAAGTTTCGTTATCGTATGAGAAAGTTGTGATAAAATTCGTATACGAGGGGTTAAAAGCGTCAACGTTGAAAATTATGACTTTTCGGGTGATCAAAAGTTAACCAAGGGCTTCACAAAGATTGGTTATGTATTGGAGTCCTTAGAAATCAATTTAGAGGGCTTATAATGCAAGAAATAAAGGTAAAACAACTTTTAGGAGGACCGGGGACCAAAACTGCAAATAATGAAAACTTGTTAGCCTGAAGCCAGGCCTCAGGCGGGGAGCGTAAGACTTGCCCAAGGTCTTATGCGGGACGCCTCAGACTCCCAGATACAGAAACTTTGGACAGGTGTCTGTCCAGCCCGTTTAACCGACTCTTATTGCTTGTTTGCAATACCATGTGCTGCACAAATGGGTTTTTAGGCTCTAGGGACACTTGTGAATGATCAGGGATCCGACATAGACTTGTTTGGCACAATCTTGAGCAATCAAACCCACTATATAAAGGGTGCTTTTTTTCAACTTTTGAACATTCAATTATTACTTCACTTTTGAAGACTTCTGGAGCACAAGTGCAGTCCCCAAGCATCCCTAGTCGTAATTAAGACCTTGGTAAGCTTCCTTAACCTTCCTTAATCATGTTTTACTTAGTTAATTAGCTTAAAGTCAAACTGTCATAATTAAGGTTTGACTTATCGATTAATCACTAATGGTCCAGTGATTATTCAAACTTAAGGTAGATATAAGTTGGTAATTATGTGGGCAATAAACCCTTAAAAGGGCACCCTCTGATTCACGCTCTAACTAGATCATTTGTCAGGTCAAAGTTTGTTATAAAAAGTCAACATAAACTTAATTTGCGAATTAACACCCAATTAGCAATGTAGAAGACGTGTAACCTATTTTATCACTCATACAACTTGGTAATTAGTAAAAGAACTGGTCTAAGCTTGTTTGATCCGACAATTTTCTGCTTAGGCTCGGTTCGGAACCGAAAGTCGCAAAACTTTGACTTTTGCTTTGACTTCAGTTCTGAACCGATTTAGATGGGTTTAGAAATACCTTAGAGCTTCCTTAGGACCAGGTTACATGATGGTATAACCCTCTGTGATTGGCTCGTTGATTGTCCGATTCATTTACACGTTTCCGTTAAATGCCTAATGTTGGCCAATATGCCCATTTGACCTTAAAATGAGAATTTTGGAAATGTGAGAGGACAATAATCTTTGTTACTGATTTATAAACATGTTCCTAAAATTTCACATCAGTTGGAGGTCTAGATTAGGAGTTATGCTCAATAGCGTACTAAGAAAGCTTTTTGTTAATTAAACGGCATAATTAGCGTAAAACCTATCTAAACCCAATCTTTGACACCAAACCTTTTACCCACTGATGTAATATAATATTTTGGGATTTTTTAAGATTTTTAATTATTTTTAAACTGATCATAACCTAAGGTTATTGCCTTGTTTCGGTAAATACCGATTATACCCTTTTTACTTATAAAATGAGTTTTACATAGCATTTTGACACCAATTCAATTGCTACTGATCTTATATAATAAATGATGTATTTTGGACTTGTAAACTGATCAGAAAACTCAGATTTCCAGTTATGACCCGGAAATCGCTTAAAACGGCTTTTTACGCGTATTAAACACATAGTGTGGGTTTAAAACCATTTTGTCGTATAAGACTTATCACCAAATGATATAACCTATTAAATTAAGTTGTTTCACTGATTATTTCAGACCCGCATCTCAGAAGTATATTTAATCTCTTTTATAATCTTTAAAATGACCAAAATACCCCTACGGGGCTTAAATTGAGATTAAACTCGTTTTGGGCATAATGGAAGGTATCCTACCGATATCACAACATATTTAAGGCATATTAACTTAGGAAACCTGTATATGACTCTTATGATTACCCGTTACGCTTCTTGCGTGTTCGGTTCGGTTTATGTAACTAGCTTGCATAAATTAACCGAAACGAGTCGAACCTTAACATTTTTATCTCAAAATCCAGAATGTGTTTAGTTTACCCATATTATACAAGTCTTCAGACTTGTCGGGTCTAAATCACATTCTATTCCGGTCTTCGCTTAATCATGCGTTCGAACCGTATCTTCCTTTAAAACTAACTGGTCTAACTTTAGGCTTAATTAAAGATCCGTTAGGATTCTAATAGGTTATTATAAACCTTCGTTCCAGAATAGGAGACCCGGTAAAAGCTACGTGCACTTGCTTGTTGAGATTATTACTTGCAAAGGTAAATACTTTTAACTTATTTTCGCTATACGGGCTTGGGGTATGGTATATAAAATACCGCTTGGTCGGGCATTGAATCTTTAACCAAATGGAGGTTAATTCATTGAAATGACCCGTTTAAATTGTTTTGTTGCTTAAAGCCTTTGGGGGTTAATGACCATGTCCCGGATATCCTTGGCATCATTTTACAAAATGGCCACGACCTAAGCACGGGGTGTAGGCGTACACCCGACGGTGCATAAATAAATAATAAGGTATAACCGCCGGTTTCGGGAATAAACCGCCGCGGGACTATATCATGTGGTGTGTCTATTAAGCTCTAACCCGGTGTCAACCCGGGCTACTGAACGCATAAGAAACATGTAATTCTTTTACAAGATTATATTCAAATAATTATCCCAAGTTATAAAATGTTTTGTGCCTCGTGCATTTAAATCAAAATCCTAAACCTTTTCAAAATGAGTCAGTTGATTGTATTTACCAGTGTAAACTGACGTATTTTCCCAAAAAGATTAAGTGCAGGTACTACTCGAAATAGGTTGGTTTTCTCCTTAGCATCAATAAGAGTCTCACAAGCTTGGATGCATTTCATTCTGTTGAACAAAGTTTCTTTTTATTTGATCCACCTATGGATTATTTTCAACTATTTTGTGATACTTAATATTACAATTTTATTCGGTTGAAATGAATCTATCTTTTGCTTCCGCTGTGCATTTAAATATTGTGTTGTTTGACTATAATGATATCAACTACGTCACGATACTCCCCCTACCGGGCCCACCGGTAAGACGTGGAAATATCGGGGTGTGACAGTTATGTTTATGTTGAGGTGTTAATCGCAATCGCAAATCTATCGCATCGCAAATCGAACCAAAAACGCTAAACGCAAGTTATAGTGATTGTATGTTAGATATAGTAGTTGGGATTAAAAGTAATTTAATGGGTAATTCTATCGCATCGCTCGCTCGAATCGCATCGCAACGCTTTACACTCGAATCGAAACGACTAAACTCATTGCACCGGACTCTTGGATCGAGTGGCCAACCGACCGAGTGGCCATCCGATCGGATTGCCATCCGATCGGGTTGCCACCCGATCTGGTTGCCACCCGATCGACCAGCCTATTTCCTCACTTTCCTTTTTAGGAAATCCTATAAATACCCCTCATATGTCACATCAGTTGATGTGACAGCTCTCACTCGACCCAGCTCGCTCCAGCCACTCTTTCTCTCGATTTCTCGTGATTCTTGTAAGTTTTCAACCTAAATCTTGTACTTTCTTGATCTACACGCACTCCTACACCTTTCTAACTTTTGAATCTTAACTTTTAACCATGAAATCAACGGATTTGAGGTGTTCTTGGGTGATGTCGTCATGGAGTTCTTATGAACTTCAATGTTTGGCTTCATTCCACCAAGAACAACTTAGATCTGAAGGAATTCCACAATATTCATCAATGTTTTCACTTAGATCTACACGAATTCATGGATAAAAAGGATTGAGAGAAGGTTTTCAAACTTTCTTTCAACTCTTTTACACTCAATGCACTCAAACCCAATGGAATCGGAGCTCGTTCTGATCTTCTACCCATTCTTGGTGCTGTATTGGTTCCAGATCCGAATTCTATCCAAGAGATATTGACTTCAGGTTTGAACATGAACTACCGACTCGAACTGTGAACCGGTCGGACTAGGGTGATTCCTGTTCGGTCAGGTCACTTGGGACGAGATAGGGTTTCCGTTGTTCAAGCATGTTATCAAAATGACTCGCACTACAAAACTTCAAACGAATCAAGTGACAAGACGAACGGATCGTCGGGACGGATTGCCGTCCGATCGGATTGCCACCCGATCGGATTGCCATCCGATCGACCGGCCATCCGATCAGGTTGCACTTGGTTCCACACTTAAACTATTTTTTAAACTATTCAAGGGTCTACCTGTTTGTTATACGTGTTATACGTGACTCGATGAATGCCTGTTTGTTATGTTAACACATTAATTGTTGTCTACCTGCCTTAGCAACGATAGTACTATAGTTTGGACTCAGCACCTGTTCATTCAGGGGTTCTTAAGGACAATTACTTCACGTGTTCACAGTGGTGAATATGTGTTGCGCACTCGCTACTCGCAGTCAACTCGCAGTCATTGGCATTGATAGGATCTTTGTCGATAACTTACATGCTTCACATTATACGTTGTACATGCTGGTTATGCGTAAACGATTTTGAACTCTATTATGCTATTATCAAACTTGTATGCTCACCTTTACACTTTGTGTATTGACTTTTACTTTAACGTTTGTGACAGGTGCTTAAAATGCTAGGATGCCTTGTTTGCTATGTGATGAAATCGAGGCTAGGAAAGAGTCTAGAAACAAAGACAATTTATATTTTTATTTGAAATCTGAGTTTTCGGAACATGATGTGTTTTGAGAATATCGCTGTCTGTAATAATTAGATTACTTTATGGGTTACGGTATGGGACGTAATATAAACTATTTGGTAATTTAGTCGTTATGGAATTTCTCTTGACAATCTATTTCGCTCAGTGCCGCGCCCCGATGTTTCCACCATCGGTTGGGGTGTGACAGATTGGTATCATAGCCATAACTATAGGGAATTAGGCAAGACTCGACCTAGCCCGGGTCGAAGTCTTAGGACAACCTAGTCTATAGTCTAAGTACCAACAGACCGACCTGTGAATGCCCAGTAGGGGTTTTGTACGAGCTTGCTCGCTATTTCTCGCTCGAACTCACTGTACACTACACACTTGCGCGAACATCGCATACTACATTTTTGCGCAAGATCAGCCTTTCCTAAGGCTGATTACACACACAAACGAATGATCTGGTTAAGAATAGGTGTGGAAACCGCAAACTCTCGACCAGATTACTCGTTCGAATTGCTATTTTTACTATAAAGCAAGAGCATTAGCGTTGAAATAGGAGTGAAATCCATACTTCGACGCAAATCTCCTTATCTATCTCGTGGTTTACCACACAAAACAGGAATGTAGTCACTAAGTTAGGGGTGAAACCCGAACCTTAATGACACGTTCTACTCTCTAATGTGGTTTTACAACGCTCTCACCAAAGTCTCGACGGACTCCAACGACTTGAAGTCACACCATAGCTAGCAGGATGGCTGCCAATCGCTCGAATCGAAGCGAGAGCACAGTCCAGAAGGCCAAAGTGTGCACTTAAAGTCCTTGTAAATAATTGAATCACTTTGGGTAGTCGAAGTCTATCTAGCCGAAGACAATCCATTCTCGATTTCTATGTGTTTCGATTCTGAGCCCGCAACTGCTGACTCTGATATTTGTCAATTTTATGTGGAATTCATGCGTTTTGTGTGATTACATGTTTCGATTTCGGTGATTTATTCACTTTCACTGTTCGCTTCAATCAACACACACAACACACTACACAATCGCTAACAAATCGTTGGACGTTATTCGCAATCGCTGCTCGATACTCGCAATCGCTATGATTAATTGCTATACGCGCTGTGAAGGATAGGGAATACGTGCAACATATAGCTAGGTTTCTGTATTCTGACTGCCTAATGTGCTTCTGTGCCTTACGTGCTTATATGTTTCTGTGCACTACGTGTAGGATCGTTGAATCGATCTAATGAGTCGATCAAAAGAGTTCTTGATCAATATGAAAGGCGGAAATAGATGTATCGATGTTGTAGCAGCTTGATTTACACTTAGAAACACTTTAACTGTCGATTAGATTGATTTCACAACGTTTTACAGGCTGGCGACACTTCGGCAGAGCTTCGCTACCGGAATCACAAGTTCTACAAATTAAATCCAAGACCTACTATATATAGGGAGTCCAGTTCGCATGAAACAGACATGTCCAGTTCACACGAACTGGTGCCAGGTCGCACGAACTGGTCAGTTCGCACGAACTGATCAGTTCAGACCTGTTTCCCGTTTTTCTCGTACTACGCATCTTGGTCTATCTTTCCTATTACATGACTCGATACAAGACGAAGTTGACAGACATATGCACCAACAAACTCCCCCTTGGATGTTGACGAGTCTTCAGTGTGTCGAGTCTTCTTATCTTGATAAGTCTTCACGCTTTCTCCAAATATCTTTCTCTGTAAGCATCCTCAATCTCTCTTCTCTCGTCTTCAGACTCCCCCTTTCGATAACCAGGAATGTCTCCTGGTTCTCCGTAGCAACAAGATCAGAAATCTGGCTCTAATCTGCATATGCTTATGCGGAAATTCCTCAGGATTCGAAACCTAGCTTTTTCAGAGCTTTTGACCTGCACATACTCTACCCAAAAGTAAATTTCATAACTTGTTTAAAATTTAACAATTTTAGACTTAACCACTTGTATTCGTAACATACAAAATTTGGTTGCAAATTAATGAACCATTTAATCATTTCAAAATCATTTCTCATTTCAAACAAACTCTCCCAACCCTGTCGTTCATCATGTTCAGCACTTGGAATTTTGAAAATCAACTTTCCAACATCAGTTGTTGAAAAATAAGATGAAATAAAATCTTTTTGATTTTTCAAAATTTTATGCTAAAACACATTCTTTTTGGATTTTTAAGATTTTCAGTGTGTTAAAAATTAATTTCTTTATTGCATAAAACTATTTACAGACAATATTTTTGTGAGTTTGTGTAAGAAGATCATATCAGTTTATGACAAATCACTAGCACCGTTTAGCTTTAAACACTTTAAGTTCTAAATGATTCACTTAAATTGTCAGTATACCGATCCACTTAAATTTTCACACAAAGTTCAATTGATTCGAGATACGAGATTAGACTTTTAATGGACTTAACTTATTCGCGTGTCCCACCTCAGAATATACTCCCGTATCCAGACTCCTATTCAGTCTTACAGGTGAATGTACACTAATGATATCTGTAAATGGGTAATGCGAGACCATGAGAGCTCAGGCTAGAACTTCCGTTCAATCAGAGAGATGATGGCTCGACTTTTAGGTGTGTCCCGTTTGGGGATCTTTTCTTCAACAGCACATGATTAGCATTTTTCAATGTTTTATCATTTTTTATGCTGAGGGTGGGCTTTATGATTAAAGCAGTGCAAAGTAGTATACGAGGACTAGGCTATTGCTCCCGCAAAATCAAAAGTCCTGGTATAATACCCCAGATATAATCAAGCACAAAGACCTGGTATATCAGAAATAGAAAGCCCTTCAAACAAGATTTCAGGGGTTACCTATATATCCGAGAGATGTTCCCACTAGATAAGTAAGTAATGATATTTAGGTTTATATCTCAAAAACAATCTACTAAGCGTGCGAAAACCTACTGGCATATCATCAGTGAGACCGTTTATCACATTTTAACTTTCCAATTCTTTAGCGTACTGTGATTGTCTACTGATGTACTATCATTTCCTCTTTTTCACAACAAAACTCATTTTAGATTTTTCGATGTTTTTGGTTTTTAGATTTTATCATGTTTTTGGGTTTTTCAAATTTTCAAAATTTCTAAATTTTTTACACCCCCTAAAATCAAAAATATGTTTCAATTTTTGATTTTCAAGAAAAAATTTGAAAAAATATTGCTTTTACTTTCAAATTTAAAGCAATAAACTGTACAAATAAAATTTTGAAAAGTATGTTTCAATTTTTTTTTTCAGTTTGTCATTTTATTTGACTGATGTGAATTGCTTCAATTCTCCATTCACTTGGGATAAACAATCAGAACTCACTGACAACAAACTATTTTCCCACTATGATTTCAAAACACTTAAGTTTGTTTTAATCAAAATGGTTTTTCCGGAAAATTAGTTTTGTTTGTCATGTCACAAACATGGGGATTCATTCATCACTTTGTTTTCTCAACCACTTGTAAAAACTATCACTTGTAGATTTTTCATAGAAACATTTTTCAAGAATGATGCCGATTCATGCTCCACGATTACCAACTTGGGAGCTCCGGCAAGTCAGGATTTTTAAGCATGGAATACAGACACCCAAGCCTAACTAGCTTTGGGTGCAACCTGTTCAATTTCACTTGGTCTTTGAACATTCCTTTTTGCTTCATAAAATTCTTTTACCCCTTTTTCCCTTCCATCGACCATTTTTTCAAAAATATGTTTCATTTTTCCGTTAAACGCTTTTTCAACATCAAATTCTTTCCTTTCAGAATAGAATTGATTCGAAATCTCTACTTTTCCAACTTTTGATTTTAAATTTGCAGCCCGCAATGGTGGAAAGTTTGCGTCATCCATTGGTGGAACTGAATTTTCTCCTTTTAGCTCATCTTGTGGCTCCTCTGACTTTGACGAATCAGATTCATCGCCAGATTTGACATCTGCTTTCTTAGCAACCCATGTTTGGTTGTTAAGATTCCCTCTTCCTTTGTAAAACCTATTAGAACTCTCACCAATTTCAAATGTAGAATTTTTAAACATTTTGAATTTGTCCGTTGGTGGTTCATTTTCATCAACCATTTTCTCTTTAAGTTTAGAAAGAACTTCCTGTTTTATGTTGGTTTCCACTGGACAATTCCAGGCATTGTGACCAACTCTTTTGCATTTATAGCAAGTTCTTGTTTCCTTTTTTGTTCCAAACACAGTCTTCTCATACTTTTGTTTTTCAGCAAGAAACTCCTTGTTAGACTGTTTCCAGAAAGCTTTTTCCTTTTCTTCTTCTGAACTTGCACCTGAAACAAATACAGTTTTTGATTTAAAATCTTTAATATTTTGATTATTTTCAACATCAAAACCCAACCCCTTCTTTTTGAAATTGCTTTTATGATTCGGTTTCCTTTGATGACCTAGACCGAATCCCTTCTTCTTGTTTAAATGTTGTTGAACTCTAGAAGTATATTAAGGTTTTGAAAATCCCATTTTATCTTTTATTTCTTAAAACTTGATTTTTATCAATTTAAAAACTGTTTTATTATTTTCAATTTTCACATTTTTAATTGGAAATTCCTCATCAGAATATAATTTATCTGAATCATTCAAAGTATATGCCACTTTGATTGGTTCATCATTCAAATTATTTTTTGATAACAGAAAATCTTTATTGTAAACCCTTTTGACCGATGATTTCGAACTGTCAACTGATGATTTTGAACTCTCAGATTCAAACTTTGACTCTGACTCCTCATCCTTATCCAACACCTGATCGACCACTTTCTTTATTAACTCAGACTCATGATCAGTGTCAGACGATGTGAATGTGACATCAATGTTGTCTGGTAACTCATCAGTTGTTTCAGACTTTAACTTTATATTGATTGCCTTTTTGACTTGTTTCAAATTTGGTTTTCTGGGAGAATAACCTTCCCAGATCGGAGGTGGACACTTGTTATAATTTGCACTTTGTTTCTTACCAGTATCCGTATCTTCCGATTTCTTATCTTGAAAAGCTTCAAAACCTGCCACTGTTGGATAAATTCTATCAATCAAGTAATCAGAACTTGAGTAACTCATTAGCAATCGTCTGGTTCTTTCATTCTCAATCTTTTCAGTCTCCAATTCCTGCTTCAACTTTGCACACTCTTCAATATAGTGATTTATGGCCTTCTGCTTAGACATCATTGTTGCATTCATCATTGTCAAAGCATCTTCCCTTTCTGAGTTTGTGTTTTCCAACTGGTTTACTGTTCTGTTCAACACATCATAAGATTCTTTCACGTACTTAACATCGAACAACAAGTTTTCTTTCATCTTGTCTAGCTCACTATACTTCTTATCTTTCTCCTCACAATGTTTGCATGGTTCCAAACATTTCAGACAAGGTTTTGTGACCTCTACAATCTTTTTAATCACTTTAACCTCTTCATTCTGTTCATCCTTCTCTTCTTGAGCAATATTTTCACATTTTACCTCTTTCTTTTCTTTTTCTGCTCGTCTCTCCTTTAGCTTCTCCAATTTATCTGCAAAATAAAATTTGAAACTTTCAGGAGATAAATGAATTTTACCAATGTTTATTTGTTTAATTTCTTCATCATCATCACCGCTATCAATTGATGATTGATCAAAGACTGGTGTCTTTTCTGAACTATCTTCTGAAGAAACAGACTTTTCATCTTGACTTTTCTCATCATCTGCAAACACATCCATCCATTCTTTCATCAACTCTGGCTCTTGAATGATCTGCGCAATAAATGCTCTAAACTTTGAGTTACTTTCAGCCGGAATATATTTATCCCAGCTAAATCCCTCTGGCAATCTTTCATCTTCTTGATGAACTAGATAAGCTTTCTTCTTCCCATCTTCAATTGACGGTTTTTGAGCTACCTGATGATATATTGCTTTCTGATAATATTCATTGTTCCCAAAAGGATTCTGAGCTCCACCTGCTTCTCGGTTGGTACATTCCCTCTTGAAATGTCCTTTTTCTCTGCACCGAAAACAAGTAACTTTAGACTTATTAAAACCTAAAGTAGAAATATTAGCATCACATAAGTCATCTCTTCCTGTAATCCGCTTAAATTTCTCAACTCTCCTCAACACGCTCGCTAAACACCACTTAATATCCATTAGCTCCATTTCTTCAGCATCAATCTGATCGTAGTCCTCTTTTGTTAACATAGGATTTCCGATTCTTCCCGCAACCAAACTTTCATATGATTCTAACACGGTAACTAGTAATGCCATATGACCTTTAGCGACTTCTTCAGAGAAATTCTGACTGTTCTGAAGATGCAACGCGATATTGCATTGTAGCACATGACCATTACCATTGTATGAGCTTTGAGACTGATAATTTGAAGTTGGATCATTAGGATTAACACTCGGATATGAAGAAAATCCACTGTTGTTGATTGGACTTTGATTGAGTGATCCGGATGAGTTTTCTGCTTTGAAAGCACTTTGGATCTTCGGATTTGCTTCAACATTTTGAACATTACCTTTGAAATACATCTTGATATCTTGTTGACCACTTGAATTGTTCATTCTAGCGATCTTTTGTTGTTCAAGATCTTGTCCTTCAAGTTTTTCAATGAATTGAGCAATTGTCAATCTATCGTACTCTCCGGTATTCTTCAAAATCATAAGATATGTACCCCATTCTTTTTGAGGTAAAGCATCGGCTAATTTTTCAACCCATTCCTCACGATCTTTAGTGATATCCAACCTGCTCATTGAACGTACTAAATGATAATATCCCTCAATAAGAGTCTTTGTAGTTTCACCCGGCAAACTTGAGAACAATTCAAATTCTTTCTTTAATAGTGACTTTTTATTTTTGATCATCTCCGTACTTCCTTCGAATTTTGTACGAAGTGCTTCCCAAATCGAACGTGCACTATCATCATGTTGAAGTAATATGAAAATGTCTACTTTCACAGCTTATTGAAGTAAACTGATCATCATTTTTTCTGCCTTGTACGTTTCTCTCTCTTTTTCCGTAAATTCAGAAATATTCTTTGTAACTCCCACATTATTACGAGGTCGAACGTACTTAGTTTCAATACACTCCCAAGACCTTAAATGATTTGCTTGAACCCAGTTTTCGAAACGTTCTTGCCAACTGTAATATTCTTCAATGCTCATTAGCTTTGGGGGTTTCTGTAACGTTCCCGTTTCATTTTCCATAGTTACACTCTGAGAAACAGTAACAGGAGTACCCAGGGCAGTAGCAAATGCATTAAAAATTCGTTGTCCATGTTTCGGTTTCGAGAGTTCAAAAAAGCAAACTTTTTAAACGAGCTGACTAGTTTTCAAAACGATCTGGAATCAATTCCAAACGACCTGGATCTGGTGCGACCTGGAATAATCTCGTGCGAACTGATATGATTTCAAACCGTGCGAACTGGTAGTCTGACAGATCACACCGTGCGAACTTGGAGTTCACTTTGTGCGAACTGGAGCAATTCGTGCGAACTGGAGTCTTTTCACATGACCTGGTGACAACTTCGTGCGACCTGAATATAACTTCACACGATCGGACAAGATCTCACACGACTTGGCCCAACTCGTACGATCTGATTCAATCTCACACGACCTGGGTCACTTCGCACGACCTGACTTCGAACGATCTGAATGGATTTTCACGCGGTTTGGTCAATTTTATCAAGTTTTAAGTCGAATTAAGTTCTGATTTCTTCAAGGATTGATTAAAACTCAATTTTACATGTTATATCACAAAATCAGGTCATTTTAACCGTGAAATCTTTCTGATTTGATGAAAACGTGTAGAAAAGTAAGAAGAAATGAGTAGAAATCAGATTAATTGGTGAAAACAAGCTGAAATGGTAAGAACTCTTCCTCCTGAGCTCTGATACCACTTGTAGGATCGTTGAATCGATTTAATGAGTCGATCAGAAGAGTTCTTGATCAATATGAAAGGCGGAAACAGATGTATCGATGTTGTAGCAGCTTGATTTACACTTAGAAACACTTTAACTATCGATTAGATTGATTTCACAACGTTTTACAGACTGGCGACACTTCGGCAGAGCTTCACTACCGGAATCACAAGTTCTACAAATGAAATCCAAGACCTACTATATATAGGGAGTCCAGTTCGCATGAAACAGACATGTCCAGTTCGCACGAACTGGTGCCAGGTCGCACGAACTGGTCAGTTCGCACGAACTGATCAGTTCAGACCTGTTTCCCGTTTTTCTCGTACTTCGCGTCTTGGTCTATCTTTCCTATTACATGACTCGATACAAGACGAAGTCGACAGACATATGCACCAACACTACGTGATTATGTGCTTATGTGTTTATGTGCCTATGTGATTCTGTGTTTATGTGGATATGTGTTCCTGAGCTTTATGGTGATCGCTAGACTATACTAGGAATAATCGAAATTTGTGTTGAGTCCTGTGACGATGTCTGTTGCAGACAATGTCGTCATCTGGATCTCGCGCTACTCAAGCTGCTCGCCGAAAGCAAGCAGATAAACGCCTCGCCGCTATGGTTGCTAAGCAAATGGCGAAAGTTGTTTCTCAAATTGTTAGTGAACTGTACGAAAATGTGAGCAAATCTTCTGAAGAGTCAAGGACCGATACTCCCAAAGCTGCTTTTAGCTTCAAGCAGTTCAAAGCTACGGCCTTATTCCAATGGTTTGATTCGATCGAGGTCACCCTGCGCCAGAGTGGCTGTCCTGACGATCTCTGCACTCTAAATGCTACAGGCGTCTTCCAATCTCGAGCGCTAGTTTGGTGGACGACCGAGAGAAACAAACGCGGAAACGATGCAACTTATGGTTTGACGTGGGATGTGTTGAAGGACGTCATGTTGGAAGAGTTCTGCCCTCCCCACGAGCGCCAAAAGTTGGAGGACGAATTCTGGCACATCAAGCAGAAGGAGTGTGACAATGCTGCTTTAACCGCTCGCTTCAAGCAGCTTAGCATAATCTGTCCTGATCAAGTTAAGACTTCTGATATGGCAATCAAGAAATATATTCGAGCTCTGCCAGATTGTGTCGCAGATTTTGTGCAAGCTTCAAAGCCAGCAACAATCGAGGAAACTTACCTGCTTGCCGCTGAAATAGACGACAAGCGAGTCAAGTCTGGCTTCTGGGATAAAGCCGCCAAGAATCTACATCAAGCTACCACTGCACCAACCGCTGAAACCGCCGCCACCCCTCAGTCTTCAAAGGCCTCTCGTCACAAGAGGAAGAACAACAACAACTCCAGCAACAAGAATTGTGCTGTAACCACTGCTGCCCCACTCCAAGCTATACCAGCTCAGCAGCAAACTTAACACCGCCAAGTCGCAGCACCGGTAACTCAAGCACCGCCGGCAAAGCGTGCTTATACTGGTCCTCACCCTGCCTGCCCGACATGCACCTATCACCACCCAGTGGGAATCGCCTGTAGATTTTGTGTACACTGCAACATGTACGGCCACTTCACAGCCAACTGCCATACAGGTCCTCGACAAGCACCGGCTACTGCTCATCAAGCTCTGCTCCCTGCCCCTCAAGGCCAACAAGTAGCTCAGGCACCCGCGGTCAATGCTAGAGTCTGCTTTGCGTGTGGTGATCCCAACCACTTCGCAAACATGTGCCCAAATCGGGTTGTGAAGCAAGAGCCTCAACAGCAGCGCCCCAGCAGCAGCAACCTCAACAACAACAGCAACAAGCCGCTCTTGCTCGAACATTCAACATTAATGTGCGCCAGGCTCAGGCTGACAACAACGTGGTCAATGGTACGTTCCTTGTGAATGGTATTTATGCTTCGTTTTTGTTTGATACTGGAGCCGATAACTGTTTTGTATCGTTTGAGTTTGAAAAGCTTCTTAATCGTAAGCGCGTCCATTTCCCTCGACGTTCGATGTTGAAGTTGCCACCGGAAGAACCATCGCCGTCAACTCTGTTCTTCTTGATTGTACTCTCGAACTCAACAATCACATCTTCCCCATCGATCTTATTCCGATGCAACTCGGAAGTTTTGACGTCATAGTAGGCATGGACTTTCTTCGTGAAAATCATGCTGAAGTTGTTTGCTTCGATAAGATGATTAGATTCTCGCTCGCTAATGGTGATCAGTTATGTGTTTATGGTGAAGTCGCGTCGAAGAGACTCCAACTCATGTCATGTATTCAAGCTAGCAAGTATCTTCGCAAGGAATACAGAGCTTTCTTGCCTAACATTGTAGTTGTCACACCCCCAAAATACCACATGCGGAAACACCGCGGGACGTGTGACGTACCAGGATCTAAGCCACCAATCACATTGAACTACGCTTAGTATTTAAATAAACATTCCATTCATTTCAAAATATAAATCCAAGTCGTGAGTTAAACCAAAGTAAGTATTCAGCGGAAGCATAATGTTAACAGTAATTCCAATGTTTCAAAACATGTGTTCATAATCAACAAAGAGAGTATCCAAGAGTCTCGACCCAAGACCACTCAAGAACTCCCAGATAGCAAGTCCATAACAAGAATCTAACGACCTGCAAGCATGCAGACAAGTGTGTCAGACGACGCTGGTGAGTTCAAAGTTTTGTTAACGCGTTTAGTTACCAGATATGAGTATAAAACAGTTCAACGATTTGATTTGATGTTGTTATTAACTTGATTACCGCAGATGGCTACAAGATTTATTTGCCTAACCCCAATGTCTCTATCAAAACATTGGTCAAATGGTAAAGGTAATTAGTCCACGCCCGTCCTCCCCGGTACGGTGTGAGGGTGCCAAACCTAATAGCGCTATCAACTAATAACCTCGTTGCCTCCTTGGCAACTATCGGTAGATGTAAGGGGTCTTATATGATAGAAATGAGTGTAATAACAAACATCCCAATAACGTGACATTCCTCCCCGGAACGTTACCCGATATCCCTCCCCGGGATGCATGCTTGGAAAAAGAGTAGTGAACTCACCTTGGTTTGCTCGGTTTGGTTAGTTACTTGTTCACACTTAAGCAGTCACACCCTATGGTACTCATGTATACATAATCAGTTTACAGTCGCATGGTTCATGTATAAGTTATGATCATAGTGTGGACACAAGCAACATAATAGTTATTTACTCATAAAGTTTCCACAATTCACATATACGTTTCACAACAGTTCTTACCAGTTTATGTGTACTATTCATGACAACCAAACCATGTTTTCCTCAGTCAATATGTATATTCTTAACAGGTAATAACAGACTTTCATTACATAGTTATTCATACTCAAACTCAGCATAAACATTCGTTCTGTCTGGTGATCCTGTCGACGAAAGACTACATCTTTCGTCGAGTCCTTATTAACGAAACCTCATCAACTTTCGTCGGATCCTTAATGACGAAACCCAACAACTTTCGTCGGATCCTTAATGACGAAACCCAACAACTTTCATCGGATCCTTAATGACGAAACATCATTAACTTTCGTCGAGGACCTTCTTCCACACAGATCATCGTGAACATCAATCACCCTAACAATTACAATTCCGACTTATCCATAGCTATACAGTTCCCTAACATCTCTTGGATCAATCATAAGTAATTCATCATGCATCATATCATAAACTCAATCATATACAAACCTAAACAATCATTGTGCTTAATGTCATAGATCTCGTTCATTCGGTAATTGTGTGCACGAAGAAGATCATATTCATATGGTAACAGATTCATCACCCGAACAATAATCATGACTAATTTCAAGACATCTAATCTTTATCATACATGTTCCAATCTATCGGTTTAATGTTAAGATATCAAGACTCTGATTACACAGCATACGATTATAGTTTCTAATACAAAACCCTACATTCACAATAGACCACAGACAACACATAACAATCATCAAACAGTGCATAATGTAGTGAGATGCCAACCGATCTCTGGAGCGATTACAAAAATGCACAGAGGCTTCGAGATAAGGATGAGTGCTGCTGACGGTTAGAGGAAAGAGCTAGGGTTTCGTTGATAATTTTCTTACGTACACTTGTGGGAATAAAGGTAAATATAACTACTCATTCTTGGGCCTTACCTGGGCCACAACCCCACACGGCGAAAGAATGGTTGGCGATGAAACTTCCATGTTTCTTCGAGCAAGGGTGACGACGAAAGTATACTCTTTCGTCGAGTGTAATGCATGGGTGTGAGGATGCACGACTAAGCTTATTCAATCATAAATAGTTAATAAGTTTTCACCAACTATTCAAACCATAAACAATATAACAATCATGTATCAACGTGCACAAGTTACATTGCAAACAAATCAGGAAAACACAGTATGAAACAAGTAACGTGTCGAGTGAAGATCTTGAAAGCTTGGGTTGTCACAGTAGTAGCGGAGAAAAAGGAAGTTAAGGAGGTAAACCAGGTACCTATTGTGTGTGAATTCCCTAATGTTGTTCCTGAAGATCTTCCAGGACTACCTCCAAGTCGTGATATCGACTTTCGTATCGACCTCATTCCTGGAGCAAATCCTGTTGCCAGAGCTCCTTATCGACTCGCTTCATCCGAAATGCGCGAACTCTCGAGTCAGCTCTAGGAATTGCTTGACAAAGGCTTTATTCGCCCTAGGACCTCTCCTTGGGGCGCACCAGTCCTTTTCGTTAAAAAGAAGGATGGGTCGTTCTGGATGTGCATCGACTATCGAGAATTGAATAAGCTGATAATCAAGAATCGTTACCCTTTGCCTCGCATCGATGATTTGTTTGACCAGTTATAAGGTGCTACGTGTTTCTCCAAGATCGATCTACGCTCAGGCTACCACCAGTTACGCATACAAGAGGAGGATATTCCCAAAACCGCTTTTCGCACTCGATACGGCCACTACGAGTTCGTTGTTATGCCTTTTGGTTTAACCAACGCACCCACGGTTTTTATTGATATGATGGATCGCGTGTGTAAATCTTTTCTAGACCGCTTCGTCATCGTGTTCATCGATGATATCCTGATCTATTCCAAGTCGAAAGACGAAAACGCGCAACATCTACGTTTGGTTGTCGGCTACTCCGGGGGAATCGACTCTATGCCAAGTTCTCCAAGTGTGAATTCTGGCTGGAGGAGGTTCAATTCCTCGATCACATCGTCAATAGTCAAGGTATACACGTTGACCCCACGAAGATCGAAGCTGTCAAGAGTTGGGTTACACCTAAGAACCCGTCTGAAGTCCGTTCTTTCCTCGGACTAGCGGGCTATTATCGCCGATTTATCGAAGGATTCTCTAAAATCGCTGTGCCGCTCACCTCTCTCACGCAAAAAGACAAGCCTTTTGTTTGGGGAACTAGACAAGAGACTGCCTTTCAAACCCTCAAGTACATGCTTTGCAATGCTCCTGTTCTCACTTTACCTGACGGAAACGATAACTTTATCGTCTATTGTGATGCCTTGAACCTTGGCCTTGGTTATGTTCTCATGTAACGAGACAAGGTTATTGCTTACGCATCTCGTCAGCTCAAGATCCACGAAAAGAACTATACAACTCACCACCTCGAGCTAGGCGCAGTTGTTTTTGCGTTAAAGATCTGGCGACACTACCTTTATGGTTCCAAGTGTACGATATTCACCGATCATAGGAGCCTACAACATATCTTTGACCAGAAAGAACTAAATGTGCATCAACGCCGGTGGGTGGAACTTCTCAACGATTATGACTGTGAGATTTGTTATCATCCTGGCAAAGCAAATGTCGTTGCCGACACTCTCAGCAGACGGAGTTATTTGCACAGCGCCCGTAATATCCAAGCCCAATATGATCTCGAAACCCTCATCCGCGAATCCCAACATGCCAGTTTTAATGAACGCACTTTGAAGAACGAAAGGATTCTCAACGATGGAGCCCAGCTAGTGAATAAGTCGAATGGGATATTCCATTATCTGGATCGAATCTGGATCCCAAAACGGATCAATTTACGACAGATTTTGATGGACGAAGCCCACAAATCCCGATATTCTATTCATCCCGGTGCCGACAAGATGTACCAGGACCTGCGCTACAATTTCTAGTTGCCGGGCATGAAAAGGGATATCGCTCTCTATGTTTCGAAGTGCCTGACTTGCTCGAAAATCAAGGCTGAGCACCAAAGACCCTCTGGCTTACTCGTTCAACCCGAAATCCCTGTGTGGAAGTGGGATAGCATAGCTATGGATTTCGTAACGAAACTCCCACGTACGCCCTAAGGTCACGACAACATCTGGGTCATCGTTGACCATTTGACTAAATCTGCTCACTTTCTGCCAATACGGGAAGACTACAAGGTATAAAATTTAGCCCGAATCTACACCAAAGAGATCATTTGTCGACATGGGATGCCTCGCGACATCATTTCTGACCGTGATGCTCGGTTTACCTCGCGTCTTGGGTGACATTTCAATCTGCTCTCGGTACTGCGCTTAATCTAAGTACCGCATTCCATCCCCAAACCGACGGTCAGACTGAAAGAACGATCCGTACCCTTGAAGACATGCTCCGTTCGTGTGTTATAGATTTCGGTGGTATTTGGGACGCAAACTTACCTTTGGTCGAATTATTGTACAATAACAGTTATCATTCCAGCATTCAAATGGCACCATTTGAGGCATTGTATGGAAGAAGATGTCGATCGCCTATTGTATGGCATGAGATCGGGCACTCGCAATTAACCGGTCCTGAGCTATTGCAAGAAACGACTGACAAAATCCTCCAAATTCGAGACAATCTACTGAAAGCTCAGAGTCGTCAGAAAAGTTACACCGATAGAAGACGCAAGCCCCTCGAATTTGATGTTGGCGACCATGTACTCCTAAAGGTATCACCTTGGAAGGGTGTGGTCAGATTCGGTAAGAGAGGAAAGCTCGTGCCTCGATATGTGGGACCCTTTAAGATTCTGGAAAGGATCGGGAAAGTGGCTTACAGACTCGAACTACCGGAGGAACTTAACAACGTCCACCCGACTTTCCACGTTTCGAACCTCAGAAAGTGCCTGGCTGATGATGATTTACATGTACCCCTCGAGGATCTTCAAGTAAACGAAACACTACACTTCATGGAAAAGCCTGTCGAAATCATGGACCACCAAACCAAGCAGCTCCGACGCTCGCGCATTCCCATTGTGAAGGTCCGATGGGAAGGCAAACGAGGCGCAGAGTTCACTTGGGAACTCAAAAGCGACATGAAGGTGAAGTACCCACAGTTGTTTGTTACGGCTTCGGGCTAATTTCGGGACGAAATTCCCTTAAGAAGGGGAGGCTGTAACACCCCGTGTTTCGAAAGTCAAAGTCAAGATTGAAGTCAAAGGAAGAAAAGATTGCTAATTGTGATCTGTCACTCCTTGCTCAACTCCTGTTTTGACTTCTTTGACTTATAGTTAATCTATTTATTTTATTCGCTTTGATTGTATTATGTGGAGTATCTATTAATAATCGCATATTAATCGCATGTTTAATCAATTTATCGCTTATCGCTATCGAATTCGCAACTCCAATTATGCGTTCTGAATTTTGTTTTACGTGTGTGTGCTACTTATGCATTATTTGTGCATGTTATGTTTATGTTGAGGTATTAATCGTAATCGCAAATGTCACACCCCCAAAATACCACATGCGGGAAACTCCGCGAGGCGTGTGACGTACCAGGATCCAGCCACTAATCACATTGAACTCATAATGTTAAATCAATTAAAACTTTCATTTATTATAATATTCCTTACAAAGCATTGTTTACATTTCAACGGAAGCATACAACATTAAGTAAAAGTTTCATAACCCAAACGTATAAAAGCCTTTAAACGTGTCCCATGATTCCATGCAGGTCGACCCATGACCAGTCCAGCATCCCAGACAGCAAGTCCCATGATATAACCCTATAGACCTACAAGCATGCAGACAAGTGTGTCAGACAACGCTGGTGAGTTCAAAGTTTTGTTAACGTGTTTAGATACCAGTTACCAGATTAAAACGTTTCACAGATTCGATGTTGTTAATCACATGCTTACCGCCGATGGCTCCAGATTATTTGCCCTAAACCCCAATGCCTCTATCAAAGCAATGGTCAAGATGGGGGTCATTAGTTCACTCCCGACCTCCTCGGTGCGGTGTGAGGGTGCCAAACCTAAATAGCGCTATTAACTAATACCCCGTTGCCTTCCCGGCAACAATCGGTAGGAGGGACTTGAGTGATAGATATAGACGTGTATTAACCAACAACCCAGGTTTAACATTCCAGTCAAACACATTACCCGACATTCCTCCCCGGAACGTTTACCAGATGTCCCTCCCCGGGACGCATGCTTGGAAAAAGAACAGTGAACTCACCTTAGATTTGCTCGGTATTTAACAAGTTACTTTACCCGTTCCAAGTCGGTCAGCCAAACCCTACCGTGGTTACCAAAGACAATCAGTATAGTGTTCACACATATCACGTATCTAACACACACATTACACAAGTAGCAGACAAGTATGACACACGTACTTATACGTTATTGTAACTGTTCAACATTCAATTCGTTGATCTATAACTTTTATCGTGGAATCATATAACAAGTGTATGGGTTTCATATGCAAACCAATCACATAACAGTGCTCGTAACTTCACACGTTGCATCTATCACAAGATCACCATATATCACGTAACAAGTACCCAGTCCTCATCTATGCCCACATCCCTTGTGTAAGTCTCGTATTAATGTTTAACATAAGAATTGGTTACCAATGAGATCAGTTGCATAATAAATTTAATCACACATTTTCCATAGTTCATCCACACAGAAAAGATCACCTAATCTTTCGTATTAATATAATAACCACGTAACACACAACAGTTTCAATGACTACATGGAGAAATTCCCTGTTATGGCGAAAGTCTCAATCTTTCGTCGAGACCAATTATGACGAATCACCTAATCTTTCTTCGAGACCCATTATGACGAAACACCACTCATAATCAACAATCCTTATTAATTTCAGAACGAGCTAAATCAACACGTAAGGGTTCCTTGAAACGGTTTATCAATTCATCATTACCAATAACATCAAACAAGTTTAACGATTCCTGATTACTAGTTTATCCGATTCACTAACACCCATTGCCAATTTCAGCACATGCCCATCTAATCGACGGATCTTATATTCAATCTAATTAGAACCAATCAATAATCAAACAACAAGAGCACAGCCGCACATGATCACAGAGACTTGCATCGACACACATACACATATCCTAATTCATCAAGAAGTACCAATTAAACAAAGAGTAACATACTAACCAGACAAATGAAGCGAGAAGATGGAGATGGTTAGCATAAGAGGAAAGTTGCGGCTGAATTGGATCTCCTTCCTGTTGCTGTTCACAAGAGACTAGGGTTTGCTGTGATTTCCCATTCACAGCCGCAACTACCAATTCTACTTAATATGCGCATCCTCACAAGGGTTTGGGCCCGAGACAACTTGGGCCGAGGGCCCTCTTGGCGAGAAACCGTTTTGACGAAAGTGAGGATGACGAAAAACTAGATGTTTCTCGTCGACTTGTGGTGTGGGCCCAAACTTGTAAGACATGAACGTGCTATACATTAAACAACTCTACAATTCACTAACAACCAGACATAACAACTAATTATAACAATACTTCAATTATTCACATATCATGCACAAGATACAACGTTTAACCATCTATGAAAACAGAATTGAGAACAAGCAACGAGTAGAGGAAAGACTTTGAAATCTCGAGTTGTCACATCATCCCCAACTTGAAAGAAATTTCGTCCCGAAATTTGATAAGCAATCTAAAACAGCACGGTGTTAGGTCAGGATGACTGTGGATTTTCCTCGGGTACCACATCATCCCCAACTTGAAAGGGAATTTCGTCCCGAAATTCACCAGTGAAATCAGAGGTTGATACAATCGTTAGGACCACTGAAGATTATCAGAGCTTCCTTTGATTATTGCGTTCCCATGTGAACTCCGGTCGACGTCTTGTGTTCCAACGAACTCTCACGACTGAATTTCGACTATGGTAACGAACCTCGAATTCCTCTTCCATGTTTTTGATAGACTCCACGACAACTGCAACTTGTCTGGTAAAGGCATCACAAATGTTTCCTCGGACAAATGCTTCTATAGATTTGAGACATCGTGATCGTTACCAAACTAGTCGAGTAACTCGAGTTTGTGAGCCATGTCACCAATTAGTTCTAGAAATACGAATGTCCCAATGCATTGTAAACTAAGCTTGCCACGTTCTCTATAGCATATCGCACCCTCCCAGGGTGAGACTTTCGATTATGGCACGTTCGCCTTCAGCAAACTCCCAGTGTTTCCTAAGCTTATCAGCTTTCCTAATGGTTACACGTTGCCGCCAAATGATTTCCGATCTGAACAATCCTCCCAAGAGTTTCGAGCATAAGTCCTGGACCTGTGGTTAGATTGTCACCCACCTTAATCCAACCAGGAGATTAGCGTTACAGTTCATACAATTCCTCACACGGAGCTGTCTGAATACTAGAATGGTAACGGCTGCAGCAGAACTCAACTAAAGGTAAATGTCCTTCTAACTCTTACTAAAGTCGATCACACACATGCTCGTAGTATGTCTTCGAGTGTCAGGATGGTTCGTTCACTTTGTCTGTTTATCCAACGCTCATGTCTAGACGTGAGCCAAGGGTGTGGTGTATTGCCTGTTATAAATCCAGCATGGATCCAAAATCAGAGGTAACAGGAGTTGGCACCCCGTGCCTAAATGCCGCCTCTCTCAGAGGAATACTCACAAGCTGTAATGACTCGTTAGCGTCTTTGATTGCAATAAAGTGCACTGGTTACATGAGACAATCAACGATCACCCAGGTGATAACGATAATGTTTCCGTTTCGAGTTTTAGTTAGACTAGCGACAAAATCCATGGCAGTCTGTTCTCATTTTCCACATGGGTGTTGCCGGTTGCTGACACAAACTAGTAGGTTTCGGGTATTCCACCTTGACTTTCACACAAGTCAAACATCGTTCACATATAGTGCTATGGGGCCTTCCTTCCCGGTCATCAATAGAAGGATTAAAATCCTAATATCTCCTATCAAACCCAGACTACTAGAACATCGAGGCCAGTGGTTGCTCAATACAAATTCCCTACAGTTACCGTATAATGAGATCCACATTCGTTCGATGAGGTAGCGAATAACGTCCGACCTGCCAAAGGTTGCTTCTCCATGCTCCACATGGGCTCAACTTGAAAATCCTCTTCCTTCAATTCTCCAGTCTGAACAGAGCGAGTCTGATTAGGTAGGTTAGAGTCGATGGTGAGCTGCAAAGCTCGTGCACATTCAAGTTTCGCAGTCGTAATCATCCAAAAGTTCCATCCAGCGATGCCATTAACTGATTTAGCTCTTTTGAAACCAGGGTACACGGGAGGCTCTTGTGATCTGTCTTAGTAGTGCTTTCGGTACCGTCCGAGTAATGCCTCCAACTTAAATCCAAAGACCACGGTTTCCACAGCAGGTTGTGTGTCATGCAGTTCCTCCTTGTAACTCCATTATGCAAGTCATCACTCTCTCGTGTTACATCGGTGTGTAACTCAGACTCTGATTCGGAGCATCATGGTATACCACTAGATCACCCGTACCCTTAGGTAAAGACGATGCTCTGTGCATTGCAGAGTTGGGATTTGAAAGCTGAAAAGACGTCCTCCTGTTTTGTCTCCCACGAACACAGCACCCTACTGTGCCAAAGAGATTTAAGCTGCGCGATCTTCGAAAATCCTGTGATGAATCTACGATAGTATCTAGTGAGGCCAAGAATTTGCTGCATCCTCAAAGGGATCTTTGGTGTCAATCAGTTTCTAACAAAATGGATCTTAGCGAGATCCACGTGTATTCCCACTTCGTTGTTTATATGACAAAAAATGTACCTCTCGAATCCAGAAGTTACCTTCTAACAAGACTTCTCGCGGAGTGGCTCCTCCCTCAGGAGTCCTAAAATTGGATACATATGCCGCCCATGTTGTTCCTTTCTCCTGGTAATGATTCAAAATGTCATCAACAAACACGGTCGATTCTTGTGGTCCATAAAGCTGTTGGTGTGTTGATCAACTTAATGATCATGGTGTACAAAGTTGAAGTGGCCGTATTACGTTCGATATGCCGCTCTAAGGGTATCCTCCCCTTGGACATCCTTCTGATGATAGTTCATTCGTTAGTCAATCCTTGAAAGGAAGCTTGTCCCTTGAAACTGGTCGACAGGTTGTCAATACATGGTCGAGGCAAGCGATTCTTAACTGTCACCTTGTTAAGTTTTCGATAATCAGTGCACATACGAAAAGGCTTATCTTCACGGATATAACTAGGGCTCCCCAAAGCGAAAAACTAGGTCCGATAAAACTCCTGTCCAATAGTTCCTGAAGTTGATTAGGCAGTTCCTGCAACCTTCCTGATGTGAGACAATAAGGATTACTAGTAATAAGGGCTGCTTCTGACATGATATCGATCTGATATTCCACCTGACGATATGGAGGTAAACCTGATAGTTCCTCGGGTAGCACATAGGGAGAAATCACGAACAATTGGTGGATCCTCGATCCTCTTTTCCTTAACCTTATCATCAGTGACGAGTGCTAACATAGTGGGGTAATCCTTCCGTGGACACGTCTGGCCTTCATCGCTGAATTGACGCTAACCTCTGCACCACTCGGATACTTTATGACAGACGACAACTTTCTCCTCACAGGGTATATCTGCGCGATATCTGGATAACCAATCCATATTGACTACAACATCAAAACTATCAAGGGTAGTAGAAAGAAGGTCGATGTCGAACACTTGTCCCACAAGGTTGAGTTTACATCCCATCGAACATATGAAGTTTCAATTGACTTGCCATCAGCCGATTCCACAACAGGTTCGGTTTCAAGAAACATTAGGGTTAAGCAGAATAGAGAGAAAGCGATTAGCTACCCATACAAGCTACCATGCTGCTATAATCCTGGCATCGCCCACGCCAATCCTAAATGCCCTTCCACGAGCATTATTTCCAGTGTTGTTATTGTCGTCGTTCCCTTGGTAGTGGTCGCCATGATTCTAACAACGGCCAATCCATGTCTTAGGCACCTTCATTTCCATACTGTAGGCTACGATTACGAATACCTTGATGTCGCCGAGACTGTTGCCTCTAATGCTGTTGTTTGAAACGGAGCTCTACGATCTTTCACCGACAGGGTCCATCTTTTCACATTCCATGGTACGTGCTAAGGCACTACTCACTGTGCGGGAAGTTTCACATTCCACTCTATAGTCAATTGTCATCGCTTATGTCCTGATTGGTTCGTAAAGGTTGACTCCCAACAGTCGCTGACTAGGGTTAGAGATTCAATTGCAGTCACTTTGCTGGTGTTCGTTGTCGGTAATCAGGGTCGTCCTAATACTGAGGTCGGCAAGGTACTACGCTCATATTCTTACCCTACGATCTTTCATGTCGATTGAGTAATACACGGTATGCTGCTAGAGTGTTACAGAAGTGATCGCACTTCGGGTTCTAAGACGTCAGTCATTGAGTTCCAGCAAACAAAGAGGAGTGTGGAAGGTATAGACCAATCATTGAAGCTACAACATCCACTCAGGGACGTTCGTACAAGCACCTAACATTCTACACAGTTCGCTAGGCGTTCAGATAGGTGTTCAGGTAATACTCGATAGCATCGAGATTTGAAAAGATTCAGAGAGGAGTGAAAAGATCACGTTCGAGTAGGAGACAATCACTGCTATGACTCCTACAGACTTGTTACGTTTCACATTGATTAAATAACAGAGCAGAACCCCTTTTTCACTTGTTAAGCCTCACTGGGACTCACATGCACCCGACATTATTATTATGTGTGCACCCACAATAATATTGTGATTTGCATGCTCATCTCAGTTCCTCCTAACTCATGTCAAATGGTTCCTCAAAATCAGAGGTCAAACAAAGAATATCACAAAACAGGGCTCACGAATCTCTAGGGTAACACCACACTATCAATCACTTAACACATGCAAGTAATACATGAATTCATATTGTTGTGCTAAACGTGCAATAACATGCAATATCATATGTAAGTGTTTACTAGTTATGCTGTGCAATGAGTAAACGAGAGACGAACCTTGCTATCTGGAGCTGAGTGTCGTGGTCGTATTCACGTGTTCAGAACTATTCGGTTATAGTCTGGTTTTATAAAAACATTTTTAAAACCAAGTTCACTATAACCAGTGGCTCTGATACCAAACTGTCACACCCCCAAAATACCACATGCGGGAAACTCCGCGAGGCATGAGACGTACCAGGATCCAACCACCAATCACATTGAACTCATAATGTTAAATCAATTAAAGCTTTCATTTATTAAAATATTCGTTACAAAGCATTGTTTACATTTCAGCGGAAGCATACAACATTAAGTAAAAGTTTCATAACCCAAGCGTATAAAATCCTTTAAACATGTCCCATTATTCCATGCAGGTCGACCCATGACCACTCCAGCATCCCAGACAACAAGTCCCATGATATAACCCTATAGACCTGCAAGCATGCAGACAAGTGTATCAGACAACGCTGGTGAGTTCAAAGTTTTGTTAACGTGTTTAGATACCAGTTACCATATTAAAACGTTTCACAGATTCGATGTTGTTAATCACACGCTTACCGCCGATGGCTCCAGATTATTTTCCCTAAACCCCAATGCCTCTATCAAAGCAATGGTCAAGATGGGGGTCATTAGTTCTCTCCCGACCTCCTCGGTGCGCTGTGAGGGTGCCAAACCTAAATAGCGCTATTAACTAATACCCCGTTGCCTTCCCGGCAACAATCGGTAGGAGGGACTTGAGTGATAGATATAGGCGTGTATTAACCAACAACCCAGGTTTAACATTCTAGTCAAGCCCATTACCCGACATTCCTCCCCGGAACGTTTACCAGATGTCCCTCCCCGGGACGCATGCTTGGAAAAAGAACAGTGAACTCACCTTAGATTTGCTCGGTATTTAACAAGTTACTTTACCCGTTCCAAGTCGGTTAACCAAGCCCTACCGTGGTTACCAAAGACAATCAGTATAGTGTTCACACATATTACATATCTAACGCACACATTGCACAAGTAGCAGACAAGTATGACACACGTACTTATACGTTATTGTAACTGTTCAACATTTAATCCGTTGATCTATAACTTTTATCGTGGAATCATATAACAAGTGTATAGGTTTCACATGCAAACCAATCACATAACAGTGCTCATAACTTCACACGTTGCCTCTATCAAAAGATTACCATATATCACGTAACAAGTACCCAGTCCTCGTCTATGCCCATATCCCTTGTGTAAGTCTCATATTAATGTTTAACATATGAATTGGTTAACAATGAGATCAGTTGCATAATAAATTAAATCACACATTTTCCACAGTTCATCCACACAGAAAAGATCACCATATTTCATATAATAGTTATCCAATCCACACAAGTCTACATTCATATGCATACTACCTAAAAACGTTCAACAGATGACATGTTGCCCACATAAGTCGAGTCCAAAACCTTCCTTCCCAGTTAATATAATAACCACGTAACACACAACAGTTTCAATGACTACATGGCGAAATTCCCTGTTATGGCGAAAGTCTAAATCTTTCGTCGAGACCAGGTAGTGACGAAAGACCTAGCCTTTCGTCGAGACCAATTATGACGAATCACCTAATCTTTCTTCGAGACCCATTATGACGAAACACCACTAATAATCAACAATCCTTATTCATTTCAGAATGAGCTAAATCAACACGTAAGGGTTCCTTGAAACGGTTTATCAATTCATCATTACCAACAACATCAAACAAGTTTAACGATTCCAGATTACTAGTTTATCCGATTTACTAACACCCATTACCAATTTCAGCACATGCCCATCTAATCGACGGATCTTATATTCAATCTAATTAGAACCAATCAATAATCAAACAACAAGAGCACAACCGCACATGATCATAGAGACTTGCATCGACACACAGACACATATCCTAATTCATCAAGAAGTACCAATTAAACAAAGAGTAACACACTAACCAAAAAAATGAAACGAGAAGATGGAGATGGTTAGCACATGAGGAAAGTTGCGGCTGAATTGGATCTCCTTCCTGTCGTCGTTCACAAGAGACTAGGGTTTGTTGTGATTTCCAATTCACAGCCGCAACTACCAATTCTACTTAATATGCGCATCCTCACAAGGGTTTGGGCCCGAGACAACTTGGGCCGAGGGCCCTCTCGGCGAGAAACCATTTTGATGAAAGTGAGGATGACGAAAAACCAGATGTTTTTCGTCTACTTGTGGTGTGGGCCCAAACTTGCAAGACATGAACGTGCTATACATTAAACAACTCTACAATTCACTAACAACAAGACATAACAACTAATTATAACAATACTTCAATTATTCACATATCATGCACAAGATACAACGTTTAACCATCTATGAAAACAGAATTGAGAACAAGCAATGAGTAGAGGAAAGTCTTTGAAATCTCGGGTTGTTACATCATCCCCAACTTGAAAGAAATTTCGTCCCGAAATTTGATAAGCAATATAAAACAGCACGGTGTTAGGTCAGGATAACTATGGATTATCCTCGGGTAACACATCATCCCCAACTTGAAAGGGAATTTCGTTCCGAAATTCACCAGTGATATCAGAGGTTGATACAATCGTTAGGACCACTGAAGATTACCAGAGCTTCCTTTGATTATTGCGTTCCCACGTGAACTCCAGTCCACGTCTTGTGTTCCCACGAACTCTCACGACTGAATTTCGACTATGGTAAGGAACCTTGTCTTCCTCTTCCATGTTTTCGATAGACTCCATGATAACTGCAACTTGTCTGGTAAAGGCATCACAAATGTTTCCTCGGACAAATGCTTCTATAGATTTGAGACATCGTGATCGTTACCTAACTCGTCAGGTAACTCGAGTTTGTGAGCCATGTTCCCAATTCATTCCAGAAATCCGAATGTCCCAATTCATTATAAACTAAGCTTGCCACGTTCTCTATGCATTGTAAACTAAGCTTGCCATGTTCGCCTTCAGCGAACTCCCAGTGTTTCCTAAGCTTATCAGCTTTCCTGACGGTCATACGTTGCCGCCAAATGATTTCCGATCTGAACAATCCTCCCAAGAGTTTCGAGCACAAGTCCTGGACCTGTGGTCAGATTGTCACCCACCTTAATCCAACCAGGAGATTAGTGTTATTGTTCATACAATGCCTCACACGGATCTGTCTGAATACTAGAATGGTAACGGCTGCAGCAGAACTCAACTAAAGGTAAATGTCCTTCTAACTCTTACTAAAGTCGATCATACACATGCTCGTAGTATGTCTTCGAGTGTCAGGATGGTTCGTTCACTTTGTTCGTTTGTCCAACGCTCATGTCTAGACGTGAGCCAAGGGTGTGGTGTGTTGCCTGTCATAAATCCAACATGGATCCAAAATCAGAGGTAACAGGAGTTGGCACCCCATGCCTAAATGCCACCTCTCTCAGAGGAATATTCACAAGTTGTGACGACTCGTCAGCGTCCTTGATTGCAATAAAGTGCACTGGTTACATGAGACAATCAACGATCACCCAGGTGATAACGATAATGTTTCCATTTCAAGTTTTAGTTAGACTAGCGACAAAATCCATGGCAGTGTGTTCTCATTTTCCACATGGGTGTTGCCTGTTGCTAACACAAACTAGTAGGTTTCGGGTATTCCACCTTGACTTTCGCACAAGTCAAACATCGTTCACATATAGTGCTATGGGGCCTTCCTGCCCAGTCATCAATACAAGGCTTAAAATCCTAATATCTCCTATAAAACCCAGACTACTAGAACATCGAGGCCGATGCTTTCTAAACACAAATTCCCTACAGTTGCCGTATAATGAGATCCACATTCGTTCCATGAGGTAGTGAATATCGTCTGACCTGCCAAAGGTTGTTTCTCCATGCTCCGCATGGGCTCAACTTGAAAATCCTCTTCCTTCAGTTCTCCAGTCTGAACAGAGAGAGTTTGATCAGGTAGGTTAGAGTCGATAGTGAGCTGCAAAGCTCGTGCACATTCAAGTTTCACAGTTGTAATCATCCAAAAGTTCCATCCAGCGATGCCATTAACTGATTTAGCTCTTTCGAAACCAGGGTACATGGGAGGCCCTTGTGATCGGTCTTAGTAGTGCATACAGTACCGTCCAAGTAATGCCTCCAACTTAAATCCAAAGACCACGGTTTCCACCGCAGGTTGTGTGTCGTGCAGTTCCTCCTTGTAACTCCATTATGTAAGTCATCACTCTCTCGTGTTGCATCGGTGTGTAACTCGGACTCTGATTCGGAGCATGATGGTATACCACTAGATCATCCGTACCCTTAGGTAAAGACGATGCTCTGTGCATTGCAGAGTTGGGATTCGAAACCTGAAAAGACGTCCTCCTGTTTTGTCTCCCACGAACACAGCACCCTGATGTGCTAAAGAGATTTAAGCTGCGCGATCTTCGAAAATCCTGTGATGAATCTGCGATAGTATCTAATGAGGCCAAGAATTTGCTGCATCCTCGAAGGGATCTTTGGTGTCGATCAGTTTCTAACAAAATGGATCTTAGCGAGATCCACGTGTATTCCCACTTCATTGTTTATATGACCAAAAATGTACCTCTCGAATCCTCGTTGACTTGTGGTGTGGGCCCAAAGTTGTAAGACATGAACGTGCTACACATTAAACAACTCTACAATTCACTAACAACCAGACATAGCAACTAATTATAACAATACCTCAATTATTCACATATCATGCACAAGATACAACGTTTAACCATCTATGAAAACAAAATTGAGAACAAGCAACGAGTAGAGGAAAGACTTTGAAATCTCGGGTTGTCACAGTAAATCTATCGCATCGCAAATCGAACCGAAAATGCAAAACGCAAGTTATAGTGATTGTATGTTAGATATAGTAGTTGGGATTAAAAGTAATTTAATGGGTAATTCTATCGCTTCGCTCGCTCGAATCGCATCGCAACGCTTAACACTCGAATCGAAACGACTAAACTCATCATGCCGGACTCTTGGATCGAGTGGCCAACAAACCGAGTGGCCATCCGATCGGATTGCCATCCGATCGGGTTGCCATCTGATCGAGTTGCCACCCGATCGGATTGCCACCCGATCGGACTGCCACCCGATCGACCAGCCTATTTCCTCACTTTCCTTTTTAGGAAACCCTATAAATACCCCTCATATGTCACATCACTTGATGTGATAGCTCTCACTCGACCCAGCTCGCTCCAGCCACTCTTTCTCTCGATTTCTCACGATTCTTGTAAGTTTTCAACCTAAATCTTGTACTTTCTTGATCTACACGCACTCCTACAGCTTTCTATCTTTTGAATCTTAACTTTTAACCGTGAAATCAACGGATTTGAGGTGTTCTAGGGTGATGTCATGGAGTTCTTATGAACTTCAATGTTTGGCTTCATTCCACCAAGAACTACTTAGATCTGAAGGATTTCCACAACATTCATCAATGTTTTCACTTAGATCTACACGAATTCATGGATAAAAGGGATTAAGAGAAGGTTTTCCAACTTTCTTTCAACTCTTTTACACTCAATGCACTCAAACCCGATGGAATCGGAGCTCGTTCAGATCTTCTACCCATTCTTGGTGCTGTATTAGTTCCAGATCCGAATTCTATCCAAGAGATATTGACTTCAGGTTTGAACATGAACTACCGACTCGAACCAACCGGTCGGACTAGGGTGATTCCTGTTCGGTCGGGTCACTTGGGCCGAGATAGGGTTTCCGTTGTTCAAGCATGTTATCAAAATGACTCGCACTACAAAACTTCAAACGAATCAAGTGACAAGACGAACGGATCGTCGGGACGGATTGCCGTCCGGTCGGATTGCCACCCGATCGGATTGCCATCCGATCGACCGGCCATCCGATCGGGTTGCACCTGGTTCCACACTTAAACTATTTTTCAAACTATTCAAGGGTCTGAACGTTGAAACAGATTACAACCCGATCGGATTGCCATCCGATCGAGTGACCCTCCGATCGTGTGACGTTGGGACTTGGATACTTAAACAATTTTCAACATGTTCAATACAAACGGATTGCCACCCGAACGGATAGCCATCCGATCGAGTGACCGTCCTGCTATGAACTTGTTCTCAAACTGAGAAGCCTCGCCAATCGGATTGCTATCCGATCGAACGACCGTTTGATCGACCGACCTGAAGGGTAGAGATACTTCTCTGTTTTTAAAATGCTACAATGAAAACTTCAAAGTTCAAACCATCGTACACAAACACATCACTCACCAAAAGAGGTGTCAATCCAATCGAATGGCCATCCGATCCTTGGTACACCTACACCGTTTTACGCGCCGACTTTCGCTTATGCTATCATTAACTGTTCAGGCTAATTCCGCTCTAGCGCTCCCTTCAATCCATTAACTCTTTCGCTGTGAGTATACTCGATCCCTTTTTGCTTTATGCACTTTTGGGTGTTACATACGTTACTTATTCTAAATCACATCGAACACACAACGCAAATACTATTTATACGCTGACCTCTAATGCATGTTATACGTGACTCGATGAATGCATGTTTGTTATGTTAACACATTGATTGCTGTCTACCTGCCTTAGCAACGATAGTACTATAGTTTGGACTCAGCACCTGTTCATTCAGGGGTTCTTAAGGACAATTAATTCACGTGTTCACAGTGGTGAATATGTGTTGCGCACTCGCTACTCGCAGTCATTGGTATTGATAGGATCTTTGTCGATAACTTACATGCTTCACATTATACGTTGTACATGCTGGTTATGCGTAAACGATTTCAAACTCTATTATGCTATTATCAAACTTGTATGCTCACATTTACACTTTGTGTATTGACTTTTACTTTAACGTTTGTGACAGGTGCTTAAAATCCTAGGATGCCTTGTTTGCTGTGTGATGAAATCGAGGCTATGAAAGAGTCTAGAAACAAAGCAATTTATATTTTTATTTGAAATCTAAGTTGTCGGAACATGATGTGTTTTGAGAACATCGCTGTCTGTAATAATTAGATTACTTTATGGGTTACGGTATGGGACGTAATATTAACTATTTGGTAATTTAGTCGTTATGGAATTTCTCTTGACAATCTGTTTCGCTCAGTGCCACGCCCCGATGTTTCCGCCATCGGTTGGGGTGTGACAATTCATCTTCTAGAAAAGCAAATTCTGAAGAATCAGAAGAAATTCTTTGCAACATCGCTCCGAAGTTGAAAAATTCTCTTGCAATGAGCATCAACTCTGCTAAGCAGCAAATGAGTTTCCTTGCATCTGTCCTGGAATCATATGAAGGTCTAGTAGCTGGTAAAATCGGGAAGAGTAAATTACAAAGTTCGTCCTTTATGTATGTCATTTATTACAAAGTATGTCATTTATCTTTAATAAGCTTAGAAAACATACTTAATGTTTGAAAAACCATTCAGGTTATGTCCTTTACCCTAAACCTAGTTTGTTTTCCCAGTTAAATCAGGTCACGTGAGAAGCACATGAGGGTATATTGGTCTTTACCTTAATACTAGAAAAATAAAATTATAAAAAATTCAAATCTTCTCTCTCTTAACTATAATCTTCATAATCTGCACATTATATCTTCAAAACTTCAAACAAAACCCAGATCTTCAAAACACAAAGAAAAAAATATTCAAAACTTCAAAAATTAACCCAACAAATTCAAACCTTTTTTTCATGGAAAGTGCACCAGATGTGTTTCTCGGTGCGTCGGTTCCGACAACCTCTGGTCACATGAAATCAAAAATTAACCCAACAAATTCAAACCTTTTTTCTTCTCCACCATATTCCACCTTAAAGAAATAACAAATCAACACCCCCACCCGTGGAGCTGCTTGCTTTGCGTACGAATTCAAGCTCGTTTTTTTGCTCCGACCCCAAGCTTCAAATGGTTGTAAGTTTTTGAACCACCCATCGAGTCATCGACACTATTTCCATTCGTCTTGCTCGGAGATACGCGGCAACGCCATCAACGCATTGGAACAGTCGGGTCGCCGGGGATCTCCAACTTCGTCTTGGTCGGTGTCGTGTTGAATTTGGGCGTTGGATATTGGTATTTTGAAGTTCACAACCACCCGGCCACCACCACCAATCTTCTCAAATCTCAGTTCTGTGACACCATCGGACCATCACCACCACCCGGCCACCGCCTCCCTTTAAGCACCGACGCCACCGCCTCCCTTTAACACCTCTGCCACTGCCTTCCTTTAAACACCTCCGCCACCGCCTCTCACAACGGCTCCGAGTTTGATTTTTAGGATCGAATGATTCAGTTTATGTGGGTTTTATTTTTGGGTTTTATTCAGTTTATTTGATTTTTAGGATCGAATGATTCAGTTTATGAACCTCTCTATGAATCATTTGTCATCGATCTCAATAAACCACTTTGTTGCCCTAATTTTGGTGAGTTGTAAGAAATTGGGGGGTTTTTTGTTCATGGGTTATTGATGATAATGTTGATGATAATCTGGGTTTTGAAGTTTTGAATATCCGGGTTTTGAAGTTTTGAATATCTGGGTTTTGAAGTTTTGAATATTTTTTTCTTTGTGTTTTGAAGATCTGGGTTTTGTTTGAAGTTTTGAAGATATAATGTGCAGATTATGAAGATTATAGTTAAGAGAGAGAAGATTTGAATTTTTTATAATTTTATTTTTCTAGTATTAAGGTAAAGACCAATATACCCTCATGTGCTTCTCACGTGACCTGATTTAACTGGGAAAACAAACTAGGTTTAGGGTAAAGGACATAACCTGAATGGTTTTTCAAACATTAAGTATGTTTTCTGAGCTTATTAAAGATAAAGGACATACTTTGTAATAAATGACATATATAAAGGACGAACTTTGTAATTTACTCAATCGGAAATGCTGAATTAACCAAGGAAGACTATGACCAGATCGATCCGGAAGAGATGGAACTCATTGACATACGTTGGTGTTTGGCAAGCTGTATTCGAAGAGCTCAAAGGTACATGGAGATTACTTGCAAACAGTCAATCGGTGGTCCATCAACGAAGCTGGGATTTGATAAATCCAAAGTGACCTGCTTCAAGTGCAAGAAAGAAGGTCAGTTCAAAAGAGAATGCACCAATTCTACAGTTGATGGAAATGAAAATCCGTTCAAAGACGATTATTATCAGAAAGCAATATACCACCGCAGTAAAGAAGAGCTGTCAAATTTGAAACAAATTGAAAATAATACGAAAGAGAAGTCAAGAGCATGTGCAGTTATTCAAGATGACGAAGGATTTGACTGGAGCGAATTCCTTCCAGAAGAAGATCTTGTTGATGACCGTCTCACACCTCATGGTAGAACTGTATCAAAGAGCAAACATCATGCTTTTGTTGCTGAAATAAAGGTGAAAACTTGAGAAGAGATTCTGAACGAAAAGACATACAGAGAAAGGTGTATTGCTTGGTATAGGATTGAAGAGATGGAGAAGGAATATGAAGAGCCTAGGAATTATAGAAGATATGACAAGAAAAGAGAGTGTTATATCAACAACAATGGTGAACTAGTTGTTCATCCAAAAGAAGTGGTTTTTGATGATGTTCTTGCAGTAATCCCTCTATCCGGCGAGTACTACTCAAATGTTGAAAAAGATAAAAACTATAAGAAAAAACTAGATAAAATCATCAGAGATGCCATGACAGCAAGTCTGAAAAAGAGGGATGAAGAAAGAATGAAGAAGAATGTTAATGAGTTGGTTGATGATTTGAAGAAGGCAACTGAGGAAGTGAAAGTTGAAGTTGTGAAAGAAAAAGAAGTTAAAGCAATTGTTGAAGAAGTTGTTACTGAAGCAGCAAAATGAAGATGATCCAAAGAAAGAAGAAGAAGCTAAGAAGAAGCTTAAAAGTTTGGTTGAAGTGAATGATGGTGCTGATGTTGGTGAGGAACATAATAAGAGCGAAGCAGACAGAAGAGAAAACCAAAGTGCCAATCACTGATGTAAAAATCGATACTGAAATCTTAAATGAAAATGTTGAACAGTGCAAGAAATGCATGGAAACGTGCAGTGCTTGTACTGAAAAAGATGAAAAATTCAGAACAAGAGACATTGAATTCACTAAAATCGAAAAAGTTTTCAAGGAAAAATGTAAGGAAATGTTAGAAAATGAAAAAGTTTTGAAAGATAATGATGAAAAACAAACATAAAAATGCAAGCTTTTGGAAAAAGAAAATGAAACGTTGAAAGAAAAGGTTTCTAAAACGACAGAAGAGTGTTTACAAAAAGAAAATTCTTTTCAAGAAATGAAAAAGGAGTATGATTCAATAAAACTTGCATATCACATTACAAAAGAGTCATATGAAGATGTGAAGAGTCAAATGAAACTTGTTCAATCGAGATTGAAATATTGCTCTGAAACAACTGATACGCTTAAGCGACAGTATGAAATAAAGCAACAAGTTATAAACTCTTACATTGAGGATGTTGCTAAGCTAAAGCGTAAAATAGCTGATTTAGAATAAGATAACAACAAGTTACACAGTTATCACGCTTCATCATATGTTCTTGAACGCATTTTCAATCTAAAACCGGATGGTAAAGATTCTGAACAAAACAAGAAAGGTATTGGTTCAGAGTATCATCAGGTTCCACCACTGTTTGAGGACAAATTCACATTCTATGATGACGAGAAGGTGAAAAAAGCTTTCAACAAGGTTGATCAATTACCAGTTAACATTGACATAGCCTATTCCAAATCTGATGATTCTAGTGATTCAGAGGTGGTAGGTAAGGTCGTTGAAAGTGTCTTGAAAGAAGACGAATCAGTTGAAACAGGTAAAACTGAATCACAGGATGAAAATGAAGGTAGTTTTCATGAAGATTATCTGAAAAAATCAAAATCTGAGAAAAATGCGAATAATGATTCAAAAGGATCGGTTTATACCATGATTGGATCAGACAAATCATTTTCAGATCTTGAAGTCCCGATTCAGAATCTGATTTCGGAAAAGATTGACAAATTTTTCAAGATGATGGAAATTGAAAAGTCTGAGATTCCAAAGTTCGCTGGAAAAAGTCACAAAACTTTTTATAATAATCCTGGTTACAAAAAGAAAAACATAAAGGTTGGGTTGGGCTATAAAAAGAAACAAAATTGGAAGAAAACTGAAATGCCAAATTATCAGAAAAGGATGAATTTTGTTCACGGAACAAGTTCCGAGGAAGAGAAGGAACTCCAATTTAGACGACAGTCTAATGAAGAGTTCTATGCTCAAAAGAAAACGCAACAACAACAGGTGAAAGATGTTTCAAAGAGCACATGTTTCAAATGTGATCAAACTGGACATCTTGTTCACAAGTGTCCAAATCTTAAACCTGTTGGTGTTGAAACGAAAAAGAAGTCTGATGTTGTGAATCAGAGGTCAACCAAGTTTGAATCAAAGCAAACTTGGAAGCCGAAAATGTCAAAAGCTGACTCACAACAAACATGGAAACCAGTTACACCCAGACTTAGAACAACACATAAGTTGGAAAACAACTGTTGATGCAACAAAAACAAACCTGTTTTGGAAACCAAAAGTTGTTGTTCAAAATCAAAATGTTCGAAAAGATTCACATTTTTACAAAAGAGGTGCTCCAAAAGGTCAAACATGGACAGTTAAGAAACAAATTACTTCGGTAAATGAAGAAAAAGATGATGTCAAAATTGAAAAAGTCTTTGTACAAAATGACAAAGATTTTCCGAAGTTGAATGAAGCATATTATGTTGAAATGCCTAAGGTCAAACAGACCTGGGCTAAATTGTTCAAGTAATTGAGTAAGTGTGAATGTGCAGGTGCTCAAGAAAACAGATGATTATCAAGTTGGAAATGAGAGCAGCCTGGCACGAAAGAAAGAGGCTGCTGAACTCTGCGTCTAAAACAGGGAGTTTGTTTGATTTTTGTACATAAATAAACAATATTTCAAAAATCCTAAAAATTGAAAATTTTAAAAACCAAAAATATGTTTTTATTTTGTCAAAAACTTGAAAAATCAAAAATATGCTTGTTTTTAAATTTTGTCAAAAATTCAAAAATTTACAAAAATATGTTGAGTGAATACGCCGAAACCCTCACGGCTGAACAAACATGATTAATTTCAGAAGATTGAAAAACGGTTTTCAAACTGTAAAATATCAATGTGTTGTAAATCATGGGGGTACATTATGCGTTACATGGTATATTTTCTGCAAAACAGAGCATGAGAAGCAGAAAATGGATGGCGAGACAAAGCTATCTACGTTGGGTCGTCAAATTTTCTTTAAATGTTTTGAATTTTAGGGGGAGTAAGAAAATGTCAGAAAATCCAAAAACATTCGAAAATTTGAAAAAGAAAAAAACCTGATAAATTCAAAAATGAGTTTTTGTGTAAAAAGAGGAAATGATAATACATCAGTAGACAATCACAGTACGCTAAAGAAATGGAAAGTTAAAATGTGATAAACGGTCTCACTGATAATAGGCCAGAAGGTTTTTTTTACACTCTTAGTAGATTGTATTCGAGATATAAACCTAAATATCTAATACTTACTTATCTCGTGGGGAACATCTCTCGGATATATGGGTAGCCCCCGAAATCTTGTTTGGGAGATTGCCTGATTCTGAGATATTAGGTCTTTATACTGTTTGATATCTGGGGTATTATACCTGGCCTTCTGATATTGCGGAAGCAATTTCCTAGACCTCGTATAATACTTTGCGTGCTTTTAAAAGCTTACCCTCTGCACAAAAATTGAAAAAAATATCGAAAGATATGAATTAATTACAGTTGAAAAAAAGATTCCCTAAAAGGAACACACCTAAAGTCGAGCCTTCATCTCTTTGACTGAACGGAAGTTCATACCTGAGCTCTCAAGGTCTCGCACTAACCCAGAATACAGATATCAAATTGGTATACTCACCTGTAAGACTGAATCAAGGGAATTTTGATACAGGAGTATATTCTGAGGTGGGACACGTGAATAAGTTAAGTCCTTAAAACACTAATCTCGTATCTTGAAACAGTTGAACTTTGTGTAAAAATTTAAGTGGATCAGTATACTGACAATCTAAGTGAATCGTTTAGAACTTAAAGTGTTTATAAAGCTCAACGGTGCTAGTGATGTGTCATAAACTGATATGATCCTCTGACGCGAACTCAAACAAAAATATTGTCTGTAAATATTTCTTTACTGTTTTATATTTCAGAAAAATCCAAAAAGATTTTGATTTCACTTTATTTTAGACAACCGATGTCTGAATGCTGAGTTTCAAAATCTAAGTATGCTGATTGTGTTTCTAAAAATAAAACAAGTTCATTAATTTGAAACTTGAAGTTTTTAAAATCAAAAATCAAAAACAGTTTGTGAAATCTCCAAGGTCATTAAGTTGGACTTGGATGATTAACTGTGAGGGATTTGGATGCCTAAATTGTTAAAAATCTGTTGTAAAGAGCTAGATTTTGGATTTGGATTCTTAATCGTCGGATCTTTAAAAGCAATTTGATAGGGGGAGTAAGTCAAGTATTCCTGGATATATTCATATTATTATTATATTTTAGACCCAGGTTCTTGATTAAAAGTTTGTAAGAGCCAAGTCACGATTCCTGGACAACTGAAAATGCTTTCACTGTAAAAATGTTTTAGCTTATGTTGAGAGTGTCAGATAATTATTCCTGGATGCTTAAAACATTTTCACTTATAAATGTTTGAGATTTTGCATATGAAAGTACCAGATTACGATCCCGATAGCCGAGTCAAAGGGGGAGTCTGAAAACGAACTAAACGCAAGGGGGAGCTTGTATCCGGAAAGCCAGGTGTCTACCCCAAAAGCACGGAAGCTTGACGAAAGGGGGGGCCTGAAGAAAGAGATTAACTAAAGGGGAAGCTGAAGACAGATCCATGGGGATTCTGTTCGAGCAAGAGGGAGTCTATGTTGCTGAAGAGATGATAAAGCTTTCAAGGAGACTCAAAGAGAGAGAGAAAGACAAGATGCTACGAGATTGACTGCGGCAATATCCAAGGGGGAGTCTGTTAGTGCAGTAATGTCTATGTGACACCCCGTAACTTCGAGGTAAAAACCGTTTGTTTTTCTTTTCTAAAATAATTATATACTTATCTTATTCGACGGATTAAATTTATACTTATTTAATTTATAGTGTGCAAACGAATATTTGAAGCTAAATCCATATCGTGATTGAACCGACCCGAACCGTTTGAACCATGGCATAACTCGCGTAGCTCGAAACTTATGAGGCCCGAACCATAAGTTGATTATTATAAATTATATTAGTGATTGATTAATTCTACTTTTAGAATTAGTTGGCCAAAAAAAATATACTAATAATAATAACAATATCAAAACAGTATGTTGGAACTCCATTTTTCCCTTGATTCCCTATGCTCACGGTCCAAACTTCTTTTCCCTAGCCCAACAAAAATGTCCCCAAACTCCAACAAATTCCAAACCTACGTTTCAGTATTTTTTTTCTTATGAATGCATAGCTTGGGTTAGGATTATAAAAAAGGAGCCTAGTGTGTAACCCTCCAACTCACGGCCCACATAACTATCCCAACCGCCCAACCCAAAATCAAGTTATATTAACATAATGTGCATGAAGTTGGTTCTTTTATAACACATCCTAAAAACCCCAAACCCTAGACTACGATATCAGAATTTGCGATCCTTCTCCTTCTTTCTCTATGGACGCAAAGCAGCCCGGAACACTATATCGTCGGTTTCAAGTCTCTAGCGACTCCTCGCAGTCGTATAACTTGGTAATTTTTTGTTATAGTTGAATTGTTTTAATTGATGCTAAGTATGTTGGCTGTGATTGTATGGTGTGCATGATTTCTGTTGCTAAGTTTCGCGTGTCTTGCTGCGTTTCTGGATTTGCTTACATGATTCTTGATGTTCTCTTTGATCACATATAGTGTTTGTTATTAATGGTCACACGTATATGATGCTCAAGTCGTTTTCGGGTCCGGTTAAGTCACTAGGGTTTTGGGAATGGGTTGAACCTTATGAGTAGTGATGAACTAGATATAAATAACCTATAATCTGCTGTAGTTGATGTTATAACTGACCGGGTTCGCCAATGAGGCGTTTTTGGGGTTCGGGTAACGAAAACAGGTTTTGTCCTGAACGTTACAGCCAACTTGTATCGGCTGTAACGGGGTCATATTTTAATGAAATATGGAGTTTCTTGAGTCTATAACGTGTTATTTCGAAAAATGCTTCAAATAGCACTGGAATCATATTTTTTTGAGGTCGTTTGCTATTTTTAATGGTCCGTTTTGTACAGCAGCAAAAGCTGCGTTTTTACTGCAGAAAATTTGTGTTATGTTTTTCATCATAACTTGAAATATGTGTAGAATTAGGTCATGAAATTTGTACTGTAGATGGCCACTAATGTCACTGTAATTCTCCAATTGGAATTTCGTCAATCGGAATTACGATGAATTTTAAATGAATTTTTCCGTGGACAGCAGTCAGAAAGAGACGAATATGATTGCAGCCCGGTAAATGATTTTTATAAAATAATTGGTAATGAATTGGATCCCGAGATTTTTACACATTAATATTTGGATCCTTTAAAACACTTTGTAGAAAATTGGGAATTTTTGAAATAAGTTAACTATTTTATTGAAATGCCCGAAAACAGCCTAGTTTGGGATGCTAAAGCTGAAACGACGTAAGTAGTAATTTGCATGTCTAAATGTCGGGTAGGTTATCTGAGAATGATCTAACGTGTTAGATGTCAATGAAAGTGTTATGTGCAATATCGTATTCTTGTTTTTTTATGGTTATAGACGGGATGTTTATATGGGCGTGAACTGTTAAAGTGAGTGCGTGTTATGTCATAGATGCGTGTAGGAACTTTGGGTTTTATTTAAAACCATTAACAAACTAAATGGTAATCATATTAGGACGTGATTGACCAACCCTGACCGTTAGCTATTTTTAAGAGTTCAACCGAGCAACCAAAGGTGAGTTCACACTTTCTATAAGGCATGGGATTCCCGGTGGTTGGGAATGGGTAAAGGATTTAATTAGAAACTGCGTGATCTCCTGGTTTGGAACACGTACCACATCCCCTTTATTGAAGGGTGATAACATGTACTAAGTGTTTTGGTCAAAAATTACCGATGTAACTTAGTGATCAAATTAATAAAGTGAGGTAGTGTGCTAGAAAGTGTGTTGAAAATATGCTTCTTAAGTTATTTAGAAAATCAGTATTCAGGATACGGCTCAGGATATTGAGCTGTATCTATGATCAAACAATGAGCAAAAGTAAAGTAAACGACACGAGATGTACGAGGAAAGCCCTTGATCAATCTAGATCGCCGGCATAAAACCTCGGGAGCTGACAATCGCAGCTGCCTTGTTCTTCTATTGCTTCAAATATCAGGATACAGTGCAGGATGCGGTACGGATCGACTAACTGTTACAACGAAATTTGGATACAAGTGTGGTGTTTGCAATGAGCTAGAGAGTGAAAGTGTTCGAGAGTGTGAGTGAAAAATTGTGTGTTCTAAGCTGATCCGCCCCCATCTATTTATAGTAAAGATAAAATAACAAACTACCCTAAACTTCCGGGATCCACCGAATATTCCTTCATCGAACGTTGTAGACCTGGTCTTTCGGGCTCAACGTCTTTCCTTCAACAAACTCGCCCGAGTCTTGAGGAGAAGAAGTCCACTTGACCGTTAGCAAGTCTCAGCCTTTAACCTGCACGTGGTTAATTCAATAAACTTCAGGATATCGCCCAAGATGTTAGCAATATCCTCTTCCAGCATCCTGATCACAAATAAACAAACAAAGGCAGGATATTGGTCAGGATAGGTATGTTAAGAAAATGACCCCTAACAATTGTCCCCAAATATATCGGTTGGTATACCAATCCAACGGATATATTTCAAAAATCTTATCCCATAACTCAAGGCATTTAAAACGAAGCGACGGTCAAGATCACATCGTAACTTCCAACGCGTTTTTTATTCAATGGAGATCCACAACGCCCCTATATCTTCTCTTTTCTTGTTTGAAAAGCAGATATCTTCAACAGAACCTTCAGGTAATTCTCCATTTCCGATCTTCTTCCTGTTAATTTACTTCACCTTACTTGCAATGGACGCCGAGACCTTCACCCAGCAGAATCTTCTTAAAAATCCCGAAAAGGAGATCTGCGCTTTCGACAACGCAGACATTGCAGCTTTAAGAGCCTCCGGCGCTTTCCCTGACAGCACGGTCTTTAGACCATTCGATCGGTCAATCCGATCGGATGTTTCTTCCACCGAATGGGTCTGTTTCCCAGCATATCCTTTTTCATTAGGTCTTCGATACCCTTTTCCTGAATTCATGATGCAATTCTTTCGAATTACCGGCATCTCTTTTGCTCAAACCATGCCCATGGTTTGGAGAGTACTAATTGTACTCAACTAAATCAAAAACCTCCATTTCTCCGACCTCTGCATCGAGGATTTACCTATTGCTTATCGCCTCCGATCCCATGGCTCTAGCCGGTTCTTGCTCTTCTCGACCTCCAGCAAACCTCTGATTCTCAAAGCCACCAAAAACGAAGACGGATGGCAACGCAAATTCTTCTTTGTCAAACGAGATTCCATTGCTGAGGGTGCCAACCTTCCGGTGGAGTGGTTAACCACCGGTAGGATCATAAATATCCTCATAGACCATTTGATTGTTATCTTCTATTAATATTCTTCTTTTTGATCTTTATGCAGTGAACTTCAAGGAAGTTGCTCCCCCTTCCGCTGAGTCAGAAGAGAGAATCAATACTGTTTACCGGTTACCTGCAATAGACTGGACTTTCACCACACACGTCCCGAGTTCCAGTCAATACTCATCATCCGAGATGTCTGGTAAGAATTTCTTTCAAAATAATTAGTCACAACAGCATAATGATAAGATAAAGAGTAAAACTTTTCCCTTTATGCAGCACCAGCTAAGATCCCTGAAGTCTTTGATCTTGACGAATTGGACAGCTATTCTGACCAGATCCAGGTCAAGAAAGAACCTAGCCCCAAGACCACAGCTACATCCAAACCCAGCAGCTCCAAAGCCATCATCATTCCTAAACCTTCACCGGCTACCAAGCCCCGGAGTTCAAGTTCCCGCAAAAGGAAAGAACCTGATTCCCCTGTCATTTCTGACACCTTTCCTTATGAGAAGCACGGGTTCATCGAAGCCAGCGGGTTCATGACTTCTTTTCTTAACCAGGTTAGTATTCTCATATCATATCCTGCAATTTACATTATTCTCAAAGATTTAACAATATTAATCCCTGTCCTCTTACCTTTGTAGGGTCTTGAGCGTTTGGTTCATTTATATCAAGAATCCTGCAAGCTTAACAAAAAGCTGGAATCTAAGCTAAAGGAAGCAGAAATCACAATCTCCGACCAAGGCATGATTGCTGCCGCCAAATCTCGCCACTACGAGGAGAAATTCAAAGCTATGAACCAGGAACATCAAGTTGCTCTCAACAAAGCTACTCTTCAAGCTCAAGCCGATCTGGAAGCCGCCCATGTGCAGTACGAACGGGATATGGTCAGCTACCGGGAGAGCCTCAAAAGTTTCGTCGTCATTTCCCTCCTTCAAGCCAGGTTGAAGATGGCTCATGAAGCCAAAACATTAGGCTTCGAATGTCCTTCTTGGGATGTTGGTGCTTGGGAGACCAATCTGAAGAACCTCGGCGGCACCTCTTCCAAATCAACTGTCGACGAACCTTCCAAAGCCGTGGAAAAAGCAACCGATGCTGAGAAGGATGCTAAGGCGGATCCCAAGACGGATGTTGCTGAAACCACTATGGACCAAGAAGGCACTACCCCCTAGAGCTTATTTACTTTAAATCATTCGAACAATTTTATGTTTTTATGAACAATTTATTTCTGTGTCGAAACAATTTGATAGCCGAAGGTGGATGGATCCTGGGTTTCAGGATGAAACCTTCGGTTATCATCCAGTATTGATTGCTTCAAGAATAATTTCATCTTTTTATTTGTTTGTTATTGCCTTGCATTATTTAGTATAACTCTTATCTTTGTAAAAAAATTTATATTGTTATCTTATAAAATATCCTGATCAGTATGCTCAGCGATATACTGTAAAAACCTTTTATTAGATAGAACTTCCAAACATTCCTTCAACTTTGTAGAAATTTCTATAGAAAGTGAAAAACAGTCTATCTTTTCAAAACCAAGTTTTGACAATATTTAAATGATCAAAGTTCCAAACTAATACTAGTTTCAAACACCCTAATCAAATATCCTTAAAAGGACTTTGAGGATATATATCAGGATACTTAACATAATGTCACTAAAAACTTAAACGAGGCTTACAAAGGAAAGATCATACCAGAAATAGGGTATAAACCTATTACCAGACTTCAATCCCTTTGCAACTCTCCCAACGAAGGTGTCCCCTGTGCAAGGTACTTAGTGCATTAGTTCCGAGCCTCATTCTTTTAGCTTTACATCACCATCTTGGCAAGGATGTCCCCTGTGTACAATGTCTTCAAATACTTTAGAAATCCACTGAATGTCAGTTTCCATTGCATTGGCAATTTTTCACGTCCCAAGGGTAAAACCCAAGGATGTACTGGAGATAAATCCCTTGTATCCTGGGGAAAATCCCAAATTTTCATGCGCTGCAGGCGGGAGTGTATAAACTCCAAGACTTAGAAAGGTGAAAACCTTTAAACCTTAGAGAGTATGAAAATACCCTTTCGTGAGAGAGGGTGATCAATCCTCATATACCTTTAGAATTCAGGATATAGCCAACAGTAACGAAATTGTCAGCCACTTTTACATGGACTGGTCCCGCCACCTTGAACTATCCCCGAATAACTTGCGCTCCAGGCAGGGTGTTTAAACCCAATTCGGAAGAAAGGTGAATACCTTTAAACCTGTGAAGGGATCAGCATCCCTTAAACGTGAGAGAGGGGGCCAATCCTCTAATCTTTCGAGTTATCCTGAGTACATATCCTGGAGCTATATCCTGAAACATATCTTGCAAAACAATTGTAAACTAAGGTGGGCTAACACCCCTCCGATGCTTAAGTTAGTATTGAGTTTCAAAGAATAAATTAAACCAAAACATATTTAAAAAAGATAGAATTCATACCATCCTGAGTTAGAAATTGAATTCTAAACTCACTTGAAATAGAGCTTAAGGTGTATAGCATTCCAAGACCTCGGTAGCATATCCCCCTCCATATTCTTGAGTCTGTATGCTCCTTTCCCTGCTTCTGATTCAACTTCATATGGTCCTTCCCATTTTGGAGCTAACTTGCCATCGGCAGGATTAGTAGTATTCTGAAAAGCCTTTCTTAACACCCAATCTCCAATCTTAAATCTTCTGGTCCTAACATTCTTGTTATATGCCCTGGATATTCTCTGTTGATATGCTGCCATCCTTAGCCTTGTCGCATCTCTCTTCTCATCTATAGCGTCTAAATCCTGACTCAAGGCTTCAGGATTCTGCTCATGATCACTTAAGATAGATCTTGCGGTAGGTATTGTCATTTCCGTTGGAATCATTGCTTCTGCTCCAAACACCAAGGAAAATGGGGTTTGGCCTGTTGCATTTTTTACCGTTGTCCTATCAGCCCATAAAACAAAGGGTAATTCTTCTGCCCATCTTCCTTTTTTGGCTCCAAGCCTTTTCTTTAAGTTATTGACAATTATCTTGTTTGAGGATTCTGGTTGTCCATTTGCTTGAGGATGTACCGGAGTAGACGTAATCATTTTGATTCCCCAACTCTTGCAAAAGTCAGTAGTCCTCTTACTTATGAACTGAGAACCATTGTCACAGATTATCTCGGCTGGTACTCCGAATCTGGTCAGGATATTTCTCTTGATGAAGGATACTACTTCTTGGTCTCTAACTTGAACAAATGCTTCTGCTTCAACCCACTTAGAGAAATAATCCGTCATTGCTAGCATAAAGACTTTTCCTCCCGGAGCTTTTGGTAGCTTTCCCACTATATCCATACCCCACTTCATAAATGGCCAAGGGGAAACAATAGGATATAGTGGTTCAGCCGGCTGATGCAGTATGTTACTATGTCTTTGACATGCGTCACATCTTCGAACATATTCTGCGGCATCTTTTCTCATTGTTGGCCAATAATATCCTGTCCTTAACAATTTTGAGAACAACGACCTGCTCCCAGCATGGTTACCACAATCCCCTTCATGTATATCCTGAAGTACTTCTTTGGCTTCAGGATCCTCCAAGCATCTCAAATACGGTCCTGCAAGAGATTTCTTGTATAAAATATTATTTATAATAGTGAATCGTGATACCTTCATCCTAAATGCCTTAGGATTTTCATTTCCAGGGATGTGTCCTTCTTTGAGATATCTCATGATTGGAGCCGTCCAGGATTTAGGATCCTCTTCAGGATGTTCTGCTCCAGGATCCTGAATACCAGCTACTTCTTTATCCTGAGGATTCGTTGCAGGATATAAGACATGTAATATTGGTATTTGCGTCCCTTCAGGTATCCTGATCAATGATCCCAAATTTGCTAAGGCATCCGCTTCAGCATTATCCTCCCTTGGTACCTGTTCAAGTATAAAAACATCGAAATATCCTGCTAATTTTTTGAGAATATCGAGATATTCGATTAATTTCTCACCCTTAATTGCATAGGATCCATTAAAATGGTTAGTAATTAACAAAGAGTCAACATATACTTGCAATTTTTTGATACTCATGCTCTTAGCCAATTCTAATCCTGCAATTAAAGCCTCATACTCTGCTTCATTATTAGTAGCAGGAAATTCACACCTAATAGCCTGGGGTAATATGTCCCCCTGTGGCAATTTTAGTAGTATTCCTAATCCTACTCCTCTTACATTAGATGCACCGTCAGTATATAATGTCCAGGATCCTGAGGATTCTCCTAACTGTTGAACTTCTAGGTCTACCTCGTCCTGAATGTCACTACTAAAGTCAGCCACAAAGTCAGCCAAAGCCTGAGATTTTATGGCATTTCTAGGTTCATATACTAAATCATAAGCACTTAACTTTACTGACCACTTAGCCATCCTGCCTGACATCTCTGGTTTCCTAAGCACATTTTTGACAGGATAATTTGTTTTAACATGTATCCTATGTGTCTCGAAATAATGCCTAAGTTTCGTTGACGCCATGACTAATGCTAGTATCAATTTTTCTAAATGAGAATACCTAGTTTCAGCATCTAGCAAACTTTTACTAACATAATAAACAGGATATTGCTGACCTTCATGATCCTTTATAAGAACAGCACTTACAGCATTCTCTGATACAGCAAGGTATAGGGATAGTGGTTCACCATTTTCAGGCTTCATTAATAGAGGTGCGGTTGAGAGATATCGCTTCAAATCCTGTAGGGCCGCTTCATGCTTCTCACCCCATTCGAATTTTTTGTTCTTCTTCAGGATATCATAAAAATCTTTGCATTTCTCTGAAGATCTCGAGATAAACCTGTTTAAAGCTGCTACTCGGCCTGTCAATCTTTGTACGTCCTTCATGTTTGAGGGTGATTTTATATCCAGGATAGCTTTGATCTGCTCTGGGCTCGCTTCTATCCCCCTTTTTGTCACCATATATCCAAGAAACTTTCCTGCCCCCACTCCGAAATGGCATTTAGCAGGATTCAGCTTCATGTTGTATTGATCCAGGATATCAAATGCTCCCTTAATATCCTGGAGGTGATCCTCAGCCTTTTTAGATTTCACCACCATATCATCGATATATACCTCCATGGTGTCCCCCAGTTTGTCTTTGAACATCATGTTTACCAATCTTTGGTATGTTGCACATGCATTTTTCAAACCAAAAGGCATAGCTGTATAACAATAAATACCTGTTGGTGTCATGAAGGTAGTATCCTCCTGGTCAGAAGGTTCCATTTGGATCTGTTGAAATCCTGAAGATGCGTCCATGAAGGTCAGCATTTCATGCCCGGCAGTGGCATCTACCATTGCATCAATGTGGGGAAGAGGAAATGGGTCTTTAGGACAGGCTTTGTTCAAGTCTGTGTAGTCTACACAAACTCTCCATTTCCCGTTTTTCTTTTGTACTACAACCACGTTTGCTAGCCATCTTGGGAACTTAACCTCCCTGATCATTCTGGACTTTAATAGTCTTTCAACTTCCTCCTGGATAATAGTGTTCCGCTCAGGAGCAAACTTCCTCCTTTTTTGTTGCACAGGCTTGAATGATTTATCAATCCCAAGCTTGTGAGTGATAATATCTTTGGATATGCCTGTCATATCCTCATGCTTCCATGCAAACGTTGACATCCTGCATTTCAAAAAGTTAATTAATTGTTCTTCAATATCCTGAGGGATATTGGTTCCTACGAGCACCGAAATATCGGGATTATCCTGGTCCAGGATAATTTTCTTCACATCCTGCTCCGGATCCTCCACGATATCCTGGGCCCGCGTCTTTAATTGCTATGCTGCACTAGGTTTGGTTGAGGATTTCATCGAGGATGAGTAGCATTCTTTCGCCTCCTGCTGATCACTATCAACTTTGACAACTCCCCAGGAGGTAGGAATTTTGATACATTGGTGATATGTTGATGGCACAGCCATCATATCGTGAATCCAGGGTCTTCCCAGTATGATGTTATAGCAGGATAAAGAATCCATTACACAGAAACGTTGTATCGAGTTGACTCCTTCAACGTATACTGGCAACTTTATCTCTCCCACTGTGTTTCTGGCCTCTCCACTGAATCCAACAAGCACGGTAGACTTTGAAGTGATATCCATTGGAGATACATTCATTCTCTTCAGAGTTTCTAGTTAGATTATGTTGACGGAGCTGCCATTATCAACTAATATCCTGCGTACAAAATGGTTAGCCACATATAACGTTATTACCAGAGCATCATGGTGAGGATCCTGGACAGTATCCCTGTCATCAGCATCAAAAGTGATCACTTTGTCAGTTGTTAGGGTAGTCATCCTGACAGGTTTGTCTCCCCTTTCGGCCTTAGCTTCTTTTGCATGTCTCTTTGCTGCCGAATACGAAGTTCCACAAATGTCGGATCCTCCCGAAATGAAGTTGATTATCTTGGCATCCGCGGGAGGTGATGCTGCTCGTTCAGGATCCTTCTCAGTATCCTGACCCTTATTCTTCTTTCTTCCTAAGAGATCTTTCAGATATCCCTTGCTTAGAAGATAGCTTATTTCTTTCCTTAGAGCAATGCAATCCTCAGTTACATGTCCGAAATCTTCATGGAAAGCACACCATTTTGACTTATCTTTCCAGTCAGCCTTTTGTTGATTCTTTCGAGGCCACCTAGCCTTGTCCCCTAGACCCTGCATGGCATACATCAATTCAGGAATGTTAACAGAAAAGCAATATTCAGACAACTCAGGATACTCTTCAGGATCCTCATCTTCGACAGCATTCACTCTCTTGTTTTCATTTCTACCATATGGCTTAGGCCGATATGACTTGAATGAGGATTCTGACTTCCTGTTAGTTGACTCATAAGTGTTAGATGAGTTCATCCTTTCTTGCATCTTCATGTCATCTTCCAGACGGATATATCTCAAAGCCCTGTTACGAGCTTCGTCGAGATTCCTGCAGGGATTCATTACAAGATCCTGATAAAACTGAGAATCCTTTTGTAATCCCATCTTAAAAGCTTGCACAGCTGTTGCAACATCAAGATGTGGGATATCCAATGATTCTCGACTGAATTTGTTCACATAATCCCTCAAGGATTCCTGAAGCCCTTGAGTTATCCTGTAAAGATCACTGGTTAGTTTCTCAAAACTCCGACTACAAGAAAATTGACTGTTAAATAAATTAACCAAATGAGCAAACGAAGTAATTGAGTGAGGAGGAACGTTTAACAGCCATTTTAAGGCTGATCCTGTTAGAGTAGAACCAAATCCCTTGCACAAGCACGCTTCCTTGAGCTCCGGAGGGATAGGGTTAATCTCCATTCTTTCCCTATACTGAGCAATATGCTCCTCAGGATCCGTAGTCCCATCATAAAGCTTCATGTTGGGGGTTTGGAATCTCTTTGGGATCTCAGCATCACAGATAGGATATGCAAAACGAGATATCTTGTGGCTGTCCTGGGACACTTCCGGGATCGGCTGGACCACCCTAGGTACACTAGATATCATGTCCTTCAACTTCTGAAGTTCCCTAGTAAGTGCTGATGTTACACCTGTATCCTGCAAAGATCCACCATTGTTAGTAGCATGAGTATTATTATTATTTGACACGTTACCCGTTGGAGGATTTTGCCCATATCCTGAAGCATATCCTGAACTCCTCATGGTTGACATCCTGACCGAGGAGGGTATTTCAGGAGTACGATTCTGAGGAAGACTGGGCACAATATTCCCCCTGTTATCCTCAGTATACACAGCTGAACTGAAGTTCAACGCTCTGGGGTGTAAGGGAGTGACATTGTCCTCAGCAGATCTGCTCGAGCCAGACTTCAGGAGTTGTATTTCCCTTAAAAGTATTTGGTTTGTTTCCTGTTGCTGCCTCATTTGTTCCTGCACACTTCCAAATAAGGTTAAGATTTCATCATTAGAAGCTAAAACGGGAGCAGATCCCTGGACACTCCGAGTAGGGATAACATCTTGAGATTGTGTAGAGGCTGGCATCCTTGGAGGAGGTGGTGGAAGCACCGAACCGGTAGTAGCAGAAGTCATAGCAGACACAGTAGAGGAACTCATGTTTGATCTTGAGGCCATTATGGACAATGTGGCAAAAAGTTTTGAAAACAGAAAACCGATTAGCGATTTGACAAAAAAATTTAGTAAAGAGAGCACCACCTGCCCCACGGTGGTCGCCAAATTGTTTTGGTCAAAAATTACCGAAGTAACTTAGTGATCAAATTAATAAAGTGAGGTAGTGTGCTAGAAAGTGTGTTGAAAATATGCTTCTTAAGTTATTTAGAAAATCAGTATTCAGGATACGGCTCAGGATATTGAGCTGTATCTATGATCAAACAATGAGCAAAAGTAAAGTAAACGACACGAGATGTACGAGGAAAGCCCTTGATCAATCTAGATCGCCGGCATAAAACCTCGGGAGCTGACAACCGCAGCTGCCTTGTTCTTCTATTGCTTCAAATATCAGGATATAGTGCAGGATGCGGTACGGATCGACTAAGTGTTACAACGAAATTTGGATACAAGTGTGGTGTTTGCAATGAGCTAGAGAGTGAAAGTGTTCGAGAGTGTGAGTGAAAAATTGTGTGTTCTAAGCTTATCCGCCCCCATCTATTTATAGTAAAGATAAAATAACAAACTACCCTAAACTTCTGGGATCCACCGAATATTCCTTCATCGAACGTTGTAGACCTGGTCTTTCGGGCTCAACGTCTTTCCTTCAACAAACTCGCCCGAGTCTTGAGGAGAAGAAGTCCACTTGACCGTTAGCAAGTCTCAGCCTTTAACCTGCACGTGGTTAATTCAATAAACTCCAGGATATCGCCCAAGATGTTAGCAATATCCTCTTCCAGCATCCTGATCACAAATAAACAAACAAAGGCAGGATATTGGTCAGGATAGGTATGTTAAGAAAATGACCCCTAACAGTAAGGATTTAATCAGAACCTGCGTGATCTCCTGGGTTGGGGACATGTACCACATCCTCTTTATTGAAGGGTGATAACATCGATACTAGACCAAAATCTCTATCATGAAGTCCCTCATTTTTATATCGACTTAATCGCCGGGCTAATGGCGAGCGGGTCATTAGTTAGATAGCGCTATTTAAGTTTGACAAGCCTCACACTGTGCCGCAGAGGACGGGCGTGAACTAATGGATCTGGGCACTAGTCAATGATGATAGACATTGACGTTAGGGCACCAACTTACTTCAGTCAGTGGTCGATATGGTAACGGGTCTAGTGGATAACATTGGGTAGCCCCCACTGCTTATGGTTTGGGAAACAAGGAACTGATCAAATACTGATTTTCAAATGAACTTATGGTTTTTGAAACAACTTTAAATTGGACAACCAACTATGAACTCGCTCAACTTTGTTGTTGGCTCTTTGTTACATGCCTTGCAGGTCGTTAGAGGTTTAGCTGGAGCTTGCAGGGGAGCAGGAGTCGTTGTGGGACATGGACCGTTGTGTGCCATGTTAAACTTCATGAACATTTAAACTTATACTTTGGTTTCTAAACTTTATGCTTCCGCTAGTAACTTGAATTTAATTAACTTGTTTTGAACACCAATTATATTGTGTGGTTGGACTTTTTATTTATTTAATTACATTGTTCAATATGATTGGTGGCTGGATCCTGGTTAGTCACGCCTCCAGCGGTGATACTCCGCTTGTGGATTTTGGGGGTGTGACAGATTGGTATCAGAGCCATTGGTTATAGTGAACTTGGTTTTTAAAAAAGGAAAAATATGTTTTCACAAAAACCAGACTATAACCTGTTCAGTGCTCAACGATCCGCAATGACGCTTCGCTCCACGTGCAAGGCTCAACACTTTTGGTGGTATGATTTATGCTTATATTGCCTACTTGCTAGTTTACTTGTGCATGATGTGTTGCTTTTGGTATGCTCGGTTAGGGTAGTAGCGTGGTATCTATTAGCCCTAATGTATTCTTTTTGACGCCCAACTGTTTACTTGAAACTTGACGTGCGATGATCAAATTCTTTTCCTGCTTTCTCCCCTCCCCGTTACGACAAACGTTTTATGCGTTCTACCTATTCATGCGATTGTCTCAACATGACATTGCCATTACAGCTAGAATTTAGATCTGACTCTCCGTACATTCGGTTTGCGCGTCAGCATTCACGTAGACCAGAACCGGCCTGAACGAACCCGGGTTTAGGAGAACTATACCCACGCATCCCTGTTGACGAACCTTATCATCTCCACCGGTCGTCGTCACCAGAAACGAAGCAGTCACAATCACACGCATTCGTCGTTTTGCAACTCGAAACCCTACCAACCAAATTTTGTTTTGGACAAGTGATATACTTCCGCGATCATGATGCAACGAACTTCCCTTTTTGTGCCGTGCCGCCATACATCACTACTAGAATTGCTTCTAGACAACAGATTACTTGGTTGAATTCTTCGGTTATTGTTGGACCCCTGTTTTCACTCGATTCTTCGTATGAACCTCACTAATTTACTGTTTCTTCGATCGGCAACTGATATAATGAAACGCTAACAACCATACCACGATTTCCACCAAACGCAAGATTTCTTTCCCCATCACCCTGTTGGGTTGATACTTCTTATCCCACTTTGATCTACACCTTCGTATACCTAACTTGGCAAATGGATGCTTTTTTATGACGGGATAGCCTTCGGGACACTCGTGAATGGAGATACATATCACTCAACCTACAGACTAACACGATGATCTATACGTTTACCTTACCCCTTTCTCTAAAGGAGCCGTATTTTAATTCCATGATAGTTTTCTTTAATATGCGGAATATTTGCGCTGACTCGTGATTATTGAATAATGCTATGCCTAAATTCTACCATTTGCTTAGACCAAACCATCACTCTCTTACCACAGTGATATTATGTTCTCGCTCCTCCCCTGCAGAGACACTAAGATGAACACCCTCTAGCTTAGAGAATTTGAAAGACTCTACTTTCGATCATTGGTAATCACTCCTTGAAACCTTGAGTGTGATGATGTGTTGTTGATACGATTATACTCTCTTGAACACGTTTTCGCGTCCTTTCTTTGGAACCTCACGATTACACAAACGTATTTTTGAATTCATTCGCACGACCTAAGGAACTCCCCCAAATTTTGGTTGTTTACTGACTCAATGAATCACAAACACATCAAAGTTCATGGATCCAGGTGAATTGTTCCTCCTTCGCATGTGGACGAGTCTAACAACCTTTGACGAATGTCTCAGTGAACCGTCACACTACAAACTTGCATGATAATCACGCTACTACGGTGAATTCTTGTTATCATTGATTTAACCACGTGACATCTCTATTTGATCAACGACAAACTTTATCTTAACTATACCCAACTTGCGAACGACCAGCTGAACCTTCGACATCAGGTAAACCCCTGTTGTGGATTCTTAAACGCTTATTCATCGATTGCGACTACTCTTTCTCATGTTTTCGCATCCATACACGATATACTTTTGGGAATATGTGATCCTAACGACAATCCCCGCGGACACTCGCTTTGACAAGTCACACCCAACGAACATTACTCAATGAGCATTGGGCCACAAATATGATGATACCACAGGTGCTGTTCTTTGATCTTGATACGACCAATATGGATCCTTTGACATGACACTCGAATTTAGTTTACCTTGATGAATATGTCACTTGTTTTCTTCGACGACTACTGAAACCACTTGAAGAACTAGTAGGGATCGGGGCGACACCCACACCTTACCATGGAGCTCCTACAACACGAACAACCTTTTGTTAAGTTTCTAACGTGCGACTTTTGACGTTACGAAGCCTGCTTCTCTTGATCGTATGCACAAACCCTCGCAACTCTAACTTGAAAGATTGCTCAGGGTTCTGCGTTTCAACGGTTGAAGGTGAAACTCTGTAGTACCCCCATTCATTCGTTACCTAAAGGTGCAGGAGACTTCGTTGTTATTGTGATGCGTCTATCCAAGGAGTTAGTTGTGTGTTGAAGCAATGTGAGAAAGACATTGCTTACGCATCATGCCAACTCAAGGTTCACAAAAAGAACTACACTACCAATGATTTGGAGTTGGGAGTAGTAGTGTTTGCACTCAAGATACGGAGACATTACTTGTACGGTACCAAGTGCACTATCTACACCGATCACAAGAGTCTCCAGCATATCTTCGGTCAGAAAGAGTTGAACATGCGACTTACTTAGTGCATCCTGATTTTGACAAGATGTACCAAGATCTCAAAACTCTGTACTGGTGGCCCCACCTGAAAGCTAACATAGCGACTTATGTTAGTAAATGCTTGACCTGTGCTAAGGTTAAGATGGAATGCTAGAAGCCATCAGGACTACTACAACAACCAGAGATCCCAACATGGAAATGGGAGAAAATTTCCAGGGATTTTGTCACTGGCTTACTTAGATCTCAGCAAGGAAACGGCACCATTTGGGTGATCGCAGATCGACTGACAAAATCTGCGCACTTCCTAGCGATCAAAGAAACTGAAAAGTTTTTGACACTTGCAAGCATCTATTTGAAGGAAGTAGTTGCTAGGCACGAAGTGCCAACCTCCGTCATCTCTGATCGTGACCCGCGCTTTGCACCTGATTTGTGGCAGGCGATGCACAAATCCTTTGGCTCACGTCTAGGCATGAGCATAGCCTATCATCCGCTGACGGATGGGCAGATTGAGCGCACCATCCAGACTCTTGAAGACATGCTTCGAGCATGTGTTATCGACTTTGGTAACGGCTGGGAAAGACATCTGCCTTTGGTGGAGTTTTCGTACAACAATAGTTACCACACCAGCATCAAGGTTGCTCCGTTCGAGGCTTTGTACAGACGAAAATGCCGATCACCTCTATGCTGGGCAGAAATTGGCGACAACCAAATCACTAGCCCAGAACTCGTTCTCGACACAACGGAAAAGATTGCCCAGATCAGACAACGCATGGCGGCGACTCGAGACCTTCAGAAAACCTACGTTGATAAGTGTAGGAAACCTCTAGAATTCCAGGTCGGGGACCGGGTTCTACTAAAAGTTTCACCTTGAAAAGGCGTGGTACGTCTTGGAAAAAAGGGGCAAGCTTAATACGCGATACGTTAGACCTTTCGAAATTACCGTAAGGAATCGGTAAGGTAGCTTAAAGACTGAACCTGACTGAAGAGCTGAGTGTGGTGCACAACGTTTCTCCGCATGTCGAATCTGAAGAAGTGTCTGTCAGATGAGACCCTCATAGTTCCTTTCAAGGAACTCACAACCGACGACCAGTTGCGTTTCGTCGAGGAACCAGTGGAAACTATGGACCGGAAAATCAAGACTATCAAACGTAGCAAAATTTCATTGTTCGAGTTCGTTGGAATTCAAAACGGGGACCAGAATTCACCTGGGAACGAGAGGATCAGATGATGCGCAAGAATTCCCAATTGTTCAAAAATAATGCATCAAACGCTGAAGTTGCTACTGAATTTCGGGACGAAATTCCAAACCAACTGGGGGATGATGTAACACCCCATGAAAAATCTCAACCACACTAGCTTCTTCAGCGACTGTTTGCAAATTTCGGGACGAAATTCCAAACCAACTGGGGGATGATGTAACACCCCATGAAAAATCTCAACCACACTAGCTTCTTCAGCGACTGTTTGCAAATTTCGGGACGAAATTTCTTTTAAGTTGGGGATGATGTGACACCCCGTAACTTCGAAGTAAAAACCGTTTGTTTTTCTTTTCTAAAATAATTATATACTTATCTTATTCGACTAATTAAATTTATACTTATTTAATTTATAGTGTACAAACGAATATTTGAAGCTAAATCCATATCATGATTGAACCAACCCGAACCGTTTGAACCATGGCATAACTTGCGTAGCTCGAAACTTATGAGGCCCGAACCATAAGTTGATTATTATAAATTATATTAGTGATTGATTAATTCTACTTTTAGAATTAGTTGGCCATAAAAAAATATACTAATAATAATAACAATATCAAAATAGTATTGTTGGAACTCCATTTTTCCCTTGATTCCCTATGCTCACGGTCCAAACTTCTTTTCCCTAGCCCAACAAAAATGTCCCCAAACTCCAACAAATTCCAAACCTCCGTTTCAGTATTTTTTTCTTATGAATGCATAGCTTGGGTTAGGATTATAAAAAAAGGAGCCTAGTGTGTAACCCTCCAACTCACGGCCCACATAACTATCCCAACCGCCCAACCCAAAATCAAGTTATATTAACATAATGTGCATGAAGTAGGTTCTTTTATAACACATCCTAAAAACCCCAAACCCTAGACTACGATATCAGAATTTGCGATCCTTCTCCTTCTTTCTCTATGGACGCAAAGCAGCCCAGAACACTATATCGTCGGTTTCAAGTCTCTAGCGACTCCTCGCAGTCGTATAACTCGGTAATTTTATGTTATAGTTGAATTGTTTTAATTGATGCCAAGTATGTTGGTTGTGATTGTATGGTGTGCATGATTTTTGTTGCTAAGTTTCGCGTGTCTTGCTGCGTTTCTGGATTTGCTTACATGATTCTTGATGTTCTCTTTGATCACATTTAGTGTTTGTTATTAATGGTCACGCGTATATGATGCTCAAGTCGTTTTCGGGTCCGGTTAAGTCGCTAGGGTTTTGGGAATGGGTTGAACCTTATGAGTAGTGATGAACTAGATATAAATAACCTATAATCTGCTGTAGTTGATGTTATAACTGACCGGGTTCGCTAATGAGGCGTTTTTGGGGTTCGGATAACGAAAACAGGTTTTGTCCTGAACGTTACAGCCGACTTGTATCGGCTGTAACGGGGTCATATTTTAATGAAATCTGGAGTTTCTTGAGTCTATAACGTTTTATTACGAAAAATGCTTCAAATGGCACTATAATCATATTTTTTTGAGGTCGTTTGCTATTTTTAATGGTCCGTTTTGTACAGCAGCAAAAGCTGCGTTTTTACTGCAGAAAATTTGTGTTATGTTTTTCATCATAACTTGAAATCTGTGTAGAATTAGGTCATGAAATTTGTACTGTAGATGGCCACTGATGTCTTTGTAATTCTCCAACTGTAATTTCATCAATCTGACTTACGATGAATTTTAAATGAATTTTTTCGTGGACTGCAGTCAGAAAGTGACGAATCTGATTGCAGCCCGGTAAATGATTTTTATAAAATAATTGGTAATGAACTGGATCCTGAGATTTTTACAAAATACCATCTGGATCGTTTAAGACACTTTGTAAAAAATTGGGAATTTTTGGAATAAGTTAACTATTTTATTAAAATTCCCGAAAACAGCCCAGTTTGGGATGCTAAAGCTGAAACGACGTAAGTAGTAATTTGCATATCTAAATGTCGGGTAGGTTATCTGAGAATGATCTAACATGTTAGATGTCAATGAAAGTGTTATGTGCAATATCGTATTCTTGTTTTTTATGGTTATAGACGGGATGTTTATATGGGCGTGAACTGTTAAAGTGAGTGCGTGTTATGTGATAGATGCGTGTAGGAACTTTGGGTTTTATTTAAAACCATTAACAAACTAAATGGTAATCATATTAGGACGTGATTGACCAACCCTGACTGTTAGCTATTTTTAAGAGTTCAACCGAGCAACCAAAGGTGAGTTCACACTTCCTATAAGGCATGGGATTCCCTGTGGTTGGGAATGTGTAAAGGATTTAATTAGAAACTGCGTGATCTCCTGGTTTGGAACACGTACCACATCCTCTTTATTGAAGGGTGATAACATGTACTAAGGATTTAATCAGAACCTGCGTGATCTCCTTGGTTGGGGACACGTACCACATCCTCTTTATTGAAGGGTGATAACATCGATACTAGACCAAAATCTCTATCATGAAGTCCCTCATTTTTATATCGACTTAATCGCCGGGCGAATGGCGAGCGGGTCATTTAGGTTTGACAAGCCTCACACCGTGCCGCAGAGGACGGGCGTGAACTAATAGATCTGGGCACTAGTCAATGATGATAGACATTGACGTTAGGGCACCAACTTACTTCAGTCAGTGGTCGATATGGTAACCGGTCAAGTGGATAACATGGGGTAGCCCCCACTGCTTATGGTTTGGGAAACAAGGAACTGATCAACTACTGATTTTCAAATGAACTTATGGTTTTTGAAACAACTTTAAAATGGACAACCAACTGTGAACTCGCTCAACTTTGTTGTTGACTCTTTGTTACATGCCTTACAGGTCGTTAGAGGTTTAGCTGGAGCTTGCAGGGGAGCAGGAGTCATTGTTGGACATGGACCGTTGTGTGCCATGTTAAACTTTATGAACATTTAAACTTATACTTTGGTTTCTAAACTTTATGCTTCCGCTAGTAACTTGAATTTGATTAACTTGTTTTGAACACCAATTATATTGTGTGGTTGGACTTTTTATTTATTTAATTACATTGTTCAATATGATTGGTGGCTGGATCCTGGTTAGTCATGCCTCCCGCGGTAATACTCCGCTTGTGGATTTTGGGGGTGTGACAGTCTATCACCTCCGTCAATCTGATTCGTAGCTGAAATTGAAGAAAACAAGACATTATAGTGTTATATTTATAAAAAGGAAAGGTAGCAATATTTTAATTAATGAGAAGTCTAATTAAACCCCTTGGCCTATAAATAGGAGTGTAATGTCATTGTTTTAAAAAACTTTTTTGCCATTTGGTGACATTGGAGCTTTGGAGCTAGAGAGAGAGTCTAGAGAGAGAAAGTGTTCAAGGTGATTCGTGGTGCGTTGTACGTTTTCAGATTATCAATAGAATCACATTTATAGTACGTTTTTGTGTTCGATCCATGCGCGTGTACGGATTCCGCACGTCACACGTGTCGATACGCAATCGTTACGGAGTCGAAAACCGATCCTACAAAATCTTATATACATCTTCATGCTCATGTGTTCATAGATGCAAATACTAGCCACAAACATTCATTCTTACATAATCCGTACATACAACCCTACATACGAGCTTGTTCCTAGTCATGCTTAACTATGGTTCCATTTACTAACATACAACTAGATTCATACATACATGCTTGCATACTTATTTCGTTCCCACACCTACTTGCATACACGCTCGATTCTTACTAGCACCTCATAAACACTCTTCGTTAAGTTTGGGGTACATATCGGGAGATTAAATATGAGTCTCATACTCACTCGTACCTTACACAATTATATTTATAAGGTTAGGGTACAATCGGCATCGACGGGGTTTGTAGACAGTAGGTTAGGGCATAGATCAGCCACACGGCGTCCGTTACTCCACTTCTGAGCGTTGTCGACTTCGCTTTTAGCACCAGCGCTTGATTTTCATTATTTTATGTGTTTTGACCCTTGTACGCGTGTCCCAAAAGTCCCAAATCATAAAATAACATTTTTCCAAGCCCCTAAATTATTCTAACACTTAACCCCATGTCCCCATTACTAAAACTTATACTTTTATCTTACTTTCTAGATTTTGACCCGTTTGATCCTACCATGAACTTTCTGACATAGTTAACTACTTTTGACCCGTTACAACAATGCTTTCCTTATTACTACCATTATCTACACACTTTTACATGATTCCTTATCTTCATACATACAAAACTCACTTTTTAAATACTAAGAAGTGAGTCGAAATCACTTACCTTTAGCATACGTGTTCATGCTTGCTTCCTCGCTTCCTTTTGACCTGTTAGCCATCCATGTTTTTAGTCCATGTTAATGTGGTTCCTATCATTTCATGCCATCATGTCTATAACATGGTTAGTATGCATGTTCATTCATATAACGTTCATTTTCTGCTCTTATTTACATTGACTTTCACTAGTCAATCTTTAACATACATAACACATGAATTTACAATCACACTGTTAAACATCCATGCATTTCAATTCCTCTTCATACATAACACATCATTGGTCTAACACATATCACGCAATTATTCTTTAATCTTACAATATTATTCATAAGTCAAACCATGTTATTCACATATTCGTTAACTTTTGAGAAAGTCAACGATTAAGCATACAAACTTCCAACTTACGAACATGTGTCCATATTGATGTAATAGACCATACCAATGACAGCATATACATTTCATACTCAAGTTTTAAGACACGTACTACCACATGATCACCTAGATTACACGTACGCACATAAACAACTTCCATTCATACTAGTATTTTCATAATCCTACATGTAGCACTATAACCCATGATTAGCTAACCCAACTCATCCTTCTAACATTGCTCCTTCCAAATACATTCATATTCTTCACAACTACTTCATAATAACATTTATAAAATCAATCAAACACATGGTGTACATTGCATAATTCAAGCATAAAGTACCACTCCTAAAACATACTTCTACCACATCATACTAAGAAATCAAATCTACTACATGAACTATATCTAAAACACACTTCTCATGTTAGTTTACTATCAAATAAATTATTATCACTTTCTACACATATTTACCCATTACATGCATACAAATTCATATATTATTGTCATTTAGACATTTTATCAAATACTTTGTGTGCATACTACTATCTAAGCATAATGTATAAGTTTTTCATGCTTTACTTCCTACTTCTTGCTTTCGTTCATCAACACAACTAAAAATCAATCAATTCCATATCATGCTCAACTTATCTAACAAGATTTTATCACATACAACATAATACATCAACATTGCACAAGAATTGGACATGGGTGATTCAGACACATATCATCATCCTTCCTACTACTACAAGTGGGTTTCACCCAAAAACACCACATTACTCAAAATCATGCAAACTCATGTTCCATATGATGATTCTAACACATATTCATGCTTAATTTCATAATAATTCATGGATTGATCATAAACCCACTTCATACAAAATCATTAAATTAAATTCTACAAAATACCCCATGATTGTTAGTACTACATCATCAATAAATCGAGTTCATGCATTATAGGCTGAAATCCTTTTTCAATTTAGACTAATTGCATCAACTTTGAGCCTTCCTCTTTTCTCCTTCTTTTGGGTGGCGACCCACACACATGTAAGGGAGTGTAGGATTTTGACTCCAAAAATCCACTTTTATTGACCATTTTATTTATTTTCCAACAAGGTCACATTTGGTCCTTGTACTTTTCCTCATTCTTCCTGTTTAGCCCTTTTAATTAAGTTATGTTACCTAGTTATTCTATGTAATGGCATAACATAAGAAAACTTACTAACGAATAAAATATTCAAGTTTTGCGGCGTTACAAAAAATTGGCATTGTTGAATGCAAAAAGTCGTCTTTTGTTTGGATGTTGCTTGCACCATCATGCTTCATTCTCATGCCCCCCATAAGTTCTTGGGTAGTTAAAGTTCGTTCTGTGCCCTCATTTGTAATTGGAGTCAAACTTTTTTTTCATGTTACCTAGACAAATTCCATTTCAACTCATACTAAAAAAATTTAGGTGTGTAACGTAGATCCATGCTCATCATCCAAGTATCACAAAAATTGAATCCCAAGCCACTTGATGGATCTTTCTCGGTTACTCTTGCACGTAGAAAAGGGTATCAATGTTATAATCCTTCTTTTCACTGACACTTTTATAGTATTGATGCTAGTTTTCATCGTTCATGCTCATATGCACTTTGTAAAGTCTCCCAATCCAACTTCTGACTAGTTTCCTGATCCTAATCATATTTTATCAAAGTTTGCCATTATTCCAACCACCATGTATCCTTTGTTTCATTTATCCTGAAATCATGTACCACAAATCCCATCCCTTCTACTAGCCTACCAAAAGAGCTCCCAATGTTATATGTCACATACTCGACGGCATAGGAGTAAGACAATAGATATGTTTAGTTGACAACTGTGCCATGACCATGGTATGTGATTGGTTCCATTTTCTATGATTGAGCTTGATACACATGTTCCGACATCACTCTTTCCAGATTTTACCGTTACTAGAATTGTTGTACATTATACCTCTTCTTGTATAATTCCATATGTACACGTTTATCATCCCTCTAGTGCACGTATATCATAAGGAACCTGTTGAACACACATGTTTCCAAAATGTTGTATGTGATTATTTGCATTAGTTGTGTCAAAATTAATCATTGTCTGCTCCACCCACTTGATGTCATTAACGTCTTTCTTTAAGGTGTTCTTGAGGAGCAAAATTATGTGGAGCAACCACCTTGTTTATTGTTGAGGAGGAGACCTCGAAGCTATGTACACTATCTCACCTTATATGTTGCCCCAAAAGGTCTCCAAGGGTATGTTTAATCGGTTTTTATTCTTATGTGGGAATTTAAGATGGTTCATAGTAGCTATGATAACTTTTTTTTCATCAGACATCATAAGAGTTGAAGGATTCTTTTAGTCGTTTATGTGAATGAAATCCAAATCATAAGAGATGATGAGGTCGGGATGATCGAGCTCAATTAGTTCTTTGATGCCAATTCCAGGTAATTTATTTGGTTGACTAAAATTCTTCCATGGGATATAATTATCTCATCATCCTCAAGGAATATTTCTTTCTTAATGATCTCGTTTGAATCAAATGCTCCCGGTGTGCTTGCCTTTGTAACAATTTTCTGGACATATACTATACGCGTCGTATAGAGACCCTTTTTAGACTTTCTGAGTCTGAACTCCCGGCAAAATCAGTAAGATACCTTAAAATCCTTGTACATGGTTCCTATACGACGTTTATAGCACTATACGCGTCGTATATGGTTTAATACTTCAACTACCACAGTCATATACGACACATATAGACCTATACGCATCGTATAACTTATTTTTTCTCATGAATTTAATGCACTGAAATCCTATACGACATGTTTAGCTCTCTACGAGCCTTATAGCTCTGTTAACCAATGCCAATTTAATAAATATAGTATAACCTTCCTTTTTCTCATGAATCTAATTCACTGAAATCCTATACGATGTGTATAGCTCTCTACTTGCCTTATAGCTCTCTTAATCAATGCCAATTTAATAAATATACGTTTATCACTTTGCCAATTATTATATATATAAAAATAGAAGTCTATTAATAGTGTTTAAATATTATAATAATATATATAGTTTTTAATACTTTTATTATCTTCTTTACTTTTTTAGTTGCACTGATTTTGAAAATCTTTTAGTTCGGGAAATTCGGTACTGCTACCCAGTACCATTTGCTCATCCCTGATCACAGGTACCGTACGAACAACAACGATATCCTGCAACTTTTTTGTTGATTTTCTTCAACTTTTAATGATTTCTTTATTTAGTTTTAGGGGTAGGGATGAGCTCGGTGTCAACCAATACCGAATCGGTATTGGTACCGAAAATACCAGTTACGGTACCAGTATAAGAAGGTAAAAACCGGTAGCGAACTGGTATTAGAAACGCCAAAAGTCGTATCGAATTGGTACTTAAGATCTTTCGGTCCGGGAAATTCGGTACTGCTACCCAGTACCATTTGCTCATCCCTGATCACAGGTACCGTACGAACAACAACGATATCGTGCAACTTTTTTGTCGATTTTCTTCAACTTTTAATGATTTCTTTATTTAGTTTTAGGGGTAGGGATGAGCTCGGTGCCAACCAATACCGAATCGGTATTGGTACCGAAAATACCAGTTACGGTACTGGTATAAGAAGGTAAAAACCGGTAGCGAACTGGTACCAGGAACGCCAATAGTCGTATCGAATTGGTACTTAAAAACTTTCGGTTCGGGAAATTCGGTACCCATATAGTGTTTTAAATATTATAATAATATCTAAAAAAATTTTAATACTTTTATTATCTTCTTTACTTTTTAAGTTGGATAAGCTTGTGCCAACAGGTACTGGTATAAAAAATACTGATACGCTTATCGGTACATGAAGGTAAAAACTGGTACCAGCCTGGTACAGAAAACGCCAAAAGTCGGTATCGAATTGATTTTGAAAATCTTTTAGTTCGGGAAATTCGGTACTGCTACCCGGTACCATTTACTCATCCCTGATCACGAGTACCGTACGAACAACAACGGTATCGTGCAACTTTTTTTTTGTTGATTTTCTTCAATTTTTAATGATTTCTTTTTTTAGTTTCCGTGGTAGGGATGAGCTGGGTGCCAACCAATACTAAATCGGTACTGGTACCGAAAATACCAGTTACGGTACCGATATATGAAGGTAAAAGCGTTAGCGAACCGGTACCAGGAACGCCAAAAGTCGTACTGAATTGGTACTTAAGATCTTTCGGTTCGGGAAATTCGGTACCGGTACAGAGTATCATTTGCTCATCTCTGACCACTGGTTTCAAACGAACAACATCACTACCAGTCAGTTCGAGCTGGTAGAGTTGGGCTTCAGATGACATTGGCTAGAACCTACAAGATCACAAGAAAAGAAACGCACCGTTAGCCTCGTCACAGGGAGGGGGGCCTCTCTGTGACCAAGCTCGGGCGTGAGTGTGACATTTGTGTTTGTAATCATTGTATATACTCTGAATAACTCAGTTATCAATAAAACAATGTTATTTGGCCCCAATATTTGTTTATTTATGTTTGACATTTTGCATGTTTTGATTTTTGTTCAATTTCAAACTCTATATCGCTTTCTGGAAAGTTATACGCACACCGATGCGTAAACGTAATTAGTTTAACGTGGAAAACCCTCCAGAACATCTATTTATGCTTAACATACCTTAAATAATCTTTACATAACTTAGAAATAAGTTTTGAAGGCTTTGGTATGGCAAAATCAAGTTTATTCGATTACAGGGACTATTTTTGACAAACTGCGAAAGTATGCCGATTCGTACTGTAACGAACATTCCGGAACATGACCATAAGTTAAACATACCCTAAATATCCTTCACATAGCTTAGAAATAGGCTTTGAGCGGTTCGGTGTGCTAAAACAAACTTTTAGGTCAAACAGGGACTAAAAGCGTCAAAAAGTGCATAAGTTTGCATTTTCGCGCATAAATTACGTTCTAAACACATCCGGACATCCAAAAATTTTTGTAATCATTAAAATATTTTATTTTAGTGATTGGAATGCTAAAATTCCATTCGTCGTGCAATTTGGATCGTTTTTCGCGTCCGTTCGTGTTTCATCGTAATTAACCAAACAACGCAACCGTACGACCAAACGAACCGACATCCATGATATTTCCAAGCATATTTCAAGTCCCCTATGCTTTAACATCCTTATAGAGTCTAAAAATTTGGTTAAACGGGTGTTAGAAGTGAAAAACGCAAGTTTGGATGTCAAAAGGGCCAAAGTTGCAACAAATGAAAACTTGTGAGTGTGACCAGCCTGGCCCGACCGTGGCTTACGGTTTGTAGAATGGGACTTACGGTTTGGTCTGCCAGCATTGCATTTTTTTCTTTGGTGGCCCCTCAACCAAAACCCATCAATTGCAATACCATGAGCTGGTTTTGGATACCCATAGCATTGTAAAACAATGGGTAATACACGGAAGGTCAAGATTAAAGCACATTAATCGAGGAACGATCCTAACGGTTGTCCAAAATCTATATAAACCCACTTGATTCACTTCATTCTTCACACATTTGTTCTCATTTTTGCTCTAAGTTGAAGCTCTCAAGCTTCATACCTGAGTAATTTGAGTTCAAATCTTCAAGGCTTGGACCGTTTGTAAGTTTCTTTCATTCTTTTACGCGTTTTTAAGCACGAAAGTCAAACAGTGTTTGACTTTCTGCTTTGACCAGTTTATGGTCAACACGAAGTTCGTTTGAACTTCGCAACGTGAGCGTAATCACGATGGTCATAGTCCTTTGTGAATATACATACTGATTACCACGTTATTTTGGTGTAGTGACGAGTCATAGTTTCGGTCAAAATGCGCGTTTATGCGTATTTTGTAACCAAACTATTCTTGGGTATCAAAACCCTTTGTTTTGATATCAAACTTCTTTTCAAACTTTTTTAAACATGTTCTAACATGTTTAACTCGTCACTTTAGGTTAAGTGCTTATATAGGGTCGTAAAGATAAGCGGTCTAAACAACCGCTTAGACTTTCGAACCCGACCCGTTTGGTAGATCATTAGGATCCGACCAAACATATTTTGTGACCATAGTTGTATAGGGAATAACCTTCCGAGGTTATACCTTATGGTCACTTCGTTTAGTTAGTTGTATGATAGGTAGTTTATATGCCTTAGGAAAATGACCAAAATGCTTTTTTTGCGCATAAATTCATTTTAAGCATATGTAACCTAAATTTGGACATCTAAACTGATTAGGAAACATTATTAGACATGTTAAGGCATATAATACTTGTCATAGGACTAGTTAGGCGGTCTGAACGTGTTTTACGCGAACGACGCGTTAAAGTAGTGTAAGCTACCTAAACGGGTCGTAGTGGGTCATAAGCACTTAGCTTAGGTTTCAATTTAGAATGTAGGCTTTGTTAAACCATATTACATATGTTCCTATACACATTTGGTTTACGAAACCACATTTTATCCGATCTTCTGATTTAGGTCCGGTTTATTAACATAGCTACCTATATTAGGTGTTGTTTGATTTCGTGATCCTCTAGCTTTGCTTGGTTGTTATTCAAGGACTTCTAAGCATTCTCAGGTGAGTACATAGACCCCTCTTTTACTGTTTTCAAACTGTTTTGGGGTGGAACACATCTGCCTACTTGTTACTTTCGTGCTTTTCATGCTTTCATAATATATACTTGTGTTCATTAGTACACATATAGTACATGATTTCATATTGTTTTGCTATGTATGTTCACTTAGGATGCTAGCACATTGATTTTCATATATTACATTTGTTGCATATGTTTACTCAGCATATGGACACATTGATTTACATTGCATTTCTGTTGCATATGTTCACTCAGCATATGAACACATTGTTTTACATTTCTACCTTGTATGTTCACTTAGCATACTAGGTACATTGTTTTCATAAAACATGCTTACATTTGGTATGACATTTGGTTTGTTTAACGAAACTGAAATACGTTCATTAACATTAGCTACGCCGCTCGGTAGTAAGTAGTGGTACCATAGGACTTGACAACTCCCATTTCTGAAATCTTGGGTTTGTTTGGATGGAAGGAATGACTGAATCCGAAAACATTTTTGATAACCCTTGATTTGTTCTAGGGTTTATCTTACAGTCTCAAGGCTTGGATGTATATGTTTAACAATACCGCATAGATGTTTGTATCAGTAAAGCATGCATTTATTTTACAAAACATAACTTTTGATTTATTCAAATACATTGTTTTGTACATTTTACATATGGTTAGAGCGGATATTTTTATCTACTTTGCCATACATAACATCTGATTACACATTACATGACTTACAATAGACATTGTATACATAAACATTTGACATTTGTTTAAACAAGACATGTTGGTGGTATGTTTGGTTAACTGATTTATGTAACGAGACGTGTGTAATATGATGAAAGCATGGTGGATACGCTGCTGGTACTTCCTATATATAAGTGTTTTTATGATATTACATATCGTAGCGTTATGTAAACCATTTCAATTTTGACATATTACATTTTATACAAAGAACATATTTTCACATAAACATTGTTTTACAAATAACATAATTTATACAAATTCTTTTATTTGGTTATTTATTTAAGCATACATCATCCTTTTATATCATCAAATCCTTATCGATTTTCATATGATTTACAAAGAAAAACATTTTACAAGGTTCATGACTAACTTTTATTAAACTTTTCTTTCAAATACAAGTCATGACTCCTATTTTAACAAAACCTTTGTATCTCACAGACATTTTTATACTGACGTACCTATTTATTACATGTGTTTTCAGGAGCTGATGCATAGGATGAGCAAGATACACTTAGGCGGACCTGTGCCTTAGTGACATAAAATGAAGCTATACTAGTTTAAATTATGCTATGTACTCTTTGTTTATGTTGTTTTAAGACAATGTAACCCTCTTGTTTATTAATAAAACAAAATTTTAATTTCCATGGTTGTGAAACAATAATTCTGTTGCAACACTCCCCGATGTTTCCGCCGCGATTTGATGTTTTACGCGGTCGGCGTGTGACAGAAGAGTTGGTATCAGAGCCAATGGTTATAGGGAATTAGGTTATTAGTAATGCTTTGACCTAGACTATAACTTTTCTAGGACCCTAACACAAGTTATCTTGTGTTTAGATCTTAAAACATGCACTTCACCTATCCTTAGGCGATTGCCAAAACAAGAACTCAATTTTCCAAAACGATTTTTGAAAATCAATCATCTGTTTTTAAATGATTTGTTATAAGGTTTTGAACCCTCCATTTTTCCAAATTAATTTTGAAAATAATCACCCACCCTTTCGGATGATTCGTTTTCGGCTTAATGCCTTCCGAATTTTCAAAATCTCGTCAAAGTTTTGGGCCTAAATAATGTGAGCACGTGCAATCTGGAAGAGTGGATGCCTGTACCTCGAGTTTTCTGTCTAGGATAAGTGTTCGTACAAATCCACATAATCGGACCAGTCACTCTTACCAGGGAACTCTTGGGGTGAGTGTCCACTTATAGGCTAAAGCATGTCTTCGCGATGCATTATTTTTAACCCGTTTACTTTGATTAGTCACTGTGTGTCATTTGTTTGCTTTGTGGTACGGACGAATGACCACCATCTTTGCTTTTGTCGATTTTTGTATCATCTTGCTTTTCATCTAATCATCTCACTCGTTTCCTCTTATGTTTCCTCTTTTAGAATGCCTCCTCGACCCGAAAATCTGTTACCTAATGCCGAAATGGCAGCAATCATTGCACAACAAATGGCTGCTGTACTCCCAGACATTATTGCTCAAGTTAACCAAGCCAACAATAACAATAATGCTCCATGAAACTTCAAAAGTTTCAATTCGGCTAACCCACTCAAGTTCAGTGGTTCTGAGGGAGCAACTGTGCTCCTACAGTGGTTTGAGAGCATTGAGAGTACCTTTCGTCATGTTCAGTGTCCTTATAATCGGAAGGTCGAGTTCGCTTCTAGTATGTTCCAAAAGAGGGCTCTTAGTTGGTGGAACGGGGTAATGAGAGATTGTGGTGCTAAGGTTGCTTTAGCACAGACCTGGGCAGAGCTTAGGGCTTTAATGATGAGGGAATTTTGTCCTTGTCATGAGCAGAGGGCGTTGGAAAGAGAGTTTGATGACTTGCAACAGGACAGTGGTGAACACCGGGCTTATACCGATAGGTACGAGGAGCTGAGTTTGTTATGCCCTACGATGGTTACCCCACTCGAGAAAGCTATTGAGAGGTATGTTGATGGTTTACCTGACCCCGTGCAAGACATCGTCACTAGTAGCAACCCTACCACAGTTCGTCAGGCGATCGAGTTAGCTGCGAATTTGACTGAGTCGCAGATCAGAAATGGTAAGCTAAATAGCAAAGGTGACAAGGATAAGAAACAGTCATCTGATAAGGGTGAGAGTAAGATTGTCAAGAAAGCTGGGCCTTCAAAAAAGTCTAGGAAGCGCAAGGCTTCCCAAAATTTTGGTGTTACAGCGCAGGCCAACCAAGCAGCTCCAAATCAGGCCGCACAGACACCTGCCAAGAAACCATACCTTGGCAATGCACCTCTGTGCAACAGGTGTAATGGTCATCATCAGCCGCATATTCAGTGTCGTTATTGTACTAATTGTGGAAAATCTGGTCACCTTGTCGCCACATGTCGTCTTCCTGCTAATCAGAATCAAGTTGCACAGAACCCTGCTAAGCAAGCTGCTCAACCACCTGCTCAGCAACAAGCACAGGCTGCACGACCTCACTATCCTCCTGGTTCATGCTATAATTGTGGGGATCTGACCCACTACCGTAACTAGTGTCCGAGGTTGGTGAATGCAAATCAGGCTCAAGCTCGTGGATGAGTCTACAACATGAACGCTAATGAGGCGCGAGCAGACAACGAAGTGGTCAACGGTACGTTCTTTATTAACAATCAGCCTGCATCTGTTCTTTTTTATTCAGGTGCCGATAAGAGTTTTGTGTCTTTATCTTTCGAGCCTTTGCTCCGCATGTCTAGAACAAAACTAGGAAAGCCTTTGACAGTAGAAGTTGCTAGTGGTGAACCCATTGTTCTCGATTCTGTTTTTCAAAATTGTCAGTTGAACCTTAATAACCATCTTTTTCCTATTGACCTCACGCCTATGCAACTTGGAAGCTTCGACATCATAGTGGGAATGGAATGGTTGGCCAAATATCACGCAGAGGTAGTTTGCTTTGAGAAAATCGTTCGTGTGCCTCTTTCGTCTGGTAAGATCCTAGAGGTTTGTGGTGAGAAACCTGCTAGTAGCCTCAAACTCATGTCTTGTACTCAAGCTCGGAAGTATCTGTGAAACAACTATGTGGCCTTTTTTGCACATGTTGTGGCAGATAAAGGCAAAGGTAAGTCGATTCAAGATATCCCTGTTGTTCGGGATTATCCTGAAGTTTTTCCTGAAGAATTACCTGGTTTACCCCCAGCACACCAAGTCGAGTTTCCTATTGATCTTGTACCTGGTGCAAATCATATCGCTCGATCTCCGTATCATCTTGCACTGTCCGAGATGCAAGAGTTATCTAAGCAGCTTCAAGAGCTTTCTGACAAAGGTTTTATCCGTCCTAGCTTTTCACCTTGAGGTGCTCCCGTTCTTTTTGTCAAGAATAAAGATGGATCTTTCAGGATGTGCATCGATTACCATGAGCTTAACAAGCTTACCATCAAGAATCGATATCCCCTACCTCGCATTGATGATCTCTTTGATCAGTTACAGGGTGCTTCTTATTTTTCAAAGATTGATCTGCGTTCTGGGTATCATCAGCTTCGTGTACTTGAAGAAGATATTCCCAATACTGCTTTCCACACAAGATATGGGCATTATGAGTTCACAGTTATGCCTTTTGGTTTGACTAATGCTCCTGCTGTTTTCATGGACTTGGTGAATAGGGTTTGTAAGCCTTATTTGGACAAGTTCATCATCGTTTTCATTGATGATATCTTGATATATTCCAAGACTCGAGCCGATCATGAGCAGCATCTTCGTCTTACTCTGGAACTCGTGAAGAAAGAACAACTTTTCGCCAAATTTTCCAAGTGCGAATTTTGGCTTAAGGAAGTTCAATTTTTGGGACATATCATCAACGAACAAGGTATTCATGTAGATCCCTCCAAGATCAGTGCGATTAAGGATTGGGATATGCCTACTACTCTAACCGAGCTTCGTTCTTTTCTTGGTCTTGCGGGTTATTACCGCCGCTTCATTGAAAACTTCTCGAAGATTGCAGTTCCTCTAACTGCTCTAACTCAGAAGAACAAACCCTTTGAATGGGGAACCAAACAAGAAGAAGCGATTCAGACCTTGAAGCAGAAGCTTTGCGATGCACCTATTCTATCTTTACCTGAGGGCAACGATGATTTCGTCGTATATTGTGATGTATCCAAATTAGGTCTTGGCTGCGTTCTCATGCAAAGGAACAAAGTCATAGCATACGCATCAAGACAGCGCATCTGGGTAGTTGTTGATCGTCTTACAAAGTCAGCGCATTTGTTGCCAATCCGTGAGGATCTATCTGCCGACAAGCTGGCTAAAATCTATGTGGATGAGATTGTATCCCGCCATGGTGTACCTTTGAACATTATTTCTGACAGAGATTCTCGATTCTCGTCTCGTTTTTGGAGAACCATGCAATCTGCTATGGGGACCCAACTTAATTTGAGCACTGCTTATCATCCGCAATCTGATGGTCAATCTGAAAGAACAATCCAGACTTTGGAGGATATGCTTAGAGCTTGTGTGATCGATTTTGGTGGTAGTTGGGATTCGTATCTTCCATTGATTGAATTCTCCTACAACAACAGTTATCATTCCAGCATCAACATGGCTCCTTTCGAAGCTCTCTATGCTCGAAAATGTCATTCACCAGTCTGCTGGAATGAGATCGGTGAAGCTCAGCTTACTGGACCTGAGCTCATTCTAGAGACGACAGATAAGGTTAAGAAAGTTCGCGATAACCTTCAGACAACTCGAAGCCGTCAAAAGAGTTACACGGATCGACGACGCAAGCCCTTGGAATTTCAAGTCGGTGATCCCGTTCTACTCAAGGTTTCACCTTGGAAAGGTGTGATCAGATTTGGAAAGACAGGAAAACTTGCACCTAGATATGTTGGACCATTCAAGATCGTCGAAAGAATCGGAAAGGTAGCCTACAGACTTGAGTTACCTCCTGAACTTGGAAAAGTTCATCCAACCTTCCACGTGTCCAATCTCAAAAAGTGTTTAGCTGATGAGAACCTCCACATACCACTTGATGAGATTCGGGTTGATAACACGATGCATTTTGTTGAGAAACCTGTGGAAATCATGGAACGTGAAGTCAAATGGCTCAAACGCAAGCGCATTCCACTTGTCAAAGTTCACTGGGAATCTAAATGTGGACCAGAATTTACTTGGGAGCGTGAAGATCAAATGAAGGCAAAATATCCGCATCTATTCTCACAAGTTTCCTCTAAATAAATTTCGGGACGAAATTTCGTCAAGTAGGGGAGACTGTGACATCTGTGCTTGTAATCATTGTATATACTCTGAATAATTCAGTTATCAATAAAACAATGTTATTTGGCCCCAATATTTATTTATGAGTAAACTGCCATTTTGGTCCCTGTGGTTTGGCCAGTTTTGCCACTTTAGTCCAAATCTCAAACTTATTACATCTGGGTCCCTGTGGTTTGCATTTTGTTTCCATTTTAGTCCAAATTTCAAATTTGACCAGATTTCCCTATTTTTTTTACTGTTGCAACCTCCTATTTTGTCCTTTAGTGCAGGGGCATTTTGTTCATTTTTTAAATTTCATTTTTTTTTCAATAAAACCCAGATAAAAATAATCATCTCTTTCTTCTCTCTCTCTATAGACCACCACCACCGCCACCTCCTCCCTCTCTCTCTTCTCTCTCTCTATAGCACCACCACCACTGCCACTCCAAACATCAACATCAAAACCCAGATCAAGAACATCATCAAAACCCAGACAAGAACATCATCAAAACCCATACATCATCAAAACCCAGACATCATCAGAACATCATCAAAACCCAGATCAAGAACATCATCAAAACATCATCAAATATCATATTTGCAATAAAACCCAGATCAAGAACATCATCAAAACCCAATTCCAATATTCCATACCTAATTTCTGTAGCAAAGTTAAAACACAATTTATGATTACGACAAACCATAAATCGACGGTTACACAATTCTATCAGCGAGCCTCACCTTCACCAACATGAGAGCACTAAACACCTCTTCTTCAAGCTCAACAACTCTTTTATTCAACCACATATATTCACAGTTAGTGAAACAAAACCTAGAAAATCAAGAACCACCATCCATCACCGTAAATCCATCATCGTAAATCCACCACCGGCAGATCTGAACCACCATCCATCACCGTAAATCCACCACCGGCAGATCTGAACCACTTCATAAAACATCCAAAATCCCCAAACACCCAAAATCCCCTATCACCGGAGTTGAACGTCATAAAACATCCAAAATCCCCAAACACCCAAAATCCCCTATCACCGGAGTTGAACCACTTCATAAAACATCCAAAATCCCCAAACACCCAAAATCCCCTATGGAGGATAGATCTGTGTAGAGAGAGAGAGAGAGAGAGTGTGTATGGCGGTGGTGAACGGTGGTGATTTGTGGTGATGACGGTGGTGAACGGTGTAGAGAGAGAGAACTGAGAGAGAAAAAGTGTGTATAGCGGTGGTGAACGGTGGTGATTTGTGGTGATGACAGTGGTGAATGGTGTAGAGAGAGAGAGAACTGAGAGAGAGAGTGTGGATCTGTGTTGTTTTAGTGAGAGAGAGAGAGAGAGATCGAGGGTTATATAGATTGTATATGTATGTGTGTATATTAATATATATATATATATATATATATATTTTGGAATTAAGAAAATGTTAAATGAAAAGCAAAATGACTAAAATACCCCAGAACTGAAAGACAAAATAGGAGGTTGCAACAGGGAAATCTGGTCAAATTTGAAATTTGGACTAAAATGGCAACAAAATGCAAACCACAGGGACCCAGATGTAATAAGTTTGAGATTTGGACTAAAGTGGCAAAACTGGCCAAACCACAGTGACCAAAATGGCAGTTTACTCTTTGTTTATTTATGTTTGACATTTTGCATGTTTTGATTTTTGTTCAATTTCAAACTCTATATCGCTTTCTGGAAAGTTATACGCAAACCAATGCGTAAACGTAATCAGTTTAATGCAACAAACACTCTGGAACATCTATTTATGCTTAACATACCTTAAATAACCTTTACATAACTTAGAAATAAATTTTGAAGGCTTTGGAAAGGCAAAATCAAGTTTATTCGCTTATAGGGACTATTTTCGACAAACTGCGAAAGTATGCCAATTCATAGTGTAACCAACATTCCGGAACATGACCATAAGTTAAACATACCCTAAATATCCTTCACATAGCTTAGAAATAGGCTTTGAGGGGTTCGGTGTGCTAAAACAAACTTTAAGTCAAACAGGGACTAAAAGCGTCAAAAAGTGCATAAGTTTGCATTTTCACGCATAACTTACGTTCTAAACACATCCGGACATCCAAAACTTTTTGTAATCATTAAAATATTTTATTTTAGTGATTGGAATGCTAAAATACCATTCGTCGTGCAATTTGGATCGTTTTTTGTGTCCGTTCGTGTTTCGTCGTAATTAACCGAATAACGCAACCGTACGACCAAACGAACCGACATCCATTATAATTCCAAGGATATTTCAAGTCCCCTATGCTTTATCATCCTTATAGAGTCTAAAAAATTTGGTTAAACGGGTGTTAGAAGTGAAAAAAGCAAGTTTGGATGTCAAAAGGGCCAAAGTTGCAACAAATGAAAACTTGTGAGTGTGACCAGCCTGGCCCGACCGTGGCTTACGGTTTGCAGAATGGGACTTACGGTTTGGTCTGCCAGCATTGCATTTTTTTCTTTGGTGGCCCCTCAACCAAAACCCATCAATTGCAATACCATGAGCTGGTTTTGGACACCCATAGCATTCTAAAACAATGGGTAACACATGGAGGGTCAAGATTAAAGCACATTAATCGAGGAACGATCCTAACGGTTGTCCAAAATCTATATAAACCCACTTGATTCACTTCATTCTTCACACATTTTTTCTCATTTTTGCTCTAAGTTGAAGCTCTCAAGCTTCATACCTGAGTAATTTGAGTTCAAATCTTCAAGGCTTGGACCGTTTGTAAGTTTCTTTCATTCTTTTACGCGTTTTTAAGCACGAAAGTCAAACAGTGTTTGACTTTCTGCTTTGACCAGTTTATGGTCAACACGAAGTTCGTTTGAACTTCGCAACGTGAGCGTAATCACGATGGTCATAGTCCTTTGTGAATATACATACTGATTACCACGTTATTTTGGTGTAGTGACGAGTCATAGTTTCGGTCAAAATGCGCGTTTATGCGTATTTTGTAACCAAACTATTCTTGGGTATCAAAACCCTTTGTTTTGATATCAAACTTCTTTTCAAACTTTTTTAAACATGTTCTAACATGTTTAACTCGTCACTTTAGGTTAAGTGCTTATATAGGGTCGTAAAGATAAGCGGTCTAAACAACCGCTTAGACTTTCGAACCCGACCCGTTTGGTAGATCATTAGGATCCGACCAAACATATTTTGTGACCATAGTTGTATAGGGAATAACCTTCCGAGGTTATACCTTATGGTCACTTCGTTTAGTTAGTTGTATGATAGGTAGTTTATATGCCTTAGGAAAATGACCAAAATGCTTTTTTTGCGCATAAATTCATTTTAAGCATATGTAACCTAAATTTTGACATCTAAACTGATTAGGCAACATTATTAGACATGTTAAGGCATGTAATACTTGTCATAGGACTAGTTAGGCGGTCCGAACGCGATTTACGCGAACGACGCGTTAAAGTAGCGTAAGCTACCTAAACGGGTCGTAATGGGTCATAAGCACTTAGGTTAGGTTTCGATTTAGAATGTAGGATTTGTTCAACCATATTACATGAGTTCCTGTACTCATTTTTTTTACGAAACCACATTTAATCCGATCTTCCAATTTAGGTCCGGTTTATTAACATAGCTACCTATATTAGGTGCCGTTTGATTCCGTGATCCTCTAGCTTTGCTTGGTTGTTATTCAAGGACTTCTAAGCATTCTCAGGTGAGTACATAGACCCCTCTTTTACTGTTTTCAAACTGTTTTGGGGTGGAACACATGTGCCTACTTGTTACTTTCGTGCTTTTCATGCTTTCATAGCATATACTTGTTATGGTCATTAGTACGCATATAGTACATGATTTCATATTGTTTTGCTATGTATGTTCACTTAGCATGCCAGCACATTGATTTTCATATATTACATTTGTTGCATATGTTTACTCAGCATATGGACACATTGATTTACATTGGATTTCTGTTGCATATGTTCACTCAGCATATGAACACATTGTTTTACATTTCTACCTTGTATGTTCACTTAGCATACTAGGGTACATTGTTTTCATAAACCATGTTTACATTTGGTATGACATTTGGTTTGTTTAACGAAACTGAAATACGTTCATTAACATTAGCTACGCCGCTTGGTAGTAAGTAGTGGTACCATAGGACTAGACAACTCCCATTTCTGAAATCCTGGGTTTGTTTGGATGGAAGGAATGACTGAATCCGAAAACATTTTTTATAACCCTTGATTTGTTCTAGGGTTTATCTTACAGTCTCAAAGCTTGGATGTATACGTTTAACAATACTGCATAGATGTTTGTATCAGTAAAGCATGCATTTATTTTACAAAACATAACTTTTGATTTATTCAAATACATTGTTTTGTACATTTTACATATGGTTAGAGTGGATATTTTTATCTACTTTGCCATACATAACATCTGATTACACATTACATGGCTTACAATAGACATTGTATACATAAACATTTGACATTTGTTTAAACAAGACATGTTGGTGGTATGTTTGGGTAAGTGATTTATGTAACGAGATATGTGTAATATGATGAAAGTATGGTGGATATGCCGCTGGTACTTCCTATATATAAGTGTTTTTATGATATTACATATCGTAGCGTTTTGTAAACCATTTCAATTTTGACATATTACATTTTATACAAAGAACATATTTTCACATAAACATTGTTTTACAAATAACATAATTTATACAAATTCTTTTATTTGGTTATTTATTTAACCATACATCTTCCTTTTATATTATCTAATCCTTATCGATTTTCATATGATTTACAAAGAAAAACATTTTACAAGGTTCATGACTAATTTTTATTAGACTTTTCTTTCAAATACAAGTCATGAATCCTATTTTAACAAAACCTATGTATCTCACAGGCATTTTTATGCTGACTTACCTATTTTCACATGTGTTTTCAGGAGCTGATGCATAGAATGAGCAAGATACACTTTGGCGGACCTGTGCCTTAGTGACATAAAATGAAGCTAGACTAGTTTAAATTATGCTATGTACTCTTTGTTTATGTTGTTTTAAGACAACGTAACCCTCTTGTTTATAAATAAAACAAAACTTTAATTTCCATGGTTGTGAAACAATAATTCGGTTGCAACACTCCCCGACGTTTCCGACGCGGTTTGATGTTTTATGCGGTCGGGGTGTGACAGTGAGAATAAGTATTTGTGAGGAGAGGTAAGTCATTGAGAGAGAGAGAGAGAGAGGATAGTTTAGAGAGAGAAAGTAGCGATTACCCTTGGTGAGGAGTCTTGGCGGGGTATTTATAATTTTGGGGGATGCTGACGTGGCGAGTTAGTTAGGGTCGGACCAGTCGTTGTCATGGCAGTTAAAGCCGTGGGTCCCAGTTAGTTACGATGGATCAGTATGTTGGATTGTTCCGTCTGTGGCATTAGGTACGACCGATCCTTTGAGCTTTCGGTTCAGTTTTGTGTTCGTCAGGCATTCGGTCCGACCAAGGACGTATCCTCATCAAGTCCCCTTAGTTCGTAGCATTTATTCAGCAAAAGCTAAATGGCGAAGTTTTGGTGACTCCAGGCCTTTATTTTCCGTAGGTTTCGTTGATTTTTGAATTTTGAATTTTGGCGGTGATATTTGTTTTGGTGACCGTCGGTTATCCTATCTTTACCCTAATCGATGTGACTTTTGATATGCGTCACCCACCCTGACGTGTCAACATTTGATAGGTCATCCTCGAGGCGGTGGAGGTTTTATAAAAAGGATAAAATATCTTTTCTTTTTACCTTTTTACTTCATCTTCTTCCTCTTCTTTTTCTCTGAGGTGAAACACTGTTTATCTATCAGGTTAGTGTCTTCTTTTTACCATGGCGAATAAGAGTAATTTGTCCGATTGCTATAATATTCTAAATAAAAACGGCCTGAAATGGTATGTGGAGCAATACGCCATTCCTGCTTCTTTAAATCCTGTTCTTCCCAAGAAAGATACAGCCATTTATCCTTTTGTCCCGGGGAAGATAGGGGTTTACACCCGTATGTTCGACTACTGCAACTATCGTCTTCCTTTGACGAAGTTCTTGGTCGAGGTTTTTCTGTTTCATGAGGTTCATCTCTCTCAAATGAACCCTTTTGGCCTTGCCAAGGTGTGTCATTTTGAGCTGGCTTGTCGTGGTTTGAACTCCGAACCGGATTTGAATGTGTTCCGGGCTTTCTATAAGCTAAATCGGTCCGGTAGCTGGTACACCTTCGAAGTTAGGAAGAAAAATGCCTGTTGTTATACGTGGATTACCTACAGTTTGAAAGATTGGAAAGACCGCTTCTTCCTGGTAGACGACCGGTGCGTTCCGTCCGAGATGACGTGGAGACTGAAAAAGTCCCGTCTTCTAGGTCCTCTTCCTGAAGACTTCGTGTTTGATAAAAATTTATATGCGACTTTGATCAGGGAGGCCGGGCGTGTTAAAAAATACCCGGAACACATTCTAGTCATGGGACGGATAACACGATCTGTTCTGAACCGGCATGGTACCCTACCCTTAAATGGAATGGAGAGGGTTAGTTATGTGTTTAACTGGAGATAGTGCTTCTCGTACTATTCATTTTTTTATTTTTTTTATTTTTTGTATGTTGTATGCATCGTTCATGCGAGACTGTTAATATTATTGTTTTTTTTTGTGCAGTTATGGGTTTGAAAGATGCCCTGAGATTGAAGTCCTTTGATTCTACCGAACTTGATGTTCGAGCCACGAAGACACCGAAAGGCAACCCACCGTATCTTAATGTTGTGCAAGAGAACCTTTATCAAATCAGAGAGCCGACTGCCCCGGTTGATCAAGGAGGTTCGGCTGGCCAAGGGGGTTCGGGCTCGGCTCCTTCGATACGGACGATGAATTTGGCTTTGGCTCAAGCGGCAGTGGTGGTCTGTGGTGACAAAGGAAAAAAGACGGGTTCAAGCGAAGCGAAGGGGTCCGGTTCCAAGATTGTTTTGTATGGTTTGGAACACCTCTCTGTGGAGGACGAAGGAATGAATGCTGAAGATGAAGGTGATGATGATGATGCTGAGGCGTGTCCTCAGGTTAGCTTGAAAAGAGGACGAACCACTTCCTCCAAGCCTGATCCGAATCCAAAACAACCGAAGAAGAAGAAGTTAGATTTTAAAATGATTGTGTTGGAGGAAGATGAAGTCGATCAAGTCACCGGGTTTTCTACCGCTGGAGGTTTACTTGAGAACCTAGACGCTCATCCACATGGTGGCAAGACCCCTAGGGATCGCCCCGTTACCCTTCCTCCAAGTCCTTTATCCTTTAGGGGGCAAGCTACCAAGGTGATTGACCATGTAGATATGCCCGATCCTCAAGTTTTTAAGAAGGTCAATCCTTCTCCGTCGGGTAAGCCTACGACCGGGGTTGCTTCTAATATTTCAAGGCCGAGTCCTCAACTGACTGATGGTGGGGATAGTGCCTCTTCATCTCCCCTGTGGTATGAAACTGAGACTGTTTTTGTATGTCGGGAGCTAGGTTCAGGCGAGGCTGTGGATGTGGATTCTGTTCATGCTCTTGAGAAATATATCCCCGATTGGTCATTGGCTAACAAGGATAGGATCATGGATGCTTTATCTACGAAGATGGCGTTATTCCACCTTGGAACTCCTACCGAGCATGCATATTATAGGAAGATGAGCGGTCCAGAGCTCGGAAACGCTCTAATGTTGAACCAGGCTCAATCCAATTCTCTGATGGTCGAGACTTATAAGCGGTGGGTCGAGGCGGAGTCGAACTGTCTCAGGTTTGAGCACGAAGTTGCCTCCTTGAAGAGTGAAGACAGTATTCGATCAAAAACAAAACAGGAGATTTCATCACTTCGTACCCAAGTGGACCAACTGAAGGAGCAAGTCTCGGAGGCGAAGGGAATCAGCAAAGCTTCACAAGCTTCAGCTGCGGCTACCTACGAGGCTCGTGACAAGGTTGTCCATGAATTAGAGAATGTGAAACTGAAGTTTGCAGAGTTAGAGAAAAAGTTGTCTGATGTTGAAGAGAGGGGTGAAGCGGAGCTAAAGGAGATGCGATCTTCCTATGATCAACTGTAGGCTGATCATCATCGTTTGATTAATGGTATGTTTGTTAAAATGCCCTCTATTGTTTTGTTTTCTTGGTTCCTTTTTAAGTCTCTTGTTTCTTTGTTTAGATAAAGTTGAACTCGAAAGAGCTCGTGATAGAGCCGTGGAGTTGCATCTGAACGCTGTTTCAGATATGAAAGACATGCTGACTCGGTACGACAAAGAGATGGTCTAATTATACGGTCTTTCATCGGAGCTTCTTCTTACCAAACAATGGTTTTTGAAGGATGGAGTGGCCTGGGTTGTTAAGCTGGTTCATCAGAGCCCTGAGTTGGAGAAGGTAGTCACAGATTTGGTGAATTGTGTCAATGTTGTGGGTGTGAATGACGGCATTAAGAAGGGCTTCCAGGCTGCCAAGGGCTCGGCTCAGTCCGTCGAAGAGGTCCTTGGGTATGATGAAGGGGCCAAAAATACCCTAGATTCAGCGATCAAAGCTTCGATGATTTTCATATCTCGGTTCTCGACAAGGTTGCGGAATTGGTGAACGAACCTCTATCCGTCATAAAACAAAGAAGCGGACTCCCCATTGTTAAGGAGGATTACGAAGCTTGATGCTTGGTTTTGTAGTCGTACAATATTAGTTTCTTTATGGCATGTAATCTGTGCAAGCTAGGTTTGCTTTGATTTTGCTGGACATGTTCTCTTTGACTTTATGGTATCGTACCTTTGATCATGATACTTAATGCTTTGGCTTTTTAGTTTTAGTTTGCGTCCAAACTTTTACTACTTAGCCGAATTATTATTGGGTCATCTTGGTGGCCGGATCGTAGCCAAAAAACTTTTATTTGCTTCAATAGATTTTGTGGTCGGCTCGTATTTGGTCCGATCCTTTTGCTTAATAGATTTTGTTATTTTTAGAACTATTTAAGCCTTCTCGATCGGCGCGAGGCATGGGTCGAGGCCCGTTCGTGCACATTTTTATATCGTTCGAACTTATACATAGATATGCTATGGTTTGTACTTGTAAAAATGCAGATCGCTTTATTTAATAATTCGATAATCATAGTTCCGGGGCAGACCCTCCCGGTTTTATAGGAAAATGGAAAATCTGTTCGGGGCATTACCCTCCCGACATTTACATGGAAAAAGTAAATAATAAGAATAGCGATTTTTCGGCCCGTAGAGGGCAGGTGTTTACATGAAACATTTCTTCAGATGAACCCCGTTCTATGTTCTTGGGACGGGGGTTCCATCAATCTTCTCAAGCACGTAGGACCCTTTGTCGCTAGCTTCTTTCACGCGATACGGTCCCTCCCACTTTGGTGTCAACTTTCCAGGAGCTTCGACGCGACTAGCATCGTTGTTTCGGAACACAAAATCTCCAACTTTGAACTTATAGAGTTTGGCATGGGCATTGTAGTACTTTTCGATCTTCTTCTTGTATCGTGCTTCTTTGATCGCACCTATGTTCCGTCTTTCTTCCAATAAATTGAGATTGGATCGGAGCTCATGTTCATTTTCCCCCCAGTTTTTACACCTTTGATTTGGGAGTCCGATCTCTGCAGGAATCACAGCTTCAGTCCCGTACGTAAGACTAAACGGTGTTTCTCCGTTACTTGTCTTGTGTAGGGTTCGGTGAGCCCACAATACGTTCGGCAACTCGTCTGCCCATCCTTTGCCTTCGCATCTGGGCCTTCTTTTTATCCCATCAACGATTCGGCGATTTATCTGCTCGACCTGCCCATTTCCTTGCGGATGAGCGACCGAGGAGAAGACTTGGTTAATTTTCAAACTTTCACACCACCGCTTGAATGGGTTCTCTGCAAATTGTTTTGCATTATCGCTCATTATGTAGAGCGGAAGACCGAAGCGACACACGATCTGCTCCCAGAAGAATCTAGTCACGTTATAACCAGAGATAACTGTGAATGGTCGAGCTTCCACCCACTTGGTGAAATAATCTACCGCCACTAGTAGATACTGAGCGCTTCCGCTCGATCGTGGGAAGGGTCCGACTATATCAACACCCCATTTCTAAAAAGGCCATGCGGCGGTTACTGGGATCATCTCGTTCTTAGCTCGGAGGCTTATCGGTGCGTGCTTCTGACATTCATCACATTGTTGGAGCTCTTTGACTGCACTCTCGTGCATTCCGGGCCAATAATATCCTGCATTTTTTTACCTTTGTTACGATCATCTTTGGCCCGGCATGGATTCCGCAAATGCCATAATGTATTTCTCTAATGATATAACTAGCTTGCTCCGGGTCAAGACATTTTAACAGAGGGCCGAGGAAGGTCTTTCGATACAAACCCCCTTCCTGCATCTGATATTGAAGCGAGTTGATCTGGATTTTTCTGGCCTCTGCTTTATCAATTGGCAAGACATCAGGCACCAAGTAGTTGATTATCGGTGTCATCCATGTTTTGTGACGGAGCTTCCACTTGCATGACCTGTGGAGTGGCGATTGAAGGTGCGGTTAACACTTTGACCCGTACCTCTTTAGCAAGATGGCTGAAGGACACATACGCTAATTTGCTTAAGGCATCGGCCTTTTTGCTTTTGCTACGGGGAATGTGCTCGATCTTGCATGAGTCGAACAACGCCATCGCTTGCTTCACTTGTTCTAAGTATTCGATCATGTTGGCTTCCCTTGCTTCATACTCCCCGTTTACTTGATTTGCTACGAGTAATGAATCAACATGAGCCACAACGTTTTTTGCTCCGACTTTGACTGCTAAACGCAAGCCAGCCAACAATGCCTCATATTCAGCTTCGTTATTGGAGCTCTTGAATTCTAAACGGAGTGCACATGTCATATCCATGCCATCGGGATCGGTGAGTATCAAACCTGCTCCTGCGCCCTCGGCGCTCGAAGCCCCGTCCGTATACAAAGACCAGGGCTTGTTCGGAGCTTGTTCTGTTTCTTCCACTTCCTTGTCTTCCGACATTTCGATTAAAAAATCAGCTATCACCTACCATTTTAACGGACCCTTAGTTTTGAAGGTGATGTTGAAGGCGCCCAGCTCGATCGCCCACTTTGCCATGCGACCCGATCTTCGGGTCGTCGGAGAACGTGCTGGATTCTTTGATCCGTTCGGACCTCGATTGGGTGGGCTTGAAAATATCGGTGAAGCCTTCTTGAAGCATGTACCAATGCCAGAGCTAATTTTTCCAGATTTGGATACCTTGTTTCGTAATCCTTCAACGTTCGACTTACGTATTAGATAGGGATCTGAGCTCCGATTCGATGGGCGACCAACACCGCGTTGATGGCACCGCGTGATGCGGCCAAGTATGTCACACCCCCAAAATCCACCTGCGGAATACCACCGCTTGGAGACGTGACTAACCAGGATCCAGCCACCAATCATATTGAACAAGCATATAAGTAGTTATAAAAATCCAACCAATACAATTGGTGTCCAAACAAAACATAGTTTAAGTTGCAAGCGGAAGCAAAATGTTTAAAACCATAACATAAGTTTAATTGTTCCAAAGTTTAACATGACACACACCTGTTCATGTCCCACAACGACTCCCTTCCATGCAAGCTCCAGCTAAGTACCTATAGTCCTGCAAAGCATGTAGTAACGAGTCAACAACAAGTTGAGTGAGTTCACGGTTGGGTGTTCGTTTTAAGTTGTTTCGAAAATAGTTTCCTTTATCTGGCATCCAGCCGTGGGGGTTACCCCATAGCTAAAAACGTGACCTGTTTATTCCCGGTTACTCTGGCAATCCAGCCGTGGGGGCTACCCCGTGTTAGTTATCTGGCATTTCGGCCGTGGGGGCTACCCCATGTTAGTTATCTGGCATTTCGGCCGTGGGGGCTACCCCATGTATACACTAGACTCGTTACCATATCGACTGCTGACTGTAGTCATGTTTATGTGCCCTGAAACTGTCAATGTCTATCATCATTGACGTGCCCCAGATCCATTAGTTCACGCCCGTCCTCTGCGGCACGGTGTGAGGTTTGTCAGACCTAAATAGCGCTATCTAACTAATGACCCGCTCGCCATTGGCCCGACGATTAAGTCGATATAAAAAGGAGGGACTTCGCGATAGAGTTTTGGTCTAGTACGAGTTATCTGTCCGTGAGGACGAGGAATTACATTCCTGAACCAATGTTGTCCTACCCAAGGAGGACGAGGAATCCACGTTCCTTAACCCCATTCCCAACCCAGGGAATCCCATGCTTTGTAGAGGGTGTGAACTCACCTTGGTTTGCTCGGCAGATACACAGAAAACTCAATCAAGTTGTATGTGGTCAACTACGTCCTAACATAGATACCATTCATGTCAGGTTCATATCCAAGTAGTGCACGTATGTTCTACACATATTGTACACAAGTAACAATCATGGCATACATATCTAGCATGGCAGTTCAACAACAGTTCGTAACAGGTTCCACAGTAACGTTCTTGTAACAACCAAAGTCTAAGTGTGCGGCCCAAACAGAACGTACATAATTAAGTGGTCTCGAGTCGAGACTGTGCGGTCTCTAGTCGAGACTGTGCGGTCTCGAGTTATACCTACGAGTTCTCGAGTCGCAAACTGTGGAGGTCTCTAGTCATGCACGTTCTGGTCTCGAGTCGCAACCGGACTCGTAACCATAGTCTCAAGTCATGATGTTTGTGTGCTGATAAGGTATGGTCTCGAGTCGAGACTGGAGGTTCTCGACTCGCAACCTTGTGTCGAAACCGTGATCTCGAGTTGTCATCCATGTGGTCTCGAGTCGAGACAGGAGGTCTCGACAGGAACATCTGCTGACTTCCGACATTGTACTAAACCAATAGAATTTCATGATCATGATATGGTGTACTAGCCAATAACAATGCACTAACATGTTTCTTTGTCTAACACTAACCGAAAATGGATCAAACACCTTAATTTCAAATATCCACAACACATTCATATCATATTCAACGAGTTCTTCATATATTCATCATGTTCATCCAATATTCATAACACAAACAACCCTTATTCAAACATATTTTGCATTTTTTCGGACAAGAGTTATAATACCTAAACTAGATATCAAGCTCATCTTGCAAACAAAACATTTGTTCTATAACCTCATACATAAAATCGGATGATCATGAATAACCCTAAGCTTATCATTCTTTTGTTGTTCAAACTATCTTGTTCAAATGTTATTCTACAAAAGTCATGTTCTCCTAAGCATGTATCATTTAATCAAACAAGAACTCATTAAATCAAACAAACACTTTTGTCATGTTCAAACAATAGTCACGGTGCATATTATCACATAATCGACACTTTAATCATGTATAAAGCTTATCAAGCAATCATATTACCATATGGCTTCATCATACATCATTGTCAACCGAAATACAACACATAATAAGGATCACTAACCGGTTAGAGAAGTAGTGGTGAAATATGAAGCTTTGTTTGGTGTGAACAAGCTAATCCGAGAACCCTTTTTGTGGTCGGCCGGTTTGATCCGAGAGTGAGAGTGAAGGTTTGTGCTTCTAGGGTTTTAGTGATGAAAGGAGAGTGTGTGTGGAAATGTTGCAAATGATGCAAAGGGGCAAGGTTGGTCACTCTTGTGGGTTTTATACCCGGACCGAGTTGGTGCACCATAGTGGGTCTCGGGTGGATTAAATGAGGTGCGGCCCAACCGGCCCAACTATCACACTATTCACTCGAGACCGCTCGGGTTCTTGTGTCTCGGGTCGCATACATTCAAGCATACATATAAACATAACACATAATCACATAATTTCACTTAGGTCATTCATTGAACTAACAAATTAACTAATCACATAACGTTCAAGCAAGTTACACCAAGATACAACGAAAGGTTCTAAATTTCGAGTTGTCACATCATCCCCAAGTTGAAAGAAATTTCGTCCCAAAATTTGGTAAGCACTCACTGAGGAAGCTAGTTAAGTTGTATGGTTTTCACGGTTTTCCCTGGGGTGTCACATCCACCCCCCGTTGATCTGGAATTTCGTCCCGAAATTCCGTAGCTTCAGCCTCAGTAGTGGTTGTACTGTTTGCGAACAGTTGGGGATACTTTTGTTTCATCCGATCTTCGCGTTCCCAGGTGAACTCTGGGCCGCGACGTGAGTTCCAACGAACTCGAACGAGAGGTATTCTAGTGCTCTTGAGGACCTTAACATCCCGGTCCGTGATTTCGACTGGTTCCTCGACGAATCGTAACTGCTCGTCGATAGTGAGTTCCTTCAGAGGAACTACGTGGGTCTCATCTGACAGACACTTCTTCAGATTCGACACGTGGAAAACGTTGTGAACTGCACCGAGTTCTGCTGGTAAGTTCAGTCTGTAGGCCACCCTGCCTATTTTCTTAATGATTTCGAAAGGTCCAACGTATCGTGGGTTAAGTTTGCCTCGTTTACCAAAACGAACCACACCCTTCCAGGGTGAAACTTTGAGTAGTACCCGTTCCCCAACCTGGAGCTCTAGTGGTTTCCTGCCCTTATCGGCGTAGACTTTCTGACGGTCACGAGCTGCCGCCATGCATTTTCGTATTTGAGCAATTTGTTCGGTTGTGTCTACCACATGTTCTGGACCAGTGATCTGACTATCTCCCACCTCTGCCAAACAAAGAGGTGACCGGAATTTACGTCCGTACAATGCCTCAAACGGAGCAGCTTTAATGCTGGTGTGGTAGCTGTTATTGTACGAGAATTCCACAAGTGGCAGATGCTTTTCCCAGCTGCTGCCAAAGTCGATTACACATGCGCGAAGCATGTCTTCTAAGGTTTGAATAGTGCGCTCAGACTGCCCGTCTGTCTGAGGGTGATACGCTGTGCTCATATCTAATCGTGAGCCAAAGGATTTGTGCATTGCTTACCACAGTTTTGAAGTAAAACGCGCATCTCGATCCGAGATGATAGAGGTGGGCACCCCGTGCCTCGAAACAACTTCCTTGAGGTATATTTCTGCTAGAGTGGAGAATTTATCCGTTTCCTTGATCGCCAAGAAGTGTGCGGACTTTGTGAGTCGATCCACGATCACCCAAATAGTATCGTTTCCGCGCTGAGATCTAGGTAGGCCAGTAACGAAATCCATGGAAATTTGCTCCCATTTCCATTGTGGTATCTCTGGTTGCTGGAGTAGGCCTGAGGGTTTCTGATATTCAGACTTGACTCTCGCACAAGTCAAACACTTGCTGACGTAGGTTGCTATGTGGGCCTTCATGCTAGGCCACCAATATGTAGTTTTGATGTCGTGGTACATTTTATCTGAACCAGGGTGTACCGAGTAGCGAGACTTGTGTGCTTCCTCCATCACGAGCTCTCGTAAGTTGCCATAGAGTGGGACCCAAACGCGTCCTGTTACGTAGTAAGCACCGTCTTCCTTCCGTTCTAAGCGTTGCCTTGATCCGCGTAGGGCTTCAGCCCTGACGTTTTCTGGTTTCAGTGCTTCTATCTGGGCAGCTCGTATTTGGGAAGGAAGACTAGAATGGATAGTGAGTTGTAAAGCTCGCACGCGCTTAGGCGCGGTGTCCTTTCGACTAAGGGCGTCAGCCACAACATTGGCCTTGCCCGGGTGATACCTGATTGAGCACTCGTAGTCATTCAGTAGCTCGACCCACCGTCGCTATCGCATATTCAGTTCCTTCTGCTTGAAGATATGCTCGAGGCTCCTGTGGTCGGTGTAGATGGCGCACTTGGTACCGTACAGGTAATGTCGCCATAACTTAAGTGCAAAAACAACAGCTCCCAGCTCTAAGTCGTGTGTAGTGTAGTTTCTTTCATGAACCTTAAGTTGGCGTGAGGCGTAGGCTATCACTTTATCTCGTTGCATCAACACACAACCAAGGCCCTGAATTGATGCGTCACAGTAAACCACAAAGTCGTCTGTGCCCTCTGGTAATGAAAGGATAGGTGCGCTGCAAAGTCTATCCTTTAAATGTTGAAATGCTAATTCCTGTCCGTTTCCCCATCGATAAACAACGCCTTTCTGCGTTAGTGAGGTGAGAGGCTGTGCAATCTTGGAAAAATCCTTAATGAATCTCCTGTAGTAACCTGCCAAACCCAAGAATTGGCGAATTTCCTTTGGCGTACGAGGTGCAGGCCAGTTCTTAATCGAGTCTACCTTGGATGGATCAACGTGAATCCCATCCTTGTTTACCACGTGGCCTAGGAAATGGACTTCTCGAAACCAGAAGTCGCATTTCGAGAACTTTGCATAAAGCTGTTCTGTTCGAAGGAGTTCCAGGATAAGCCGTAGATGTTGCTCGTGTTCCTCCTGACTCTTAGAATAGATCAGGATGTCGTCGATGAATACTATAATGAACTTGTCCAGGTAAGGCTTGCACACTCGGTTCATCAAGTCCATGAAAACCGCAGGTGCGTTTGTCAGCCCAAAAGGCATGACCAAAAACTCGTAGTGCCCATAGCGAGTTCTAAAGGCTGTTTTGGAGACGTCCTCTTCTCGGACTCTCAGCTGGTGATAACCCGATCTCAAGTCGATCTTCGAATAGTAGCTCGACCCTTGCAGCTGGTCGAACAAGTCGTCAATACGCGGTAGAGGATAACGATTCTTCACCGTCACCTTGTTGAGTTCCCGGTAGTCGATGCACATTCTGAAGGTACCGTCCTTCTTCTTCACAAATAGTACTGGAGCTCCCCAGGGCGATGAGCTAGGATGAATGAAACCCTTATCCAAGAGTTCTTGTAGTTGCGTAGAGAGTTCTTCCAACTCTGATGGAGCTAAACGATAAGGTGCACGAGCTATAGGCGCAGCTCCAGGAGCTAGTTCAATCTGATACTCGACTTGGCGATGGGGCGGAAGACCAGGTAATTCCTCAGGAAATACCTCCGGATAGTCACGTACAACTGGAAAATCTTCTATCTTCTTCTCTTTTTCCGAGGTGTCAGTAACGAGAGCCAAAATGGCAGTGTGGCCCTTTCGCAAGCACTTTTGGGCCTTAAGGAGAGAGATGACGTTCTCAACAGCACTCCTCTTGTCGCCACGAATCATGAGAGGTTCGCCACTGGGACCAGGAATACGGACAATCTTCTCGTTGCAAAGGATCTCTGCTCGGTGTTGGGATAACCAATCCATCCCAATGACAATGTCGAAACTACCCAAGACGATAGGAATAAGGTTGATAGAGAAGGTCTGGTCTGCAAGAATAAGTTTACAACCCTTGACTACGTGTGTGGCCTCTAAACTCTTACCATTTGCTAGCTCTACAGTGTGCTTGTTGTTCAAAGGTGTTGGAATACGCTTAAGCATTCGACTAACTTCTAGTGACATGTAGCTAGTATCGGCACCCGAATCAAATAAAACTGTAACATAAAAGTCGTCGAGAAGGAACTTACCCGCCACAACATTGGGGTCATTCCTTGCTTCACCTTGGCCAATCACGAACGCCCGCCCCCTGGCACCATTGTTGTTGTTGTTCCCATTGTTACCATTCCCCTGATTGTTGTTATTGTTGTTGTTGTTGTTCTGGTTCCTGTTCAGCTGGGGACAATCTCTCTTGAAGTGGCCTTCAGCTCCACACTGAAAGCACCCTTTGTTGTCACCCTGCTGCGGCTGCTGGCGTTGGTTCTGTTGAGCTTGCTGACGATTCTGATTGGCGGGATATAAGCTCCTGCAATCCTTTGCAGCGTGACCTGGCTTGTTGCACCGATGACAGTTGCCCCTGGTGCATGGCCCGCTGTGGTGCAGGCTGCAGCGATTGCATTTGGGGTGATTCCCTTTGTACCCACCATGACTTTGACCACCTGACGATTGCTGACTAGGGCTCTTGTAGTCTTCAGTCTTTCTCTGCTGAGACTGAGACTGAACAGAAGTTGAACCCTTGCTTGAAGTACCTATAGTCCTGCAAAGCATGTAGTAACGAGTCAACAACAAGTTGAGTGAGTTCACGGTTGGGTGTTCGTTTTAAGTTGTTTCGAAAATAGTTTCCTTTATCTGGCATCCTGCCGTGGGGGTTACCCCATAGTTAAAAACGTGACCTGTTTATTCCCGGTTACTCTGGCAATCCAGCCGTGGGGGCTACCCCGTGTTAGTTATCTGGCATTTCGGCCGTGGGAGCTACCCCATGTATACACTAGACTCGTTACCATATCGACTGCTGACTGTAGTCATGTTTATGTGCCCTGAAACTGTCAATGTCTATCATCATTGACGTGCCCCAGATACATTAGTTCACGCCCGTCCTCTGCGGCACGGTGTGAGGTTTGTCAGACCTAAATAGCGCTATCTAACTAATGACCCGCTCGCCATTGGCCCGACGATTAAGTCGATATAAAAAGGAGGGACTTCGCGATAGAGTTTTGGTCTAGTACGAGTTATCTGTCCGTGAGGACGAGGAATTACATTCCTGAACCAATGTTGTCCTACCCAAGGAGGACGAGGAATCCACGTTCCTTAACCCCATTCCCAACCCAGGGAATCCCATGCTTTGTAGAGGGTGTGAACTCACCTTGGTTTGCTCGGCAGATACACAGAAAACTCAATCAAGTTGTATGTGGTCAACTACGTCCTAACATAGATACCATTCATGTCAGGTTCATATCCAAGTAGTGCACGTATGTTCTACACGTATTGTACACAAGTAACAATCATGGCATACATATCTAGCATGGCAGTTCAACAACAGTTCGTAACAGGTTCCACAGTAACATTCTTGTAACAACCAAAGTCTAAGTGTGCGGCCCAAACAGAACGTAGATAATTAAGTGGTCTCGAGTCGAGACTGTGCGGTCTCTAGTCGAGACTGTGCGGTCTCGAGTTATACCTACGAGTTCTCGAGTCGCAAACTGTGGAGGTCTCTAGTCATGCACGTTCTGGTCTCGAGTCGCAACCAGACTCGTAACCATAGTCTCGAGTCATGATGTTTGTGTGCTGATAAGGTATGGTCTCGAGTCGAGACTGGAGGTTCTCGACTCGCAACCTTGTGTCGAAACCGTGATCTCGAGTTGTCATCCATGTGGTCTCGAGTCGAGACAGGAGGTCTCGACAGGAACATCTGCTGACTTCCGACATTGTACTAAACCAATAGAATTTCATGATCATGATATGGTGTACTAGCCAATAACAATGCACTAACATGTTTCTTTGTCTAACACTAACCGAAAATGGATCAAACACCTTAATTTCAAATATCCACAACACATTCATATCATATTCAACGAGTTCTTCATATATTCATCATGTTCATCCAATATTCATAACACAAACAACCCTTATTCAAACATATTTTGCATTTTTTCGGACAAGAGTTATAATACCTAAACTAGATATCAAGCTCATCTTGCAAACAAAACATTTGTTCTATAACCTCATACATAAAATCGGATGATCATGAATAACCCTAAGCTTATCATTCTTTTGTTGTTCAAACTATCTTGTTCAAATGTTATTCTACAAAAGTCATGTTCTCCTAAGCATGTATCATTTAATCAAACAAGAACTCATTAAATCAAACAAACACTTTTGTCATGTTCAAACAATAGTCACAGTGCATATTATCACATAATCGACACTTTAATCATGTATAAAGCTTATCAAGCAATCATATTACCATATGGCTTCATCATACATCATTGTCAACCGAAATACAACACATAATAAGGATCACTAACCGGTTAGAGAAGTAGTGGTGAAAGATGAAGCTTTGTTTGGTGTGAACAAGCTAATCCGAGAACCCTTTTTGTGGTCGGCCGGTTTGATCCGAGAGTGAGAGTGAAGGTTTGTGCTTCTAGGGTTTTAGTGATGAAAGGAGAGTGTGTGTGGAAATGTTGCAAATGATGCAAAGGGGCAAGATTGGTCACTCTTGTGGGTTTTATACCCGGACCGAGTTGGTGCACCCTAGTGGGTCTCGGGTGGATTAAATGAGGTGCGGCCCAACCGGCCCAACTATCACACTATTCACTCGAGACCGCATGGTCTCGAGTCGGGTTCTTGTGTCTCGGGTCGCATACATTCAAGCATACATATAAACATAACACATAATCACATAATTTCACTTAGGTCATTCATTGAACTAACAAATTAACTAATCACATAACGTTCAAGCAAGTTACACCAAGATACAACGAAAGGTTCTAAATTTCGAGTTGTCACAAAGTAAACCTTTAGCACCTCGTCTTCTTCCGGTACGGTGAGGGTTGGCAATGTGCCCAGATAGACTTTAAGTTCTTCAAAGGCTCGTGCTGCTTCTTCGGTCCATTTAAATTCCGATCTGAAATTTTTTCTAAGTATGTCCATAAATGGGAGGGATCTGTCTGCTGCTTTCGACAAGAAACGGTGGAGAGTGGCCAACCGTCCGTTTAAGGACTGAATTTATTTAACCGAAGTTGGAGGGTTCATGGTAAGTACAGCATCTATTTTGTCGAGGTTGGCTCGTAAGCCTCGCGATCCGACCATGACGCCTAAGAACTTCCCCTCCTCTACCCTGAACGTACATTTTTTAGGGTTTAATTTCATATTGATGCTTCGGAGTCAGGTGAATGTTTCAAGTATATCTTTCAACATAGCCTCTTCATTGTGACTATTGATCACGATATCATCAACATATACTTCTAAATTTCGTTCAATCTGGTCCTTGAAGGCTTTGTTCGTCAAACGTTGGTATGTTGCACCGGCGTTTTTCAGGCCGAATGGCATCTTTGTAAAACAGTAAACTCCTTCATTAGTAACAAAGGTTGTCTTGTCCTCATCTTCGACTGCCATCTATATTTGATGGTACCCTTTGTAAGCATCTAAAAAGCATTTCAGCCTAAACGTGGAAACGGAGTCGATCTTTTCGTCGATCTCTGGTAATGGAAAACAATCTTTCGGGCACGCGTCGTTCAAATCGGTGAAATCGATACACATTTTTCACGAGTTGTCCTTCTTTCGTACCATAACCGGGTTCGACACCCAAGTTTGATACCGGACCTCTCGGATGATCCCAGCATCTAGGAGACTCTTCACGTCTTTAGCAATTGCCTTGGCTCGATCTGGTGCCATGTGTCTTTTCCTTTGTGCTATTAGCTTGATTGATTCTTTCACGTTCAGATGGTGTTGTGCCATGGACCTAGGAACTCCCTGCATATCGGAATGTTTCCATGCGAAAACGTCGATTGAGTTACTCAACAATTCCCATAGGAGCTTCTTTGTTCGTTTTGGGAGCTGAGCACCGATGGCCACTTGTTGTTCCGAGAACTCTGGATTAATAGCCCAGAGTTCCGTGGGTACTTCAGATTTCTTGGAGCTCGTTTCTGCTGCGTGCCTTACTTCCGCAATGAATGAGTTTGACTCTGAAATGATAGTGGCGACCCCTGCCTCGGTGGGGAATTTTATGGCACCGTGTATCGTTGAACTAATTGCTCCGAGAGCTCGTAACCCGGGTCGTCCGAGTATTACGTTGTGCGACGAATGAGTTCCGACAACCAGAAAAGTTAGTTAAACAGTTCTGCTTCTGTCATTATCTTTAAACGTGGTTGGAAGGGTAATTTGTCCTATCGGACGAACCACCTCTCCCGAAAAACTTATTAACGGAGTAGACACCTCGATCAATCTCTTTTTTTATATGGGGAGTTAGCTGTTGAAAACACTGTAAATACATTATCTCGAAGGCACTTCCCCCGTCTACGTATATTCGCCGGACCAAATGTCCTACGATCACGGCCGATATTGTTATCGGTCCGTCTCGAGCATCCTCTGGATCGATCGGAGGAAAGTACGTAGGTTGGTGCATCAGAGCTGCCATGTGCTGGTTCGACCGCTTTACCCCCTTGGTTCGGGAGACCGGGTCATATTGATTCCGGCCTCGGTGTTTGGATTGTCAACTGCGGTTGCTGACTTTTTGCCATCTTTAACTTCATTCACGAGGTGGCAGAGTTTTCCAGATCGTACAGCTTTCTCAATTTCTTGTTTCAGTGCCCAACATTCGTTAGTCGTATGCCCCTTGTCTCGGTGACTTTTTTGAATGCTTATCTGATGTAGGCCGCTGCTTCGATGGTGTAGGAAACCGGGTGGTCTCCGTACTGAGGATCTCGCTCGGTGACTTAGTAAATTCGGAGAACGTATTGAAACGTACGTTACCGGTGCGGAAGTTGCTTCGATCAGACTTCTGGTACGGCCCACGACTTCGATTCCAATTGCTGTTTCTATCCTTTGGTGGTGACGCATTCCGTCTCCACGACGCGGTTCGAGCCTTTGCGTTCTTTGTTGCGGTTTCGTTCGGTTGCCCACAGGCGCTCTTTCCTCGGACTAAGGCTCGGGCTCGTTCCATAAGTACCTCCATGGTTTTCGGGAGATCTTCTTGAAGCTTCTCTACGAGCTGATTGTTGCGGACTCCGTGGCAGAACCCGGAAACGCGGAGCTGATCAACTGCCCCGCTTATCTGAATGCTCTCTCGATTGAAACGATCAATGAAATCTTCTACAGATTCTCTGTCGCGGCGTTTTATGTGGTGAACTTCAGTAATGTCTTTCTTGCAGCGTCGCTGCTGACAGAAATTTTGCAAAAACATGCGTCGGAAATCTTCAAAATGATCGATCGACCCTTCCGGTAACCCATCGAACCACACCCTTGCTGACCCGGTGAGAGTCTGAGCAAACATGTGACACCACGCTGGCATGGGCCATTGTTCGACCTTAGCTGCTCCGGCGAAAGCGAACATATGATCGTCCGGGTCGGACGTATCATCATAAAATTTTAACGTTGGGGGCATCTTCAACTTTGCCGGGAGCGGTGCATTAGCGATCCTTAACGTGAATTTCGACTGAGAAGTCATAGACGTAGGATGGTATGGCATGATTCACTCCTGATCCTGAGGGTTTAGACCCATAGATCCCTGGCGAAACAGGTCGTAAAGACCGTTATTTATTGGAGCGTTCGTAAGTGAGGAAACTTGTGAAAAACATGTTATGGGGGTGGAGATTATAGGACTTACCATAGATCCGGAAGCAAAAGTTCCAACGGAGATTGGATTGGCCCCTGGATAAGCACTGCTGAACAAGTTCGTGCGGAGGCTCTGTAACATCTCCTCCCGTTGCTGCTGCTGCTGGAGTTGCCGTAGCAAATCGGCGTTCCGTAGAAGGAAAGCATTGTCGAAATTAGGCAACGGTGTGGAAACTAGATCGGTAACTGAGACCGTGATGACAAAGCTCGCAATTACAGAATTTGCAGGTGGAGGTATTGTTGCCGATCCTGCTGAGACCGCCGGGGTGATAACTGTCGTGGAAACAGCTGTTACAGGTGCAACTCTTCCCTCCCAAATATCATTATAGGACGGGAGAGTGCTTGTGGAGGCAGATGTTGTGGATTCCATAATTTCAAACGAACATAATTAACAAAGTAAATTGTGTGAATTCGAGGGGATGGCGCCACTGAAGACTCAAAAACCAGTCAGTTCGAGCTGGTAGAGTTGGGCTTCAGATGACCTTGGCTAGAACCTGCAAGATCACAAGGAAAGAAACACACCGTTAGCCTCGTCACAGGGAGGGGGGCCTCTCTGTGACCAAGCTCAGGCGTGAGAATAAGTAGTTGTGAGAAGAGGTAAGTCGGTGAGAGAGAGAGGAGAGTTTAGAGAGAGAAAGTAGCGATTACCCTTGGTGAGGAGTCTTGGCGGAGTATTTATACTTTTGGGGGATGCTGACGTGGCGAGTTAGTTAGGGTCGGACCAGTCGTTGTCATGACAGTTAAAGCCGTGGGTCCCAGTTAGTTACGACGGATTAGTATGTTGGATCGTTCCGTCTGTGGCATTAGGTACGACCGATCCTTTGAGCTTTCGGTTCAGTTTTGTGTTCGTCAGGCATTCGGTCCGACCAAGGACGTATCCTCATCATTCGCCGAAACGCGACGATAGTAAAAAAGTAGTTTCATTAGATTTGAAAGAACTTATTCTCTCGTTGCGCCCATGTTTTTGAAAATTTAGTTTGTCGCTGAAACTACGCCACGAGGTACGAGTAATCGTTATGACCCCATCCACGTGATGTTCTACTTTGGTAGGGTCTTGATTTATTGACTTCAAAGAAGCTATAAATTTTTGTATTATTATGTTTATCTTTAATCGCTAAATACTTTTAAAACCAACAAATTAAAAATGTTACGTACCCTTAACCCTTGTAATCATCTAAACTATTTTTATTTTGTTTAATTTTATACAGCTTATGTATACAGAAATTTATTTAAGCATTAGAAAAGAACTAGTCTAACAATTGTTAAATACTTGTTGGCATAATAATAATTGTTAGATACTTCTGGGAATCTGTTGTATTAAATATCATCCTATCTGATAATCGTTAGACATTTTAAGGACATGTGACATTCAATTAGACGTCCATGACAACCTCGTGAATTTTGCAAATTGTCTTAATCTCAATACGTGTCCTTCAATTGGACCATCACTTTTTTTTTTAAATATCAAACGGGACTTTATTCACTCAACAAACCAAAGCTCCCAGTCAGAACTTGGGAGCCAAAAGTTACACTTACATCAAGAAGAAAATTACATTATAGCTATTACATAACAAAATTGAAATCCCACCACTGTTGCCTTTGAATTGAGTTGAATTTTGATCTTTGTTTTATGTATTGATAAGATTCTTCTTTAATATCCTCCGTCGTTCTTTGGATGACTCCCGGTTTGCCTCTAAATAATTTCTCATTCCAGGTTTTCCATAGACTCCATATTGTTTGCAAAACAATTGCATGTATAGCTTTTCTCTTACTTCGGCTCCTCTGCAGATCAATCACATCCTGTATCAGTTGTTTTAGGGAACCTTCTACACTTATTGTTCGGCACTTAACCCAATCCAGAATTGATTTCCACACTTGCTTCGCGAAACTGCATAGTAATAAAACATGGTTTGCCGATTCCTCCGCTACACCACACAAACTACAATTGTAATACGTTAACGTCAACCACTTGATTGATTGTTTTGATTTAAACGTTATATGAAAAAGATAATTTACGCTGAATATTCACGGGATACAGTATACTTTCTTTTTCAAAAGTATTTTATTCTTGTAACTAATGAATAGAAAAAAAAATATTTTTATTCTTGTAACTAAAGAATAGAAAAAAAATATTTTCTGTTACTTATATATATTACACTTAAATATATTTAAAGGTTATTTAACATACCGGGTACCATCTTTTTTTATTATATAATTTATGATACATGAGTTATATATTAAAGTTAACTAAGATGATGATGATATCAATTTAAATGGCTACATTTATTTGATTTTACACAAAGAAAGTGGATGTTATATGATTCCTTTAAGGATTCTAATTTGACCATATCAAGAATCTAGAGATGGATATTTTAAATCTAATACTCCTTTATTGAATATTATGCAAATCTTTAATAATATATCTTTCACTGTTAATGTAATTGATCAATGTTCTCATACATTTTATTTGGGAAAAATAAGGGAATATCTTAAAAAGAATTTTGAGTTACATGCCATAAGACCATGGGATATAAGGCTTGGGTTGGGGCGTGGGTTGGGGGAAAACGCCCATTCCACCATCCCGGGGGCTTGGGTTTGGGCGTGGCCCCTTGGGGCTTGGCTTTCAAGCCGGGCGTGGGGCGGGCTAGCAAGGTGACATGGCGGGCTCTCAATGGCCATGTGTCAACTCATGCCCCCAACCCAAGCCCCACCATACCCCATGGGCGTGAGTTTTTTTTCCCATTCCACGTGTCAACCAATGCCCAACCCAAGCCCCACCATACCCCACGGTCTAAAGGAAATATGTCTTTCCTTTAACGCCAAGAAACAATTCATGAGTCGACCTATGAACAATGAACATCCGAGAATGAAATTAAACATACACGAAGTATACTAACATCAACTTTGCTTAACCATTTCAAAACAATGCCCAAACCAAAAACCCTTCGAATATGTTTTTGTTTTCTCTAAGTTGTTCTCTATTACAGAGAATGGGATGGAGTGGTATTTTAAATAATTTCTTTAAATTATTCTCTAAAATCAAGAGATAAATTGTATACAGAGGGTGTGATGTGAATACTAAGTAAACTCGGGAACATAACATAAATATTAGGAATTCAAAGAACTTCACTATGTAAGCATCTCGAATGTCCACTTTTAGACTCGGGAACAGAATGTAAATGTTAGGAATCCAAAGAACTTCACTATATAAGCATCTCGAACAGGGGCGGACCTATAGGTAGTTAAGGGGTGGCGTCCGCTACCCCTTGGTCGGAAAAAATTTGGAAAAATTAGTGTAAATTTTGGAAAAATTTGACGTTTTTTCGATTTCGTTACCGCTTATTTATAAAACGTTACCGCTTGGTCGGAATCCTAGATCCGCCACTGATCTCGAATAGAAAGTTTGAAGTAGGTGTTGTGTCTAGATAATGCTTAAGCCCAGAAACATTATATATGTTAGTGTTCAGTTTTAATTATGTAGCTAAATAAAAATAAATAAATAATTTGCAATGCCTCTCTTGGTGGAAAACTGGAAATTGACTAAATTTGACCAAGAGTGGGATTACGTAAATGTTTGTTGTAATCATCATTAGTTAATGAAATCAGATCAAACTATTAATGAAAATGACCTCAATATCATCCTCATTGAAGAACTGAGCCAACACATATCCACTGTGGATCCCTTTGTTTACAGTTGATGAGCCATGCCCACTTTTGGCGAGCATGTGATCTTTTGCAAAGAGTTACCCAAGTATAAATACAAGCATGATTCAGTTTACCTAAATTGGAACAACAAAGTTTAAAGTATTGGATTAAAAATCAAGATTTCACATATCAAAGTTGAGATCACGGAATATCACCATGTTAAGTTGATTTTATAAAGTTGATGTTTTGGACTGGTTTTCGAGACTAAATTATACGTATTCATTTAAAATTGTAAATATGTGTGTATAATGTATATATATTGGTTTTATGTCAGGCACCTCAAAGTATAATCGTTAATATTGGCTCAGGCTTTTTTGAAGGTAGCTTCTAATAGTTTATTAGATGAAAAACTGCTTCAAAAAAAAAAAAAAAAAAAAAAAAAAAAAAAAAACTACTTCGAGCAAAATCCGATTGCACAATCCAATACACAAGTTCGGAAGTTTTTATTCTTTTTAAACCAAATTTTAGGGTCTAGTGGTTTGGGCCGGCTACTCGAACCCATTAATTAATTATTATTATTATATATAACTCTAATTTTCAACATTTCTAAGCATAAGAGGTTGTACTTTGTGCTTATTTTGTGGTTTGTGGTTTGTGATGTTGTATGTACAAGTTATTGATGCATCTTTTCATTTATACCTGATCTTCTTCTTTTGTTTTCATATTCACATAACACCAAACCCTAGAGAGATGGAGACAGAGACAGAGTTAGAGAGAGAAGTGCGATGGAGAAGGTGATGTGGTTTGAACCACCGCACGAACACCTGCCGCTGCCGAACACCACCACCGGAGTTGCTTCATCCCCAACACATACAATTCTCCGCTCCACCTCACAAACCTCGATTAAGAGAGAGATTTCTGAGCGATTGGCGTCGTTTCAAAGCCGATGACGATGATAGATCGTGGTTGATTTAGGGTTCCGATGGGGTGGTTCTAGGCGGCGTGGCGGCGGCGAAGTCGAAGCGACGGGGAAGCTAATTTTGACAAAGAGGGTACCCCGGTGGGTTAAATAGCAGCAAAGAAAAGGTCATTAACTTGAAGTGTTGCGTCGATTATTATCAAGGTTTGTTAAGTTATTATCCCCTCTTTTGCACTATTTGTTTATGTTCAACTGTTATTTGGATTACTAAGCCCCTAAATCGGAAACAATGATTCTTCCTTTTTAAAATATTTTCATCCCATGTCCAATGTTTATTCTTCCTTTTTAAAATATATTGATCCCATGTCCAATGTTTAACCTGTGAATTTTGTGCCAATCTTTGAATAACCTGTTGCAGTTTAACATCAACTGTTATGGATTCTGGGCCATAAACATGGATCAATGGAACTCATGTTTAATTCAAACAAAGCTAACCCCTAGCAAATCTCGGTCATCATCATCACAATATATTCTTTGGATTTTATTTTTTTTATTTTCTTAATTGTGGTTGGCCAAAAATCTAAGTAATCATTTCCCTAGGATTACATAGGGTGGCTTAGTGAGTTCCAATGCACCTTATATCATCATCACCTTCACAAGAACAATTAACCACACTCAAACTCACTCTCTCTCTCTCTCCCTCTTGGCTGCCTACATCCGCCACCACCCTCACTACTTCAACTTTCACTCCTTTGATCCATTTTCAAGTCCAAATCAAGTGATAGAAGGAACCTTGTGAAACTTGGAGCTTGGAGTCTTGAAGAAACATCACCCCTTGCATTCTCACGCCATTTTCATCATCATTTCTTGTTCACAAGTTCATCCCTAGCCCTTGTGCTAGTTGTAAGTCTTCGATTTGACTCTTGAATCACTTCTACGTTGATTGTTCGAAACATTGTTGTTTGAAGCTTAAAATAAGGACACAAAGAGAAAATGAATAAGGAACCTAAACATGAACTTATATAATGATAAAATCTGGTTGGATTATGTTGGTATAAGCATGCATGTTGTTTGATCATTGATTTCTCGATAAACCCGTTGTTAGAACAATTGTTGACGCGTTTTAGTAACATTTACACCCTAAAAAGCAGGCTGATTAGTATTTTCAGCCAACTTCAACAGGCTGTAACTGGATCATTATAAATCGAAAAACTGATTTTCTAAAGCCTAAAATATGCATTTTTGAAAAACGGATTAAATGGCACTGGAATCGTAATTTTTTGAGGTCATTTACTATTTTTAAAGGACTATTTTTGGACAGCAGCTCAAGCTGTGTTTTTACTGCAGAAAAAGTGTGTTGTATTCGGAGTCATAACATAAAAACTGAGTAGAATTAGCTCATGGAATTTTTACTGTAGATGGTCACTGTTGTCGCCGTAATTCTCCCACTGGAATTTCGTCAATCGGACTTACGATTAATTTTTAGTGAATTATTCTGTAGACTGCAGTCAGAAAGTGACAAATCTGATTGCAGTCCGGTAAATGAATTTCTATAAAATATTGGTAATGAACTGGACCCCGAAATTTTTACACAATAAAATCTGGGTCGTATATGGCATTCTGTGAAAATTTGGGAATTTTTGGAGAAGGTTAACTATTTTATTAAAATGCTTGAAAACAGTCCAGTTTTGATTAATAAAGCTGAAATGACATAAGTAGTATATTGCATGTCTAATTGTCGGATTGGTTATGTGAGAACAATCTACGGGATATATGTAAAAGAAAATGATATGCTATTAAGTATGGACGCCTCCATTAACAAGGGAGACTATGGCGAAATTTTCCGAAAATCCTAACACTTAGTAAATATTTTCTGGACACGTGTTTACTAGTATATTCTAGACTATGTTTTTCAAGTATAAAACTCGCCATAATTTTTATAACGAAATACGGAGTATCGGAGGTTGGTTTTATACAGGAATATGGTTAAATATGTATTCTCTAAAATGGGACTTAAAAATATAATTCCAATACGAACAGACATATGTAAAATATCCCATCCTTGGGAAGGAAATACAAATACACAAGTATGAGAAGTATTATTACTAAAATATTGAAGACACTTTAAAACGTAACTCAAAGGCACTAATCAATACTAAGACAAGGCACGACCCGTTCGTCTAATAGACGTTAGACCATTGTAGGTAGTCGTGTTTGCTGAGGAGATTTGGGTTACGAGTACCGAAGACGCAATACTGTGAGTTCATGTCCCCCTTTTCTCTTAACTGTTTTCAGTTTTATACTTCGGGGGTGAAATACATGTTACAATTATTACAGACATTTACTTATATGGTATGGTTAGCTTAAGGAGGGTTTTTATTACGCGATCATGTGAGTGGTGGGCATGACACTTAAGGCCATTAATCCTCGTTGTAGGACCGAGGGACATTAGTGATAGATCTATTTGGGTGTAGCGAGCCCCACTCCTGAGTCCGCTGAGTGGACCATGAGGTGACTAAGTGCCCGACGCACAAATCTGCTAGGTTTGAGTCTTCCTGCATCATTTCACATATATCATTGGCTTTGCAACCCAATGGTGATCTCTTTTTCCTTAATTGCTACATACCAGGGATTTTCATACATACAGACACATTACAAAGGTTTATACATACTCACTTACACATGAACTCGCTCAACTTTATGTTGATTTTTCAAACTACATGTGTTTCAGGGAACTAGTGGATCTGGCGGGGTATGCATGTGTCAAGCTGCGTTTTGAATAAAAGATGTCATCCAGGGTTGTTAAGTTTAGAGGGTGTATCCCTTTCCTGGACAGGATACAAAATTTTAAACTCAGGTTTTATTTTTGCTGAGTCATTGTGAACTCATTTAAACATGCCACGGTTTGTAACTTATTTGTTATTGATGTTTTCAAACAATGGTATTGTGGTAGTTTCTAAACTTTATTAATGGACAAACATCTCATAATTTTATCATATAGCATTGTTATGATTGTTGCTATGGTATTAAGAAGTCACACCAAATAAACCACGCTTCCGCAAAAGTCAGGGTGTGACAGCTTGGTATCAGAGCCTCGATCATAGCGAACTAGGATTCCTTCTCGAGTCTAGACTATGATCATCAGGGCTCTCACGAAAACGTTTTCAAACATTTTTACATTGCATACACAAAACGTCCAGATCCAGGAAACAAACATTTTTACAAACAAAAGGCACAAATACACATTTCAAATTTATATTTATAGTTCAGTCTTAGAGACTGAGGGAGGTTCAGTCTTAGAAACTGAGGGAGGTTCAGTCTTAGAGACTGAGGGAGGTTCAGCCTTAGAGGCTGAGGGAGGATCAGCCTTAGAGGCTGGAGATAATTAGTCTTAGAGACTGGGAGGATTGGTCTTAGAGGCCAGGGAGTTGGTCTTAGAGACCAGGGATTTAGTCTTAGAGTCTGGGAGGACTGGTCTTAGGGGCCAGGGAGTTGGTCTCAGAGACCAGGGACTTAGTCTTAGAGACTGGGAGGTTGGTCTTAGAGATCGGGGATTTAGTCTTAGAGACTGGGAGGTTGGTCTTAGAGATCGGGGATTTAGTCTTAGAGACTGGGAGTTGGTCTTAGAGACCAGGGAGTTAGTCTGAGAGACCAGGGAGTTTAGTCTGAGAGACTGGGCGGGATAGTCTGGGAAGACAAGGACGAATATGTGGATACATGATTACATTATGAATTGTCTTTATTTGCAATAGACAAAGTGTTAAAGATTACTGTAAATATGCATGCTATGACTACCATATACCGGCACACACGTCACCTTCCTCAGGGAACGAATTGTCAGCTGATAACGACCCCACGGCCACCGCCACAAACGATGAGACTGTACCTGCACCGGAGATATTTACGTCAGACACTGAGAGTGACCCTGACATGCTGACCAAGGACGAGGACGACTCTCAACCGGCCGCGCTGCCAGACTTTGGCGATGAATTACCCCTACTGATGGCTTCTCCGACAGGAATTCCTCTGTCACTCTTGTTTCAATCCATGACCACTTTATCACTGGCCATTCCGATAGCCCCAACCCAAGCCCCACCATACCCCACGGTCTAAAGGAAATATGTCTTTCCTTTAACGCCAGGAAACAATTCATGAGTCGACCTATGAACAATGAACATCCGAGAATGAAATTAAACATACACGAAGTATACTAACATCAACTTTGCTTAACCATTTCAAAACAATGCCCAAACCAAAAACCCTTCGAATATGTTTTTGTTTTCTCTAAGTTGTTCTCTATTACAGAGAATGGGATGGAGTGGTATTTTAAATAATTTCTTTAAATTATTCTCTAAAATCAAGAGATAAACTGTATACAGAGGGTGTGATGTGAATACTAAGTAAACTCGGGAACATAACATAAATATTAGGAATTCAAAGAATTTCACTATGTAAGCATCTCGAATGTCCACTTTTAGACTCGGGAACAGAATATAAATGTTAGGAATCCAAAGAACTTCACTATATAAGCATCTCGAATAGAAAGTTTGAAGTAGGTGTTGTGTCTAGATAATGCTTAAGCCCAGAAACATTATATATGTTAGTGTTCAGTTTTAATTATGTAGCTAAATAAAAATAAATAAATAATTTGCAATGCCTCTCTTGGTGGAAAACTGGAAATTGACTAAATTTGACCAAGAGTGGGATTACGTAAATGTTTGTTGTAATCATCATTAGTTAATGAAATCGGATCTAACTATTAATGAAAATGACCTCAATATCATCCTCATTGAAGAACTGAGCCAACACATATCCACTGTGGATCCCTTTGTTTACAGTTGATGAGCCATGCCCACTTTTGGCGAGCATGTGATCTTTTGCAAGTAGTTACCCAAGTATAAATACAAGCATGATTTAGTCAACGATGTTCTATGTGATGTTTTAAAGTGGGCAAAGATTTCAGCTAAAAAGAAGGCTCCTGTGAACTTTCTGATGGATCCTCTTGAAGGGAGGTCTACTCTAGTCTACGGCCATCTGATAATCTTGTATTTGGGTAGGCGAGGGGGAAACACGTTTGTGTGGACCTTACAGGAGTGTCCCCTCTTGTTGGGCTCAAGGATAATGGGTTTATTGCTACCCAGGCAACGTCAAAGGATGATTTAGACAAAGTCGCTACACATGAGAAAGCTTGTAATTTAGAGAATCATCATTTGTTTATCCCGTTGCCATCATCCCCCGATTTGAACTTAAAGTCTTGAACCATCAGCCTGAGATCCTCCACTTCTTCAACCTCTAGCACAGACAAGTTGGTCTTTTTCCAGTTCCAGCTGACCACAACTGTCCCTTTAACATCCCTGCTCACCATCCTGAACCAAACAATCTTTAGACCAAATCAATTTGGTTTATTAAAATCTTAGCATTTTGGTTTAGTTGAAGTTAAATCCACAAAGGCTCAAATTCACTGTTGGTTGTTTTTTTTTTACACAATCAAATGGATGCTTTAGGTGATAAAATAAATTTGAGTCGAATAATTAAAGGGTCATGCTAATCACACACGGAGAAAATTATTTTCACATCTCAAAGCGCCGCGCTATGGCCAAAGCGCGGCGCTTTGCTTGACAAAAGTTGATTTGATTGACATAAAGTGATACGATGTTGCAGAGACATAAAGGTGATACGAGGTTGCAGTGTCCCGTGAACCCTAAGCGCCGCGCTATGGCCAAAGCGCGGCGCTTCGACCCTAAATTTTCATTATTTAAACCTGCATAGACAGAACATTTAGCATTCGAGGGTATTCGAGTGTTTTGTTGTTTGTTGATTTCTTTGTTGTATTAGTTACGTGTGTTGAAAAAACGATGTCGTGGTTAAGCAACTATCTTTTCGGTTAATATTCTGACGAGTCAGTTGTTCCTGATTCTTACGAGGGGACCGCTATTTCTGACTCGTATGCGAAACCGGTCTCGTCCAACTTGAGGGAGGCAGAGATTGTATCTGGCATTCGTTATCGTGATAACACGGTGACGCTGGATTTGAATACCCCTGTGGAGGACCCTTACGCACAACAAGGTTATTCGAATTTCGGTTACGGTGGCGAGTACAGCTTTGTACAGCAGGAGTGTTATCCAAACGACAGTTACGGTTGTCAACAGAGCTTACAAGGTTATTCGAATTTTGGTTACGGTGGCGAGCACAGCTTTGTACAGCCGGACCTCGGTGACGATGGTGAGCCGGGGGATGTGTCTGTTGACGAGGAAGGCTGTTACCCGGTTACATTTTCGTTTGATACAACGCAGACCTTTTCGTCACGTAAAGAGTTGGTGCGTTGGGTACAAGACACGGCAAAAGACAACGGTTACCTCATTGTGATTAAGAGGTCGAATAAAAGAGGAGAGAAGTACAAGATTTGGTTTCAATGTACTTTTGGTGGGGAGCATAAGAGTATAGCTACACAGAGGAAAACGGGTAGCAAGAAAATAGGCTGCCCGTTCGAGATGATCGGGTTTTCGGAATCATCCGGAAGTGTTTGGAGGATCGAGGTGACGAAGGCGAAGCATAACCACACTCCTATTGAAAACTTAGAGGGTCACGCGTATGCGAGAAGGCTTTCTTCGGAGGATAAAAAACTGGTTAAGGAGCTGGCAGAGCAAGATATTCCCAACCAAAGTATCTGGCGAACGCTGACAAAAAACAATCCGGCTAGAAAGCTTATTCCGAAAGATATACACAACGCTGTTCAGAAGATCAACGCCGAAAAAAATGTCGGTAAGTCTCCGATGCAAAAACTTGAAAACATTCTTCTCGAAAAAGATTACACTTATTACATGCGCACGAATGAGATATCGAACGAAGTTGAAGATGTCTTCTTTGTTCACGAAAAATCATTCACTATGTGGTGTGCCTTCCCGCATGTGCTAATGATTGACGCCACCTACAAAACGAACATGTACAACCTGCCATTTGTTCAGGTCGTAGGCATGACGTCGACAAACAAATCGTTTACGGCTGCTTGTGCGGTAATTTCCGCTGAGAAGTCAGAGAACTACCTATGGGTGTTGCAGAGGATCAAGTCTATGCTGGTAGGATGTATGGAACCGCGCGTGATTTTAACAGACAGGGATTTTGCGCTAATGAACGCGTGTGAACAAGTTTTTCCAAAAGCGCATAAGTATCTTTGTCGGTTCCATATTCAACAAAATATTAATAAGAACAGCAAGAAGAAATTCTCTGACAAGGATTGGAAAGAATTCATACGTAGATTTTGGTTATTGTGCGAGTCTACGACCGAGGAAATATACAGGTATAACTTGGAAAACCTTGAAGCACAGCTGAAAGAAGATGACCGTGAACGTGGGTATTTCTTACATAATTATGTTCAAATTTTATATAATAACAAAAACTGACTATTTACGTTTTTTAATTTTAGAGGTTTTTGATTATTTGAAGAAATCCTGGTTGGATCCGTACCGTGAAAAGTTTGTATCTTGCTGGATTAACAAAACTATCAACTTTCACCAAACTACGACCAACAGGGTTGAGGGCATGCATGCAACACTAAAAAGTCACTTTCCAAGTCATCGCAACACACTGGATAAACTTGTATTGTATGTTGATCATGTTGTTGATAGACAATACGCCGAGATTAGTAGTAGCTTTGAAACAAGCCTCCGAAAAGTGATGACGCACCACAAGAATCAGCCCATGCTTGCATATATTCTCAGAAAGGTTTCAATATATGCGATTGAGCTTTTGAGTAGGGAACTAAAACGTAAGGAAGACGGGTTGAGAGCCTAAGGTGCAAGCTGTGGTTGCCAACTTTTTACCAACTGTGGTTTGCCATGTGCCTGTCGTTTGGAAAAGTTGGAAAATAACGGTAATTAATATCTTTGACCTTTCTCGTTATGATTTTGCCACCTAATTTGTTTTCATCCACAGGTCAGCAACTCCGGATCACACACATAGACGTGTTCTGGAAGAAGCTTGACTTCAAGCCTGCAAAGAAAAACATAGAGGATATCGATGTAGACGCGGAATTTGAAAAATTGAAACAACAGATCGATCCAACACCCCCTCAAGTGAAAAGGAGCTTCTTTGAAAAGTTTCAGCAAATCCTCAATCCAGGGAACAATAACAAAAAACCTCCTGCTGTTCTGAAGAAAACTCGTGGTCGCCCAACATTGAAAACGCAGGAAGAAAGAAAGGTTGAAGCCGCTAGAAAAAGCTCGTACATTCCGTCGGAAGAAACTTGGGTCGAGGCCTCAGACGATCTTCCCCGTCACAGCTCGTACATATCACCCGAAGATTCTAGAAGACAAAAGAATACCAAACCGATCAACCTACACGCTGATTTCCCGATGATCAAGCTCGGTCCTAAGACGGATATAGCGATCCGCAACTACGCATCTCAAATTCCCGAAGTGATCCATCCATACATCGTTAGAATAAAGGACGTGAAACCAGATGGTCATTGTGGGTTTCGATCGGTGGCTGTTGGGTTAGGAGTGAAACAAAATTCATATTTGATGATCCGGAAACAACTTATAAAGGAGTTACGTACAAACGAATCGCTTTGGAGGCAGGTTTTCGATCCGGAAAACATAGGACATTATGATGCGCTGGTTAGACGGATCGATTTCAAGGGGGTGGGACGAGCAGATATCGAAAATTACATGACGATGCCTGAGACGGGGTTTCTTATTGCCCAACGATACGGTGTGATTGTTCACACCTTCGACATGCGTGGGAGCGATACAATTTTCCCTCTGCTGGGCGGGCCAAACGAAGCTGAGGAACCTCACCTGGTGGTTGCGGTTGTGTTCGTCGACCATGGGCATTTCATACATGTAGAGCTTGGAGGTTGTTATCCAATGCCTCCCCCAAACCTACTCTGGACAGCGAACAGAACAGAGCGCGCAGCAGCCTGGCATACATTATTCAGGGATCAGATCAACGCGTACGAAATGCTTACGTATCGTGCCCCTGACCTTAATGTAACCCCATATGTTCACGATGTATGTTAAATGTATTTAAAAATAATCACGTTTGTGTTTGTTCAATATATGCGTTACATCACGTTAAAAACCGAATGTCACCGACACGACCCAATCAGATTCAATACGCACTTAATGAAAAATACGTCATAATACTACAATTAATGAAAAAATACGTCATGTTCATGTACGGTAGGCGGCTGATACACATAACACCTCTCATAGGAGTACTTGTGCTTTCAAACCAAAATGATACGATATAACGGAATAAGACATCACACGTAACCGATTTGATCCGGAACTTGCAGTATAGTCCATATATAATAAAAAATGATGTATAATGGAAAAAACGTAAAATTTAGACTATTATCGACGCGTTTGTGAATTAAAAACAATTTAAAAAAATTTAAAAAAGGCCCAAAGCGCCCCGCTTAGACCTAAGAGGGGCGCTTTGCCCTTGAAGCGTCGCGCTTTGGCCATAGCGGGGCGCTTCGGTCTCTCGCTATAGCTGAAGCGGGGTGGCTTCTCCCCCATTTCAACCACAAACACACACACACACTAAAAGGTGCGATTTACACACACTTGAGCCGGAGATCAACGTTTTCAAGCTTTCAACCGCTAAAAGGTAAGATCGAACACCCTTAATCGTTTTCGTTTAATGTACATGTTGAAACTTGTGTTGATTGGGGCGGGTTTGATGATTTGGCTTGGTTCTGTTCTTCAGAATGAAGAACCAAAGCGCCGCTCCGAGGCCAAAGCGGGGCGCTTTGGTTCATATTTTTTTTTATATTTATTATTTGTTTATTATTTAAATTGTTTAAATAATATTATTTGTTTATTATTTTATATTTAATATTATTTGTTTATTATTTAAATTGTTTATTATTTTATATTTAATATTATTTGTTTATTATTTAAATTGTTTAAATAATATTATTTATTTATTATCTTTTCAACGTGCAGGGATGGATTCCTCCGATGACGAGATTGAGCATATGGAGGCTGAGGTAGAGGTGGGAGATGTGGGAGAGGAGGGAGAGCCGGCATGTCCGTACCTGCAGTTTCCGCAGGGGTCACGGGCGAGGGGGAGATGCGCTAGGTTGCGCACCATAGAGATTGGGGGCACGTAGGGATAGACTGGGACCTGCTGGAGACCGTGGGAGAGGCCGCGCGGGCGCGTGATATAGTTGGACTAGATACTCCTTGGTTGCGCCTATTTCAGATAGCGATGGAGGACTCGTACCCAGAGCTTACGGTCGAGTTTCTTTCCACGTTTACATACGCGCCGCATCCGGCGGATTACGTGGTGGACCCGGATTTTCCAGTCCACGAGGTTACATTCCGTCTCGCCGGTCAGCAGTTTCAGATGGGTGTGCGGCAGTTTGCTGTCCATACAGGTTTGTACACAGAGCCCGAGCTTGATACTGATTTATATACGCAGGCGGTTACGGCGATGGACAGGCAGACGCTTATCAGTTTCTGGAGGGCCATTTCCAGGGTTCCCTTTGGGAAATCCTGGCAAAAGGCCACCACCATTAGAGACCCCTTGTACCGATACCTGCACCATGTTATCGCGGCAACTATCGTGCCGTGGGGTGCCAGCAGGGAGAAGGTCAACCTCAGTGACCTTTTCTTTCTATACTGCCTACTGCGCCGCCAGCCCTGCGATCTAGCAACCTGCCTGGCAGATTACTTTGCCACAGCATACCACCGGCAGCTCCGCGGGTACGTGCACACTTGCTCATACATCACCGCCAATGCACGCTCGCTAGGGCTCGTGCCCGAGCATGATACAGAGCTGTCCGATCCGGTCCCGTCTACCAGGTTGGGCCGTGCGTCAGTATCTGCCATGCAGATCACCCGTACCTTTGATGTTGGTCTAAGGTTTAGGGGCCGTGACGGGCTGATTTGGCATCCGGAGGTGATGCCGAAGGTTATCCCGGTTGTTATTGAGCTGAGGCCTGGAGTGTTAGCCCCTCCTCCTGTTCAGGAGGCCGCTCGGCAGGCTCAGCTACAGGCTCTGGTCCTCGATCAGTACCCGGGCCAGCCTCAGGATCAGGCTCAGGCTCAGCCTCAGGATCAGGCCCAGGCTCAGCCTCAGGCTCAGCCTGTATTCGAGGATCCGGCTCAGGAGGAGCATGTCGAGGAGATCCCGGTATCACCAGTTCAGCCAGCTCCTGAGCCGCCACAGTACCCGCAGCACGTTTACGCTGACCTGCCTCCGGTAGCGCGTGAGGTGGCTCGGGACTTCGACCGGCGCCTCAGACGCCAGGGCGCACGCATTGACTGGATCGTCGAGACGCTCGTTGCTCTACGAGAGCTCGCTGGGTTGCCTCCACTTCCCCTCCCACCGTCCCCACCGCACGAGGATTAGTACCTTAGTTTGTTTGTATAGTGTTTTGTTATGTATTATGTACTCAGTTGTACCTTTTTGTTTTGTATGTACAAACTGATATATATAAATATATATATTGCAGTTAATCTTCTATTTACATCACGTTGGTTTTGGATTGTTTACGTTTAATTCTTATGGCTTTCTGTACATTTTATTTAACGTGTTCGTTTAATTTAACAAAATAAACTAGGTTAACAGTTTATAAAGACGCACTTATATTATATACGTTCTATAAAAATAATGACGTAAAAAAACGTAATTATAAAACAACTATGAATTATATGTAACTAATATTTTATAATAATAATAATAAAACTCAAATACAATTTTTTCCTCCAAAAAACACTACCAAACTAACCCACATCCCACCTATTTAAAAAAAAAACAACACAAACTCCTGCCCACGCTCTTTGTCTTTTTGCACACTCAAAGCGCCCCGCTATGGCCAAAGTGGGGCGCTTTGAGTGTGCAAAAAGACAAAGAGCGTGTGCGAATAGACCAGGCCTAATTAAATTGAATAAAATCGAGTGGAATACTTAACAATAAATGACCAATGTGTTCAAAGAAGCACACTAAAACGCATTGGCGTAGCTTAGTGGGGGCGGGAGGGGGCGGCCGACCCCCCCCCCAACTTTTCGCTTAGTAGTGGAGAATATGTAGTTTTTGTATAAAATTTTTTGGGTATATATGTTTTTTATCCCCCGGTTTTATAGAAATTCTTGGGTATATACGTTTTCGACCCCCCCCCCCCGGTCGGAAATCTCAAGCTTCGCCACTGCTAATACGTGTGTCAGGTTAACCTGTGCAACCGTACTTGGATTAGATTTGGCAATGATAGATTCTGAATTGTTAGCGTGATGTGAGGATACATTTCTTCTTAAAGCAAAATGTACATTAAATTGTCCCCTTAAACCCATGTATGATTCAGTTTAACCTAAATTGGAACAACAAAGTTTTAAGTATTGGATTAAAAAGCAAGATTTCACATATCAAAGTTGAGATCACGGAATATCACCATGTTAAGTTGATTTTATAAAGTTGATGTTTTGGACTGGTTTTCGAGACTAAATTATACGTATTCATTTAAAATTGTAAATATGTGTGTATAATGTATATATATTGGTTTTATGTCAGGCACCTCAAAGTATAATCGTTAATATTGGCTCAGGCTTTTTTGAAGGTAGCTTCTAATAGTTTATTAGATGAAAAACTGCTTCAAAAAAAAAAAAAAAAAAAAAAAAAAAACACTTCGAGCAAAATCCGATTGCACAATCCAGTACACAAGTTCGGAAGTTTTTATTCTTTTTAAACCAAATTTTAGGGTCTAGTGGTTTGGGCCGGCTACTCGAACCCATTAATTAATTATTATTAATTATACAACTTGTATATGATTAATTTTTGAGTAAATTACAAAAATCGTCCTTTATGTACGTCATTTATTGCAAACTGTGTCATTTGTCTTCAATAATTACAGAAAACGTACTCGATGTTTGCAAACTCTTGCAAGTTATGTCGTTTAGCCCTAACTCAGTTAATTTTTGTGGTTAAATCTGACAAAAAAAAAAAAAAAACCAACTGTCATGTTCGGAGACGGTAACTCGGGTTCCGATTTATCAATCCAACTAGCCAACTTATTCAAGAATGGCCTCAACATCCAACCCCAAAACCCAAAGTTATCCGACAACCTACAAATCAATCTCAAACTAAATAACCAGAATTACGCCCTATGGACCCGAATGATTCGGGTCGCCATAGGCGGGAAATCGAAAGCCCTCTTAACTCGCTTAACCTCAAACCCTCCAGATCAAGATGATGCAGAATTCGAGCAGTGGGAACAAGACGACTTGGTTGTGTTCTCATGGCTTATACAAAATATAGAACCACAAATTGCCGGCAACCTAACCGAGTTTCCCACGGCGAAATCGCTATGGGATGCCTTGGTGGTTACTTACAACAGCGGAAAAGATAAATTGCAAGCCTTTAATCTCCATATCAGGGCCAATGAGATTAAACAAAATGATGCTTCCCTGGAAAGTTTCTGGATTTCCTTACAAGGGATATGGGGAGAAATCGAAAGGATCGATCCTAACCCCATGAAGTGCCCGGATGACATCAAGGCTTACGCAAAAATAAGCTCTGATACCATGTTAGCGAATGGAAATCATAAACGAGTGATTACACGAGTGATTTCCATGTTAGTAATTCGGAAAGAAGTTGTTTTTTATTCAGTTTCAATACAAAATTCTGAATCAAAAACAACTTCTTTCCAAATTACTAACATGGAAATCACTCGTGTAATCACTCGTTTATGATTTCCATTCGCTAACAAAATGAACCCATAAGGGTATTTTTGTGGTTAAATATGACCAAATGGACCTCACATGAGAGTAAAATGACCAAAATACCCTCATGTGGGGTCCATTTGGTCAGATTTAACCACAAAAAATTAACTGAGTTAGGGCTAAAGGACATAACTTACAAGGGTCTGCAAACATCGAGTACGTTTTCTGTAATTATTGAAGATAAATGACATAGTTTGCAATAAGTGACATACATAAAGGACGATTTTTGTAATTTACTCTTAATTTTTTAACTCTTTTTGTCCATTGATTAAAAAAATCATATTTTTAACTAATTTTTTCAACATTCTGAGTTAGTTATAGAATTTGATGTTATCTAGCTGACAATAATTTGATTAGTAGCAGGATGAATTGTTTCGCACTTCGACTAATTATATGTAAAAATGCATCAACATTTGTAAACTCCAGTTTACTTATTAAATCACACTTGATAATACGTATTCGTAAGATTCAACAGAGGATTATTGGATATCTACTTTTGTAGTCCCTCTGTAAATGGGCCTTTGAAGTGGGCTTTTCTTTAGACCCCCGTAGTGGGGCGTTTTTTTTTTTTTTAAATTGAAAAAAAACGCCCCAAAACGCCCCCCACCCCATTACACCCGGCGTTTTGGGGCGTTATTTTGGAAAAAAAATCGAATTCGCGTTTTAATTAAAACGCCTTGCTTCATTTGCTTGAGCCAATCAAAAGTCTCCAACAATGTGGTCCACCCAAAAGTCCCTGACAATTACTTTTGTACACCCAATGAAATTTGACCCACCCACATGTCACTGACAACTTTTTGAGCTACACACATTTCGTTTGTTTTTTTTTTTTTTTTTTTTTGCTTAAAAGATGAAATGGGGTTATTGGCATAATGCCCCACTACGCCACTTTTGCTATAATGCCCCATCGCTGACTAGGACGCCACGTGTCGGATAATGCCCCATGGTGGGGGCATTCTAACACATTACCACTACACATGGTCTTATGCCCATTACTTGTAATCTTGTATTAATGCTTGGTCCATATGAACATGAATCATCAAGTCAAGAGATGATAATTTCATTAATCTAGTTATAAACGATTCTATTTTGGTACTTTTTTTTTTTTTTATCTTTAAGTGTTTAAATTTGCTTAGCTTAAACATTTTATAGTAACATAAGTTTTATGATCACTTTTAATTTATCTGTAAACTGAAAGTGTTATAAAAATAGTGTTTGTGGGTGGGTCTCCATATTAAACGGTACTTATGTTTTCATTAAAGTCCACCAACCTATAAGATTTGATTTTAAACGAGTTTGTAGAAAATATTTTTTAAACGGTACTTATGTTTTCATTAAAGTCCACCAATCTGTAAGATTTGATTTTAAACGAGTTATAGAAAATATTTTCCAAAACTAGTAGATATTATATTATTGGGGGATTGATTTTTTTTTTTTTTTTTGAATGGCAAATTAACCAAATTTTGATCACCGGTCCTGAATACACAGGACCTTTGAGAATTCTTCAAGCTCTAGCAGATAGTACCAAATTACTTTTCAAAGAGAATCTTCTTCCATCTAGAGGAGATACTCGTTTATTTAGTATTGGACCATCTATGGCAGTCATATCAATTTTATTAAGTTATTTAGTAATTCCTTTTGGTTATCGCCTTGTTCTAGCCGATCTCAGTATTGGTGTTTTTTATGGATTGCTATTTCAAGTATTGCTCCTGTTGTCCTTCTTATGTCAGGATATGGCTCAAATAATAAATATTTTTTTAGGTGGTCTACGAGCTACTACTCAATCAATTAGTTATGAAATACCATTAACTCTATGTGTGTTATCAATATCTCTACGTGTGATTCGTTAAGACATAAAATTCCCGCTACTTCTTTTCTTTCTAGGAAGGAAGTGTCATGAGTTGAATATAGATTTTTGTTTTTTATTCATTACATTATTCGGGGTTGATGAAAGAAACCAGATAGTTATATGAGTGAAAGAAACGGCTTAAAAATTTGCAGTAAAAGATTGAATCTTATTTCTTATGTACAAAAGTTAAGAAAAGTAAATACCACTGTAGTATAATCGTGCTACAAGCAGAATCACTCGATCATATCCATTTTTACTAGGCATAATTCTTATACACCAATTTAAAAGGAAACACAATAAATATGGAAAGAAACCCCCTTGTGTGAATCAACCTTTATGCGAAAGAGCTATGTTTGACTCAATTTTGGCTTACACATTTGTCAAATTAGCTTCCTGTTTATAATGAACTAATATATTCAAACACTAAGGAAAAATATGATATAACCTATATCTAAGGGTCCTACTTTCTTACAATATCAATGCCATTTTCCCAAGAACGTTACTTTCTTACAATAAAGTCAACGCCATTAAAAAAAAGATACATATATGGATGGCTAGATACTTGGTCAAAAGTATTCATAACTCTTGCAATTAGTAATCCTCCACTTGTGGTGGAGTGGTGGAAAGGATTTGGTTTTCCTAGGATGGCCAAGTTCGATCCCCACACCCATCACATTTGGGGCAATGGCAATGAACGGGTGGAGGGCCAGTTGGTTCGAAACCCGGGAGCCACCCCGAGTTTTCTATTACAGTGCATTTACTCCAGAGAGTCCCCGACTCTTGTGGAGGGTGCAACTACACGCTCTCGGTTAATCGGGTGAGCAGTGGGCTGGAAATTTTCTCGGGGAACGCCTTAGCCAAACTCTGATGCACCAAGCGTGGGCCCGGTTAAGACAACATAGCCTTGGATGCCGGAGTGGGGCGGAGGGGCCTACCCGAGTTATAGGGTAGGTGCGATCTCTATCGCCTGTTGTAGAAATATCGCCGTTCAAAAAAAAAAAAGTAATCCAACTCCCTCAACTACCTTAAGTATAACACATAATTTCTTTCAACTAACAATGTCTAGAACACTCATTATTATAATTACAAAAAGTAACCATGCTGTTTATTTAGCTTATCTTGATAACAGACTAAACGGTGTGGAGTAAAACGTTTTAGCGTCCCACCTTTAAATGAATGATTCTTATTGGCCATCAAAGCTGCAAAATGGGGTCCAAACTTCACTCCTTTCACGTCCACCATTCTTCTCATGAGAGCTCCCCCCCCCCCCCCCCCCCCCCTCCTGGTGCTCTTAGAACAGTATTAAGGGCTTTATCAAGATGATGTGGAGAGTTGCGCCACTCCACGCCGTATAGCCTAACAACCAAGTAGGTGTAACCAAACTTTTAATTCAAATTTATAAAATATGTGGATAATATCTCTTAAATCTTGCAGCTGCCCAGTTGGTAATAATTATTAACCACATTTACTTGTATGTAATTTACACACACATATTAATAAGTCACCAAAACATATGACTAGGAATAATAAGTCACTAAACATATCGATATAAGAATTACTTTTATTTATGGTATAACCAAAAAAGGTTAGGTATTGCTTGAACGTAATTGGTTTTGTTTTTTTTTTTTCCTTCTTTTAAATGGCGACAAATTCAATAACACAACAAACCAGTGCGCAGCTGGAAGTACAGCAGAAATAAAAGAGACAGAACGTAGTTGGTGTTATTTGTGGTTTCAGATACCTTCAGTAATGATTTATAGCATTGGTTTAAGGTGGAGATCAATGGACCTAAACGCCATAGAATTTTCATTACAGTAGAAACTCGATAAATTAATACTCGATTATTTAATAAACTCTCTAAGATAATATTTTTTGCCGGTCCCGACTCGGGGATAGGGTGCTAAATTAATAATTCGCTAAAATTATAAGATAATACATTTTTGATAATTTCTTTAGACCCCATATAAAATATAAATTAATAATTCCTTATATATAGCATATTACATGAATGATTTATGAAGGTTTCTTGAAAAATGACTCAATTGTCTTTTGTTTTTTTGTTGAAATCAAATTCCCCTTAAATCTCGTCTCTAATTTTCCTTAGTATTGAAGGTTTCTTTCAAATTGGGCCGTTCATTTGATATACATGCATTGTATACAATAATTAAGTGGAAGCTTGAAAGGTGTTTGTAAACTAAGTATTCTACTATAAATTAATAAAATATTAATTAATATATAAATTAATAATTATTAATTTATCGATTAATTAATAACTCTTTTAATTAATAAATTTTGGTGGTCCCAAGTGTATTATTTTATAGAGTTTCTACTGTATTTAGTTTATTGGGATATCATTTAAGTAGTTAGCGAGCATCATTACCCACATTATATGTGCGAGAATTTGGTACTATCGGTTCAGTTCGTTACATTACTTATACGCGCTATAGCCATCAATATATAATAAAAACCATAAAAATGAATACCGGTACCGGTTTTAATAACGTTGTTGCCATTACCAGTTAATTGTAGGACAACAGTTCACAAAATAAATAAAATAACAATTTTATTAATAAACATTATGATTACAATACATAAAGAGGAACAGAACTAAACTGAAAGAAATTACAATACAAGAATGTAAATTAAACTAAGAACAAGTTACAAGGAAAAAATTAAGGAAAACGTAAAACAATGGTGACTGAGGCACGTGAAGATCACGCTTCCCTTAAAACAGATTTCGGGCCACCCAGGTGAACCCGTCTGTTTCCCATGGTACAACAGCCTAAACAGATTGTATTGCCGCGATTAGCCTAGCAACTGAAAAAAAAATACCTGAAACAAGAGTTCTCAGGGATTTGAAGTTAGGAAATTCTCTGTGTGTGCTATGAACCATACGAATGTGTAATTTTCTGTGTATTCTAGACAAAGCACACAACTTGTATATATTCATATTTAGAATTCCAACTGAAAGGTTATATTGAATACAAAATTCAATAACAATTTAAGGTCATATTGAATACAAAATTCAATAAAAATTAAGTCTCAAATTCAATGAGAACTTAATTCAACTTAATCAGTAGGAATCTAAACAGTCATCAGACCACTTGCTCGTCCCATCAAAGTACGCCATCAAAGCGCCACATTGCGCCCATCGCCCTCGTCCCGGTCTCGGTCCCGTGCCCGGACGCGGCCGCGGGTCGGGTGCTTCGCACCCTCCTGGCTACCACTGGGTGTGAGTTGTCATACAAGAATACTCGTGTAGAGAATTCTAATTATAATTCCACAACAGATTTATCTCTCCACCTATGTGGGACAAGCTCAATTTCCCACATGTTTATAGTTCCAACACACAAACTTAATACACAAGATCTCTCATTCATCTTGGCTTAATTATTAAATAACCATTATATTAACTCATAATATAATATCATTTATAAAATTTCCAACAACCCCCACACGAATGGAGATCGTCCCATACACTCAAGTTTCATGATAAAATTTTAGCGGTTGAGTAATGCAGGATAGGTAGGTTTCCCTTTGAACCCTCCTTTGTGACATATACTTAGTCTCCTAGCGGTTAGTAGACGCGATGTCCTTGAACCAACCCCTTTTTACGTAGACGTTATTACACATCACACATTACTCTTCCTGGTCTGGCTAACCCCTCATAGTTGTGTCCGTTATAGTCATGGAACACCATCCTGGTTCTGCGAGAGCTCTAGGAATTGTGCCCCCAATTCCATTCGAAGCGACCCCGCTTCTCTCTAACATAGGTGATTTACAAATCATTAAAAGCCATATGCTTAACCTTTCTTGATATCACTGGTTCTAAGTAGGAATGGACTAGGAAGTTTGTAACTCCCTTTGTATGTTGAGGTACTCCCCAACAGTGACCTCAATTCGTACAGTTAGGTGGTCCTATTGAACCTAGATCATGGGATCTCCAATCTTCTAGGATAGGTTGTCCGTTGTACAAACTTACTCCAAGGGCTTTAGTCCCATTCCCATCAATGACTTATGTACTACCTCTCTACTTAAGCCTTTTGTAAGCGGATCCACAATGTTATCCTTTGACCTCACAAAGTCAATCGTGATAACTCCAGTTGAGAGTAGTTGTTGTATCGTGTTATGCTGACGTCGCATGTGCCTTGATCTGCCATTATACATTACACTTTGAGCTCTACCAATAGCTGATTGGCAATCACAATGTATGCAAATAGCAGTCACAGGCTTAGGCCATCTTGGAACATATTCCAAGAATTGACACAACCATTCTGCTAACGCGATAAACTCAGATTCCATCGTGGATCTAGCTATAAGAGTTTGTTTGGACGACTTCCAAGATATAGCTGCTCCTCCAAGGGTAAACACATAACCACTTGTAGATCTAGAATCTTTTGTATCGAATATCCAGTTGGCATCACTGAATCCTTCCACAACAGCTGGATTTTGGCCATAATGCAGTCCATAATTTTTCGTGTATCTCAAATACCTTAATAATCTTGTCATACCCTTCCAGTGCTCCGAACTAGGATTACTAATATATCTACTTAGCCTACTCACAACATATGCTAAGTTTGGTCGAGTACATGATATAAGATACATAAGACTACCAATGATCCTTGAGTATTCCGATTGAGCAACACTCTCGCCTCTATTTTTTGACACATGTTGAGAGGTATCAATTGGAGTTTGAGCTACACTCGTGTCCCCAGGATTGAACTTCTCAAGGATCTTATCCACATAATGAGATTGACTTAGCACCAAAACAGTTTGGGTTCTAATGATCTTTACTCCAAGAATCACATCAGGTAGACCCATATCTTTCATGTCAAATCTCGCTTTCAACATGTCTTTAGTAGATCAGATCATCACTCCCAATGATAAGCATATCATCTACATAAAGGCATAAGATCACATAACCCTTAGAAGTGTCTTTCACATAGACACATTTGTCGCATTCATTTATTTTGAAACCACTGTTAAGCATAACTTGGTCAAATTTTTGATGTCATTGTTTTGGAGCTTGCTTCAAGCCATATAATGACTTGGCAAGTTTACACACTTTGGCCTCTTGGCCAGGAGCAGAAAAACCCTTCGGTTGCTCCATGTAAATCTCTTCCTTTAATTCCCCATTGAGAAATGCAGTTTTTACATCCATTTGATGTATTTCCAAATTTCTCAAAGCTGAAATTGCAAGGACCAATCTAATTTAGGTTAATCTGGTCACATGCGAGTATGTGTCAAAATAGTCAAGACCTTCCTTTTGTCTAAACCCTTTGATCACAAGCCTTGCCTTATACTTGTCGACAGAGCCATCAGCTTTCATCTTTTTCTTGAATATCCATCGATATCTAAGTGGCTTGCACCCTGGTGGAAGATCTACTAGCTCCCAAGTATGATTCTGCAAGATAGAATCAATTTCACTCTTGATGGCTTCTTTCCATTGAGGTCCATCTGAAGAGGTTATTGCTTCTCGATAGGTTTGAGGCTCGCTCTCAACCATGAATGTAAGATGTCACACCCCCAAAATCCACTTGCGGAGTACCACCGCTTGGAGGCGTGACTGACCAGGATCCAGCCACCAATTATACTGAGCATTGATTAGTAGTAAAAGTGGTCACCAACCACAATAGTTAGTAAACATCATAGTTTAAGGTTTTTAAAAGTTTAAGTTCAAATAACAGTTTAAGTAAACAGCGGAAGCATAAACCAAACAGTTTCAAAACAAATTTCATAGTTCAAGATTATTTAAAACCCAACACATGGGTTAGACGACCACTACACATTCCCAAGCTGCAAGCTCCTGGGTCACTGGGTACCTGCAAAGCATGCGGTAGGGTATCAACAAAAATGTTGGCGAGTTCACGAGTTGTCCAGTTTTTAATTACCAAAAACTTGATTCACCAGTTAATTTATCCGTTTATACATGCCATGGGGAGCTACCCCATAAGTAAGCGACTAAACTGTTTTTCCAATACCGAATACTTACTTAACCGTACGTTTCCGCAGTGCCCCGTTTGTCAATGTTCTATCATCATTGACGGTTTGCCAGAGTACATTAGTTCACTCCCATTCCCAGTAACAAGGGTCGGTGTGAGGCTGGTTACACCTAAATAGCGCTATTAACTAATAACCCGTTCGCCAGGCCCCGGCGACTAATCGGTATTAAATGGTAGGGACTTAAGTGATAGAGTTTCGTTTAGTGTTGCTTGTTGCATTTCCGTATAAACAATAATTAACTAAGAGTCCCATTTAAGGGGAAGAAAGTAGGTTTGTATCCCTTACGCGGGGATAGCGTTGTTTAAGTTTCCGTTTCCCAAAACCACCGGGAACGCATGCTTTAATAGTTGTGAACTCACCTTGGGTTGCTCGGTAGTTTAGTTTACTTGGTTATGTATGCTGGTCACCAAGTCCTAATACGGTTACCAGTAGAACACTCGGTCTCGAGTCGCAACCAGGAGATCTTGAGTCATGAATGTCTGGTCTCGAGTGATGCTGGCATGTGTTGCAACCTCAGAGGTCTCGAGTCCAATCTTGAGTTGTTGATTCGTGGTCTCGAGTCGAGATCATAATATCTCGAGTCGCAACCACTACGGTCTCGAGTCATCACTCGATGGTCTCGAGTCGTAACCGAGGGTCTCGACTCGTTTGTCTGGTGGTTCTAGAACATATGTCAAGGTTTGTACTATCCAATAGAATTCCGATTTCATGTAACTGTGTACTATCCAACCGAAATGCACCAACATGTTTTCTTGTCTAAAACCTTAATCAAATGGATCAAACAAAGCATCTTTCAAATGTTCATAGCATATTCAAATATTCATATTAACATTCAAACTTGTTCATCATTTTAGGGTTTTCATCCTTCACCATCATGTTCATCCTACATAATCATGCATTCTATGGACAAGAATCATAACACATAAACTAGATATCAAGATCATCTTGTAAACCGTCATCAAGCAAACATTTGTTCTATAACCTCTAACATAAATCGGATGATCCTAAACAATCCTAACTATCATTCTTTTATCATTCAAGCTTATCTTAGCAAGACATTATCATACAACATTCATACTTTTCACAAAAGAGGGTATTGTTCATCTTATGCATTTGGAACCAAGCATGTATCATTAACAAACAAGAATCCATTAAATCGAACAAGCACTTTCGTCATAATAAATAATAGCAACAATGCACATTATCACCAATTCAACACTTTTGTCATGCATTTGCAAAGAAGCACTAACCGGCTAGGGATTTTGAGTGTTGAAGATGTGAAGGATTGATGAAAGAGCTTCCGAGTGTTGGTCTCAAACAAATCCGAGAATCCTTTGGTTGCCGGTTTGATCCGAGAGGAGGAGAGGTGGTTGTGTTGTTAGGGTTTTAGTGAGGGGGAGAGTAGGAGAGTGTGTGTAGGGGAGTGTGGGAGTGAATGATGATTGAAAAGTGGCAAGGTTGGCCATCAACATCGGTTATATACAAGCCCAAGTCGGTGCACCCTAATGGGTTTCCGAGTGGGCTCAAGGATGGCGGCCCAACCGATGTGGGTTACTCGAGGCCGGGTGGTCTCGGGTCGGGTCTTGGTGGTCTCGGCTCACCAATGGCTCACCAATACTCTTATTCATATATATATACATAACTTATACATTATACGTACACATTATCGACACATAGCACATCGAGATAAACCACAACTTTCATTTAATATTATGTACACGCAATTTCAATACAAGATTGTTGCTCGGGAAAACCCAGAGTGTCACATTATCCCCAAGTTTTAAGAACTTTCGTCCCAAAAGTTAAGGCAGTCACTGTCAAGCTAGTATAAGTGAGAACGTTTCGACGGGGTGTCACATTATCCCCCCGTTAGTTTGGAATTTCGTCCCAAAATTCGGTTGTAGCTTCAGTGCTGGGAGTTTCATTTGGGAACAACTGGGGATACTTGCGCTTCATCTGGTCTTCCCGCTCCCAGGTAAATTCTGGGCCAAGGCGCGAGTTCCAACGAACTCGTACGAGAGGTATCTGGCTACGTTTGAGGGTTTTGATCTCTCGATCCATGATCTCAATCGGTTCCTCAGTAAAGTGTAGTTGTTCGTCAATAGTGAGTTCCTTTAAAGGAATGATGAGTGTTTCATCTGACAGACACTTCTTCAGATTAGACACGTGAAAGACGTTGTGCACAGCACTCAGTTCTTCAGGCAGATTCAATCTGTAAGCGAGCTTACCGATCTTTTCGGTAATTTCGAATGGTCCGACATATCGCGGATTAAGCTTGCCCCGTTTTCCAAAACGAACCACACCCTTCCAGGGTGAGACTTTAAGTAGAGCCCGGTCACCAACCTGGAACTCTAGCGGTTTCCTATCCTTATCAGCGTAACTCTTCTGACGGTCACGAGCTGCCGCCATGCGTTGTCTGATCTGGGCAATCCTTTCCGTAGTGTCTACCACAAGTTCTGGACCTGTGATCTGGCTGTCACCAACTTCAGCCCAGCAAAGAGGCGATCGACATTTACGACCGTACAATGCCTCAAAGGGTGCTGCCTGAATGCTGGTGTGGTAGCTGTTGTTGTAGGAGAATTCCACTAGGTGCTTTTCCCAACCCTTGCCAAAATCGATCACACATGCCCTAAGCATGTCTTCAAGGGTTTGGATGGTGCGTTCAGATTGCCCATCCGTTTGTGGGTGATAAGCGGTGCTCATGTCTAAGCGTGAGCCAAATGATTTGTGCATAGCTTGCCACAACTCAGAAGTAAAACGCGCGTCCCGATCGGAAATAATAGAGGTTGGCACTCCGTGCCTCGAAACCACTTCCTTTAAGTAAAACTCTGCTAAGGTAGAGAACTTGTCTGTTTCTTTAATAGCCAAAAAGTGGGCAGACTTAGTTAATCGATCCACTATCACCCAAATGGTGTCATTTCCGCGTTGAGACCTGGGCAAGCCAGTAACAAAATCCATGGAAATTTGCTCCCATTTCCACTGCGGGATCTCTGGCTGTTGGAGTAGGCCCGATGGTTTCTGATACTCAGCCTTGACTCTTGCACAAGTTAAACATTTTCTGACATAGGTTGCTATGTGGGCTTTCATGCTAGGCCACCAGTATGTAGTCTTTAAGTCGTGGTACATCTTATCCGAACCAGGATGTACTGAGTAACGGGACTTATGGGCTTCATCCATTACAAGCTCGCGCAAATTCCCATAAAGTGGGACCCATATACGCCCGTTTACGTAGTAAGCACCATCTTCTTTTTGTTCTAGCCGTTTCCTTGATCCTCGCAGGGACTCAGCCCTGACGTTCTTGACTTTCAATGCTTCAACCTGAGCGTTTCGGATTTGCTTAGGGAGGTTCGAGTGGATGGTGAGCTGTAAGGCACGAACACGCTTAGGTTTGGTTTCCTTCCTGCTGAGGGAATCTGCCACCACATTAGCCTTGCCTGGATGATATTTAATTGCACACTCATAGTCATTTAGGAGTTCGACCCATCGGCGTTGCCGCATATTCAACTCCTTTTGTTCCATTATGTGCTGGAGACTCTTGTGATCGGTGTAAATCGTGCACTTGGTACCGTACAAGTAATGTCTCCAAATCTTGAGCGCGAAGACCACAGCTCTGAATTCTAAGTCATGTGTCGTGTAGTTCCGTTCGTGGATCTTGAGTTGTCGCGAAGCGTAAGCAATAACCTTCTCGCGTTGCATCAACACGCAACCAAGTCCTTGAATAGAAGCGTCGCAGTAAACAACAAAGTTGTTGGTACCTTCAGGTAAGGAAAGAATAGGAGCACTACAGAGGTTCTTCTTTAGTTCCTGAAAGGCAGATTCCTGAGCATCACTCCATTTGTAAGCAACACCCTTCTGAGTGAGGGTCGTAAGTGGTTGAGTGATATTAGAAAATCCCTTGATAAATCTTCGATAGTATCCTGCCAATCCCAAGAATTGGCGAACTTCGTTCGGAGTCTTAGGTATCGGCCAATTCTTAATGGATTCGATCTTAGCAGGGTCGACATGAATCCCATCCTGGTTGACTATGTGCCCAAGGAAATGGACTTCTCTAAGCCAGAAATCACATTTCGAGAATTTGGCGTACAGTTGCTCATTGCGAAGGAGTTCGAGAATAAGACGCAGGTGTTGTTCATGCTCCTCTTGACTCTTCTAGTAAATTAGGATGTCGTCAATAAACACAATTACGAACTTGTCGAGGTAGGGTTTGCACACTCGGTTCATGAGATCCATGAAGATCGCAGGTGCGTTGGTCATTCCGAAAGGCATAACAAGGAATTCGTAGTGACCATAGCAGGTTCTGAAAGCAGTCTTAGAGATGTCCTCATCGCGGACTCTCAGCTGGTGATAGCCCGATCGCAGATCGATCTTGGAATAATAGCTCGACCCTTGCTGCTGGTCGAACAGATCGTCGATACGGGGAAGTGGATAACGATTCTTGATGGTAACCTTGTTCAGTTCGCGGTAATCAATGCACATTCGGAATGTGCCATCCTTCTTTTTGACAAAGAGCACTGGGGCTCCCCAGGGTGATGAGCTAGGACGGATAAAACCTTTGTCCAAAAGTTCTTGTAGTTGAGTAGAAAGTTCCTTGAGTTCTGCGGGAGCTAGACGATAAGGTGCACGAGCTATAGGTGCTGCTCCGGGAGCTAGCTCGATTTGAAATTCAACCTAACGGTAAGGAGGGAGTCCAGGTAGTTCTTCAGGAAATACCTCAGGATAGTCGCGTACAACTGGAAAATCTTCAATCCTGTTTTCCTTTTTCTGCGTGTCGGCAACAAGTGCTAAGATAGCGGTGTGCCCCTTTTGTAAACACTTCTGGGGTTTTAAGAATGAAATGATGCCTGTGACTTCTCCGCTTTTGTCTCCTTGGACGATAAGGGGTTTGCCAGGAGGACGGGGAATACGAACAGCTTTCTCTTGGCAGAGGATTTCAGCTCGATGCTTGGATAACCAATCCATACCAATGACGACGTCGAAGCTTCCGAGAATGATGGGGAAGAGATCGATACGGAAGGTCTGACCAGACAATTCTAGTTTGCAGTTACGAATAACGTGTGAGGCCTCGAGGTTTCTACCATTAGCTATTTCAACGATGTGCTTAGAGCTTAACGGCGTAAGAGTGGACTTAAGCTTCTTACTAATACGTAGGGATACATAACTAGCATTTGCTCCAGAATCAAATAATATGGAAACATAACGATCATTAAGTAGGAACTTACCCGCCACCACGTTGGGGTCGTTCCTTGCATCAGCAGCCCCAATCACGAATGCCCTTGCATTGTTTCCAGCTCCCTGGTTGTTGTCGTTGTTTCCAGCACCTCGATTATTGTTTTTGCGATTCTGGTTCAGCTAAGGGCAATCCCTTCGCATGTGCCCTATTGCCCCACATTTGTAGCATTCACGGTTGTTTCCTTGCTGCTGCTGTTGCTGTGGTTGATGCCGATTCTGCCTAGCTGGGAACTGGCTCCTGCAGTCTTTGGCTTCATGCCCCATCTTGTTGCATCGCTGACACTGACTTTTGCCACATGGCCCATTGTGGTGTCGGTTACATTTGTTACACTTGGGGTGGTTTCCTCGATAGCCACCCTGTTGTTGAGGGCCCTTGTTGCTTTCAATCTTCCTTTGCTGAACTGAGGCCTGAGTGGGGTTAGCATCCTTACCTTGATTTCCATCCCACTTTCGTTTGTTATCGCTAGAAGTCCCGGCAGTAGCACTGATCCTTTTGGGCAGCTTGCCCTCCTCCACAGCCTGATCGGTGAGTTTGTGAGCAAGACGAACCACTGGCTGAATGGTATTGAGGTTGGCTGAGGTCACATGGCTCCGGATCTCTGGGGCCAAACCATTGATGTACAATTCGATCCTTCGATACATAGGTCGGGACATGTTTGGGCAAAGTGCAGCATAGTCGTTGGACTGCTTGGTGTAGGTCTCAATCTCTGATCCAACCATCTTGAGCTCATAGTACTCGTTTTCGAGTTTGTGGATGTCATCCCTGTGACAATACTCCTCCTTGATCATGTCCTTGAAATCTTCCCACGCAGTAGCATTAGCAGTTTCCAGACCAAGCATCTGAATCTGAGCCTTCCACCATGAAAGTGCGTTTCCTTCAAGCGTACCAGTCGCGAACTTTACCCAGTTAGCAGGGGGACACTCGCAGACAGCAAAGACAGCTTCGGCCTTTTCAATCCAGTGCAGACGGCCTATGGCACCCTCAGTGCCGTTGAAAGGGAGAGGCTTGCCATCCATGAAGGTTTTGAAAGTACAAACACGTGGTTACGCAGGCGCTTGCTGACCTGTTGTGAGAAGCGAAGTGAATAGGCTTAGAGGTGAAAAGACGATGCGGGGGTAGGGTCTAAACATCCTAAAGTAACGAGCTTACCTCCATGGTGAGCTGCGAAAGCTGCAGCCACCATGTTGAGCAAGTTAGTGAACTGAGCCTGAGTCATGTTAACGTTTCCTCTTCCGCGTCCACTCATTGTCTTCATAGCCAGAAAACACAGTATGAGTGTGGTGTCGTAATGTAGCGAGAATGAGATAGAAGAGGGGTACGCATCTACCTAATTAGGCACACTAGTATGTATAGTAGAGTAATCAACATAAAGTAATCAAGCAAGTAAACATAATTCTGAGCTATGGGGTCTAGCACGTTGAGTCTTGCCCTTGGAGTGTAGTGTCGTTACAAGTCACGGGTTATAGTCTGGTTTTTTTCAAAAAGACTTTCTTTTTAAAACCGAGTTCACTATAACCAATGGCTCTGATACCAATCTGTCACACCCCCAAAATCCACTTGCGGAGTACCACCGCTTGGAGGCGTGACTGACCAGGATCCAGCCACCAATTATACTGAGCATTGATTAGTAGTAAAAGTGTTCACCAACCACAATAGTTAGTAAACATCATAGTTTAAGGTTTTAAAAAGTTTAAGTTCAAATATCAGTTTAAGTAAACAGCGGAAGCATAAACCAAACAGTTTCAAAACAAAGTTCATAGTTCAAGATTATTTAAAACCCAACACATGGGTTAGACGACCACTACACATTCCCAAGCTGCAAGCTCCTGAGTCACTGGGTACCTGCAAAGCATGCGGTAGGGTATCAACAAAAATGTTGGCGAGTTCACGAGTTGTCCAGTTTTTAATTACCAAAAACTTGATTCACCAGTTAATTTATCCGTTTATACATGCGATGGGGAGCTACCCCATAAGTAAGCGACTAAATTGTTTTTCCAATACCGAATACTTACTTAACCGTACGTTTCCGCAGTGCCCCGTTTGTCAATTTTCTATCATCATTGACGGTTTGCCAGAGTACATTAGTTCACTCCCATTCCCAGTAACAAGGGTCGGTGTGAGGCTGGTTACACCTAAATAGCGCTATTAACTAATAACCCGTTCGCCAGGCCCCGACGACTAATCGATATTAAATGGTAGGGACTTAAGTGATAGAGTTTCGTTTAGTGTTGCTTGTTGCATTTCCGTATAAACAATAATTAACTAAGAGTTAGGGTGTGCATGGGTCGGTTTGGGTCAGTTTTTACTATTATCCATAACCATAACCGCTAGATCGGTTTTGGAGTTTTGGTAACCATAACCATAACCAAACTTCGGTTATGGTGAATCGGTTATGAAGTCGGTTATGGTTCGGTTTTGGTTAATTTCGGTTAAGTAACCAAGCAAGTTTTGAAATAAATAGGGTTGTACACGATTTGAACTTAGCTTGAGCCTATTTTATAAGATAACGAAGACTAAACTTTTTGGTTAAACTACCGATTTATAGTTCTTTTTAATAAGGTAATTCTCAAACAAAAAACAATTATGGCCATAACACCTTAGTTCTTTATCAAAATAAATGACATCTATATCCAGATCATTTTGTTACTAACATACTTTTATCTTAGTAAAAACCTTCTATATGGTTTTGTAAAACACAAATCTATTATATACAGTTAACATCACAACTTCAGTTCAGTTTTGGTTATATTCGGTTAACCAAAGCTTCATAACCATAACCGATTGAGCGGTTATACAAAGTTTCATAACCATAACCATTGGTTATATTGGTTATCGGTTATTAGTGGTTCGGTTATGTCGGTTATGGTTCGGTTATCGGTTATGGTGGTTAATTTGCTCACCCCTACTAAGAGTCCCATTTAAGGGGAAGAAAGTCGGTTTGTATCCCTTACGCGGGGATAGCGTTGTTTAAGTTTCCGTTTCCCAAAACCACCGGGAACGCATGCTTTAATAGTTGTAAACTCACCTTGGGTTGCTCGGTAGTTTAGTTTACTTGGTTATGTATGCTGGTCACCAAGTCCTAATATGGTTACCAGTAGGTCAGGCTCGGATACAAGTAATCACGTATATCTTACACGTATTTAACACATAGCATGCTTATCACGCAGCATACACATCGATAATTTAAACACTAAGTTAATGGGCCTGTTCTAACAGTTATCCATAATAGCACAAAGCAACAGTAACATAGATTAAACAGTAACAGGCATGATCAGTCCACACACTTTGGCCCAATACGGAGTTAACCAGCCCAGTCGAGACCAGGGGATCTCGACTCGAGAACACTCGGTCTCGATTCGCAACCAGGAGATCTCGAGTCATGAATGTCTGGTCTCGAGTGATGCTGGCATGTGTTGCAACCTCAGAGGTCTCGAGTCCAATCTCGAGTCCAGATTGTGAGATCTCGAGTCGAGACTTCTCTGGTCTCGAGTCTTTGATGTCTGCTGTCTTGATCTCAAGTTGTTGATTTGTGGTCTCGAGTCGAGATCATAATATCTCGAGTCGCAACCACTACGGTCTCGAGTCATCACTCGATGGTCTCGAGTCGTAACCGAGGGTCTCGACTCGTTTGTCTGGTGGTTCTAGAACATCTGTCAAGGTTTGTACTATCCAATAGAATTCCGATTTCATGTAACTGTGTACTATCCAACCGAAATGCACCAACATGTTTTCTTGTCTAAAACCTTAATCAAATGGATCAAACAAAGCATCTTTCAAATGTTCATAGCATATTCAAATATTCATATTAACATTCAAACTTGTTCATCATTTTAGGGTTTTCATCCTTCACCATCATGTTCATCCTACATAATCATGCATTCTATGGACAAGAATCATAACACATAAACTAGATATCAAGATCATCTTGTAAACCGTCATCAAGCAAACATTTGTTCTATAACCTCTAACATAAATCGGATGATCCTAAACAATCCTAACTATTATTCTTTTATCATTCAAGCTTATCTTAGCAAGACATTATCATACAACATTCATACTTTTCACAAAAGAGGGTATTGTTCATCTTATGCATTTGGAACCAAGCATGTATCATTAACAAACAAGAATCCATTAAATCGAACAAGCACTTTCGTCATAATAAATAATAGCAACAATGCACATTATCACCAATTCAACACTTTTGTCATGCATTTGCAAAGAAGCGCTAACCGACTAGGGATTTTGAGTGTAGAAGATGTGAAGGATTGATGAAAGAGCTTCCGAGTGTTGGTCTCAAACAAATTCGAGAATCCTTTGGTTGCCGGTTTGATCCGAGAGGAGGAGAGGTGGTTGTGTTGTTAGGGTTTTAGTGAGGGGGAGAGTAGGAGAGTGTATGTAGGGGAGTGTGGGAGTGAATGATGATTGAAAAGTGGCAAGGTTGGCCATCAACATCGGTTATATACAAGCCCAAGTCGGTGCACCCTAATGGGTTTCCGAGTGGGCTCAAGGATGGCGGCCCAACCGATGTGGGTTACTCGAGGCCGGGTGGTCTCGAGTCGGGTCTTGGTGGTCTCGGCTCACCAATGGCTCACCAATACTCTTATTCATATATATATACATAACTTATACATTATACGTACACATTATCGACACATAGCACATCGAGATAAATCACAACTTTCATTTAATATTATGTACACGCAATTTCAATACAAGATGGTTGCTCGGGAAAACCCAGAGTGTCACATAAGAAAGTCAGGCCCAAAGGATTTCTCAGTCCTTTGCCTTTTACTTCTTCTTGGCTCACCCACTTCAACCTCTAATTGTTCTTGAGTTTCCTCTCGAACAGTCTCATCAACCATTGTTGATGAACTTGTATGATTGGTTGTTGAAGAACTCGCATGAGTTTGTACTAACATTGGAAACTCTTCTTCAAAGAAAGTCACATTTCCTGGCCTTGTCTCTATGATAGAGTCCTTGTGCACATCAGGATTCTTGAATTCATATACAAGAAAACGATATGAGCTACCATTTTTGGTATATCCAATGAAAATACAATCAACAGTTTTTGGCCCTATTCTAAGTGCCTTAGGTGGTGTAACAATCATCTTGGCCAGGCACCCCCCACACTTTCAAGTATTTATAGGATGATTTGTGTCCCCACCACAACTCATGAGGTGTTATATCCTTATTCTTGAAAGGTATTTTATCTAACAAAAAATTAGCCGACAAAATGGCCTCCCCCACATGTCCTGGCTCATCCCAGAACTTATCAACATGGCATTCATCATTTCTTTTAGTGTACGATTCTTTCGCTCCACGATGCCATTTGATCGGGGTGTTGGGTACACTCGTGTATTTTGCCACTTTTTGCTCATAATTCCCCAAATGGTGAAACATATTCACCTCCTCTATCACTTCTCACACGTTTTATTTTCTTGTTGAGTTGATTCTCAACTTCAGCTTTATACAAGATAAACTTGTCAATTGCTTCATCCTTTTTCTTAAGTAAGTAAACATAACAATATCTTGTATTGTCATCGATAAAGGTAATAAAATATTTATTACCACCTCTAGTGGGAATTGATTTTAAGTCACACACATCCGTGTGAATCAGATCAAGGGGTTCAGTTATTCTTTCAACTGATTTGAAGGATGGTCTTGTTTGTTTGGCTTCAACACAAGTTTTACATTTTGTTTTAGAGTCAATGGCAAAAGTTGGTATGTAATCTAATTTAATTAAACGCCGCATCGAATTAAAATTTACATGACCAAGACGTCCATGCCAAACATTAGGAGACTCAACCAAGTAAGCAGAAGTACTAGCACTTTTATTCATGTTTTTCTTAACAGCCATTACATTAAGTTTAAACATGCCATTTTGGGCATAGCCCTTTCCAAAAAACATACCACGCTTATTTAAAACAAAATTATCACTTTCAAAAACCAAACGAAATCCATGCTTGTTAAGCATCCAACCCGACACAAGACTCTTGCGCAGGTCTGGAACATAAAGCACATTCTTCAAAGTGAGCTCTTTCCCAGAAGTCCACTTCAAGATCACATCACATTCTCCCTTGATATCAGCTGTAGCAGCATTACCCAGGTACAACTTTTCTCCCACCACCTCTTTATACGTATTAAATAGGGTCATATCTGGGCACACATGGCGGGTTGCCCCAGTATCAACCCACCACCCTTTTGGCTCGTTAGCCACCAAATTTACCTCCCCCGCCATGGTAGTGAGGTCTGAAATCATGGCCACTAATGGCATACCATCTTCATCAACCATAAGAGCCATGTCACGTTTAGGCTCTTTGCATTGGTCAGCACGGTGACCAGTTTGTCCACAGTTGTAACACTTCCCTTTAAAGGGACCAACCTTCTTCTTCACACCACCTTTCTTTGGCCCAAGGTCAACACCTTTGTTTTTTCCTTTCCCATTGAACTTGTGGATTTTGTTACCCTTGTGACCCTTTGAGGATTGACCATGTTCCACAAGGTTCGCTTTTGCAGAAGCTTCAACTTGACTTCCTTTGTGTGATATTCTGTTGTCCTCTTCAATACGAAGACGAACCACAAGGTCTTCGATGGTCATTTCCTTTCGATTATGCTTAAGGTAATTCTTGAAGTCCACCCAACTAGGAGGAAACTTATCAACAATTGCTGCCACTTGGAATGTTTCACTCAGATTTATTCCTTCCGACAGAATGTCACTAAGAATAATCTGCAGTTCTTGGACTTGACTCATCCCAGTTTTTGAATCAATCATTTAATAGTCCAAAAACCTAGCAACAACATACTTTTTAGTACTAGCATCCTCAGTCCTGTATTTCCGTTCCAATGACTCCCATAGTTCTTTGGTAGTTGGAACCTTGTGATACACGTTATATAAGGCATCTGAGAGGCCATTCAACACATAGCTGTGGCATAGGTACTCAGAGTGTTTCCAAGCATCAACAGCACTCACAGATTGGACATCAGTTGTCCCATCTGCGAGAACAGGAGGGGACTCCGTCAAAAACCTCGTAAGGTTTAAAGTGGTCAGATAGAACAACATCTTTTGTTGCCATTTCTTAAAATTCAAACCAGTAAACTTCTCTGGTTTTTCAGCATGGTTAGCAACTGCTTGAGTCGCTTGGGTACCAACAAATGGTCCCATGGTAGTGGATGTGGATCCAACAGTGGATGATGTGGTTGCTGCAACAGTAGCCATTTCTGAAACAAGAATAAAAATTCAATCAATTTATGGTAGAAACAAATTGGTTTACAGAAAACCAATACAAACTACAAAAGTTTGCTAATAAACAAAACAAACAGTTTATAATTTTTTTTAAAACCAAAACAGTGAACGGGTTTTAAAAATTTGTTTTAAGCTTGTAGGACAGCCGTTCACAAAATAAATAAAATAACAATTTTATTAATAAACATTATGATTACAATACACAAAGAGGAACAGAACTAAACTAGAAGAAATTACAATACAAGAATGTAAATTAAACTAAGAACATGTTACAAGGAAAAAAATTAAGGAAAACGTAAAACAATAGTGACTGAGGCACGTGAAGATCACGCTTCCCTTAAAACAGATTTCGGGCCACCCAGGTGAACCCGTCTGTTTCCCAGGGTACAACAGCCTAAGCAGATTGTACGGCCGGGATTAGCCTAGCACCTGAAAAAAATACCTGAAACAAGACTTCTCAGGGATTCAAAGTTAGGAAATTCGGGCCACCCAGGTGAACCCGTCTGTTTCCCAGGGTACAACAGCCTAAGCAGATTGTACTGCCGGGATTAGCCTAGCACCTGAAAAAAAATACCTGAAACAAGACTTCTCAGGGATTCAAAGTTAGGAAATTCTCTTCGTGTGCTATGAACCATACGAATATGTAATTTTCTGTGTATTCTAGACAAAGCACACAACTTGTATATATTCATGTTTAGAATTCCAATTGAAAGGTTATATTGAATACAAAATTCAATAATGAATTCAATAACAATTAAGGTCATATTGAATACAGAATTCAATAAAAATTAAGTCTCAAATTCAATGAGAACTTAATTTAACTTAACCAATAGGAATCTAAATAGTCACCAGACCACTTGCTCGTCCCATCAAAGTGCGCCATCAAAGCGCCACATTGCACCCATCGCCCTCGTCCCGTGCCCGGGCGCGGGCGCGGGTCGGGTGCTTCGCACCCTCCTGGCTACCACTGGTTGTGAGTTGTCATACAAGAATACATTCGTGTAGAGAATTCTAATTATAAATCCACAAAAGATTTATCTTTCCACCTATGTGGGACAAGCTCAATTTCCCACATGTTTATGGTTCCAACAAACAAACTTAATACGCAAGATCTCTCATTCATCTTGGCTTAATTATTAAATAATCATTATATTAACTCATAATATAATATTATTTATAAAATTTCTAACAATCCCCCACATGAATGGAGATCGTCCCATACACTCAAGTGTCATGATAAAATTTCAGCGGTTGAGTAATGCAGGATAGGTAGGTTTCCCTTTGAACCCTCCTTTGTGACATAGACTTAGTCTCCTAGCGGTTAGTAGACACGATGTCCTTGAACCAACCCCTTTTTACGTAGACATTATTACACATCACATATTACTCTCCCTGGTCTGGCTAACCCCTCATAGTTGTGTCCGTTATGGTCATGGAACACCATCCTGGTTCTGCGAGAGCTCTAGGAATTGTGCCACCCAATTCCATTCGAAGCGACCCTACTTCTCTCTAACGTAGGTGATTTACAAATCATTAAAAGCCATATGCTTAACCTTTCTTGATATCATTGATTTTAAGTAGGAATGGACTAGGAAGTTTGTAACTCCCTTTGTATGTTGAGGTACTCCCCCACAGTGACCTCAGTTCGTATAGTTAGGTGGTCCTATTGAACCTAGATCATGGGATCTCCAATCTTCTAGGATAGGTTTTCCGTTGTACAAACATACTCCAAGGGCTTTAGTTATATTCCCATCGAAGACTTATGTACTACCTCTCTGCTTAAGCCTTTTGTAAGAGGATCCGTGTCGCAAACCCCGTTCCCTAACAACCCGGGAACCGGCGGCCGCGACCAGTTTTGGTGGTATCTGTATTTTATCCAATTTAGCAGCGGAATTTACATCAGGACCGTAGTTAGGAAATTATTTATCAGAGTAAAATATCACGCTTTCAATATATTAAATACATGGAAAAAACCCAAGTTTCAAGTACACACATTTTCATAGGGATAAACCCTATTTTTATTTAATAAAACATATATTTATTTTAGGTAATTTTATTGCCACTTTTTCAAGCCTTCAGTGCTGTCCAGCTGGCTTCTATTTGGTAATTTTATTGCCACTTTTTCACATTTTGTTACCTGAAACGCGTTTAAAAACATTTTGTCAGTGGGAAATACTGGTGAGTGAATCCCAGTTTAATCAAGTTTAAATAAAACCATTGTACAGTATTGAGGGCGGTCTCGCAATTACATTTGTTTCCAAGTCATATCAATTACCACCCATGTTACTCCTTGCAAGGCAGTAACAAATTTTGTATACAAAACCCCAACATACCGACGATAATTGTATCCTTACAAATACTCAATAACTGTTTAATATATAATTAATTGTCTGAGGTTTTGTAAAAACAATTTGCAAAAAGGAGATTACTCACATTGTTGTCTTAGATTTTCTGTAAAGGTTTCCTGGTGACAATCTATAAATTACACAAATGCACACGTGTTAGTATAATAACCCATTTTAACATTAGTAATACCCTCCCCGAGACGGCATTCCAACGACTACGTCGGGAAGAACCACGACAACCGTTACGGAACCCTAGATCAATAGGGCAGAGTATCTAATACGTATCCAGGGGTTATGATACTTACAACAGAGCAGAACCTCGTTATTTAGGGGGGTATTATACCCGATAATTTTGCCTACTATTCAGAATTTTGAAAGAGAGAAAGAGTCGTGAGTGATCGAAACTGAAAGCCGATGCATGCAATTTATAGGGCTGATCTGACATGTCGTCGCGCCCCGCGACGAGATTAGCGGGGGCATCGCGCCCTGGGACTAGGGGGTGTAGGCCGTAGCTTTGATGTGTCACCAGTCTAGCTTCGCCACGTGTTGCCACGTGGTGGCTTCCGGAGGAGGGCGGGTGGCCAGGTTCGTCGCGGCCCGCGAAGACTAAAGACAAAGGGGGTCGCGCCTCGCCACGGCCTAATTATTTTAGTTTTTATTTTTTTAAATATTTTAACGTATTTTGGGCTCGGTTTTCGCATACGGGTTATATTCTAAGACATATTGGGACATTTTAATATATTTTTAGAGGTGACAAAAATATTTCGAGAGTTGTTATATCCACCCCACCTTATTTTAGAGCTCGTCCTCGAGATCTACTGGAACAAGTGTGGATATTTCCTTTGCATTTCTGATTCAAGATCCCATGTGTATTCTGGTCCTCTTTTGGAGTCCCATTTCACTTTGACCAGAACTAATCTCTTGTGCTTGAGGTTCTTGACTTTCCTGTCTTCAATTTGTAGAGGCCTCTGTACAAACTTAAGTTGTTCACTTACATCTATATCTTTTAGAGGTACCACCAGTGATTCATCAGCTAAGCATTTCTTGAGATTAGATACATGAAACATTTCATGTATTCCTGCCATTTCCTCTGGCAGTTGTAGCTGATAGGCTACAAGTCCTATTCTTCTAATAATATCAAAAGGTACAACATACCTGGGACTTAGCTTTCCCCTCTTCATGAATCGTACAACTCCTTTCCAAGGAGAGACTTTCAATAATACCTTGTCACCTATCTGAAATTCTAACGGCTTGCGTCTGTTATCAGCATAACTCTTTTGTCTATCACGTGTTGCTTTCAGTCGTTCCTTGACTTGAATGATTTTTGTCTGTTGTTTCTTGTACTATCTCAGGTCCAGATAGTTGCTTTTCTCTAATTTTTGCCCAATAGACTAGCATTCGGCACTTTCGTCCATAAAGTGCTTCAAAAGGTGCAACATTGATACTGGTGTGATAATTGTTATTATAAGAAAATTCTATTAAGGGTAAGTGATCGTCCCAAATACCTCCGAAATCAATTACACAAGCTCTAAGCATGTCTTCCATTGTCTGAATTGTCCTTTCGCTTTGTCCGTCCGTTTATGGATGATAAGCGATGCTTAGATTCAACTTGGTTCCCATTGCTTTTTGGAAACTTGTCCAAAAATGTGAGGTAAAACGACTATCTTTGTCAGAAATTTAGCTAACTGTTCCATACTGAAAGTTTCTTTCATTGGTAGGAAATGAGCTGACTTGGTTAGCCTGTCTACAATCACCCAGATTGTATCATTGCCTTTCCTTGTTTTGGGTAATTTGGTAACAAAATCCATTGTTATCAATTCCCATTTCCATACTGGCATTTCTAACTGTTGCAACAATCCTGAGGGTTTCTGATGTTCAGCTTTAACTTGTGAACAGGTTAAACATTTAGAAACATAAGCTGCTATATCCTTTTTCATTCCTATCCACCAAAAATTCTTTCTTAAGTCCTGATACATCTTATCACTTCCAGGATGCATCGTATACTTAGACTTATGAGCTTCTTCTAATATATGGTGGCGTAGATTTCCTAATTTAGGTATCCACATTCTTTTCTTATGGAATCTCCAAATTCCATCGGTTCCTTGTTCTAACTCCTTAATCATTCCTTTTAATTTTTCAGTATCATTCTTGATTACTGATTCTTGTGCTTTTATAATCTGATCATTTAAATCTACTTGCAGATTTAACTTAAGAGAACGTACTCTTTTTGGCTTTTCATGATACTTTCGACTTAAAGCATCAGCAACTACATTTGCCTTTCCTGCATGATACTGGATATCACAATCATAATCACTAAGCATCTCCATCCAACGTCTTTGTCTCATGTTCAATTCCTTTTGTCCAAAAACATACCTTAAACTCTTATGGTCGGTGAATATGGTAAACTTACTACCGTAAAGGTAATGTCTCCAAATTTTAAGGGCAAAAATTATAGCTCCTAACTCTAGATCATGGGTTGAATAATTCTCTTCATGATTCCTAAGTTGTCTAGATGCGTAAGCTATAGCCTTTTGGCGTTGCATTAATACACATCCATAACTTAACTTGGAAGCGTCACAATAGATTACAAAATCTTCAATTCCTTCTGGTAACGCTAGTATGGGTGCATGGGTTAATCTCTGCTTAAGAATTCTAAAGGCTTCTTCTTGTTTTGGTACCCATTCAAACTTAATGGTTTACATGTTAGCTTAGTTAAGGGAATGACTATTCTAGAAAAATCTCGAATAAATCTTCTATAATAACCGACCAATCCTAAGAAACTTCTAACCTCGGTTGGCGACTCAGGGGTTTTCCATTTGGTAATCGCCTCGATCTTGGGGGGATCTACATGAATTCCTTCATGATTAACTAAGTGTCCAAGAAACTGTACCTGTTCTAACCAAAACTCACACTTCGAAAACTTAGCATAAAGCTTTTCTTTCCTCAATAAACTTAGAAGTGCGTGCAAATGCTTTGCATGATCCTCTTTACTTTTAGATTAAATGAGAATATCATCAATAAAAACAATTATGAATTTATCGAAATATGGCTTACATATTCGGTTCATCATGTCCATTAATGCAGCTGGGGAATTGGTTAAACCAAATGGCATGACAGTAAATTCATAATGGCCATACCTTGTTCTAAACGTGGTCTTAGGAATGTCCTCTTCCTGTACCTTTAATTGATGATATCTTGACCTTAAATCGATTTTATAGAAAAATCGAGCTCCATGCAATTGATCGAACAGATCATCGATTCTCGGTAATGGGTACCGATTCTTAATTGTGACTTTGTTCAATTAACGGTAGTCATTGCACATACGCATCGATCCGTCTTTCTTTTTAACAAATAAAATCGGTGCTCCCCATAGCGATGAGCTTGGCTGTATGAATCCTTTCTCCAACAATTCGTCTAACTGTTTCTTCAGTTCTTGCATTTCCGCGGGTTCCAAACAGTAAGGTGCCTTGGCAATTGGTGCTGTCCCTGGTAGTAGGTGGATTCTGAATTCAACTTCCCTGTCTGGCGGTAGTCCTGGTAATTCTTCCGGAAACACATCTGAAAACTGAGACACTACTGGAATGTCTCTTAGTTCTTTTCCTTTAATGTTAGTGATTATAGAAATCAAATACACTAATGACCCTTTTCTTATACAACTTGCTGTTTTCATCACAGAGATGAATTTTGTGGATTTGGATGGCTTATCTCCTTTAATTGTGATCTTTTCACCTTTTGGTGAGTTTACTTGAATTGACTTTTGATCACATAAAATACTGGCTTTATTGGTTATTAGCCAATCCATTCCTAAAACGACATCGAATCCTGCCATATTCATTTGGTAAAGGTTTGCCATAAATTTTTGATTTAAAAATTCTATTCTTGCTCCTTGCAAGATTTCAGAAATTGTTGTCTCTACTAGACATTCTTGTGGGAGTTTAGTTAATGATTGATTAAGAAGTTTGCAAAACGAAGTATTAATAAAACTTTGGTTCGCACCAGAGTCAAATAATACTTTAGCAAAAACATCATTAACTAAAAACGTACCGGCTATCACGTCTGGAATCATTTTGGCTTCATCTGCCGTCAGAACAAATGCTCTAGCATTTTTGGTGTTCTTGTGGTTCGGAGCTGGAACAAGTTTCGGGCAGTTGGACTTGATGTGGCCTTTTTCTCCGCAGTTGAAGCACAGTCCATTATTAGATTTCCTCCTGCAGTCTTCTTCCTTGTGTCCTGGCATCTTGCAGAAATTGCAGTGAGTGGAGCATTTTCCCGAATGCTTTTTCTTGCAAGCTTTGCAGTATGGTGCAGAGGTAGAACCGACGTTCCTACGATTGGAATTACCGTAGCGGAATTCCTGGGTAAGTCTTTCAGCTAGGTTTCTCCTTTGGTCTTCTTCTCGTGTACGTACTAATTCATCTATCAAGTTATTTGCTAGTTCTACAGCTTCTTCTATGGTTTGAGGTCTAGCTGCCTTGACTACATGCCTAATTTCCCCGATTAATCCCCAGATGTATCGGGAGATTAATACTGATTCAAGTGATGCAAGGGTTGGTACTATTCTAGCATATTCAAAGAATGTAGTAGTATAACCCTTACTATCTACCCCAGACATCCTAAGGTTTAGGAATTTATTTGCTATCTGTTCCTTTTCATTGGAAGGGCAGAATTTCCTTTCCACCATATTCTTAAATTCCTCCCATTCCATGTTGTATATCCTATCACTTCCCCTTGAGTGGAGGATAGTGTTCCACCATTCTAAGGCTGAGTTCTTAAACAGATTAGAAGCAAACATTATCTTATCCTCTTCCGCACACTTGCTTATTTTTAAGACAGTCTTCAGTCTTTTCTATCCAGCGTAGTGTTGCAATGGGTCCTTCATTGTACGAGAATTCTATTGGTTTGCAGGACCAGAATTCTTTATAAGAACAACCACAAGGCATGGTTCTTCTTCTTTTGGGAATGGGTGCTTGAAGTACAGGTCCATTGTTTACGCTGTGTTCAGGTTCAGTTGGTCGCTTACTGCTATGCTTACTTTTGTTATCGGCTTCTTTAACATTTTGAATAATAAATGGCATCGCATCTATTATTCTTGTGCCATTATGTGTTGGATGGCACTGTTATCCACTTGGTTTCCATTGTTATTGTTGTTTGGATTCTCATTATTCGGGTTATTGTCGTTCAGGTTTTCATTGTTCAGATTTTCCTGGTTCACTTCGTTGTCCATCTGAATTTTAAACATTTACCACGTATTAATATCACAAAATAATATTTAATATCGCCAATCACATGACACGCATTTTGGTCAAAAGCGTCGATCATTGCGACTTACTCTTTATATATATATATATATATATATATATGCATCTACTACCAGCCAGAACTGGAAATTAAAATTACAATACAACTGAAATTAAAATTACACTACTAATAGTAGTCATCTGTAGTTTTTTTTTTTCACACATATCTATTATTATATTATTATTATTATTACCATGTCTACCATCACATTCACAGATATGGATTCATCCAGAAATCCATATTGCGCTCGTCGTACTTCCAGACGAGTCGCTCTCCCACCTGTCTCATCCTCTCACTACTCTCTAAAATTTCCTCACCAAATGTCCTGAGTTCTTGTACATTTTCTGCACTCATTGGGGGTGCAGGTTCTAGGACTGGGTTTGGAATCTGGGGTGCGGGTTCCTGGTACGGGTATGGGGGTGTGGGTGCATGGTATGGGTAAGGATTCTATAAAATCTCCCTAATGAATACATCGTTATCGTAATAGGGATCTAGAGGGTCCAAACCTGGGTATGCTCCTAGATTCGGCATGGGTTCGTTGTTTAGGTGGTAGCGTAGCACATAATCCCTGTGATCATCGAACCATGGTTCATAATCCGGGTCTAAGGGATTAGGTGTTGGTACCCTAGGAATCTCCTCCCGATTAAAGTCATGCATTTCTACTTGATTTTCAGGGTTATTTTCTATTTCCATGGGATGTAATGGTTGGGGTGCTATCAATTGCTCCAGGTTAGGGTCAGCTGCTATGGTTGCTAAGATATGTATATTTGCTATACCCCTATTGAGCATGTCTTGGGTATAAGCATCGGTTTCTCTCTTAGCTGCTGCTAGCATTCTTTGTTCTTGCAACTTTTTCATACGTTTCCTACGCTCATGTGCTCCTCGAATGAACCATCCTCTCTTTTTCTGAGGGAATGGCTCTTCACACTGAGCTTTAAACACGAATATTCCTTCTTCATTATCAGCAGAGTACCCTGACAGGGAAGGCTGTGAAGAGGCACCTTCGCTTCTAGGCGAACCAGACAACTGACGATACGCGTCGGATGGTCCTTGGTCGCTCATACTGTAAACTAACAAATAGTCAAATAACACATAACAATAATATACAATTATGCACGTATTTTCGTAATTTATTTCCTAACATATTGAATTTTGGTGTCAGCAGAACATTTATGTGGCTGAATCAGTGGCTTAGCTCTGATACCACCTTCTGTCGCAACCCCCGTTCCATAACAACCCGGGAACGGGCAGCCGCGACCAGTTTTGGTGGTATCTGTATTTTATCCAATTTGGCAGCGAAATTTACATCAAGACCGTAGTTAGGAAATTATTTATCAGAGTAAAATACCACGCTTTCAATATATTACATACATGGGAAAACCCCAAGTTTCAAGTACACACATTTTCATAGGGATAAACCCTATTTTTATTTAATAAAAACATCTATTTATTTTAGGTAACTTTATTGCCACTTTTTCAAGCCTTTAGTGCTGTCCAGCTGGCTTCTATTTGGCTTTCACATTTTGTTACCTGAAACACGTTTAAAAACATTTTGTCAGTGGGAAATACTGGTGAGTGAATCCCAGTTTAATCAAGTTCAAATAAAACCATTGTACAGTATTGAGGGCGGTCTCGCAATTACATTTGTTTCCAAGTCATATCAATTACCACCCACGGTACTGTCAACCCAACTTGTGGTCATGTTACTCCTCGCAAGGCAGTAACAAATTTTGTATACAAAACCCCAACATATCGACGATAATTGTATCCTTACAAATACTCAATAACTGTTTAATATATAATTAATCGTGTGAGGTTTTGTAAAAACAATTTGCAAAAAGGAGATTACTCACATTGCTGTCTTAGATTTTCTGTAAATGTTTCCTGGTAACAATCTACAAATTACACAAATGCACACGTGTTAGTATAATAACCCATTTTAACATTAGTAATACCCTCCCCGAGACGGCATTCCAACGACTACGTCGGGCAGAATCACGACAGCCGTTACGGAACCCTAGATCAATCGGGCAGAGTATCTAATACGTATCCAGGGGTTATGACACTTACAACGGAGCAGAACCTCGTTAATTATCCCGATAATTTTGCCTACTATTCAGAATTTTGAAAGAGAGAAAGAGTCGTGAGCGATCGAAACTGAAAGCCGATGCATGCAATTTATAGGGCTGATCTGACATGCCGTCGCGCCCCGCGACGAGATTAGGGGGGGCGTCACGCCCCGCGACTTGGGGTGTAGGCCGTAGCTTTGATGTGTCACAAGTCTAGCTTCGCCACGTGTTGCCACGTGGCGGCTTCCGGAGGAGGGCGGGTGGCCAGGTTCATCGCGGCCCGCGATGACTAAAGACAAAGGGGGTCGCGCCCCGCCACGGCCCAATTATTTTAGTTTTTATATAATTTTAAATATTTTAATGTTTTTTGGGCTCAGTTTTCGCATATGGGTTAGATTCTAAGACATATTGGGACATTTTAATATATTTTTAGAGGTGTCGAAAATATTTCGAGGGTTGTTATAATCCGCAATGTTATCCTTTGACTTCACATAGTCAATCGTGATAACTCCAGTTGAGAGTAGTTGTCGTATCGTGTTATGCGGACGTCGCATGTGCCTTGATCTGCCATTATACATTGCACTTTGAGCTCTACCAATAGCTGATTGGCAATCACAATGTATGCAAATAGCAGTCACATGCTTAAGCCATCTTGGAACATATTCCAAAAATTAACACAACCATTCTGCCTCTTCTCTAGCTTTATCTAATGCGATAAACTCAGATTCCATCGTGGATCTAGCTATAAGAGTTTGTTTGGACGACTTCCAAGATATAGCTGCTCCTCCAAGGGTAAACACATAACCACTTGTAGATCTAGAATCTTTCGTATCGAATATCCAGTTGGCATCACTGAATCCTTCCACAACAGCTGGATTTTGGCCATAATGCAGTCCATAATTTTTCGTGAATCTCTAATACCTTAATAATCTTGTCATACCCTTCCAGTGCTCTGAACTAGGATTACTAGTATATCTACTTAGCCTACTCACATCATATACTAAGTTTGGTCGAGTACATGACATGAGATACATAAGACTGCTAATGATCCTTGAGTATTCCGATTGAGCAACACTCTCGCCTCTATTTTTTTACTAATGTTGAGAGGTATCAATTGGAGTTTGAGCTACACTCGTGTCCCCAGGATTAAACTTCTCAAGGATCTTATCTACATAATGAGATTGACTTAGCACCAAACCAATTCGGGTTCTAATGATCTTTACTCCAAGAATCACATCAGCTAGACCCATATCTTTCATGTCAAATCTCACTTTCAACATGTCTTTAGTAGATCTGATCATCTTATCATCACTCCCAATGATAAGCATATCATCTACATAAAGGCATAAGATCACATAACCTTTAGAAGTGTCTTTCACATAGACACATTTGTCGCATTCATTTATTTTGAAACCATTGTTAAGCATAACTTGGTCAAATTTTTGATGCCATTGTTTTGGAGCTTGCTTCAAGCCATATAATGACTTGACGAGTTTACACACTTTGCCCTCTTGGCCATGAGCAGAAAAACCCTCTGGTTGCTCCATGTAAATCTCTTCCTCTAATTCCCCATTGAGAAATGTAGTTTTTACATACATTTGATGTATTTCCAAATTTCTCAAAGCCGCAATTGCAAGTACCAATCTAATTGAGGTTATTCTGGTCAGAAATCTGTTTTAACCTTGTAAGAGAACCGTTCACAAAATAAATAAAATAACAATTTTATTAATAAACATTCTGATTTCAATACATAAAGAAGAACAGAACTAAACCGGAATAAATTACAATACAAGAATGTAAATTAAACTAAGAACGGGTTACAAGGAAAAAAATTATGGAAAACGTAAAACAATGGTGACTGAGGCACGTGAAGATCACGCTTCCCTTAAAACAGATTTCGGGCCACCCAGGTGAACCCATCTGTTTCCCAGGGTACAACAGCCTAAGCAGATTGTACTACCAGGATTAGCCTAGCACCTGAAAAAATATATGGAACAAGAGTTCTCAGGGATTCGAAGTTAGGAAATTCTCTGTGTGTGCTATGAACCATACGAATGTGTAATTTTCTGTGTATTCTACACAAAGCACACAACTTGTATATATTCATGTTTTGAATTCCAACTGAAAGGTTATATTGAATACATAATTCAATAACAATTAAGGTCAAAGTGCGCCATCAAAGCGCCACATTGCGCCCATCGCCCTCGTCCCGGTCCCGTGCCCGGGCGCGGGCGCGGGCGCGGGTCGGGTGCTTCGCACCCTCCTTGCTACCAATGGGTGTGAGTTGTCTTACAAGAATACATTCGTGTAGAGAATTCTATTTATAAATCCACAAAAGATATATCTCTCCACCTATGTGGGACTAGCTCAATTTCTCACATGTTTATGATCCCAACACACAAACTTAATGCACAAGATCTCTCATTCATCTTGGCTTAATTATTAAATAATCATTATATCAACTCATAATATAATATTATTTATAAAATTTCCAACAATCCCTCACATGAATGGTGATCGTCCCATACACTTAAGTGTCATGATAAACTTTCAGCGGTTGAGTAATGCAGGATAGGTAGCTTTCCCTTTGAACCCTCCTTTGTGACATATACTTAGTCTCCTAGCGGTTAGTCGACGCGATGGCCTTGAACCAACCCCTTTTTATGTAGACATTATTACACATCACACATTACTCTTCCTGGTCTGGTTAACCCCTCATAGTTGTGTCGGTTATGGTCATGGAACACCATCCTGGTGAGAGCTCTAGGAATTATGCCCCCAATTCCATTTGAAGCGACCCCACTTCTCTCTAACATAGGTGATTTACAAATCATTAAAAGCCATATGCTTAACCTTTCTTGATATCACTGATTTTAAGTAGGAATGGACTAGGAAGTTTGTAACTCCCTTTGTATGTTGAGGTACTCCCCCACAGTGACCTCAGTTCGTACAGTTAGGTGGTCCTATTGAACCTAGATCATGGGATCTCCAATCTTCTAGGATAGGTTTTCCGTTGTACAAACTTACTCCAAGGGCTTTAGTCCCATTCCCATCGACGACTTATGTACTACCTCTCTGCTTAAGCCTTTTGTAAGCAGATCCGCAATGTTATCCTTTGACCTCACATAGTCAATCATGATAACTCTAGTTGAGAGTAGTTGTCGTATCGTGTTATGCCGACATCGCATGTGCCTTGATCTGCCATTATACATTGCACTTTGAGCTCTACCAATAGCTGATTGGCAATCACAATGTATACAAATAGCAGTCACAGGCTTAGGCTATCTTGGAACATATTCCAAGAATTGACACAACCGTTTTGCCTCTTCTCCAGCTTTATCTAACGCGATAAACTCAGATTCCATCATGGATCTAGCTATAAGAGTTTGTTTGGACGACTTCCAAGATATAGCTGCTCCTCCAAGGGTAAACACATAACCACTTGTAGATCTAGAATCTTTATTATCGGATATCCAGTTGGCATCACTAAAACCAGTTGGCCATAATGCAGCCAATAATTTTTCGTGTATCTCAAATACCTTAACAATCTTGCCATACCCTTCCAGTGCTCTGAACTAGGATTACTAGTATATCTACTTAGCCTACTCACAGCATATGCTAAGTCTGGTCTAGTACATGACATGAGATACATAAGACAGACAATGATCCTTGAGTATTCCAATTTAGCAACACTCTTGCCTCTATTTTTTTGACAAATGTTGAGAGGTATCAATTGGAGTTTGAGCTACACTCGTGTCCCCATGATTGAACTTCTCAAGGATCTTATCCACATAATGAGATTGACTTATCACCAAACCAGTTTGGGTTCTAATGATCTTTACTCCAAGAATCACATCAGCTAGACCCATATCTTTCATGTCAAATCTCGCTTTCAACATGTCTTTAGTAGATCTGATCATCTTATCATTACTCCCAATGATAAGCATATCATCTACATAAAGGCATAAGATCACATAACCTTTAGAAGTGTCTTTCACATCGACACATTTGTCGCATTCATTTATTTTGAAACCACTGTTAAGCATAACTTGGTCAAATTTTTGATGCCATTGTTTTGGAGCTTGCTTCAAGCCATATAATGACTTGACGAATTTACACACTTTGCCCTCTTGTCCAGGGGCAGAACAACCCTCTGGTTACTCCATGTAAATCTCTTTCTCTAATTCCCCATTGAGAAATGCAGTTTTTACATCCATTTGATGTATTTCCAAATTTCTCGAAGCTGCAATTGCAAGTACCAATCTAATTGAGGTTATTCTTCAATTGCAAGCTGCAATTGTTTCGCACCCTTCTGGCAACCACTGGGTGTGAGTTGTCATACAAGAATACATTCGTGTAGATAATTCTAATTATAAATCCCCAAAAGATTTATCTCTCCACCTATGTGGGACAAGCTCAATTTCCCACATGTTTATGATTCCAACACACAAACTTAATGTCTAAATGGTTCTAAGTAAAAATCATATCGAGACGTTGATAAAACACATCGAAGTGGCATACTCCTAATTTTATAAAATAATTTGTTCATTGTTGTTCAAAACTTGGTTTTGAATAAATATATCATACATGCATAAAAAAATATGCCCATGACATTATATGCTAGTGGTATTTTAGGGGGTTGGATAAGGCTTAGGGGCCATTAGGTCCTGGTTTCAATTCTCACAAAGGGGTTTTTCCTAGATTTATTGAGTTGCTCCTGAATTGGTGTATAGCCCTTATTACCTAGTGGAGATAAATATGATCAAGTGGTTCTACACGTGGCAAAGTGGTCCGCCAGTGATAAAAATTTGCCATTAAAAAAACATAAAAAATAAGGACACCACAATGGCATATTTGAAACTTTATAAACTTGGTTTTAAATTAATATGTTTATGCATCAATCATTAGTTCATTACTACTCATAATTTGGTTTTGAAAAAAAAATTATAATGACAAGTAGATAAAAATAAACACGTTTATGATGGCGGAATTCTATAAACCATTGTATATTAAAGGTAATGAGAATACAAAGCTGAAAGTTACTTATAAAAATATAACAATTTAAAAAATCTATAATAATATAATAATTTAAATAATGGGATTACTGTTTACTTGGGAGTTAGATCATGCAAAATAAATAAAACGCCCTAGACCCGGGGGTTTCGGCTGTTGGATTTATACTTCGGCACATAGTTCAAAATCGTAGAATTGCAGTCAAAATAGTGGAATGAACAAACATAACGTCCCAATGTCAGTCATAATACATTAAACATTATCTTAAACAACCAAAAGAATAACGTTATTGATGTGTGAGAATATATTTATACTAATTTCAGACCAAGCTTTAAAATAGGGACTCACTAAAACTACACACAAACAGAAAGTGTACCAGTCGTGCAATAGTGGAGACAATAAAACCGAGTATCGAACCTAGGAACTCTATCTAGCAAACCTATTACTTACCTCTACCGAATTACTACTAACGATGACGAAGACTTGGGAAAATAGCAAGTGACGATGTAACAAGTGAGAATGAACAAATCACCCAGGTACTGAATCCTTAATGACATGCAACGACTTCTAACTCGTGGCATCATTGAGTTTGCGAAGGTCGATGCAGACTCTTTAGCTTATACTAGTCCTAGTGGGTATCAACTTGTTCTTCTCATTAGTAACGACTAGCATTCCCCCTTCTTTAGTACCACTTGGACTGGAATAACCTTTGCAAAATTAGATATTGGTAAATCAAGCCTGCATGGAGCAGTTTGATTACCTTCTTTTTCACAACTTCTTTCATATTTAGGTTTAGTTAATGCTGAACTACCGGCCTAAACTCGTCCTTCTTTGTCAACTCGGCAGATATAATGACAAATAACTAAGAACCCGCATCTAGGAATGCATACCCCAGGATGACAACTCCTTAAGCTTAAGAGACGAGGATTCTCCATGGAAGGCTTCTCCCCGGGCTCCCTTTAGAAATCTCTAACACCTCTTAATGACTCTTAAGCTCCCCAAATGTTGAAGCAGTCATCTGAATCTTCAGTTGATCTATATCCAACATATGCGTATAAGAAGAATTAAGCTCATATATCTCTCCTAAATAACAACCCACATGTGTCATTAATGGTTCATTTTCTGTGTCTGTTACTATGCGAAGTGAGCGCATAAGCATGTTTCCTATAAATAGTAGTGTCATGCGCATAACTCCACAAGCTTTGGAGTTTTCTCATTTGAGAGGAGATCGAGCCTAATGTTCTCTCCCAGTTTTTATTAATGTATTCTCTTTCGGTTAGAAATGGAAGCTAATAAAATCGGGCCGACTTAAATGCTATGCTACCGAATTAGTATTTTATCAAAACTTCCGTCGAAACACACCGGATCCAACACTTATAGGATATCAATTCAGTAGATCTAACGGATGATTGAATCACCTACGCTGATTAAATTTCAAATTGAAGACATCATTGTGTTCGAAATTGATTTTCGCACATGTTGGAAGTGGTTTCAACATCAAATTAGAAGAAATGAAGATTTTAGGTCAAAAAATTGCAAAAAGTATGCTGAAACGCGAGAGTCCTATGTTTACACCACCTGAGGCGCAGGAAGACAAACGTATGAGTCATGCGCGCGCAGGAGATCAAACACAGAATTCATTCGTGCGCAGGGGTCATATGCTCAAGGGAAGGCATTTTTTTAATCCTGGTGATGATACGAGTGTCTAGGAAAAATTTTGTGATAGAATTTTTTTTCGCGATTTTAACGTTAAATACAAGTTACACGGTAGAGGATTCAGAGACAGTTTAAAGATGATGAAATCACGGAGTGTTTATAGATAGTGGGGTATTCATGGAAACATATGCATAATGATTATCATTTGGTGAAGTGACTATTAATAGGCCAAAATGTAAAATACTGCATTGATGAAAAACTGATTTTTGTGGAACTAAAAGTCAAATATTCAGCAATTTTGGGTCTTTAGAGAAAAGAGAGACCAGAATTTGCCAAGTTAAGGGGGAAATAATTGGTAATGCAGAGATGAGTTTTTAGAGGTCAGAATTTACCAAAAATGAGGGGGAATAAAAAGTTCATCTCATTAAATTCAGAGCATTTTTGGAAATTCAGATAGATAGTGGCAAAAGATATGCAATGGTATTTGGGTGGTTCTGACTCAAATTGTTTGGTGATGCATAGTATCTTGGATTCTTTAGTTCATGGTCAAAATGAAGTCGGATTCTTTAGTTATTCATGATCAAATTGAAGTCTTTTTCTTCGTACAAGCCGGTATGCAGGAGATATCTATGGTCATTGTGAGCGGTCAGATTTCAGAGAGCTTTCAAGATATTAGATACACTATTACTCTACTACATTTTTAAATTCCAAGCAAAGAGTTATTTTTTGAACTAACCGTCAAGGAATAATGATGTTTGAAGATTAAGTTGTTGCTGGGACTAATGGAGAAGATTATATATTTGCTATCGTGACTAAAGAAGAAGATTACATAATTGATTTTGGAAGAAGGTTTGAAGATCATAATGTATTATCAGATAATTACTGATCCGATGAAGACTTACTGATTATGGAGGTTACCGTTTACACTAATGAGTCATTCAAGTTGGAGAAGCATAAAGTTGATTACGAAAAATGAGATTTCATATTTTTGTGGGTATTCACTGATTTGAAGTGTGATAACCCGGATTTCAGGACCTTACGTAGTAGCTACGCGTCCATTACGTGATTATTCGAGATAAACGATCAGAAGTTGTTAGGAGGATGTATGTCTTTGCGTCTATTGCACTCGAGTTATGGGCCACACACCTTAGTCGATCGCACACCTCCTTGCATTGTTTGAGCTTTAAAAGCCCCGCTCTTCCTAAGGCCCAAACCGAGCCCAACCTAGCTTAATGGTTATACACGCATACATTCATGTATGCGGCTTCTACACTTTCATAACCCACAAACTTCACAAACCCTACACCCTCTTGGACGACATCATGAAGAACATCAACGGGAAGGCACCCAAAATCAGTCGCAGCTTTCTCCCTTTCGATTATCTCGTTCCACTGTCCGGTTAGTATGTCACCTCTTATTCTAGTTTATGATCCTCGATGGTCTAGGGCATGGATAGGTGTCTTGATGCATGTATTTTGATCATATAGGTCTGTGTTCTTGTTAATGGTTTAATTGTTATTGTATATGTGTAAACTTATTGTTGGGTTTTTGTGTCTTTGAACGGTTGAACAGTATGTTTGACAATATGTATGTGATTGAATATCTAATGAGAATGATTATGTGCTAGTACATCGAATATGATTGAATTATGATTCTGTGATATTGTGGATGGTTGTTAGTTGCATGAAAATAAGACATGATTCACGGTTTGGTTGTAAAAGAAAGCAGAATCGGGTAGATAATTAGGGTTTGAAGGTACACCATAACTGTCTGATGATATCCACGACGAAACATGGTGTTTCTTCGCATATCACATCACGAAGAAACATGGTATTTCGCCGCACACCTTCACGACGAAACATTGTATTTCGTCACCTCTCATTCCGACGAAATATGTCCTTCGCCGTAGGAGTAGGAGGTTGTGATGTTTACGTAATTGATTGGGCTTTATAGGTTAACCAGGCTACACAAGTGATAAACCACACCTAGCTCCGATGGGCCACACACACACCCTTCTTAGATGACACGTTAAACTGGGCCGGTCATTGTTGCACATATTCTGGTATTAATGAACTAAGGGTTAAGTGGCTGGTACATATGAAATCATGACTTGAAATTACTTGTGAACAAAATACATGCTAAGAGACTACTTGAAGATAGTAGGCTTGTATGATAATTGTTATGACTTGAACCATATGTGTGTCACTTATACAATAAATTGTGTGGTATGTAATTAAGGAATAATGTTTTACGTGTTAGTAAGAATGAGAAACTTGGTTGAATTATGTGAATAGAAAACCTACCTAATATGCGTTGTTATGCGACATACACATGAGGTGTGAACTTGTATAAGAACTGGGTGTGTGCTACATGTTATACTGTGATCTTGTGATAGATGCAAACTGTGTGAGATAAGTGACTGATGGTTGATTGTAAAACTGATATTGTTGGTAACCCATGTTGGAGACATGAACTTATGTTATAAACGTGCATGAGATCTAGATGCTTCCTATGTGAACATGGTATTACGTGTGATTTGTTGCATACGTGATTTGGATATACGTTTATGAAACTGACTATTCTTGGTAACCAAGGTAGGGTATGGTAGACCAACTTGGAATGGGTAATGTAATGTAACCTACCGAGTAATCTAAGGTGAGTTCACTTCTCTTTATCCAAGCATGCGTCCTGGGGAGGGACATCTGGTAAACATTCTGGGGAAGAATGTCGGGTAAATGGGTTTGACTGGAATGTTAAACCTGGATTGTTGGTTAATACACGTCTATCAATCACTCAAGTCCCTTCTACAGATTGTTTCCGGTGTCTTGACCCCCTTCCCGGTTTTACCTGTTCCAGGAGCCACGGGACAGAAATCCGTGGTAATTATTATGTTGGCAGCGGAATTTTAACGGGATCGTTTAAAACTTGGAAATACCCAATTTATTTTATTTCACAAATTGGGGATAACACCCATAATTTACAATAAAGGTGATTTCACTAGGAAATCCCTGTTTTTACAAAAACATGTTTCTCTATTTTATTAAGCCACTTCTTCAAGCTTGCAGTGCTACACGGCACTTTTCTTGGATCACAGCAGATCACCTGAAACATGTTTTAAAAAGGTTTTATTAGCAGGGAAATACTGGCGAGTCACTCAAGTTGCACAAAACCACACATTGTTATAATATACAGTATTAAGGGTGATTACATTGTTTCTATCTATCAATTACCCCAAATCGGTATTTGTCACTCGACTGTATCTATGACTATGGTCAGATCACCCATTGGCTAACTTGTTGTCCAATGGTGACGGGAATAAGTAATGTATACAAAACCCCACATACCGGCAGTAATTGAAGATTACAAAGACTTAATCCCTGTAATTATAACCTTGAAATAATTTAGGGTTTTGGAAACAATTTAGTAAAAAGAGAATGACTCACATTGCAAGTTTAGTCGGGTAGAGTTTAGCCTATTGATAATCCTGTTAACCTAATTCAAATAACAATGCACACGAAAACTAGGTTAGTAACTTTAATCCAGCTTTTACGACAACTCACGAGATCCAAAACCTTCACGACGAATGACAAACTGTGATACTTAAACATCCATCGAATTCACGACGAATGACAAAGTATAACCCGAGTTTGAGCAGCACTTAAACATCCATCGGATTGGTTTCAATCGATCGGACATTAAATCGCAACAGTGATCGAGTTATTACCCTGTTATCGCGGCAGAATTCGTGCTTGTGTGTGTTTTTGGAGTAATTGGACGATATCTCAGTTTACGAATTGAATTTTTACATCGAACCAACGCCAGAATTCAAGTGCCACACCCCTCTATATATACTGGAAAAACAGCTCCCTCGCGTGGCGCGAGGGACTGTCACGTGGCGCGAGGGCACCCCCTCTAGCATAGGGTAGCCTCGTGTCTCAATAACTTGGGTGAGTCGACGGTTCGTTAAATTTCGAATTCTATCGTAAACTGTTTAGATATATCAACTAGGAAATACCCCCCCCCCTGAGTTTTAGGGGCCCTGATCCTGATTTTGATTGTTCTGAAATTTTTAGGGGTCATGCATTATCACTTGGGGTTCTTAATTAGGGTTTCCTAATGAACAAAATAAATTAAGAAGTAATAATTTTAATGAGAGTTGTTACATCCTCCCCACCTTAATAAAAATCTCATCCTCGAGATTTACTGGAACAAGTAGGGATATTTTCGCTTCATCTCTGATTCCAGCTCCCAAGTGTACTCAGGTCCTCTCTTCGAATCCCACTTGACTTTGACCAGTACTAGTCTTTTGTGTTTGAGAAACTTGACCTTTCTCTTTTCTATCTGCAATGGCTTCTCAATAAATTATAACTTTTCATTTACCTCTACATCTTGAAGAGGTACTACCAGGGATTCGTCAGATAGACATTTCTTGATATTAAATACATGAAATACGTTATGTACCCCAGCTAGCTCTTCTGGTAGTTGTAAACGATAGGCAACTGGTCCTATTCGCTGGATTATTGGGAATGGTCCTACGTATCTTGGACTTAACTTTCCCTTCTTACCAAACTGAACTACTCCTTTCCAAGGAGAAACTTTCAAGAGTACCTTGTCTCCAACTTGAAATTCTAGCGGCTTGCGTCTATTGTCTGTATAACTCTTCTGGCGATCTCGAGCCGTCTTTAGTCTTTCCTTGATTTGAGTGATCTTTTCGGTAGTTTCTTGTACGATCTCTGGACCTGATAATTGGCTTTCTCCTATTTCTGCCCAACAGACCGGAGTTCTGCACTTTTTTCCATACAGTGCTTCGAACGGGGCAGCTTCAATGCTTGAATGATAACTATTGTTATAGGAGAATTCAATTAAGGGTAGGTGGTCATCCCAATTTCCACCAAAATCTATCACACATGCCCTAAGCATGTCTTCTAGCATTTGGATCGTCCTTTCACTTTGTCCCTCTGTTTGGGGATGATAAGCTGTACTTAAATTCAATCGTGTCCCCATGGCTTCTTGGAAACTTGTCCAGAAATGTGAAGTGAAACGACTATCTCTATCCGATATAATGGAGAGTGGGACTCCATGTAAGGATACTACCTCGTCTATGTATAATTTGGCTAACCTTTCCATGCTAAAGGTTTCTTTCATGGGTAGAAAATGAGCTGATTTGGTTAATCGATCAACAATTACCCAAATCGCATCATTAGCTTTCCTGGTTTTGGAAAACTTAGTAACAAAGTCCATAGTTTTTAGTTCCCATTTCCATACAGGCATTTCTAATTGTTGGAGTAATCCTGAAGGTTTCTAGTGTTCTGCTTTAACTTGTGAACAAGTTAGACACTTAGATACATATCTAGCTATATCCTTTTTCATTCCTATCCACCAGAAATTATTTCTTAAATCTTGGTACATCTTATTATTTCCCGGGTGCAAGGTATATCTAGATTTATGGGCTTCCTCTAAAATCTTATTTCTTAACTCTCATTGCTTAGGTACCCAAATCCTTTTCTTGTGGAATCTCCAAATTCCACCGACTCCTTGCTCTAGTTCCTTTATTCTTCTTTTCATTCCTTCAGCATCATCCTTGATTGCTGTTTCTTGAATATTTTTCAATTGTTCCATTAAGTCTAATTGTAAACTTAATCTAAGAGCACGAACTCGTTTTTGCTTTTCATGATACTTACGACTTAAGGCATCTGCCACTACATTTGCTTTTCCTTTGTGATATTGAATATCACAGTCGTAGTCACTTAGAATTTCCATCCATCTTCTTTGCCTCATATTCAATTCTTTTTGCCCAAATATGTATTTTAAACTCATATGATCTGTATAAACAGTAAACTTACTTCCATATAGATAGTGTCTCCAAATCTTAAGGGCAAAAATTATCTACCCTGATTCTAAGTCATGTGTCGTATAATTTTCCTCGTGCTTCTTCATTTGCCTTGATGCATAAGCAATTACTTTCTTGCGTTGCATCAGCACACATCCTAATCCTAGCTTAGAAGCATCACAGTAAACCCCAAAATCTTCTGTTCCTTTTGGTAAGGCAAGAATTGGGGTGTTGGTTAACCTTTGTTTTAAAATCCTAAAAGCCTCTTCTTGCTTAGATCCCCATTCAAACTTAACTGTTTTACAGGTTAGCTTAGTTAATGGCACAACTATCTTAGAGAAATCTTTAATAAAGCGCCTATAGTACCCAGCTAATCCTAGAAAACTTCTAACTTCTGTAGCTGATTGCGGGACCATCCATTTGGTGATTGCTTCTATCTTAGCAGGATCTACATGAATACCTTCGTGATTCACCATGTGTCCTAAAAATTGTACCTCCTGTAGCCAAAATTCACACTTCGAGAATTTGGCGTAAAGTTTTTCCTTTCTTAACAAAGTTAAGAGTGCATATAGGTGCTCACAGTGCTCTTCCTAGTTTTTGGAATAAATAAGTATATCATCGATGAAGACAATTACAAATTTATCCAAGTATGGTTTACAGATTCTATTCATCATGTCCATAAATGCTGCAGGAGCATTTGTTAGTCCAAAGGGCATGACTGTAAACTCGTAATGACCATACCTAGTTCTGAAAGCAGTTCTAGGTATGTCTTCTTCTTGTACCTTCAATTGATGATATCCGGAGCGTAAATCTATCTTAGAAAAATATCTAGCTCCTTTGAGTTGATCAAAGAGATCATCAATACTAGGTAATGGGTATCGATTCTTAATTGTAACCTTATTCAATTCCCTATAATCGATACACATTCGCATCGAACCATCCTTCTTTTTTTACAAACAACACTGGTGCTCCCCAAGGGGATGAACTAGGTTGTATGAATCCTTTACTGAGCAATTCATCTAATTGCTTTTTCAGTTCTAAAATTTCAGTGGGTGCTAACCGATAAGGTGCCTTAGCTACTGGTGTAGTTCCAGGAATCAAATGAATTCTAAATTATACCTCCCTATCTGGTGGTAATCCTGGTAATTCTTCTGGAAATACATCCGAGTATTCTGATACTACAGGAATTTCCTTAAGTTCCTTACCCTTAGTGCTAATGATTACCGAAATCATATACACTATTCCTTGCTTTCGTTCATAACTAGCAACTTTCATTACTGAAATGAACTTCATGGGTTTTCGCGGCTTATCTCCTGTAACCATAATTACTTCTCCTGTGGGTGCATGAATTTCTATGAAATTCTTATCACAAAGGATTCGAGCATGGTTGGCTACTAACCAATCCATTCCTAATACGACATCGAATCTAGCTAAATTCATAGGTAACAGGTTTGCAGAAAATTTATGGCCTAAGAGTTCTATCTTCTCTTTTTTCAAAACCGTATCTATGTTAACAGAATTCCCATCTGCCGTTTCTACCATTAAAAACTTTCCTAAGTTTTGCTAAGGGTAGCTTAAGAGCTTGGCAGAATGAAGTATTAATAAAACTTTGGTTTGCACCAGAGTCGAATAATACTTTCGCATAAACGTTGTGTACCAGAAAAGTACCAGCTATTACGTCAGGAATCAATTCGGCTTCCTGCGTAGTAAATTGGAAGGCTCTTGCTTTTTTCTTCGTAGTCCCTTTGGCAGGTTTAGCCTTGTTGTTTGCTGGTTTGACCAATTTAGGGCACTCTGGTCTAAAATGCCCAGCTTCTCCACAGTTGAAGCAGATCTTTGTTTTCTTTCTGCAATCTTCTTCACGATGTCCTATAGCTTTGCAGAAGTTGCAGGGTTCATTACATTTTCCAAAATGTTTCTTTTTACAGTTCATGCAGAACGGCGGAGTGGAAGATGATCCAGTTCCATGTTTCTTGAAATTGCTATTATTACCCACACGAAATCCTTGGGTAATTTTCTGAGCCAATTCCTTCTTCCTATTTTCTTCTCGCGTACGCACCAGTCCGTTAGTCAAAGTGTTGGCTAATTCCACCGCATCATCGATTGTGCGGGGTCTCGCAGCTTTGACAATATCACGGATCTCGCTAATTAAACCCCAAATGTAGTGAGAAATAAGTACCGGTTCTGGCGAAGCCAGAGTAGGCACAATTCTGGCATATTCGAAGAATTTGGAAGTATATCCTCGACAATCAACATCCACCATTCGGTGGCTTAGGAATTTGTTCGCCATCTGCTCTTTTTCATATTCTGGGCAGAATTTTCTTTCCACCAGCCGCTTAAACTCCTCCCAACTCATGGCATAAGCCATGTCGCTTCCTTTGGCTTGCAACTCCGTATTCCACCATTCTAAAGCTTCTTCCTTGAAAAGGTGAGAAGCATACATGACTTTATCCTCCTCGGCACATTTACTTATTTTAATTACTGCCTCGGTTTTCTCCAACCAACGCAGTGCAGCAGTCGCCCCTTCATTGCCTACAAATTCAACAGGTTTACAGGCAAGAAACTCCTTGTAAGTGCAACCAGGCATTGCAGCTTTCATTCTTTTGAAAATTGGGGCTTGCAGTACATCATTATCATCGTTATCGTTATTATTAACGTTTCCGCCTCCATTTATGCTATTACTGAAATTATCGCCGTGAGTACGTTTGCTGGGAATAATTTGTTGAGGCTCAACTGGATTTCAAGCAGCAGCAAGGATTGCTGGAATAGCATTGGCTATCCCTGAGCAACGATGTTTTCTATATCTTGTCTATTCAGAAATTGATCTTCATGGTTTTGTGCGGATTGGTTACCCTCGTTAACTTGTTCATTGCCAGCGTGTTCCATCTGGTAATTAATATATATAAGTTATTTCCACAAAATAAATAACAATCACACAATTAAAATAATTGCACGTAATCATGTCAACATGTATAGCCAAAATTGTCGATTTTTCGACTTCCATATTTTATATATTACTATGCGTCCGTACACACCCATTATATTACAAAAGTTTTATTTTTAGGTTATTTCACAAGATTATATTTTTATTACAATTATTATTATTATTAAACACACATTCCCACAACCACACAACCACAGTCAGCTGGCATTTCAGAAACGACGCTCCCTCTCGTCGTACTTCCAATATATCCTCTCCCCTACTTCCCGGATTCTATTTCCCGCGTCCACTAGTTCCTCGCCATAGTGGCGGAGTTCTGCCAAGTTTTTGGAGCTCATAGGTGGGTGTAGTGGAGGCTCCGGGTCAAACTGGGAGAAAAAGGTATTAGGGTTATTTAGGAGATTCTGAAATTGCCAGTCGGTGGTCCACCACTCTTCTAGCTCTGTTGGTAGAGGTTGGGAGTGGATAATAGGATCTGGGATATCAGGCTCTAGATCAACTGGAAGTTGTGCTTCTGCTGGGTAATTAAAGAGGTTTTCACCGGCAGGTCTGATGAGGTCATTAAGTGACAGTTTAAGATCCAGCTCCTCCCAGGATGGCATTTCCTGGTCTTGCCTGGAACTTTCCCCAATTTCTATTCCTTTGCCTTTATCTATCGGATCCTCAGTCTTTATAACTTTCCGTGTCGCTGGTTTCTTCCTACGCACATGCCTCCAGCCCACGAATCTTCTTCTCTTCTTTGGCTTGGGTTTATCTAGAGGTTGGGCTTGAAATTCCATAGGTTCATCCACGTCGGTCAAATAACCGGAAAAGTATCTGGAAACTTCCACATTAACAAAATAGAGATTGAGATTCTGAAGAGCTTCAGACAACTCATTCATGTTGTTTTAGCAGATATGAAGAAACACACAAAATTCTAGGTTAAAATTTTGTAACTTGAATTTCCACATAATCACAGAATGACAATCAGAAAAATTAAGTAAGTCTAAATACTTAATTGGCTTAAATCAGTGGCTCTGATAACACATTTTTCTGTCACGGCCCCCTTCTCGGTTTTACCCGTTCCAGGAGCCGCGGGACAGAAATCCGTGGTAATTATTATGTTGGCAACGGAATTTTAACAGGATCGTTTAAAACTTGGAAATACCCAATTTATTTTATTTCACAAATTGGGGATAACACCCATAATTTACAATAAAGGTGATTTCACTAGGGAATCCCTGTTTTTACAAAAAAAACATGTTTCTTTATTTTATTAAGCCACTTCTTCAAGCTTGCAGTGCTACACGGCACTTTTCCTGGATCACAGCAGATCACCTGAAACATGTTTTAAAAAGGTTTTATCAGCAGGGAAATACTGGCGAGTCACTCAAGTTGCACAAAACGACACATTGTTATAATATACAGTATTAAGGGTGATTACATTGTTTCTATCTATCAATTACCCCAAATCGGTATTTGTCACTCGACTGTATCTGTATCTGTGACTATGGTCAGATCACCCATTGGCTAACTCGTTGTCCAATGGTGATGGGAATAAGTAATGTATACAAAACCCCACATACCGGCAGTAATTGAAGATTACAAAGACTTAATCCCTGTAATTATAACCTTGAAATAATTTAGGGTTTTGGAAACAATTTAGTAAATAGATAATGACTCACATTGCAAGTTTAGTCGGGCAGAGTTTAGCCTACTGATAATCCTGTTAACCTAATTCAAATAACAATGCACACGAAAATTAGGTTAGTAACTTTAATCCAACTTTTACGACAACTCACGAGATCCAAAACCTTCACGACGAATGACAAAGTGCGAAACTCAAACATCCATCGAATTCACGACGAATGACAAAGAATAACCCGAGTTTGAGCAGCACTTAAACATCCATCGGATTGGTTTCAATCGATCGGACATTAAATCGTAACAGTGATCGAGTTATTACCCTTTTATCGCGGCAGAATTCGTGCTTGTGTGTGTTTTTTGAGTAATTGGACGATATCTCAGTGTACGAATTGAATTTTTACATCGAACCAATGCCAGAATTCAAGTGCCACACCCCTCTATATATACTGGAAAAACAGCTCCCTCGCATGGCGCGAGGGACTATCGTGTGGCGCGAGGGCACCCCCTCTAGCATAGGGTAGCCTCGTGTCTTAGTAGCTTGGGTGAGTCGACGGTTCGTTAAATTTCGAATTCTAACGTAAACTGTTTAGATAATATCAACTAGGAAATATCCCCCCTGAGTTTTAGGGGCCCTGATCCTGATTTCGATTGTTCTGAAATTTTTAGGGGTCATGCATTATCAGTTGGGGGTCTTAATTAGGGTTTCCTAATGAACAAAATAAATTAAGAAGTAAAAATTTTAATGAGAGTTGTTACATCCGGGGAGGCAACGGGGTATTAGTTAATAGCGCTATTTAGGTTTGGCACCCTCACACCGTACCGGGGAGGACGGGAGTGAACTAATGACCCCAATCTTGACCATTGCTATGATAGAGGCATTGGAGGACAGGGAAAATAATCTGGAGCCATCGGCGGTAAGCGTTTTATTAACAATGAATCATCGAAATGTTTTAAACTGGAAACTGGTAACTAAACGCGTTAACAAAACTTTGAACTAACCAGCGTCGTCTGACACACATGTCTGCATGGTTGCAGGTCTGTAGGGTTATATCATGGAACTTGCTGTCTGGAAGGCTGGAGTGGTCATGGGTCGAGATACATGGAATCGCAACACAAGTCTAATGGTTTACGTACGCGTGGTTTATGAAACACTTAACAAATGATTTATGCTTCAGCTGTGTACAATAAATTATATGTAACGTTTTGTATCACTTTATGATAATGAATGAAAATTTTATTTAAATATATTTATGAGTTCAATGTGGTTGGTGGCTAAGATCCTGGTACGTCACACGCTCCGCGGTGTTTCCGCAAGTGGTATTTTGGGGGTGTGACATGAAGTCTACCAGTGTGGTGTTTCAGTTTCTATCAATTGTCGGTTAGGTTTTTGCAGATCGTAGGATCGAGCAAGGAGTGTGTTAAAACCAAACGCGGATGTGGTTAATGTCGAAATGAAAAAGCTACACTGCTTAATTTCAAATTCGTTGATATTCATTAAGATTGCGGTTTAGCAAATTAGAGGATTGGGTCAAGAACCGTGCAAATAAAGACCTCAAGTGTTATTTTAAAGGGAATATGCTAATGCAAATGCAAACCTGAATTTTTCAATCAAGGGGGAATTTGAGGACAAATAATAAACACTTGATTGAAGTTGCAAAATATTCAAAACACGGCCCTCATATTTCAAGATCAAGATTCAACGGCAACGTACAAGGGGGAATATGTTGGTGTATTTTGTGTGTTCATTACTGTGCGAATAGGATAGATAGAGCATGTGTTGAATATTGTATAGGTAAATGTGTGTTTTAGGAGTGCATGGCATGTGTTTTGGTCAAAAATTACCGAAGCAATTTAGTGATCAAACTTAGTTTGTGAGGTAGTGTGCTATGTAAATTTGTAAAAATGTATTAACTTTGTTGAAAATGTAAACAGTTTCAGGATATAGCTCCGGGAAGCAGAACTATATCAATTTGTAAACGAAATGCAAGTAAAGTAAAAATTGACACGAGATGTACGAGGAAAGCCCTTGATCTTTCTAGATCGCCGACATAAAACCTCGGGAGCTGACAATCGTCAGCTGCCTTGTTCTTCTTATTGCTTGAATAACCAGGATACAGTGCAGGATAATGCTCGGATCAAATCTAAGTGTTACAATGATTGTGATTTGTGAGTGTTGTGAGTGTTTGTGATTGAAATGGTGATTGTAGCTGCAATGTGTGTGTAAAAGTGGACGGGATTATGTGTCAACCTACTGATCCAGCACTCCTCTTTATAGTTACAAGAAATAACAAACTATGCTAAAAATCCGGGATATTGCCCTATTATTCCGGGATCCTGCGAATATTCCCTTTTGACTGTTGTAAACCCCTTCTCCTAGCTTCCAACGTCTTTCTTGTAACCACCTTGACCTATTCTTCAGGGAGACCAAGCCTCATGACCGTTTGTACCTTGCAGCCAAAGCAAATCGTTAACAGCACGCAGGATACCCTCGCAGGATGTTACCAATATCCTGGTCCAGTATCCTGGCTGCGAAAATAGACATATAAAGTCAGGATATAATTTCGGGATATAGGTTAGAAAATTCCACCCACAACAATTGTCCCCAAAAATATAGCTGTTGGGATCCTTTGATCTTTACAGATGTATTTTTCTGACGTTGTCTGAAGTCTTAATGGATAGAGATGTGATGTGACCTGATACAGCTTTCAAGCTAGTATTTCTCATAATTAGCTATCTTCGCCCTATATCTTCTACTTTCTTCTTGTTAATTATCACATTGTACCGGACCATTTAGGTATTCCCTCTCTCTCTATTCTTTCTTTGTGCATCTTTTCCGTCGTCTCCGATCTCATAGCAAAACGCACTCGTTCATGCCCCGGGGACTCCAAGCCAACCATCATGGCACACAATCTGCTTGGCAAGCCCGAGAAAGAGGTTTGCAATTTTGATAATGCCGACATGGCGGCTCTACGTGCCTCTGGAGCCTTCCCTGATGGTACGTCATCCGACCATTTGATTGGAACATCCGGTCAGATTTTTCTTCAGCTGAGTGGGTTTGTTTTTCGGCTTAGTCACTCAAGTTCAAGTTAGCATTCATCCTCCAATACGTCGGGTAAGGATGTATGTTCTAAATTCATTTCTGCACATGTTTGGTTAGTTGATGTATTAACATATAAAAATTAAAATCACTTCCCTTTTATGTAGATTCCAGCAATCTTGTTTCAATTTTTGATCTGGAAGAGCTTGACAGTTTCCCGGCAACCGTTCCAGTAAAGAAAGAGCCTAGCTCCAAGCCTTCCATAGCATCCAAGCCTTCAACTAGTTCTGAACCTGCAGCCATGCCCAAGCCTTCCTCAGCAGCGAAGCTCCGTGCTTCTAGTTCCCGTAAGAGGAAAGAATCTGATTCTCTCATCATCGCTGAAGTCTTTTCCTACGAGAACCTTGGTTTCATGGAATCTAGCCATTTCATAACTTCTTTCCTTAACCAGGTAAATATCCTTATCCAACATCCTGCACACATATGCTGAATCGATATCCCGGTTAGATTATATTAACAATACCTGAGTTCTGTTTTGTAGGGCCTTGAGCGTCTGACGCATCTCTACACCGAAGCTTGTGAAACAGTGAAGATCTCAGAAGCCAAGTTGAAGAAAGCTAAGATCACTATCGTGGATAAGGGGAATATCATTGCAGCCAGGTCACAACATTATGAAGATAAGTTAAAAAAGGTGACTCTGGATGCCGAAGCTGCAGTGAAGAAGGCCACTGAGATCGAGCTGGTTGTCACCGAGGTCCAACATAATCAAGATATGGCTTCATTCAGGGATGGCCTCAAAGGTTCCGTCGTAGTTTCCCTCCTTCAGGCCAGGCTTAAGACGGCTTATGACGCCAGGATAGCGGGCTTTAAATGCCCAACCTGGACCGTTGATGTCTGGGAGAAGAAACTGAAGGATCTTGGTTGCAGTCCTGTGATGTATCCTGCCAAGCCTGAGATTGGCGAATCTTCCAAGGTGGGTGATACGACGGAAGAAGCTGGTGATGGTGGATCTGGTGCCACCCCGTGAGCGGGTGGCAAAGTGAGCGATGATGGATATTTATGCCTACGCCGGAGCCCGCTTTTTTAAGTTCAATGGTTGTTGGTTGTTGAACACTTTTCTTTTTCTTGCATGTTGAACGATTTACTTTCCTGCACTTTAGACATTAGTACAATATGATGACCAAAGGTGGAGGGATCCTGAGTTTCAGGATGAAGCCCTTGATCATCAATTAGTATGCTTAATTTTGAACATTCTAACAATTGAAGGGGGAGGTATCTTGGGTTCCAACACGAAGCCTTCAATTGTTAAGTAAGTATGGCAAAAAACGAATTTGTGCTTTTGGCGGATGGGTCTCGGTTTGCGATGAAACCAAAAGCACAAACTTTTGCTATGTTAACAATATAACCTTTTTATGACCTTATCTATCGTTGTCCTTTTTCTATTCTTGTTATGCATTGCTTAGTTTGAATATGATTTCAATGTTCCAAACTTAGTGTAATATTTCAAATGTCCTGACCAAATGTCCTGAAAATATCTTGATCAAGTTACCCGCAGATATCCTGCCAAGATTTTTGCCAAATAGAGTTCTTACAACTCAAACAATTTCGATAAAGTTTTCAAAGAAAAAGGATGGTTCATTTTTATTTTGCAAAGCTTGTTTTGATAACAGTAGTTTGATTTGAACATAGTTTCAATTTTCAATCCAAGTATTCTGAAGTATATCCTGAGAATACATCTTGAGAATATATCCTGAGAACATACCCCGATCAGGATAGTCATAAGTGTTATAATATAGTTTCAGAAATTTAGACAATCTAGATAAGGTTTTTTTTTTTTTTTTTAAGAACAGAAATAGGAAAGATCATACCGAAACAGAAGACATCTCAATCCTTTCATTCCAGTCCTTTCACAACCATTACACCGAAGGTGTCCCCAGTCCAGGATACTTGGCGAATTATGCCCAAACTTGATCCTTTGAGTTCCTCACAATGCCTTAGTGGGATATAGTGTTGGCATAGGTTCCCTTCTTGCTCCAGCATAAATGTCCCCAGTAGGATATAGTATCAGCATACGTCATGTTCTATCACGGATGTCCCCTGTCTGTGCAGGACCAGTATGTTGTACCAGGATATGATCCTTTAGCAATTCTTCAACCAGTTGTTTAAACTTAGCAATCTTTTTTCAAAAATTTATGTAGACTTGTAAATGATTATGTTTTTTGAAAATATACTTTGGGATTATCCAAAAACTTTGTATTTTATTGGGACTAAACCCATTTTCCAGGCATTTAAGCTGGAGTATAAGAACCTCAAGACTTGAAAAGGTGAAAACCTTTAAGTCTTTGAGTTTTACTGGGGATTTTACCCACGTTTCGTGCGCTACAGGCGTGGGTGTGGAAACCCCAAAACTTAGAAAGGTGAAAACCTTTAATCCTGGGGAAAATCCCAAATTTTCATGCGCTACAGGCGGGAGTGTATAAACTCCAAGACTTAGAAAGGTGATAACCTTTAAACCTTAGAGAGTATGAAAATACCCTTTCGTGAGAGAGGGTGATCAATCCTCATATACCTTAAGGATCCAGGGTATAGCCAACAGTAACGAAATTGTCAGCCACTTTTACATGAACTGGTCCCGCCACCTTGAACTATCCCTGGATAACTTGCGCTCCAGGCGGGGTGTTTAAACCCAATTCGTGAGAAAGGTGAATACCTTTAAACCTGTGAAGGGATCAGGATCCCTTAAAAGTGAGAGAGGGGGCCAATCCTCTAATCTTTCGAAGTATCCCGAGTGTGTATCCTGAAGCTATATCCCAAAGCATATTCTGCAAAACACCTTTAAACTAAGGTGGGTGTTAGCTTGGTTAACACCCCTCCGATTCTTAAGTCAGTATTGGGTATCAAAATAAAAGATAATATCAAAAATATAAATGAGTTATAGAGTTCGTACCATTATGAGTTAGAAATTAAATTTTAAACTCACTGGTATAGCATTCCAGGATCTTGGTAGCATATCCCCCTCCATATTCTTGAGTCGGTATGCTCCCTTCCCAGATTCTGACTCAATTTCATAGGATCCTTCCCATTTTGGAGCCAACTTTCCATCGGCAGGATTAGTAGTATTCTGGAAAGCCTTTCTCAATACCCAATCTCCGACCTGGAACCTTCTAGTCCTTATATTCTTGTTATATGCTTTAGATATCCTCTGTTGGTATGCTGCCATCCTTAGCCTTGCTGCGTCTCTTGTTTCATCAACAATATCCAATTCCTCGCATAGGACTTCAGGATTCTGCTCAGGATCCCGGAGGTTGGATCTTGCTGTGGGTATTACCATTTCTGTGGGGATCACCGCTTCTGCTCCAAATACCAAGGAAAACGGGGTTTGGCCAGTTGCATTTTTCACCGTCGTCCTATCAGCCCATAAAATAAAGGGTAGTTCTTCTGCCCATCTTCCTTTTTGAGCTCCTAGTCTCTTTTTCAGGTTGTTGACAATTATCTTGTTTGAGGATTCTGCTTGTCCATTTGCTTGAGGATGTACCGGTGTAGATGTAATCATCTTGATTCCCTAACTCTTACAAAAGTTAGTAGTCCTCTTACTTATAAACTGAGATCCATTGTCACAAATTATCTCAGCTGGTACTCCGAACCTAGTCAGGATATTCCTTTTTATAAAGGATACCACTTCTTGATCTCTAACTTGAACGAATGCTTCAGCTTCGACCCACTTAGAGAAATAATCGGTCATTGCCAGCATGAAGGCCTTTCCTCCTGGAGCTTTTGGCCATTTTCCTACTATATCCATTCCCGACTTCATGAATGGCCAAGGGGAAGCTATAGGATAAAGTGGCTCGGCCTGCTGATGTAATATATTACTGTGTCTTTGACATGCATCACATCTTCGAGCATATTCTGCAACATCTTTTCTCATCGTCGGCCAATAATATCCTATTCTTAATGCCTTTGAGAACAACGACCTGCCCCCAGTATGGTTACCACAATCCCCTTCATGTATATCCTGAAGCACTTCCTTGGTTTCGGGATCCTCTAAGCACCTCAGATATGGTCCTGCAAGAGATTTCTTATACTAGACATTATTTATAATAGTGAATCGTGATACCTTCATTCTAAAGGACTTAGGATTCTCATCCTTTGGGATGTGTCCTTCCTTGAGATATCTTATGATCGGAGCCATCCAAGACTTAGGATCCTTCTCAGGATACTCATCAGGATCCTCAGGTATCCCGACTGATGATCCTAGGTTTGCCAAGGCATCTGCTTCAACATTATATTCTCTTGGTACCTGTTCAAGTGTAAAAACATCGAAATATCCTGCTAATTTTTTGAGAATTTTGAGATACTCGATTAACTTCTCACTTTTAACTGCATAGGTTCCATTAAAATGATTAGTAATTAACAAAGAATCAACATATACTTGCAAACTTTTGATATTCATACTTTTAGCCAATTCTAATCCTGCAATTAAAGCTTCATATTCTGCCTCATTATTAGTGGCAGGAAAATCACATCTAATAGCCTGGGGTAATATGTCCCCCTGTGGCGATTTTAGTAGTATACCCAAACCTACACCTCTTACGTTAGATGCACCATCAGTATGCAATGTCCAGCATTCTAAGTTTTCTCCTAGCTGCTGTACTTCTAAATCTACTTCATTTTGAATATCACTAGTGAAATCAGCCACAAAGTCAGCTAAAGCCTGAGACTTTATGGCGTTCATATAATAGATCAAAGGCACTTAATTTCTCTGACCATTTAGCCATCCTACCTGACATCTCGGGTTTCCTAAGCACATTTTTAACCGGATAGTTGGTTTAATAGGAATTCTATGTGTTTCAAAGTAATGTCTAAGTTTAGTCGATGCCATAACTAAAGCTAATATTAATTTTTCTAAGTGTGAATATCTAGTCTCAGCATCTAGTAAACTTTTACTAACATAATAGACAGGATACTGCTGACCTTCATGACCCTTTACCAAGTAATGACTTTATCATCCGTAAGCATGGTCATCCTTGTGAGCTTATCTCATATTTCCTCCTTAGCCTTCTTGGCATGCCTCTTAGCTGTAGAGTAAGAAGTTCCACATATGTCAGATCCCCCGGAGATAAAGTTAATTATCTTGGCATCTGGTGGTGGAGATGCAGCTCTCTCAGGATCCTGGTCAGTATCCTGAGCTTTCTTCTTTCAAGTATCCTTTGCTTAGCAAGTAGCTTATCTCCTTTCTCAAGGCTATGCAATCATCTGTCATATGCCCAAAGTCTTCATGGAAGGCACATCATTTAGCTTTATCCTTCCAATCTGTATTCCTTGGATTCTTTTTCGGCCACCTAGCTTTGTCCCCCAGTCCCTGCATAGCATACATTAACTCAGGAACATTTACAGAAAAACAATACTCTGATATTTCAGGATATTCTTCATCGTCCTCATCCTCAACAACATTCACTCTCTTATTATCGTTCTTAGCATATGGCTTTGAACGATACTGTTTGTAGGATGATTCTGACTTCCTATTTGTCCATTCATATGTTGAAGACGTGTTCATCCTCTCATGCATTTTCTTGTCATCTTCAATCCTTATGTATCTCAAAGCCCTATTCCGAGCTTCATCTAAATTCCTGCAAGGATTCATTACAAGATCCTGATAAAATTGACAATCCTTCCGTAACCCCATTTTGAACGCTTGTACTGCCGTAGCAACATCAAGATTCAGGATATCCAGGGATTCTCTACTAAATTTGTTAACATAATCCCTTAGGGATTCTTGTGATCCTTGTGTTATCCTGTAAAGATCACTTGTTAGTTTCTCAAAGCTCCTGCTACAAGAAAATTGACTGATAAACAAATTAACTAAATGAGAAAATGATGTAATAGAATAAGGTGGAACATTTAAAAGCCATTTTAAGGCCGATCCTGTTAAAGTTGAACCGAAGCCTTTTCATAAGCATGCTTCCTTAAGTTCTGGTGGGATTGGATTTATTTCCATCCTTTCCCTATACTGGGCAATATGCTCCTCAGGATCTGTCGTCCCATCATACAACTTCATGCTGGGAGTCTGGAATCTTTTTGGAATTTCAGCATCACAAATTGGATGAGCAAATCGGGATATCCTGTGACTATCCTGGGATACTTCCGGTATAGGCTGCACTACTCCATGAACACTTGATATCATATCCTTCAATTTTTGAAGTTCCCTGGTCAATGCTGGTGTTACACCTATATCCTGCAAAGAATCAGAATTATTAGTAGCAGGGATACTGATATTGGTAAACATGTTACCAGCCTGTTGACTTTTGCCATATCATGGACCATATCCTGAGCCATATCCTGGATCCCTCACGATCGATATCCTGGCGGATGATGGTATGTCTAGCATGTTGCTCCGGGACTGACTCGGTATCATGTTGCCTTGATTATCCTCGGTAAACGTCACTGAACTAAAGTTCAGCATCCTGGGTTGTAGAGGAGTAGTTGTATCCTCCACAGGTTTCCTGGAGTTTGACTTCAAGAGTTGTATATTCTTCATGATCGTCTAGTTAGTTTCTTGCTGCCTCTTCATTTGTTCCTGTATACTACCAAACAAAGACAGAATTTCGTCATTAGAAGCAAGGATATGGGTTCTCCCTGAATTTCCGGATCTAGAAACATTCTGAGCAGCAGGAATTTCTCTCGGTGTGTTGCTTTCATTTCTCCTTTGAAAAGTTTGAACTCGTGAAGGTGGAGGAGGTAATGAACCAGCAGCAGCAAAGGTTGAAACAGACATGGAAGAAGAGTTCAAATTCGATTGAGAAGCCATTAGAAATAGTTTTGAAAAGAATTTCGAAAACAGAAAACCGAGTAATGATTTTAACAAAGTATTGATTAAAAATAGCACCACTTGCCCCACGGTGGGCGCCAAATTGTTTTGGTCAAAAATTACCGAAGCAATTTAGTGATCAAACTTAGTTTGTGAGGTAGTGTGCTATGTAAATTTGTAAAAATGTATTAACTTTGTTGAAAATGTAAACAGCTTCAGGATATAGCTCCGGGATGCAGAACTATATCAATTTGTAAACGAAATGCAAGTAAAGTAAAAATTGACACGAGATGTACGAGGAAAGCCCTTGATCTTTTTAGATCGCCGGCATAAAACCTCGGGAGCTGACAATCGTCGGCTGCCTTGTTCTTCTTATTGCTTGAATAACCAGGATACAGTGCAGGATAATGCTCGGATCAAATCTAAGTGTTACAATGATTGTGATTTGTGAGTGTTTGTGATTGAAATGGTGATTGTAGCTGCAATGTGTGTGTAAAAGTGGACGGGATTATGTGTCAACCTACTGATCCAGCACTCCTATTTATAGTTACAAGAAATAACAAACTATGCTAAAAATCCGGAATATTGCCCTATTATTCCGGGATCCTGCGAATATTCCCTTTTGACCGTTGTAAACCCCTTCTCCAAGCTTCCAACGTCTTTCTTGTAACCACCTTGACCTATTCTTCAGGGAGACCAAGCCTCATGACCGTTTGTACCTTGCAGCCAAAGTAAATCGTTAACAGCACGCAGGATACCCTCGCAGGATGTTACCAATATCCTGGTCCAGTATCCTGGCAGCGAAAATAGACATATAAAGTCAGGATATAATTTCGGGATATAGGTTAGAAAATTCCACCCACAACAGCATGAACCTGCGCAAGAGTCCTACTTGAGCAGGAGTCCTACGCACGCATGACTCATACACACGTAGTGAGCGCATGAGCATATTTCCTATAAATAGCAGTGTCATGCGCATAACTCCACAAGTTTTGGAGTTTTCTCATTTGAGAGGAGATCGAGCCTGATGCTCTCTCCCGGTTTTTATTGATGTATGCTCATTCGGTTAGACGTGGAAGTTAATAAATTGGGCCGACTTAAACGTTATGCTGCTAAAATTTCTACCGAATTAGTATTTTATCCAAACATCCGTCTAAACACACTGGATCCTACACTTAGAGTCATAATAGTGTCAATGAAATAACATGTGTTATCATGCTCTCTAGCATGTGCCATTAACCTTTTGACATCAAAGGTGACCGTGTCATGATTCACGTGAAGCATCATCTTACCATCAAAAACATCGACCAATGCTCTCGCGGTAGCCGAGAATGGTCAACCCAATATCAAAGGCACATATACATCCTCATCCATGTCCAATATTTCAAAGTCAACAAGGATGACAAAGTTTTCGACTTTCACTAGGAGGTTCTCGACAATTCCTCGTGGATACTTCACAGTCCGATCGGTGAGTTGAACCTTTGTTGTGTTTTGAATTTAAGACCATTATAGAAATTTTCAACAAGCACCCAATCATAATGGCCATGCTCGGGCATTTAGTAATGAAGGTCTGGAAGCGCTCTCAAGCCAAATGATACGACTCCATGCAGAATGAGTAGATATGGTCCATAAGACGAGTGAATTTGGAGGGAGGATATTATTTTTTCAGAAATTTGTCCCTTCGATTATCCCATGTACTGATGGAACCCTAGGGCTGAGTGTCAAGCCAAGTAGAAGCTCGACCATCGAGTGAGAATGGAAAGAGGTCCTTAGTCATGGTCATGTTCCATGTGATTCTAGAATAAAAAGGTAATTCTAGCAAAGGTTTTTAAAAGAAAAATGAATTGGAATACCTAGCTATATTTAACAAGATTTTGGTAAAATAAATGTATGTTTTACATCGGAAACCCTTTACCCTCCTTGGTGAGATTTTAAGCCTACTTTAAAACAAAAAATCATTATCATATACATATGTGTTTAATTGTTTGAAAGTAGGCCATATGTTAGCTCTGTGTTAGAACTTGTAAGATTTGATACACACAGAGGCCATGGGCTAGACACTCGCACATAGATAATAAAATCAATTCAGGACCACATTTTTGTTTTGACACCCTTATTTATCTTTACCAAATTACCCATTAGTAGCTAAACTTGAACTTTTCCTCATTCGTTTGTTAACCCACATCATTACCCAAATTAAACCTTAATCACATTGAAAACCATTTAGAGAAGATTCATTTGTATATAGTTCTTGCAAAAAAAAAAACGAGTCAAACGACCACAAAAAGGGCTAAAAAAGTCAATTCTAAACTTTGAATAAATTAGATATGTGTCAAAATTACCCAAAATCTTTTAGGCTATTTATTTATTAGAATATAAGGATTCTTTAATGGTTCGTGTTCACCATTTTTTATTTTTAGCCACTTTTTAGCCAAAAATTCATAACCTTCGCCCAAGCCCCAAACCCATAAGACCTTTTGATATGTACGGTGTCTATATGTTATAATGGAGGTGTGATTTTCCTACAAGCCTATGACTATAGAATAACATAGTTGGTCTTTTGGGTGTTCATTACTAGTGCATTACATGCTAGTTCAGGAATGAAACTGAGAGGAGTGAACAATTGTGAGAAGTGTGTTGCATGAGAATAAGAATCAAAGCACATTAGTTTTGGTTAGGCATTTCCTTGTTTTAAAAAGATGTAACACCTCGTAAATTTATGCCCAATAATATATCAACACGTGTCATGGACTTTAAACGTGTAAAGAAGTGATTTAGAGGGACTAAAGTTGACAAACAAAGAAAGTATGTGAATATAAGGGTTCAAAGTGTCAACAATGAAAAAATATACTTCACAATAGCCCCACATGATGTTTATACCCTTAAACGAATAAATCATGGATCATACGAAGCTAATTGTGAAAGAAAGTGGGGAATTACAAACTACAGGGGTTAAATGTGTCAACATGTTTAAAGTATACCTCTGAGTGACATTTTAGCAAACCCAAAGCTTTGTAATGATTAATTAGGCTCACTAGAATAAGTGATAAAAATTTCACAAGGTTTCGATAAAGTATGAGAAAGTTATGACAATATTCGTATACGAGGGGTTAGAAGCATCAACGTTGAAATTTAAGGCTTTACGGGTGATCACAAAGTTAACCGAGGACTTAACGGTGTTTGGTTATGTCTTGGAGCCCTTAAAAGTCAAGTTAGGGGGTTGAAATTGTAGGAAAAGAAGTTAAAACCACGTTTGGAGGGACCATGGACCTAAATTGCAATTCTTGCAAACTTGTTGACCGAAGCCAACCTTGACACGGGCCGCGTAAGACCAGGCCCAAGTCTTACGCGGGCCGCCTGAGTCCACCAGCATCAGAAAAACTTCACAGCTGCCAGTTTCAGCCTGTTACACCGCCTCAATTCACCATTTTTTGATTCTATGGGCGTGTTTGATGGTTTTTAAGGGCCTAGGGACACTTGGGATTATCAGGGAACATCCATAGACTTGGTTGTCAGGATCTAAAGGCATCAAAAAGTCCTATATAAGAAGTTCTTGGTTGCAACATTTGAGCACTTCATTTGCAATCATTCACAACTCAACTTCTGGAGGTTCCTGGAGCTCAAGGACAATTCCTAGGAGTCATTAGTCATACTTAGGACTATTGTAAGTGTCCTTAACCTTATTTAATTCAGTTTTGCTTAGTTAATTAGCTTAAAGTCAAACCGTCGTAATTAAGATTTGACTTCGTCATTAATCTTAATTTTTCCAGTCAAATTCCAAATTGAAAGTACCTATGAGTGGGTAATTATGTGGGCAATAAACCCTTAGAAGGGCACCCTCTGATTCCCACTCTAACTAGGTCAATTGTCGGGTCAAAGTTAATCTCAAAAAGTCAACAGAAAGCTTATTTTCAAATTAATACATAATTAGCAATGTAAAAGCTATGCAACCTGTTTTGTCATTAATATAACATGGTAATTAATGTAAGAATATGTCTAAACATGTTCAACTCGACAATTTTCAGTTTAAGCTCGGTTCGGAACCGAAAGTCGCAAAAGTAGACTTTTGCTTTGACTTTCAGTTCTGACCCATTAGAGCATAGTTTAGAAATGTCTTAAAGCCTTATTAGGACCAGGTTTCATATAAGTATAACCCTCTGTGATTATACAACTTGGTTCATTAGTTATCCGATTCATATGCATAATTCCGTTAAATGCCTAAATGTTGACTATTATGCCCATATGACCTTAAAACATGAATTTTGAAAATGTAAAAGAGCAGAAACCTTAGTTACTGATTTATAAACTTGTACCTAAAATTTGACATCAGTTTGAGGTCTAGATTAAGAGTTATGCTCAATAGCGTAATTAGAAAACTTTTTACTAATTAAACGGCGTAATTAGCATATAGCCTATCTAAACCCAATTTTTGATACCAAACTTTTTACCCACTGATGTAAAATAATATTTTGGAATTTTTGAAGATTTTTATTTATTTTTAGGCTGAGCATAACATAGAGTTCTAAGCCTAATTCGGTAATTGTCGGTTTTGCCCTTTTAGGCTATATAATGAGTTTTACCAATCCTTTTGATACCAAACCTTTTTCTACTGATCCAATATGATAAATAGAATATTTTAAGCCTTCTGGAATAATAAAAATATCAGCTTTTCTTATAAGACCCGAAAATCGCTTAAAATCGCATTTTTACGCGTTTTAAGCGCATAGTATATATTAAAACCATTTTAGATATATAAGACTTGGTACCTACTGATGTTTTAAGTATATTTTTGTAATTTAGTAGTAAGCAAAATTTTTAAACTCAGATTTCCAGTTTTGACCTTTAAACCTTAGGTGAAATTACCAAAATGCCCCTCCGGGGCATGGTATGGTTAGAAATGATAAATTTCACGTATAGGATTATACCCTACTGATATAACTTAGAAAATTAAGTATTTTTTTTACTGATTACATCAGACCCGAAACTCAGATTTATATTTAAACTTTTTTATAACCTTTAAAATAACCAAAATACCCCTACGGGGCGTAATTTGAGTTTAAATCCGTTTTGGGCATAATAGAAGATATCTTACTGATGTCACAACATATTTAAGGCATATTAACTTAGGAAATTTGTATATGACACATTTGGTTACCCGTTACGCACTTTTCGCGTTCGGATCGGCTTATGTAACTAGTTTGCATATATTAGCCGAAACGGGTTAAACCATATCGTTTTTATCTCAAAATCTAGAATGTGTTTAGTTTACCCATATTAAACAAGTGTCCAAGCTTGTCGGGTCAAAACCACATTCTAAGCCGGTCTTCGCATTATCATGCGTTTGAACCGTGTCTCCCTTTTGAAAACTAACCGGTCTAAGTCTAAGCTTAATTAAAGACCCGTTAGGATTCTAATAGGTTGTTAAAAACCTTCGTTCCAGATTAGGAGCCCAGTAAAAGCTACGTGCACTTGGTGTATTTGATTTTTACTTTGCTCAGGTAAATACTCTTAACTTATTTTCCCTATACGGGCTTGGGATACGGTATTATAATAATACCGCTTGGTCAGGTATGTAGTCATTTAAATCGGATTGTGATTAATGTATTTACATAGCTCGTTTTATTCTGTATTATTTGGTGTATGGCCTTTGGGGGTTAAATGACCATGTCCCGGATATCCTTGGCATCATTCAAAGAAATGGCCACGACCTAAGCACGGGGTGTAGGCGTACACCTGACAGTTGCATATGTAAAAACTGGTAGTCCACTTAAAGGAATCAACCTTGTGGGTATTATACCTGTGGCGTGTCAGTTAATCTAGACCGGCCCTACAAACCGGCCATAACGGACGACAAATAAGTAAAACTATATACAAGATTATTTTTAAATAATTGTCCCAAGTTATAAAAGATATTTTTGCCTAAGTGCATTCAAATTAATTTTCAAACTCTTTTCAAAATGAGTCAGTTAAGTTGTATTTACCAATGTAAACTGACGTATTTTCCAAAAAGGCTAAGTGCAGGTACTATACGTAATAGGCTGGCTACTCCAGGCATCAATAATCAAGTCTCGCAAGCTCTAGATGTTAAAGTCTGTTGAACAATTTCCTTTTTCTTTCGATCCGCCTGTGGATCTGTTTCAACTATTTTGTGACACTTAATATTACAATTTATTCAGTTGAAATAAATCTATCTTTTGCTTCCGCTGTGCATTTAAATTTGTGTTGTTTGACTATGATGATATCAACTACGTCACGATACTCCCCACCGGGCTCACCAGTAATACGTGGAAATTCGGGGTGTGACAAAAGAGTATCATCTTGATTTGCTAGAGAATAACCAATACACTGTGAACGGGGTATGATTTTGGACCTTAACTTAGGAAAGGTAAGGAGTTTGTGAAGTGTTTTTGTTAAATAATGGTTGGATAATATCAAGAGAGTTTGTTTGAGAGCAAGCAAAAGATAAGTATGCGGATGTGATGGGTTGGTAAAAATCCATAACTTAATGGTTTTAATTTCGATTAATCACACGAAGTTAAATTCTAGAGTACACTACTTTGATATGGTTTGTGTTTTGCAGGCATTAATAGTTTAAGATGCATTTTGGAGGTTTACCAAAGCATTGGAAGGATGCTAGAGAGAATGGAATTGGAAAAAAAAAACGTGAAAAGAGGCAAAGGTGAGCTGAACATTGCGTCAGAAACGGTTCAAACTTCATTTAGGCATATCCTGAGCTAGAATATGAGTTTCGGCCTTATAATATATGCTTTTGGGGTAGCTCGATGAGATAAATACAAATACAAGGTTTTGAAAGGCTAAAAATTGACGCATCCTCTACCGCACACAAGCTGAATTGTAAAAACGGGATTTTGATTATAATTTCAATTAATTCGGGAGAGAATGTGGGGAGTTACATCTCCATTTTGAAATTGGTTGACCAAGAACTCATTCTCCATCATCCTTGATGATCCTAATCACTTTCAAATTATTCCCAACACCTGTTCCAAGAAACACAACCGAAGATTAAAGATTCCAACCACGATGCAAGGCTAATTTCCTAATATCATCCCCGGGTGTAGGTTTTTGTAAATTCTAGGGTTTCATTCTTAAACACTAGGTTTAAACTTGTGTTGATTGTTCTTTTGATTCAGAAACATGAATTGATTGTTGGTATAGTTATGTAATCACTTTCGTGAAGGAATTCTTGCACCATTTACATTGTCATATGATAATTGCCATTGATGTTAGTTTTTGTTAGGGTTTGTTCTTTAGTATTGAATCTAAATTGGGTATAATTGTTAACTAATCTAGTCAAGGCTTTCCTTGCGTGCCATTTACATTTCGTGTCAATTATTGACACTCTTGTTTCAAGAATTATTTGCAAAACCCCAAAATATCTTTAAAATCGGTTGAATGTTTGAACCTTGTTTATGAAATGAATCTAGTTACTTGCAAATTACCAAAACTCGGATGTGATTCATTTCTAAATACTGCTTACAAATCCATTTGAATTACTGTTTTGATAATCCTTATTCCAAATAAAATCACTGTCTTGTTTTTTATAAACTAATTGAAATCACATTGTTGGTTCCCACTTTCAAACACATTTTTAAAGATAAATTGCAAGCTTCATAATTAACCCGATTAATTAACTAAGCTTAAACACTGACCACAAACTCTTCATGGTTCGACCCCCTTCTTACCACTATCTATATAGCTAAAGGTACTAATGAACACACTATAAATCTATCTTTGACCGAACCCTCGACATCCGATCAGACCCCCTCATCTGTCATTCTTGTGGCTGGATTAACAATGGCTGTCGGCAGTTATGGCGATGTTTAGGTTCATGAGAGAATCAAGAAGGACATTATCTACAATATTTGGCAAACGCTGCCCCTCATCTTTCATTCTTGTGGTGGGAGAAATGATTGCCAGTATAAAAAACAATTGTTGCCGGCGGTGATGGCGACGTTCAGATCGATGTGGGGATGTTTACATTGGTGCATCCAATGCGATCGTCACAACTACCAGGTTATCACCATCGACTATAATCGTATATTGGTGTGAAATACACCACAAAATAATCGATTATTGCCACCATGATCTAGTTCACCCTTAACGTTATCGTAAAATTCTGTCATCACCATCATAAACTATATATCTTGCCATCACCCTTCTGATACCCTTTGTTTTTTACGACACCTAGTATGTGTGAATATCTTATACCTTATTTTTTTCTTTTAGAGAAAACAATACTAAATATATAATATTAGAGGAGGTGGTTGCAAAGTTTGATAGGTGAATTGGAGATAAGGATTGTGATGATGTACATTTCACTAATAACACTAACATTGTTATCTTACTTTTCTATTTTACTTGTTTGTAAGATGTTTCCTAAGAAAAGACATTGAGCTAGAATTTGTCGATATAACATATTTCTATTATTTTTATAGAATGCAACATTGGTATCTTATTTTCCTATGTCACTTGTTTGTAACATGTTTTTAATAGAAAGACGTAGAGCTAGAAGATCTGAAATAAATATGCCGGGGGGGGGGGGGGGGGGGGGGGATGTTACACCAAAAACTTATAACAGTAACATTGTTATCTTACTTTTCTATGTTACTTGTTTGTAAGATGTTTCCTAAGATAAGACGTTGAGCTAGAATTTGTCCATATAACACATTTCTATCATTTTCATAGAATGCAACATTGGTATCTTACTTTCCTATGTTACTTGTTTGTAACATGTTTTCTAATAGAAAGAGGTTGAGCTAGAAGATCCAAAATAAATACATTGGGGTGGGTGGGGATGTTACACAAAAAACTGATAACAGTAACATTGTTATCTTAGTTTTCTATGTTACTTGTCTGTACGATGTTTCCTAACAGAAAGACATTGAGCTAGAATTTGTTCATATAACACATTTCTATGTTTTTATAGGGTTATTGGATTTTATCACCCTTAACTATTGGCTATTGGCCACTGCCACCCCCAACTATCACTTTGACGTCCGCCACCCCCAACTTAACACTTAGTGTGTTCTGTCACCACATCGTTAAATGAACACTAACTTTTGATCGTGTTACAATACATTTAGGGTGTCCTAAGATTTCTAAAACCTTACTAACATCCCAATGACACCCCTAAAAGTATAGTAACGGGATCTAAAGTCAGTGATCAGTTAACGATGTGGTGGCAGAACACACTAAGTGTTAAGTTAGGGGTGACGGACGTCAAAGTGATAGTTAGGGGTGGCAGTGGCCAATAGCCAATAATTTAGGGTGATAAGATCCAATAACCCTTTTTTATAGGATGCAACATTGGTATCTTACTTTCCAATGTTACCTGTTTGTAACATGTTTTCCAATAGAAAGACGTTAAGACCACCCGTATTCGTACAAATTTTGGGCGTTTTCTTTTTAATTCCACGCCCCAAAACGCCAAGGAACCCGCCCCCAGGGGCGTTTTTTCCAAAAAAAAAAATACTTGAGGCGTTCTTTAATCCACGCAGGTTCATGCTTTGATTGCCCAATGATCTTTGGCAACAGTCATGATTGCAACAGCTAGATTCTTTATTTTTTTAGTTTAAGTTTTCTATAAATACCATCACCTTCACCCATTTTATACAAACCACAACCAAAAACACTCACCTACAACATCAAACATAATTTTTTTATACAACCTTCACCCATTTTATACAACCTTTACCCATTTTTACACACCTTTTTTAATAAAAAAATGGATTCCCCCACCTCGTCGTCGTCCATTGCAAATTATTACTACAAAAATTTTTTAGCGGATGAGGGTGACTCGACCGATGAGGAGGTCGAGCAAGAGGCGGTTACGAGTGCGTACGAACTAGCGGCTAAGTATTTGAAACATTGTAGCCAGCCTCAACGTGAGATTTTACCAAGAGAATATATTCAACGAGACCGACAAGTTGCAAACGACCGGTTGATTAAAGATTACTTCGATGAAGCGCCTACTTACCCAAACCCCGAAGTTTTCAGGCGTCGTTTCCGGATGAGTAAACGTTTATTTTTGCGCATCGTTGAAGACTTGGAAAACACGTATGATTATTTTAAACAAAAAGTGGATGCGAAATGGACACTTGGATTCACCGGTATTCAAAACTGTACTTCAACTCTACTAGTCCTTGGGTATGGAAACACGACGGACATCAACGACGAATATTTAAAAATGGCCGAGAAAACAATGCGAGATACCTTGGAGCATTTTTGTAATGGTACATTACTATTTTTTATTTATAATTTACATGCATTCATATTTTTTTACTTAGCTTAAAGTTATATATTTTTTAAAGGTATAAAAGATTTCTACGGTCCCCATTATCTGAGAAAGCCCACATGGTACGACCTTCAACAAATTTAAAAGGTCCATTCTAATCTCCATAGTTTACTGGGCATGATCGGGAGCAGGAATTATCGTCATTGGCAGTGGTATATGTCACACCCCAACCGATGGCGGAAACATCGGGGCATGGCACTGAGCGAAACAGATTGTCCAGAAGTTTCCATACCTATTATCATTACTATTCAATTTAAAATAACATGTCCCATACCATGCCTCAAACAGTAAACAAATTATTACAGACAAAATCTAGGCAAATAGTTCTATTCCGACAACTCAGATTTAAAATAGAGCAATTGTTTATCTGCTTCTAGAGACCCATGATTCATTCACTACAGACAACTATTTGTTGGGCTATAAAGCCTTATTCTAGCTTCGACTTCCTATCATGTGTGCATCCTAAGCACCTGTCACATACGTTAAAATAAAGTCAATACATATAATGTAAAGGTGAGCGTACAAGTTTGATAATAGCATATAGAGTTCGAATTCGTTTACGCTTAACCAGCACGTACAAATAGAGAAATGAAGCACGTTAGTTATCGACATAGATCCATCGATACCAATGACTACGGGTTGACTGCCTGAGGCAGTTCGCAATACATGATTACCACTGTAACCCATGCAAGTAATTGTCCCTAACAACCCCCGTGTGAACGGGTGCTGAGTCCAAACTATAGTACTATCGTTGCTAAGGCAGGTAGACAGCATTCCATGTGTAAACATAACAAACAAGCATTCATAAGCCACGTATAACATGCATTAACGGTTAGCGTTCAAATAGTATTGAGTAGTGTGTTTGATGTGATTTAAATAGTTGTAACGTATGTAACACCCAAAAGTGCTTAAAGCAAAAAGGGATCGAGTATACTCACAGCGGTTGATGGATGGAAGGGAGCGCTTAGCGAGTAGGGTTAGCCTGAATGGATTGATAGCATAACGATAAGTGACGCGTAAAACGATACAAAGTGCGAATGGGTCGGATAGAAGTTCGGTCGGATGGTAATCTGATCGGACGGCTTATCTGTGCGGATGGCAATCCGTTCGGATGGTTATCCGGTCGGACGGTAGTCCAGTCGGATGATTATTCGAGTGGATTGTTTCTTCCTATGAGATGAATGTGTTTGTGTATGATGGCTTGTCTTTTGAAGTTTTCGTTGTAGCATTTTGAAAACATTGAAGTATTTCTATCCTTCAAGTCGGTCGATCGGACGGTCAATCGTGCGGACAACAATCTGTTCGGATTGTCATCCGGTCGGACGGTAGTCCGGTCGGACAGCGACCTTAGTGATGAGGTTACTTAGTGGAAACAATTCATAGCAGAAGAGTCACTCGGTCGGATGTCCATCCGACCGGGTGGCAACCCTGTTAATGAACATGTGGAAAATTGTTTAAGTCTTTAAAGTCCTAGTATCTCAGGATCCGAAGAGTAATCCGGTCGGATGGTAGTCCGATCGGATCGCAATTGGTTCAATACTCAAACTTTTAGATAAAGTTGACTAAGTGTGGGACCCAAGGTGTGATCCGTTCGGACAGCAATCCGTTCAGGTAGCCTATCCGCTCGGACAGCAGTCCGGTCGGACAGCATTCCGTCCTGATTGTTTCGTTCGTCTTACACTTGGTCGTTTTGGTTGTTTGTCGTTTTATCGAGATGTTTTGACAACGTGTTAACCAACAGAATCCCATCTTGATCCAAGTAACCTGATCGACCAAGAATCACCCCAATTCGGCCAGTTAATCGGTTCAGGACGGTTATTCTCGTTTAACCCGAAATCGGTGGTCTTGTGGGTAGAATCCAAATCTTGAGCTAGCACAACACTAAGAATGAGTAGAAGACTAGATCAGGGTCGGATCCTATCGTCTTCGAGTCTATTGAGTGTAAAAGAGTTGAAAGAAAGTTAGAAACCATTTTTCAATCCTTTTTCACTATCTTTAAGTTTAGATCTACGCTAGATCTTTGTGTATTTGTGTGGAAATCTATTAGATCTAAGTTGTTCTTGGTGGATTGAGGCCAAAAACAAGAAGTTCTTCAAGAACTCATGATGACGTCATCCTAGAACACCTCAAATCTAGTGATTTCACGGTTAAAAGTCAAGATTCAAAAGATAGAAAGGTGTAGGAGTGCGTATAGATCAAGAAAATACAAGATTTAGGGCGAGATCTTACTTGGATTGAGAGAAATCGAAGAAAAGGTGGGGAGCACGAACTGTTCGGACAGAGGGTTTCCAAAAGTGGAAATGATGACAATGACAGGGTATTTATAGGATTCCAAAAGGGGAAAGTACGGGTCGGTCAGATGGCATCCCGCCCGGATGACTGTCCGGTCGGATGTCATCTCGGTCGGATGACGACCTGACACCACAATCAAGTGGCAGCCCGGTCGGATGGCAATCCAGCCGGATGGCACTTGGGTCGGGTGTTTGGCGTGACGATTTTTGCTGTTTCGATTTCGGTTGCGAGCGATTCGATGCGATAGATTTTCCTAGTTAAATTACTTTTAATCCCAACTACTATATCTATCATAGTTCGATTTCGATTGAGTTCGATTGCGTTTTCGAGTTTCGATTGCGTTTCGATTGATTACCACACATAACTTAAAGGAACATGCACAAGTAACATATATGGCACACACATACACGTATAACAATAACTAAAATACGTAGTTCGAGTTGCGATTCGATTCGATGTCGTTTCGATTAGCATAGTTTGATCACCGTTTCGTTAACTTTATCGCATTGTTACTTCCTACAGTTCACAGTCGTAAGTCGATTAGATGGCGATTGAAATACGTCGATTATTGTAATTATTGACACTTACTCCACATAATACAAGTAAATTAAACACATAAAAGAAATCTACTACAAGTCAGGTTGCGCGAAATCGGTCGTTGACTTTGACCTTGAGTTTGACTTTGACTTCCCGAAACACGGGGTGTTACAGCCTCCCCTTGTTTAGGGAATTTCGTCCCGAAATTAGGCTGGAAGTTGTACAACACCGTGAATTACTTTGGAGAACTTTCTCTTTCCAGACTTTCTCTTTAAATAACTGCGGGTACTTCGGCTTCATGTCGCTTTCGAGTTCCCAAGTGAACTTTGCGCCTCGTTTGCCTTCCCATCGGACTTACACAATAGGAATGCGAGAGCGTCTGAGTTGCTTGGTTTGGCGGTCCATGATTTCGACAGGCTTTTCCACGAAGTGTAATGTTTCGTTCACTTGCAGGTCATCGAGAGGTACAATTAGATTATGCTCAGCCAGACACTTTCGGAGGTTCGAAACGTGGAAAGTCGGGTGGACGTTGCTAAGTTCCTCCGGTAGTGCGAGTCTGTACGCGACTTTTCTGATCCTTTCCAGAATCTTAAAAGGTCCAACATATCGAGGCGTGAGCTTTCCTTTCTTGCCGAATCGGACCACAAACTTCCAAGGTGGTACCTTGAGGAGTACGTAGTCACCAACGTCAAATTCAAGGGGCTTGCGTCGTCTCTCGGTATAACTTTTCTGTCAATTCCGAGCTTTCGTTAGATTGTCTCGAATTTGGAAAATTTTGCCTGTCGTTTCTTGCAGTAGCTCGAGACCGGTTAATTACGAATGACCGATCTCGTGCCACACAATAGGCGATCGACATATTCTTCCGTATAAAGCCTCGAATGGTGCCATTTGAATGCTGGAATGATAACTGTTTTTATACGAGAATTCGACTAACGGCATGTATTTATCCCAATTACCACCGAAGTCTATAACACACGAACGGAGCATGTCTTCAAGAGTACGAATCGTTCTTTCAGTCTGACCGTCGGTTTGAGGGTGGAAAGCGGTACTTAGATTAAGCGATGTACCGAGTGCCGTTTGAAACGTTTCCCACAGTCGCGAGGTAAACCGAGCATCACGATCAGAGATGATGTCACGAGGCCTACCATGATTACAAACGATCTCATCGGTGTAGATTCGGGCTAATCATTCTACCTTGTAGTCTTCCCGTCTTGGCAAAAAGTGAGCAGATTTAGTCAAACAGTCAACCACAACCCAAATGTTGTCGTGACCTGATGACGTGTGTGGTAGCTTTGTTATGAAGTCCATAGCTATACTCTCCCACTTCCACATAGGGATTGGTGGTTGTTTGAGTAAGCCAGAGGGTCTTTGATGTTCAGCCTTGACTCTTGTACATGTCAGGCATTTTCCAACGTAGAGGGCAATATCCCTTTTCATGCCGGGCCACCAGTACTTGTAGCGAAGATCCTGGTACATTTTGTCGGCACCGGGATGAATAGAATACCGGGATTTGTGGGCTTCATCCATCAAGATTTGTCGCAAATCGGTTCGTTTGGGAATCCAAATTTGGTCCAGAAAGTGGAATATCCCATTCGATTTGCTCACAAGCTGGGCTCCATCGTGGTAGATTCTTTCCTTTTTCAATGTGCGTTCATTAAAACATGCATGCTGAGCTTCGCGAATAAGGGTCTCGAGGTCGTATTGGGTTTGAACATTACGAGTGCTAAGCAGATAGCTCCGTCTGCTGAGTGCGTCGACAACAACATTTTCCTCGCCTGGGTGATAACGAATCTCACAGTCGTAATCGTTGAGAAGTTCTACCCATCGGCGTTGACGCATATTAAGTTCCAATATGCTGTAGGCTCCTATGATCGGTGAAGATCGTACACTTGGTACCATACAGGTAGTGTCGCCAAATCTTTAACGCAAAAACAACTGTGCCTAGCTCGAGATCATGGGTTGTATAGTTCTTCTCATGGATTTTGAGCTGACGAGATGCGTCAGCTATAACCTTGTCTCGTTGCATGAGGACACAACCAAGACCAAGGTTTGAAGCATCACAATAGACAATGAAATCGTCGTTTCCGTCGGGCAATGTGAGAACAGGAGCATTGCAAAGCTTATGCTTGAGGGTTCGAAAGGCAGACTCTTGTTCAGTTCCCCAAACAAAAGGCTTGTCTTTATGCATGAGAGCAGTAAGTGGTACAGCGATCTTTGAGAATCCTTCGATAAATCGACGATAGTAGCCTGCTAGTCCGAGAAAAGAATGAACTTCAGACGAGTTCTTAGGCGTAATCCAACTCTTAACAGCTTCAATCTTCGCAGGATCGACGTGAATACCTTGTCTATTAACAATGTGACCCAGAAACTGAACTTCCTCCAACCAGAATTCACACTTGGAGAACTTGGCATAGAGTTGGTTCCCCTGGAGTAGCTCGAGAACCAAACGTAGATGTTGCGCATGTTCGGCTTTCGATTTGGAATAGATCAAGACATCGTCGATGAATACGATGACGAAACGGTCGAGATATGGTTTGCACACGCGATTCATCATATCCATGAAAACTGCGGGTGCGTTGGTTAAGCCAAAGGGCATAACAACGAATTCGTAGTGGCCGTAACGAGTGCAAAATGCGGTTTTGGGTATATCCTCCTCTTGAATACGTAGTTGGTGATAGCCTGAGCGTAGATCGATCTTCGAGAAACACGTAGCACCTTGTAATTGATCAAACAAATCATCGATGCGAGGTAGGGGATAGCGGTTCTTGATAGTTAGCTTATTTAATTCCCAATAATCGATACACATCCTGAACGACCCATCATTCTTTTTGACGAAGAGGACTGGCACGCCCCAAGGAGAGGTGCTCGGGCGAATGAAGCCTTTCTCAAGTAATTCCTGGAGTTGGTTTGAGAGTTCGCGCATTTCGGACGGTGCGAGTCGGTAGGGAACTTTGGCAACAGGGTTGGCTCCAGGAATGAGGTCGATACGAAAGTCGACGTCACGACTTGGTGGTAGACCGGGAAGATCCTCTGGAAAAACGTGAGGAAATTCTCGAACAACAGTAACGTCTTTCACTTCCTTCTTCTCTTTTTTTTCCTTCTCCGCTACTACAATGTTAGCCAAGAAAGCTCGGTATTCCTTGCAGAGATACTTGCTAGCTTGGACACATGTCATGAGCTTGAGACCTTTCGAAGCGGTTTCACCATAAATACACAATAAATCACCATTCGCGAGTGAGAATCGAATCATCTTGTCGAAGCACACAACTTCAGCATGGTTTTCGCGAAGAAAGTCCATGCCTACTATGACATCAAAACTTCCGAGTTGCATCGGAATAAGGTCGATTGGGAAAATGTGATTGTTGAGCTCAAGAGTACAATCACGAAGAACAGAATTAACGGCGACGGTTCTTCCGGTAGCGACTTCAACATTAAACGTCGAGGAGAGTGATGCGTGCGAAGTGTTATATATATTAGGTGTATATTTTAAGCCCCTTTAACACTTATTTTAGCTAAGTTTTAAATTTATAAAACACGATATTCTACTAACACTAAACACACATATGGGCAAGTGCACCCATCGTGAGCGTAGTATAGCGTTGGTAAGATACCGAGGTCGTCCAAGGACACAAGAGCTTTTAGTACCGGTTTATCCTCAACGTCTAATCAAAATAAAAAAGGTTAGAAAAATGTTTTAAACTAAGAAAAATAAAAACTAACTAAAATGCTGAAAATAAAAATAAAATAAAAACAGATAGACAAGATGAATCACTTGGTTCCGACTCGTGTCTAGTATAACCTTTGATTATTTCCGCACTTTTGCACATAATTAAGAGATTATCTTAGTTATTGTAGTAGGCCCCTCTTTTGAAGGTGACGTTACCCTCACCCCAGTAGTTTGAGTCAACAAGGATACAATCCTACAAGGTTGGATTATTGGAAGATAATGAATTAAGTTATTAATGCAATATTATGGTAGGCCCCGCTTTTGGCGGTGACGTTACCCTCGGCTAAGTAGTCTGAGTCAGCAGGGATACAGTCCTAAATAGCCGGGTTATAGTATTAATAGTAGTTAACTTATGAGGGGATCAAAGAGTTTGGACCCCCGCCATCCAATACCGTGAAGCATTGAAGGAGGTCCCACTAAATTTGACCCAGGTCCATTGCAGGACCTCTAAACGCTGAACAATGGCAAGACCTTTACCAAACCGTTCCCTTAACCCCCGACCAGGTAGCCAACATACCTCCATATAGACCGTGGAGATATGAATGGTGAAAACCCTTTATTTTATATAGACAGTAAAATAATGCCAAGACACCACGGACAAACGATAAGGAAAGATCACCTTCAACATAAGTAACTAGTTATTAAAGTCATTAATACAAAACCAAATAAAAAGTGCAAAAGATTAGAAATAAAAAGTATTATACTAGACACTTTGTCTTCACCAAGTGATGTAAGAGACTTAGGCAAACATGGCCTTGATTGTCAAGAACTCTTACGATCAATCTTGGATCCCGAGATGACTCACACACTCTACGATGGACAATGGATGATGGTGGTGGATGATGGTGTTGTGATGGTGGTGGGTGGTGGATGAAGTGTGAGAGAGGTGGTGTGCCAAGGGATGAGTTGAAATGAAACCAAGCACTCCTATTTATAGGCTGAACAGAAGGCTGGGCACGCCCCCGTGTCCGCTGGACACGGCCCCGTGCCTGTCTGACACTCTCTCTCTTCATTAATTGTAATTCGCAATTACAATTAATGCGCCTGCTGTACTTTCGCCACGCCCCCGTGTTCACTGGGCACGGCCCCGTGGTGGGCAATAGAAGCTTCTATAGGTTTGTCTTTTCTGCTGCTTCTTGGGCACGGCCCCGTGCTGGCTGAGCACGGGGCGTGTTCAGACTTCTGCCTTCTCTATTTTGCTTGGGAAGATGCCGTTGAGGGGTCGGGCAGTCCACTTATGTTCCTTTCCTTGTATTTATGTTGGATTTAGCTGTCTTTTTGCTTCTTTTGTGTTTTTGAGCTCATTTAATCCTGAAAATACAAAAGGAAGACAAAAACACTCTTTTTCCAATATTAGTACTTAAAAAGGATTAGTTTTATGCCTCATTTGATGTAATTTATATGTTGCATTTTATACACATCAAATACCCCCACACTTGAACTTTTGCTTGTCCTCAAGCAAAACTCTTTAATATGTGGCTTACACTCCCAAATGGAATGGGTAGAAGAGAAGGTTTTGACTTGTCGTAGAGTGTTGGGAATCCAAGATCTTTTTGGGTTTTATTTTTATTTATTTACAATCCTATTCGTAATGATTTATTTAGAACGTTTCATAGGAGAAATTACTTATTTGGGCATAACATGCCTTTTTAAAATTCCATTTATATACAAGTTCACATACCTCACGGGAGAAATCACTCACACTCAGCCGAAGGTGTATTTTTAGTGAATCACTCGAGAGCGGCATGGAACTTATTCCTACCATAAGCTTGCCAAGCAATCAATCCTCCTCCTTTTTAACTTTTATACCTTTGTAAATATCAAGAGGACTTTGTGGGTGAAGGGTTAGGCTTGGGTTAAAGGTAGGTGGTTGGGTTAGTGGTTAGTGGTTAGTAGAAAAAGGGTGAAAAAACGTAACAAATGTCGGTTTTCGTAGGATTTTCTATTTTTTTGTAACTTTTTATGCTGATGAAGCTTTTATTCAAACAAAGTTATTTTTGATGAACTTGTTTGTTTATTTTCTTTTGCTTCATCATCAACACACATTTTTTTTTCAATCATACGAAGCAATTATCGGCTCCAGTATCAATAAACACGAAGCATAAATACCATTCACAAGGAACGTACCATTAACTACGTTGTTGTCGGCTTGGGCTTGACGCACGTTGATGTTGAAAGTTCGTGCGCGTGCTGCTTGTTGTTGCTGTTGCTGCTGGTGTTGCTGCTGTTGCTGAGGCTGCTGCTGCTGGGGCTCTTGTTTTACCTCCCTGTTTGGGCACATGTTGGCGAAGTGGTTAGGAACGCCCCATGCGAAGCAGACTCTGGCATTGACCGCGGTTGCCAGAGGAGCTTGTTGACCCTGAGGGGTGGTGAGTAGAGCTTGATGAGCAGGAGCTTGTCGAGCGCGACAGTTGGTAGTAAAATGGCCGTACATATTGCAATGAGCACAAAAAGGGCAAGCAATGGTAGTCGGGTGATGGTAGGTACAAGTAGGGCAGAGCGGGTGTGGCCCAGTGTATGCACGCTTAGCAGGCGGTGCATTTGCCACAGGCGCCGCTACTTGAAGCTGTTGGGCTGGTACAGCTTGAATTGGTGCAGCAGTGATCACACAGTTCTTGTTGCTGGAGTTGTTCCTCCTCTTGTTGCTCGAAGAGGTGGTGGTTTCAGCAGTTGGTGCGGCGGTGGTAGCTTGATGCAGGTGCTTTGAAGTTTTTATCCCAGACACCGGCCTTGACCCGCTTGTCGTTGATTTCAGCAGCCAGTAGATAAGTCTCTTCGATCGTCGTAGTCTTAGCCACTTGAACGAAATCAGCAACACAGTCAGGCAGGGCTCGGATATACTTCTTGATTGCCATGTCTGGAGTCTTGACCTGATCGGGACAAATGATGCTGAGTTGTTTGAAGCGAGCAGTGAGCGCATCATTTTCACCATCCTTTTGCTGTATGTGCCAAAATTCATCCTCTAGCTTCTGACGTTCATGAGGAGGGCAGAATTCCTCCAGCATGACTTCCTTGAGCTCGTCCCACGACAAACCGTAGGCTGCATCGTTCCCTCGCCTGTTCCTCTCGGCCGTCCACCAGTCCAGTGCACGGGACTGGAAAACGCCGGTAGTATTCAGAGTTCGGAGGTCATCGGGGCAACCACTCTGTCGTAGAGTGACCTCAATGGAATCAAACCATTTGAATTGTGCAGTAGGACCTCCCTCGCCAGTGAATTCTTTTGGCCCACACGACTTGAATTGCTTGAAATTGAAGGTCTTGGTGGTAGCTTTAGGAGCTTCGGTCCTCGATTCCTCAGACGACTTGCTGACGTTCTCGTAAACCTCACTCACAACCTTTGCTACACTTTTAGCGATGATGGAAGCAAGGCGTTTGTCTCTCTTTTCTTGACGAGAAAGTAAGGGATGACGGGATCTAGATGACATTGTCTGCAACAGACATCGTCACATAACTCAACACATTGTATTCGAATCTCACCCCACACATCTACTACTTACTAAAGCTCAGTAACACGCATAATCACATAACACAGGATCACATAAACACATAGGCACATAAGCACATAAACACATAAAGCACAGAGTCACAGAAGCACCTAACCATGTAGTCATAAGAGGCAGTCAGAATACAGAAACCTATCATTCACAGTTCGCGAGCGTCCGAATATAGCGTTCGCGTTTGATATATCGAGTCGTGTAGTACAAGCGTAGCATAAAGTCGTCCACAATTTAGCGAATTGTTAACGATGTGTAATGTGTTGTGTGAGTAGCGGAAGCAAAAAGGCGTTAGATAAAAACCGGTGATATCTCAAAACGTTAACAAATAAACATGAAACACACAAAACACATAAAATCAACGAATCATCAGAGTTAGCAGTTGCAGGCTCAGATTCGAAACACATAAAAATCGAGAAATAGATTGTCTGCGGCTAGTAGACTTCGACTAACCAAAGTGATTCAACTATTCGCAAGGATCCGTTGTGCACATTTGACCTTCAGGACTATGCTTTTGCCTCGATTCTTGGGCGTTTGGCACACATCCCGTTAGTCATATTGTGACTTCAGGTCGTTGGAGTCCGTCGAGACTTTGTTGAGAGTTTGTTAAAATGAGCGGAACAAGTCGTCAAGGTTAGGGTTTCACCCCTAGCTTAACAACTTCGTCCCTGTTTTATTAAAATAGAGGAGATTATTCATCAAAATGTAGATAAAATGCGGGTTGTTTAAGCAACTTTAGTCGAGAGTTTGCGGTTTTCACACCTAATCTCGGCTGAATTGCTCATTCATGATTGAAAATTCGAGCGCAATGATAGTGTAGCGTGTGCGAGGATAGCAAGAAATAAGCTCGTACATAATCCCTACTGGATGTACTCAAGTTGGTCTATTAGTTCCTAACTATAGTCTAGGTATCTAAGACATCGACCCGGACTAGGTCATGTCTTGCCTAATTCCCTATAGTTATGGCTCTGATACCAATCTGTCACACCCCAACCGATGGCGGAAACATCGGGGCATGGCACTGAGCGAAACAGATTGTCCAGAAGTTTCCATAACAATTATCATTACTATTCAATTTAAAATAACATGTCCCATACCATGCCTCAAACAGTAAACAAATTATTACAGACAAAATCTAGGCAAATAGTTCTATTCCGACAACTCAGATTTAAAAATAGAGCAATTGTTTATCTGCTTCTAGAGACCCATGATTCATTCACTATAGACAACTATTTGTTGGGCTCTAAAGCTTTATTCTAGCTTCGACTTCCTATCATGTGTGCATCCTAAGCACCTGTCACATACGTTAAAATAAAGTCAATACATATAATGTAAAGGTGAGCATACAAGTTTGATAATAGCATATAGTGTTCGAATTCGTTTACGCATAACCAGCACGTACACATAGAGAAATGAAGCACGTTAGTTATCGACATAGATCCATCGATACCAATGACTGCGGGTTGACTGCCTGAGGCAGTTCGCAATACATGATTACCACCGTAATCCATGCAAGTAATTGTCCTTAACAACCCCCCGTGTGAACGGGTGCTGAGTCCAAACTATAGTACTATCGTTGCTAAGGCAGGTAGATAGCATTTCATGTGTAAACATAACAAACAAGCATTCATAAACCACGTATAACATGCATTAACGGTTAGCGTTCAAATAGTATTGAGTAGTGTGTTTGATGTGATTTGAATAGTTGTAACGTATGTAACACCCAAAAGTGCTTAAAGAAAAAAGGGATCGAGTATACTCACAGCGGTTGATGGATTGAAGGGAGCGCTTAGCGAGTAGGGTTAGCCTGAATGGATTGATAGCATAACGATAAGTGAAGCGTAAAACGATACAAAGTGTGAATGGGTCGGATAGCAGTTCGGTCGGATGGTAATCCGATCGGACGGCTTATCTGTGCGGATGGCAATCCGTTCGGATGGTCATCCGGTCGGACGGTAGTCCAGTCGGATGATTATTCGAGTGGATTGTTTCTTCCTATGAGATGAATGTGTTTGTGTATGATGGCTTGTCTTTTCAAGTTTTCGTTGTAGCATTTTGAAAACATTGAAGTATCTCTATCCTTCAAGTCGGTCGATCGGACGGTCATTCGTGCGGACAACAATCCGTTCGGATTGTCATCCGGTCGGACGGCGACCTTAGTGATGAGGTTATTTAGTGGAAACAATTCATAGCAGAAGAGTCACTCGGTCGGATGTCCATCCGACCGGGTGGCAACCCTGTTAATGAACATGTGGAAAATTGTTTAAGTCTTTAAAGTCCTAGTATCTCATGATCCGAAGAGTAATCCGGTCGGATGGTAGTCCGATCGGATGGCAATTCGTTCAATACTCAAACTTTTAGATAAAGTTGACTAAGTGTGGGACCCAAGGTGTGATCCGTTTGGACAGCAATCCGTTCGGGTAGCCTATCCGCTCAGACAGCAGTCCGATCGAACAGCATTCCGTCCCGATTGTTCCGTTCATCTTACACTTGGTCGTTTTGGTTGTTTGTCATTTTATCGAGATGTTTTGACAACGTGTTAACCAACAGAATCCCATCTTGATCCAAGTAACCTGATCGACCAGGAATCACCCCAATTCGGCCAGTTAACCGGTTCAGGATGGTTATTCTCGTTTAACCCGAAATCGGTGGTCTCGTGGGTAGAATCCAGATCTTGAGCTAGCACAACACTAAGAATGAGTAGAAGACTAGATCAGGGTCGGATCCTATCGGTTTCGAGTGTATTGAGTGTAAAAGAGTTGAAAGAAAGTTTGAAACCATTTTTCAATCCTTTTTCACTATCTTTAAGTTTAGATCTACGCGAGATCTTTGTGTATTTGTGTAGAAATCTATTAGATCTAAGTTGTTCTTGGTGGATTGAGGCCAAAACAAGAAGTTCTTCAAGAACTCATGATGACATCATCCTAGAACACCTCAAATCTAGTGATTTCATGGTTAAAAGTCAAGATTCAAAAGATAGAAAGGTGTAGGAGTGCGTATAGATCAAGAAAGTACAAGATTTAGGCAAGATCTTACCTGGATTGGGAGAAATCGAAGAAAAGGTGGGGAGCACGAACTGTTCGGACAGAGGGTTTCCAAAAGTGGAAATGATGACAATGACAGGGGTATTTATAGGATTCCAAAAGGGGAAAGTACGGGTCGGTCGGATGGCATCCCTCCCGGATGATTGTACGGTCGGATGTCATCTCGGTCGGATGACGACCTGACACCACAATCAAGTGGCAGCCCGGTCGGATGGCAATCCAGCCGGATGGCACTTGGTTCAGGTGTTTGGCGTGACGATTTTTGCTGTTTCGATTTCGGTTGCGAGCGATTCGATGCGATAGATTTTCCTAGTCAAATTACTTTTAATCCCAACTACTATATCCATCATAGTTCGATTTCGATTGAGTTCGATTGCGTTTTCAAGTTTCGATTGCGTTTCGATTGATTACCACACATAACTTAAAGGAACATGCACAAGTAACATATAAGGCACACACATACACGTATAACAATAACTAAAATGCGTAGTTCGAGTTGCGATTCGATTCGATGTCGTTTCGATTAGCATAGTTTGATCACCGTTTCGTTAACTTTATCGCATTGTAACTTCCTACAGTTCACAGTCGTAAGTCGATTAGATGGCGATTGAAATACGTCGATTATTGTAATTATTGACACTTACTCCACATAATACAACTAAATTAAACACATAAAAGAAATCTACTACAAGTCAGGTTGCGCGAAATCGGTCGTTGACTTTGACCTTGACTTTGACTTTGACTTCCCGAAAACACGGGGTGTTACAGTATAATTGCCTGGCCGCATGGCGGGGTCAATACGCACGAGGTGACCAAGACGGACCAACTGTTATTCTTCAAGTGGTTGCCTCACAGGACTTTGGGTAAGGTCGGCTTACTTTGGTGTCGCAAGGTCATGCAATGATATAAACGTTTTCGAGCAGTCTCCATTGGTAGAGGACTATATTTCTGGTCAAGCTGCGAGAGCATCTTTTTATGCAAACGAGAACTACTACCCGCATGGATACTATTTGTGCGATGGAATTTATCCTAGGTATTCAATTGTCATGAAAACGTTCAGGACCCGTACAATGAAAAAAGAGCTTACTTTAAAAAGGTTCAAGAGTCTTCGCGAAAGGATATTGAGAGATGCTTTGGGGTTCTTCAACAACGGTGGCGTTATTTGAGAAATCCCTGTCGTGCATGGAGCAAAGATAAAATAATAGATGTTATGTACGCTTGTATAATCATGCATAATATGATTTTGGAAGATGAAGGAAGAGCAATATGCCAGAACTATGTACCGAAAGACGTTTAGGAGTATCCCTAAGAAACACTGGAAGAAAGAGTGAAGAATGCACATGAATTGTGGTCTGAACCCGCACATAATGCGTTAGCGATTGATTTGGTTGAACACGCGTGGTCGGCTCGGCATATTCCAAACGAGGAAGAGCAAGAATCGGATGACGAGGAAGACAAAGATGACGGGAATTGCGAAAGCGAAGACGAGAATTAATAAAATATTATTTGTTTTAAAAATATTATGTGTATTTGTTTTCTTCTTATGTAATTTTTATTTAATTGATATAATATTAGTAGTTTTAAAAATTTTAAAAAAATAATAATCGGGTAATTATTGGAATGTCACGTGTTGAACAATGCCCAAGAGTGGGGGCATTATCCCACTACACCCATTTCTTCAAAACGCTCTTTGGATGACTGGACTGTCGCGTGTCGAACAATTCCCAAGAATGCGGGCATTATTCACTTCTATCACTACACGTGATCTAAGCTAGAAGATCGGAAATAAATACCTTGCTGCAACAAATAATAAAGTAGTTTCTTGAGGCCTTCTCCCTTCCAACAAATCTTTCTTTTCGATTATTATATACACCATCGGACACAAATTATTTCTTCTTATATTGAATATTTCTGTCACGAGTCATGGCATTTTATTGGCTAACTGGTTGTTATCGTTATTCTGCTTACAACAAACAAATGCTAAATACTGTTTATATACATAATCTTTTTTTTAATGACCAAAATGCTTTATATATAAAATATAAAAAGTCAGCTAAAAACTGAAGGACAAAATACAGAATCCCAACACAAAAAAAAAAAGCGACACCACACACTCTACAACAGGAAAACTACAAATCTACGATATCAAAGACGACCCATTTATACGCATAAACTTACATAGATTATAGTTGACAGGCCCACCCAAAAAAAAATTAGAACACAATGATCTATCAAATCCCTTGATTGATTGACGCTTGTGGCAGACAACCAAATTCATTCGCCCCTTTAAATATAATTTATATAATGATGATTTCCACCCCAACGTATAAATAATAATATTATTTTTTATAATATTCATGTTCAATGTTTGGCTAATTAAATAGTATATGTTCTAATAAGAACAAAAATGTTTTGGATATAGGATCGTTAAAAATAAGTTATGAGTAAAACCATGATAAATTTCTTTTATGTAAATTACGCTCTTTTTTATTTAAATATCAACTTTCCTTTACTTTTTTTTTCTGTAAATTACGCTTTTTTTACTTAAATATCATCAACTTTCCTTTACTTTTTAACTAGGTTGTTTCCCGCGCGTTGCGGCGATACGTTATCATGGGCATTCAGTCAGTATCAGTTTGGTTCGTTATAGTATTGGTACAATACATGCACTCGTTGCAAAAGTTAACATATATTTTACATCGACCGAAAACGAAAAAAACGAACATTGGTACTGATAATGATGTTGTGCTAACGGTATCGACCAGTTCAGATCGTCATGGTACTGGTAATGATATTGGTTTATCTTCACAGATAGAGTTGTATAATGAAAATTATCGAAACCAGAAACAATAAAAATGAATACAAGTACATGTACCAATGTTTTTCAGTTGGACACTTCAGTTATCGAAAGCAAAAACAGTAAATATAAGTACCGGTACAAATACCGATATTGTTCGGTCGGTTTCGGTTTGGTTGACTACTGTAGCGACACAAAATCCATTACGAAACAAAAACCATACAAATGAGTACATGTACCAATGTTGTTTGGTACGACATAGTAGGAATACGATGTCATTTTATCAAAAAGGAAAAACAATATAAATAAATAATGTTATGTGGTCGGTTTCGATTATTATTTGGTACGATAGCGGCACAATATCCGTTTTCGATAAAATTTATATTGCAGTGTTGAAAAAAAATCGGTTTCGGTTCGATTTAGTACTATAATGACACAGTAAACGTTTTCAATAAATTTAGTATGAAATGTTGAAAAATAAACATAGAACGTAAATTATTAGAAAAGTTATTAAATATATGATAAATATAATATTATTAGAAAATTGAAACAATTATTCAGTAAATCAAAATCACTATTCATGAAGACTTTATTTTAATATGTATAATAATATGTATAATGGGAACTATTTCATTGTATTAAATGTAATATAATATAGAAAAATGAAAGTGATTTCTATATATAAAATTGATTACTTGAACAAACTCTTAGTGTATATAGTTGTATAGTGGAGGGTTCAAATGAGAAGGAATTCTTTGTAAGAAAAAAAAATAAGAAATTTCAACCAATATGAATGCTTCATTAGACTTCATTTAATATTTGTACTTAATGTAACTATAAGGGTATATTAGTAAACTTACATACATCATTAATTGGTAGTTTCATCTTTAATAACTAACTATATTAAATTTGTAACTTATTTTTAAGATATATATATTTTTCACAAAAAATAAAAATAAAAAATCATTTAAAGTGTAGGATAAATACGAGGCGTGTAGGATAAATTACGAGTTGTGTAGGATAAATTTCAATATGTGTAGGATAAATTTCGAAATATGTAGGATAACTTTTGATGTGTGTAGGCAAAAATATTTAGTGTGGAGGATTATAGTCTTAATGACTAATTAATTAGTCAAACATAATAATAAATGAGATGAGAAAAAAAACTATTTAATGTTTTACAATTATACCCTTTTATTCTTTTTCTTCTCAATAAAATTTTCTTCTCAAATGAACCTTCCCCTAGTTGTATAATGTATCATATGATCTATGTAAATAAGAAGCTAATTTTGACGTGTATAAATATTTGTGTTATTTACAAAAATAAAAAATAAAAAAATTGAGTGTACATCAAGATTTATGCCAATGATAATTGCTTAAGATAATATACAATAGATTTATGTAGATAATAATTGCATAAGTTAATATACAAGAGAGAGGATCATGAGAAAACTAGATATAAATGAGAAAACTAGAAAACTAACTAAAAACCACTAAAAAGGAGGGGGGAGACTTTTAATGAAGGAGGGGTAAAATTGGAAAAAAAATATATAACTTTTCAAACATTTCTCATTTCTACATACGTTATCATTTTAAAACAAAAATGACACCATAAGATCACAAATTTTTGTATCTTTCATTCAAGTATATTCGAGCATATTTTTTATGACATAAAAAAATATTTATGGTGTCGTCTTGTTTTCAATACTATTATTATAGCAGTGCACATGTGCAATATAACATGTACTACAATTGCATTACATGCTTAAAATTAGCTTTTTTAGTTTAGTTTAGCTTTTAGGGTTAGTTTTTTTTTGGAGGTTTAGAATTAGGATTAGGTTTTTGGGTGTGGGGGGGGGGGGGGGGGGAGGGGGTTTAGGTTTTTTTTTTTTTTTTTTGAGGGGGTGGGGGTGGGGGTGGGGGGCGGGTTTAGGTTTTTCTCGAGTTTATGTTTAGGGTTTAGTTTTAGGTTTTCGGGAGGGTGGGGGTGGGGGGGGGGGTTTAGGTTTTTGGGGGGGGTTTAGGTTTTTGGGGGTGGGGGGTAGGCTTTTGGTGGGAGGGTGAATTTAGGTTTTTGGGGGTGGGGGTGGGGGTGGGGGGTTTAGGTTTTTTGGGGGGTGTCGGTGGGGGGTGGGTTAAGTGGTTTAAGCTTTATGTATTAGTGCACATGCGCAGTACAACCAAAAAAAATATTTTTTTTATTTTTTTTGAAATTTTTTTTCCATACATAAAAAGTAGCGATTTTTCTATAAAAAATTGTAGAAAAAAAATAAAAAAATTTTGGTATGTTTTTAGGTTTTTTTTTAGGCTTTTTTGTTAGTTTTTTGGTTTTCTCATTTAAACTAGTTTTCTCATGATCCATCCCCTATATATTAGGACATCTGCACTCTAGTCAATTAATCTATTTGTTCCTTATCATCGCCAAATTTTTATTTAGTTTTAGCACCATTTTATTCAATTTAAATAACCAATTTGGATTTTCATATTGTATTAATAAATATAAGAAGATAAAAAAAAAACAAAGTATATTATTAAATATACTTAACTGTTATAAAATTAAAGAAAAAAAATAAAAGTTTGGAGTTCATTAATATTAAATTTTAAAAGACTACATAATATTACATAGGCTAAAATTAAAACATCACATTCTATATTTTGTAGAATGTCCGCAACATGTTTTCATGAAATGCGAGCATGTATTAGTATTATGTTCTATTTCAACCATAGTTTTCTTCATTTTCCCCATTTGTTGCATCATTTCCATCTTTTTTGCTTTACACCAACCTTTTTTCGGTTTAATTCATTCAACTTATCTATTTTAGTGTCAAAAGGTTTCCATCACTTTCATCCTTTTTATAAGTATATTATCAAAAGGTTGATTTACCTGATCTTCAACAACCTTATTTTTGTCTTGTGAATAATTCTTGACCTTAGCCCTCTTTGTTGCAATTGGATTGGGCGCCAGAGGCTGTGGACCTACTTAGTCGAGTTCAAATAATCATGCATAGTAATGTTATGACCCCGAGATCTATGGACGTAGTTTTTAAAAGACTTAGTTTTGCTATTCAAAAAGTGACAGCGGCGCAGCTTTTTGCTCGTTTGTCATCTATCTGGATGTAAATTCATAACACGATTAATTAAAATATAAAACGGAGTCTCCTCATTTAAGTTGAAAATTGAAATATATGTTTGCAACAGATGATGGCGTCTACCATCGTAAAACAAGTGTCTTGCTTCTCTTCTATACATGAGAATTACACTAATCCGTCCATAGTGGACTACTCACTGAATAAGACCCAAATCTATGTGCCTTTGTGACTTTCAACATACATTGCCTGAGTGGCTTTCTTTATTTGCTCATCAGGCCGATTGCATTTTCTAGTCGTTGTCGCTTGGGTCATGTGGCATTGAATGAATTTGCATGGGAACTTATCATATGCCGGCGTGACTTTTAGTTGTCGTGTGTTTTCCATACACAAGTAGTACTTTTGTCCATGAGTGTCTTTTTTGAGAAGTAGATGTCGAATGAGGAATTTTGCAATCTTGCTTCTTAAAGAGGTTTTTAGTTGAGGATATGGAGATTTATCCGCGTCTACATTCACTATGAACTTGGTGGATGTCAAAATATGATGAAATAAATCCTCCTCCCCCCCCCCCAATCTAAACGTACCCATCTGTACAAACGGGCCATCTCATTAGAAACCTCGCTTGGACAAGCACCACCATGGGTGGTTCGTGCATCTCTTGTGTGGTACCCGAGGAAAACCCACAGTCATCTTAACTTATTTTTTCACTCCTTCTCTGTGACTGCTTATCAAATTTCAGGATGAAATTTCTTTCAAGTTGGGGATGATGTGACAACCCGCAATTTCAGGCTAATACTTTAACCTAACCATCGTTACTTTAGTCATGCATTCATACCACTGCATTTTACTAGGGTTAGTTAAATGAGTCTACTTTGGTAATTCGGAGAATTACCGGAACACTCACATGATAACTCTCGAACGTTGGTGACTAACACAACTAATGATTATAAACAGACGGTTTATACGAAACTTGTGTGTTGCATGACAAATACTTGAATTATATGCTTTAATTGTAAATTACAAGTTGTTATGTGCTTTGTGTGAAAGTTAGATAGTTAGGGGTGCTTTATGGTTAAGTTAGAAACATTAATAAAACTCCTCCATAACCCTAAACTCCTCATAATCCATCTTAAGACAGTTTCTAATCATCAGTTCTCTAATCATTTCTACATCAATCTCACACACAATCATTGGCAATCCTGAACTTTCAATCCTTTAAGAACAAACCCTAGAATCAATCTAAGGTAATGTTTATGTTATACATGGTTATTCTTATTCCCTTGATTTCATACAAACCCTAGATGTCCAAACATGTGGTCTGTGGTTAATTGATCATGCTTGAATGATTGAATGTGGGTTTGTGACTGATGGTTTAATTGTTATCGAGTTTTAGAATGCCATTGATATGATAGGATTGCTAAGTTGTTGATCTGATTCATAACCTTGTTGATATTTGCGATTAGGGTTTGATCGTAGAAACTGTTACATTGAATTGCTTGTTTCGTATGATCACTAAGGGTTTACAACTTATTCGACTTTGTGAAGTCACAAAGTCAGTCCGGATAAGTGAAACATGTCTGAGTTTCTTAATAACTTTATATAAATTCTGAGGTTGTGAATATAAATACAAATGTCCAAGTTTTATATAAGGTGATCCGAATATACTTAAGGATCCGAGTTTAATAGCATTTTAATGTTCCGAAGTTATTGAACAATCAAAGTGATCTGAATTTACTTATGTTATGCTTATATATCTAGGTTTCTTTTAAAAATAATGTCCATATATATATATATATATATGTAAATAAGGAAACTTCCGAGTTTAATATATAGATATTGCTGCCTGAACTTGTAATTGAAAAGGGGTCTGGATTTCATAGTTGAAATGGGGAGGGGTCCGGGTTTAATTAATGAATTCAGAACTTGTTAGTGGGCTAAGAATTTCCGAGTTTGCTTGGATTAATGGAAATTCCAAAATTGTGTGGCTGGTATGGAGTATTCAAGGTTTATGTAGAGATAAATGTAGACGGGTTTGGTAAATGATCTTGTCCGAATTATTTGATGTTGGGCCAACCTTTATTAAATGCTTACATGGTCAGGACTTATTAAATATACACAGTCCGAGTTTCATGGAGTGAAAAGGGGTGGCCAGCTTTATGTAATTACATATTCATGTTCCTAATTTACGTACATGACATGCTAACTGAGTTTTGAATATTATACTTATGGGTCGGATTTAATAGTTTAACACATGTTCCGAATATATATAAGTGAATGTTGAATTTATATGTTACATATTCCGGGTTTATTATAAAAGATTTGTCCGAGGTAATTTGTATGTTCCGAATTTGTGTGTATATTGTACATGGTCCGAGTTTAGGATTATGTGTTATGCGTTTCGAGTTTTGTAAGTCCGAATATGTGTCGTGTGATTATAACTACCGAGTTAAGAAGGTTGTCTGTGTTTCTCAAAATCTCACTGATGACACCAACTAGAGATCCACTGTGTGTTGTATGTTAAAAATGTAAACCGGATCACATTTGATTACATCGAACACTTGATTGTCTAGACATTTAGGGATTGCGAATCCTACTCGGATATTGTGCCTTAGGTCGCGTGTAACGGACCTAACACTTAACTAACGCTAGAAGCATATAAAACATACCGAACAAACTAAGGTGAGTTCACTACTCTTTCACAAGCGTACGTCCCGGGGGGGGGGGGGGGACAAACTATTATTCCTAGGAGGAATACTTTTCAAATGTTGTAGTTTAAATTCGATGTTGGTTAATAAACTCAAACTCTATCATGAAAGTCCCTACTTACTACTGAGCTAGTTGCCTAGGAGGCAACGAGGTATTAGTTAATAGCGCTATTAGGTTTGATAAAACTCACACCGTGCTGGGAGTCGGGCATGAACTATGGACCTTAAACACTTTTGATCAATGCTGATAGACATTGATGAGGGCACAATAAACATGACAGTCATTCGGTATCGAGTTTATTATTCTTGACATGTTTTTAAACTAAACACTTACATGATTTACATTGAACAAAACTGTGAACTCGCCAACTTTATGTTGACACACTTTTCTACATGCTTGCAGGTCGTTAGAAACATCATGCTTTGGAACTTGTAGTCTGAGGAGCGAAGAGTGTCATGTGATGTGTTGCTTAATGAACGATTAATGTTATGCTTATACTTTTTAAACAATTTGGTTTCAAATGTTTAAAACAATTACAATTGCTTCCGCTAAACACATACTTTGTTTTGAAACGTTTAATTTGAAATAGACTATTCATGTTGGACATGATATTGTGTTTTATATTTTATTATTAGTTCAACGTGATTAGTGGCTAGATCCTGGTATGTCACACACCTTACGGTGAAATCCGCATGTTGTAATTTAGGGGTGTGACATCTTGTCTACGGTTTGCCACATTAGCATACGTGGTCCCGAAACCCTTAAATTGCAGATAGTCATATTATATTTAAATCTTATTATGTTTTCTTACAAGTGGTACTTAAAAGTACAATGATAATATGGAGACTTTTTTTTAAATTAATCAATTTTAGTTGTGTTGTAATTTTATAGTTACATTGTAATAATTATGTTATATAATAATGTGAAACGTGATTAACATGTCACATATCTACCGTGTCTCGCATAATAGCCTTAAATCCCTTTAGTACAAGCTTAAAATTACGTCTGTAAGAAGTACCACTAGTATAGGAACTTGTCACATTCATATATATTGTCGGTATACATATGCTTAAATAACAAAAATTAGTATATATGGTGTATGTTTCTTTTTCTTCGTCTAGGATTTGACATATAACGTATGAAGGCTAGGAAACGACTATCACTAGCTTATACACATATAAAGTGAGATCATTATGTATATATGGTTGTTTATGGATGAGTCAATGAGGATGATTCATACATGTCGAAGTCTATATAATTATAACATCAAACAATGTTCATTGTTATGCAAGTGGTGCAACGGCTTAACTTACCAAAAGGTAGATGGAAAATGGTCATGTATACGACTAGTGTGGTGCTAGAGTTAAGGTGGTTTGAGTACGAATGGTCCTCTATAGTGATTGGTTGTCAAATGTTTCCCTCATGTTGCACTTTGCCACCATAGGAACAACACACCACTCTATATTTATGAACGCAAGAGCATGAATGGTTTCGTACTAGAGCTACATGTCTTTTAGACCCTCAAAGCAAAAAATGGGGTTTACGTCTAACTTGATGCTCTTTTGATGAATTTAAAATTGCATCATCTCTGTATTATGACATTACAAAGGACTGAATCTCCTTACCCTCTTAATACCTTAACAATTGTATAAGACGAAGACCACTTTACAACAATTGTAAATTTTCAATTCCATTCAGATTTAACATGTTCCTAAAGCCCCTTTGTGCTTGTGTTTTGCTATGTTGATACCATCTATATATATTACACCTTACCATAAATATTGATAGCCTACCATTGATGGACTTAGGGGTGTACACGAGTCGGGCCGAGCCAGAGCTCGACCGGGCTCGAGCTCGGCTCGTCGTGTTTTTATGAAGCTCGAGCTCGAGCTCGGCTCGGTTCGGTTCGAGCCTCGTTATTTGAGCTTGAGCTCGGCTCGCGATTAAAACCCAAAGCTCGAGCTCGGCTCGACTTGACTTATTTTGAGAACAACCTTAAAAGAGCTAAAAGCTCAACTCGAACTCGACTCGGCAATGTTATCATTATTATTGTTATTGTTACTACTATTATATTATATATAAAAAATAAAATCTAGTTTCGGCTCGTTTAGGCTCACGAGCCTAAATGAGCTTTGTGTTTCAGGCTCGAGCTCGGACTCGATAACTAAATGAGCTCTATTTTAGGCTCCAACTCGGGCTTCAGGCTCGTTAAAGCTCGGCTCGTTCGAGCTTTTAACCGAGCCGATAACGAGTAGCTCTCGAACCTCTAAGCTTGTTTGCACCCGCTATTCATGGTTGTAAATCATGTTTCCCTAAATGAGAGAGGCACCAAGGGAGAAAACCCAAAATACACACTTTATTTGAAGTTTTATATCTTATCCAAACAAGTTCGAATAAACACCTAGTAAAGTTCTTACTTTAATTCTCCTTCCACAAAAACCTCTTTCTTGTAGCATTGAAGAATTATTTTACTACCAAAGTCTAGTAAAACCGCGATTTTGGTGCATGGTTTTGCTAAGGGTTGCATCTCTTTTGTTTTGATTATCTATTTTGACACATGATATCTATACTCTGGTGTTTTAGAGACAAAAGTGAGAGGACGTTAAACAAGGATGGGCCGAAGCATAACTAAGAGCTTATTTCAACGCCTAAGTTAGAGTTGTATCTGAGAGAGTGTAGTATGTGTGTGTGTGTTTTTTATTAAACAGTTTGAACAAATATGGAAATCCAAGCTAAACAGTTAATACAAACACATCATCATCAACACAATTGGATTTGGGAATGATTGCACAATGATTTCATTCAATCAAAATGTTTACAGTACAATTAAAGGTACAAAATGTACTCCCCCTCACCAGGTGATCTCTCTCTCACTAAGTTCTTATGTCTTGTGGCTCTTAGTGTTACTGTTATATTGAGGATAAAGAACTGTATACATGAGGAGAGAACTGTTGGTGACATCACCATGAAAGCGACTCTAAACAACCTAATTAATGAAGTAACTACCAGTAGTTTATAAAACTGTTGGATAGTTATAAAAGAAACTGTTGGACCCAGATAACAATGCTCTATCTAAAGTTGGCAAGTGATTTCAACAAATATGAAAATAATGTGCGAAAATAGAAATCAAACTTTCAAGGAACACAACTACAGAATTTTAAAGTTTATATCACTTTGAAAAGTTTACAAGTTGATTGTGAGGTTATTGGCTTAGTATAAATGAATACTTAAAAAATTATGTAATGAAGGGCAGTAGAGTTATGTAGTATGTATTGAATAATAGGCTTGACTCATTTTCCCTTCGGAGTAATATTCTCTATTTATAGAGAATGTTTGACATGAATAAACATTTATTTATTTATGCATTTGTCTGCGTAAAGTAGCTTTTTGACATATTCATTGAATCCATTCAAGTCCACTTGCTACTTAGAATTTCATGCAGAACCTTATCTCTTTGACAAGTTGTTTCATCAGATTCTTGATGAGTAACTTACTAGAAATCTGATATCTTGTTCATCAGATTTCTGATGAACAAAATTCACCATATTCTGATGATAAATACCAGATTAATTATCAGACCTATCAGATTGGTCTTTTCTGATCCTCCTTTTTTTATTATGATCTCTTTCTGAACAAGTAGAGGAAACTAAATATTTGTATCAAATACATTTACATTCATAATATGCTTGCGGATCCGATAACTAAGGTCTACCGCCCAAAGTCTTTTAAGAGCTCATAATAAAGACGGGTTTTACTAAAGGCCTTCTATAATAGCATATCATACTTATGAATGATTAGTGAATAAAATTTCCTCAACTATTTATATTTGTTTGTCTATAAATACGTATGTGTGTACCTAATAACATATAGATAGGAATTATACAAATTATTTGTAAAGGGCCTACCTCAGTCATTTTGGTCTTAAATTTATGTATGCTTTACTTTGTGGTTGTAGCATGATTAATGGGGGTCTTGAGTTGACAATAACTCAATGAGTGTATTTTTCTATTACAGTTTCAATGTGAACCTTGATGAATGTTTTAATTTGGAACTTACTTATGCTTATCACAAATGATCACTCGACCAAGTGGGAGAATGTTGGAAATAACCTGTTTATGTGGCCATATGGATCATTTGAGTAACGTTACCAGTGTGACATAACTAGTCCCTGACAATTACTTAATGGCAATAATAGTAAATATTGATTAGTTCAAGGGGCAATTAAGATTTCTTTTTAGGTACCTTTAATGGTGAATACATAGTGTTTCTATAACCTATTCATCATCAGTGATCATTGAATTATCTTGATCATTTGAATATAAGAAGAAGAAAACTCCTTAATAACACTAATTCAACTATGCTCTTTAAGGTGATCCATCAACACAAGGTACCATAACGAGAATAATGGCTTCATGTTTCTCTTCAAAGAAAACCATCCCTACAAGTATGTATTTCTAATTGGATATTCATGTTTACCTTTTTGATTGATTGATTATGTTTGGGATTCTATAATTTTGACCCATGTTTAAGGATATAATCAACATGATTAACTTCTGAAAACTTGAACACGTCTTCCGCTTCAATAGGGCTCTTTGATGACACATTGATCGCCTCAACGTTGTCAACCTTTTCCTTTATGGTACGTGGTGAAACTTTACATGCGCATAAACATTCGTTTCACTAATACAATTTCAAAATCTATATACATAGAATGTTACAAACCTCTAGTAGTCATACTATCATTTTCATTCAGTTTGCTCTTTTTTATTGACTTGGATTTAACATCAACCTCCTTCTTGGTTTCATATTCTTTAAATCCTGGTAAAATCCAATAGTCTTAGCTCATGTGCTATCAATGTGCTACATACATATGTGCTATCAAAGTATTGAACATATTGCTATCAACGTGCTACAAACATATGTGATTTCAAACATGTCTTCGCTACAATAGGTGTCTTTACCATATTGCTCTATTTTCTATTTCTAATTTAACAAAACAACATTGTTAAAATTCATACATGCTTTTATGTTACTTTAAGTTCTTGTATCATTCTTTGATGTTAATAACTGCATGAAACTGTTCCCAACAGTGATTAAATTAGTTTCTAACTTATTAAGTAGGTTTTATGTCGTAGTGTTACGTTGAGTAGCGGGCAACGCCTTCATTATTTGTTTCCCTTTTTCATAAGCGTATACCAACTGCAAAACAAATAAGTTAAATTATAAGCAAAACTAATTATCGAAATTGAGGTTAAATAATTTTGATAGTTACACCAAGTAGTATTAGTGGCGCGTTGTATTACTATTTACCACTCTATTTGCGCTTTGTTTTATTCAAATGCTTAAGCATGTACCCACACAAATTTTTTTTGTATACTCACATTACAAGTCAACGATTGTTGGAATGACAGGTTACATGTAGAAGATTTTTTCATCTCACCCATTATCGTGTTATACACCACAAAAAAAATTAGAAGAAACATCCTTTCAGAATCCTTTGATGCTCCTATAAACTCGCTAATCTTTCCAACTTGTGGCAACTCAGTCGTTAACCTAACATGCCTCCTCTATTCAGCTACAATTGTATACGACATATCAGGTCTTGGAACATCAACTACCTTTATAGGACCCATTGGTATTCCTAGTTGACGAGGTATGACCCGGATCGGCCAACCCGACCCGGTCATTACCTGTTATTTTATTATAAATACTTAATTACACATGTTTATTCTAGAATGTTCCATTCTGCATGGATAAACCGCGTAATCAAATCCCCAATCTTTTGGGAAGATCATGCAAATCCCTAACTTATCGAAGCCCATCCTAAGTTAGGGGAAACCCTAATGGTAAACTATAAATAGAGGTAAACATCAAAGGTTTGATTCATTATCCTCTCGTTTACTCTCTCTCTCTCTCTCTTTCTCTCTCCCTCTCTCTCTCTCTCTACTCATACTTTCTTACTCCCAAACCGAGACTTATTCTCACGCCGGAGGGTGGTTACAGGAATAACCCCATTCCTGTAACGAGTCGTAACGGTGTTCTATTTTGCAGTCAGCTGTTCGGATCTCCAAGAGTTGAAGTCCTAGTCGGAGCCTACCGTTCAGGTCAGTGTTTCTTCATTGGCGCCATCCGTGGGACCTTTCGTTAACAACAGTGAACTTAGACCCAATGACAAGCGATCAGAACACGGCAACAACACCAAATCAAGAAGTAATAACTAGTAATCCGTTGCTGGTGACGAATTCTGTGGTTACCACCATGCCGGTCTAACCCACCATAACCAGGTCTCTGGACCAGGAGTTTGAAGCAGAAGCACCACCACCAGGGGTTACAAGTGCCTCAGTCGCCCCCTCTGGGACGGCAGCTGTAGACCCTCTCTCATACACCTCCTGGCAACTACGACAGTGGTACCAACCACAGCAACCACCATTGTTTCTACCCCAGCATCGACAACAAGTGCACAGGCTATACGTCACAGCACTATGCCCGTTATCACATCCGCCGGTCCAAGTAACACTACACAGCAGATTAGCATGGCTCCATACTATCAGCCGCCGGCCACATACGTTATGCCGCCGCTGTACTCAGCGGAACTTACGGCAGCATTGTCCATGCCACCCCATCAGCCAGTAATCATGCCTGCTGGAGTTATAAATGCTCCAGTCACACCTGGGAATCAAGCTTATTTCCCAGGATACTACTATGCACCTCCTTACGGGTACCTACCCCCATACAACAACCAGGCGTATTCACCTCAGATGACAACGTAGAGTTATGCTCAGCAGCCGCCATACGCGGCTTACATGCCACCCTGGTGGTCTTTCCCAACGTCACAACCAACCTATGGTCAATCCCCGCCTACGGCGGTGCCGGTTTACGACCGGGGTAACACATCAAGGCCTCGTTTCTCTCCAAACGGGGGTCCCAGCTCTACACTCAACATCACTACAGCCCAACACCCTGTCACCCAGGGGACAAACCAGGGCGGGGCTACTCAACCGATACAGCCCATTAACATGGAAGAAGACGACCTTACCAAGCCTTACAAGCCTACGCACGCTACCTTCAGGTCCAAGTTTACAAGGAGAATCGCTGAGGCCCCGATTAAGGAAAAACCCAAGATGCCCCAGACAGTGGGCAAATGCGATGGTTTAGGTGATCCTAGCGATCATCTAAACCTGTTCAAGAGTGCCGGGGAGGTAGCCTGTTGGCCCATGCCTCTTTGGTGTAATATGTTCGTCCAGACGCTGGTTGGGGCAGCATAAGTATGGTGGGATAGTCTACCTATAGGGGAAATCGATAGTTTCGAAGACCTCGAGTCCAAATTCACCTTGCAATTCAGTCAACAGAGGTGGCACACAAAGGATCGAAACGAACTCCACCACATCCTTCGGCGAGACAATGAAACAGTGGAGAGTTTTATCGTCAGATTTAACAAAGAGAGCCTGGCGATCCCAGGTATAACAAATGATCTGGCCTGCGGTGCTTTCCTACAAGGGGTAAATGACGATGAGCTGTTAAGCACACTATATGGAAGGGACGGTGTGCCCTCCACCATAGATGAGATCCTGAGAATATCCAAAGTGTATGTCACACAAGAGAAAACTGTGGCGGCCAGTCACGCCGCTAACAGGAAAAAAGAAGCACAAAAAAGTCAAGATGATAGAGAGCAGCCAAACTCTAAAGGCAAAATCAGAGGAGACAGGTTCCAGAAAGGTGACAGGTCAGACTCACGGTATGACAGGTCCAGGAGTTCATATTCAAGAAACGAATCCTCCTCTAAGTCAAGGTCCGAGTATCCTAACCTGAGTAAAACGCCGACAGAAATTTTGGCCTCTGAGAACCTGAAATTCAACCTTCCCAAGCCATTGAAAGACGCGCCCAATAAAGACACCAGCAAATACTGTGAATATCACAAGGGCAGCGGCCATGATACCAACGATTGCTATCAGTTAAAGAAGCAAATCGAATATTTCGTGAAGGCGGGTAAGTTAGCTCACCTGGTTCGCAATATAAAGCAGGGCCCGCCCCCCAACAAGGATGATGCAGACAAGGGGCGGGTAAGAGACAACGAGAGCTAAATATGGTATACACCGTTAAGGGAAAGGGAGCGAAACGGAGTTTCTCCACACTCGAGCCCTGGATGCTGGCAACCATGACGGTCGAACCACGTGTTAAGGACTTACACCTCACCACTGACCCCCTAATCATATCCGCCACCGTCGGTGACTACAACATGCGAATGATCCTGGTAGACACTGGAAGCTCCGAAGATATAATCTATGAGCATTGTTTAAACAGGATGCAACCGGAAGACAAGAAGCTTCTCGAATCAGTACACGCTCCTATTAAGGGGTTCACCGGAGAAAAGGTTGACCCAATTGGTTAAATAACCTTTCCGGTAAGATTCGGACACGCTCCTCGCGAAAGAACCATACTCCTCACATTCCTTGGGGTACGAGCTGAATCCTACCACAATGTAATAATTGGAAGGTTTACCCTGGGAAAACTGGACGTGGTTGTCTCCACGGCGCGTGGGTTCATGAAGTTCCCCACCCCACGGGGGATTGCAACGTCGTACCGGGACAAGTTGGGTGAAGTTTTGGATACTAAGAGGTGCCGTCAAGGACCTACCGGTGCCATCGGCCTAGAAAGGTGGGTTTTGAGCACACGCCATCCTGAGCAAACAGTTACAATAGGAGACGGCCTCTCTCCTGAAGTTAAAAACAACTTGAAGAAATTGCTAAGGAGGAACGCCGATATCTTCTCCTTTGAACACTCTGATATGACCGGGATACCTCGGGATAAGGCAGAGCACAGGTTAGCAACGCTCACAGGCATTAATCCAATCGCCCAGGGAAAGCGTAGCATGCCGCTGATCGAAAAGCAGCAGTAGTGAAAGAAGTACGAAAGCTAGTCGAAGTTGGAATCCTTAGGGAAACTAAATATCATACATGGGTATCAAACCCCATGATGGTTAAAAAACCAGATGGCACATAGCGGATGTACATTGACTTCAAAGATTTGAACAAGGCTTGCCCTAAAGATGCTTATCCGCTGCCTGAGATGGATTTCAAAGTTGAATCTCTGGTCCTTTATAGGTACAAGTGTTTCTTAGACGCCTATAAAGGTTACCACCAGATCAAGATGTCAAGAGAAGACGAAGAAAAAACGGCGTTTCACACCGATATAGGCATCTTCTGCTACACCAAAATGCCTTTTGGTCTACGAAATTCCGGGGCCACTTATCAACGTCTCATGGACAAGGCCTTTGAAAAGCAAATTGGCATAAATTTAGAGGTCTATGTCGATGACCTAGTGATCAAGAGCAGGGAGGAAAAACAAATGCTCGAAGATATCGAAGAAATCTTCCAAAAGCTGAGAGAATACAACATTAAACTCAACCCCAAGAAATGTTCATTCGGGGTAGAAGAAGGTAAGTTCTTGGGGGTAGTGGTCACCCGGGACGGCTTTAAAGCTAACCCAGAAAAAATAGCCGCTATAACGCGAATCCCTTCCCCCATAACTTTAAAGGAGGCACAAGCACTGAATGGACGTTTAGTGGCCATAAATAGATTCTTGGCAAGACACGCTGAGAGATCTTTGCCATTTATAAAAATGTTGAAAGACTGCCTTAACAAGAAAATTTTCAAATGGACCAACGAAGCAGAAGAGGCCTTGCAAGAAATGAAGCGGTTCATTGAAAAGCTACATATGCTGATAGCGCCATACCCAGAAGAACTCTTAAAGATGTACCTGGCGGCAGCCCACAACGCTGTAAGCGCGGTCCTCATGGTAGAAACGGATGGCAAACAAACGCCCATATATGACATTAGCCGGGTATTAGCAGGACCTGAAACGCATTATCCAACACTTGAAAAACTAGTTCTTGCTTTAGTCCACGCTACACAGCGTCTCCGAAGATACTTTCAAGGGCACGGCGTGCAAGTGTTAACAAATTATCCCCTACAGCAAATCTTACACAAACCAGAAATCTCAGGAAGATTGGCCAAATGGGCGATTGAGTTGGGAGCCCTAGACGTTGAATATCGAAAACGAACAGCAATCAAGGGGCAAGTGATCGCCAATTTCTTAGCTGAGATTCCTGACGGAGAAGTGATACAAGACCCGTGGTCAAAGACATACCCGATTCTAGCACAGCCAGGCAAACCTGGAAGCTATACACTGACGGATCTTCCAGTGGAAAAGGATCTGGGGAGGGCCTCATGCTGATAAGCCGAGATGAAATAAGATTGATGTGCGCCATGTGGTTTAACTTTGAATGCTCCAACAATGAAGCAGAGTATGAAGCGCTGCTATCTGGCTTGAGAATGGCCCAGTCTCTGGGAGCAACAAGGGTCGATGCATATGTTGACTCTCTATTAGTCAATAACCAGGTGAACGAGACTTATGAAGCTAAGGATGATATGATGGCAAAATACTTGGCTAAGACCAAGGAGCTCATAGCTTCTTTCGACAGCGTCACACTCAATCACGTCCATCGGGGAAAAAATCAAATAGCTGACGCCCTGAGCAAGCTAGCTACCTCGGGCATGGAAAAGGAAGTAAAGGTGGAAACGCTACAAGCACCTTCCATAGAACCCCAGGAAGTGTCCGCCGTCACAGCGAAAAAACCCTGGTGGTACACTCCAATTCTAAAGTTCCTCACAAAGGGGGAATTACCCTCCGCCAGAGGCGAAGCCCAGAAGATACAAACCAAGGCATTGCAGTATGAGGTGAACAACGACGTCCTATACAGGAAGTCGTATTTGGGACCACTATTACGGTGTGTATCCCCAGCGGAAGCAAAGTACCTGATCCAGGAAATACACACTGGTATATGCGGTATTCACGTCGGACTCGAGCAGTTGTTGCCAAAATCCAAAATGCCGGATATTATTGGCCCGGGATGCATGAAGACGCGGTAGACGAACTCAGAAAGTGCCACAGTTGTCAAAAGTTTGCTCCACAAATTCTCCGCCCTAAAAATAACTTAATTCCCGTCATGGCGGACTGGCCTATTAAAAAATGGTAGTCGATATCGTGGGACCATTCCCGCTGGCCCCAGGGAAGCTAAAGTACTTAATTGTGGCGATTGATTATTTCACCAAGTGGGTTGAAATTCTTGTGGGAACACATAGTGTGCCGATTTGGATTACCGTTATACCTTGTAAGCGACAATGGAACACAATTCACAAACAGGGTCTTACAAGAATGGTGTGCAGAGCTTCAGATTCAACAAATCTTTACATCGGTCGCACATCCCCAAGGAAACCTCCAAGTGGAGCGGGCAAATACGAGTTTGCTTGATGGAATCAAAAGAAGGTTAGGCTACGAGGGGAGTTCTTGGGTAGAAGAATTGCCAAATGTCCTCTAGGCACATCGAACCATGCCCAAGACAAGCAACAACGAAACCCCCTTCAGCCTAACCTATGGCGCAGAGGCAATGATACCCGCATAAGTGGGATTACCTTCGCTAAGGCGCCTAACTACTGATGATAATAATGACAGGCTCATTCGGGGAAGGCCTGGACCTCCTGTAAGAACGATGCGAGGCAGCCGCCATTAGCGAGGTAAAATACAAGAAAACTTTGGAGAAGTATTATAACCAACGTGTGGCTCAGAAAACTTTCAAGGAAGGCGAGTTTGTCATGCGGGATAACGAGGCCAGTAGAGCGGAACCCTCAGGCAAACTGGGACCCAACTGGGAAGGCCCCTACATCGTCCAAGAAGACTTAGGCAAGGGGCTTACCGCCTATCCAGTCTCGATGGCACAGTGGTTCCACGTAGCTTGAACACTGCTCAGTTGAAGAAATGTTACATGTAGACTCCCGCCCCTAACAGCGGGATTGACTGTTTTCTTTTTTAAACAAGTGTAATATATCATCGACGATGTCTCTTTTTCTTTTAAGTCATTCAGTTAATAAAAGTTACTTTTTTTTTATCTTTTATTACTTACATGCACAATACAAATTACCATTGCATTTATACTGCATATTACGGTACAAAAAATTACCATCGCATTCAAACTACATATAACGGTAAAAAATGTCTCTGATATGAAATATTTTTCATATATAAGTCAGATGACCAAAACTATACAGCGCTAAGAGTGGGTATCTTGGTAATAGATACATTAACCACTACAAAAAAGATAGGTATTTTGGTAATAAATACATCCAACTATCTTACAAAAACCAAGTACTTGTCCCTGTTGTTATACATCAACATATGGGAATATAAAAAAACGAACATGTACTTTATCTACAAATCGGGGAACATTTCCATCACTTCTGCAGGGGTGTACAATGCTTCACTGTAATACTCCAAGGGATGAGAATCGATGATTAGGTCATTAATATTCACCTCGTCCACCGGAGAAGCTGACATCCTCCGATCACCAACCGGGTTTGCGCATCGGCGGCCACTCCGGCGTCGCTCATATACCACCCTACAGCGTTGGACATACTCGGAGGGAAATGCTTGCATCAGGGTGTCGGCCGATAGGAGAGCCACACATATTTCAGCCTTAGAAGGGCCGTCATCTCCGATACTCTTGCAAGACCTGTTTATCAGGGGCATGGTATCACCGAAGTCAGTTTTCTTACTTCTAATCATCTCCTCCGTCACCGGATCCCGGAGATGGATCAAACCCTCCGCTGCATCCAAATTTCGAAGTACGTCGGAAGTTTTCCGATTACGGCATTATCGACCCATTTCTTCAATTACCAAATTTGGAAAAAGAATGACATAATTTATAGGAGATTAAGAGGTCTGACGAAAGTGGCGACAACAAAATTAATAACATGGCATCATTACATGTCAAATCGCCACACTTAAGTAAAACGGCGGCGTCATTCATCATGATAATTGCATTAAATGTCTGATAGAAATCAAGTGCTTACACGCACCCCAAACAAAACAGTGTTTTTACAAAATATCTAAGGAACAGTGTACATAACAAATAAAAAAACACACATTCTTCTTCAGACTCCTCCACCACGTCCAGCATCTGGCGTAAGGAGTCCACGCCATCTTCGGTCACCTTGTCCATCAGCTCCGTATACGCGGGCAGCAGGTCATTACAAGACGCTTCTAGAGCATCCGCCATCTCCGCCTGCAGTTTCCCCTATTCTCCTGGAACGCGGGAATGATACTATCAGTCTGTTGGCAAGTAAAATAACCATGGTAGACGCCATCATGATGCCCTGACTGATAAGCGGTGGTAGAGAGGCGATCCAAAAGAGTCACAAATGACTCTGATTGGCGCAGATACTCGAACACCCCAACCAAGCCATAGGTTATCAACCAATTCATGTCACCTTGTAAACCAGCCAGGCGGCTGGTCAGGCTATCCACTTCGGCGTTTGACTGATCCAATTCATTTTCCGCCTCTTTAAGGCGCGCCTGGTGGGTGGTTGAAGATTGAACAAGTTGGTTCTTCTCGGAGACAAGGGAGTCACACAACTGCTGGAGTTTCCTAAGTTGTTCCTCCCGCTCCTCCAACTCAACCTGTTTGGCTTTGACCCTGGCATTGGACGCCTCTAACTCCACAGTTAGACCTTGATACTGCTCCTGCACCTGAGACACAAAATCAGTGTCAATACAGAACTTTTCCATCTTAGCAGACAGCTCAGATCTCACCTTTTGAGCCTCAACGACAGCTTTACGTTCCAACTCCTCCTGAACGTTTTTGGCGTGAGCAAGGACTCGGTCTTTTTCCGCTATATCACGGGCCCACAATATCCTCTCTTCGGCAAGGTTGGCTGTCACACGCTACATATCATCCTCTGCCTTGTTTTTCTCAGAGAAAAACCGACTCTCCCTGAGACCCGCGGCTTGGAGCTGGCTTTCCAAGCGGTACTTTTCATCCATAAGCTCCTGAAGGGTAATCCGCGCCGTTGTTATCATGCATCCACCGGCGTCGGATTTCCGCTAACCTCCGAGGTTGACTTACTGCATCCTTTATTGTTGCATTCATCAGGTTCTCATTATTCAACCCCTCTATATAGGCTGATTCAGCCGGGGGATATGCCCACTCAACCCAGTGATGCACCACTGGGGGGAAGATCAACCTGGATGACTCCGTTATCTTCCACTTAGGTTGATAGCGCTTGTCTTGAACATTCGGATTCCAGTAAATGGTGGGCAAATAGAGATCATCACCCAAATGGGCCCCATCATCAACAAAGCCAATGCTAGACCCCCCAGTGTCACTTATAGTAGCATCCCTGGCACTTGTTGACTCACCGGCAACAGAAGTTGCAGGTACCTCTTTCTCAGAAGCAGCGAAAACACCAATAGGTGAGTCAAACAGGGATATGGGGGTAACGCCGGAAAGAAGTGGTGTAGAAACAGGGCTGGTTGTCACAGCCACAACAGTTGTAAACACAGGCGGCAGCATTGAAGAGCTGACAGCGGCAGCACTCGCCTGGGATATAAGGTTTGAAAAGCTGGGTCCGCCAGCAGCAACTGACACAACATCCCCAGATGTCAAGGGCATAGAGGACACACCCTCAACCTGGGCCTCGGCAAAGGAACCTGCATCAAATCATATATTTAGCCCAAGAACATAGAAATTCAACGCCTATATTGACAAATAAAGTCACCTACCCCGGCACCGCATACCCCTGCGGGTCGTATTTTACAATACGACGACAAGGCCCCCACACACCCAGCCTCCCGAAGTAGGCATGAAGACCGCGACTCCTCTTACTGTGAGGTCCGCACAATTAATGAGGATGATTCCTCATACGGGTCCCGCAGCAGGGGCCCAATACAGAGCCACCTAGGCCCTCATGGCGAAAACAGGCGGCAATCCACAGCCCACCGTGGCCCCGGCATCCATAGCCGGCCGGGACCTCAGTCCCACCATGAAGGATATGGCCGTACCGATCCGGACGACCATACATACGGCGGGGAGTCTCATGCTACTAGCAGTAGACCGGGAGGACGCAACTATGTTCCTCCCACTCAACTGTCACACCCCGATATTTCCACGTGTCACCGGTGGGCCCGGTGGGGAGTATCGTGACGTGGTTGGCAACATAATAGTCAACAACACAATATTTAAATGCACAGCGGAAGCAAATGAAAGATAAAATATATTACAATCCGATTCAAAGTAATATCAAATATTACAACGGAACATAAGATGGATCCACAGGCGGATCTTTAACAGAAAGATAATATCGTTCAACAGACTTTAACATCTAAAGCTTGCGAGACTTGATTATTGATTCCTGGAGTAGCCAGCCTATTACGTATAGTACCTGCATTTAGCCTTTTTGGAAAATACGTCAGTTTACACTGGTAAATTAAATTAACTGACTCATTTTGAAAATGGTTTAAGAAAATTAATTTGGATGCACGTGGCACAAAATATCTTTTATAATTTGATTAAAATGCACAGAGGCAAAATTAATCTTTTATACTTGGGACAATTATTTAAATATATAATCTCGTAAAAGAATTACATGTTCCTTATGCGTTTAGTAGCCTGGATCGTGCCGCGTTAAAGATCAATAGACACACCACATCAACTATTTATGCACTGACGAGTGTACGCCTACACTCCGCGCTTAGGTCGTGACCATTTCGTAAAATGATGCCAAGGATATCCGGGACATGGTCATTAACCCTCCAAAAGCTTTAAGTAAACAAAACGATTTAAATGGGCCGATTAAATTATTCAATTAACCACCAAACGATGGAAGATTTAATGCCCAACCAAGCGGTATTTTATATACCGTAACCCAAGCCCGTATAGGGAAATAAGTTAAAAGTATTTACCTGAGCTAAATATAAATTCAATCCCAGCCGTATATCAAATCAGCAAGTACAGATAGCTTTTACTGGGCTCCTAATCTGGAACGAAGGTTTTTAATAACCTATTAGATTTCTAACGGGTCTTTAATTAAGCTTAAGCTTAGACCGGTTAGTTTTAAAAGGAAGACACGGTTCAAACGCATGAAGAAGCGAAGACCGGTTTAGAATGTGGTTTTGACCCGACAAGCTTGCATGCTTGTCTAATATGGGTAACTTAAACACACTCTGGATTTTGAGATAAAAACGATATGGTTTGACCAGTTTCGGCTAATATATGTAAACTAGTTACCAGTGTTGTAAAAGTCGCTAGGCGGTCCCTAGTCAGCCGACTGGGGAGTTGGGAGTAATCGGAGTACTCGGGGAGTACGCGGACATGGTAAATATAAAGAAAATTAATTGTTATATATTATTTATGTGTTAAAATAAGCATAATTCATGTCAACTGAGTATAATTTAAAATGAAACATGTTTAAAGTTCAAATATTCTGAATACAAGTCCGACTAGTCTGAATACAAGGCTGAGTAGTCCGAGTACAAGGCCGAGTAGGCCGATTTTGACCGATTTTGACCGATTAAAAGTCAACAAACCACGTTGACCGCCTAGACCGACTAGGCCGACTACGTCTGACTACGTCCGACTACGTCCGACTAGGCCGACTAGGCACCGAGTACTCCCGAGTAATCCCGAGGCCGACTAATTGAGACCGCCTAGGAGGAAGTCGCCTCGGAGGGGGTCCGAGGACCGAGTACTCGCCGAGTACTCGGCCGAGTAATCCGACTTTTACAACACTGCTAGTTACATAAGACGATCTGAACGCGAAAGTGCGTAACGAGTAACCAAATGAATCATATACAGGTTTCCTAAGTTAATATGCCTTAAATATGTTGTGATATCAGTATGATATCTTCCATTATGCCAAAAACGAGTTTAATCTCAAAATAAGCCCCGTATGGGTATTTTGGTCATTTAAAAGATTATAAAAGAGGTTATTTGAAATTTTGAGATTCGGGTCCGAATACATCAGTAAAATAACTTATTTTATTAGGTCATATCAGTTGGTAATAGGTCTTATATGACAAAATGGTTTTAAACCCAAACTATGCGTTTAATACGCGTAAAAAGCCATTTTAAGCGATTTCCGGGTTATACCGGAAATCTGAGTTTTCTGGTCATTTTATAAAGTTCAAAATACTTTATTTATTATATAAAATTAGTATCAATTGGATTTGTGTCAAAATATCATGTAGAACTCATTTTATGAACGAAAAGGGTAAAATCGGTATTTACCGAATCAAGGCCATAACCGTAGGTTATGAGCAGGTTAAAAATAATTAAAAATCTTCAAAATTTCCAAAATACTATATTACATCAGTGGGTAAAAGGTTTGGTGTCAAAAATTGGGTTTAGATAGGCTTTATGCTAATTGCGCCGTTTAATTAACAAGAAGCTTCTTAATCGCGCTTTTTAGCATAACTCCTGTTATAGACCTCCAACTGATGTGAAACTTTAGGGACATGTTTATAATTCAGTAACAAAGATTTTTGTCCTCTAACATATCCAAAATTCTCGTTTTATGGGTAAAAGGGCATATTGGTCAACATTAGGCATTTAACGGAAACGAGTAAACGAATCGGACAATCAACGATCCAACCACATAGGGTTACACTAACATGTAGCCTGGTCCCTTGGAAGCCCGAAGGCATTTCTAAACCTATCTAAATTGGGTCAGAACTGAAGTCAAAGCAAAAGTCAAAGTTTTGCGACTTTCGGTTCCGAACTGGGTCTAAACAGAAAATTGTCGGATCAAACAAGCTTAGATCAATTCTTATACTTACTACCAAGTTATATGAGTGATAAATATAAGTTACATGCCTTCTATATAGAGTGGGAATCAGTGGGTGCCCTTTTAAGGGTTTAATGCCCACATAATTACACAAGCCTAATGCACGATTAGGGATGACTAGAGACTGATCATAAGCTCCAGAGAGTCCCACAAATGCAGGTGGAATGAGTGATCAAATGGTTACAACCATGAAGGCCTTTTATAGTGATTTTGATCCCTTAAGATCATGACAAATCATGCTATACATGATCATGGATCAGTGACAAGAGTCCCTAAGGTCTAAAAATCAGTTTAGGCGGCCTTTGGAAGTGTTAAAGGGCTATAGTTGTCGTTTACATGGGCTGAACAGACAAAAAAAAACAAGTTTCTACATCTGGGAGATGCTTGCGCACCGCAAGGTAAAAGTGTTACGGTGCGCAAGGACCTGGGCAGCCACCAGAAACTTTCAAAAGTTGACATGTTTGGCCCCTGAACTTCCAAATGTCATTTCCGACACCTCTAAGGCCCGTTAAACCATTTTTAAGGCTTTATAATGATGCCTAAGCATAGAGAACATGAAACATGCTCAAAAATATGCCGGATGTCGGTTCGTTTGGTCGTACGGTCACGTTGTTCGGCTAATTACGACGAAACACGGACGGACGCGAAAACAATCCAAACGACGCGACGAATGGAATTTTATCAAGCCAAACACTAAAATAAAATATTTTAGTGCTTACATAAATTTTTGGGTGTCCGGGAATATTCAGATTGTAAGATATGCATGTAGACGCAAACTTGTGCGCTTTTTGACACTTTTAGTCCCTGCATAACTTAAAAGTTTATTTTTGCGCACTAAACACCTCAAAGCCTATATCTAAGCTATGAGAAGGATAATTAAGGTATGTATAACTCATGGTCATATTCCGGAAGGTCCGATAACATACGAATCAGCATACTTTAGCAGTTTGACGCTTTAGGTCCCCCTAATGCGCAAACTTGCGTAAATCATCATTTAAAAGCATTGAAGCCTCATCTAGTCCATATTAGGAATTCTTGAAAATATTATTAAACATCATAATGCTTCGGGCTCGATAAAAGGTCATTCAGAGGTATAATTAAACATATTGACACTTTTAGTCCCTTATACTTGCAAAGTTGCGCGTAACTTCACTTTTAGGCATAAAAGCCTTGTATGGCCAATGATTGGAATCCCCAAGAGTACATCATATATCATGAGGTTCTCGGTTTGTTAAAAGGTCACTCAGAGGTGAGAATTAACATGTTGACGCTTTTAACCCTTTATTGCGCAAACTTTCAATTAATTACACACACGGCTACACTTGATCAACAAGTGACTCATTTGTGAATATAAAATCGTAAAAGGTTATTTAGAAACTTATTTTAGGTATGCTAACACCTCCAGTCCTTTCATAAAAAATGTTTTCGATTTTTCGAAAAATTTAGTCCCTTAAATTCAACATTTGTCTTCATTAAGGTTTATTACACGTGTCAATACTTCATTGTACGTGATTTTACGAGGTGTTACATCCTCACCCCCTTAAAAGAAATCTCGACCTCGAGATTTGTTAAAATGCTAGAAGTACTTTTTGTCACATAATGGACTTAACTTGTATAGCATATCTGGAGCCTTTTCTAGCTCTCAAGCTGACCTCTAATATGGTACATGTATCTTTTTCGTAGCTTCTTAACCTGTCGATCATCAATCGATACAGGTTCCTCATCATCTCATAATTCTGCATATCACTATGTGATAATGCTTCTTGACTTATTGGCGAAGCACGTCTTTAAATCCTTAGTGTATATTGTGAGCTCTGTCAAGCTCCTTATATAGGTTTTAGCTTATAGGCTATTGACCTTTGTTGCATTCGATTTCCCGAATGTTCCTATATATATATATCCAGGGCTTAACCTACCCTGAGAAATTAAATTTTTAGCACACCCTTTTTAGGGTGATACCTTTGATTGAACCTTATTCCTTATTAATGACTTAAGAAGGTTGCGAATTTTATAAATTCCAAGTTTTTCTGCCGAATAATGGCAACTTACAGATGATTAGGGATTTGTTTGATCTTATTCGTTGTTTTCCAAGTCAGCTTTCAGATCCTGATAATTGGACTCACCAATCTATTGTTCTAATAGTAAAGGTTTAACATTTCATCTATACAAGGTCTCCAAAGGACCACCTTGATACTTATATAACAATTATTATAGAGAAGCTTATCTTAAGGTGAGATGGTTATTCCAACCATTGCTCAAAACTAATCTTAAGGAATAGCTAATCCTTACAGCTAGTCAAACAAATCGACGATCCTGGGCAGCTAATGGTGATTCTTAATTGTTGCCTTAATAGGGTTGCGGTAATTAATGCATAAGCAAAATGAAGCGTCTTTCTTATTTAACAATATCAAACCCCCAGAACATTGAGTCAGGCTATATGAGTCTATATCTTAAAACTTACTTAGTCAGGGTTTCGATTATTCCATAATCAACATGGAGTTTTTCACAATGCTCCAGCCCACAGCGGGATGTTAATCTTAACTTTACTAGCCTCAGGAGGTAAACAGGGTAATCTTTGGAGAAGGTGATCAAGATACAAGGAGGCTACAGAGATTTTCCATATCTCAGGCTCCAGTTCATCCATCATTACTTGTGTCAAATAAGTGACACATTTATGTTATGAGTCCACAAATTCCTTAATCAGGAACATTTACTTGGACAATTCTATTCTGGATATCTTCTTTGAATACTACTAGTCGACTTTAGTACAATATGACCATTGGGATATCTTAGGGGTTCCATGTATTAAACCTCCATACTGATCAGGCATGGAAGTAATCTATGGGACACACTAGGATACGCCAATCCTCATATGGCACTTTTATCCAACATAGTTTGGCATTCGCAGGCGATAGAAAAACAATGAGAAAAATAATTAAAATAACATATGTTGTCGTACTCTATGCGAAGAAAGAGTAATCTTAGATTTTTCGGAAGGATTCCTTGCCGATACTAGAAGGATCAGTTACTATGGTTTCCTTGGTAAGTTATACCTTGTGGATAATATAAAATTTTGCTAAGCTTATGGTTTATGAAGATTTATTATTGCCTGTATTAAATCAGGACACTTAGCAGAAATTATCATTGATAAATGATAAGGAATGTACTTGATGACATCGTGAACTGCCTCTTGGCATTCATCAGGTGAGTTCAGGCATTTCTTCCTTTAGCCTTTCCAGGCTTAGCTGCACCTTCTTTGGCAGCTTTATGGAATCTAGTTTTGATGCGGCCTTACTCACCACAGCCGTGATAGACTGCATTCTTTATGTCCCTACATTCATGGGAAATGATGACCTGTGCCTTAGTACATGTCACACTGCTTTGGTCCTGGTTCTATTCGACACTGTCCCTAGTGTCTTTTATAGCAATTCTTACATACAGGCTTCTTACTGAACTTTCGTTGCTTTTTATTAAGCCTGTACTTGCTCTCTTTCTTAGATTTCTGGGAGTTATCCTCCTCCTTTGGTTCATCCTTCATATTCGAAGTGTGAACAAAGCTCTTCTCATGAGCAATTGAACGTGGTTTTGAATGAAATTTAGAGTGAGAAGCATTCGGCTCTTTGGATTGTTTCATGACCTTTTCCCATGGCCTTTCAAACTGCTGCGTTAACCACCGCTTGGAGATTAACTCCATTAATATTGAGGTTTATGTTTGAGGCATTATTTGCTTTTGTCGCATTAATAACATCGCGACTATTGCCTATCTCATCCGAGTTTTCCATACTCAAAACTTGGTACTAATTATCAAATTAAACCATTATTAGTCATCATCCTGATGACCTGACATAGATTAGCCACGGCATCCACGAACCGTATAGGCCATTATGTTCCGAACATTCTTAATGAATGCTATTTGAATGTATATCTATTACATTTAGCTTAGGTCACAAAAGGACTATCAATGGCATTCAAGGTTTGGAGCGAGTCCAATACCTGCTTGACAGGGGACCATAATGTCACAACTGTCTTTGTCACAAGGACGATTATAAATAGCTCAAAGGCTAGCCTTACATGACTTTGGTTATATATATACATATATGGCATAGAAGCCTGTCGCGAGGGACGTAGAAAGATATGGCATAAAGCCCAGTCATGAAGGACATAAGTAATCATATAGCGCGAAGGCCTTGTCGTAATGACATTTAGATACGGCACAAATGGCCTTGTCTCTAGGACGTTATAGGATATGGCACTAAAGCCTGTCACCAGGGATGTTAACATTTAGTATGTTAACTTATCACGAACAACGAATTATAGCACGGAGGCTTGTTATGGGTGACTTGAAATATAACTTGTGGATTTGTCACAAGGACATCAATTCATAGGCTGCAATCTTATTAGATCGGGAGTTTTAAGGCTTGAACATAGTTCTTCACCTTTGGACAGGGAGTCATAGACTACAACTGTCATCGTCTTGAAAGGCGATTCACTTGACAGAAAGGTAAACCAATTAACATCACTAATGGATGTCTATATATAATTATCGTATCTAATGATATTAGTCATGATCACATCGATCATATTGACTATTAGGTTTGGGTATAATCCCACCATTTTGAATATGGGATCATAAAGATCACCACTATTTTGTCTTATCGACAATAGAGTAAAGTATAGCCCGTAGGCAATTCATCACTAGGGATGTCAATATTATGAATTTATGATCATCATACTGATGATACTAGTCAGGATCGCAATGATCATATAGACTATTAGGCTAGAGCGCAGCTCACTACCTTAAATAGGGGATCATAGAGATCATAATGTTTGTGTCACAAATGGACAATATAATATGGCCCGTAGGCGAAACATCACTAATGGATGTTTATAATGGATTCATCATTTTAGATGATATAAGTCAGGATTGCATTAATCATATTGACTATTTGGCTTAAGCATAGCTCACCACCTTAGACAAGGAATCATAAAGATCATAATGTCAATGTCTCAGATGGACAATTTATTATAGCCCGTAGGCAAAACATCTTTTCTTGACAGGGAGTTGTAGGCTACCACTGTCTTTAGTCTCGGAGGACGTTAATTATAGCCCGTAGGCATTTCCCTCCTAAGGGATATTTATGGTATGATCATCTTTTCAGATGATATTAGTCGAGATCGTATGTACCCTACCGACTATTATGCTTGGACGTATTCCAACATCTTTAGACAGGGTCAAAGACCACCACTGTCGTTGTCTTATCGGACAACAAATTTAGCCCGTAGGCACTTCAGCACTTACGGATGGTTATAATTTAATCATCTTATAGGATGATATAAGCCATGATTTCTGGATTGTTAGGCCAAATAGGAAGTTTGAAAAAAATTTCCAATATAGGGATGACTATTGTGATTTTCTCGAATCACATTTCTCGAGAGTGCTAACACGTTCTTAGGTGTTAACAAGGATCTGAATCCCTTGAGTAGGTTTCACCATCTTGGTCGCGTAGGCTAGGTTTCACCTTTAAGATTCTTTTTAAAATGCATACTGGCAGGGAAGGAAGGATATTTATTTTATTCAGGATTTTTATCATAAATCCTAATTTATAAGTTAATAATAGCACAAATGGCCTAGTCACGTAGACAAGTTTAATTTATAAGCCATGATTTCAGAGAATCGAGGCATTAAGGTTTTAATAATAGCACAAATGGCCTAGTCGCGTAGACAAGTTTAATTTATAAGCCATGATTTCAGATAATCGAGGCATTAAGGTTTGAATAATAGCACAAATGGCCTAGTCGCGTAGACAAGTTTAATTTATAAGCCATGATTTCAGAGAATCGAGGCATTAAGGTTTGAATCAAAGTTCATTACCCTTTTCTTGACAGGGAGTCATAGCTACCACTGTCTTTTGGCTCATATGGAAATGAGCAAGGCCCGTAGGCACCATATTACCACGTATTGTCAAAATATGATCATCTAATTGATGATTTAAACCCATGATTCAGAGATCATTAAGTTGGGTTTGGGAATCTTTGGAAAGATCCTTATATAAAAATGATGTGTGTGATTTTAACGAATCACGTCTGCCAGGAATGTTAACATGTTATAGATGTTACCAGGGGTTTGAATCTCTTGAATAGGTTCTACCATCTTGGCCTTGTCTGCAGTGACATTTAGGCTAGGTTTTACCTTTAAGATTCTTTCTAATATTTAACGCTGAACAATCCTAAATTGAGGTGTTAAATATGGATCTGAATCTAATTATGGAACTACCATCTTGGCCCGGTCTTAAAATGACACGTGGCTAGGTTTTGTCCCTTTTCAGATTTTGCCATTTTATTATAATGGTAGATCTTATAAAAGGAATGTTATTTTTCATTTATCTCATATTTCATGTTTAGAATGAAAATTTAAATTTTATCAGTCCACTATATGAAAATAAAAGTACAGAGTTGCCCTAAGCGGGACTTGAAAGGAATAATGTTGTCCTCGAAGGGACAGAAAAATAAATATGTCCTTAGAAGGACTATTAAGGAAACGATCTTCAGCAAAAGGAGTTTCTTCTTCATTTTATTTCTGAATGCTTTCTCCTTAGTTACACGTTTCATCCTGGCCGCGGTACGAAGCTCAGCATTTCAAGGCTCCTGATGTGGAGAATTCCTATTGCAGCTTCTTCGCTTGGCGACGTATCCAATATAAAAAAAATTTGGAAGCAAAGTTTCCAGATTAGGATTGAGATTATTCCTATGTTAAGTCTAGACTCAGAAGGTCAAAGAATGTGTTAATGTGTCATTGAGATTAAACACAAATAGGCTAGTGTTTAATTCGCTCAATGTTGGCTCTGATACCAACCTGTCACACCCCGATATTTCCACGTATCACCGGTGGGGAGTATCGTGACGTGGTTGGCAACATAATAGTCAACAACACAATATTTAAATGCACAGCGGAAGCAAATGAAAGATAAAATATATTACAATCCGATTCAAAGTAATATCAAATATTACAACGGAACGTAAGATGGATCCACAGGCGGATCTTTAATAGAAAGATAATATCGTTCAACAGACTTGATTATTGATGCCTGGAGTAGCCAGCCTATTACGTATAGTACCTGCATTTAGCCTTTTTGGAAAATACGTCAGTTTACACTGGTAAATACAATTAACTGACTCATTTTGAAAATGGTTTAAGAAAATTAATTTGGATGCACGTGGCACAAAATATCTTTTATAATTTGATTAAAATGCACAGAGGCAAAATTAATCTTTTATACTTGGGACAATTATTTAAATATATAATCTCGTAAAAGAATTACATGTTCCTTATGCGTTCAGTAGCCCGGATCGTGCCGGGTTAAAGATCAATAGACACACCACATCAACTATTTATGCACTGACGAGTGTACGCCTACACTCCGCGCTTAGGTCGTGGCCATTTCGTAAAATGATGCCAAGGATATCCGGGACATGGTCATTAACCCCCCAAAGGCTTTAAGTAAACAAAACGATTTAAACGGGCCGATTAAATTATTCAATTAACCACCAAACGATGGAAGATTTAATGCCCGACCAAGCGGTATTTTATATACCGTAACCCAAGCCCGTATAGGGAAATAAGTTAAAAGTATTTACCTGAGCTAAATATAAATTCAATCCCAGCCGTATATCAAATCAGCAAGTACAGATAGCTTTTACTGGGCTCCTAATCTGGAACGAAGGTTTTTAATAACCTATTAGATTTCTAACGGGTCTTTAATTAAGCTTAAGCTTAGACCGGTTAGTTTTAAAAGGAAGACACGGTTCAAACGCATGAAGAAGCGAAGACCGGTTTAGAATGTGGTTTTGACCCACCAAGCTTGCATGCTTGTCTAATATGGGTAAATTAAACACACTCTGGATTTTGAGATAAAAATGATATGGTTTGACCCGTTTCGGCTAATATATGTAAACTAGTTACATAAGACGATCCGAACGCGAAAGTGCGTAACGAGTAACCAAATGAATCATATACAGGTTTCCTAAGTTAATATGCCTTAAATATGTTGTGATATCAGTATGATATCTTCCATTATGCCAAAAATGAGTTTAATCTCAAAATAAGCCCCGTAGGGGTATTTTGGTCATTTAAAAGATTATAAAAGAGGTTATTTGAAATTTTGAGATTCGGGTCCGAATACATCAGTAAAATAACTTATTTTATTAGGTCATATCAGTTGGTAATAGGTCATATATGACAAAATGGTTTTAAACCCAAACTATGCGTTTAATACGCGTAAAAAGCCATTTTAAGCGATTTCCGGGTTATACCGGAAATCTGAGTTTTCTGCTCAGTTTATAAAGTTCAAAATACTTTATTTATTATATAAAATCAGTAGCAATTGGATTTTTGTCAAAATATCATGTAGAACTCATTTTATGAACGAAAAGGGTAAAATCGGTATTTACCGAATCAAGGCCATAACCGTAGGTTATGAGCAGGTTAAAAATAATTAAAAATATTCAAAAATTCAAAAATACTATATTACGTCAGTGGGTAAAAGGTTTGGTGTCGAAAATTGGGTTTAGATAGGCTTTATGCTAATTGCGCCGTTTAATTAACAAGAAGCTTCTTAATCGCGCTTTTTAGCATAACTCCTGTTATAGACCTCCAACTGATGTGAAACTTTACGGACATGTTTATAATTCAGTAACAAAGATTTTTGTCCTCTAACATATCCAAAATTCTCGTTTTATGGGTAAAAGGGCATATTGGTCAACATTAGGCATTTAACGGAAACGAGTAAACGAATCGGACAATCAACGATCCAACCACAGAGGGTTACACTAACATGTAGCCAGGTCCCATGGAAGCCCTAAGGCATTTCTAAACCTATCTAAATTGGGTCAGAACTGAAGTCAAAGCAAAAGTCAAAGTTTTGCGACTTTCGGTTCCGAACCGGGTCTAAACAGAAAATTGTCGGATCAAACAAGCTTAGATCAATTCTTATACTTACTACCAAGTTATATGAGTGATAAAATAAGTTACATGACTTCTACATTGCTAATTACATGTTAATTTGCAAATTAAGCTTCTGTTGACTTTTACCAAACAACTTTGACCCGACATTTGATCTAGTTAGAGTGGGAATCAGTGGGTGCCCTTTTAAGGGTTTAATGCCCACATAATTACCAACTTATAACTACCTTCAATTCGACTAATCACTGGACCATTAATGATTAATCTCTAAGTCAACCGTTAATTACGACGGTTTGACTTTTAAGCTAAAACTAAATAAAAACTCAACTAAGAAAGGTTAAGCATACTTACACAAGCCTAATGCACGATTAGGGATGACTAGAGACTGATCATAAGCTCCAGAGAGTCCCACAAATGCAGGTGGAATGAGTGATCAAATGGTTACAACCATGAAGGCCTTTTATAGTGATTTTGATCCCTTAAGATCATGAGAAATCATGCTATACATGATCATGGATCAGTGACAAGTGTCCCTAAGGTCTAAAAATCAGTTTAGGCGACCTTTGGAAGTGTTAAAGGGCTATAGTTGTCGTTTACATGGGCTGAACAGACAAAAAAAACGAGTTTCTGCATCTGGGAGATGCTTACGCACCACAAGGTAAAAGTGTTACGGTGCGCAAGGACCTGGGCAGCTACCAGAGACTTTCAAAAGTTGAAATGTTTGGCCCCTGAACTTCCAAATGTCATTTCCGACACCTCTAAGGCCCGTTAAACCATTTTTAAGGCTTTATAATGATGCCTAAGCATAGAGAACATGAAACATGCTCAAAAATATGCCGGATGTCGTTTCGTTTGGTCGTACGGTCACGTTGTTCGGCTAATTACGACGAAACACGGACGGACGCGAAAACAATCCAAACGACGCGACGAATGGAATTTTATCAAGCCAAACACTAAAATAAAATATTTTAGTGCTTACATAAATTTTTGGGTGTCCGGGAATATTCAGTATGTAAGATATGCATGTAAACGCAAAATTGTGCGCTTTTTGACACTTTTAGTCCCTGCATGACTTAAAAGTTTATTTTTGCGCACTAAACACCTCAAAACCTATATCTAAGCTATGAGAAGGATAATTAAGGTATGTATAACTCATGGTCATATTCCGGAAGGTCCGATAACATACGAATCGGCATACTTTAGCAGTTTGACGCTTTAGGTCCCCCTAATGCGCAAACTTTCGTAAATCATCATTTAATAGCATTGAAGCCTCATCTAGTCCATATTAGTCATTCTTGAAAATATTATTAAACATCATAATGCTTCGGGCTCGATAAAAGGTCATTCAGAGGTATAATTAAACATATTGACACTTTTAGTCCCTTATACTTGCAAAGTTGCGCGTAACTTCACTTTTAGGCATAAAAGCCTTGTATGGCCAATGATTGGCATCCCCAAGAGTACATCATATATCATGAGGTTCTCAGTTTGTTAAAAGGTCACTCAGAGGTGAGAATTAACATGTTGACGCTTTTAACCCTTTATTGCGCAAACTTTCAATTAATTACACACACGGCTACACTTGATCAACAAGTGACTCATTTGTGAATATAAAACCATAAAAGGTTATTTAGAAACTTATTTTAGGTATGCTAACACCTCCAATCCTTTAATAAACAATGTTTTCGATTTTTCGAAAAATTTAGTCCCTTAAATTCAACATTTGTCTTCATTAAGGTTTATTACACGTGTCAATACTTCATTGTACGTGATTTTACGAGGTGTTCCATCAACCCCGAACCACATACCTCCGCGCTGCAAAGCGCCACCAGAGCCAACCCTACAGGCCGAAATCTGCGGACGAAAACTCCAAGTTCACCCCGGAGATTGCCCACGTCGATGTCACCACCACTAAATTCCCATTAAACATTGGGAAATACAATGGTTCGTCCGACCCAGACGATCACATGAACATCTTCACCGGTGCAGGGTGCAACGGCAGGTGGGACGAGCCCACCTGGTGTCATTTCTTCCCCCAGACCCTCACGGGTCTGGCGAGGGCTTGGTTCGATTCTTTGCCAGTGGGGTCACTGACCACATTCGAGGACTTGCAAGCAAATTTCCTCGCACATTTTAGCCAGCAGCGACGTCATGAACGTGATTCTATGGACGTCATGAACATCTGGCGCAGGGACAACGAATCCCTCGAAGCGTTCGTTGTCCGTTGTAACAAAGAGTGCCTAGAGATAGGCGGCGTTGCAGATCAAATGGCATGCAACCATTTCATTCGAGCCGTCAAAGACGAAGAAATGGTTATGACCATCTCAGGCAAGGAAGGCTTGCCAAAGAAATGGGAAGACGTCATGGCCGCGGTCAAGACGTACGCCCAGACTCTGCGGTCTCTCAAGCCGCACGTCACAAAGGCACAGCCCCAGGTGGAAGGCCAGTCCTCCCGACAAGAGTCCAAGCGCAACAACCGCAACCGGGACACATGGAATCGCGGCAGCGATCCCAAACCATATGTCCCGCGTAACAACCAGCCCGACGAAAGGGCAACAATCAATGCCCAGCGTGAAAACAGGGCGTCGAAGAAGGAGTCTCGGGACCGTAACTGGACCGAGATCAACCAGTCGCCAAGCGACGTCCTCCTTACAGACGCGCAATTCCTGCGACCGGCCCAACCGATGAAGTCCAAGAAGAACCGGGATCTCGCACTCTACTGCGAGTATCAAAAGGACTCGGGCCACACAACAAACAACTGCATCAGTCTCAGACTAGAGATTGAGCGAGCCCTAAAAGAGGGGAAGCTGCAACATCTGTTTCCAGCCGCGCAAAAACAAACCAAGCGCATCACCCCCCACAACGAGGGACCCTCCACGGGTAAGAGGACCATGTATGTGGCCTCAACCCACATGATCAATGGAGGGCGAGGAAAGCCGCGCAAGGCGGAAAGAAGACCGGACAACGACTGGAAAGACGATCAAGTTGTCTTTCCAAAAGTCCGAGGCGGACCGCGCGACAGGCGCGCCGTCGTTATCACATGCTACCTGGCTCACTACTGCACCGAGCGACTCTTCATCGACCCAGGCAGTACATCCGACATCATATACGAGCAATGCTTCAACAGTTCGATCAAGAAGACAAGGATCGGTTGCAACCGGTAGACTACCCTTTGGCCGGGTTTGCGGGGGAAACCGTATTCCCCCTGGCCAAATCACTTTTCCTGTGCGCCTCACCAACGGAAGGCACACACGAACGGAGGAGGTAAACTTCATGGTTTTACCTCACACCTCCAAATACGACGTACTTCTCAGGAGGGAGTCCCAAGGTGACTTCAACATGATTACGTCCGTACCCCAATCTGCTGTCGGTTTCCCAACCGAAACGGGGGTCGCGATAATCTACGCATGCAGAGAGGTCATGTCGTCGGACGAACTGCGTCCGACCAAGATTGCAAGGCCTACCCCCAACACGCAACCATAAAAATGAGTTCTTAACGCAAGACACCCAGAGCAAACGGTCACGTTGGGCCACGCCTTGTCCCACAGCATCCGAGCGCGCCTGAAGCAGCTCCTCTTCAGGAACCAGGATATTTTTGCGTGGACACCCGCAGACATGACAGGGGTACCACGCGAAATAGCGCAACATTTCTTGAATACCATGCCAGGTATCAAGCCGGTGATCCAAGGCCAACGCCACCTTGGATCTGCAAAGAACGAGGCGATGTATGAGCAGGTCCAAGAACTGCTCACCGCAGGCATCCTGCGGGAAGTCAAATACCAGACTTGGTTATCCAACCCAGTCATGGTAGAAAAACCAATGGGGGCTGGCGCATGTGCGTCGATTATAAAGATCTCAACAAAGCTTGCCCCAATGATTGTTACGCACTTCCGGAGATCGACGAGAAAGTCTATAACCTCGCACCATTTCGATGGAAGTGTTTTCTCGATTGTTACAAAGGCTACCACCAGGTACAGATGGCAATCAAGGACGAAGATAAAACGGAATTCCGCACGCCTACCGGGAACTACTGTTACACAAAAATGTCGTTCGGGTTGCGCAACGCGGGCGCAACCTATCAAAAGTTGATGAACGACACTTTTCGCGGTCAAATAAGCAAAAGTGTCGAAATCTATATGGACGACCTGGTCGTCATGAGCATGGAGGAAGACGCCATGCTCAATGATATTGAAAGAACATTCCAAACTCTGCGAAGCGTCAACATGAAGCTCAATCCAGGGAAATGCTCATTTGGAATGGAAGAAGGCAAGTTCCTTGGATTCATCGTAACTAAAGATGGATTCAAGGTGAACCCGGAAAAAGTTCAGGCGATCGAGCGCATGCCATCGCCTTCCACGATGAAAGAAATGCAACGACTAGCCGGCAGGCTAGCCGCACTGAATAGATTCTTAGCCAACCATGCAGCTAAGTCTTATCCTTTCATCAAGACCCTGCGAAACTGCTTAAAAAAGGAGCAATTCCAATGGACCGCAGAGGCCGAAAACGCTTTCCGGGAGATGAAAGAATGTTTGATTCAACTCCCAACTCTAACCGCACCACGCAAGGGTGAACCGCTTATTTTGTACATATCTGCCACAGACAACGTAGTAGGCGTGGTACTCATAGTGGAGCGCGAGGGAGTCCAAACACCCATCTACTATATCAGCAAAATGCTCAACGACCCTGAGACAAGATACTCCATCATGGAGAAGTTGGTACTGGCACTGGTGCACGCATCGAGATGGTTACGACGTTACTTTGCAAACCACGTCATCACGGTGTTAACCAACTATAGGATCGGTCCGATCCTAACCAAACCCGATATCTCTGGGAGATTAGCAAAATGGGCAATTGAGCTAGGCGCACACACACTGAATTATAAGCCGCGCCCAACAATCAAAGGTCAAGTTCTAGCTGATTTCGTTGCCGAAATACCGGCAATCCGCATTCAGGAGTGCGAAGAAGAGAAAAACCCTACACCACCACCATCCACCTCAGAAACCTGGGCACTATATACCGATGGTGCATCCAACGAGGATGGTGCAGGTGCGGGTCTGAGACTCGTCAACCCCGATGGCCAAGAGCTTACCTATGCAATCCGCCTCGACTTCAAAAGCAAAAATACAGAGGCAGAATATGAGGCTCTACTGGCAGGGCTACGTCTGGCAGTCAAACTTGGCGTCCAACATTTGGAAGCACACGTCGACTCACTATTGGTTGCAGGGCAGATGCGCGGCGACTATGCTGCAAAAGGGGATATCTTGATCCTCTACCTCGAACAAGCCTTGCAACTGAAGTCAAAGTTCACTTCCTTCAATATCCGCCATATCAACAGGAGTGAAAACAAACCCGTGGATTCACTGTCAAAACTCGCATCCACCAGCTTCCAACACCTGGCAAAAGAGGTACGCATCGAGATTCTGTAAAATCCCTCAGTACCCCTGCGCCAAGTCAATGTCATCCAGTACGGTACAACATCCTGGATGACACCAATCATTGCATACTTGCAATTAGGTGTTACTCCCGAAAACAAGGCAGAGGCACGTAAGTTGAAACACAAAGCGTGTCATTATCAGATGGGAGACGGTATCTTATACCGTAAATCGTACCTATGGCCACTCCTACGATGCGTCGACCCCCAAGACGTCACATACCTTATCAGAGAAATACACGAGGGAATATGTGGCATACACGCGGGCCCACGTATGGTGGTGGCCAAAATTATGAACGCCGGGTATTACTGGCCCAGTATGCACCTGGATGCAGTCAAAGTCTTGCGCAAGTGTTCTAATTGTCAGCGGCATGCTCCCAAAACCTTGCGCCCCAAGAATAACCTGATCCCCGTCACCACCGCATGGCCATTCAAAAAATGGGCAATCAATGTGGTTGGACCATTTCCAGACGCACCTGGTGCGGTGAAGTTTATCATAGTGGCTGTTGATTACTTTACAAAATGGGCAGAGGCAAAACCGCTCACCTCAACCACCGCTATGATAACAAGGAAATTCATCTGGGAACATATCATCTGTCGTTTCGGCCTACCGATGTGCATAGTTACCGACAACGGTACCAACTTCGCTGTCGATGACTTTAAAAAATGGCTAAAGGAACTACACGTTGAACACATATTCTCCTCAGTGGCACATCCGCAAGGGAATAGCCAAGTAGAGAGTATCAATAAAAGTTTAGTCAAAGGCATCAAGGCACGGTTGATAACAGCCAGACGAGGCTGGGTCGATGAACTCCCTAGTATCCAATGGGCTCACAGGACAAGCCCAAAGACAAGTCACGGTGAGACACTCTTCAGCATTGTCTACGGCTCAGAAGCGGTGATCCCCGCGGAAGTAGGTATCCCCTCACCCCGAATGTTGGCTATCGACAAAATAGACAACAATGAGGAACACAGGGTTGACTTGGACCTCCTAGAGGAAAGGCGTGAAAATGCAGCCATTAACGAGGCCAAGTACAAAACCAAGCTGGAAAAGTACTACAATTCACGCGTCCGCGTTTGTACTTTTAACCCAGGAGACTACGTCCTTCGCGATAACGAAGCATCTAATGCAGAACGCCTAGGGAAACTTGCCCCCAAGTGGGAAGGACCCTACCTCATCCAAGAGGTCCTGGGAAAAGGCGCGTATAAACTACAAACGCTAGAAGGCGAACCTATCCCGCGTACATGGAATGCATAACAGCTCCGACGCTGTTACATGTAAGCCATGTTTTCACATTTGACATGTAACCGATCGGGCCGCAGGCCATTTGCAAAATAAATAAATGAACGATTGAATGCAATATTGTTTATTTCCTTCTATTACAAATGTGTGTCCTACTTCGCGGTATCTGCAAAAACAGATTGGCAAAATCTTCATTCGCGATACCCACACAAAGTGGTAACCACACATAAATATTGTAATAGGCCAGCAAAGGCAAAACATTAAATGTCTATCCGGCTGGATACGCACATACGGTTTTCACAAAGCCTACACAATTCCCATACCCTAACGGGATAAAAACAGGAATTGATTAATACTCATATGACAAAAGTATAGAGTATACTTAACCGCGCTTTACAACGGGTAGAGTTCTTCATACTTGCATATCACCTAGATATGCAATAGGCAAATGCAGACTTAGTGTTATTCACAATAACATTAACGCATACAAGTTCAAACACGCAAGTAGAAAAAAACACTTGTACAACTTGAACGAAACGGTTCTTTATATTCAAAAAATTTCTACACCTATGCGGTGCACAAGAGATTTACATAAAGTTCCTAATATTTACATCAAGGAAACAAAAAAGGGCACACAGGCTAACCTAGTCCTTCTTTGTACCGCTGGACTCCGCACCACCCTTGCCGTCGCCAGCGGTCTCTTCCTCATCTTCCTCATCAGCATATAACAACCGCAAGCGGTCCACTTAGTCTTCCGCTTCCAAACATTTATCAAGTTCCTCAAGGCAGCAATAGACATGTCGTTGTACGCTGCAAGAGTGGCAGCAAGATGCGCTTCGGTATCCACACCATGGAAGCCAGACCTTTCATCGGTATATTTGCCTTGGGCTAAAACGTTGATATGACTGATGCAACGGTTGTAGCCAGCTTTAAAACCAGCCTCCCGTGCACGCAGCCTAATCTGCTCTACACCAGCTGCGTTCTCAGGCGCGTCAAGGATAGCCCGAACAATCTGCAAAGCACAAGCAATACAGTTATCACAGGCAAATCTAAATAAAAGCAAAGGCACCGGATACTTACATGCCCAATACCGTGATCACGCATCCAATCACGATCGTCCTTGAGCTGATCGAATGAAGAAACAAGGTTATCCCTAGCCTCGACAGCCTCCCTTGCCCGCGCTTCAGCTACAGCAGCACGGGCAGTGACCTCCTCAATAATGGCCACCCGGCTCCGCACTTCAGCCTTTCAACAAGTAAAAAACAAGTATACAAAGATAATCAATCATATTTGTGGAATACATATACAAATTCAAGAGCAAAAGAAACTCATACATGGAGGCCCTTAATAGTTTTGGTTAAGTTGGTGCGGTCAGCATTGGCCTCTTCAAGAGCCTTGGCAGTGCGAGCCTCCGCTTCCTTGGCCTCTTTGGCAACCGTATCAGCTGCGGCTTTCTCCTTAACCAGAGCAGCATTCGCTGCCTTGACATTAGTAAGCTCCTGACGAACACAAAACAGCGTTTCATTCTGTTTGGCCCAAGATTCTTTCCAAGTCTTGCTCTCGTTAGAAAGTGTTTCTTTCCAACTCTTGCACTCATCAGAGAACAGTTTGGCGAGAGTACGAACTTGTTTAAGGCCAGCAGTTGCGGCCCACTCCTCAGTCTGCTTATGCTGCTCAAAGGCAGCCTTATCCCTTTTGAGCTGCTCTGCATCCTTACGCACAGCCTTAACCAATTCTTCAGCCTCAGCCAGCAAGCGAGCAGTTTCCTCCTCCTTGCGCCCCAGCACCTTGTAGTCTTCCATAATGGCATTCGCCATTATGGAACTCCCCACAAGCATGGAGGATAGTTGATTGATCCGGAGCTCACGTGGCAAACCACGGGCCCGGTTAACTTCAAACGGGGTGCCCAAACCACCCAAAATCTCCCTACACGCGGAGGGATCAACAGAAATATCATCCCCTTGCATCACATTCCAAGGGGGACGGTGATAGTTCACAGCCCGGTCTTCAGTGTAAGTGCGGTAGTAGAACTCCAATTCAGACTCTTCAGGCTGAATAGGAGGCCCTTTGAAACCCGCACCCCCAGAAGCAGAACCGGAAGCCTTCTCGGCAGTAGGATATTTTTTCTTCTCAGCATCAGAAAATTTCAGGTTCAGATCATCAGTATCCTGCGGGGAGATCGGATTATTATGGGAATCCACCGTATCAAAGATCTGGGCCACAGCTTTCTTTCCGGTATCCTCGGCCCGCGTAGAGGGCTCAGGCACCACTACAATGGAAGGGCTTCTGGTGAATTCTTTATTAACCCCCACATCCACAGCTGTGTCGTGCGGGGGGGATGAGGAGCATCAAACAAAGAGAACCCTTCATCTTGTGGTTCTGCAGACAATGCAACAATAACCATCAAGTACAAGTTACAATAACAAAACACTTGTAAAGGTTATGAATCACTTACCAGACGTAACCGCAGGCTTCGCCTGAGAAACAGCAGTTGTCTGTTTAGTCTGTATCCTCGGACGCTTCTTCTCACCGGCACCAGCAGCCTTATCATCTATCTTTCTCTTCTTCTTCTCATCAGTAGGTTTGGAACCCGCAGAGGATCCACCTGCCGCCGCACCACCACCGGGAACACCCAAACCCTCAAGGGTGTCAGATACTACCACGTAATCGATATATCTGCGGAAACGAGAACGAGAGATACCTGCCACCTGCGGCACCAAAGGAGGAACAACAGCAGCCTCAGGCTTTTTCTTGCCGCGACCCCGCACGGCTTTCTCCACATGCTTCTTCTCTGCATGCTTCTTGGGGGCACCTTTCACCACAAATTCCCCCAAGGTACCAAGAGTACCTGCGTTTAAATCATCAAACAAACAAATAAGAAAGGAGAACTTCTTTACAAAGCGAGTAAGGAAATTGCAGACAATACCTTTGCCATGCGGCAAGGGTACCGACAGCCTCTCGCGATCAGGAACGCGGAAGTTATTGACAATGATCAGGTTAAACCCTTTTTCACCTTCCGCGCACCGCACTATCTCAACCTTGCCTGTGAAGTTCGGGTTAAATATCCTCCATAGCACAGCATCCTCTGATAGTATACTTACAAAATCAGTAGCAAACAAGGAAGTAAGGAAACCGCACAAAGGTAAAAATGCTTACCACCACTCTTCTCCCGTACAACGGGCCTTGACCTCCTATCAGGCCTGGTCAACATCATCCGCAGCATCCACAACTGCGAGTTGTCCAGTTTCTTGAACTCAATGGTTTCCAGCCTGGGGAACCACGCAACCGTCTTCGCACTAGGAAGAGCAATATCCTCCGCAGGGATGGTATCATTCACATTCCGCAAGGTCATGTTAGCAACAACCGCGGCAACCTTAATGTAGAAGAACTTGGTCTTCCACTTTGTAATACCCTTCGGAGGGGTCATCAGCTTAGGGCTCCCATACCGTTGGCCAAAAGAAAAGAACCCGGTGTTCACCATCAACTGGTAGAACCGCCGAAAATTTTCAACGGTAATCTCCAAACCAAGAGCACGAAAAGTGTACTCAAAATGCCTGATTTGAATCATCCCGAACGGACTCAGTTGAGAGATATGGAGCTTGTAAAACTCCAAAATATCAGCAACAAACACAGTCAATGGTAACCGGAGATTACCATCAACGAAGAAATCGGCCCACATGGTGACGTAATCGGCCGAAGCATCCGCACCGATCTCACCTTCATGTGGGTGGACAGCCCCATACTCCTGGGGCATTTGAATACTTGTCATCAGGGTGTCAAACTGACCCTTAGACCACTTCAGGACTGGTAGCCCCCCCCCCCCCCCGGGGCACTACCACCTTCTTCTTCCTCTTCCGCCGCCGTCGGCGATGAAGGATCCGGGTTTTCACCCTCAGCAGTATGTGGGTTTGATGGTTCAGCCGTCAGGAAATGTAGTGAAGAAAACAGAAAATGAGTTTAAAAACTCACACCTCACCGGAATTTCAACAAAGTCTATCGGAGAAGATGAAGAATGCTCTCTTTCCCTCACCGGAAAATTTTTCAAATTTTGAACAAGTGAGGAGAAATCAAACGGTTTCCCCTTATATACCCATCGCAATTAATGCGATGCAGTAACTGACCCATCACGTACAAAAAAGGGTGAATTATGCGACGCCACGTGTTCAGCGGCGGTTCCGCTGACGGTTACCACGCGCGAGTGGCCGCCCACGTGCCTAACAACATGAGACTTTTACACTCCTTGCTACAGTGCATTTATGACCTCGGGCAGTGCAAACGTCCTTTCATTTCAGCACATGACAGAATCCTACCAACTTTCACCAACTTACACGTGCGTCCAGCCACGTATGCTGCACAAAAGCGACAACATTATCCAAACATAAGCGGCATGCGGTTTCTCTGGTTTACCGCTTCATAACCCATACCGCATGTCGTTTTTTACATACCCCTCAAAAAAGGCAAAAATAAATATCTCTACATTATGTAAAGGGGTATAACCAATGTCCGCATATACCTACGAGCACACGTGGAATATGCGGAGATGACACACACGAGCCCATACAGGTGTGTCAGATACTCAGAACCAGCGTGGTTCTTTGGACTGCGAAAACCGCTTCTCAGGATGCGGCAGACCGCATCCCATGCAAGCTTCTCCAAGTTTCAAATCCCTCGTGTCCGGTTCACAACCACAGAGGGGACGCAAACAGCTTCTCCTTAGGATAAAGGACAAGTATGCTGAGCAACCACACATCAGCAACCCTGACTCCTGATCCTTCAAGAGCCACATACAAGCTTCAAACTCTCTAGAAGCGAGTTCTTTGCTGTAAACCGCAGACACTCACGAGTAGCTGCGGCGAAATACAAATACGCAAACGGTAGCTACGGAAGAGCCACGACTAAACCACCACGCGGTTGATCAAAGCTACTTCCAGGAAAACTGCTTTCCAACTATGCGTGAAGGAAAGTGGTTACAGAATGAATACAGACGAGTGTCACCCAGATTCCCAAGTATCTAGGGTGATCTCCTTCGGCAACACTACTTAAAGGAAAACTACTTTCCACCAAAGCGTGAAGGAAAGTAACTGAGGAACAGTGGTAACAAGTCTGCTTATGACTCTGTTTGCCCACCTATGGACCGCATAGAATAAACAATGGTGGGCACTACCATTCCTATGACCATGTTTATTTGCCCATAGTCCAGATTCACATTGTTCAACCAAACACGGCCAACAATGACGCAAGTACCCCACGTAGCTCGACCACACATGGCCAACGATGTGCAGCAACGAAGTAACCGCAAAGGACGTACGGTTACTGTAACACCCGTTCTTATAATTTAAGGTTTAATGAATCTTTTACGAAAACAATCATGTAATTACGATTACATATACATTGGAAATACGGGTTTACTAAAAGTTTTACAAATCATAAGTTATTCTACATAACGTGATCGAATTCGTTGTTTAAAATTTACAACGTGGCAAAGTGCGGAAGCGTGTATCTTTATCGTGTTCGGTTCTTCGCTGAGCTTGATCATCTTCCGGCATCCAAAAGTACCTATATTCCATAAACATGAAATACTTTAGTCAAACGGGGTTTAAAAACGTGTCTAAACGAGTCCGTGAATTTAAACTAAATAAAATATACTTTGTTTTTGGGTCCACCGTAACTCAGTATGTAACCATCGTAATCATATCAGCTCCACCGTAACTTACGGTGGCATGACTAAATCAAGTATACGCAATCATATGTCTTTTTCTGGATTAATAATGACATTATTAATGTGCAGCGATTTTCTATACAGCTGCTGTAATTGACCATTATGACCCATTCAAAGTCCGAACTAGATTAACATGTTCAAAGATGGATCGTAGAAAACTTCAATACCTTCGCAAGCATATAAGGTACACCTTCTAACGAATTTTCTATGATTTTATATGATTTTTATAAAATCAGCACAGCAACTATATTTTCATTTTTCAAACAGCTTTCAAGGTTTTGAACAGCTGTTTAATTCATTCTTTTGGCCTATTTAACAACCACATTTGTTTCTTATGATTGAAAACAGTAAAAAAATTACTTCATAAGCTTTCCGAAAAGGTATAGAACACCCAAATCGGATAAACGGTTGATTTTATATGATTTTTTAAAGATTAGTCGAAATCCGTATAAAAAGCTGCGGAAATCATGTTTAGGGTCATTTTAAATTCGAACCAAACCATCAAATGCAACCCATTTCCATGGCTAAAACCCTTATTAAACTCTTGGTAATGGTTAGAAACCTATAACAAATATAATGACCATCGTCCGTAACATTTGGTTTACCTATTAAGGTAACCAAAAACTTATTTTAGACTTCGTTTAACTCTCATTAGCCTTACATTTAAATGAGAGTTATCTTATTATGCGTACCTGGCTCGGATCATTACATTGACCCATTTAAGTACCTTGCCTCAATATCTACTAAGTAATAGCGATGTAAATATCCACTCGATATTTATTTCTGAAATCAAACAACTCATCAAACCATTAGTCGATATTGTCAAAAGTGATATTTTCACCTTTTGACCCGTTGGTCTAAATGACCGATAATATTGGCGAGATAAAGCTTATTGCCATCTCGTCTACACGACTCGTTCCGATTTACACTGCACGGTCGTTTTAACTATAATTCACCTCTTAACGCTTTTTGGCCTAATAAGGCTTACGAAATATGTATCTTTCAAAACCAATAATTATTGTCAACAAGTGTCCAAATTTTAATTTTACCCTTATTGGTTATCTTGTTCCGTACGACTACACGCCGGAAACACCATATCTCAACTTTCCATTTGTCTTGTTCGAAATCAAAACAACAAAAGGACATTCTAAACTATATGACTAGTGTAAGCTATACTTACCTCGCATCCGAACTATGCTTTTCCTTTCCTTCTTGATTTGTTTGATCCGCTCCCTCATCAAGCTTCCGCCTAGCTTGTTACGCGTCAAACTATCATCATTCACAAGGTGGTTAGATTAGTCATTTCAATTCACGACTATTCCACCTCACGTATTTTCTATGTCGAAACTACTATTTGACTTTATCATTGGTTAGTTTGACTTTTTAAAAGTCAATTGACTTACCAACATATTCATATGCACATTTGGTTCATTGAACTCACTTAGGCATATTTCATCCAAACTCTTAACAAAAATCAATTTTTTACATACTAACTTAGTAAGCCGCGATTTCATTTAGGCATTTCATATCAACGAAAATTGGCTGTTTTTGGTGACTTGTTTAACCTGTTTACAAGTCTTCAAAAATTATGATTTTTTTATGTGGCGTACCTCTCGGAGGGTTAGCCCTTGAGTTAAAATTTCAAGATCTAACTCTTTACCAAAAATTCGTGAAAATTCATTTACTAAGCTGCAATCAGATTCGTCACTTCTGACTGCAGCTTACGGAAAAATTCATTAAAAATTTCTCGTTTATCCGATTGACGAAATTCCAATTGGCGATTCTTTTAATCGCTTAAAACTTTCTACAGTAAGAATTTGAGATCATAACTCAATTCCTAAATTGAGTTATGACATTCGTGATGGGCTGCAATTTCTGTCAGAAAACGCAGCTTGAACCTTTGATACGGAAAAATTCATAAAACGCTCGATTTTCGTCGAAAAAATGCGATTCCAGTGGGGTTTTAAAGATATTTCCTGGAATTACATTCTAGACTCAAGAAACACATTATTTTATCACTTTTTGTCCAGGTTACAGCCAATACAAATCGGCTGTAAATTCTGATCAAGAATCGTTTGAATTCAGCTTTCAATTTAAGCTTGTTCTTGACATCATAACACTATTTTTTTGCAATCAAAACCATAAAAACATCTCATACATGAATTTAGTATCAACAAAAACTTGAGCTAAGCATGATTTCGACATATACTTGTCTAGGGCTTACTCCTAGACACTATATTGTTCCTATTCCATGCAATTAACAAACATGCATCATCAATTTTCAGATTTCCTAATTTCGTGAGATTTTCAAGTTGAGAGTTTTCATCAAATTTTACATACCTTGTAATCCTCTTGTGATGAGGATCAATAATCTATGCTCGAATTTCGTTTTGGACCAGATTTGCACCTCCAATTGAGAGTTTTAGTGAACTTTTCTAGGGTTTGAGAGTGGGGTGTCGCCCCTGCTCATTCTTGATCGACCAGAACCCCCAAATGGGGTGTTTTGTTTTTATTTTTAATTAAAATCAATAATATAAGTTTCAATTTTAACAATATTGGCCCCTCTAATTTGGTTAGTTAATTAAGTAGGGCACAACCTACTTATTTCTAACAATATTCCCCACTTATTAACTAGGTTAAACATTCCTAGTTAAATTAGTGGGTTCGGGAAATCTATAACCAAGTTTATTTCAGGTCCCGTTAACTCGGGCCTTCTATCACTTTATTTCTTAAAAGCTTTTTATTCACTTTTTGTTTATTATTAGGATTAATTATTTAAATCCTAATATTTACCGGGTAAATTTTTTTTTACCACTAACGGTATTTTACCCGTCAGTAATATTAACGTGGTTTGCTTACCAAACCCGTTTTTGGGGTGTTACAGTTACTTGAGAGCTAAACCGCAAGGACGTGCGGTTACTTGAGAGCTAAACCGCAGAAGACGTGTGGTTACTTGAGAGTTAAACTGGAAGAACACGATCACCCCACAAAGCAGGGATCATCGTTGAAGGTCCAGTTGATAAACATAGAGCTTGAGCAAAGTACTCACACCATTGCATCAGCTAACGCAGAGGTTACAACTAGAGTGGCGATCACGGACATCTTCCGTCACCATCTCAAAGGTTGGTTCGAACCCTGCTAACATATTCAGTCACCGTCTCAAAGGTTGGTTCGAAAAACCAACAGGTGGCTGATGACATCAGAGAAAGGTAGACCATATTACCAGATCAAATCCTTTGGCTGAGAATTCCGCATCAGACGAAACTTGCTCACCGATACGAAAGAGACGTCACACGACTCTACCGGACCCCCAACTTGATTTACATGAAGAAGAAGCCATCCGCATGGCCCATATTCTACCTTCTAGACACCATAGTCCAATATTCCTCCCACATGCAAAATACATCATTTGACTTTTAAAATAATTAAAATTACAATGTTAGGATCTATCATTTATTCATCTTTGTACATAAAACATAAAACTGTTTTATAAACATGAGGTAGAAAGTAGTTAAACGAGTCATAATCATGTTTGAAACTTATGTTGTGCGCGCCGTCAGAAACCTGTTAAACCTGTTAAGACACGATTTGCCAGCCTTAATCTAAAGGTTACACCTTTTAAGTTCTAAAAATACCTTGATTTAAAAAAGTCCATCCAACCCACATGACTACCACCGTCTAAAACACCGTAAGCACATAAAAGACAATGTAACTAACGCCATAAATCAACTCACAATCCGACATCTCCTCAGCTCATTAACAACCCCCTTAGCACAAAATCCAAAAAAAACACACCAAAAAAACACCTAATACACGACATTTGGTCTAACTCAGCACAAAACCAACAAACAAAACACACACAAAAGCATTATAGAAGATCTACCTTCAAAATCTGCAATGATGATGTTGATGGTTGATGATCGTGGGATGTTTTGACGAGTCTGCTTCGAGGCTGGTCGCACAACAGGACGTTCGTTATTGAAGTTGATTGCACAACAAGATAATGACGTTTGTACAGGTTGCTCGCACAATAGGATTATTGCATAAGCAGGGTTTTATTGGGTTTTGTCCTTCATCGCACAATCAGGGGTGTATCGGGCTTTTGTCTTGATCATCTGGTTTCGATGATGATCCTCGCACATTTGTCGATGCAGACAAAATTGGGTTTGTTGGGTTTGAAGCGGGTTTGTTAAAAACGAGATATAGTTTTTTATTTGTTTATTTATTTATTTATTTTTTGCGTTTGAAGTGGGGCCCACCAGTTAGTTCATATATTTTGTGGGGATTATTTTTTCCCATTATCTAATATAAATTAGCAATTTTACTAAATTACTCGTAACCTGTTAGTGTGACAACCCTCATAATTACATGTATTCGTACGATTTATTAATGATAATTAAAGTGCTTAATGATTGTGCTGAATTACTTAACTGCTTTCTGATTTACTGCGTCATACTTACATGTGCTTGTTAACATACTAGTCTTGTGCAGAAAATTGACTAAATGGTCCTGTATGCTTTCCTAAGTATTGGGAATCAATAGTGTTACAAAAAGATATACATAGGACACTATATGGAATAACTTAGCACTTTAACGGAACGGTATCTAACCGAACAACCGGACATTACCCGGAACACTAAAATATTACCAGAAACATTGTTTCACTTTTTCTGAGCTAGTTATTGTTCCCGGACACTTAAACACATTACAAAATACATGGTACACACTAAACATTAGATCTTACACTTTAACCTTCCACTAATTGATTTATATACCAAGTAATTTTCATTTTACCCCCCCCCCTCCCTTGTGCCATAACCGGCCCCTAGTGGCCCCACTCCAAGATTTTTATAAATCTTCTAAAATCCCCTAAATGATCCTTTCTTGGAAGTTAAAAGATCATGTTGGTACTTGTTGGAACATCTTATCCATTGGATAAAACTCAAGAGACTTGAGTATATGTGCCATACACCTTCATCATCTTCATCACAACTTCACAAACTCCTTCTCCCATCTCCATAAGCTCACGACCGAAACCCCCTATATCTTCACCACCATTTTTGATTAAGCTTCATCCAATCCAAGTATATTACAAGGTGTATCAAGGTGTTCAACGAAGCTCGGTGTTCACGGATCATCAAGGACCTCATTCACAAGCTTTTATCCTTCATATTTTCACTAGTGTTCTTCCCTAGCTTTAAGCTAGTTGTAAGGCTTCTTTGATCTTTGTTTACTCCATGTTTTAGTGGTTAAAGATTACACTATGATGAAATAACTTGAACACTAAAAGACTTGAATCTTGAAACATAAGCCTAAAGAAGATGAAACATGATGTAATATTGTTAGTATGATGTTGTTTGGTATATGTTGATGCTTGCTTGTTGGTTACTAGTAATATGATGATTGATCATCATATGGAACTTGTTAGAGCGTGATTAAAAGCATGGTTTAACAAGTTTGGAATGATTATGTGCTTTCATGAAATAATCATCTCCTAGACTAACATGAACTTGAAAGTAAAAATGATTTTCTTACAAAGTAATAAACCTAGTGAACTAGTAAACTTGTAAACCCAAGACTTGTGAATGATTTTCCTAAATAAACCAGGTTTAAAAGACGGTTTTTGAAAGATTGTGATTCTTAGATATACTTGCACTATTTTGGAAAATAAAATAAGTATATGGATGCTAGTAAAACAAGAAGATGTGGTAAATAAATATTTTTGTAAAATGTGTTCACAAGTTGTGAACATCTAAAGATCCCGAGAATGAGATTTTAAATAAAGTAAACACACTTTGGAGGGTAATTAAACTCCCTAAACGCCTCACCAAGTTACTACGCGTTTTTATGAGACATCAAGTTCATGTTGGCTTGTAAATGAAATAGTTTGCTCTTGGTAAATTGTTGTTGTTTGTTGAATGATTTTTGGAAAAGAAAATGATATGCTTATTAGCATGGATGCCTCCATTTACAAAGGAAACTATGGCGAAATTTTCTAAAAATTCCAACACATAGAAAATATTTTCTAACAAGTGTATTTTTTACTATGATCCTTCCACAAAAGTGAGAGTGGGACATTTGAATGGTGTGGTATGTGATAGAAGTAGTGAGTAGATAAACCGTACGTAGGATACGTGTTATGCATGCACGAAAAACTGATTGTTATCTGTACCTTATTAGGACGTGCTTGATTTCTGATTATTAGAGTAACTAATCTAACCGAGCAAACCAAGGTGAGTTCACACTCTTTCTAAGGCATGGGATTCCCGGTGGTTGGGAATGGGTTAAGAAACTAAAACGGAACCTGCATATTCTCCTTAGGTAGGATATGTACCTCCATCCTCCATGGGTAGGATGACAATATTAATCCTGCGTATTCTCCTTGGGTAGAATACGTACGTTCGTCCTCCTTGGGTAGGACAACAACCTTAAACTACTAGCCAAAACTCTATCACCTAAGTCCCTCATTTTATATCGACTTAATCGCCAAGGCCGATGGCGAGCGGGTCATTAGTTAATAGCGCTATTAGGTTTGACAAACCTCACACCGTGCCAGTAGGACGGGCGTGTACTAATGGATCATGGCAAACAGTCAATGATGATAGACATTGACTTAGGGCACAACTTATTTTCGTCAGTAGTCGATATGGTAACGGTCTAGTGGTTCACATGGGGAAGCCCCCACTAATTATGGGTATGGTTTGGGAAAGAAGGAATTGGTTAATCATATTTTCAACTATGGGGTAACCCCCACGGCAAGTAAGCCAGCTAAAGACAAACTATGTTTTCGAAAGCAACCTAAAACAAACACCCAACTGTGAACTCGCTCAACTTTGTTGTTGATTTGTTGTTACATGTCTTGCAGGTCGTTAGGTGCTTATGGAGCTTGCACTAGGAGGAGTGATCGTTGTGGGACATGGACTGTTGAGTTCCATGTTAAACATTTAAACTTATGAACTTATTACTTATGTTTGGGTTTCACGTTTTATGCTTCCGCTGTTAACTTAAAGTTGTTTACTTTCTTTTGGACACCAATTATATTGTGGTGGGTTTTATGTACTTAATTACGTTGTTCAATATGATTGGTGGCTTGATCCTGGTCATGTCACGCCTCCAAGCGGTGATACTCCGCATGGTGGATTTTTGGGGTGTGACAGATTGGTGTCAGAGCCATTGGTTATAGTGAACTTGGTTTTAAAAAGGGAAAAGCTTTTTGACAATACCAGACTATAACCTGTACAGTGCTCAACGATCCACAACGACGCTTCGCTCCACGTGCAAGACTCGACACAATAGATGGTATGATTTATGTTTATGTTGTCTGTTTGATAGTTCACATAGTGCATTAGTTAACGTGATAACTGCTATTTGAACCATGTGTGCTTACTCTCTTCTGTCATCCCACGCTTACGCACTTTCACGACACTTTTCTCACTTATGTTGCTTCGTTGTGAAGATCATGAGTGGATGTTTAAACTTGACTCAAGCCCAGCTGACGGCTTTAATCAACGAACGAGTGGCTTAGGCACTCGCAGCTGTCCCTGCAGGAGGTCAACATGCTCAGCCTCCCGTATGTACATTCAAAACGTTCATGGATTGCCGACCTAGTACTTTCAGCGGCACAGAAGGAGCTGTAGGTCTTCTTCACTGGTTCAAGAAGATTGAGTCTGTTTTTTAGATGTGTGAATGCCCTGAATATCGTAGGGTGAAAGTTGCTACTGGAACACTCGAGGGTGCTGCGTTAACCTGGTGGAAAGCACAGGTTCAACTGCTAGGGCTGGCGGTAGCTAATGCCACCCCATGGAACGACTTCAAAGATTTGATCAAAGAGGAGTACTGTAGTCGTGATGACATCCACAAGCTAGAGGTGGAATTTTTCAATTTGAAGATGACGGGGTCTGAAATCGAGGCATACACAAAGAGATCGAACGAATTAGCGATCTTGTGTCCTACTATGGTGGATCCTCCAATCAAGCGTATCGAGCTGTACCTTAAGGGTTTAGTTCCAGAAATTCAGAGCCACGTGACCTCGGCTAATCTTGGCACCATTCAGTAAATCATTCGGTTGGCTCATCGTCTCACTGATCAGGCAATTGAGCAGAACAAGCTGCCAAAGCTTATTAGCGCTACTACTACCTCAGATGCTCCCAATGATAACAAGCGCAAGTGTGATGGAAATTCGGGCAAGGGTTCTACTTCAGTTCAGTCTCAGCCCCAGCAGCGAAAGACAGATGAGTACAGGAGCCCTAGTCAGCAGTCTTCTGGGAATCAAGGTCAGGGTGGATACAAGGGAAATCACCCTAAGTGCAATCGATGTAATTTGCACCATAGCGGGCCGTGCAACAAGGGTCGTTGTCAGAGATGTAACAAGCTGGGTCATGAAGCCAAGGATTGCAGGAGCTCACGTTCTGCGAATCAGAATCGTCAACAGCAGCCACAAGCCCCACAGAATCAGCAGCAGCAACAGCAGGGTAATAGGGGATGCTATCAGTGTGGTGCTGAAGGTCACTTCAAGAGAAACTGCCCCCAGCTGAACCAGAAACAGAACAACAACAACAATCAGGGGAACGGAAACAATAATGGAGGAAACAATGATGACAATGGAGCCAGGGGACGTGTTTTCGTGCTAAGTCAGGGTGACGTGAGGAAAGATCCCAACGTTGTGATGGGTAAGTTTCTTCTGGATGATTTCTTTGTTACTGTTTTATACGTATTCATGTGCCGATACTAGTTATGTGTCCTTAAAAGTTAGTCAAATGCTTAAGCGCACCCCAACACTTTTGACCACCAAACACATGGTAGAGCTAGCAAAAGGTAAAAGCTTAGAAGCCACACACATAGTTAAGGGTTGTAATCTTGTTCTTGCTGATCAAACCTTTTCTATCGACCTCATTCCTATCGTTCTGGGTAGTTTCGACGTTGTTATTGGGATGGATTGGTTATCTCATCAGCAAGCGGAAATTCTTTGCAACGAGAAGATTGTCCGCATCCCTCGTTCTGGTGAAGAACCCCTCGTGATTCGTGGTGACAAAAGTGGTGCTATTGTGGGCATCATCTCTATCCTTAAAGCCCAGAAGTGGTTGCGAAAGGGCCACACTGCTATTCTAGCCCTCGTTTCTGATACATCTTCGAAGGAAAAGAAGATAGAAGACATTCCTATTGCGCGCGACCTTCCTGAGGTATTTCCTGAGGAATTACCTGGTCTTCCGCCTCATCGACAAGTCGAGTTTCAAATCGAGCTCGCTCTTGGAGCAGCGCCCATAGCTCGAGCACCTTATCGTTTAGCTCCATCAGAACTTGAAGAACTATCCTCGCAACTACAAGAACTCTTGGAAAAGGGTTTCATACATCATAGCTCTTATCCTTGGGGAGATCCAGTGTTATTCGTGAAGAAGAAAGACGGTACCTTCAGAATGTGTATTGACTACTGCGAACTCAACAAGGTGACCGTGAAGAATCGTTATCCTCTTCCACGCATTAATGACTTATTCGACCAGTTGCAAGGGTCGAGCGGCTATTCCAAGATTGACCTGAGGTTAGGTTACCATCAACTGAGAGTCCGAGACGAGGATATCTCTAAAACAGCATTCAGGACTCGTTATGGGCATTACGAATTTCTGGTTATGCCTTTCGGATTGACGAATGCACCTGCGGTCTTCATGGATCTCATGAACAGAGTGTGCAAGCCTTACCTGGATAAGTTTTGTCATTGTATTCATCGACGACATCCTGATCTATTCTAAGAGTCAGGAGGAAGACGAACGACACCTGAAACTTATTTTGGAACTCCTTCGAACAGAGCAGGTGTATGCCAAATTTTTGAAATGTGACTTCTGGCTTCACGAAGTCCATTTTCTAGGCCACGTGGTAAACAAGGATGGAATTCATGTGGATCCATCCAAGGTTGACTCGATCAAGAACTGGCCTGCACCCCGTACACCAACAGAAATCCGCCAATTCTTGGGTTTGGCAGGATATTACAGAAGGTTTATCAAGGATTTCTCAAAGATTGCGCAACCTCTCACTTCATTGACTCAGAAGGGTGTCACCTATCGTTGGGGTGATGCACAGGAATCTGCTTTTCAGCACTTAAAAGAGAGACTTTGTAGCGCACCTATCCTCTCATTGCCTGAGGGCACAGATGATTTTATGGTTTATTTGCGACGCTTCCATCCAAGGATTGGGCTGTGTGTTGATGCAACGAGATAAAGTCATTGCTTATGCATCACGCCAACTTAAGGTTCAGGAAAGGAACTGCGCTACGCACGACTTGGGATTGGGAGCAGTTGTTTTCGCACTTAAGATATGGAGACATTATCTGTACGGTACCAAGTGCACCATTTACACCGATCACAGGAATCTCGAGCATATCTTCAAGCAAAAGGAGTTAAACATGCGACAACGCCGATGGGTCGAGCTCTTGAATGATTATGAATGCGCAATCAAATACCATCCGGGAAAGGCCAATGTTGTGGCTGACGCCATCAGTCGTAAGGATACTACACCTAAGCGGGTGCGTGCGTTACAACTTACCATCCAATCTAGTCTTCCTACCCAGATACGAGATGCTCAGGTTGAAGCGTTGAAAGTAGAGAACATCAGGGCTGAGTCCTTACGAGGATCGAGGAAACGGTTAGAACAAAAGGAAGACGGCGCCTACTATGTAAACGGGCACATCTGGGTTCCACTCTATGGTAATCTACGTGAGCTTGTGATGGATGAGGCACACAAGTCTCGTTATTCAGTACATCCTGGTTTGGATAAGATGTACCATGGTCTCAAGACTACGTATTGGTGGCCTAGTATGAAAGCCAACATAGCAACCTACGTCAGTAAATGTTTGACTTGTGCGAGAGTCAAGATTGAATATCAGAAACCATCAAGCCTACTCCAATAACTAGAGATCCCGAAATGGAAATGGGAGCAAATTTCCATGGATTTTGTTACTGGCCTGCCTAGATCTCAACGCGGAAATGATACCATTTGGGTGATCGTGGATCGATTGACCAAGTCTGCACATTTTGTTGCTATCAAGGAAACGGATAAGTTTTCTACTCTAGCAGACGTCTACCTAAAGGAAGTATTATCAAGGCACGGAGTGCAAACCTCCATCATTTCTTATCGTGACTCACGTTTTACATCTAAATTGTGGTAAGCTATGCACAATTCCTTTGGTTCTCGATTAGACATGAGCACGACATATCATCCACAGACGGATGGGTAATCCGAACGCACCATCCAAACCCTTGAAGAGATGCTTAGGGCATGTGTAATCGATTTTGGTAATGGCTGGGAAAAACACCTCCCGTTAGTGGAGTTTTCGTATAACAACAGTTACCACACCAGTATCCAGGCCGCTCCGTTCTAGGCATTGTACGGACGGAAGTGCCGATCACCTCTTTGTTGGGCAGAGGTTGGTGACAGTCAAATCACTGGCCCAGAACTTGTAGTAGATACAACCGAAAAGATTGCTCAGATACGACAACGAATGGCGGCAGCTCGTGACCGTAAGAAAAGCTATGCTGATAAGCGAAGGAAACCACTCGAGTTCTAGGTTGGGGATCGAGTGCTACTTAAAGTCTCACCTTGGAAAGGTGTAGTTCGTTTTGGCAAACAAGGCAAACTCAACCCGCGATATGTTGGACCCTTCGAAATCATTGAGAAAATTGGCAAGGTGGCCTACAAGCTGAATCTACCGGCAGAAGTCAGCGGAGTTCACAATGTTTTCCATGTGTCGAATCTGAAGAAGTGTCTGTCATATGAGACCCTCATAGTTCCCTTAAAGGAGCTCACAATCGACGACCAGTTGCGATTCGTCGAGGAACCAGTTGAAATCACAGACCGAGACGTTAAGGTTCTCAAGCGTACCAGAATACCTCTTGTTCGAGTTCGTTGGAACTCCCGTCGTGGCCCAGAGTATACCTGGGAACGAGAAGACCAAATGAAACTCAAGTATCCCCAGTTGTTTAGGAAAGGTGCAACCACTACTGAGGCTGAAGCTACTGCAGAATTTCGGGACGAAATTCCAAACCAACGGGGGGATGATGTGACACTCCAGGATAACCAGGAAACCGCGCAACTTAACTAGCTTCTTCAGTAACCACGCGCTAAATTTCGGGACGAAATTCTCTTAACAGGGGGAGAATGTGACAACCCTCATAATTACATGTATTCGTATATTTATTAATGATAATTAAAGTGCTTGATGACTGTGCTGAATTACTTAACTGCTTTCTGATTTACTGCGTCATACTTACATGTGCTTGTTAACATACTAGTCTTGTGCAGAAAATTGACTAAATGGTCCTGTATGCTTTCCTAAGTATTGGGAATCAAAAGTGTTACAAAAAGATATATATAGGACACTATATGGAATAACTTAGCACTTTAACGGAACGGTATCTAACCGAACAACCGGACATTACCCGGAACACTAAAATATTACCAGAAACATTGTTTCACTTTATCTGAGCTAGTTATGGTTCCCGGACACTTAAACACATTACAAAATACATGGTACACACTAAACATTAGATCTTACACTTTAACCTTCCACTAAATGATTTATTTACCAAGTAATTTTCATTTTACCCCCCCCCCCCCCTTGTGCCATAACCGGCCCCTAGTGGCCCCACTCCAAGATTTTTATAAATCTTCTAAAATCCCCTAAATGATCCTTTCTTGGGAGTTGAAAGATCATGTTGGTACTTGTTGGAACATCTTACCCATTGGATAAAACTCAAGAGACTTGATTATATGTGCCATACACCTTCATCATCTTCATCACAACTTCACAAACTCCTTATCCCCTCTCCATAAGCTCACGGCCGAAACCCCCTATATCTACACCACCATTTTTTATCAAGCTTCATCCAATCCAAGTATATTACAAGGTGTATCAAGGTGTTCAATGAAGCTCGGTGTTCACGGATCATCAAGGACCTCCTTCACAAGCTTCTATCCTTCATATTTTCACTAGTGTTCTTCCCTAGCTTTAAGCTAGTTGTAAGGCTTCTTTGATCTTTGTTTACTCCATGTTTTTAGTGGTTAAAGATTACACTATGATGAAATAACTTGAACACTAAAAGACTTGAATCTTGAAACATAAGCCTAAAGAAGATGAAACATGATGTAATATTGTTAGTATGATGTTGTTTGGTATATGTTGATGCTTGCTTGTTGGTTACTAGTAATATGATGATTGATCATTATTTGGAACTTGTTAGAGCGTGATTAAAAGCATGGTTTAACAAGTTAGGAATGATTATGTGCTTTCATGAAATAATCATCTCCTAGACTAACATGAACTTGAAAGTAAAAATGATTTTCTTACAAAGTAATAAACCTAGTGAACTAGTGAACTAGTAAACTTGTAAACCCAAGACTTGTGAATGATTTTCCTAAATAAACCAAGTTTAAAAGACGGTTTTTGAAAGATTATGATTCTCACATATACTTGCACTATTTTGGAAAATAAAATAAGTATATGGATGCTAGTAAAACAAGAAGATGTGGTAAATAAATATTTTTGTAAAATGTATTCACAAGTTGTGAACATCTAAAGATCCCGAGAATGAGATTTTAAATAAAGTAAACACACTTTGGAGGGTAATTAAACCCACTAAACGCCTCACCAAGTTACTACGCGTTTTTATGAGACATCAAGTTCATGTTGGCTTGTAAATGGAATAGTTTGCTCTTGGTAAATTGTTGTTGTTTGTTGAATGATTTTTGGAAAAGAAAATTATATGCTTATTAGCATGGACGCCTCCATTTACAAAGGAAACTATGGCGAAATTTTCTAAAAATTCCAACACATAGAAAATATTTTCTAACAAGTGTATTTTTAACTATGATCCTTCCACAAAAGTCAGAGTGGGACATTTGAATGGTGTGGTATGTGATAGAAGTAGTGAGTAGATAAACCGTACGTAGGATACGTGTTATGCATGCACGAAAAACTGATTGTTATCTGTACCTTATTAGGACGTGCTTGATTTCTGATTATTAGAGTAACTAATCTAACCGAGCAAACCAAGGTGAGTTCACACTCTTTCTAAGGCATGGGATTCCCGGTGGTTGGGAATGGGTTAAGAAACTAAAATGGAACCTGCATATTCTCCTTAGGTAGGATATGTACCTCCATCCTCCATGGGTAGGATGCCAATATTAATCCTGCGTATTCTCCTTGGGTAGAATACGTACGTTCGTCCTCCTTGGGTAGGACAACAACCTTAAACTACTAGCCAAAACTCTATCACCTAAGTCCCTCATTTTATATCGGCTTAATCGCCGAGGCCGATGGCGAGCGGGTCATTAGTTAATAGCGCTATTAGGTTTGACAAACCTCACATCGTGCCAGTAGGACGGGCGTGTACTAATGGATCATGGCAAACAGTCAATGATGATAGACATTGACTTAGGGCACAACTTACTTTCGTCAGTAGTCGATATGGTAACGGTCTAGTGGTTCACATGGGGAAGCCCCCACTAATTATGGGTATGGTTTGGGAAAGAAGGAATTGGTTAATCATATTTTCAACTATGGGGTAACCCCCACGGCAAGTAAGCCAGCTAAAGACAAACTATGTTTTCGAAAGCAACCTAAAACAAACACTCAACTGTGAACTCGCTCAACTTTGTTATTGATTTGTTGTTACATGCCTTGCAGGTCGTTAGGTGCTTATGGAGCTTGCACTGGGAGGAGTGATCGTTGTGGGACATGGACTGTTGAGTTCCATGTTAAACATTTAAACTTATGAACTTATTACTTATGTTTGGGTTTCACGTTTTATGCTTCCGCTGTTAACTTAAAGTTGTTTACTTTCTTTTGGACACCAATTATATTATGGTTGGTTTTATGTACTTAATTACGTTGTTCAATATGATTGGTGGCTTGATCCTGGTCATGTCACGCCTCCAAGCGGTGATACTCCGCATGGTGGATTTTGGGGGTGTGACAGTTAGTAATACTTATCAATTGCAAGGGTTTAATTTATAATCAGCACCAACTTTTGATTTAAGCTATGGATGACCTAGATCTGTTCTTATTATTTTTAGGATCTTAACTTTTCTAAAGATTTTTTTTAAAAGAAGTGGAAAGAAGAGAAAAGAAAAGAAAATATAATATAATATAATAGGGGGTCAAGTTATTCTACAAAGGCTTCTAATTGTAAGAAGTGTAAGAAGGATTTATAGAGTGACAAGTGTCCAATAACCTAAAACTAAACCCACTATATCACCACCAAAAACCTAACCCCCCCCCCCCCCACCTCCATCCCCCAAAAACCTAAAAAAAACCTAACCCCCCCCCCCCCCCCAAAAAAACCTAAAAAAAAAGTATAAAAAAAACTAAACACCCACCCCCACCACCACCCAAAAACCTAAACCCCCACCCCTCACCCCCTCGGCAAAAAAAAATAAAATAAAATAAAAAGAAAATAAAATAATTTTTTTTTTTTTTTTTGGGGTGGGTGATGTGGGGGGTGCGGGGGGGGGGGGGGGGGAGGGTGGGGGTTTTTGATGGTGGTGGATGTTTAAGTTTTTTTTTTTTTTTAGTGGGTTTTTTTGTGTAGTGGGTTTTTTTAGGTTATTGGACACTTGTCACTCTATAAATCCTTCTTACACTTCTTACAATTAGGATCCTTTGTATTTGATCCTAATCCTACATAATAATATTTCCCGCTAACCTGAAAGCAAAATTTCGACTAGTATCATTTAAGAATACGTTGTTTATTCAACAATCATTTATTATGGTTATTGTTTTCTATATACGACATCTTAGTCTCAAATCTCATCCACTAGATTATAAATCATAATAAATAAAAAATAATAAATCATATTAGAGTAAGGAAATAAAAAATAATATATATAGGCTGGCACATGGAACGAGGCAAGGGTGTTGACACTTGACATATGTAAAGAAACAAACAGTTACGTTCAACGACCATCAAATGCCCGACAAATTGTCTGCCGTTTTCGTCGTCTAATTTACCCGCCATTTTTATTTGACAATAAACACCCTTGTATTATTGGTGAGGGTTAATTCTAGTCCCTAATTTAACTGGTTTGACAAGTAAAACTTGTGAGTTTGTGGACCCAAACGGTCGTACTTCAATTTGGTTCAAAGGTCACTTACATAACTTAATTATCCCTCACTTGTAGTGGAGTGGTGGAGAAGACTTTGGGTTTCCTTGGAGACCCGGGTTCGATCCCCACCCACTGCATTTGGGGGAAGAGGAAATGATGGGGTATGGGCCGGGTCACCGGTTCGACTCCTGATCCCAACACGAGTTTCTAGTACAGTGCATTTACTCCAGAGAGCCTCGGCTCTTGTGGAGGGTGCAACTACCAGTCCCGGCAACGGGGGCACTGGGGGCTGGAAATTTCTCGTGGAGAGCCATGCCAAACTCTGATGCCAGGCCGTGGGCACGGTTAAGACACCACACTGGCCGGAGTGGGGTTAAGGGACTATCATGTCGACTGATAGTTGCGGCCCTATCGTTTGTTGTAGTACCCGCCTCTTACAAAAAAAAAAACTTACATAACTTAATTACTTGACATTGATTTCATGTGTGATTAAAACGTGCAGACTGACTGTCTTCCTTTAATGTGTTATAAACGAAAAAACAGTTGGTATTTATTTGGCATCCTTGTCCTATAGAGATTTTGGTCTCAAAAATATGCTTATTTGATTTTGTGGCTCGTGTGGTAAAGCATTATAACCCTGGATCATAAGCCTCTTCTATGACTCTATGAGGCTAGTTAATCTTCCATCCATGTTGATCTTGTATCTTTCAAGTTGAGGATATGACAGAAAGGATGAAATTTGGCTCTAAACTCCTATTATATGGATTAGGATCAAATACAAAGGATCCTAATTGTAAGAAGTGTAAGAAGGATTTATAGAGTGACAAGTGTCCAATAACCTAAAAAAACCCACTACACAAAAAAAACCCACTAAAAAAAAAAAAAAAACTTAAACATCCACCACCATCAAAAACCCCCACCCCCCCCCCCCCCCCCGCACCCCCCACATCACCCACCCAAAAAAAAAAAAAAATTTTTTTTTTTTTTGCCGAGGGGGTGGGGGTTTAGGTTTTTGGGTGGTGGTGGGGGTGGGGGTGGGTGTTTAGTTTTTTTTATATTTTTTTTTAGGTTTTTGGGGGGTGGGGGTTAGGTTTTTTGGGGGTTTTTTTGGTGAGGTATAGTTTTTTTTTTGTATTTTTTTGCGGGGGGGGGGGGGGGGGGGTGGGGGTGGGGGGTTTAGGTTTTTGGGTGGTGGTGGGGGTGGGGTGGGGGTGGGTGTTTAGGTTTTTGGTGGTGATATAGTGGGTTTAGTTTTAGGTTATTGGACACTTGTCACTCTATAAATCCTTCTTACACTTCTTACAATTAGAAGCCTTTGTAGAATAACTTGACCCTTATTATGTATTGTAAAATAAAAAAATAATAAGAGTTAATTACTGTTTTCATCCTTGTGGTTTGTCAAAAATCACTATTTCAGTCCATTAGATTAAAAATTGCGATTTCAGACCCTGTGGTTTCACTTTCGTAACCATTTCAATCCATTATTCTGTTAAGTACAGGGACTGAAATGGTTACGAAAGTGAAATCACAGGGACTGAAATTGCAATTTTTAAACTAATGGATTGAAATAGTGATTTTTGACAAACCATAGGGACGAAAACGTTAATTAACTCAAATAATAATTTGTAATGGTTCAATTATAAAAAAAGTTGTTCATGTAATAAAAATAATAATAAACTTGTGTCAAGCTCAAAATGATATTGATACGTGTTTTACGGTGATAGAAAATCATAAAAATGAATGTCGAAACCTGTATCATTATTGTTCAGTCGGCATCGGTTCGGTTTGTTACGACATTGGTACTCGGTATACCAAAAGATATTATATTCGGTATAGTTTATGATATGAAAAAAAAATACTTTAATTAAAATGCAACTTCTTTTTCAATAAAACTTATCTCGGAATGTTGACAAAAAAAAATAAGCATGACTACGCATTTATTTTTTATTTTTTTTCACAAACACAAATTAATAAAGAAGAAGCAAATTCAGTGATAAATGAAATTTATAAATAAAAAATCTTGAAGCATAGGCTTGTTGGTGAGCAGATTACCGATGATCACATAAAGATTTTTTTCGTTTGTTAGACCATGTGTAATGGTACACATGAATAAAGCCCCTACCTATGGGCATTTTACGACATGTATCATCCAATTAGTAAAGGGGCATTATGGTCGTTTTTCACTAATGGGTGTAGTGGGATAATGCCCAATAATACCCCATCAATGATTACCTAATTAATATTTTCTTTTTTTTTTAATTTAAATATAAAGGTATTTGAGTTGGAATGACATGATTGGCCAAGTAAGGCGAAGAAGGGCGTGAATTGAAACACGCCTGTAAGCTTTTTTGAAAGAAAACGCCCAAAAACTCCCCAGGGGGTGGGGCTACGGCGTGATGGGGCGTGATTGGGGGAGAAAACGCCAGAATCATGCCCACTACGGATGGTCTTATTGAAGTCTAAAACCAACTTCATTCTAATTTTTATTATCAAAAAGAATTTAGGGGCTAATGTGGGGTTAGCCTATTTGGTAGAGACACATGACTCTTAAAGAGAAGGTTACATGTTCAAACCTCGACAAGAGGAGTATTATAGTATGATTGGTGTATAGTCGATTAAACGTGTATTTTAGTATAATTGGTGTATAGTAGATTAAAAGTAACATTTGTCGTTAAAAAAAAAGAATTTAGTTCCTTGGTTTATATACATAATATAATTATAATCTAGTAAAAAAGTATATCTTTTCATAATCAATGAGTAAATTGTTATAAATATATTATTAATATTATGGTTATCAACACCAAAAATAGATTAGCTTCTTCTCAAAGTTTTTTTCTCCTATATATACTTCCCATTGTATCTTTTGTATTATATATCTATCAATGAAATATCAGTCTTTTTCTCCCTAAATCTCTTTCTCTTATTGTTTGCTATTAGGCTAGTATGTCGTTGTTTCACAACACGTTATCAGCACGAGTTGCTGGCGATTCAAGGTTTCATATTCATCATTTGGTCTTCCTTTATCCATACACGTGTAGACTGGTTTCTTGTCTTTAAAGGCGGCACCACTCCACAAACCTACCTACTCTCTAAGGTAATACCATCGGCTTTCTACACCTAACACACTGAAATCCATACTTGAGGTTAAAAGGTTTTTCAAATGGCCTATTATCAAAAGTGTTCCATGTGATTTGTTTTATTTTATTTTATTTATTAATTATGTTTTCGGCATATATATAAATATGGCCATTGGGACTCTAGTTCATAGCAAACTCCAACCCTATCAATTTTAATGTTATTTACATCAAGTATTTTGAAACGTCCCTTCAATTATGAAACCAAGGTAACAATTTGACCCTTAAAATATTTGAACTATATTAATTGATAATAGGATTTGCTGTGACCTAAGGGTGTAGGGAGTGGTTAGACACTTGAAAGTGGTAAACTTCAAAATCAACCAATGAGAGTGTGTCACGTCATTTAGTCATAAGTGTTTAAACTATGTTGAAAAGTGTTGGCAATGGTTAGACACTTGGTAAAGTGGTAAACTTTTTATAAAAAAAAAAAGGAAAAATGTTTGATTGGTTGAGATGGCATGGACCCCACCCTATATACCTCCTCTCTCTTCTCCCCGCGTCGGTAAGCCTCCACCGATCGGGAAAGAACACCGCACGGCAAAGTTCAAGGCGGTGGTGGTTGCCGCTCGGTAAAGGTGATTACCGCTTTGTTTGCCGACCCACTCCCAATACCCTAAAGGCAATTCTTAATTTTTTGATAGCCCAGGATATGTTACCACATATATAGATAGCTCTGCAATTTTATGTTTATTAATATAAGTGGGTTATAAGAAAGCTTCACTTATATATTCCAGATTTGAAATAAATTAACTACATTAGATAATAAAAGTTATAAAACATTTATAAATCTTAATAAATTAATTTCTATATCAAAACTTTGATTTTTAGAATCTTGTTAAAATACCGTTAAAAAAAAGAAGGGTAAATTATTTTTTGAGTCCCTGTGTTTTGTTGGTTTTAACTAGTTGAGTCCAAAAGTAAAAAAGTTTAACGACCTGAGTCCCTATAAGCTTTTTCTTTAACCATTTGAGTCCAATTTTCTAACACCATCCACCAAGTCTGTTAACTATGAGGGTAATTTGGTCACTTACACACAAAGTACAAGTCTTATATGCACATGAGTACAAGAAACAAGTCTTTAATGCATCAACTTTTAATATAATATATATATATAAATATATATATATATATTACATATATATAATAAAAGTATAAAACACACACCAGCACACACACTACACACACTTTCTCTCTCTATTACACACACTTTCTCTGTTACACACCACCGGCCACCGCCTGACTAACCGCCTCCACCACTGCCCCACCGTCATCCCCACCACTGCCACCACCATCGCACTACCGCCGCCTCCAAACACCCACCACCACCATCCAGATCTACACTTCATACTAGAAAAAAATCACAAACAAACAAACAACAAATTCAGAAAATCAAATCCAAATTCCAAACAACAAATTCATCTTCTCATAATAACGAATCAAGAGAAGCGATAACGAGAGCTGAACCTCATCTTTTCCCCAGCGAGTTGTTTCATTTTCGCCGTAGGTTTCGCCGGAATAATCGCACGCGGCGGCGGCAGACACGGCCACGACGACGTCATGGTGGTGGTGGCGGCGTTAGGATGGTGGCGGTGATGGTGGTGGCGTTAGGATGGTGGTGGTGATGGTGGTGTGGTGGTGGTGTGGTTGAGAGAGAAGGGGGATTTTAGGTTTTGATGAATACCCATTCGTTGGTTGTGATGAAGAACAGATTGTATGACATCTGGATTGAGGTTTTTGAGAAGATTTGGGGATGAATTGAGGAGGTGGGGCCAGTTGCGGTTTCTGAGAATTGTTGTGATTTCGTGGGGTGTTTGATGAAGATTTTCTTGAGTGAAATGGTGAGATGAATCTGTTGGTGATGAGTGTTGAGTTTCTGCGTGTGAATAGTCTCATCATTGTTTTGAATTTAGGGTGTAGATTGCATTTGTGGATTTGGTGGAGATTGGGGAGAAGAAGAGAACGCTAGGGTTTGATGAAGTTTGGGTTATGGAGGGAAGAGAGAGAGTAAACACTGTGTTGTGTGAGTGTGTGTGAGAGTTAGGTAATAATAATAATAATAATAATAATAATAATAATAATAATAATAATAATAATAATTAAAATAATTAAAATAATTAAAATAATTAAAATAATAATATGCAGGGGCATTTTAGTCTTTTAATGAAAAGTTAACAAAAAATTCAAACAGAGTTAGAAAATTGGACTCAAATGGTTAAAGAAAAAGCTTATAGGGACTCAGGTCGTTAAACTTTTTGCTTTTAGACTCAACTAGTTAAAACCAACAAAACACAGGGACTCAAAAAGTAATTTACCCAAAAAAGAATCTTGTTAAAATATTTGGAAACTCGGTTTGTTTCTTTAGTTTATGTCCTTTAAACAAATATATGCATTCTTATTGTATCTTCTATCGTTAACATATTATATAATCATTGATAAATTAATAACTTTCATTGGATTTAAAACATGTCTAATGATTTTCGTTGCAAACTTATAACTACGACAAAACATTTTTTAATGAATAATGTTTGTTTTTTTATGATGGTATGTTATTGGATATTTCTAATGCTATGAGATTGTGCATTCGCTTTTAGTTTTCATAATTGTTCTATCACCTTAGTCCTTATATTTGTTGCAACTTGAAATTTCCATGATAAAAGTTATATTTTCCATGATAAAAGTGATATTTACCTATTGCACTTTTATTTATTACGTTGATTAATAATTATTCAAGTATTGTATATGAATTTTTACTTGTTGGATGGTTGCTATTGAATCAATGGTCTGCCTACATTCAAAAGTCCACACATATTGTTGGATAGTTGCATTGATCTAATTTGTGATCGGCAATAACATTATTAAACGTGGAGTTGTTTAAATTAACCAATTTGGTTTTCATTCTATGATTTGTTTATATTTAGCAAATCAAAATATTCAATTCAAACAAATATGGATTATAAGCTTTTAGCAGTGTTTTTATGAAATTTAGGTATAGATTGTTTACCTACAGTTTTACATAAAGAAAATATATATTCGTAAGATATGCTTGTAATGTAATAATAAGAATATTAATACATAAAATATATATTTACTTGTAACTGATGAAAAAGAACATCTTATGTCACAAGGTTTTTCTAACTTATTTTATATAATAGCATGTTATAGTATCATGTATTGTATGATTTGACTTTATACCTTGCATTATGTATATTATTATTTGTTATATAGAACAATATTGAATAGAACAACTAAACCAAAGTTGCGGTTTGTTATCACTCTCATGAAAAGGTATAAATATGCATGACATGGAACCCAATTCTCCCAAAATCTCATTACTAATCTATATATGGTCGTAAGAATTTAGACCGATAAATCAAACATGACTAGATTATGTAATTACTTCTCAACATATATTATGTGGTGAGAAGATTAATTATGAGGAAAAAAACGGATAAAGTAACTCTCATTTGTCACACTTAAGATATGCTCCTGAAGTAGAAGTATCATTAGAGAGTATAAAAAGTTTGAAATGATTTTACACTCGTGTGACCGAGTAATGAATAAAAGCTATAAAGCTTGTTTGAGTTCAACTACATTCTCTGAAGCGAATGTGATTTTATATTGTATGGTGTAAAGGTAACGATCATGGAGAGAATATTATGACGATGAGATCGACCATGAGAATCAATAATGTTAATAATGATATTGACCACTAGAAGTGGCAAATTAAGGGAGTAGTTACATGAAAATAAAATGTGAGAAGCATGAAAGTGATAACATGATAGTTTGAAATGATAAAACATTGTTCTCTTGTATATTACATCATGTATTGGCATAAGTGCAACTTGTACATAGATGATCATAAACTAGAAGTTTATGGATCATAATTATTTAATTAGTTGGCATGACCAGTTAGACCACGCTGAGTCAATGATGATGTGAAACATAATGAAGAACTGCTAGATTCTTCAAGCTGATAATTAGTATGTAATGTTTGCTCTAAAGAGAATTTATATATTTACCAAATAAAGGAGGGTGTGTAACCCTAAATATTCTGGAAGTGATTAAAAGATATGCATATCCTAACATGATACCATTTAGTGTTTTAAATCGATGCATCGTCTAAATGGTTATCAAATCCACAACCTGAAGTTTGTGTGATTGTGGCTTAGCTAATGTGATAGCAAGCATATTAATCCAGATTAGTATATTTATTTGGTAATAATGAATTTGATTCCCAAGTTAATAACGATCATTGGAATAAGTGTTATTGTTGAGATGATCATTGAACGTCTACTATTGATTACAAAGCCAATGATCATGAGAGGAGCAAAAGTTCATTTAGGTACATGTAATTTTACATATAGTACCATTAATTCACATCAAGCCAATAAGTTATAGTTCTCCCCATACAGTTAGTTTTTGGTCAGGAACCAAAGATGTCTCATCAAAGATTTTGGTTGTGTGACATATATTGAAACTCATCCACCACACTGCACAAAGACGAGACTTCTAAAAGTTTGAGAATATGTTGGGTATAAATAATCGTCTATTATTGAATACTTAAAGCCATTAGGGAGAAATTTGTTTATGGCTCATTGTTTTTCACTTTAGTGAATGAATGTTCCCAACATTAGGGGGAGATAACAAGCAGTTGAAAAGTGAAAAGTGAAAAGTGAAAAGTGGAATGAATTATCATGTCATCTTGATCTTCAGACTATAAACGGTGAATCAAAAGTTCAAAGGATAATTCATTTACCAATATTAAAGAACAAATTACCAGACAAATTCACTGACCTAAATAGAGTGACTAAATAAGTCACATAATCAACTGCTTATGCTCCAGTCATATTTGTGTCCCAAGAGGACAACCACATTTTTGTAATGAGTCTATTGCACGCCTAAATCGTGGTAGACTGGTTGATTCCAATAATAAAATTCCTCGAAAATTGGAGCAAATAATTAAGATGGTCAAGTCGAGGTTATAGTAAAAAGATCTCCTGAAGAGACAGTAGACATGATGGTTTAAGAAGAACCTCAGGTACCTGAAAATAAAGAGATCTCGATAAGTTGTATCATGTCTAAGATATGTATGGAATCGAAATAAAATCGACGTCGTTATACTTTTGTATATAATATAGCGCTTGAAATGATGAAGTGACGAGGATCAAGATTTAAGATCTGCCTATGAATGAAAACATATAAATGATTGGCCAAAAATGGAAAGACACAAATAAGGCAGAGTTGAATTCTCTAATAACATGGAAAGTTTCTGGACCAACAGTCCATACAACTGAAGTTGTAAAATATGTTGGATACAAATGTGTCTTTTATGCGAATTATGTGAAAATAAAATTGAGTGATATAAAGAAAAATTGGTGGCACAATAATTTTCGCAAAGACCTATGATTGATTATGAGGAGACATATTCTCCAGTGGTGGATGCATGGACTTTCCAATATTTTATTAGTCTGATAATATAAAGAGAGAATTGATATGCGTCTTATGAATGTTATGTATCACTTGATACTGAAAGTTTACATGAAAGTCCTGAAGGATTAAATTATGTAAGTCATGTAAAGTAAGTTCTTGAGAACAATGTGATCATTTATACATATTCGGATTTGAACATGTTATGATTATTTTACATGTTGGATATAATTGGAACTCATGATGAGTTTTTAAAGCATTTAAGTGCTTATAATGTTAAGTGGAAACATTTTATGGACGTAATTCTTGTGCACTAATAAACATACATAGAATACTTGTACTTGGTGATTATGGTATCTCAATGTACAGTGTATAAGCATGGTACAATATGTATTATACAAATGAAGCAAGTGTTCAAGACATCTTTGCATATGATATAGAAATCAATAAGGAGGTTTATGTAACAGAACTCCTAAAGAGTGTATGCACATACATTGTTTTTTCAAAGTGGAAAGAAGTAAGTGAATGATTGTAAATGCCTGAAGCATTGATTTCAAAACCTCATGAATGTATCTTTATAAACTTAAAAAGATAGTATGGATAAAATAGTTGGATTGAGTGTTGTACAACTCATGAGATATTTTGATAAAGAGCAATATGAGTTTGATAATATCATCCATCTTTATCAAAAGTCCTCTCCTAAAAGTTCACTATAATCGCAGTTTACAGTGATGATGTCTAGGCACCATCGAGAGAAACTGTCGAGCTTTTAGAGAGAGAGTTTTTGAAAGACCTTGACACATTGTAATTATTGCTCGACCTGCAGTTCGAGTATATGTGTAATCAATCAAACTATATCTATTAGAGGTTGACGTGTTTTACCATGGACAAAGTTTATCCTTTAACTACGTTAAAGGTTGTTCAATTACTTGATATATAAAATGGCTGTTATAGCTTCATATGAAAGAAATTGAAATTTTTGGTCTAGAGGTACCATCTTTAAGTACAATTGTGCATTAGTATTTTTTGCTATCTATTCATGATTTTATATATCTTTACTGAATTTATCGATTTGATATAGCATGTGTTAAACGACGAAATATTGAAATGGGAAAACATCTATTTCAATACATCTAAAGGTATGTAAGATATGAATTTATATTCTACTAACCTATCAAAACAAGTTTGGTTAGTTTTGTAAATGCAGGAAATGTAACAAATCACAGTTGTGGATCTTATGATATTTATCTAAAAGAAGAGGCACTAGAAGGCTCATATGAAGATATACAACATTGCGAACATAAAGAATTGCACATTAAGGGATCAAGCGGCAAATCATTGGCTACAAAAACTTTGAGCAACTTTCAAGAAAAATGGGCACTAGTCACTTAAAGAATACATGTTCAAATGAGGGGGAGTATTATACAAGTTGCACTCTTTTTCCCTTCACTAAGTTTTATCCCATTGGGTTTTCTTAGTAAGGTTTTTAATGAGGCAACGTACATGACCCAGAAGTATCAGGGGGAGACGATACGCGCTGCACTCTTTTTCCCTTAGTTAAGGTTTTGTCCCTCTGGGTTTTCCTGGCAAGGTTTTTAATGAGGTAGCATCTCCAAGCTTATCAAGTTGATAACCAAGGGGGAGTGTTATAAATATATTATTAATATTATGGTTATCAACACCAAAAATAGATTAGCTTCTTCTCAAAGTTTTCTTCTCCTATATATACTTCCCATTGTATCTCTTGTATTATATATCTATCAATGAAATATCAGTCTTTTCTCCCTACATCTCTTTCTCTTAGTGTTTGATATTAGGCTAGTAGGTCGTTGTTTCACAACATAAATTACTTTTTGAGTCCCTATGTTTTATTAATACAATTATAATCTAGTAAAAAATTATATATTTTCATAATCAATGAGTAAATTACTTTTTGAGTCCCTATGTTTTAGTAATACAATTATAATCTTGTAAAAAAGTAAATCTTTTCATAATCAATGAGTAAATTACTTTTTGAGTCCTTATTTTTTGTGATTTTACCTACTTGAATCCAAAATCAAAAAGTTTAACGCATTAAGTCACTAACCTATCATTTTATAACGGTTTGAGTTCAATTTTTTAACACGTATACTTTGATTTTGGACTCAAGTGGTTAAAACAAATAAAACATAGGGACTCAAAACGTTATGAAAAGGAGCGGTTAGGTATTCTGAGCGTTAAACTTTTTGATTTTGGACTCAAGTGGTTAAAATCACTAAAACACAGGGACTTAAAAAGTAATTTACTCATAATCAATTTTACAAGATCAATTATGTCTTCTATTAAGCTTGTATAGAATGATTTTGGTTACTCAATTGATAAAATTTGAGAGCTGATAAGTTTCGTGTACTGAAATGTGAACAAAAGCATTGGTTAGGGTAATTCCATAAATTAAGATAAACTAATGTGTATTCGTTGAAAACCAAAAATAAGAAATATATATATAACGAGATCATAAGCTAACAAAATAATAATCCCCCTTCCAGCCCAGTTGGTTTCCTTTGTGGTGGTTGGGCCGGCTTCCTCCTTGTGAGGTCGCCGGTTCGACTCCCGGCTGCGGCATATTGGGACAAAGAAGAAACGTAAACTAAGAATTTAGTTTTTAGTCAAAAGTAATGTTTTAACAAAACATAAGTGGTACGGGGTGACCTAGAAAAATTTAAACACATAAGGCCGGAGATGGCAAATAGCATACCCGGGTAACGGGGTATGAAGTAACCGGTGACTAACAAGTCTAACCGCCAAAATGAATAAACAATAAAGAAAAAGGGTACCAGCTAAAAAGTAACGGCCTGCGAGACCTTACACACGAAAGACTTACACGTCAATATAAATGGAAATGTTAGATCGAAAGGAATGAATGCATGCCTTGAAAAACGAAACTAAGTTCGTTTAATCCAAATTAAAGGAACTATGTAAACAAGGTTTCGAGGACGAAACCTCTTTAAGGGGGTAGACTTGTAACACCCCGAAAACGGGTTTGGTAATCAAACCACGTTAATACTATAGGACGGGTAAAATACAGTTAATGGTAAAACTTACCCGGTAAATTTTAGGATTTAAATAAATAAATCTAATATTTATTAAAAGGATGAGAAATACTTTGAGAAAGCAAAGTATATAAAAGGCCCGAGATTTAACGGGACTTAAAATAAAACGGGTCGTGAACATGATAAAGTAAGTAGGAAATAAATAACCTAGTACAAGTCTTGTAATTAAATGAAAGAACAAAATATCAAGTTATAAACCAAACTAAAGTTAGGGGGCTTATGTTGTTAAATTTGAAACTTAATAACATGAAACAAAATTAAAACACACCAAACACCCATTTTGGGGTGTCTGGTCGATCAAGAAGCAGGGGGCGACAAGGGGATTCTTCACCCAACCCTAATTCTCATAAAAACCACAAATTGAGGGTTTAAATCAAGTCCAAATCGATTTTCAAGCACAAATTAATGATCACCTAGTTGAAAGGATCATAAGGTATGTAAAATTGTGATGTTTTGATTCATCTTGAATTCTAGGTTAATTGTGAGAAAATGAAATTCAGCTTAAATATGTCATGCATGGATGAATCTTGAAGTAATATGATGTCTAGGAGTAAACCCTAGTCAATAACATGTTGGATTAGTGGATAATCTATGAAATTCATGATAATCCATTGACAAGTTAAATGGGTTTTGTAAAATTAAGATAAACACAAGAATCATGACTACCAAAAATGGTGTTACTTGATTTATATGAAATGATTCTGAGATTAGTATGCATGCTTGACATAATGGAATCAATATGTATGTTTATATTGGGCAAAAATATCAAGTTATGAACTTGGTTTTAAATATGTAAAATTATACCCGTTAGGTGTTCGTTAAAATGACTAAATGAAAGATAAATGTTGAAAATCGGACAAAAACGCATGTTTGATGGATATGGCAAATTGTGCGTTAAGACTTATAAAAAGGGTTCTAAACGGATTGTGAATTGAATTCTTTAGGCGAGGAATCCGGATCGTCAAGTGGACAAGCCGAATCCGGATCGTCAAGTGGACAAGCCGGTGGAAATACACGCTTGAAAAGGATGCTTAAAAAGGTACGTAACTACGATTCTGTTACATTATGCTTGATTTCGTATTTTCGCTAGTAGACTTTAAATTAGCATAATACATGAAATTGGCATTTAGTTGAAGTGACGAAGATCACTAGGTAAATAAACGGGTCAAAAGGTGAAATTATCACCCTTTGACAATATCGACTAATGGTTTGTCGAGTTACATGTTTATAGGAATAAATATCAAATGGATACGCACATCGCTATTGCTTAGCGGCTACTAAGTCAAGGTATTGAAACGGGTCAATATATTGATCCGAGCCAGGTATGTATAATGATTCAACTCATCATGTAGAACTTGAGATTCTATAAGAGTTAGACAAGGTTAAAATATAGTTATTCGGTTATCTTTTAGGTAAACTGAATAAATTGAGTTATGATTATGGTGTTCTAGAAGCACATGGGTTTATAAACAAGATTATAGTTAAAAGGTCGGATTTTGGGTCAAACAAGTATTTAAAAGTTCCTTTGTAGTAAAGAAAGGATGAAAATTGACCAAATTGCCCTTGTAAGCTAATTCGAACGAACGACCCTTGCAAGAGGTTCGGAAACGAGTTTTATGATTAAATAAATGCTTAGAATAAGAAAAGATAGTGAAAGATGTAAATTCTTGGGTCGAATGACTTTATATGAGCCCTTGCCGTAAAAAGATAATCCGAGGGGTAAAATTCGAAACATATAGATATCCACATTAAATCCAACACACATATAGTTGTGGTGGAAGATTACTTGATAAGAAATGTAGGAATAAGATGCTAGAAATGTATGAAAGCGAGTTCAAGTTCTAAAGTGCTTAAATACCCTTAACGGGTCAAAATAAGCATACGAGCGAAAACGTATTTAAATTGTGTGAGAAACCTGTGATTAGAACCTAACATGGTAGATAACATTAATTTGAAGAGGTGTATGTGAAATAAGGATTAAACAATTATGTTTGTTTGATAAAATGCATAAACGGGTTAAAATTCGGTAAAACGGCAAGGAGTCGAAGGCTTAGAAGTCTCAAAAATTTATTATGTAGGATGTTGGATTTTAACTCCATTTGATGGAGGATCAAATTACAATCATGTAGGAAGAAACGGTAGGTCAAACGGACAAGCGGATTGAAAGATACGAAAGTTTTCGTGTCAAAAACGGAAAAATGGGAGGGTCTGATACAAGGGCCACCGTAACTTACGGTGAGCACCGTAAGTTACGGTGGGGGTATTTTATACCAGGGGCCACCGTAACTTACGGTGCCCACCGTAAGTTACGGTGCCCACCGTAAGTTACGGTGGAGGCCAGTTTCAAGTCTTTGTTTCTCGGATCAAGATATCAATGTTGGAATTTCCTGATTTCCTTGTTTAATTCGATTATTCGACCCAATCTTCCTTGTTGTACTAGTTATTTAATTATCAAAACCGACTTTTAAGTTGGTTTTGATCACAGGTGAATGTCGAGAGTCCCGGATGAAGATCAAGCATCGAGCAAGAACCGAACACACGTTAAACGAAGCTTCCGCAATGTTGTTTCGTCGTTATTCTAAAACGATGAATTAAATTACACTATGTTGTTTTGCTTTCAAAGTTTAGAAAAGTTTTAATAAACCCGTATTTGAGCATGAATGTTTAAATATAAATACTCAGTAATTTGTGATTATTTACGGGAATCGCTAAATAAATTTATGGGTGTTACAGACTGAAATTGCAATTTTTAAACTAATGGATTGAAATAGTGATTTTTGACAAACCATAGGGACGAAAACAGTAATTAACTCAAATAATAATTTGTAATGGTTCAATTATAAAAAAGTTGTCCATGTAATAAAAAAAATTATAAAGTTGTGTCAAGCTCAAAATGATATTGATACGTGTTTTACGGTGATAGAAAATCATAAAAATGAATGTCGAAACCTGTATCATTATTGTTCAGTCGGCATCGGTTCGGTTTGTTACGACATTGGTACTCGGTATACCAAAAGATATTATATTCGGATAGTTTATGACATGAAAAAAAATACTTTAATTAAAATGCAACTTCTTTTTCACAAACACATGACTACGCATTTATTTTTCACAAAATTATTTTTCACAAAATTATAAACTTATCTCGTAATGTTGACAAAAAAAATAAGCATGACTACGCATTTATTTATTTTTTTATTTTTTTTCACAAACACAAATTAATAAAGAAGAAGCAAATTCAGTGATAAATAAAAAATCTTGAAGCATAGGCTTGTTGGTGAGCAGATTACCGATGATCACATAAAGATTTTTTTCGGTTGTTAGACCATGTGTAGTGGTACACATGAATAAAGCCCCTACCTATGGGCATTTTACGACACGTGTTATCCCAGTCAGTAAAGGGGCATTATGGTCATTTTTCACTAATGGGGGTAGTGGGATAATGCCCAATAATACCCCATCAATGATTACCTAATTAATATTTCTTTTTTTTTTTTAAATTCAAATATAAAAGGTATTTGAGTTGGAATTACATGATTGGCCAAGTAAGGTGAAGAAGGGCGTGAATTGAAACACGCCTGTAAGCTTTTTTTGAAAGAAAACGCCCAAAAACTCCCCGGGGGTGGGGCTACGGCGTGATGGGGAGTGATTGGGGGAGAAAAACGCCAGAATCATGCCCACTACGGATGGTCTTATTGAAGTCTAAAACCAACTTCATTCTAATTTTTATTATCAATAAGAATTTAGGGGCTAATGTGGGGTTAGCCTATTTGGTAGAGACACATGACTCTTAAAGAGAAGGTTACATGTTCAAACCTCGACAAGAGGAGTATTATAGTATGATTGGTGTATAGTAGATTAAACGTGTATTTTAGTATAATAGGTGTATAGTAGATTAAAAGTAACATTTGTCGTTAAAAAAAAAGAATTTCGTTCCTTGGTTTATATACATAATATAATTATAATCTAGTAAAAAAGTATATCTTTTCATAATCAATGAGTAAATTACTTTTTGAGTCCCTATGTTTTATTAATACAATTATAATCTAGTAAAAAATTATATATTTTCATAATCAATGAGTAAATTACTTTTTGAGTCCCTATGTTTTAGTAATACAATTACAATCTAGTAAAAAAGTAAATCTTTTCATAATCAATGAGTAAATTACTTTTTGAGTCCCTATTTTTTTGTGATTTTACCTACTTGAATCCAAAATCAAAAAGTTTAACGCATTAAGTCACTAACCTATCATTTTATAACGGTTTGAGTTCAATTTTTTTTAACACTTATACTTTGATTTTGGACTCAAGTAGTTAAAACAAATAAAACACAGGGACTCAAAACGTTATGAAAAGGAGCGGTTAGGTATTCTGAGCGTTAAACTTTTTGATTTTGGACTCAAGTGGTTAAAATCACTAAAACACAGGGACTTAAAAAGTAATTTACTCATAATCAATTTTACAAGATCAATTACGTCTTCTATTAAGCTTGTATAGAATGATTTTGGTTACTCAATTGATAAAATTTGAGAGCTGATAAGTTTCGTGTACTGAAATGTGAACAAAAGCATTGGTTAGGGTAATTCCATAAATTAAGATAATCTAATGTGTATTCGTTGAAAACCAAAAATAAGAAATATATATATAACGAGATCATAAGCTAACAAAATAATGTTTATGCATATACTTTTGATATAAAAAACTTGTTAAAACATTAAGATAAAAAGTTCATTGTTTCTTGTAAAGTAAATTATTTCGTCCATGTATAATGTTAATAACCAATTAATAAAAAAATAGAATTCCAAGAAAACAAATCAAACAGACAAACACTCATGTGGATCCATGTTTAGGCTATAATTATCCTTTTGCACATGATAAAAAAGAAACACAAATTATGTCATAGTTAGGAACATGAATTAAGGAGATTAGTTAGAAGAATATAACTTGTCTAAAATATACAATGTATGCGAGTTGAAATATGCTAAAACATACCATATTTGATTTGTTGTTAGAAATCTATAGTTATATATAATCGGCAACCATAAGTCAAATTAGGTATGAAAGGAGTCCATTTATTATTTCTAATATACGCATAAACAATTTAGGTAGTTGAAAATACACAATCGGCACACATATATGTACTTTGGTCAAAAGAAGATTTACATATACACATTAATGCGTACTTTTGTAGGTTTCTATTTAATATTTGCATTATTTTAAACTTTTACATGTATTTATAATGAAATTAGACAAAATCATCTTTATTTTGCTTATAAGTAAATGTTTAATATTACGTATTAAATTAAAATGTATTTTAATAAGTAACTTAACTTATACAATTAATAAAAACTATATAACCATTTCAATAAACAAGCTCCATATTACTAAATTTATCATAATATTACTAATTTTATCATAAGTTTATACATAGAAGTAATTTGATAGATACCATGAGGTATACTTTAACCTTTCTTAACTTCATATAAGCGTCACATCACCTGTTTTTTCCTTTTTACTCCACCTCATCCTAAGGATATTATTGTTTAACCTTGTTAACTCTACCTCACTCACAATTTTTTTAATTATTTTAAAATTATATATTTACATTAAATACAAAATAATAATAATAATACAATTTCATTATAACTTTTTAGCTAAAATAAACATTGATATTGATAATAAATAACATTAATTTCTTATTCTTTTTTGCCTAGGTTAACATGTTAATCAAGGGAGGTTTTAACACCACAAGGATGATTTATGTAATTTACTTAAATAATATAAAAATAAATAAATAAAAAATCACTCGTTTGCCTCCACACCTTCCCGATTATGTTGGCAACCTAAACTTTCAACCTCCTCTCCCTTTCATTTATGTCAACCTTAACTACTACCTCTATCGCTCGACCTCTCTACTCATTGTCATTTTTAAAAGAAGAAAGGGGGTGGAAATAGAGTTCAATTTGGGTCACAAGAACTTCAATCTCTGTGCTCTGGTTGTCACTCGATCTTTCTACTTAGTTTTCAAGTCGCCCAAAGTGGCAAAGCAATTCGACATATTTGATTAGAAAATCGACATTGTTTGTGGGGTTCTGGTTTTGCCAGAACTTCAAGAGATAACAGAGGGTTAAGGGTGTATTTTTGCCTGTGAAAGCTCGAGCAAAGGGTAGAACGTCTACATATTGTCGTAGATGTTTCAAAAGCCTTTTAGTTGGTGATTATGATGGTTGCCAACTTGCCATTAGTGTGTGTGTGTGGTGATGGGTGGGGGGGGGGGGGGGTATGTATACTAGATCTCAAATATGCTACCAAATAAAAATCACCAATTCAAATCTCCAACTTTTAAAATTAAAACCCTATGACTAGGTTCAATCCACATAGACTCTTTTACATAATTTACAATAATATAAACAATTTAAAATATGAACCCAAACACCCCTGAATCTTTAAAATTTTCAACAAATTTCAACAAACCGCTCTCTTTAAATTGAATTGAAAATCCAATAAAGCAAACAACTTCCCCTTCCTCTCTTTTTGGTCTCATTTGAGCCCCACCCATGATACTTGGCTAAAGCAAGACATACTCAAGGGTTCATACTTCATACTACCCCTACCCTACCCCACCTTACCCCTACGCTACCCCACCCCACCCCCAGCCCCCCACTCCATATTTTCTTCACTTCACTCTCACCTCCTTCAATTCTCGCCATCATTCAAGGCCGCAAATTTCTCCACTAATCCCGTTTCTCCATTACTGGTATGCAAATTTTCTACTTTTTTATTTAATCAAGATTTTCTTTATTTTCAGTTTATATTCATCTCAATGAACTGTCTGGTCTTAACTTCTTTTTTTCTGGGAATTAAACTATCTTGAAGAAATTACATATTTCCAGGTGTCACTCTTCTTCTATTATAACTTCTTTTTATTTTTTTTATACCACAAAACACTTAAAACATATAATCTAGTTCAATCTGGCTTCTTGAATACTACATAATATGAATTATATGATTGTTTGAGCAATTCTGTACTTCATAGTTTCCATTTTTAGCAAATTCTGGTTGATTTCTTTCCCAAATGAGGAAAATTTGCTTCTCACTTTTCTTCTTCTTAAAGTCTGAGACCACATTGCATAGTTTTATTTCTTTTTATTTTTAATCTATGTTATTTTTTTTTTTGTATAATTTATGATTTCAGAATTAAAGATGGAAATATACATTTACAAATTTGTTACAAATGGTGGATGTTTTTTATTTAATTCCTAATATTTGTTTGAAACAAGAAGGTAAATACATTGATTCATATTTAATTTTAAATCTACCATCTTAATGACTCATAATTATTTATAATCCATAAAAGTTTTATGCTTTCATCATTTCAAAGGTTTCCCTTGTTTTCTTTTTTCTTAAGTCAAGCATATGTGATTCTAATATTTCCCCTGTTTTCTACTTTCAATTCTCATTATTTTCCTTTAATTTGTTGAATTTCTAGTTCATACAAGTGAATACTTCAAACCCTTAAGTTATACATTCAATGGAGGAAAAACAGCTTGATTTGAATGCCCCTCTACTCTCCGTAAGACGATTATCACCCGCTCGACGAAATATCGACCAAATACCGACCAATTCGGTTGCAAAATCAAGACCAACCCGACAACAATCGCTTCCAGCTTCCAAACCACAGTGGGAACCCGAACAAGAAGTCACGAAACCCGCAGCCATTCCCTTCATCTGGGAACAAATTCCGGGCCAAGCAAAATACCGAAAAACCCCCAATTCAAACCCGCCTGAACCCACCACGAATTCTCCAAGACTTTGTTCAACCATAAACTCAACTGATGAACAACCATCAGAAGAGTTATTACATCCTGATGCATTTGACACACTTTCCATGTCGTATTCGTCGTATTCGTGTAGTTACAGCGAAGATAACAGCGATGCAGAGTCGTTAACATCGTTTGGTATCGATTTCAACACTCGTGAGTATCTAATGAACCGGTTTTTGCCAGCTGCGAAGTCTATGATAGTTGAAACTCCACAATATGTTGCCAAGAAGCAGGAACCTGTTCCTGAGCCACCTAAGTATGTTAAGAAGGTTTATAGCGGCGAATTGAGGCCGTTACTGCTCGAAAAGTATCCGGTTAATTCGCTTAATCAGGAGAGTGATAAGGAATGCGTGGTGGTTGATGAGACGAAGAAGAAGTCGGGTAAAAAGGGGTTTGGATTGTTTTTTCTGCCTCGGATATGCACGAGACGTTCTTCGTGTATTTCGAATCCGATGACTGGACCGAAGACGAAGGTTCATCAGAGTCAGTCTCCGAGGGCGGAATCACCGGGTCCGGCTCCGGGTCCGATTCCTCGGCTGTCAAGAAGAACGTCGTATAGTGGACCACTGACTCCCAGTCTTGAGAAGGTAACTCTTGTGAATTAATAATGAATCATTGAATTGTGTGTGTGGGGGGGGGGGGGGGGGGTTTGTAAGCGAACCCGAACCATGCCGGAAAACTCAAAACCTGATACATACGAATTGGGTATTTGGGTATGAGATTAGTTTTAAAAGATTTCGGCGGTGGAAGACGGTATGATATAGGGTGATACCTGATCTGGTTGCCCGAAATATACATACTCGTTTACTTGAATCATGCCCGTAAACATTTAATTTTTATTTTTTGATTTATCTTTGATAATAAAATAATCTACTAATCCACTTGCTTTTAGTTTTTCTATACTTAATTTCTTTGGTAATAGTAATTATATAAAAAAAAGTAAAACTGCATTTCAGAATCTTGACGGCAAATTTCAACAAATTAACGGATATACTAGATACTTGTGGGTGTATCAGATGACTGAAGGGTGTTTATCCAACTCATAACATATAAATATTGGGACGGTTATAGAATACAATTTTACACTTGGATCATAGTTCTTAAAGGCGCTAGGCACACTCAAGACGTATAGGCCTCGCCTAGGGCATAGGCACAAAGCGCAAAAAAGAATGAGCCTAAGAAAAGAAAAGAAAAGCGTACAATAAAAAAATATATTATGCAATAGAAAAATAATACTATTCTTCAAATAAAATAAGCAGAAGCTATTATATAACATTTAATATCATCTATTTACTATCCAAAGTTTTAAAAATTATAGTGTGTAAGTGTAGAAAAATAGTTTTAAAAATAATATAAGAATAATAGTAGTGATATGGACCTGTCGTACGTGATGATGATGTGGTAGACATGTCGCGACACTGACCTTACTTTTAGATTTAATGTAAGAACAAAAATACTTTCGGTGTTTATATAAATGTTTGTATCTATATATATGTAAAAATAAAAGTACTTTTACGGGCTGTTTGGTAGCCTCTTAATGACCATTCAGATGCTACCTCTTAATGGTTTAAAACCTCTGAATGAATAAGAGGTAACCTCAAGTCTGAATGGTTAAGAGGTAACCTCTGAATGGTAAATCATCACATGTCGCATTCTTCTACTTTCTCATTGGTAAAATTCTTAATGGTTCTATTAAGAGGTAGCCTCTTAATGACCATTCAGAGGCTACCAAACAGCCCCTTAGTGTTTCATTTGGTTGTTTAGACTACACTATCACCACATGTTAATTTTTAATTTTTTAATAACCTTCACCTATTGGAATACATTCTATATTTCTATGTTTTTTTGTATACCATAAATGTTAAACGTAAGTTTAAAAGTTTGTCATATACTTAGGGCTGTAAACGAACCGAACGAACACGAACAAGGCCTTGTTCGTGTTCGTTCGTTAAGGAAATAAATGTGTTCACGAATGGTTCATGAACACTTACCGAACGAGATTTTATGTTCGTGTTCGTTCATTAAGGAAATGAGCGTGTTCGCGAACGGTTCACGAACAAAAACGAACACAAATAAATTTGGTGAACGCGACGAAGGATAAAGATAGATGGCCCAGAAAGTAGCACTCGAACTTGAATCCCTTATTGTGGAACGGAGGTCGATCGTATTCGTGGATGTAAATAATGAGAAATGAAAGGGAAATGATGCATAAACAAGTTGAAAGTGGGTTTTCTAGTTTAATTGTTAGGGAAATAAAATAAATAAAAGTTTAATAATATAAAAAGTACAAATACAATATAAGAAAATACAAAGATCTTCAATTAAAACACAAACATACGAACATAAACGAACGCAAATCAACGAATGTTCACGAACACCTTACCGAACGTTCACGAACACAATCGAACGAACGAGACCTCTGTTCATGTTCGTTCATTTAACTAATCGAACGAAATTTCTTGTTTATGTTCGTTCGTTTATTAAACGAACGAACATAAACGAACTTCCCGCCGAACGGTTCACGAACTGTTCGCTGAACGTTCGGTTCGTTTACAGCCCTACATATACTTACGGTTTTTCGAACTTTTGTCTTTGTAGCAAGCTATGGATGCTGTAATCAAGAAGCGAGCCGAGTCACGACCGAAAGAGGCCCACGAAACTAGTAAATCGAATCCATTCACTCGATCGGGTAACTCACTACCATCATCTCCCCATCGAAGTTTGTCGCGTAGCGGTCGCAGTATATCCCCCTATCGTAACGAATCCCCTCGCTCTCCGTTCCACGATGGGGCCCGGTTTCTTGGAGTTCCAAAAGACGTTCAAAATCGAATCGCACAACCCAAAACTTGCCCTTCCCTTAATGTGAAAAGTCATTTTTCGCCTCGTTTGATACACGATAGTCCTCCGGTTGTACCCGAGAAAACATTGTACATAGATTGGAATGAAAAATCAACAAGCCCGACGCCAAACGAGGCCAAGATTGAGACAGATGGTGATGTGGATGGCTCGGTTCGTGTGCCTCCGTTGCCTAAATCACCCTCGGAATCATGGCTTCGGCGTAAGATGAGTTTAAGAAGTCATTTTCCTAAGAAAATGCAACCGGTTCCTATTGAGAAGAGTCCTAAAAATGGACCAAAATGGGAAACCATTGTGAAGACTTCTAATGTGCATCATGATCATGTCCGGTATTCCGAGGTAAAGTCTCTAAATTATGTCATAGAGATGATGAAATGTGTGGTTTAGTAACGGTTTGACTTGGGTTGGGCTGACCTAAAACACTTTTTTCTTTTTCGAAACGTTACAATTTACAAAAGTTCATATAAAATGAGTTTGTGAAATATAATTACAATACATACTTTTTTCTTCCGTTTTAGCTAGGGGTTTCATTTGTGTAGGGTAGGTGGGTTTCAGGTTGACGGATTGAATCATTAAACCCAAATACGATCCATCTATTTATTTATATCAAAGACATCAATCTTAATCCGGACACATTTGAAATTGTATAACTCAAACATGACATGTTTAACCTTTTTATCTAACGTGTCAAAAGGGTTTACAGGTTCATGGGGTCCAAACGTGTTAAAACGGATGGAGAATTGTAATAAATGGGTAGCTAGGTCGGCCTGCTTAATTAAACAAGTCAATTCAAAGGTGACCCGTTTAATTAGGCAGGTTAAACACGCCAACATGAACCCATTTACAAATGGGTAAGATATGACAACTCAAAACCTGCTAATTTCGTTTTGTTTTCGTGTTGTGTCGTGTAATGAGTAGTCACACCTAATTTTAGGCAACTTTGTTGATTTTATCGACCAGTAAGTGATAAAACATAACCCAAATCAACAATGGGTCAAATTTGTCACAAATTTTTTTTTATGCTTAAGCTGAACCATTTAATCTTATTGGTTCAATATTTTCAGGAACTACTTAACGTTTCCAAGTACAGCGAGATCTCGTTTTGAGACAAAAACGGATAGGATGATTAACTTACGGAGAATGTGAGGCTGTTTCGTTTTTCTGATGGCCCCTTGATGAGTCGGTTTCTGCATACGCGTTTTATGTTTGTTTTTTGGTAGTTTTAGAAATTATTATTTGTGAATGGGTTGGATTGAATTGGATGATTGTTTTTTGCATCCAGATTTGTGATCTTGTTAACAGTTGATCTTGTTCAATGTATGAACACATTGTTCTTATGTGAATTGAACTTTGTAATAGAAACCAAAGAGATTGTTTGTGTTTTAAAGGGAATGAACAGAGTTTCCTGTATGAATCACCAAATATGTTAAGTAGTACTTATATAACTTTGTAGAACAGACTTGAGGTGCACAAATAGGGTTTTGGGCCCAAACCAGCTTGGTACCGGTCCCGGTTTGGGTCAACAAAAGTCAACAAAACCAGATTTTATTGGAACTGGTTTGGGTTTAACTGGGATGAAATCGGGTTTGAAACTGGGCTTTGACTGGGTCGGGTTGGAACCGATTTCAATACATTGGGTTACAAACCGGTTTAGCCCTACAGTTCGGGCCGGTTCCTAACCCTTTTTTGCCAAAGCGGTTCCAATATCGGTTCTGGTTCTGTTACCGGATTACCAACCATGGCAAACTTGTTGCCAGGGTTAGTGGTCCACAAACCGGATCAATCTTGGTCAACAGAAGTCAAAATCGGTTTTTGGTCAAACCAGTTAGGTTTGAATTTGTTTTTAAGAGAAAAAAAAAATCAAAACAGATAGGACACGTTTTAGTGTTACTGTGACCAAATCGAGTAAAACTAGTTTGAAAAACCTGTACTTTGTATTTGTATTTTTTTTAAAGTTACAAAAAACCGATTGACGGATACCCGAAAATGCTGATGTAGGATTGTAGGTTGAGGTGTTAATCAAAATATAAGCTGATGACCTTCTGGTGCATTGGTAGCACTATAACCTTTCAATGTGGATGTCATGGCTTCGAGTATCGCCTAGAGAAAAATTGTTGTGGGTGGAGCCAAGGGTTTTATCGCAGTAGACCTTCATTAAATTAAAACCACTAAGACAAAAATTAATAAAAGGCAAACCGCAAAAGTGTCGTAGCCCAAAATAATTTGAATTGATTTTGGATTTTGTGAACTAATTTGTTGAACCCAGATACTAGGTAGTTAAGCCCAATTAGAAGTTTTCTAGCCCAGCTCATAGATGGATCATGTCCAGGTCCAATAATCCAGTAATATATATATTTTTTGAACGGTAACAATGAGATAAGGGTGTGTATGGGTCGGTTTTGGCCTAAAACCATAACCATAACCACGATGTCGGTTAATGGATAACCATAACCATAACCGATCGGTTATGATGGTTATGGTTAATCGGTTTTAAAGGTTATAGCGGGTCGGTTGTGGGTGGTTAACCGTGTATTTAGCCTAGCTAAAAATAGCTTAATTTTTTAAATGGAATAAATTATTATTGCATATTTGTATATATTAATATATATTGCATCGTATGAAAAATACATATAATCTATAATATTAATATCGATTATTACCGAATATTCAAATAAAGTGATAAGATATATTCCATAAATTCAAATAAACAATCCTATATTAAAAAAATACTGAAAAGTCATAAATCCTACAAAAGATTTATTACATGTCGGTTCGGTATGGTGGGTATGGAAATATTGATAACCATAATCGACCCGCTACTTTCGGTTTTCAGAAAAACCATTAGCCGACCCACCGGTTTTTGATTTGATTCGGTTTTTTTGGTTCGGTTTTGTCGGTTAATTCGGTTATGGTTCGGTTAATTCAGTTTTTTGTACACTCCTACAATGAGATATCATCATATAAAAAGTTAGCAGGGGACTAGCAAACCCCCCCCCCCCCCCCCCAAAAAAAAATAGAAGAGCATCACTATCAATACATATAATTTAAATCTTAAAGATCGCTAAGAATGGCCAATTGAAGCTGAAGACCATTATTTCATCCACCAAGTGCTCCATAGAGTATCTTTTATCTGAGAACTTCCAAGCATTCCTATTTTTCCATGCACCCAAATAGAATAGTAGCCAAAGCCTTCTTTTCCATTGCTATTCCTATAGGCTTTGTGACAGAATATAAGGTTTCAAGAATGGTACCCTGGCTGCAAATGTATTTACCTATCCATCTAGTTGGATACTATTCTCCAAATTTCTCTAGCTGCTAATAAAAAGATGATTTACATCTTCAATTTCAAGAGTACAAGGCGAACAAGAAACATGCTGAAGGTGAACGCCCACAAGAACCTCCTTCTTATACTTTCAAGATTATTGATAATTTTACATGGAGCCTTAAACATTGAGAAAGGTTATAAAGGTAGAGCTGATTTTACCAGAGTAAGTCTGCCACCGAAGGATAAAGCTAAGTGTTTAAATGTTTTTTGAGCTTCTGAACTATAGGGTCCCAATACTTACATTGTTTCATATTCGCCCCGAGCGAGAGATGTTAGGTCAGAACAGATATCACACGAACACTAGAACAAACACAACAAGCTCACACACTCTCACACTCTAAATCACAAGAACAAGAGCACAAGATTTATAGTGGTTCGGTCTAATTTGACCTACATCCACTCTCCACAACTAGTTCTTCCTTTTGTATCAGGTGCTCCAAATGTATAGGTACACGAATAAGAAGTATTTACAGGGTACAAATTAGATTACTGAATATAATAATACTATATCTTCATCAAACAGACAAAAGGACCAATCCTCTTCCAAGAGGAACAATCCTCTGCCTAGAGGAATAATCATCAGCCTAGAGGAATAATCCTCTGCTCGAGTCAAATCCTCCATAACCTAACAATCTCCCACTTGGAGACTTTGACGACTTCAAACTACCCTCCTTAAAACTTCATCTTCATAAGTACCTCTGTAAACACTTCATCTTCACTAGTTGTGGGTGGCTTTCTTATCAATTAATCTAAAGGCTCGTTGAAGCTCCAACTGAGCTTCAACTCACCAGTCACTACTCGTGACTCGTTCTCTGTCCCTTTTGGCTCCCACTTAAGCAAACTGCCGGACCCTGAGAATCCATCATGAGTAGGTAATTCACTAGAGAGACTTTTACTGCTGGAATATGAGTTCTCTTAACCCACTGTCGTCTGGGAGCTCTGACTAAAGCACTACCTGTGCTCCCACTACCACGAAAACCATTGACTGGCTTTTTTGAACCTTTCCTAGCACGTTCAGCCTGAATCTGACATGTGACTATGGGTTTATCTCCTGCAAAACAAACCTTCTTCTGCCCCCGAGATTTTGTGAACCGGGTATTGATCTTCTTCTGAACTGGGAGAACCTCTCCCTCAGGCGGTACACTGACCATGTACAATGATCCTCTCTTCTTTCCACGTGCAACTACTAAATTTCCCTTAATTACCTCCACTGTCCACTACCGAACTTAACCTCGTGACCCTGATCATCCTGCTACCCGACTAAAATAAGCATTTTCTTCAAGCCTGGAATAACTCCCACGTCTTGCAAAGTCCAAGTAGATCCAACTGAAGTAACTAGGTCAATATCACCCATGCCTGTGATATCTAAGACTTCATCATTTGCAAGTCGTACCTTACCAAAATCCCCAATTTTAGGATTCTGTAGTGCTTCACTGCTGTGGGTAGTGTGAAATGAAGCACTCGAATCCATAACCTTGGAATCCACACTGCTCTCCACATTACAGATCAAAACTTCATCATCTGAGTGGTCTACAGCAACGTTAACTTCTTTCTTGTCGTTTGGACATTGATTCCTTAAATGTCCAACCTCTTTATAGTTCCAACAGGTTACATCATTTCGAGCCCTGGACTGACTCCTCTTTCTGTTCTTATTGCCATTACTTATGTTATTCTTCCTTCCTCTGCCAACATGCATTAATTCACCACCCAATGATCCACTTGGATTTCTTCTTCTAACATCTTCCCCATAATAAGATTCTGCATCTTCACAAACGTAAACTTGCTCGTATCCGAAGAGCTCGTAACAACAGTTATAGTTCCGGGCCAACTATCGGGTAATGAGGACAATAACAATAGGGCTTGGACCTCATCATCAAACTTGATATTCACAGACACCAACAGATACAAGATCGATTTTAAGTTATTGATGTGCGCTGTAACTGAATCACCTTCCCTCATCCTAGTATTCACAAGCTCTCGAATAAGATAAACCTTGTTCGCTGTAGAAGGCTTCTCATACATGTTTGATAATGCTGCCATCATTCCTCTAGTTGAGGTCTCCTTCTGGATATTGAATGCAACATTCTATGATAGAGAAAGCGTTATCACTGCTCTGGCTTTCTTATCCATCATATCCCAATCTGCTTGTGGCATATTTCCTGGCTTATCATCCTCGAGCACTACATCTAAGTCTTTCTGACAAAGTAGTGCTTCAATCTGCATCTTCCACCAACCAAACTTCTTCTCGTCAAACTTTTCGATCTGAGTTTTTTCGTCTTCTGCCATTTTAACAAATAATTATCAACTGCTACAAACTAAACGAGTTCGTACTAGTAAAGGATAATTATACTAGCGAAAGCAATAAACGAAAACAAACACTTGTCTGTTTCAAGATTTAAATGGCAACAAGCAAAATAAAGATGGTTGATAAAATCTTTTTAAGGTTGATGGGTGTCTTTTACAAATAAGGGAAACTTGATTTTCCCTTAAAAGAAAAGAGAAAAAAAAACATGGTATGTGCTCTTCTTCTTCTTTTACTTGCGCTACCTTGCTCCCACAACTCCCATAACTTCACAAAACTCAATCACCAAAGTGTAAAATCAAAGCCCTAATCTTCGATTTTGGAACCCTAGATGCGATCTCTAGCAAAAAGGATCTCTGATTTTGGAATCGTAGGCGGCGGCTACTGGGTTATCGAAACCCTAGTTGTAATCTGCTGTAGAATTCTTCAATCGGATCCCTAGCAATGCTTGCTGACGACAGCGGGGGTGGCTGATTCAGAAACCCTAGTCGCGATGTCGGCGACTGTGACTGAAACCCGAGACCACGACTTCTTCTTTGACATGTAAGTGTTCTTCTTCTTCTCCTCTTACCTAGTTAGTGTGAATCAATCAAGAGCCTGAACTCTGATACCAGTTGATAGGTCAGGACATATATCACACGAACACTAGAACAAGAACAGCAAGCTCAGACACTTTCACACTCTAAATCATAAGAACAAGAACACAAGATATATAGTGGTTTAGTCTAATCTGACCTACATCCACTCTCCACAACTAGTTCTTCCTTTTGTATTAGGTGCTCCAAATGTAAAGGTACAAGAATAACAAGTATTTATAGGGTACAAATTAGGTTACTGAATATAATAATAATATATCTTCATCAGACATACAAAAGGATCAATCCTCTTCCTAGAGGAACAATCCTATGCCTAGAGGAATAATCATCAGACTAGAGGAATAATCCTCTGCTTGAGTCAAATCCTCCATAACCCAACAGGAGACCCAAGTGAGATATGAGGAGAGAATCTGCTGTAAGCCCCCTAGTTCGTATTTGACAAAAAGTCGCAGCGGAAGTTCATGCCATAAAATTTCTTTCCTTATAAATACCTTGACTTACTTAAATCTTCATTTTAACACAACTTTTTCACATGAAGCCATCAATCGAATCATTTACAATTAAAAACATAATATGGGTTTCTAAATTTCATACACCAACGTTCCCGTACAATCTGTCATGTGACTTGATCCTCGATCTCTAATCCTTGATGATCCTCATGACTCATACTACCTGCGCTCACCACATAAAATTCATAACATTAGTATGCATTATAAACATACAAGATTTATTCACGTTTACTTTTCGTTCCGTTAACTCTTTACATCCCAGCTTTCCATCTAATCATACAATCCGTGGTGAGACTTCTTTGCTATTCCTGCGTTACACTTCATTCACCAGGCACGCTAATATTATCGTTAGTACTCAATTTCATTGGATACATGCGTACCTACTTTCATACATACTTATACATATTCATACGTTCACACATAACCAATTACATACATACGTACATACCCACATGTAAACACATCTACATCATTACATACGTATCTACATACACATATACCTACATCATTACGTACACTCATAACATTATACATATATACATACATACATCCCTACTTGCAACATACCTAACTCATACATGCCTACTCACATACATACCTTCATATATCCGCGTATACTTGCTCACATACTTATAAACATACATACGTAGGTGCATACATGCTTACATACATTTCTAAATACGTATTTAGAGACATACAAACATACATACATATCCGGGCACTCTTGGCTATCACCTATGATCAAAACCAACTTAAAAGTTAGCTTTGATAGTTAAATAACAATTTTAAACAAGTTATATGGGTCAAACAAGCAAAATTAAACAATTTTCGGAATCAGGGGGGCTAGACGCTACACCTAGGGGCTAGACGCTACACCTAGTCCCTTTTTTGACAGCAAGTTGCTTAATTGCTCCTGCAAAATTCCCAGCCAACCCAAGTTTCACGAAAACGGACATAACTCATTCGTTATTAATCCGATTTACATGATTCTTTTTCCTACGTGGTCGTAATTTAATTCTCCAGCACATGGCGTGAAAATCCAATATTCGGGCTACCGAAATTTAGGACCTTCAAGCCTTCGGCTTATTACCCTTTTACTAAAATTTTGACCCGTTCATGCATTTATCAACATAACTCGTTTGTTTGACCATAACATCTTATGAACCTAATAATATCAATGACGTCTATCATAAAAGACTAAATTCTTGGATGTCTTGCATCCTCTTAACCCATTTTCGCTCAAAATCTTATTTTGACCCGTTAAAGGTTTATTCCACATTTTAAGGTCCTTGGCTTACGAAAATCATATTTCTCGCTTTCCTACTTTTTCAAAACATTCACTTAATCAAATAGCTTGTTTCTAATCAGCTTTTAAGACCGTTTGCCCGATTTACCCATCAAGGGCGTTTTTGTCAACTTTGTTCCATCCTTTACTACAAAGGACTTCCTTTAACATTTGACTAATCGCACGACTTAACTATAACTCAAATCGTACATACCTGGCTCGGATCAAAGCTATGACCCGTTTTAATATTTCGTGCACTAAATGGCTAGTGAATAGCAACATAATTCCTTTCGCTATTCATCCTGTGAATGCATAATACTTGACAAAACAATTCATTAGTCAATATCGCCAAATGGTGATATCTTCACCATTTGACCCGTTAAGTCTAAATGTCCATTTTATCCTTGTGGGACTTTAGTTAGTCATTATCCCATTCATGTAACTTATTCCTTCGTTAACTCGTAACCAAAATCACCATAATACCCTTTTTACCCTTTTCGACCATCAACTTAGTTTCTTAACATAATCACATGTTCCGACCCATACCAAAACTTGTCGGAACATCATAATTCACATATTTAGTTACCATGTTCGTAATCTATACAATGAATAGATATTCTACAAAAAGGGGTGTAAGCTTTACTTACATAACATCCGAATATGCTTCCCGTGCGAATTAGTCCCGTTTGACCCGCTTCCTTCCCAAGCTTCCATGTCGCTTATTAAGCATCAACTATCATATATCATTCTCAATATAGTTAGCTTATTCATCATTCATCAAATCCTTTTTATCACACGGATCTTATATTAAGTTTATCATTTAACCTTAAAACATGCTAATCCATCATTTCTCATCCAATTTCTTTAAACATACTTACACATATATGATTTTCAACATTATTAACATAAGCATATCATTACTTCTATCATATCATTAAAAACCCACTTCATAACTACTTTGTTAATCACTTACTAATTCATGCATATCCTTCTAATCTCATTCATAATTCAACAAATTCCTCCTTCTAATCAACATAAATCATTCATGCATAAACATCAAACATACTAGTATCACATTTCTTTCAATTCCTCTAACAAGAATCCATCATACAAATCAAAATACACCAATATTAAGCAAGAATTGGACACGGGTGACCATTCAAGTCGTTATCATCACCATAATCAACGGGTTTCATCTCTAAACATCAAATTAGCCCAAACCGTACATACCCCATGTTCTATATGACAATTCTAACACATACTCATTCTCAATTTCATACAAATTCGCAACTTACATCATAACCTACTTCGTGAAAGATCACCAATCTAATCTTTAAAACATACCTTATGATCCCCATGAGAAGGTGATCACTAATCCATGCTCGGTTATGAATTTAAGCTTCATCTTGCCTTTTGATTTGATGAAATGGATGGAAACTAGGGTTTTGAGCTCATGGAGCTCCTGATCGATTTCTAGAACACACGAATGTGTGTGTTAGCTTTCATAAATAAAACCCATCTTTCCATTCTAACCTTTTTGGTCCCTCAAGTTTCGTTTTGATTGCATACGGGACTAAAAACTCATCATCTTATTACTTATATACATAACACCACTAGGCTAATTTATTCCTAGTTATTTTGTTTATGGGTTCACTTTTACTACTAACGGTACTTTACCCATTCCTTTATCTTAACCGGGTTCTAAATTACCAAACCCGTTTTTGGGGTGTTACAAGTCTACCCCCCTTAAATAAAGGTTTCGTCTCTGAAACCTTTCTCATTTCCATTTACACAGACACATCTATGTTTGACTTCATAGTCACATCATAATTATAGTAATCATCCTATCTCATTTCATAATTATTCATACAATTGACTTCTTCTTAACAAGTCTATACTTTCCATGGCATACTTTCACATAACATTCTCATTTCCTCGACCCGTTAGTAACAGGTCATTATACATATTTATTTAAACTTATAATAATGCTTACCTTCATATGATCAGTTTATAACAGATTTAATACTTTCATCTCACCCTTTAAGATCTCATTCTATACATATATTACATAACATTTAATTACTGTCTCGTTATCGCAACGAAGTTACTAGTTCATAGTCATGCCTTCGTGCTTAACCCCAAAGTTAACATCATTCTTTATTTTCTATAGTTATTTGTACCATACATACCCTTACGTTACCTTCAACTCACCTTATTCATTCTACGTTACTATTCCTCTCATTTCGTGCATTACTTAATTTGCATAAGTATACGTATCATGCAAATTCATCATACGAGAGTTTAACCCATACTCGTATCTTTCACTCAAAACCTTTAAGATTCACTTCTTAATGACATAGTTTTCATTCTTATGTCAACTATTAGAAATCAAACATTCCATACTATACCATACCCATTACATCATTCATCTCGTAGGCCGTTTTCAATTTACTAATTCATATCTATCCGGCATGAGTTAAAACATTTTACTTACTTTGATATCATTTCGTGCTTCTGCGATCCGTAAACCAGATCGATCCGCTCCTTCGCATGTACTGACCGTACCAGGCCAGCTTTCATTCATCCTTGTACTGAGCTTTCACTCGTGCACATTCGTTCATCAATTCGATTGGTTTCATCACATTGAGAGTTCTACCATTAATATCTACAAAATCAGCGGTTAGCACTTTTCATTCAAACATTCATTACACTAAGTGATTACTCACCTATAATTCTTTTACAATTTCCTACGTACGTGCTATAAGATATTCCACATTTCATTCCTTACATGCAAGTCTTTTATTCTGGTTACTTATTTTGTCGACCTTTGCAGTTTGACTTTTCAAGGTCAAACCGACATTTCTTACTTATCGTAGATGTATTGAGGTACACATTCATACTTCTTTCCCTTCATGCTTATTTGCAAAGACATTCATTACATCATTTCGGTATTCTTAACCAAACTCACCCTTCTCATTTATACTTAAATTATTGTCCAGGTCATAGCCCGTCATTTATTATGACTCCTAAGAGTCGATTACTAACACATTTAACACATAACTTGTTCGAAACTTCTTCTTCCTTTCGTTTTAAAATTTAGGTTTGCGTGCCAATTACGATCATTCTTTCATTCAGTTACTTTACGTTTACTCATATGACTCGTTTGACGCGACCAAGGTCAAACTATCGGCATATTCTGATATGGGCTAATTTCATCCTTTTTATATTTTTAAATCCGTCCAGCGGTTCCAAACGTACCATTCATACCTTTTCTTCCTTCTATGATTTGAATCCATCTAACGAATTTCAAACATATCATTCACATCTTTCATTCCTTACATGTGTTGAATCCGTCTCGCGGATTCAGACATATCATTTCTACATTTCATTTCCTTGAATCCTTTTTACGGATTCAAACATTCCATTCATACCTTTCATTTCTTGAATCCGTCTCGCGGATTCAAACAGGTCATTCATACTTCATTACTTTCATGCTTCGAATCCGTCTCGCGGATTCTAACATATCATTCATACTTTCATTCCTGAAAGTCTTACGTTTCTCTTTATCCTCACATCCACCTACTACCTAATTCTAACGGACATACCTGTAACAATTATCACGGTCTCACAAACGTCATATGTTTCTTGTGTACTAGCCAGGTACACAATCCACATACTAGTTTCGTGTCTTCGTGTAATCGCCACCTTATGTCCGAAGAATTAAGTTTCGGCACATGTATCATTTTCAAAACTTCATTGCCATATCACTATTATATTTCATTTAAAATTTTCTTTCACTCGCTTAATTATACCACTTCATACGCCCACACGTTAAATTTACGTACCTGGGGTCCATTTATCTTATCACTTGCCTTTATGCCGGTTCTAGACCGCATTCACGGATCATCCTTTCCAAGCAGTTATGCTTACCTTTATATCTTGATCGAGTCGTGGATTGTACGGGTTCCTTATCACAAGAGCACACAGGTTTGAGTTCAAGTACCTATCCTCTCGTACTTGATTCTCTCAAACCAGGGCTCTGATACCAACTTGTAAGCCCCTAGTTCGTATTTGATAAAAAGTCGCAGCGGAAGTTCATGCCATAAAATTTCTTTCCTTATAAATACCTTGACTTACTTAAATCTTCATTTTAACACAACTTTTTCACATGAAGTCATCAATAGAATCATTTACAATTAAAAACATAATATGGGTTTTCTAAATTTCATACACCAACGTTCCCGTACAATCTGTCTTGTGACTCGATCCTCGATCTCTAATCCTTGATGATCCTCATGACTCGTACTACCTGCGCTCACCACATAAAATTCATAACATTAGTACGCATTATAAACATACAAGATTTATTCACGTTTACTTTTCATTCCGTTAACTCTTTACATCCCAGCTTTCCATCTAATCATACAATCCGTGGTGAGACTTCTTTGTTATTCCTGCGTTACACTTCATTCACCAGGCACGCTAATATTATCGTTAGTACTCAATTTCATTGGATACATGCGTACCTACTTTTATACATTCTTATACATATTCATAAGTTCACACATAACCAATTACATACATACGTACATACCCACATGTAAACACATCTACATCATTACATACATATCTACATACACACATACCTACATCATTACGTACACTCATAACATTATACATATATACATACATACATCCCTACTTGCAACATACCTAACTCATACATGCCTACTCACATACATACCTTCATATATCCGCGTATACTTGCTCACATACTTATAAACATACATACGTAAGTGCATACATGCTTACATACATTTCTAAATACGTGTATAGAGACATGCAAACATACATACATATCCGGGCACTCTTGGCTATCACCTATGCTCAAAACCAACTTAAAAGTTAGCTTTGATAGTTAAATAACAAGTTTAAACAAGTTATATGGGTCAAACAAGCAAAATTAAACAATTTTCGGAATCAGGGGGGCTAGACGCTACACCTAGCCCCTTTTTTGACAGCAAGTTGCTTAATTGCTGCTGCAAAATTCCCATCCAACCCAAGTTTCACGAAAACGGACATAACTCATTCGTTATTGATCCGATTTACATGATTATTTTTCCTACGCGGTCGTAATTTAATTTTCCATCACATGGAGTGAAAATCCAATATTCGGGCTACCGAAATTTAGGACCTTCAAGCCTTCGGCTTATTACCCTTTTACCAAAATTTTGACTCGTTCATGCATTTATCAACATAACTCGTTTGTTTGACCATAACTTCTTATGAACCTAATAATATCAATGACGTCTATCATAAAAGACTAAATTCTTGGATGTCTTGCATCCTCTTAACCCATTTTCGCTCAAAAGCTTATTTTGACCCGTTAAAGGTTTATTCCGTATTTTAAGGTCCTTGGCTTACGAAAATCATATTTCTCGCTTTCCTACTTTTTCAAAACATTCACTTAATCAAATAGCTTGTTTCTAATCAGCTTTTAAGACCGTTTGCCCGATTTACCCATCAAGGGTGTTTTTGTCAACTTTGTTCCATCCTTTACTACAAAGGACTTCCTTTAACATTTGACTAATCGCATGACTTAACTATAACTCAAATCGTACATACTTGGCTCGGATCAAAGCTATGACCCGTTTTAATATTTCGTGCACTAAATGGCTAGTTAATAGCAACATAATTCCTTTCACTATTCATCCTGTGAATGCATAATACTTGACAAAACAATTCATTAGTCAATATCGCCAAATGGTGATATCTTCACCATATGACCCGTTAAGTCTAAATGTCCATTTTATCCTTGTGGGACTTTAGTTAGTCATTATCCCATTCATGTAACTTATTCCTTCGTTAACTCGTAACCAAAATCACCATAATACTCTTTTTACCCTTTTCGACCATCAACTTATTTTCTTAACATAATCACATGTTTCGACCCATACCAAAACTTGTCGGAACATCATAATTCACATATTTAGTTACCATGTTCGTAATCTACACAATGAATAGATATTCTACAAAAAGGGGTGTAAGCTTTACTTACATAACATCCGAATATGCTTCCCGTGCTCATTAGTCCCGTTTGACCCGCTTCCTTCCCAAGCTTCCATGTCGCTTATTAAGCATCAACTATCATATATCATTCTCAATATAGTTAGCTTATTCATCATTCATCAAATCCTTTTTATCACACGGATCTTATATTAAGTTTATCATTTAACCTTAAAACATGCTAATCCATCATTTCTTATCCAATTTCTTTAAACATACTTACACATATATGATTTTCAACATTATTAACATAAGCATATCATTACTTCTATCATATCATCAAAAACCCACTTCATAACTACTTTGTTAATCACTTACAAGTGATCTAATATTAAGTTCTTTATAATTTCATCAAACTTTTGATGTGTGTACTACCTCCTAAGCATAGTGTACAACTAATTCATGCATATCCTTCTAATCTCATTCATAATTCAACAAATTCCTCCTTCTAATCAACATAAATCATTCATGCATAAACATCAAACATACCAGTATCACATTTCTTTCAATTCCTCTAACAAGAATCCATCATACAAATCAAAATACACCAATATTAAGCAAGAATTGGACACGAGTGACCATTCAAGTCGTTATCATCACCATAATCAACGGGTTTCATCTCTAAACATCAAATTAGCCTAAACCGTACATATCCCATGTTCTATATGACAATTCTAACACATACTCATTCTCAATTTCATAAAAATTCGCAACTTACATCATAACCCACTTCGTGAAAGATCACCAATCTAATCTTTAAGACATACCTTAGAGTAAATTGCCATTTTAGTCCCTGAGTTTTGTCCAAATTTGCCATTTTGATCCAAATAGTTTTTTTTTTCATCTGGGTCCCTGACTTTTCACTTTTATTGCCATTTTGATCCAAACCACTAAAAATGTTTGGATCAAAATGGCAAATTTGGACAAAACTCAGGGACTAAAATGGCAATTTGGACAAAACTCAGGGACTAAAATGGCAATAAAGTGAAAAGTCAGGGACCCAGATGCAAAAAAAAAACTATTTGGATCAAAATGGCAAATTTGGACAAAACTCAGGGACTAAAATGGCAATTTACTCTTTATTGATCCCCATGAGAAGGTGATCACTAATCCATGCTCGGTTATGAATTTAAGCTTCATCTTCCCTTTTGATTTGATGAAATGGATGGAAACTAGGGTTTTGAGCTCATGGAGCTCCTGATCAATTTCTAGAACACACGAATGTGTGTCTTTGTGTGTGTTAACTTTCATAAATAAAACCCATCTTTCCATCCTAACCTTTTTGGTCCCTCAAGTTTCGTTTTGATTGCATACAGGACTAAAAACTCATCATCTTATTACTTATATACATAACACCACTAGGCTAATTTATTCCTAGTTATTTTGTTTATGGGTTCACTTTTACTACTAACGGTACTTTACCCATTCCTTTATCTTAACCGGGTTCTAAATTACCAAACCCGTTTTTGGGGTGTTACATCTGCCTTTCATCTCATTTGTTGAGCCATCTGATTAACCTCATCCTCCGAGCATCCAACCCCAATCAATCGACATTTATCATAATTAATATGAAGACCAGAAATCCTATAGAAACACCAAAGAATTCTCTTAAAGTTCATGAGATTTTGATGATCCCACTCTCCCAAGAAAATAACATCATCAGCATATGAGGTGTGAGAGATGACATGCCCGCCCTTCATTGGGAAGTTTAACACCCTTGAAAAGGTCCTTCTCCACAGTCGATAAACCTTCTATTGGTGCATCCGTCTGTCAACTTCGTCTTGTATCGAGTCTTGTATTTGTATAAATAGATCAGGGCATGAAAAACGAGGAAATTTGTGTTTATAGGTAATTTCGCTTGAAATGACACATGGTCATTTCAAACGAAATTAACTTGATGATTCCGTTTGAAATCACATGCTGATTCCATTTGTGCCATTTCGTGCGGAATTAGATTCCGTTTGAGCTAGTTCAAGCGGAATTACCCTCCCTATAAATACCTTGTGTGCCATTTCATTTGTAACGATTCTGATTCCGGTAGCGAAGCTCTGCCGAAGATATCATCTAGGTATACTCACCTGTAAGACTGAATATTGGGATCTAGATACGGGAGTATATTCTGGGGTGGGACACATGAATAAGTTTAAGTCTCTCGAAACAGTTGAACTTTGTGTGAAAATTTAAGTGGATCAGTATACTGACAATCTAAGTGAATCATTTAGAACTTAAAATGTTTGAAGCTTAACGGTGTTGGTGATTTATCTCAAAAACTGATATGATCCTCTTACACAAACTCACAAAAATATTGTCTGTAAATATTTCTTTACTGCATTTTGTTAATTTCAAAATCCAAAAAGATTTTCGACAGCTGATGTTGGAAAGCTAATTTTCAAAGTTCGAAGTGCTAAACATGATGAACAGGTTTGGGAAAGTGTTGTTTGAAAAGAAAAATGGTATTCATACAAGTGATTCATTAGAGATTTATATTGAAAAATCATTTATTGATTGTTTAATGCCTGCAAGTGGTATATAAATTTGTGAAATTTATTTTTGGGTAGAGTATGTGCAGGTTAGCCAGGTTCCGATACCTAAGTTGAATGAGTGCCAGGTTACGATTTTAGAACTTGTGAGAAGTGAATTCCAGACTGCGATCCCAACTTATCGAAAGGGGGAGTCTGAAGACGCTGATGCTGAAACAGGATAAGAGCTAGGGTTATGATTCTGAAAGCCAAGTTCTGATCCTGGAATTGAAGAAGTTAGCTACTGATGCTGATGATCTTAAGGAATCAAGAGACCTGATCAAGAGGAGTATAGAGCCAGGTTGAGATTCTGGAAGAAAGAGAAAGAGATTGATTGAGGATACTTATAATGGAGAATCTTTGGAGAGAGCGAGAAGACTGATAAAGGCTGAAGGTTTGACAACCGAAGACTCGACACCGAAGACTTCGTCAACATCCGAGGGGGAGTGTGTTGGTGCATCCTTCTGTCGACTTCGTCTTGTATCGAGTCTTGTATTTGTATAAATAGATCAGGGCATGAAAAACGAGGAAATTTGTGTTTATAGGTAATTTCGCTTGAAATGACACAAGGTCATTTCAAACGAAATTAACTTGATGATTCCGTTTGAAATCACATGCTGATTCCGTTTGTGCCATTTCGTGCGGAATTAGATTCCGTTTGAGCTAGTTCAAGCGGAATTACCCTCCCTATAAATACCTTGTGTGCCATTTCATTTGTAATGATTCTGATTCTGGTAGCGAAGCTCTGCCGAAGTGTTTACAGCATTGTAATCGATCTAATATCAATCAAAAGACAGTTTAAAGTGATTTCTAGTGCATTACAGCTGAAATAACACTGATAGTCTGTTTCCGCCTCTTGTATTGGTAAAGACCTCTTGTGATCGACTCATTTGGGTCACAAAATGATCCTACAAGTGGTATCAGAGCTCAGGAGGAAGAATTCTTACCATTTCAGCTGCAAAATCTGTTTGCTACACCTTCTTTTCTCAATTAAACTTCATTTCACGGTTAAAATGGCTTGATTTTCAAACATTATATGCGTAACAGTGTTTTAATAAACCCTAGAAAGAATCAGATTCTAATTCGAAGTAAAACATGATCAATTTTTGAAAAAACTGTTCGAAAGATTAATTCCGCTTGAAAGATTGATATAATTTCGCTTGAACAGTGCAATATTTCACACGAAATTAGATTGTAATCCCGCTTCAAAAGTGATTTCGTTTGAGAGTGTACATCAAAGTGTAATTCCGCTCGAAATAGTAGTTAATTTCACACGAAATTAGGTATTTCGTTTGAAGGTGATTCCGTTTCAAAGGGTTATTCCGTATGAAAGTTAATTCCGCGTGAAAAACATACTGATTTTGCTTGAAAAGTTGATTTTGCTTGAAAGAGGAGTGATTCCGTTTGAAACGTGATTCCGTTTGAAAGGCTGATTCCGTGTGAGACTTGATTTCGTTTGAAACTGACAGTTTGTGAATGTTTGAAAATCGAAATATGGAGAACGAGTTTTATAATGCCTTTGCTAGTCCAATGACTATTGCTCAGAGTACGTTACTTGAAAATGAGATAGGAACAACACAAAAACCACCGAAGCTTATGGACATTGATGATTTTAGTGGATGGTCCGAATGGTTTGCTAATTGGGTTGAGGCATATCACTTAGATGCATGGGAACATACTGAAGTTCAATATACTAGACTAGTCGGAAACAATAATGTGAAAACACCGATTAGAGAATTGAGTGCTGATGAGAAAAAGAAATACAAAGATGAGAAATTGATGGTTAGTTTGTTGCAGCAAGCGATTAAGGAAGACATCTTGATCTTACTTCAACATAATGGAAGTGCATATTCGATTTGGACAGAGTTAGAAGCTAAGTTTCTTGGAAGTGATGATATGCTCAAGAACAAAAAGACGCTTCTGAAAAAAGAATTTGATTTATTTCGTGGTTTGAGAACGGAGAACACCAAGCAGATTGTCGAAAGATATTGCAACTTGTTGAAAAACATGAACATATTGGGTATCAACAAAGATAAAGATGAGTTGATTGAGAAGCTGGCTGATGCATTGCCACATGATGTTTGGGGAACTTATTTGATGATGTTGAAAAATAAACTAGATTTTAACAATATCACGCTAAGCGAGTTTATTAAACATCTTGAAGCTCAAGAGATGGAACAAAGGAAAATTGCTAGAATGAAGAACTATGATGGAGAACAAGACATTGGGTTGTATTACAAAGGTGGAGTTAGTGAGAAGACCAACATTTCACCAAAGATTGAAACGGCTTTCAATGCAAAAAGTTCTTCTGAAAGTTCATCTCAGGGATCAAGCAGCAAAACAGGATTTACTTCATTTCCATCATTTGATCCACATTTTACAGCAACAAAGAGTGGCAAAGTACTTCAATGCAATATTGCATTAAATCTTGAAAATGATCAAAATTATTCAGAGGAAGTAGCTAAAAGTCATATGTCTTTGTTAGTAACTATGCTTGAATCTTATGGTAGTTTGGTTGCAGGAAAAATCGGGAATCCAATGCTTACAAAAGAGGATTACGATCAAGTTGATGCTGAAGAGATGGAATTGATGGATATAAAGTGGTGCTTGGCGAGTGTGTTGAGACGAGCTGAAAAGTTTAAACAAATCACATGCAGAGATGATTTTGGCAATGCAAATGTTTCTACTTTAGGTTTTGATAAATCTAAAGTCACGTGTTTTCGTTGCAGGGAAAAAGGGCATTTCAAAAGAGAGTGCACAAATCGGGAAGCAAACGGAGCTCAAAATCCTTTCGGAAACAACGACTACTATCGAAAGGCGATTTATCATCAAGTTGCTCAATAACCATATCAACAAGAACAACCACAAACTGCTCATGCTAGGAAAGTGATTGAAGATTCAAAGAAAGCGTGTCTGGTCAATCAAAATGATGGAAGTTCATCAAAGGATTTCAGTTGGGATAAATATATTTCAGCTGATAATAAAGCATGTCTGATAAACCAAGATGGTGAAAGATTACCAGAAGGATTTAGCTGAGAAAACTTTAGCTGGGATAATTATTGTCCAGACAAAGAGATATTAAAAGCTAAATGTTTTGTTGCTCAGGTTATTAATGATTATACTGATGATTATTGGGCAGAAAAAATCAGAAAACATTTACAAGCTGAAGCTGATTAAAAGAAAAGATATGAAGAAGAAAGGAAAATGAAACAAGTTGAAGCTGAGAAAAAAAAAGGGTGAAGAAGAGATTCAAGTGAGAAAAGTTACAGAAGTTCCAGCATTTGAAATTAAAACAGATGATGATGCAGTCAAAGTTTCTGAGAAGTGTATGAATTGTGATTCTCTGATAAAGCAGAACAACTAATTGCTACACAACATAAAAAGGCTGAAAGAATCATATGATGTCTTGAACAAAGCCATGAATCAATACAACGAGACAAGCAGTGAACAAGCCATATCAATGAATACACATAAAGGAGCATATATGAGACAGCTTAACGATGTCAATTATTTTACTGAAAAATGTGCTGAACTTGAATTGAAGCTAGAAACACAGAGAATTGAAACTGAGAGAGTAAATAGATTGTTAAAAAGTTACTCATGTTCTACTTTTGTGGTTGATAGGATTTACCCGATTGTAGAAGGATTGAAGACGTTTAAAGAAGAAAAAACTTCTGAAGAGAAGAATTCTGAAACAAAAGAAGATGATGAAGTGAAGATTTCTGGTAAGAAACCAAGTGTTGTCTATAACAAATGTCCACCCCCGGTCGAAAATGGATATTCTCCTCGAAATCCAAATTCAAAAAGAGTAAAAAAGGCAACAAACTTACAGTGGGAGTCTGAGTCTTCAGATAACTTGCCAGAAAATATTGATGTTACGTTCACATCGTCTGATACTGATCATGAGTCCGAGTTAATAAAGAAAGTGGTCGATCAGGTGTCGGATAAAGATGAAACAGAGGAGTCAAAGTCGGAGTCAAAATCAGAGTCAAAATCAAAGTCCAATGCGTCAAAGTCAACAGTCCAATTCAGAAAGAGTAAAAAAGGCAACAAACTTACAGTGGGAGTCTGAGTCTTCAGATAACTTGCCAGAAAATATTGATGTTACGTTCACATCGTCTGATACTGATCATGAGTCCGAGTTAATAAAGAAAGTGGTCGATCATGTGTCGGATAAAGATGAAACAGAGGAGTCAAAGTCGGAGTCAAAATCAGAGTCAAAATCAAAGTCCAATGCGTCAAAGTCAACAGTCAAAAAGGACAAACAGGTTTATGACAAAGAATTTTTGTTATCAAAATCTAATTTGAATGACGAACCGATCAAAGTGGCATATACTTTGAAAGATTCTGACAAATTAAATTCTGATGAGATTTTTCCAATAAGAGGTGTTAAATCAGAAATGATAAAAAAAGGTTTTCAAACTAACTGAAATTAATATTTCTGAAATAAAAGATGTAAATCTTTATGAAAAACCAAGACCTTACACCTCAAGAGTTCAACAAAGATTAAACAAGAAAAAGGGTTACAGTTCTGGTACAGGTTATCGAAAGAAACCAAACCATAACGACAATTACAAAAAGAAAGGCATAGGTTTTATTCCACCGAGAAATTATAAAAATGAGAAAAGTTATAAATCAAAAACTGTTTTTGTTACAGGAAAAACATCTGAAGAAGAAAAATAGCAAGTGTTCAGAAAGCAATCCAACAAAGAATTCCTTGCAAAGAAGCAAGAGGAAATGAAGAAAAGTGTTGCTCAGAAGAAGATAGAGACAAGAACCTGTTTTCAATGTAAAACAGTTGGTCATATTGCCAGGAACTGTTCAAAGGCAATACAAACAAAACAGGAAGTCTCTGGTAAACTCAAAGAAAAGATTGTTGAAAAAACCGAACCACCAACAAACAGATTTAAAGTCTTTGAAAATTCAATTTTTGAAGTTGGTGAATGTTCGAAAAATGTTTACAAAAGAAAGGAGAAACTTAATAACCGAAAATGGGTTGTTAAGAATTCAAGTGAAAGTTCTGGTGATGAATCTGATTCCACAAAATCAGAGGAACCAGAAGTTGTTCTAAAAGATGAGAAATCAGTTCCGCCTTTGGATGATGCAAATTTTCCACCATTGCGGGCTGAAAATTTTAAATATAAAATTGGTAAAGTTGAAATTTCAAATCAATTTTTTCCCGAGAAGAAAGAATTTGATGTTGAAAAAGCTTTTAACCCCACAGTGCAAAACATTTTTGGTAAAATGATTGATGGGAAGGTCAAGGGGGTTAAAGAATTCTATGAGAAAAAGATGGAAGGTAAGCAACCGAGTGTTGGTAACTCGGAATCTCCCAAGGTCTGTCTGGCTTGGGAGAATCTCTCTAACTAAAAAACCTGATTTATCGGAGCTCCCAAGTTGGTAATCGCGGAGCATGAATCGGCATCATTCTTGAATCGTTTTTGCAAGAAGTATGACTTGCCGGAACTCCCAGGTTGGTAAGTGTGGAGTAGGAATCGGCATTTTGAGATTTCAACCTACAAGTGGTAATTGTTGGTAAGCAAACCTACAAGTGGTTGAAAGAGAGGTTTTATCTTTCCTACAAGTGGTATTTTGAAAAACAAGATGATGAATTGAACCCCTAACCTACAAGAGGTTTTATGAAATCAACAAAACTTATTTTCCGGAAAAACCATTTGATTAAAACAAACTTAAGTGTTTTGAAATCATAATAGGAAAATAGTTTGTTGTGAGGGGGAGTTCTGATTGTTTATGCCAAGTGGATGGCGATTTGAAGTGATTTGATATCAGTTGTAATTTTACTTGTACAGTTTGTTTTCAAAGTTTCTTTAAATGTTTTTGAATTTTAGGGGGAGTAAGAAATTTCAGAAAATCCAAAAACATTAGAAAATTTGAAAAAGCCAAAAACATGATAAAATCAAAAATGAGTTTTGTTGAGAAAAGAGGAAATGATAGTACATCAGTGGACGATCACAGCATGCTAAAGATTTGGAAAGTCTAAATGTGATAAACGGTCTCACTGATGATGTGCCAATATGTTTTTGCACATTTAGTAGATTGTGACGAGATATAAACCTAAATTTCAAACTTACTTAATTCGTGGGGAACATCTCTCGGATATATGGGTAACCCCCGAAATCTTGTTTGAAAGGTCACTCTTTCTGAGATACTAGGTCTTTATACTCAGTGATATCTGGGGTATTATCCCGGGACTTCTGATTTTGCGGAAGCAATGGCCTAGTCCCCGGAGAATACTTTACGCTTGCTTGAAATAAAAGCATGCCCTCAGCATAAAAATGAAGAAACATTAAAAAATGCTAATCATGTGCTATTGTTAAAAAGATCCTCTAAAGGGGACCCACCTAAAGTCGAGCCGTCATCTCTCTGCTGAACGGAAGTTCTGACCTGAGCTCTCACGGCCTCGCATTTAATCCCTTACAGATATCATCTAGGTATACTCACCTGTAAGACTGAATATTGGGATCTGGATACGGGAGTATATTCTGAGGTGGGACACATGAATAAGTTTAAGTCTCTAAAATACTAATCTCGTATCTCGAAACAGTTGAACTTTGTGTGAAAATTTAAGTGGATCAGTATACTGACAATCTAAGTGAATCGTTTAGAACTTAAAATGTTTGAAGCTTAACGGTGTTGGTGATTTGTCTCAAAAACTGATATGATCCTCTTACACAAACTCACAAAAATATTGTCTGTAAATATTTCTTTACTGCATTTTGTTAATTTCAAAATCCAAAAACATTTTCGACAGCTGATGTTGGAAAGCTAATTTTCAAAGTTCCAAGTGCTAAACATGATGAACAGGTTTGGGAAAGTGTTGTTTGAAAAGAAAAATGGTATTCATACAAGTGATTCATCAGAGATTTATATTGAAAAATCATTGATTGATTGTTTAATGCCTGCAAGTGGTAGATAAATTTGTGAAATTTTGAATTTGTGAAATTTATTTTTGGGTAGAGTATGTGCAGGTTAGCCAGGTTCCGATACCTAAGTTGAATGAGTGCCAGGTTACGATTTTAGAACCTGTGAGAAGTGAATTCCAGACTGCGATCCCAGCTTATCGAAAGGGGGAGTTTGAAGACGCTGATGCTGAAACAGGATAAGAGGCAGGGTTATGATTCTGAAAGCCAAGTTCTGATCTTGGAATTGAAGAAGTTAGCTGCTGATGCTGATGATCTTAAGGAATCAAGAGACCTGATCAAGAGGAGTATAGAGCCAGGTTGAGATTCTGGAAGAAAGAGAAAGAGATTGATTGAGGATACTTACAATGGAGAATCTTTGGAGAGAGCGAGAAGACTGATAAAGGCTGAAGGTTTGACAACCGAAGACTCGACACTGAAGACTTCGTCAACATCCGAGGGGGAGTCTGTTGGTGCATCCGTCTGTCGACTTCGTCTTGTATCGAGTCTTGTATTTGTATAAATAGACCAGGGCACGAAAAACGAGGAAATTTGTGTTTATAGGTAATTTCGCTTGAAATGACACAAGGTCATTTCAACCGAAATTAACTTGATGATTCCGTTTGAAATCACATGCTGATTCCGTTTGTGCCATTTCGTGCGGAATTAGATTCCGTTTGAGCTAGTTCAAGCGGAATTACCCTCCCTGTAAATACCTTGTGTGCCATTTCATTTGTAACGATTCTGATTCCGATAGCGAAGCTCTGCCGAAGTGTCTACATCATTGTAATCGATCTAATATCAATCAAAAGACAGTTTAAAGTGATTTCTAGTGCATTACAGCTGAAATAACATTGATACATCTGTTTCCGCCTCTTGTATTGGTGAAGACCTCTTCTGATCGACTCGTTTGGGTCACAAAACGATCCTACACCTTCCATTGCTATAATAAACAAAAAGGACGACACCGGGTCCACCTTGCCTAACCCCACGTTCCCAATGAAATTCATACGTTGGAGTTCTATTAAAAAGAACCAAGTTAAAATACCCTTTAACCTATTGCCTCCATTTCAAACCAACGTTAAGTTGCTTCAGCACATCATCTAGATAATTCCAATTAACTGTGTCGAAAGGTTTAACATAATCAACTTTAAATAAAAGAGTTTTCTTAGCTGATTTCTTTGCCCAGGCTTGGGTTATATTAATGAGAATGTAACCATAGAAAATATTTCTATTTTTTATAAAGGCCGTTTGCTCAAATCCGATAATATTGTGGATGATTTTTTGTAGACGAATTGTTAGAAGCTTACCAATTACCTTTGGCATGCATCCTAGTAAGCTAATACACCGGAAATCATTGAGGGGTCGACCATCTTAGGGATAAGAGCTAGGAATGATGCATTACAAGCACATGTGATTTTTCTTTTGTTTTCAAAATACTGTATGAACACAGTGAAATCTGGACCAATAATATCCCAGAAACTCTTGATAAAACTGAAAGATAAACCATCAGGCCCAGGGCTTTATCACCATACTCCCAAATAACTTGTTTTATTTCTTGAGACGAGAAATATAATTCCAAGGTTGCAGCTTCTTCATCAGCGAGAGTGTTGAAAGGAACAAGTTTAAAACTAGGCCTCCAACTCTTTGGTTCAAGAAACTTAGATGAAAAGAACCTATACACCTACTAAATCCCATCGATATGTAGCCCATGAATATTTCTTCTTTTATGACCATTAATGATGCCATGGAAGAATTTAGAGTTTCCATGCCCTCCAATATCCCACTTAATTCGTGCCTTTTGTAACAAATCTTTTTTCCTTCTAGATTTAGTGAGCCATAACGATTTCTTTGCTTCCATACGTTCTTTTGATTCAGAATCATTCAAGTCTCTAGATTTAACCATAATCTCCAAAGATTTAATCTTATCTTCCAACAAAATCTTATCCTTTTTTTTTTCATTTAACAACTTAATTGATAAGGATAATATGCCTATGAGCCAACTAGACTCTATCCAATGCACGAACATACACGAGAGGCCATGCATAAAGAAATGAAAAACAGACGAAGAAACGGCCCAACTTACTTGAGATTGAGCCATCATCCTTTATCCATGTGAATCTTGCACCCCCATTTGATACTGCTAGAGACAATCTTTGTTAATAAAATCATTAAAATCCAGCATAGATTTATCCGGTAAATGTAATGAAGTTCTATCGCTACTTTCTATAAGGGAATTAAAATTGCCCATAAAAACCCACCGACCCAAAGAAGAAGATTTTAAAGAGCATTAATTATCCCACACCAATTTCCTATCTTCAACATCCTTTGGTGCATAAATGTTTGTCAAATTAACAACGCCCTTTATCCCTTTCCAAGTGCCTGATAAACGATATAGAAAGGGGAGGAAATAACCGATGAAACTATGAACAACGAAGGGCCCTAGACCACTAGACCTACCATTAGACTCAACCACAAAAGATAGGAAAGAATGATTACCCCACATCCTAGAGAAAGGAATGCGATTCATATCCACCAGTTTCGTCTCTTGAATGCTGATGAAGTTGATATGATGCATTTTTTCAAATCCTTAATCCAATCTGCCTTGAAAAGATCACCAATTCCCATGCAATTCAAAGACATGAAATTCATGGTGGAACAATGAATTCCCCTTCCACCACGATCACATCTTGCACAAAATCTTCTCTATTAGCAACTTTGATCCCCAAGTTTGATGCCATGTTAATTGTTGAAGCAATTTCACAGTTTAAGGAATGCACATTGGGTGGAGGAATAGTGCTAAAAAGGAGTCATCTGAACCGGAGAAGGGTTTCCTTGCAACGCCTCCTCTGCAAGAGCCTGAGGAGCCAGATCACGTGATGCAGAAACCTGAGGTAAAGAATCTTCATGTGGAACGACACGGGAGGCCTGTGTTTCTTCAGAGGAAGAGGCTGGAGATAGACCCATAAGAGGGTTAAGATTAAATGGATTATCTACCCAGGCCCTTTTCTAGATTTAGGCCCAACAAGGGAATCATTGGGCTTAGAAAACCCGGGCTTCCATTTATAGAACCTTTTTGGCCCAGATCTTTTAGAAGCCTTGGAAACCAATGTCGGAGTCAATGCATCATCAGGCCCCACAAAAAGTTCTTTTGTTGAGAAATAATGACAATTAATGTCATTATTTCTTTACCCCTATAACAATTCCTTAACAATCGAAACTTCCTCCACATTTTTTGGAAACTGAGAATTTTCCAAGTCAACCTCCCTATCACCATCATTGATTTCCTAAAAACCGGCACCGCATTAATTATCGTAATCTCCTCTTCGGCCGGAAAACCCTCCGGCAATGATGCCGGTGAAGAAACCCCATCGTTGACTGCGTGTTCGTTAACGTTAACCTTAGTTTCATATGACTCTGAACTTAGAAATTCAGGTAACCATTCACCGGATTCTTTAGACACCCAAACTCTAAATGTCTTTGAATCCTGGTGCAATCTAATCACTTTTGAAATCCACTTGCAATCACCTACCAAAACTCCTAAACTATCGAACACCCGATTACCGTCTTCCCAGCAGGCTTGTGATGAATGAACCACCCTCCCAAACGTATATCCAATCTGCTTGATGACACCCTTAGCCCAAAGGTGTGGTGGAACACCATGGATCCTTAGCCAGGCTATACGTTCAAAGGGCATAAAATGACCTCTCCAAACATCAACTAAAGAAAACTAACCTTCCCAAACTACCTTGCTATCCAAGAACTCAGCCGCATGCTCAAGGCATCCAAAGGACAAAAGGATAATGAGGCCTCCCAAGCAATGGATTTTACATCGAATTTTCTCCAAAATGCCAACCTGTTTCAATCGGCCATTAATGGTTCGCAAGGTGGTGAAGTCCATCGTTCTAGTCACCAACGACTTCCCAGTTTTTGAGTCAAAACAACAGATGTTAGAGACTACATTAGTAACCCTTTCAGACACCTTCTGACCCATTTCAGCGTTTTCAACAACATCCATGAAGTACCTACCCGGGTTTATCGTCTTGGACGTATCGAAACCTCGAGGAGCAGTATAAGATTTAGACGCCTGAACATGCTCCGAAGGCATTTTTTTCGGGGTTGGAATAAACTTGATCTTTCATGAACTTAGCCAAGTTTACCCTAAGGATGGAAGCATTCAAATCAACCCTGCAGATCTCCTTCTCAAACTGAAACCTACACACCACATTACAGAATCTGATGAAACCAAAGAAACGGCCCCTTTTAACTTTTTTCCTAGCGACGTATGCGCCTGAAATACTCCCATACTTAGCAAAAACCTTGGCTAATTTTGATGGAGAACAAACCGATGGGAGATTGGAAACAAAGAACGTCGTGTCGTGTGCCTCCTAACCTCATCTGTTGTCTTTGTTTCTTTGCTGTCGGTGACCTCTTCTTCTCTCTATGACTTCTTCAAACCCTTCTTCCTTCAGTCTTCGAGAGATTTCTACTTCCGCCATGATTAGTTTTGCTATCGGCGATGTAACACCTCAGAAATTCAAACAAATAATTTGGTAACACGTGTGCAATCAACTCTCAAATATTCCCGCTAAGTTGGACGAGAGGGACCAAATACGTAAAAATGTGGAAGTATGGATGTGGAGGGGTCAGATATGGGGAAATGCCAAACTTTTGGTTCTGAAGGTCTAATACGGACCGAAAGGCATATGCCTTACGGTTTGTCATTCATTTTTTTTTGCTTCTGGACACCTCATGCGGACTGCAAGGCTCAACCCATGGGGTGTAACATCTGTAAATATAAGTATTTATAAAAAAAAATATTTTTTAATGTTATACTATTAGATTAAATCGTCACATTTTTCGTTGGTTTAAATCCGAGATGAAACGGAGGTTTATAAGCTAAACTCGATTAGTTCGGTTAATAACTATAAGGGAATTAATTAACTACGTTAAAAATGGTGGTTAAAACGATTTTTGAGCTTAAAAGGGGTAAAACCATCAAATTGACAAAGTTACAAGTTAAGGGGTTGTTTTTCAAATTAGTGGAAACTATATATTAAAAACAAGTTAACTAACTCGGTCAGCAAACCTAGTTAAGTTAGTTAGAATTTAATTATATAATGTTAATTAACTTAGTTAGTTTATTATATAAGAACTAAGCTAACTAAGTTAGTGTTAGAGGTTAATCAAGTTAGATAGCTCATGTGAAATTCAGAGACCAGTTTGTCAATTAATGGAAGTTACAAAGTGGAGGGTCCAAATTTGCATTTAATGAAACCTTAAATTAAACTCAAAGAAAAAACGGATTCAGTAGGACTCGAACCCGGGTACGCACATTCAACAAATCACAACGAAACCAACTTGACTGCAGGATTTCTTGTGCTATCATTCGATCTATAATTCAAATATAAACATACCGAAGCTGAAATCAAGATTTAAAAGAGGAAAACAAGGTGTGGGACGAGTTTCGAAACCGGGTACACCGCATAAAGGAAACGACAGCTCAACAACTCCACCACCTTGCATTTTGTGTAAGGAACTCCTGCTGCATAACAATTAAACACATCCTCAGAGCCTAAAACCCATCATCTCCCTCCTTTGTTGACCTGGAACGCGAAAGGACGTGAAAATAGAACCCAAAACGTTGTGAACATCAATTTTAATGACCAATTAAGTCTGATAATCATCCTTAGCAATGGTTAACTTAGATTTAATGTTTTTCTTGACCTTTAATTGTCCCATAGTCATCTGAATCGAATCAACCATCATCACCATGAAAGCTTTTGTTCAACATGTGGGTTTTCAACCAAATCGTGGAATTAGCTTCTAAAACTTTTACCATTCATTCTCCTGGTCAAACCATGTAAAACCCCACTGAAAGTTCTCCATTTCATCACATCTACATCACGAATTTAATCGAAGAACATTCTAGGGCTTGTAACTTGTGCGGACGATATCTCCTTCAAATCTCAACCTTTTCAGGTGATTCCAAAGCCCAACTTGCTTAGTTTTTCATTCTCTACAAATGCCCTCTATCAATTTCAGTGATAGAAGGCTAATTTATCCGAATTTAATTTTAGGTGAAATTAGGGTTCTTCATGCATACAATTTGGGGCTTTTTGATTTAGACTTGTGTTTTGGTGAAATTGAAGGTATAACATTTCTATATATCATACTAGTATATTGTGTGTAAATTTTGGGAATTTTTAGATATCAATTGGAATTTTGGTGAACTAATTATATTTTAATCTCTAGATAAATCGAATAAAAATACAAGATAATCTTAGATAAATTCAATAAATATTTTTTATTGATTATTTCAGATTATGTAAACACTAGGGAATTTTTATGTATACTTTCCTTAATTTTCTTTGGGATATCATGAATTTAATTTGGATCTATACATGTCTTAGTTATATAAAAATACAAGGTTTCCACAAGAAAATTCTAGATGTATTTTTACTGATTTCTATAGATTAATATAGTTATATTGAGGCTTTTATATACTTTTTCCACAATTTTAAATAATTATCTTATTAAAGGATTTATGGAATTGCTAAATAAATAAAACTTTCTTTACAGAATTTATTATTTTAAACTAATATATGTGATAATCATGAAGTCTAATTTATTAATTTTTTTATACTAATGTATTTGAATTTGAAGCATTTATGGAATACGATAACGTAGTGAATTGATGTTATTACTAATCATGACAATTTGTACAAAATACCGATTTGTATATTATTTTGAAAACTCATATAAGTCCCCAAATAGGAGAACCCGATTTCCTAAAATTTATATATTGTCAGTTTGTTTAAGATTTCAGTTATTCATTTTTAGGGTGATTATCATTTTAGATATAATCCGGTTCTTGTCGTGCGGTGTTTCACAAGACTAAGTAGGAACGCAACCTGTGAGTAGATTCGACTCTTTTCCCCTTTTTGCCATTAACTCTTTTTGGGGTGTATCTCGTGCTTGATTGCAAATTCATTATTTAAATTGATAACATGCTATTCGATGTGTTTCTATGTGTCACTTGTTGCTAATTTCTGTTGTTTCTCTATACGTGTATCTATGTGTTACTCGCTTTGTGTCACAGGTTTCGCGTGGACCCACCTGGCTGACCGGTTCCCCACGACCATGGGTCGAACTCGGTATCGTCATCATTGTTTCGGAGATTTGCCTTTCGGGGCTTGAATCTCTATGTGTCTATGGTACTAATATTGTTATGTTTGTGTTGCTTATGAGATATGTGTTGAATTCTTGTTATATTGAAATACCTAGTTTCACATTTGATAATGCATGTTATAAAATAAGGTTTTTCTAAAAATAATATAACAAAAACGTTTTTAAATAAAAACCGAATCTATTCACCAACATATTTGTTGACCCAAAAACTTTTTTTTTACGCGTGATACAGGTACACAAGGGTGGGCGGATTTTGAGTTGAAGACATGTAGGATTGCTGTAGTAATAAACTGGCTATGATATGTTGCTTTTATGTATTTGATTTTGTATTTTGGTAATAATATTTGAATTTTATGTTATGTGTGACAATTTAGTATTGATGCTTTAAATATTTAAACTTATAATAGTGTCATAAGCTATGGGCAATCAGTCTGCCCCGTACCATTCTGCTATGGGTCGGGGTGTGACAGTTGGTATCAGAGCCAATGACTATAGGGAATTAAGATTGGTTATTAGACCCTTAGACTTAGTCTATAGTTGATTAGGTACCTTAGGTGCCTTATGTGCTTAATTGTTTGATTGTATTAGCTAAAAAAAATATTTAAAGTGCCCATGATTTAAATTTTCTAATGTCACACATATATGCATGTGAGCACATCAAATTGTTATATGCTAAGTATTATATGCCATAAATGACAATATGTACCTTATTATTAAACTATAGTTTATTATTTCTTTTTCCATGTCACGTTGCACACACCTTATACAATATGCGAATATTCAATATTCTAATTCTTATTCCTATATATCTAAAGTCTTGAATCAATTCATTTTCTTTAATACATTTCAATTATTCATGAGTTTGACTTCATTTCGTTTTTGAGTTTCACATTTCAATTGAGTTTCACTCTCGTCAAAGTGAGTTCTTGTGACGGACATGTATTAACTGGAAGAGTTACGTACCGGTAGTCGGGACGTCCTGTCTAGGATGACATTCGTATAAATCCAATTAATGGACCAGTTTGCCTACCTGGGGATTATCGATGAGAGTACTGATACCTATTAGGCCAAAGCATGTCACACCAAACGTAACGTGAACTAACAACACTTTGATATGTCAAACGTGTCTGTGTTAATTCATGGATACTATCCTAAACATCGTTTTACAATACCCTAAAAATCGAGTCATTTATTGAATCAAGATTTTCTTCGGGTTAAGTTGTACGTCAATGGGTAGACATATGAGGACCATGCGAAAGCTCGGTAATTGCGGGTGCACACGTAATTACGAAAGTGACGCACAGAAGTCATACTAAACCCTATGATGTGCTAAACCTATGATTTTCAATATTTTATGATGAAATAATATTTTATCATAAGTTTTATTATTTATCATATTCCATGTGGTTATAATATCGTTTCGTATATAAACCATCGGACTAAATCTATAATATTCCACGAGATTCTAATGATTTTAAAACAAATCACCCTGTCTGTTGTACCTTGTCGAAGGGTTCGACTTTTGCTACCCTTTGATACTCCATAATATTTCATGTGATTTGTATTCTTTAATTATGGGATTTTCCCTAAGTTCCATGATTTCACAAATCCGTGACTCCCCCTCCCATTTATGAAAAACCAACACCCACCTTATGATCCAACCGTATGTCCAACCAGACACTCCGTCAATGGATCAATCGACCGTACCGTATGACACCCTTGTTCCTTACGATCGAGCCGTTCAAGCCAGTCCAGAGAACCATGATAACTAGAAGGCACGCGAACAAGCACTCATCCAGTTCCAAGACAACCAGGATGAGGTCAGTAGCACGACAACGTTCTTATGCGATGAGTCTACTTTGAATGAAACTTTTTTGAGTTTCTTTGAACTAATTAAATCAAATAAAGAATGTTTTGAAATTTCGAACACAAGTGTAATAATGTGATTTTTGGTAACACATTTAAAATTTTAACGAGTTGTCCATTATGACTTGAACTTCACAACCTGATCACTTTCGTAACCTGTGCCTATAGTTCGACAAATTTAAGTCTAGGGCACATGGTGACGATAATTTTTGTTCCGACATTAAAATTTGATTTTATAAAAATATTAAAAAAGTATATAATAAATATTTTCAGTAAAATTCACCACTTTAGATCGAAAATATTTTTCTAAATAAACCCAGTTGCTTTTGTACATGAACAATTTAAAATGCCAATGTGCTACACTTGGTAACGTGTAAAAATAGTTAACAAAATGAAATGAACGTGAGTTAAGTTAACAAAGCTATGGTTTCCTTAATTTACCTTAGGACCCTTCTACTTTTGTCCGAATCTTAATTATTGCCCGACTGGTGGGAGTGTAAAACAATGTTGCTACTTCATCTCCCCCACCATCACGTTTAGTTTTCCCTCATTAACGACTTTACCTGCTGCTCTCACTTCGTATCCTTGGCGTTCGCACTAACGCCAATCGGTACAATTATCAACTCTTAATCAGTATCGTTGATAGCTTGTGCCATTGTCACCTTTTCAATGTTATTATTTATCGTCGTTTTCATCCTTTACTTAAACGTTTTTATGTATCGCTATAATATGCATTTATGTTATGTTTTATTGCTATTTCATGTTGTTACAGTTTCACATCATCACTCGTCACGGCGTACCTTCCCCATAGTTTATGTGACGTGGTTATCGTCTAATTTTCATATATCGACCCTTCCCCCATAACTATGGATGTAGATACCACCACCATTTAGTCGCACCCTTTTTGGATGCAGGATTTCTTGTGCTATCATTCGATCTGTAATTCAAATATATACATACCGAAGCTGAAATCAAGATTTAAAAGAGGAAAACAAGGTGTGGGACGGGTTTCGAACCCGGGTACACCACATAAAACCAACGACAACTCAACAACTCCACCACCTTGCATTTTGTGTAAGGCACTCCTGCTGCATAACAATTAAACACAACCTCAGAGCCTAAAACCCATCATCTTCCTCCTTTGTTGACCTGAAACGCGAAAGGACGTGAAAATAGAACACAAAACGTTTTGAACATCAATTTTAATGACTAATTAAGTCTGATAATCATCCTTAGCATTGTATAACTTAGAGTTAATGTTTTTCTTGACCTTTAATTGTCCCATAGTCATCTGAATCGAATCAACCATCATCACCATGAAAGCTTTTGTTCAACATGTGGGTTTTCAATCAAATCGTGGAATTGGCTTCTAAAACTTTTACCATTCATTCTCCTGATCAAACCATGTAAAACCCCACTGAAAGTTCTCCATTTCATCTCCTCTACATCGCGAATTTAATCGAAGAAGATTCTAGGGCTTGTAACTTGTGCGGACGATATCTCCTTCAAATCTCAACCTTTTCATGTGATTTCAAAGCCCAACTTGCTTAGTTTTTCATGCTCTACAAAAGCCCTCTATCAATTTCAGTGATAGCAGGATAATTTATCCGAATTTAATTTTAGGTGAAATTAGGGTTCTTCATGCATAGAATTTGGGGCTTTTTTATTTAGACTTGTGATTTGGTGAAATTGAAGGTATAACATTTCTATATATCATACTAGTATATTATTTGTAAATTTTGGGAATTTTTAGATATCAATTGGAATTTTGGTGAACTAATTATATTTTAATCACTAGATAAATCGAATAAAAATACAAGATAATCTTAGTAGGCACGCAACCTGTGAGTAGATTCGACTTTTTTCCCTTTTTTGCCATTAACTCGTTTTGGGGTGTATCTCGTGCTTGATTTCAAATTTATTATTTAAATTGATAACATGCTATTCGATGTGTTTCTATGTGTCACTTGTTGCTAATTTCTGTTGTTTCTCTATACGTGTATCTATGTGTTACTTGCTTTGTGGCACATGTTTCGCGTGGATCCACCTGGCTGACCGGTTCCCCACGACCATGGGTCGAACTCGGTATCGTCATCATTGTTTCGGAGATTCGCCTTTCAGGGGTTGAATCTCTATGTGTCTATGGTACTAATATTGTTATGTTTGTGTTGCTTATGAGATATGTGTTGAATTCTTGTTATATTGAAAGACCTAGTTTCACATTTGATAATGCATGTTATAAAATAAGGTTTTTCTAAAAATAATATAACAAAAACGTTTTTAAATAAAAACCGAATCTATTCACCAACATATTTGTTGACCCAAAAACGTTTTTTTACGCGTGATACAGGTTCACAAGGGTGGGCGGATTTTGAGTTGTAGACATGTAGGATTGCTCTAGTAATAAACTGGCTATGATATGTTGCTTTTATGTATTTGATTTTGTATCTTGGTAATAATATTTGAATTCTATGTTATGTGTGACAATTTAATTTTGATGCTTTGAATATTTAAACTTATAATAGTGTCATAAACTATGGGCAATCAGTCTGCCCCGTACCATTCTGTTGCGGGTCGGGGTGTGACATATGGTCCGCAAGACATTTAAAATCTGTGAACGCCAGAAGCTCATGCAGACCGTATGGCTTACCTCATACGGTCCGCATGAGGTTCGATGGCAACCTAAATGCAGCTGGAAACTGCAGCTGCTGGTCCTGCCACTTCTCTCGCAATTATGCCATATTGAGCCACCATTTGACACCTGCTAGGACACTCCTAAGCATCTCAAAGCTTCAGGAACATGTGGCCTCATCTTGTGAGTCTGGATCAAGTATATATAGCCTCATATTTCACTCTTTCAAGACTTGCACCTTCACAAAATTCTTTCTCCCATCTCTTGGATAGCTTCTGGTCTATAGAGGCTTCCCTCCTGGAGTTATAACACTCCTTTGAACACTTGTAAGTGTTCTAACTCAGTCTCTTTTCATATTATAGGCTAGTTCTTAGCCGAAAGTCAAGCAAATTGACTTTTGCTTTGACTTTCGGTTATGACCATTTCGGTCAAGCCTATGTTCGAATTGAATATGGCTAAGTAATCTTAAAAATGTAGGTGTTAATCCCCCAATAGGGCACCTTCTGAAGATCAAGTTAAGTTGGTCAAATGACGGGTCAAAGTTTTATTAAATAAGTTGGTCAAATGACGGGTCAAAGTTTTATATAACATATTAGGACATGTCCAACCCGTCATTTCCTTCTTAAAGCTCGGTTCGCAACCGAAAGTTAAACAGTTTGACTTCTGCTTTCACTTTTGATTCTAATCCGTTTAGGATAGTTTAGATAAAGATTTGAAGTTGTAATATGATCGTATTATTGTAAGGAATAACCCCTAAGGGTTATACCTTCTGATCATATAATTTGTCAGGTTTTGTGTAAGTCCATATATTATGCCTAAATGATGCCCAAATTGCCCTTTTTGCGCATAAATTGATTTTGACACATGATGAACATATAACATGAGTTATAAATTGATGTGGTAACATAATAAACATGTTTTTGGCATATTGGACTTACCATAGACCCATCCGATCACCCGATGCTGCCTATGCGTGTACGGTTGACTTATATAACATAGTTTATATAAGTTAGTCGAATCGGGTCAAAACCTTTCCAAATCAGTTCTAATCAGAATGTATGATTGTTTGACCCATAATATACGAGTCATAATACTCTTGAGGGTGCAAACCACATTCTATCAGGTCCCCGCTTAATCTAGCGAACCGTACCTATTTATTACAAGTTAACCGGTCCAAGTCTTATGACTTAATAAGACCTGTTAACATTCTAACGGATCATAGTTTCGTCCATTCCAGACTAGGAGTCTCCAGCAAATTGCGCATGTATTAGTTGTTTCGATTAATGGCTGTGCTTAAAATATCTTTGATTTGTAAAGATATGCTTAGGTAAATACTATTAGACTATTTTCCCTATACGGGCTTGGGATACGGCACTAGCCGCTTGGTTAAGTATGGGATCAATGACGAATGATGTCCAAAATCTAAATAACCCATTTTAATCTGTTATGCTTGAAAATTTATACATTGGGGGTAAATGTGACCGTGTCCTGGATATCCATAACTCACTTAATTGCAAGTGGCCACGACCTAAGCGCGGGGTGTAGGCATACACCTGACAGACGCTAATGCTATTATATTTTTTTATGGAAAAGTGGTGTGTCGGTTAATCGTGTATCAGAGTTTAGTTCCGGGCCCCATATGTATTGACTAGCATGTAATACTGGTAACAAGAGATATCACTTTGTCCCATGTTATTTATAAAATGATATACCTTATGGTATAAAATGATTTTGAAAAGTTTTTCAAAACGTGTCGGTTAATTGTATTTACCAGCGAAGCTGACATATTTTCAAAAGACTAAGCGCATGTTAGCAGATACGGAATAGGCTGGAGTTGCTCGGTACATGCATAATGAAATTTGCGACTCCACGCAAGGTCTAGTAATCGTAATATTCTTTTTTGTTATTTTCGATCCACCTGTGGATCTTTTAGTACACTTGCTGTCTGTATCATTATTTTAAACATTTCAGACACGTGTACTTTGTAATATTATTTTATAATCCCAAGACTTCCGTTGTGCCATATATGTGAATATCTATATCAATCGTCACACAAAAACCCGAAGTCCGGGCCCACCGGGAAATCAGGGTGTGACAGGCGACCCCTCCTCTCTATGACTTCTTTGAGAGCTTTCTACACCTGCCACTGCCACCACCAGGACGTTGAGCAAAATTTTGGCCACCACGACTGTGGTGCACAAACCGTATTTTGGGCCAAATCGAATCGGTTTTAAAATAGTTTGGTTTTGGTTAACTGAAGGCGAAACTGGTTTGGATTGAGGTTGGCTAAGTTAATTAAAAAAGTTATCTTAAAAACTGAATTTGGTAAAGATTAGAACCCATAAACACAAAATTGCAAGATGGCAATCGACAAATTAGTTGGGACCATCAAACGTAAACTAAGACATCCATAATGGTTAAGGCCCCATAAGGGGCATTTTCTGCCACATCAACATCATAACGTCTCTATAAAATGTGTATTGGTTAACACCCCTTAATGCCATTTCAATCACTACTTTCTTTCTGTTTTTCTCTCTCAAGTAGGCATTACACCAGTGGCTGATTTAGAAGAAAAATTCAGGGGTATCCCAAATTGTTGTTTACCTAGGGTTGTCCGTCAGAATTCGAGGGCCCTGTCCGACTAGTAAAAATGGGCCCTTAATTTTTTTTTCCTATGGTCATTCCTAGAAAGGTTAAATGAGAACCATCTTAGGTTGTTAGAACCATGAGAACTAGACCTTCCAAAGGTTTTTTTTTTCAAATTTCTTTTTTCAAAAATCTTAAAAAAATCACTTTTTTCCAACGAAAAAATAAAAAAATGTCGCATGCAAAAATTTACATACGATGTAAACAAATTTATTGGTGATGTAAAAAAGTTACATCGTCGAAAACAAATTTTACATTAAGCGTAACTAACAACTCGACAATTTTTTTTTGTTTTTGTGTTTACAGATGTGTTTATAACATTTTTATCTACGTTTGTGCAGCGGACAATAGGAGTTCTCATAGTTTTCACAACTCGTGGTGGTCTTTAATTAAACTGAATCCTATATATATAAATATATAGGGTGGATTTCTAGAGTGAACACTAGTGTATTTGTGAACTTAGTGAACAATTTCTGACCATTGATTTAAATCATCAAATCGTAAAATACACTTGTGTATTTTCATCATCAAATCCTGCCAATTCATTTACACTTGTGTATTCATAAATCAATGGCTAGAATTAGTTCACACAGTTAACTATCAAGGGATTTATTCACAAATGAACCTTACCTTATATGTGTATATATATATAGTGGATGGTTCAAATGAAAAGAAAAATTTTGTAAGAATAAAAAGAATAAGTTTTAAACCAATAGAAATGCTTCATTTTATTTCATTTAATAAGTGTATTTAATGTTATTAATAAGGACATATAGGTAAATTTCTAATTGTAATTAATTAGCTAACTAATTAAACTTGTAACTCCTTGTTAAATATACTCTTTCAAGATAAAATAATTTAGGGTGAAGGACAATTATCGATATGTGTATGATAAATTTAGATATGCGTAAGATAAATTTCAGTAAGTGTAAGATATATGGTAGGATAAATTTTGAAATGTGTAGGATAAAATGTTTTTTGATTTATTAATGAGAGATAACATAACTAATGGGATGAGTTATAAATTGTTTAATGTTTTACCATATATATATATATATATATAGGGTCAGGATTTAGAGAAAACGGTAGAAAGTGTGAGAACGGTGAGAACGCTTATTAATCGTCCGATCAAAACAATCTATGGATTAGATTGGCGCGGTGGCATTTTAGTAAATAACACCAATTTTATTACATGGACGTGCTTCATTAAGGGTAAAAAAGTAAAAAACAATTCCTCACATAAAACGCCATTGAAAAATAAAACGCCAAATAAATACAAAACGCCAATTTTATCACTGCGTACTTTTTTCTATGTTTTTATTTAAGCTCGCTGGCTACAAAAACGCCAAAAAATATGTAACACCCCAAAACTCAAATATTTAATATGTAGGTATGTTGCCATGTTAATTAAATGAAATATAATAACTTGGTTATTATACCTAGTTAAATGCCTAACAAAAACAAGTAAGGGAATGAATTGGGTGGCAATGTGATTAAGTAACTAATTTTAGGGACTAAGGTTGCCAAATTGGAAATTGAATTTTATTAAATCAAAATTCACACACACACACACACACACACTGGGTGTGTGCGTATGAACGATCAGAGGGATGGGGAAGGGGGTGCAAACCCTAATTCATGAAGAAATGTAACATCCCGAAAATATAAAACTTTATATTAGAGTTATAAAGTATAAATAAACAAGAATTTATTTAACTAGGGAATTATAACCTAGTTAACTAGAAGTCTAGAAATAACTCGAAATAGGGTTAGAATGACCAAACTATATGTTAAACAAAAGTGGAGGGGCTTATGTTGTAAAAATTGAAACTTGTATTATTGATTTTTAATTAAAAACAAAACCAAACACCCCATTTGGGGATGTCTGGTCGATCAGAAGCAAGAGAAGGGCGACCCCCATTCTCCAAAACCCTAGTATTCACAAAAACCACAAATTGAAGGCTCAAATCAAGTTCAAATCAAAATCTGAATATGGATTAGTGGTCTCCTTATTGTAGGGATCATAAGGTATGTAAATTTCGGTATTTTCGATTCATCTCAAGTTCTAGACAAATCATGAAAAGTTGAAATTGAGCTTGATTGTGTCATGCATGAATGAAATTGGAAGAGATATAAGGTTTATGGACAAACCCTAGATGAATTCTTGTCAAAATCTTGCATGATGATTGTAAGGTTCATAATCACTATAGTGGGTGATTACCAAGTTAGTAGAACTTGATAAACACTAGGACTAAGACTTTTGATTTAGTATAAACTGAAATTATGTGATAATCTCTGAAATATTTCGGGTGAAAATATGTATATATTTGCCTAATTGAAGTTGATTTAGACAAGTTAACAAGTCATAAACTTGGTAATAATCATGTGAAAATTTGACCCACTAGGTGTTTGTTGAAATGCCTAAGTGGGGAATTAATATGTTGAAAATCGAATAAAAACGCATAATTGACTATTGTGGCCATTTATGTGTTTATAATTACGAAAAGGGTTCTAAATGTAAGTTGAATTGAACTCTTTAGGCCAAGCATCCGGATCGTCAAGCGGACAAGCCGGAGGAGGAGATACGCGCTTGAAGGGTGTGCTCTAAAGGTACGTGACTTTAGTCTCATTAAATTACGTATATATGGTTGAGTTTAGTGTATCGACAGAATCGTAGCGTAAAGGATGCATTTGACGTGTTCTAAAGTGGCGTAGTTCACTTGAACATCAAACGGGGCAAAATAAAGACTTGAGATTGGGTTTGACTTGTTAATGAATTGATGGTTTTCACTAGATAGTCAAACGGGTTGAATAGATACCATAAAAGGAATCATGACAATAGCGATATGATGGTTCGTAAGTTGTTAAGTGTTGGATTGCACTAAGCTTATGAACCTAGCTATGATACTTTAAGTTGTGAATCCAGGATATTGGAATAATAAATGGGGGTATGTTGAAAAGGCCGTTTAAAACGGAATGTTGAATTCCGAGGAAACGAGCTTTTAGTCCCAAGGGAACACAAAGTCATGAATAGCGCAAACACACCAAGATGTACAAGCCCGGGAACTTCGGTAATGGCATCTAAAAGGTCTTAGAATAAGAAATTGGAAATATACACTTATAGTTGGAATGGGTCGAATAAATAATAGTAAAGAAACTTTTAGCCGTATGATCGGTGAATCAATTGTTGGTATGATAATCAAATGAATATGTCCGTAATGAATTTACAGACATACAGGAAATAAATAGTCTAAAACGGTATGCGGTTTTGGGCACAATCAACAAAATAGTCAAATGGCAAAATCACAGAGTCCACCGTAAATTACGGTCTCCACCGTAATTTACGGTGGAAAACAAAAATGTTACGGTGGTAGACCCCTGTGTTACGGCAGACCAGAGTCATTCAGGGTCTACCGTAACTTACGGTAGACACCGTAAGTTACGGTGGAGCCCAGAAAACTTGTATTTTATTTGTCACTTTTTGATGTCGGAATTCGTTTATGTGTATTGTATTAATGTCAAAACTAATGTTTTTAGTGGTAGGTATGGATGAGGTCCTCCCGGATGGTGATCAAGTACATTGTCAAGAACCGAACACGCATTTTGAAGCTTCCGTACCAAACTTAACTTTGTCTAGATTTTAATCGTGTTGTAAATGGGTTGTTAACCGTGTTTTGAATCCTTTAAACTAGTTGTTAGTTGACTAGCAAGGGTTAACTTAAAACTTGTTATGTACTATTTTGGATTTGTTTTGGGTACTATCACAAATATGTATGGTCTTTAAATACGAAAAGTTTTTGTAAACTCTGATTAGTATAATAATTAATATAATTATTAATTAAATTCCATCCAAATATTAAGGGTGTTACAAGTTGGTAATCAAAGCTTAAGGTTGTCAACAAAGTGTTCGGTTCAAGCTTGATCAATCATCCGATAAGAATTAATTGTTCTAAGTAGAGTTACTAAGTACAAAAAGGGAATGATGAGTAGATATGCATGGGAAGAGCGTGTTAATACACTCAAACCCGGAAAGTGCATTAAATAAGAGCGGTAAAAACAAGTTATGAACTTGAATAAACCGAAGTAAATAAACCATATGCTATAGATGAAATGTTTAACGCTTGATGTAAACATTTCAGTTAAAGATGACGGATAAAGGTAATGATAATGCGGTGCCAAGAGTCACCGAGCAAACGAGAGAAGTGATTGCTGAAGAGGTAGGGAAGGCAATCGAACACAGTCTATCGGGTTTCATCGACAAAATCCAAAACACGGTATTATCAGTGGTGGAAGAAAGAATCAAGAAATTGGAGGATAATACCAATTTAGCAAAGGAGAAGTCGGGAGGACGAAAATCTTGTTCTTATAAAGAGTTCATGGCATGCAAACCGCCAGTTTACAATGGGGAGGTTGACCCAATAATATGCCAGCATTGGCTAAGCGATATGGATGGAGTATTCGAAAGGACTCATTGTGATCCAGACGACTACGTAGCCTATGGCACGGGTCAGTTAAGGGGTCAGGCGAAAGACTGGTGGCATAACAAGAAGAAAGAAATTGGAAGCGAAGCGGCTAAAGCTATGACATGGGACGAGTTTAAGACGCCGTTTCTTAAACATCACAGTTCCAAGGCAGTCATTAACAAGATCAAGGAAGAATTCATGCAGCTTCGACACAAGGGTGAATCTATTGATAAAATCACGGGAATGTTCATGGATAAGATGAAGTTTTGTGATGAATTGATAACGAATGAGGAGCAGAAAATATATTATTATTATAATATGTTGAGCGCAGAGTATAGGGAGTTTATGACTCCTTCAAAGTATGAGACTCTCACCGAGATTATAAACGTTGCTCGGGAACGGGAGATAGAGTTGAAGAAACAGATTGAAAGAGGTGAAAGAAGGGCGCAGATAGTCAATCCAAGCCCAATGAAAAAGGCGCGCCGATAACATAATGGATCTATGCCATATTATGTTAGCAGTTTCCTACTAGTAATGGTCTATGGCATTACGAATTGTAAATTGTATGTATTGTTATGTAATCATTGGTAATTATGCATGTATGAATGTATTTAATTTAATGTATGATCGAATGTGTACTATATAACACGCGTATGTGGTATATAGAACCATGTGTAGAATTTCTCGATCTATGAATAAAGTAATTGATAATATGAGTTATAACGCTTGCTAATAATGACATGTAAATGTGGACATGAAAGGATAGGTACATGCCATTTTGGGCGCGAACTCGGGAGGCAACGAGACGAACATATGGAATACGTATTAACTACTTACGGGTCAAGGTAAGTGCTTCTTGCACTTATTAGTTGTATGCAGGAACATAGGTTTATTGTTTGCAGGTTCTTGTACTTGTATACATAGAACATCTTGTGGTTTAATGTGGAACTTATATGAGAATATTAAAGTATGAAATGTTAAATTTGAGGTATTCATAAGAGAATACCATGGACAAGGGAATCATAACCCACGAGTATGGTAAGTATCTATATCATAGATTTGAAACTATTTAATTGGTAAGATGAATTCAAGTCATGGGTACATGACTTGCCTGGTGATTATTATATATATATTTTTTAAACTAAGGGTAGAATTTTAGATGTGTTGATAACGGTTAATGTAATAAAGGGTTGTTGACTTATTAAAAGTTAAATTAGTACGTGGCTTCCAAACCACAATCTTAATAAATGGGATGCTTTGGATTAAATAAGTACATATGCACATGATTCCAAGTTGTGTACAAATATCATAACCATGATGTTTATTTAGTAAGTGGATTAGATTACAGTGGTAACTGGTTAAACTATTGTCTCGAATTATTTAACTTGGGGTAAGCAAGTAGATTTGGGTCACTTTATCCACATGAATGAAAAAGATTTGGATTCTGGCTAAGTAAAGCATTAATGAAATCTTTGGATCTGTTAGAAATAAATACTCCCTCCGTCCCATTAAAAGTGTCATATTTTGAATTTTCAAAATCTTTATTTATAAACTTTGACCTTATATAATTTTGTTTGTGTTAGATAATACTTGATGAAAGTTATATGATTTGAGTGTGTTTTACAAGTGTTTTTATCGGGTTAATTTTCATCAAGTTTTATATAACACAAAAAATATATAATTAAAGTCAAAGTTTATAAATAAAGACTTTGAAAATTCAAAATAAGACACATTTAATGGGAAGGAGGGAGTATTAATGGTCTAATATTTGAATGCGATTTTTATCACAGGTGGCTTAATTGTGAATTCTAGTGGAGGTTGATTCACAAGTTGGAAGCGATAGGTGATTATGAAATTAATGGAGTCGAGTTCGTTGGAAGTTTGTGAAAAATATAGATCAGAATCCACCTATTTGAGTTATCTAATATATATTATATATAGAACTCATAACGTGCATGTTGGGTTTCAGGTATAATGGGAACTAGAGGTTCACGAACTGATGAATGGAACAAGGTTTGGCGGCAAATCTGAGATCGGGTCAGCAATGTCGGTTCGTCCATCCGTCAGGTTATATCGCCGACTTAGACGGGTCATCATGTTTTACTTGCCTTTTTAGGCATTCGGTAGTTTTAAACCGTATAAGCTTCATGAGTCAGACGTAGTGTCTTGTTTTGTTTATGTTCTAGTTTAGAGTTGTAAAATGGATTGTAAACATGTTTTGTTACCGTAACGGTTTTTCGTATTACGAACGGGTCATGCCGAAATTTTATAAAAATTGGCATGAAATATGTAAGTGTTTAAATGATGGTAACTATCAAATGAAAGTCAAGACACTATAATTGTTTCTAGAAATTGAAGCTAAAAAAATGGGCCTACATTCCGCATAGTAAGAATGTTTAGAAAATTTATGGGCGTTACAAAATATGAAACGCCAAAGCTTACATCCGGATAAATGCTAATTACATTTTTTGTCATAAAAATAACATCCCGCCTAAACTACCTGCCAAAAAAATTCTATAAATAGAAACGTCTCACCACATTTCGTTTATCACACACAAAAAAAAAACACACACAGTGGTTGCTAAAAAATTTACAACTCAATGTAAAACGCCAAAAAATACAACGACAACAAAAATCTTTTCTTTGATCCTCAGTAATGTTCTGCATGAAGCTTCATTTAATGATTTGTTAAGTGAGTGTATTAAGATTTTGCTGCATGAGATGGACAAAATTGAAAAAAGAGGGACTGATGACACCCATATGTCATACTGTCATCTTTGTTCCTGAAGAAGGTTTGGATGATAAGAAGAGACCTACATATGTGTAAATGCTACTTTGGCCTCAATGATTATAATGAAGACCACAGGCAGATAGCATCCACCCACACGGGGTCGATCTATGTGTCCAACATCTACAAAGACACTTCAACACATGAACAAAGAAAATAAACAACGCCAAACCCAAAACGCCATTTATTTGTCACATTTATTGTAGTTTCAAAAGAAAAAAGAGACTGATGACACTGAATATTTAAAATCATAAATTTCTTCTACTTTTTTTTATTTTCTTTATCTATTTTTTGGTTTGTAATGTCAGTTAATAAACAACAAAAGAATATTAATGCTATAATGAAAAATAAAATAAAACACCAAAATTAGCAAATACATGTAAAACGCCATAATGCCATAAAAACGCCTCAAAAAAACTAACAAACTATAATAAAATTAATTTGAACAACTAATATTATAAAAAAAGCGTGAAACAATGTGCAAAGAATATAAAACAAAAGAAGTCCAATAGTTATCTAACCGACATTGGAAAACAAAACGCCATAATTACAGCCGTAAAAAAGATTTGATGTCTTACACCATTAAAACTGTTGAGTCTGAAAACAAAACACGGTAAACTGCAAAAAAACAGTAAAATGAAACGACGGAAAACATAATTACTAACATTTATTATATTAATATTATTTATCTTTTTCAAAACGCCATAATTACCTGTCATACGCCGGAAAAAAAATCAATATAAAAGAAGACCATGAGAACCCAAGCTCAAACACGCCAAAAAACTAAAACGCCACATATTCTCCAAAACGCCAAAAAATTTAAAAATGGCTAAGGTTATTGCATGGAGGTTTGAAAGGAAAGAGAAATGATTCATCATAAAGTTTTCTGATAGAAGAAGGGTAAAGTTAAGGACAATAAAAGCCATGCTGGGAATGAATGAAAATGTTCAGAAGAATATCCTGGCCCTTGGGGTTCCAATAGATAATGATTGTGAAAGAACGAGAAGTGTAATAAAAATACTGGAGAGAAAGTTTCCAGCAGAAGATGATGATGAAATTGAAGATACTCATATACCAAAACTTAGCAGTTGGGTATTGCATGAGGAAGAAGGAAAAATTGAAGTGACTTATAAAAACGCGGTGCAATATTCAAGGCCAATGGAAGAAATGTTGAAGACAGGGTTGCTATCTATCATTGAACAATTCTGTGATTTAATACCTTCAAACAATCCAAAATCCAAGGAAGCAGTGACATTCAAGAATAGGCTGCAGCAAAGAAGAGACGAGCTAATAGCGTTATACGCAAAAATGAAATTTGATGATGAAGAATCTGAAGAAAGTGATGAACAAAGCGATGGGTACATCTCTGATGTAATCCCACCTACGGAAGACTATTAGTTTATTTTGATTTTCGTGTTATTGTAGTTTTATAAAATATTAATCTATGATAATGAATTATTAACAAAAAGATACAAAACGCCAAAAAATGACATGGAAAAAGCCATAACGCCAAAAAATTAACTATGTCACACAAAAATAATTAATTCAACGAGAAGAAATCTGAGAAAAAACAGTAAAACGCCAAATAATTAATAATTCTACATAGCACCAAAATTATCTTGTACGCAAAAAATAAAAAAGCATGTCAAATGCGAAAATCGTGAAAGGAGAAAAATACTAAAAAGACAAAAAACCCCTCGGACCCTGATCATGCCCCGCTCCACGCGTTCTACCAGGATGCGTTCTCACTGTTCTCACACTTTTTGCCGTTTTCTCCTGAATCCGTTTATATATATATATATATATATAGGGGGCCGCTAAAATAAGAATCACTCCCAGTTGTAAGAACCGCGAGAACCACTCTCCACCAATCATATTCAGCCAACAAAAGGGGTATATTGGTCATTTACTCTAAATGTCATATCCTACCATCTCTCTCTTCATTATTATGATCAGACCATCTCTCTTCTCTCTCTCTATATTTTATATCTTCCTTTCTCTCTCTCAAAACTTGAAATCCATCACCGGAGATCAAGCTTCTGTCTCCTCCGCCCTCCGCCCTCCGCCACCGGATATCACTCTCCGGACCACCGGAGATCAAGCTTCTGTGTTTTTTTTTTCTGGTTTTCAAAGACCAGTTCTTCTGGTTGTGCTTCATCTGAGAGATTAAAGGGAGATGATGATGTGGAAACCCACACATGAGCCTTGTTCTTCATCTGAGAGTTTAATGGCGATGATGATGTCGGTGGTGCCGGCGATGTTGGTGGTGCCGGTGGTGCCATCGACGTCGGTGGTGCCGGTGTTTGAGTGGCGGCTAGAGGTGGTTCCGGTGATTTGAGTGATGGCTATCGGTGGTTGATTTGTTGGTTTAAACGGGTTCAGGTTTGTTTTTCGGTTGTTGATTGTTGGTTTGATCTGTTGGTTCATGTTTGTTTTCGACTGTTGATTTGTGTGTTGATTTTGTTGGTTTAATCTGTTGATTTGTATGTTCTACTTTTCTTGAATCTGATGGTGGTATGTTGGGGGTTTGATTTGGGTGTTCTTGAATCTGATGATGGTATTTTTTGTATGATTTATATGTTCTACTGTTCTTGAATCTGATGGTGGTATGTTGGGGGTTTGATTTGGGTGTTCTTGAATCTGATGGTGGTATGTTGAATGAAAACAGTGGTTGAAGTGGGTTGAATGATGTTCATTATTTTGGTGGGTTTTGTAAAAAACAGTGGTTTTGATTATTCTGGGTTTGAATGATGTTCATGTATCCTTTTGAATGTTTAAATCGGTTGAATCTGGGATTGGGGTTGATTTGAATTCTTGATTCTGTTGATTTGAATTCTTTGATTATGTGGGTTTTGATCGGTTTAGATTTGGGGGGCGATGATGCAAAAAAAAAAAAAAAAAAAAACGTTGATTTTGATGACGATGGCGCGGCAAAGACGGCGGAGGGTATATTTTTTGAACCTGCAACCCCATTTTGCAGCCTTTTTTATTATCGGAAAATCTGAGCCAAACCCTTTTTTTTTTTCGAGATACGCTTTGTTTTGATGTTGTTGGCTTTTTATATTTTTTTCCATAGTCGATGACGATAACAATCTATCTGAGACACCTACCGAGTTTGCGTTTTCTGGGTGCGTTCACGTTGCGTAAAAAAGTTATTGTAAAAAAAATTGTGTAAACCGTAAACTTTTTAACGTAAAACGTAAAAAGTTTAACGTAAACGTAAAAACGTAAACTTTTTTAACGTAAAAACGTAAAACGTAAAAAGTTTAACGTAAAACGTAAAAACGTAAACTTTTTTAACGTAAAAACGTAAAACGTAAAAAGTTTTTCGTAAAACGTAAAAAGTTTTATGTAAACCGTAAAAAGTTTTTTGTAAAGCGTAAAAAGTTTTAGGTAAAACGTAAAACGTAAATTTTTTTTAGTAAAACGTAAAGAGTTTTACGTAAAACGTAAAAAACCGGCGCGTAAAACGTAAAAAAACGTTAACGTAAAAAACCAGCGCGAAAAACGTAAAAAAACGTTAACGTAAAAAACCGGCGCGTAAAACGTAAAAAACCGGCGCATAAATAGTAAAAACGTAAAAAAACGTTAACGTAAAAAACCGGCGTGTAAAACGTAAAAATCCGGCGCGTAAATCGTAAAAACATAAAAAACATTAACGTAAAAAACCGGCGCGTAAAACGTAAAAAAAACATTAACGTAAAAAACCGGCGCGTAAAACCTAAAAAACGTTAACGTAAAAAACCGGCGCGTAAAACGTAAAAAACGGCGTTAAAAAACGACGTGTAAAAAACGACATTAAAAAAACGGCGCGTAAAAAACGGCGCGTTAAAAAAACGGCGCGTAAAAAACGGCGCGTAAAAAACGCCGTTAAAAAACGCCGTTAAAAAACGGCGCGTTAAAAAACGGCGCGTTAAAAAACGGCGTGTTAAAAAAACGTCGCTTGAAAAAACCCGGCGTAAAAACGGCGCGTCAAAAATACGTAAAACGTAAAAAGTTTAACGTAAAACTGAAATTGTAAAAAGTATAAAAAATCTTTAAAAAAATCTGAATTTAAAAATGTTTTTAATAAAAAATTATGTTTAAAAAATAAAAAGTAATATAATAATACAATAAAGTAATAAAAAAACAATAAAGTGAAAAAGACAAAATATAATGGTTTTATCTAAATACCCTTTTGGATTATAATATTAGAGACATAATAAGACAAAAAATACTTAATATTATTTTTAAATACTTTCAATCTTATCCATCCATCTCCTTGATCTAAAGGCCAAAAAGTGGTTCTCGCGGTTCTTACAACTGGAGGTGGTTCTCATTCTAGCGGTCCCCTATATATATATATATAAAATTACTAGGTTACAGAACCATAGATTGAATAAAAAAATATTAAACACTTAGTACTAAGATTTAGAATTATATTATCATAATTTGAGATAAGTTATAATTGAAATTACGTATTAATTAGGTATTTTTAGAAAAAACGAAAGTTAAAAAAAATTAAACACCTAGTAATTTATCTTAAAAATAAGACAATCATTATTTTTATTCCACTATTAATTTGCAAATTTAGTTTGCCTCCATAGATTACTATTCAATTTGTATGTTCATTCAATGGGTCACCTACATGATACTATAGATACAAATCTTAATATATCTTTTTTACTCCCACTATTAATTTGCAAATTTAGTTTGTCTCGATATACTATTCAATTTTTATGTTCACTCATTAGGTCACCTACATGATACGATAGATACAAATCTTAATATATCTTTTTTACTTGTAAGGAAGTGAAAGACATTTTTAACCATCCCAACCTTTTCGGGATACAAATCTTAATGGTATTGATTAGGGATGAACTCAGTACCGTCCGGTAACGAAAGAACCGTTACCGAAAATCCACAAAAGTGAGTACAGGTACCGGTACCGAATATAACTGGTTCGGTTCGATACCGGTTCGATACCGGTTCGATACCGGTACGGTGCCGGTATTTGAGGGTAAAAACCGGTAAATACCAGTACCGAACCGGTACCGTAACGGACCGAACCGAAAATGCTAAAAGTCGGTACCGAAAAAGTACCCGGTTCAGCAAATTCGGTACCGGTACCAGGAACCATTTGCTCATCCCTAGGATAGATTGGGGTTTTTGTATTTCGGCCGGATGTATTCTTTCTTTTCGGATTATAGTTTCGGACAATGTATCCCGGATTTTGCTTGCTAGCGTCTTACTAGCTTTTTGAATAAAGTTTTGTTGGCCGTTTAAAAAAAAAACACCATCCCAACCTTTTCTCTTTTTTTTTAAATTACTTTATTTATACCTCAGGGCAAACATATTTTAAATTCGATACCATAACATGGTAGCATATTATAGTAGATTTAATATGTTGAACTATAATACTATTCAATTTGTATGTTCATTCAATGGGTCACCTACATGATACTATAGATACAAATCTTAATATATCTTTTTTACTCCCACTATTAATTTGCCAATTTTGTTTGTCTCGATATACTATTCAATTTTTATGTTCATTCATTAGGTCACCTACATGATACGATAGATACAAATCTTAATATATCTTATTTACTTGTAAGGTTGTGAAAGACATTTTTAACCATCCCAACCTTTTCGGGATACAAATCTTAATGGTATAGATTAGGGATGAGCTCGGTACCTTTCCGGTACCGAAAGAACCGGTACCGAAAATCCCCAAAAGTGAGTACAGGTACCGGTACCGAATATAACTGGTTCGGTACGGTTCGATATCGGTACCGGTTCTATACCGGTACGGTGCCGGTATTTGAGGGTAAAAACCGGTAAATACCGGTACAGAACCGGTACCGTAACGGACCGAACCGAAAATGCTAAAAGTCGGTACCGAAAAAGTACCCGGTTCAGTAAATTCGGTACCGATACCGGTACCAGGAACCATTTGCTCATCCCTAGGATAGATTGGGGTTTTTGTATTTCGGCCGGATGTATTCTTTCTTTTCGGATTATAGTTTCGGACAATGTATCCCGGATTATGCTTGCTAGCGTCTTACTAGCTTTTTGAATAAAGTTTTGTTGGCCGTTAAAAAAAAAAGACCATCCCAACCTTTTCTCTTTTTTTAAAAGGCAAATTGGATTTAAATAATCCCAACTTGCTCAATTTGGCCGATAATAATCGCAACTCAGTTATTGGTCGATAATAATCCGAACTGGTCCACTTTTGGCCGATAATAGTCCGCCGTTAAAAATAGCTTAACGGAGTTAAGTTTTTTTCCGAATTACAAACCGATGTTTTATAGATTTTGATCAGAACGAGGATACGATTCGATTTATGTAAAACTTACCTTGAAACGGTGCTTCAAACGACTTGATTTTTGTTAATTGGAAGTTTAAACACCCGAATTAAAGCACCGTTTTCGTCGTTTGGGGCAGTATTTCGAGGTAAATTTTATATCAATCAACTCGTATCCTCATTCTGATCAAAATCCATAAAACATCGGTTTGTAATCCGAAAAAAGCTTAACTCCGTTAAGCTATTTTTAACGGCGGACTATTATCTGCCAAAAATGGACCAGTTCAGATTATTATCGGCCAATAACTGAGTTGGGATTATTATCGGCCAAATTGAGCAAGTTGGGATTATTTAAATCCAATTTGCCTTTTTAAAATTACTTTATTTATACCTCAGTGCAAACATATTTTAAATTCGATACCATAACATGGTAACATATTATAGTAGATTTAATATGTTGAAGTATAATACTATTCAATTTGTATGTTCATTCAATGGGTATACTATTCAAATCTTAATATATCTTTTTTACTCCCACTATTAATTTGCAAATTTAGTTTGTCTCGATATACTATTCAATTTTTATGTTCATTCATTAGGTCACCTACATGATACATGATACGATAGATACAAATCTTAATATATCTTTTTTACTTGTAAGGTAGTGAAAGACATTTTTAACCATCCCAACCTTTTCGGGATACAAATCTTAATGGTATAGATTAGGGATGAGCTCGGTACCGTCCGGTACCGAAAGAATCGGTACCGAAAATCCCCAAAAGTGAGTATAGGTACCGGTACCGAATATAACTGGTTCGGTACGGTTCGATATCGGTACCGGTTCGATACCGGTACGGTGCCGGTATTTGAGGGTAAAAACCGGTACCGAACCGGTACTGTAACGGACCGAACCGAAAATGCTAAAAGTCGGTACCGAATCGGTACCGAAAAAGTACCCGGTTCAGTAAATTCGGTACCGATACCGGTACCAGGAACCATTTGCTCATCCCTACGATAGATTGGGGTTTTTGTATTTCGGCCGGATGTATTCTTTCTTTTCGGATTATAGTTTCGGACAATGTATCTCGGATTATGCTTGCTAGCGTCTTACTAGCTTTTTGAATAAAGTTTTGTTGGCCGTTAAAAAAAAAACCATCCCAACCTTTTCTCTTTTTTTAAAATTATTTTATTTATACATCAGTGCAAACATATTTTAAATTCGATACCATAACATGGTAACATATTATAGTAGATTTAATATGTTGAACTATAATGTTTTAGTTGTCGATTTATAAATTTGATAGCATAACATGGCAACATATAATAGTAGATTTAATACTAATTTACTTTAATGTGTTAAACTACAATATTTTAGTTGTTAATAAAATTTGTAAGTGAGCAATGTTTGACGTATTATTATAAAATTAATAACACATTATACAGATGAATAAAATTATGGTTTAAGTTATATTTGATATAATATGTGTATATTTGTTTTTTATATTGTTTTTTTTTTTTTCAGAATTACACAAATGATCCATGTAATGCCATTTACTCGGTTCAAACAATTTATCTTAGAAGGATCAGTTTCCTTCTAAGAGGAGAAAACCTCCATCAAAATAAAAATAAAAAATAGAATAAAAATAAATCATATAATTGAAATGGATAGAATGATCACCAAATTAAAATTCATTAGAATTATGGAATTAATAATCCGGTATTTTAAATTTTGAGATTTAAAACTGAGTAAAGTACAATTTCAGTTCATGAGGCTTACATCCAATCACACTTTCAGTCCTCATTTAAAAAAAATTAACACTCTGGTCCCTGTGGTTGTCAATTGTTATTAATCAAGTCCCTCCCACTAACGACTGTTAGTTGAACGTTGGGATTTGGGTGAAAAGACCATAATGCCCTTTAAGGACCGAAAATGCAAATCGAAACATCTGGTATGACCAAGACCCCAAACATCTTTAAGCTGAAAAACCGCCCAAGCTTTCCTGTCAATTCTCTCCGATTTGGAAACTCGGGTGTTACCCCAGATATTCCGGTGACGTCCAAGAATAAACCAAATATGCTCACCTTGTTTCCAAATGCTCACGAATTAATCTTCTACATCATACTGGAAATAAAACGCGTTTTTGTCAACCTATATCTCGCTAATATTAATAAAAAACTCAATCGGATCTTGTTCTTCTTTGCCCGAATCTTGGCAATTCATTCCGGTTTTGTGTGTCAGTGCGAATCTGTACTTATAGCGAACCCCCAGTCGACGTCGACATCCAAAACCCTTATCAGCCTTAATTCACTTTCAATTGATTATCGCCGAAATTTTGCGTCCAATTAGAGACTCGCTGAAATTATTCATCACCAGCTATCTTCTAAACTCCTTCGTTTCTTCATAATCGGTAAGATTTCGTGATGCCTTTTACTCATTTCTCAATCTTAGATTTGATGATACGAAGATGGAGATGAACATGATATGAAGATGAAGATGATATGATGAAGAAAATGAAAGATGATATGATGAAGAAGATGAAGAGAACAAAATACTCCATTGATATCCATTCAATTAATTTCAAGAACCATAAGCATAGATGCAGAACAACATCAACATAAGTACAGATCATTGTAGGTGGTGGAGGTTTGTGGTACCGGAGGTTGTTAGCGGTGGTTAGTTGCAGGTTGTAGAGGTGGTTCGGTGATAATGATATATGTTGGTGGTTGAAGGTGGTTGTTGTGTAGGTGTTTGTAGGTCCACTCGAAGGATCAAGAAAACTACTTTCTTGTTGTTAGAACACACTTACAAGTGCGGAATCCTTGTAAGAATGCAACCAAAGAAAAGTATAAAGCACACAAGTAACCAAAGATTCACTATCTTGATTAAAAGGAAGAGCACAATTACAAACACATACACATAGTGTTTACAGACTCACCAAAGCTCTCTTAACCTGTTCTGCACAACATAAGTTGATATATATAGACCCTCAGCCCAGTAACATCACGAAGAATGTTACCGAAGAATCAAAGCCAACGAAGAACTAGGTTCTTCGTGAAACATCTCTACAAAGAACCATATTATGCACGAAGAATGTTCTTCGTGATGTTCGTATCCCACGAAGAATGGGTTCTTCGTGGGAGGCTGCAAACAGCAAACATAAGACAGACAGTTATGCAAAAGCAGTTAAAAGATAAGCCAAACACATGCAGACTTGCATACATGCAACTGCATTACAAACCATTACATACCAAACTATGAACATGTCGTACCAAGTCAGGATAGGAGGATATATTGACTTGGTCGACTCGACCAAAAACGTACAGACTCGATAAACCAAAAGATCATATATTACATTACATTACAAGCGTAATAAGAACAAGCGACAGACACAAAATACTGCACCAACAAACTCCCCCTTGGCTGTTGCTTGGTCTTTGGTCTTCGGTTTCAGTGATCTGCTTCCGATCACGAACTTCCAGCATGAATCCCACGATAGTAACAAAAACAAGCGACGCGTTGAAAACGTAAAGGCTGACTTGCGTCCTTGTCTTCATAAAATATGTCGTGACGAAATAATCTGTCGATATCAGCAGTCAACATGTTGATTATCCACATCGGATCGAGAATACATATGTTTTCCTTATCATTGCTGAAGACGATAACTGCTTCATGCGTATCAGAATCGTAACACCAAAGAGCCATGTTCGCGAGAATGTCTTGTTCCATCAGCATTAGCGGGATCTTATCCAAAACCTTCACCGGCTTGTACACGAGCCTGTACCGAGCCGTGTTGGTTGCTGGATCCAATGTGAATTTGATCTGCTCATACATAGGGAACTGTGGCTTGTACAATTCATCTTTCCAACCCTTTCTTCGTTCAATCCTCAACTTTTGAGCAAACAGCTTAGCACCTTCAAAGTTTGATCGATTAATGAGCTCCAGTCTTGCTAATGCTGCTACATCGTAAAACGGTAAGGTAAGAATAATCAGAAGCGACTTGAAATACTGAAGTCCATATTCTCGCTTCACAACAACACAATGAATCTCTTTAACGAACGTCCAGCTGAGTATTCGTCCCTGAGGATGACCCTTTTCATACTTCATGTAACCAACTTATACGATAGGAGGGGCTGGTTTTGCAGTCTTTGAAAGGAAGTTCTTTCTCCATTCTTCAAATGAATCAGCTGGAACATCATATGAATCTCAATTCTTCAATCTTTCATCGATCTCATCCATGTTATCTTTCAGCCAGTCTTCATCAAATGGATTGAACTCAGTACCATCTTCTCTTACGTATTTCGACTTCTCGGTATCACCTTCGAACACTATTTCATCAAGACCATCCAAGTTTGTTGCTTCGGGTTCACTTGGCGTCTCGTCAATTGTAGCATCATCGACTACTTTCATATCAGTTGTTGGGATTGAACCCTATCAAAGGAACAGATAATTAAAGCCAAAACTGGGTCAGGACAATGGATCCAGAATAAGCAGATGTTATGTTACAAGTCTCTCCCCTTGAAAGTGGTTTCAACATCTGCTGACCTCCTATCTACTGATCGTTACAACTGCTGGCCTATAACCACTGATCAAGTCAAAGACTAAAGCCTTGCTGTTCAATCTACTGCTTTGGGTCAAGCACTGCTGGTAGTTATCAAGTACTGCTGAAGTCACAACCGTGGAAGGACCAGCAGTAGTTTAGTTATGAAATGTATTGTATAGCAGTTGTTAGCTTAAGCAGTGTTTGTATAGATCAGTTGTTAGAAGTTGTTAGGAGGTTAGATGTCACTTTCATGGTGACGTCAACATTGATGCCTCAGTGGTTTGTCCGTGCCTATAAATAGAACAGTACCATGCACTGTTCTATTAGCTCTTCACAAAATCTTCTTCCTGCACGAACAAACACTGTGAGCTCAGGCTGAGGGGGAGTTTGTATTCATACATGCATTGTAATCGTTATTGAAATAAATTCAATATTTCGGTTCTTTGTTGAAAATGTTTGATTAAAGCAATTCTCCTGTTTGATTGTGTGCAAAGTTTGTTTCCATCTTAAATTCCGCTGCACTACTCATCCATCTTCATCTTATTTCAAACGTAAAACACAATCAAAACCAAACTCAGATCCTAACAATTGGTATCAGAGCTTGGACAGTCAAATTTGATTTAAAAATCATTTTGACATAAATAGTTCAGCTCATAATCGTTGATATCGATAGTTTGTTCATTTTGTTGAAAAACAGAGCAAGGTTTAATCACCATCAAAGTTGATTAATCAGTGCCTGTAAAACAACCAGGATGACATCACAATCACAAGATGATAAGAATAACATTGGCTCTCTTTTCAAACCACCCATGCTTAAACATAATGAATACAACATCTGGCAGAGAAGGATGGGTCACATCCTTGCTCAACAGAACACTGGATGTTGGAGGTCTGTTGTTTTTGGTCCCCATATTCCTATGGTGCCAAGTGCTGAGGATGCAAAGAAGTTCGTACCTAAACCATCTGAAAACTATACTGAAACTAATTTTCAAAAGTTCGAACTCGATGCCAAAGCATTTAGCATCATAGCATCTGCATTACCCAATGAGATCTATGCTGGACTGTTACATTGTAACAGTGCCAAAGAGCTATGGGATGCACTAAAGGAACAGTTTGGGAGAACAGAAGAAGTTATTGAAAACAATAGGGAAATTATGAATCAGCAGTATGAAACATTTTGTCACATCAAGGGTGAATCATTGACTCAGCAGTTTGAACGATTCAGTTGTCTCATTAGTGAACTAAGGCTTGTTAAAGTAACATTTCCAAATTCAACTAAAAATAGCAGGTTCCTTAGATTACTACCAGAAAAATGGGACACCATTGCATTTGTTACTAGAAACTCTGCTGAGTTCAATGATCTGACCCTGACCCAACTTCATGGTAGACTCCTGACCTATGAAAGGGAGTTAAACCAGAAAAAGAAGTTGCAAGAGTCTGGCAAAGTTGCTGATGATTATTCATTTGGTAGCACAACTCTTCTTGGTCAGGAAGAATCTGGTAGCAGTAGTAAGGATCAGGGTTATGATCACTTTATTAATATAACTGCTGGTGGAAATTTCAACAACCCTGATTCTCACTCTGCAAATTATGCTTTTACTGCAAATTGTGAAAACCAGATGTCAGATAACTTGTGTTTTGAACTCAATGATTTGCAACACTTTGATCCCACTGACTTAGAAGAAATGGACATTTTGCATCAATTGACTTTGCTTAGTGTAAGAACAAGCAAATTCTATAAAAGAACAGGGAGAAAATTCCCAGGGTTACATGGGAATTTGAGGGTGGGGTTGGATAAATCAAAAATCAAGTGTTATTAGTGCAATAGACTAGGTCATTTTGCTAGGGAGTGTAGGAGTCAAACCACTGGTCCTATTATAACTCATCCCAGCTCAAACCCTAGACCACAACATCAAAGCACTGTGCACTATACCCATATACCCCTGCTGCCCATGTTAACACTGCTCACCATGCTGCAACCCCTGTGCCTGTGCATTATGTTCAAACCACTATTCCACAAATTCAGTATGTTCAAACCCCTGTCCCTCAGGCACAAGTGCAACCTGTTGCACCTCAACCAGCTGCTCCAACAGTAACACAACCAGATCAGCAAAGCTTTTTCACTTAAGGCTTTGTTGACTGGAGCAGTATGCCTGATGAACTTAGTGATGAAAATTTTGCACTCAATGCTTTTAATGATCCTACTAATGATGAATTTTGTTTGATGGCATTAGAGTCTATACCAGAAGGGGTAGAAACTGAAGGTGAACAGCTAAGTGCTGAAACAGTGGATGAAGTGACTGAAGCAGTGGTTACTGCAGTTGCTGGTGAACTACTGCTGGGAGAAAATTCAGAAACCCTGATTGAACCACTGGTTGATCCTTGGTCCAAAGAAGACAAGGAAGAAAAAGAAGAGGAGAAAGAGGGTGAGAAAGAAGAAAGAGCTGATGAAGAAAATAATCATCAATGTGATTGTGCCATGATGGCTGCTGCTAAGGTAACACCTCAAGTTCTTGAAAAACTGTGTTCAGACAAATGCATTATTGCATTTGCTAACATCAAAGAGGTAAATGAAAACCTTAGGGATAAAGTCTTAACTGATGAAGTCAAATTTGAAAAGTTATTAAAAGAACTTAGAAACAAATTGGCTGAAAAAGACAAAGAAATCAACAGTCTCAAAGAAGAGCAAAGCATAACCAAGACTCAACTCCAAACTATGGTAGAAAAATACCAAGTTTGCAAAAAGGAGTTGGAGTCCACCCAGATCACTTGTGAAAGATGGGTGGAATCTTGTAAAGGGTATGAGGTTATGCTTGAGAAACAGCTTGAAAGCAATGTCAAGTTTGGTGTAGGATATAGAAAATATGATGATCTTGTAAACACTGCTGGAAAACAAGCTGGTTCATCTGAAATTAAACCAACCAACAAGAATGGCCAAGAGGTTAAAATAACCGACAAACTTGGTAACAAAATCACTTTGGAAAGATCTATGGGGTCCTCAACTTTTGAGGAAATTGAGAAATACCAATTTAAACCCACATGGTCTGATGAGTGTGACATTCTTGAAAATTTCAAGCCTATGGACTTTACAACCACTGATGGTGTCACAGCTCCAAAAGCAAAAGTCATCCCTCTCAAGGACATCCCAACAGAGGTTAAAAGCTCTGTTGCAAAGGAGTCTGAAAAGAGAAAGAAGAGAGAAAAGATCAAAAACCTGTTTTGTGAATTTTGTCAAAAAAGGAATCATCTAACAAAAGACTGTTTCCATTTAAAAGCATATGATTTAAACAAAACAAGTATCATTGTACCTACTGAAAGCTGCACCATCTGTGGTAAACCAAACCACAAAACTCAAGAATGTGTGTATCTTAAAAACTTTGATGTTAAAAAGAATGAGCACACTGCTAAAACATCATTGAGTCCATCAACATCATCTGTCAAATTCACCAAGAATCAACCACTGTTTGTGCCAGTCCAAACAGCTGTTACAAAACAGCTGATGGAGTGTGTGAAAACCGGGTGCTAAAGTGTATTATAACAAGTGTTTTATTGTCGTAAACTTGATTATACGTGTCGAATGTGATATCTACGAGCATTTGTGGTGTTACAGGGTAATCGGGTTAAATCGGAGAAGTTAGAGAGTTCAATGATGAAACGGGACAAGCGCGGAGGATTATGAGAAAGATATCAAGTTAAACGGGAGTTGTGCGGGTCAAAAGATAGCTCAAGAGAACAAGAAACATGGAATATTGAAGTTGAGGGGCTAGATGTCATTAGTTGAAAGTTGATATGTATTTACAAGGAAGCAAGGATAGCGACCATAAGCTACGGTATTCAAACCATAGCCTACGGTGGAGTGATGCCAGAAAAAGAATGAACAGAATATTAAAACCGTAACCTACGGCAATAACCGTAGGCTACGATTGCTTACAAAAGGCAGCCAATACAAGGAATCACATGGGCTTGGGGCGGCGCTTGCAAGGCACTTTTGTGAGGATTACATATTATTCATCTATGACTAATATTAGTCATATATATATCCATCCACAATCAGCCATCACATGCACTTTGAGGAAACAATTCAACATCATTATTGATATTTGACTTTGAGCTATCATCACGTGAAGATCAAAAGAAAAGAAGGTGGGCCGATTATTGGAGGCTCAACATATCATTCATCACGTGCACTTAGAGGGTTTAGTCAACAACTTCATCATCATTGGCGGAAACATCAAAAGAGAAAACAATATTAAGAATCATCGATCATTCTAAGATTGTGGGCCGACATAATCATTAAATAAAAAGGGAGACTTTTGCATTCTTTGTGATTGGGCCACCAACACCAAAGATAGAAAAGAAGAAAATCATGGGCTTCATCATCTTTTGACGGCTGGACATATACACACGCATACAAGTGGGCCGAGATCATCACATGTGGGCCGAAACATATGAGAAGAGGCACAAGCATTAGGGACATCAAGGCGATCATCATCATACCATCGAATTGGAGGCAGCCGGACACCACATCAACCTTTGGCTCTAAAACTCATCATCGCCCATCATCTACAACATAACAAATTCGATCATGTCTTCATCAATTTCTTACCAAGCTATTGAAGATCAAGTCATGAGCATGTGCGGTTAACCCTCCAGTGAACACTCCGGGTGATGATTCTTGTATTTCACTTTTAATTTAGTTCTGTTTGTTTGAGAATTAAATTGTAATTAGGTGTTGACCGAATTGCATTCACATATATATATATATATACAATTTGTGTGACAGACAAATCCTGGTGATAACCAGAGAGACGTATTTATGTTGAATCTAATTGTGCCTTTGCTGATTGAATAATTATTTATGCTTGCGGTTAATAGCTCTCTGATCAATTGGTATTATGCTAGGATCTTGTATAAGTAATTGGTTTATGTGACAGATTTACCATTTAATCAGTGGCATCCAAATAAACAATAATTAGATTATTAAGTGTTTACAGAATCTGAATCCCGGAGTGGTCACGTTCCTATCATTGTTTTCTCATTTTCACAATACTTATTCATAAAAATTACAAAAATAGATAAACTAGCGAATTTCATAAAGTAAGTTTAGATTAGTTAAACAGTATTACACTGACCACATGCTCCGCTGGATTCGATACCTGACTTACCCTGTCTATAGGTAATTTTAGGTTTTTGCATAGACCCGACGACAGTCTATCAAAATGGCGCCATTGCCGGGGAGCTAGTGCGCTTAGTATTTCATTACTTGTTCGATTTTATTTTAGTTTATTTTCTTTCCTTTTTCTTGTATAGTTGTGATTTTACTTCGGGTGGTCGAGCTTGTTTGTGCAGGTACATGTTTTGCAGGTACCATCTTTCAATATGAATTGGGTAGATGATGATCCATGTGAGTGTTGCGGAAGCGGAGAGCATTATTTAGAAGATTGCTCTGTTTTCCACGAAAAAGTTCAAGCCAACAAGGATCGGGAAGACTACCTCAGCGGATTGTATGAATATAGGAGGGCGGACTATGAAGATTTTAATGGTCCATCCTCATATTATCCATACGATAATCCACCACCACCACAGTATCAAGAGTACTACTATGAACCCGAATTGCCATATTTCTCAAGTTACCGGGAGGTGTATGATGATTATTATAATGAATACCCTCAACTGGCATACGAGGAACCTCAAGATTCAATAAGTTCCAAATTAGATGCCCTCATGAATGCTATGAGTACCCTTACAACCGAAGTGAGGAAAGAGTTTGAAGTAAGAGATAAAGCTCATGAAGACTTGGCAAAGAAAGTGGGTCATCTCGCTGAAGAATGGGCTCAACTTAGACGAGACCAAGAGGTGTTGGCTAGTGGTACAGTGGTGGATGGTGATGTGGTGGAAGAGGTTATTGAACTTCCGGAGCAAGTAATTGAATGTTTGAACCGAGCGGAAGACATGACACCGCAAGACGAATCGGATTCGAAAGAAGCTCACGTTCATATTCATCCTTCTTCTAAACTTATCACTCCAACCAACAAAGTTGGGGATGCGGGTTCGTGCATAAGGATTCGAAGGGTGGCGTTGCAAGACATTAGCCATATTGTTAAGAAGCGACCCCGAAGTTGTACAGTGCATATGCCGAATATAATAAGAAGAGTATGGATTCGGCATGCCAACTACCGAGCGTATGTAGGCAACTCGGTAGGAAAATGTGCACTTCGACCACCATGAGAGGCAAATCAGGTATAATTGTTGTAGAGTTTGTACTATTATTCGTTTTTTTTTGTTTTTCTGTTTTGCGTGATTATTGTTGCAGGTTACCAGGTTAATAATTTCTACGGATGCAATGGTCCAAGTGTGGGGATGTTTGGTGAAATCCCAATACGTCCTAGTTGCAGTGGCGGACAATGCACGGATTAGAGTCAGTCAAAACTGTCCATTCTCAATCTCCATTTGGACGGGGATGATCTGAACACTAATTGTAGAGATTGACCCGAGTACTTGTTGGACACGGCCGCGAATGAAATGCTATACGGTCGTGGTGGAACATGACGCATGAGGATTCTACACTTTAAACCAGGGGAGTCTGTTCCACTTTTATTATTGCATTTTTATTTTTGTTTTTGTTTTTGGTGGTGTTGAACTATTTATGTTTAGGGAATGTGTTTACGTTATTTGTGTTAGGGATAGCCACTCAGGGGGTTGTTAGTTGGTATTCCTGGGTTTTGTTTTAAAAGCACTATACATTGGCGACAATGTCGCCCAAGTGTGGGCATATGGGAAACCCGGGAAGGGAAAGGTTTGAAAGAGGTTAAAAGTGATTGAGAACGATGAAAAGTGAAAAAAAAATTGAAAATTTTGAAAAATTTCATCACCTTAAATAAGCTAGACGGATAAAAAAACCAAACGTTTCAATCACTAATGGGTTCCTTGCCGGTAGTAAACTAACATAGTCCCTTGTCATGGTCGTTCCTTTAAGTTTCATGAGAGTAGGTCCGACAGGTGTTTTTTGGATAAAAGAATTGAAAAGAGATGTCTATTTAGGGGTAACATGCTTTAGATTGCATATGCTACGTGTCGGCAGCCTTTTTACCCTTTTCTTGGTGAGAATTTTGAGCCTGTAGAATGATAGAATGATTTACATTATGATTTCATTTGTTGAGAGCAGGCCGCATGTTATTCTGTGTTAGCACTTGTATGATTTGATGCATGCTAAGACTGTGGTTTGACATGTGCACGTAAATGATAAAGGCATTAGGATATACCTTACACCCGTTATGTTTGTTTTATGTTTACCTAACCATTACCCTTAGTAGCCCTGTTGAGCCGAGTTACCTTTCGTTTGTCCACCCAATGTGAATCGTTTGATACCGACCGTGAACAACAAGTTTTGAATAATTGAAAAAAAAACAAAGAAAAAAAATAGAAAAAGAAAAAGACAAAAAGAAATTATTGTGAATATCGTCTATGTTCTTGGGTAGAAACCAACCCAAAAGTTGTTTTGTGTGCGAATAAAGTTGTCACGGGTTGGTCGTTTGTTTGTTCGCCACATAAAAATCTATAAATATAAGCCTAAAATCTTCCTACCTTTACCCTAAGCCCAAAATCGAAAGTCCTTTTGATGCGTGCCGTGTTATATGATACAGTGGAGGTTTGATTGTCATACAAGCCTATGACTACAGAATTGCATGTTTGGTTTTGAGTGTTATACATACTAGCACATTACACGCTAGTTCAGTTTTTAAACCGAGAGGAGAGTTGATTGTGAGGGGCGTGTAGCATGTGTTAGAATCCTAAGCATGTTAGTTTTGAATAGACAAGTCTTAAGTTTTATAAATTGTACGAATTTCTTGTCGGACTGTCAATCTTGATTGTGTCAGTCTATGGAACGGGTATGACTTGGGACTCAAACTGTTGCATTGGTATAGGGGTTTAGAGGTGTTGTTATTGTGGTGAGTAGTTCCGGATTGGTTTGCTTGAGGACAATCAAAGGTAAGTGTGGGGATGTGATGGAGTGTGTGAAAACCGGGTGCTAAAGTGTATTATAACAAGTGTTTTATTGTCGTAAACTTGATTATACGTGTCGAATGTGATATCTACGAGCGTTTGTGGTGTTACAGGGTAATCGGGTTAAATCGGAGAAGTTAGAGAGTTCAATGATGAAACGGGACAAGCGCGGAAGATTATGAGAAAGATATCAAGTTAAACGGGAGTTGTGCGGGTCAAAAGATAGCTCAAGAGAACAAGAAACATGGAATATTGAAGTTGAGGGGCTAGATGTCATTAGTTGAAAGTTGATATGTATTTACAAGGAAGCAAGGATAGCGACCGTAAGCTACGGTATTCAAACCATAGCCTACGGTGGAGTGATGCCAGAAAAAGAATGAACAGAATATTAAAACCGTAACCTACGGCAATAACCGTAGGCTACGATTGCTTACAAAAGGCAGCCAATACAAGGAATCACATGGGCTTGGGCGGCACTTGCAAGGCACTTTTGTGAGGATTACATATTATTCATCTATGACTAATATTAGTCATATATATATCCATCCACAATCAGCCATCACGTGCACTTTGAGGAAACAATTCAACATCATTATTGATATTTGACTTTGAGCTATCATCACGTGAAGATCAAAAGAAAAGAAGGTGGGCCGATTATTGGAGGCTCAACATATCATTCATCACGTGCACTTAGAGGGTTTAGTCAACAACTTCATCATCATTGGCGGCAACATCAAAAGAGAAAACAATATTAAGAATCATCGATCATTCTAAGATTGTGGGCCGACATAATCATTAAATAAAAAGGGAGACTTTTGCATTCTTTGTGATTGGGCCGCCAACACCAAAGATAGAAAAGAACAAAATCATGGGCTTCATCATCTTTTGACGGCTGGACATATACACACGCATACAAGTGGGCCGAGATCATCACATGTGGGCCAAAACATATGAGAAGAGGCACAAGCATTAGGGACATCAAGGTGATCATCATCATACCATCGAATTGGAGGTAGCCGGACACCACATCAACCTTTGGCTCTAAAACTCATCATCGCCCATCATCTACAACATAACAAATTCGATCATGTCTTCATCAATTTCTTACCAAGCTATTGAAGATCAAGTCATGAGCATGTGCGGTTAACCCTCCAGTGAACACTCCGGGTGATGATTCTTGTATTTCACTTTTAATTAGTTCTGTTTGTTTGAGAATTAGATTGTAATTAGGTGTTGACCGAATTGCATTCATATATATATATATATACAATTTGTGTGACAGACAAATCCTAGTGATAACCAGAGAGACGTATTTATGTTGAATCTAATTGTGCCTTTGCTGATTGAATAATTATTTATGCTTGCGGTTAATAGCTCTCTGATCAATTGGTATTATGCTAGGATCTTGTATAAGTAATTGGTTTATGTGACAGATTTACCATTTAATCAGTGGCATCCAAATAAACAATAATTAGATTATTAAGTGTTTACAGAATCTGAATCCCGGAGTGGTCACGTTCCTATCATTGTTTTCTCATTTTCACAATACTTATTCATAAAAATTACAAAAATAGATAAACTAGCGAATTTCATAAAGTAAGTTTAGATTAGTTAAACGGTATTACACTGACCACATGCTCCTCTGGATTCGATACCTGACTTACCCTGTCTATAGGTAATTTTAGGTTTTTGCATAGTCCCCACACAGTGGATAAAAGTCAGCATGTGTCCACACCATTACCTCCTATTCCACCACCTTTTGAAGCCACTGCTGGATCATCAAAGTCACCAGCAGTGGTTAGCTCAGATGATACACATCTGCAGCCTTCACCAACAAATGCCATCATACCATACCAAGGAGATTTAATCTTCTTGAGATCTCATCCACCTGACCAAATCATTGGCAACATCAATGAAGGGGTGCTCACAAGAAGCCAAACCCAAAACATTTGTCTTTTTGCTGGTTTTCTATCACTCCATCAGCCAGTCAAGTACCAAGAGGCACTGAAAGACAACAGCTGGGTAGAAGCCATGCAAGAAGAGCTCCAACAATTTAAAAGGCAACAAGTATGGTAGCTTGTACCACTTCCAAAAGACGTAAGTCCCATCGGTACAAAGTGGGTCTTCAAAAACAAAACTGATGAAAGGGGCATTGCTGTCAAGAATAAAGCCAGGCTTGTGGTTCAAGGTTACAGACAGGAAGAAGGGATTGATTATGATGAAACATTAGCCCCTGTAGCAAGATTGGAAGCTATAAGACTCTTCCTGGCCTTTGCTATCAACCACAACATGAAGGTGTTCCAAATGGATATCAAAAGTGCTTTCCTCTATGGTACAATTCAAGAAGAGGTGTATGTTTGTCTACCTCCAGGTTTTGAGGATCCATTTTATCCAGATCATGTCTACAAGCTAAACAAAGCTTTGTATGGCTTGAAGCAAGCACCTAGGGCCTGCTTTCAGGCTTTTCAGACAGTGATTTTGCCGGATGTAACACCACAAGAAAGTCCACTTCAGGAGGGTGCCAGTTTCTAGGCAACTGCTTGGTTTCATGGCAAAGCAAAAAGCAAGCAGCTGTTTCAACATCCACTGCTGAAGCTGAATACATTGCTGCTGCAAGCTGTACAGCCCAACTCCTGTGGCTTCAAAATCAGTTGCTGGATTTTGGTATCACTGCCTTAAAGACACCACTCATGTTGGATAGCCAGGCAGCAGAAAATATCATCAAAAATCCAGTTTCCCATTTAACCACCAAGCACATCGGCATTAGACATCACTTTGTGAGGGATTGCTATGAAAAAGGTTTGATTTCTCTACATCATGTTCCAACTAAAGACCAGCTGGCAGATGTGCTCACAAAAGCTTTAGATACATCTACCTTTGAAAGCTTGGTCTCTAGGATTGGCATGCTAAACATGGAATAACAAGCAAAATCTTGTTTTTCTATGAATAAAAGCATTAAAAGGTTTTCAGAAAATCAAAAATCCATCCTTAAAAATAGCTGAAAATGAAATTTTCATTAAATCCTTAAAAGTCTGCCGTAACCACTGATTGGTGCAAACATCTGTTTGTTACTTACTATCCATTGCTAAAAGTCAACCTCTATTTCTTCATTTTCCTTGGTAAACACTGTTGTCAAACTTCAGTGCTTTAAAACCACTGACACAAGCTATCCACTGATAGTAAAAGTCACCCACTGTTTTCATTTCATTTGTGAACCACTGGTATTGCTCCATCAGTGGTTTCTCAAACAACAGTCCTCCATTATTTCATCCCTTCATCAGAGGTTGACACGTGGTCAGTATTTATTCGTCAGATCTTTGTAACCGCTGCCACGTCAGCATTCACTTTTTCATCATATAAAACCCTGTCCTAAACCCCCAAACATGGTTTTCACTGTTGAATCGAATTCAAAATTCTTTTCTCAAAACAGTTTTCCACAAAAATTCTCCCACAATCTTCATCATCCTCACTTCATTTCTCTCATTCTCTGTTTCAATCATGGTGAAAAAGTTCAAGCAAATCCAAAACAAAGGAGCCTACTGAGATTGAAATTCCATACAAATGGTCTCACAATTACTTGGGTATTCTTGAAAAACCCAGTGACACAAAGACCTTCGATTCAATCATAGACACATTATCCACCACAAAGTACAAAACTTTGCTCACTTACAATGCAACCGTCTACCTTGCTACTCAACGAGAATTTTGGAAAAATGCTACACTTGAGAAGGTGGACAAAAAGGTTGTTGCCATCAATTCCACAATAAAAGGTGTAAAAATCTCAATCACACTTCAAGCCATATCTGAAGTATTTGAGCTCAATGATCTGGAAGGTAAAAATTCTTTTCCAAAAAACAGAGTACCGAGGAGATTTCATTAAACGAGGGTATGGAGAAGAAATAAAAATAGATACTTTATAAAAGGGCAGTTTTCCATCTGCTACAAGGTTTTTATTTCATACCCTCCTTATGTGTGTTTCTAACAAAACCACTGCTTTCAATGAAATCCCGTTGAAGATACAATACCTGGGTTATGCTATACTTAAAGGTGAAAATTTTAATTATTCCCAGGTAATCTTCGATAATTTGGTCAAAAATGTTGAGAAAAAGGCTTTTCTATTATTTCCAAGATTTTTGAGTTACTATTTTAATAAAAAAATTTCAAAAGAGGATGCCCATGTACTTGTACAGGGTCCTCCTTTTCAAATAAACAGCTTAACTGCTGAAACATTCACAAGAATGTTACACAAGCAGAGGTGCCTGAGCAGAATTTAGCAGCTACCACTGCTCCTCAGGTATCTGCTGCTGAGCCCACTGCTCCAGGTGATCAAGGTAGCATAACCACTGTTTTGAAACCCACACCTGCCCTTACCAAAAAGACCAAAAAGAAAACATCCAAAAAGCCCCCCAAACCCATCAAAAATGCAACTCTGGAAGATGAGATCCCAGAGCAACTGCCAGTGACAACACAAAAGTCACCAATAACCACTGCTGCTACTTCCTTACAGCAGTTGGTAGAAAGAACTCCACATTTACCTAAAACTCCTCCTGCATCCTCACAAAAGGATCAGGTTGTAAGCACAGGGACCCCACATTATGAAGCTCTGGGTCCAATTGGATCCATCTTCCTCAGTCCTGATCCCAAGGACATGTCTCTTTCTACACCAATACCTTCACCCCTCATCTTACCACAATCCATGCTACCTTTGTTGCATGCAGTTGATATAGCTCAAACACAAACCAGTTCCTCTCAACCACCAATCAATGAGAGTACACTCCTACAAGTGACTGGGTCTGATGCTCATACCTCTGCTATCCCAGCAACAATTGAGGAGGTTACACTGCTGGAGTTACAAGTAACTCCTGTCAGTAGTTCAAGTGGAGCAGCAACTACTAGTGTTGGACCCACTGGTCTAAATTGGGTCAGTTGTTTTATCAATAAGACTCTCTTGAAGGCAATTTCTTCTGAGACAACTAGGGCAACCACTGGTGAGTTTTCTTTAACCACTGGTGAGCTGTTCAAAGTGTCCATAAATGAGGAAAGAAGTCCCCAGTACCAAGAACAAGGGGCATCAATGGATGACTTTTGGGATACATTCCCTAAGTCTACCATTGATACAACCACTGCTGGTGGGAAATCAGATGATCCCATTCATTTGGGTGATGGTTTAAAATATAAAGAATTGACAAAGAGAGTGGACAGAATTGAATCATCTGTTACAGACATCAAAACAATGCTGCAGCAGGTGTTAAATTCTCAAAAGTCTACATCCACTACTGCACCACCCCCAATAGCTGCTCCATTATCTAATGAGCTGTGGAGCTTATTTCAACCTTTCCTCCAACATCAAAGAGAATTAGCTAATCAGCAACATGAGATCCAAATTCAAAAGATCAGAACTCTCACTGAAGCAAGGTTTAAAGATACTCAAGCTGACATCAAGGCTTTAAAAGCCCACATTCTGAAAACCACTGGCACTGCTCCTCCCACTGTTCTCTTCTTTGATAACCCTCCTGCAGATAATGCCAAAAAGGGGGAGAAAATCAAACAGTGGATAAAGAAGGGAATTGAAGATGGTTTTCATCTTGAACCAGAAAAGGAAAACATGACTAAAAACATTCCCTTGCCAGATGGTAGTAAAAAGATTGATGTTACTGAAAATGCACTAGCTGAAGCAAAAGCAAGGGTAAAAAGGGATAGAGAGGCTAAGGATAAAGCCAGGTGGGAACAGGAGAAGAGAGCTTTCATGAAGCTAAATGCACAAGGTCCTTCTAAACCTATGGATGATAAAAATCCCAAGGAAGAAAAGAAGAAGCCCACTAGACAAGTGAGGTAACCTCAAAAGCATGCTTCCAAACCACCTACTAAAGGCTCTAAACCTCAAACTACCACTTCAACACACACCACTTCAACACACACCACAACCACTGCCTTACCACCACTACCAAAAATCACTCCACCAATAAAACCACCAAAAACAACCTCACCATCATCACCTCCTGCTAAAAAGCAAAAGACACCAGATGTTACAACATCTGTCGTAATGGCAACAGTGGTTGAAACACCAGTTGTTTCAACAACTGTTAGTCAGCCACCATCCACCACTCAAAATACCACCACTGATCCACCCAAGACATCATTAGCCTCTCCTTCAATAAAAAGGAGAAGGATTTTCATACCTGATGATGATTCTCCATCACCACCACCAACATCTTCACAATCACTTGCACTTATTCCAAACCCTGTTCCTCTCTCATTAGTTCCAGTATAACAACCAATCCTTGCCATTACTCCTGCAGGTGTCCAATTTCCTATAGAACTTGAAGCAGTTAGAGAAGAGATCAAATCCTTCTATTATGAGGATGACCCTGCTAAAAGGAAGTTGCCATCAGTTGAAGGATATCCAAAGCCAAACAACATTGAAGAATATTTGAAAGTTAAGGCTAAACAGGCAGAGGATATTTCCAAAAGAAACTCTCAAGGAAAAACTGACAAAGAAATTCAAAGGCATTATCAGTTTCTATTTACTCAAGTCAGATCCTTAGAGCAATTTGCAAAAAAATGTTTGTCAACAAATCTCAGAAAGAGCTGATGAAAGCTTGAGAAAAGACTACATTGAAAGCATCATGGCAACCAAGAAGTACAAGGGAGAAAAGCATATGTACAAGGAGTGGACCATTCTGAGCTTGAACAAGAAGCAGCCAGGATTCAAGAAATGATAAAGAATAAGGTCAAACACACTCCTCCAAATTGGTCAAAGTACAAAAAGAATGTGCCTAAGAAGTCATTAGAGCTGAAGAGAATGAAAGAGGAGTTAGTTGCTGCTGACTATGGGTCCAAAAATCAAGTGGCAAGATGGAAAGAAGACATAGTCAGGTCCACCTACAAAAGGTTAGAGGAATTAAGGAAGAAGATCCTAAAGTTCCACAAAAACCTGACTACCCTGAAGCAGAGGTTTCAAAAAGACCATCAAAGCTGCAAATCAGGAGACCCACTGCTCCAACTGGTGTTGCCATCTACAAAAGAAGACAATAAGAACAGTTGGTTGCTAAAATAGTGGAAGAATTAAGGGCAGGAGATGAGCTTGTAAAGGAAGGTATTAAAAAGATGATAGCTGAAACTCTTGGCCTGAATCAACCTGCAAGTACTGCTAAAACAGTCATCACAGGGCCTGCATCACCAAACACCTCATCCAATAAAAATCTCCCAAGAAACCCACTAGGCTCAAAAGTACTAAAGTGGGAAACTGACAAACAGACCCATGTACTGACTGTGTTCAGGTCTAGTGGAGAAGTGAAGAAAATAACAAGGGAACAAGCACTTGGCCTAAGTCTTGAAGATATGCAGGATCTCCTTGATCTTCCACTTAGTAGGGATGAAGATGACACAGATGCCCTAGACTTTGAGTTACAACTTAAAGGTCAGATAAGGGAACTGTTGATGAGGCAATAAAGTTCCACAATAATGAAGGGTTTTGGCATTATCTGTTCCTGGGGGAGATTGTTGGGATTGAACCCTATCAAAGGAACATATAATTAAAGCCAAAACTGGGCCAGGACAGTGGATCCAGAATAAGCAGATGTTATGTTACAAGTCTCTCCCCTTGAAAGTGGTTTCAACATCTGCTGACCTCCTATCTACTGATCGTTACAACTGCTGGCCTATAACCGCTGATCAAGTCAATGACTAAAGCCCTGCTGTTCAATCTACTGCTTTGGGTCAAGCACTGCTGGTAGTTATCAAGTACTGCTGAAGTCATAACAGTGGAAGGACCAGCAGTAGTTTAGTTATGAAATGCATTGTATAGCAGTTGTTAGCTTAAGCAGTGTTTGTATAGATCAGTTGTTAGAAGTTGTTAGGAGGTTAAATGTCACTTTCATGGTGACGTCAGCATTGATGCCTCAGTGGTTTGTCCGTGCCTATAAATAGAACAGTACCATGCACTGTTCTATTAGCTCTTCACAAAATCTTCTTCCTGCACGAACAAACACTGTGAGCTCAGGCTGAGGGGGAGTTTGTATTCATACATGCATTGTAATCGTTATTGAAATAAATTCAATCTTTCAGTTCTTTGTTTAAAATGTTTGATTAAAGCAATTCTCTTGTTTGATTATGTGCAAAGTTTGTTTCCATCTTAAATTCCGCTGCACTACTCATCCATCTTCATCTTATTTCAAACGTAAAACACAATCAAAACCAAACTCAGATCCTAACATCAGTTAACCTCAAAATCTGTTCATCTGTCATCTCGGCAATGAACTCTCCGTCCTCTAAGTCTTCTCGACTAACAGTAGGGTATTCTTGCAAGGTAATATCAGCTGAGCTTGACGCTACATTCTCACCAGCTGTAGAACTTTCAGGAGGACACACTTGCAAAGCAATACCACTTTCCAGCTGTTCAAGATCATCCTTTGAACCACCCGAAGTGCCTTGAGTTGTCTCAATCTGCTGAGGCTGATAAACAATAATCTGAGTCGAAGCAGATGCCCCTTGTGGCTCAGAAGAGGCTGACGCATCAGGATTACCTTGGTCTTCGCTATCATGATCACTCTTTCGCTGAATCTCTTATTCTTTGCATCGATCAGACCATAAAATGTTCACCCATTTTCTGCTTATCTCGAAGGCAGTCTTAATAGACTTGAAACTATCCACCAGTGTGGTGTTCCTGCTATCATACCATTCTTTCATGAAATCATGCCTTTCAGCCAGACGATTTGCAGATTGTTTCATGGCTATACTTTGTTCCTTCACTCTATTCAGCTCAATACCGCGAGCATTGTCAGCCGCCCGCGTCTGTAACAACTGCCTTGCCTGTTCATCATCGGCAGCTTTCAAGCACTCATTCTCAGTTCGGAGTTGTATGATTTCAGCCTGTTGTTTGCTCACAGTTTCTTTTAACTTGTTAATCTCCAATTGTTGAGCAATCACCGTGTTTCGAGTGGTACTCATAAACTCCGAATGCCTATTGATGTGACCTGCAGTAGCTTGTAATTGTGAAAACAGAAATTCTATCTTTTCATCCGGTTCCATTTCTGAGAATAATCTGCCACGGCGTTCCGAGCTTTGCTGATGCATTGTGGATCGTTTTTGATGACTAGAGGAAGTTCCATGTTATTGTTCAGCTGGTGGGGTCACAACAGGAGTCTCAGTTGCACTTGTAGCCGTTGGAGGTGGTTCAGTTGTAGCCAAAGGTGAGGTCATTATAGCTGTAGTTTCCTCCGTAGTGAAGGCAAACTCAGGATTGACCTCTGCTTCATGAATAGGTTCTGCAACAGTTTCCTGTTGTGAAGTGGCAGGCTCTGATGAAGATGTACCAATAGTCTTCTTCATCTTCTTCTTTCTACGTATAACAGTCTACTTCTTTTTCCGATGCTCTGCCTCTGTGTCAGAAGGCACGTAATCTTCATCCTGATCAGTATGAATCCTTCGCACTTGTCGAATGCCACGCTCATCTATGTAGTGTTCATAACCTAGTTCAGGCGGATTATCATCTGAATCAGAATCAACATTATCACCACCACGAGCGCTCGTTCCACTTGCACCAACATTTCCGCCATCACCACCTTCGTCATCACCTCCATTACCATCATCTTCATCATCAGTATCACCGAATATATCTAACTTGTTTCGTCCAAACTTATCTTCCATCACCTTCTTTAACATTGGCTCTTCATCGTCAGATTGACTTTCGTTATGACGCCATTTATCATTTGCCGGTGCCACATAATTCTTATCCCCCAGTGTGCCAAACATCTTCCGAGGTGTAAGTTTCTGGGTAACGTTTAGCAGCTACACCTTTGAAAATCTTCAATGAATGCTCTATCATCACATCAAGCTTTAGAACATCATTTGCCTCCTTTGGAAGATTAGGACGTTGCACGTCCATAATCATTTGCAGGAATCTTTGATACATCCAAAACATGTGACCACTAGCTCCTGTTCTTCTCAGATTCTCCTTCATGTTCAAGAATAGATACTTTGAAATGCTGAACGGTTTGTTCAATACCAAGGCGACCATCAAGCCAATCAAGTCATTACTCGCTATGTCGTAACCGCCTCGTCGATTGCTCAAAAAACTGAATGAGGACATGTAACAGAAACTTGTAACGCATCGGCAACTTTGTTTTATTGATTTGTCCTCCGAAGATATCATCAATACATTTCATACGTAGCAAACAACCATGCTGGCACATGATCGGAATAGAATACGGAGTTTCTGGATTGTCATTAAGTTGCAGAACGGTGTTGAGAATATCAGCAGACACGTCCACATTCAGGTGATTGACCTTCCCGCATATAACTTCCTTTCCGTTAACCTCTACAACATCCGTCGAATTCCAAAATTCTTTAATTAGCGTCTTGTATAGCGGCGTTTGATGAGTAATAGCCTCGTTTATCATTGACTCGCGTAACCACCTTGTAATTTCATTGAAATCAGTTATCTTTCCTTCTGGATCCAGGTACGCGACCATATTGTGGCGAGGTTCAGACATTATCTGTTCCTAGGTTTTATCAGTCTTTTTCATAGCAGGCTTCCGTTTCTGTTCCTTAGGAGCCATTCTACACATGAAAACATCCACAATAAGATAGATAAACAAGCACACTTGATACTAAACTTGAACATGTGAACAGTGAACATAACATATGGAGAAAAACCAAAATTTTTCTAAGTGTTTAACCCACGAAGAATGTATTTTTCACTGAGAGACTACTAGACGAAGAACCTCCCTTGGACGAAGAACCTATCTTAACAAAGAATCAGGTTCTTCGTGACTATGACCCACGAAGAACCTAAGTTAGCAATTAAACCTATTCTTCATTGACCATGATGGTTCTTCGTCAACAATCAACGAAGAATGGTTCTTCGTCAACAATCAACGAAGAATGGTTCTTCGTCTGATTTCAATGAAAAATGGTTCTTCGTCTGTTAGGGTTCTTCGTCCACAATGAAAAGGGGTTTTTCGTCTGTTTCTAGTTCTTCGTCCCCAATCATTTCAACTCTTCAAGGTTTTAATTCAGGTGTTTACTCAAACTGACAAGAACCATTAACAACAACTGATAGAAGAATCCAAACAAACCCAATTTATTAACAACATCCCCAATTACTGACCAACTAATGAATGATGTTTCAAAAGAGTACAAACCAACATTAACAGCAAACCCAGGTATTCAAAATCATTTTGAAGAACCCCCATACATAGTTAAAACCCTTCAAGAAACCCAAAATATCAACATTTTAATCTACTTCATAGATACAATAAAGATCCAGTTTCACAAGGATTTTATCTTTAATATAACAGTTACAAAACTTTGATTTCTTAGGTTCTTCACTACAACAAACCACAACATTAACAGTAATTTTTGTTGATTCGAAACCTAGGGTTTTGACTCATTGAACGATCGATCAGACTGATTCAATGTAGTTTAACACTTGATTACATATAAGGTATTTTTCCACATTTGATATACCTTAGTGAAATACAAGTATCACCAAAGTTATTTGCCTGGGTTTTTTGAAGAAGAAGATGAACATGGTTTGCAGAGAGAGAAAGTGAAAAAGTGATTTTGAATTATGATAAGGGTAAGTGACATAGACTGCCTTTTTATACCCTGACCCCCACGAAGGACCTACCTTCACGAAGAACCTCAAATGGGCCCACGAAGAACCTTGATGGGCTAAAACAGTGCAGCCAGTTAACTTGATCCACAAAGAACCTAAGGTTTTTCGTGAAGATCCAAAACAGCGAAGAATATCCACGAAGAATGGTTCTTCGTTGACCAAATGGTTCTTCGTTGACCAACAAGCATAAAAGCCACCAACTTAGAAGACATATGAACAGATTAAACAAACTTTGTTTTATGATTACCAATTTTGCAAAAAGGATTTTTATGAAGTTGTGATATTAAAGACAAGTTGGTTTTGGGCTTTTTCCAGGTAGAAAACATTCGAGCGTCAACTTCGGCTAATAAAAAACAAAATTATAAAATAAATAAAAATTAAAATTAAAAACCCTAAATACAAAATGGTAAACTAAAACAACATTAACAACATTAACTACCTATACACTAAGTTAGCAAGCTTTTTCGAGTTTCAAGCTAAGAGAATCATACCTTGATTTTCAGATGCATGCAGGGCACATGAGCAAGTCCGTGAACAGGTTAGGACCATCGTACCGACAAAGAGACGAACTTGACTCCCGGATAAACTGTAATATTTTATCAGTTATTCATTTGGACATGTGATTGTTTATCACTTATTGAGGTCGTATGCAATTTTTACATGCATGTATGGTATCATGGAAGATCTTGACTTGCGTCCCCATTTTTTTCTTGGTAAAAGATTCAACCATGATACCCAGATGATAAAACAGCATAAAGACCGCATATCTCAGAACCTCGGCATACTATCAAACGAAATTTCGGTACCAAGACCATATGCCAGTGAATGGTTCCCACCTGGTTTGCAGTTCGTTATGTTTATATCAACCTGCACATTTTAATCTGATTGTGAGCCTACCGATACAACATTAGTAGAGCTACTTATCGTTTTTCATTTTGCATTTTTGACCGTATTTGACAGACCACTGGTGTATCATCATCTTCTCTTATCTTTCCAAGAAACTCATTTTTGGTTTTTGGGATTTTTAATGTTTTTGTATTTTTTGAAATTTTTAATGTTTTTGGATTTTTCTGAATTTCTCCCCCTTAAATGTAGAAAATAAATAACTAAAAGGCATATTTTTGGATTTTTTCAATTTTCTAATGTTTTTGTATTTTTCATTTCTCAAAAAGTAAAGACGAAAAGCAGTAAATAAATAAAAGACATATTTTTGGATTTTTTTTGAAATTTTCTGATGTTTTTGTATTTTCTTAAGATTTCTCCCCCTAAAATGCAAAAAGTTAATAAATTGAAAATATTTTTGTATTTTTAGTTTTTAAGAAAATATTTACAAAAACAATTTGCTGAAGATGATTTACTCAGGTTTCACCTTGATGCCATTGACCAAAAGAAGATAATCAAAACATGATTTATCAAAAGCTTTTATAAACAGGTCGACACGTTGGTGATCCGTGTGGATTTTAACAACATCGATGAGTTTCTTTTCATAACAATCTCGTATGAAATGAAACTTAATCTCGATGTGTTTGGTCTTTGAGTGCTGTACAGGATTACGAGTGATCTGTAAAGTAACTTCATTATCAACATAAATATGAGTAGTTAGGAATTCAAAACCGTAGTCGCACATTTGCTATTGGATCCATAAAACCTGGGAGCAGCAACTAGAAGCTAAAATGTACTCAGCCTCACATGTTGAAGTGGCCACACAGGTCTGCTTTTTGCATTGCCACGTGACTAGGCGATTACCCAAAAACTGACTTCCCGCTGATGTTGACTTTGCATCAATCTTGCAGCCACCATGATCAGAATCACTGAATGCTATCAAATCAAAGTTATCATCCTTAGGATACCAAAGATCGGTGTCTGGGAAACCCTTCAGATAACGAAAAATCCTTTAAACAGCCATCATATGAGAAACCTTTGGATTGGATTAGTAAAGAGCAAGAAGACATGTTAGAAACATAATGTCGAGCCTTGAAGCGGTAAGATAGATTAGAGATCCAATAATAGCACGATAGAGAGATGGTTCCACATGTTCACCCATTCTGTTAGGAGTAATCCCATGATTTTGAGCCAGAGGAGTTCCCGTAGGCTTTGAGTCTTCCATCTGAAATCGTTTCAAGATATCCCCAACATACTTGGTCTGATGAATAAAGATTCCTTTCTCAGACTGTTGAACCTGCAAACCCAAAAAGAAATTCATTTCTCCGATAGCACTCATCTCGAACTTCTCTTGCATCACCCGCTCGAATTCCTTGCACATTTCATGATTTGTAGCCTCGAAAATGATATCGTCAACATACACTTGAACCAGCATCAAATCCTCAGTTCTTTCCTTGATGAATAGAGTACAGTCGATCAACCCACGTCGAAAACTGTAACCTTTCCATTTTTTCATATAAGAGTTATAGGTTGTTTAAATTTATTAACCACTTAAGAGTTGTTGTATTGACTAAATGTCAAAGATAAGACATCAAATGTGTAACCACATCATGAGTGAGTAGTGAGTGTATTGAGATGAAATACACAAACGAGATTCATGTTGAAGTACTTCATTAGAAGTCATTGGAAAATTCACAAGTGTGAATTCTAACATATGAAAATAAAAGTACTATAAGTTATTAAATACCTTTAATAAATCTTGCGAGATTTATAAGTAGATGCGTCTAGCACTTGATTATTGCTAGATCTATATGGAGATTTTACCTTCATTTAGGAGAGCATCCTAAATATACATATATCCTAATGAATAACAATAGATGTGTGCAAATCACTTATGGCAAATTATGAATTCCATGTTGTTGAGTGTCGATCTAGTTGACTCTATCTCACACATAATAGTGATTGTAGATGAGAAACATTCATCTTGTTGGTGATGAATGTGTTCATCAAGTGACTTGGATTAAGACTTATGTTTAAGTACTTATGAGTCAATGGTAAAATGTTGGAGATCAGAGGTAAACAAGTTATGTTCCTTAAATGAATGATGAAATTTAGCTCTGTGCTATATACAATAATTTGTGAGACCTTCCTAAATATTGATGTTTTAGGATTATGAATAAGTCTCATTATTTTGTCTTAACAGGGGATGAATGTTTCCAAATGATATTATGTATCCTTAGGGCTGTGAAGAGTCAGAATGATGCATCTTCTGTTCACATGCTAAAGTATTGTAGTCTAAAGTATGCTAGACTAGTACTTGGTTAATTATGGGTCTTGACGAAGACTAATTAACTCTAAACATTCAAATGTGTATGAACACAAAAAGAATTTGTGTATAGACAAAGTTGAGGGAGAATTTTCATTCATTATAAGGAAAAGACATGTAACTTTTAAGAGTTTGTTCGAAAGGCTAATGAGGAGAACTCATTGTCTAAGCTTATTCTAGATGTTAAATTAGAATTATTCTAAGTTGGTGACAAACTTATGACAATGGCATGTGTTGCTTTGGTTAGCTTAGAAGCTTATGTTAGCTAATGCAGTATGAGTTGAATTCACTGATACAATGAGGTTGATCTTGTTCAATCATATGTGTATAAATGTTGTCATAAGTGAAGATACGGAAATGTTGATCAAATGGCAAGAAATGTAAGGGAGGATCCATTTAGAAACAACCCTATAAGGGTATGTAGAAATGGTTTTCATTACCCCATCTGGATGATATCCTATAACACTTAAATGTGGGGGTGTCTTGCATTGCAAACAGACGACTATGTGGAGGACACAAAGGTCGTAGTGTATAATGGAGACATGTTTGCCATAACTGATAAGAGTATCTTTCAAAGACATATATTATAACCAGATTCAGATTGCCACTGAGGTTATAGTCTTAGAAGTTAACAATAGGTAAAATTAACTTACAAGTTAAGAACACATCATGACAACTGATCTCAAATACGCAAAGTTATTTGTTAATGTTATGGATCCAACAACCTGAGGGTTTATTAGAGATCAAGTTGTGGAATGAGACTAAAGCCCACGGAAAAAGGGTATGTGAAGGACACCTAACTTAGTTGACTGGAGATCCCAAGATCTAAGTTCAATAGGACAACTAACTCATATGCCTAAAGGTGGTCACTATGGGGGCATAAATGATATGCATAAGCTAGTATATATGGCTATACATACCCCCAATGTATAAAAGGGTGTTTAAATACGTCCTAGTCTATTCCTATGATATTAAGTGACAAGGAGTGAGGCTAAGCATAATATGTGGTAAATGATTTGGATAAATCACGATAACCACAATGCTTTTAATGATCTAAGGAGAATCACCTATGTTAGAGAGAAGTGTGGTCGCTTCGAATGGAATTGAGGGCACAATTCCTAGAGCTCTCGCAGAACCAGGAAAGTGTTCCACGACCATTATTGGACACGACTATGAGGAGATGACCCGGCTAAGGAGAGTCTTGTGTGAAGTGTATTGTCGTCTACACAAACGGCAGACGAGTTCAAAGACATCGAGATCTACTCAGAGCTAGTGGGTTAAGTGCATTTCATGAGCGAAGGTTCAAAGGGTAACACCTACCTATCATATGCAAAACTCAACTGTCGAGGTTACATTGAAATTTTAAGTGTGTTGAACAATCTCCATTCATGTGGGGGATTGTTGGGAAAATTAGTGAATGGATATTTAGTTAATTGAGTGAAATTATAATTACTAATTAAACTCCATATGTGAAACTCTTGAGTAGAGTTTTATGTCACTTGAATAGCTTTTATTAGAGTTTTATGTCTCTAATTAAATCACTAATTAAGTGAAACTTTTATTAGAGTTTTATGTCTCTAATAAAATGACCAATTAAGAGAAACTATTCATTACCCACAACTCTTGTAAAAAAATGGTAGGCTATGTGACTCATTGGAATGATGAGAAAACTACAAGAGAAAGATAATATGTATGAAGAATTCTTGGAGAAGTGGTGAAGACTTGAACATCAATATGTTGGGAATTATAGAGAGATGAGTTTTCTCTACTCGATTCGATCACCTTCGTTCATTATGTTTCCACAAGTTCAAACACTATAATTCTATTCGGTGTAACCTCGGGCGAGTGGCCATTTCCGGCAGTACAGACTGCTTCGGCTGTTGTACCCTGGGAGACAAACGTGTCGTCTTTAGTAGAGGCGCAAAATCTGTTTTAAGGGAAGCGTGTTGTACACGTGCCTCAACCAAAATCGTCAACGTTTTAGTTTGCTTTTTTGTTGCAGTCAAGGAGTATCTTTCAAGACTCAAGATGATGAATACGCGAGTCTAGGATGCTATCAAGTGCGCGTGAAGGACCCACGAGAGATGCGGCTTGAATCAAGATTGGTATATAGAATTATATTTTATATTTTTTTATTTAGTTATTGCAACCGGTATTGTACTATGATATTTCCTACGAATAACGAGAGTCTCGTTATTATATATTATGTAATTATATTTTACAAAAGGTGAACCTAATTCCTACAGTTATAAGGTGAGTCATTCTTCTTTTTATCACCTTTTTGTGATACAGTTATATTTAAAATTGCTTTCCAAAATCCTAAATGTTTATCAGTTATACTTACAATGATTAAATTTTTGTATACTGCAATAACTGCCAGTATGGGGGGATTTTATACATTACTTGACCTTCGTTACTATTGCCCAAAAAGTTAGCCAAAAGTAGCATGACCAGAAGCACGGGGGAATTGTGCCCTAGTAGCCATAGCCTATAACTAATATTATTTTTACATTACTAATAAATTTAATGTATGATTGAAATAAATCTAAATGGTGTGTATATAAAATAGAGCTTTATTAATCATTATTAAAATATATTAAAGAAAATATATTTAATAAACCTAAATTACTATTAACATTATAAAATAATGTTTAGTCAATAAATGTATACCATAATAAAATAAGTCAAATATAATATATTCTACTATACTAAGATTATATTTTTAATCTTAGTCATGTTAATATATTTAATAATAATATCATAATTATTTAATTAATATATTATATTTGATAAAGTTATAGCTATTAATTTGACAGAAAATCAACATGGTGGCAGTTCCTCTTGAACGTTTGCACATGGATTTGTTCGGTCCTGTCAAGCACAAAAGCATCAGGAATGATCAATACTGTCTCGTGATAACTGATGATTATTCAAGATTTTCTTGGGTAGCGTTTATGGCTCACAAGAGTGAAACTTTCGGTATTATCAAAAACTTGATCATTCAGTTTGAGAATTTGTACAAGTTGAAGGTTAGACGGATACGCAGCGACAATGGTACTGAATTTAAAAATCATGCCATGGCGGAGTTTTGCACATCAAAAGGTATTCTTCACGAATTTAGCGCGGCTTATACTCCTCAACAGAACGGCGTCGCTGAACGTAAAAACCGTACATTGATCGAGACTGCTAGGACTATGTTGGTAGAGTCGCAGTTTCCCATTCCATTCTGGAGTGAAGCTGTGGCCTCCGCATGTTACACGATGAACCAAGTCCTTACAGTCAAAAGACACAACAAGACCTGCTTTGAGCTTCTTCAAAAACGGAAACCAGATTTGTCATATCTTGAACCGTTTGGAGCTCCTTGCACAATGATCGATCCTAATGGAAAGTTTGGGGCAAAAGCTATTGAAGGTCACTTTCTTGGTTATGCCACCCCGAACTTAAGAGTTTGGAATCTAGAGACTAAAAGGGTTGAGGAATGGTCTGACGTCAGAGTACAAAGGCACACTTTGCCAGTCAGAAATCCAGGTTAACCATGGATGTTTGAGTACGATGACTTTTTCAATTCGATCAATGTTGAAGCAGTTGAAGAAAATGCTACGGCAAGGATGTTTTTCGAGAGTGACAACGCAACAGATTCACCGTTGGTTCGTCCAATTATTGTCAATCAAGAACCATCTTTAGTAAACAATAATGCTCTCGACAATGAGGATTTTCATGATGCAACCGAACTGAACGAATCTTCATAGGATGATGAATTTCTAGATGCAGATCAAGAAGCTCCAACAACAGCTGTACAAGGTACTTCGGAAGCTACAGCTCCAGTTGATATCCCTAAAACAGCTGAAGCTGCTGCATCTTCCTCTTCGTCAGTTCTGGGTATTGAATTAGTTGTTGATCTCAATCTCAACAATCTGGGTTCTAACATTCCAGTTCCGGAAAACCCTGAAACAAGAATTTACAATACCCATCCTCAACAAAACATCATCAGAAATGTACAGAGTGGCATTCAAACAAGAAACATGTTGCGAAACAACAACAATGCAGGCTTGTATGCGGCGATTCGAGAATCTGGTCAACAAAACGATTGGTCTTTCGCATGTTATGTCTCACAGGAAGAGCCAAGAACTTGGAAAGAAGCTTTGAAAGATAACTCTTGGGTTGAAGCAATGTAGGAAGAACTGCAACAATTCCAGAAACTTGGTGTCTGGAAGCTCGTAGAGAAACCTGCTGATTACAAGAAGATTGGTACCCGTTGGGTATATAAATGCAAAAAGGATGACCGTGGAATCGTTATTCGAAACAAAGCAAGATTGGTCGTTCAAGGTTTTCGTCAGATTGAAGGTATAGACTACAACGAACTGTATGCACCTGTTGCACGTCTGGATGCAATTCGGATCTTTCTGGCTTATGCCTCATTCAAAGGATTCAAGGTTTACCAGATGGACGTCAAAAGTGCATTCTTACATGGTCTAGTCGAAGAAGAGGTGTATGTTGAACAGCCTCAAGGTTTTGAAGATCCTATCCATCCCGATCGGGTTTGGTTGCTGAACAAAGCTCTCTATGGTCGACATCAAGCACCGCGAGCTTGGTACGCAACCTTATCTAATTACCTGTTGGAGAATGGATTTCGCAGAGGTCGTATCGATTGCACTCTCTTCATAAAAGAACAAGATGGAGATCTTCTACGGGTACAGGTATATGTGGATGATATTATATTTGGTTCTACTAACAATGTTATGTGTAGGGATTTCGAGCGTGTAATGCAGGATAAATTCGAGATGAGCGCTATGGGGGAGATGACTTTCTTTTTGGGCTTGCAAGTGCAACAAACGAAGTCTGGGATTTTCATCCATCAGACTAAGTATGTTCAAGACATCTTGAGCCGATTCCAGATGTCCGACACATCGCCCATTGGTACCCCACTGCAGCAAAATCATGGAATTAATCCAGACTTGAAGGGTGAAGTTGTTAGCTCTTCATACTACCGCGCGGTGATTGGATCCCTTATGTACCTCACATCATCAAGACTAGATATAATGTATCCAACATGCCTGCTAGCCAGATATCAAGTGAACCCGAAGGCCTCATATCTTGCAGCTGTAAAAATGATTTTTCGTTATTTGAAGGGTTGCCCAGACACCGGTCTATGGTACCCTATGGATGATAACTTTGATTTAGTCGCTTTCAGTGATTCTGATTTTGGCGGATGCAAAATCGACGGCAAATCCACAAAGGCTGGATGCCAGTTTTTAGGAAATCGCCTTGTAACATGGCAGTGCAAGAAGCAGACTTGTGTCGCTACATCAACTTGTGAAGCTGAATACATTGCTGCCTCAAGTTGTTGCTCCCAAGTCCTGTGGATACAATAGCAAATGCGCGATTATGGTTTTGAATTCCTAACTACTCCTATTTTAGTCGATAATTCTGCTGCCTTATCTATCACTAGAAATCCTGTGCAGCATTCAAAGACCAAACACATCGAAATTAAGTATCACTTCATACGTGATTGCTTTGATAAAAGGCTAATCGATGTTCTTAAGGTCAACACCGATGACCAACGTGCCGACCTTTTTACCAAAGCATTTGATAAATCAAGATTTGACTTTTTATTATTGGTAAACGACATTAAGGTCAAGCAAGAGTAATCCGCATCGGAAAATCGTTTTTGTAAATATCTTTGTGTTTTTAAAATTATTGTAAGTTTGTTGATTTTAGGGGGAGTAATTCCAAATTTAAAAAATTCAAAAACATCGAAAAATTTCAAAACCCAAAAACAATAGAAAAACAAAAATGAGTTTCCTGGCGAGCAAAAGAGAAAATGATAGTACATCAGTGGTCTGTTGAAACCTCTTTAAACTGAAATGCAAAATGAAAAATGTTAAGCAGCTCTATATAAGATGTATCGGTAGGCTCACAATCATCTTAAAGTGTGCAGGGTGATATAAACTTAAATCGACTAAAGACCAGGTGGAAACCGCTCATTGGCATATGGTCTTAGTACCAAAATTTCGTTTGAGAGATTGCCGAGGTTCTGAGATATGTGGTCTTCATGCTGTTTATCATCTGGGTATCATGGTTGTTTCTTTTATCGAAATATAACGGAGACCCGAAGTCTAGATCTTCCATGATATCATACATACGTGTACATACTGCATACGACCTCAATAAGTGATCAACAATCACATGTCCACAAAATAAGTGATAATATATCACATTTATCCGGGAGTCAAGTTCGTCTCTTTGCTGTACGAAAGTACTGACCTGTTCACGGACTTGCTCTTGTGCCCTCATGCATCTGAAAATCAAGTTCCTCATCAATAAGTGATTCTATCACATAGGGCTTGTTTTCAATCAAAATAAGTGAGTTACTCACATCTTTTATACGTCAAAACAGATGATAAATGGTATACTCACCAGTAAGATGAACCCTCGTGCATACCTTGATACGGGAATGTGTCGTGATGTGGATGAACACCGGTCGGTAAGTATAAATCATACCTTAACGTATCCCCTAGCCATGATTACATCTGATAAGTTGAGCTTAAGTGGATAACAATACCGATAATCATTATAGGATGTTTATCTAAATGTAACAAAAAGAACAACAAGAGTGTTTTGGCATGACCGTACACTGATATGATTCTCTTACCCTCGAAACTTGCAAAAAGAATGTCTGTAAATATTTATTTAATGCTTTCAGTTTCTGCATCTTTGTATTTATTTATTTACTGCTTTCAATCTTTACATTTGAAAAATGCAAAAATACCAAAAAGATTTTTGGTGTGTTTTAATATAAACTTTATAAAAAGCAAAAAGGATTTTATTTCTATCTTATTTTCGACTGAACGATGTTGGATCTCAAGTCTTCGTTGCCTGAAATCTGAACGAAAACCAAATCGACTAAATCTTCATAAACGGTCGAAATTTGCAAGTTTTTGAAAGTTAAAGACCAAAATTGAACAATTTGTTAAACTTTCAAACTGTTGGACGGTAGTTGAACATGGTTACATGTGTGTCATTTGTTTAAATGTTAACTATATTCCAAGCGGTTGTTCTCATTACGCATTTAGCTTTCTTGTATGTGCAGATGCGACATCCAATCAGCTAAAGGCGAAGAGAACGTGTTAGATGAAAAGCTTCGGAATGAAGATACAACATGGACGCACTCAAAAGATCAAGATGATCGAGTTGCCGCTGACCAATCAGTCAGTACCACAAGGATCTAAAGCATTGAAGATCAAAAGATTCACGAGCATAACTCAAGGGAGAGCTTATGTTAAGGGGGAGTCTGTTAACACGCTTCCTAAATGAAAAGGGGAGTTTGTTGATACACTTTCTACTCACGAAGCGTGAAGACTTTGAAGTTCCTCCGACATGGAAGACATGGAAGATGAACCTCACGAGTAGCGTCCAAGGGGGAGTTTGTTGATACATATTATGTGGACGCGACTTGGTTTGGCGCGACTCAGTTCGACTCGGTTAGGTTCGGCTCAAGCCCGACGTAGCGACATTCCTCCGTCGTGCGCCCCAGAGTTCGACACGCGAAGCACGGAGAGCCGCGAACCAATTCCCGATGACACATCACCATCACATCATCATGATGTCATGATGATGTAATGTGAAGACTTTTTCATGAGACATATTCACGTGAATTCAACATGTTAGTTAAATATGTCATGCTTTAAAGTTCCCCATGATGAACTTTAAGGTTCCCCATGATGAAGGTTCCCCATGAAGAAGGTTACAACCTTCTTCACATGTGAAGCTTCGTCATCAACCTTCGTCAACATGTGAAGGTTCGCCAGTCTCATTCAGTATATATACAGCAACAGAAGGCAAACACTGTGTGCAAGTCTGAATAGATTTGAGAGCGAACACACTGTAACACACACACACACTGAGAGTTTACAGAGACCATTTGTAAACATTGCTTTGTAACCGTTTTCTAGATTAATACAATGGAGTGTTAATCGGTGAATCTCGTGTTTGTCGTTTTTGTGTTCGTAACTTGGTTTAACTTACCCGTTTGGATTCCGCACTTTCGGGTTTGTCGGAAAACAGGGAATAGAGGTTACTCGATCCTCTGGGTGGACCTACATGAAGAAGTTTATGTTACAAATTATGAATCTTGTTTATTTTTGAACAAAATTATGATCTAAGCACATGCATGTTAGATCTAAGAAGATTCATCAACAAAAGTTATGAACATGGGTTTTTATGATTGAAATGGTTACATGCATGCTAGAAAAACATGAGTAATTATTTAAATTCAAGAAACTAATTTTTTGTTAAAATACTTGAATAAAGTTTCCATTTCTGGAAAGAAGCAAGAACATGAAATGTGTTAGTAAAAAGAGTTTTGAATACATGTTTATACTCTAAATGACTACATAAGTCACCTAAAACATGAAGTTTTACATAAAATAATGTTCTACAAATTTTTAGCAAAAATCATGAATAAAGTTTTCTTTTTGGGAAAGATGGAAACTACAATATGTTCATAGCATTTTTGTTGACAAAATAGGATGATTGTTGATACTTGATGATGTTTTAAGTTGGAATGATTTGAACATAAGTTTTGTTTAAACTTGGGAAATGTCCATAGTTTAAAGGAAACAAACTTGGGAAATGTCCATAGTTTAAAGGAAACTATGGCAAAATTTTTACAAATTTTGTTATGATCAAAAGTTGTTAAACAAAGGAATTGGTAACTAGAAATCAACTTGAATTTTTGGATAAGAAGTTATAAGTTTATGTTTTATAAAGATTTCTAAACTAAAAATGACAGTATATATTTTAGATAAAATGTATACTTTAAAGATTTATCAAGTATTATATTTTTGTATATATATTATGTATTTAGTTCATGTAGGAATAAATACAAAACTCTACTCTTCGACAACAATTACAAAATATATATATTGTCACACCCCCAAAATCCACCATGCGGAGTATCACCGCTTGGAGGCGTGACATGACCAGGATCGAGCCACCAATCATATTGAACAACGTGTTTAAGTAAGTAAAACCAACCACAATATAATTGGTGACCATAAGACAGTAACCAACTTAAAGTTAACAGCGGAAGCATTAAAGATAAAACCCAAAACATATGTTTCATAGTTCATAAGTTTAAAGACCCAAAACACAAGTTCCATAAGTTTATAAAGTTTAATTATTAAGTACGGGACTTAATAGTCCGCATCCCACAACGACTTCTTCCTCGTGCAAACTCCATATGCATTCAACGACCTGTAAGGCATCTAACAACGAGTCAACAACAAAGTTGAGTGAGTTCACGGTTGGTTGTTTAGTTTTAGTTGTTTCTGAAAACGTGGTTTGACTTTCGTTGGCTTATTTGCTGTGGGGGTTACCCCATAGTTGAAAGTATGTTTAACCAGTTCCTTTTATTACCCAAACCATATCCATGATCAGTGGGGGCTTCCCCATGTGAACCACTAGACTGATATCGACAACTGACGAACAATAGTTGTGCCCTACGTCAATGTTCTATCATCATTGACAGTTTGCCGTAGTCCATTAGTACATGCCCGTTCGGACGACACGGTGTGAGGTTTGTTAAACCTAATAGCGCTATTAACTAATGACCCGCTCGCCATTGGCCTCGGCGATTAAGTCGATATAAAATGAGGGACTTAATGATAGAGTTTTGTCTAGTAAGTTTTAAGGTTGTTGTCCTACCCAAGGAGGACGAACGTACGTATTCTACCCAAGGAGAATACGCAGGATTAATTTTGGCATCCTACCCATGGAGGATGGTCGTACATATCCTACCCAAGGAGGATATGTAGATTCCATTTTTAATTCTTTAACCTATTCCCAACCACCGGGAATCCCATGCCTTATAAAGAGTGTGAACTCACCTCAGTTTGCTCGGTTAGATTAATTACTCTAGAAATCAGGAAATCAAGCACGTCCTAATAAGGTACAGATAACAATCAGTTTCTCATGCACGACACGTATCCTACGTACGGTTTATCTACTCATTACTTCTATCACATACCACATAATTCAAACGTCAAGGTACTTTGTTAAGTTATATTATTTTACCCTAAAGTAATATAACTATCACACAAATAGATAAGTATTCATACAAGTGTCCTAGTATAAAATATATATTCTAAATATATATTTAACCATTTTATTTGTAAAATCAACCTCCGACACTTTGTATTTTTGTAAATAAAATCATGGCGAAGTTTATTTTGAAAACAAGGTTAAAATATAGTTGTAACACTTGCTAGAAAAATAATTTTCTAAGTGTTGGATTTTTAGAAAATTTCGACAGAGTTTCCTTTGTAAATGGAGGTGTCTATGCTTACTAGCATATCATTTTCTTTTCAAACATTCATTCAAACAATTCTCAATCAACAACATACAATCTCTATTTACCAAACTTGTCGAAAATAAGCATAAACCATAAACTTATGAACTTGAAAATTTATAAAAATATGTAGTAACTTACTAGCATACTTAGTAAGTCTTGTTACCTTTTAAAATGTGATTAGTTCTTTAAAAACTTTATTTTTAAAGACTTTAAGTGTTTACAACTTCCACCATATTTTCTAAAAATATTTCTTTGTGAACCTTTCTTATTACACAAGTGTTTCTACACTTGTTTATTTACCAAGAATGTGATTAGTTTATGTAAGATCCAAGTTTTAGTGAAACTCATATTTTTAACTTGGTTCTTTTGGAAGACCACTCATGGATCTTTAGATCTACATGAATATAACTTACTTTGTTCTTTATTTTTCAAGAAATCACCCATTTATTCAAGTTCATAGTTTATGTGTGGATGATTCCATCATCCTACATCATTCTTACTTTCTCATCTTGCTAGTTCATGTTTTTAAACATGATCTAGCAAGACCATATGAATATCCTTATCATTTCTACTAGCAACCAACAAACAACAAGCATAACAACACAAATATATCATGATTTCATCATCATTTTAACAGTACTTCATCACTTTGTTAGTTTATGTTCAAGACTTGTTTATGGTTCTTTAGAGTTCTTGAGATTTCACCATTCTTTTAACTATTAACCATAAAAAATATGAAGAAGATGAAGATCTAGGAAACTTACTACTAGCACAAGGCTAGGGGAGTTCAAGAGTATAAAAGTGGTGGTTAAAAGAAAGTGAGAGCGGTCCTTGAGCTTCCGAACACACCAAGCTTGTTTGTATGATCCCTAGCACCCTTGGATGTATGTAGAATGCATGAAAGAAAACTTGAAGGTGGTGATGGTGGGTGTGGTGTTCTCGACCGATCAAGAAGAAGAGAGGAGGAGAGAGTGAGTTGAAAGTGTGTTGTGATGATAATGAGCATGGATGTCTAGTGGTTTATATAATCAATCTCCCAACATACTTTGATCCATTAGTCCATGTGTCTCTTTGGTACAATACAAATCAAATAAACAATGAAGAAAAATCAAGTGGGTGGGGCCACTACTAGAACCGGTTAGGGGGGGGGGGGTTGGTTTAGTTGAGTTTCAAAGGTGGTTAACATAATTAGTTAGATATTAAGTCATTTAGTTAGTGTCTTATGGTATGTTATTTAATATATAATGTGTTAAGGTGTTCGGGGACCCTAACTAGCTCAGAAAAATAAGAACAATGTGTTTGACAATATTTTTGTGTTCCAGGTAAAGTCCGGTTGTTCGGTTGGGTGTCGTTCCGTTAAAGTGCTTAATTAATCCGTGAGGTGTCTTTTATAATATTTTTAGTGACATTTTTAATTCTCAACACTTAGGAAAGCATACCGGACTATTTAGTAACTTTTCTGTATGCTACTAGTATGTTAACAAACACATGTAAGTATAACACAGTGATCAAAAAGCAGTTAAGTGATTCAGCACAGTTATCAAGCAATTTAATTATCATTAATATTAACACTTGGAAACAAAACTATAAAAATAGAATGTCCATCCTTGGACATTAACAAACAAACGGACAATTCGGACACTTTGGACAATATGGACACTTTTGACAAATTCGGACAAAAAAAAAAATATGGAATGGACGAAACAAACGACATAAACGAGACGAACTGCACGAACGGGATAAACAACACGAATAAACCAAATCTACACGAAGGAAATAGTCATAACAAAAATACAAACCGTCACACACACTTTAAAAGTCTTTTGCACTAGAAAGATTAAATATTGACATAAGTAATAACTTTTATAAAAAGTAGATTTTTATAAAAATAAAAGTATTATTATTTATGATCAAGCTCAAATATTTTAAACTAAAAAGAGTATGAATTTAATTGGGCTAAGTCCACTTTTCTCAAATAAAATTTGGGCTAGGTCAACTTTTACAAGATATTTGGACTAAAACTCACTTTTTATAAAATAACATGTATTACATGAGATTAGTGGACGGCTTTGGAAAAATGTGTTCGTGTGGTTGTCAAGAACTCAAGCTTTTGAGATGTCATCCTGTTTTCAGTTATCATGTTTTGTGGATCTGTTTTAAACTTTAAACAATGTTGTTAAAGTTGTAGTTTGGTTTATTCCGATCAACATGGTTGTATTGTAAATTATGGTTTCTAAATAAATGTATGGATGAACATATTTTTATGGTTAAATATGTTGTTTACTCGATTGAATGTAACGATTGCCGCTCTGGCCACAGCTAGCGACACGCTTCCGCAGAAACCGAAATTCGGGGTGTGAAATTTACAGACTCACCAAAGCTCTCGTAACCTGTTCTGCACAACATAAGCTGTTATATATATATACCCTCAACCTAGTAACTTCTCGAAGAATGTTACTGGGCCCACGAAGAATCAACGTCCACGAAGAACTAGGTTCTTCGTGAAACATCTCTACGAAGAACCATATTAAGCACGAAGAATGTTCTTCGTGATGTTCATATCCCACGAAGAATGGGTTCTTCGTGGGAGGCTGCAAACATCAAACATAAGACAGACAATTACACAGAAACAGTTAAAAGATAAGCCAAACACATGCAGACTTGTATACATGCAACTGAATTACAAACCATTACATACCAAACTATGAACATGTCGTACCAAGCCAAGATAGGAGGATATCTTGACTTGGTCGACTCGACCAAAACGTACAGACACGATAAACCAAAAGACCGTACATTACATTACATTACATTACATTACATTACAAGCGTAATAAGAACATGCGACAAACACAAAATACTGCACCAACAGTGTTGGTGGTTGAAGGTGGCTATGGTGGGGGTCTTGGTGGAAGATGGAAGGACTGAAAGGTGCAAATTAGGGCTTTCAGAGGGATGATATTTGTTATAAGGGTTTATAAGATACAAAATTACTGTATCTCCCTTCGTTTTCAAAGTAAAAGGACAAAAATGCCCAAGTCAACTAACATAAGTTTGGCCTAGGGATTTGATTGCGAGAAATTGACAACCAAAGGAACTAGAGTGTGAATTTTTTGTACAACTCGTCTTTGCATTCTTTTTTCATTTCTTAGGTTTTTTTCTTTTGCATTCTACTTTTGCTTTTGTTTTACTTTTTATATTTATATTTATAGTAGTTTCTTTTTTTCTTGAGGCTTTCGAACATACCCTTGCGACATGATTTTTGTTCTTTATAACCGATGGGATTTTTTGTACCATTTTAACATTATAAATTCTTTATATCAAGTTAAACCGTTATTTTAGACAAACTTGGTCCATGCATTTTTACAATTTGCCTAGCAGGATACTTTAAAAAAATATAGAATAAACATATTTTAGTGAAATGTTAAGGTATTCACGATGTATTTATGTAGACAAAACAATGCCAAAATGTAGAAGTCAAGATTCCCTGCTTTTAAACTTATTGTCATGACTGTTGCCCTAAATGATAGAATGAATGTGAACTTAAAGTGGTTCTGTTGTATCACTGACAAAAATGAACCAACCACCACATGCAAACTGCAAGCTACGTAAACCTAACTTTTGATATTTTCCGTTGTCATTTTTAATTGTGGGAGTGAAGATATCTTTTCAACTCTCACCCGTTTTCAAATTCCAGCTGTAAGCTCAAATGTTAAAGTCATAAGTTGAATTTACTACACTTTTCATTTTGTCACCTTCTTTAAAATATATTTTAAAACTTAGCCTAATTTGTCAAACTTAGAAATATTCTCTTCATCCGTAGTTGTTTTCCTCTTCTTTTACATCTTTCCGTCTTCTTGCATGTATAGCTTCCAAAAGGTTAACCTAACTAATATGGAATGACTACAAACTTAGAAATATTTCATTTATCTGTGTTTTAATATGACCCACGTGTGAAGATGAAAAATTCTGTGTTGAAGATATGATTCTTCTGTATGTATAATTTGTAATGGTATCAATCAGATTTATTGGAATAATGGTTGAAGCTGTTTCCTAAAGGTGCTGTGTGTAACTGTCAAAGAGAATAGATAAAAGAGAACGAAGAAGGTTGTGTAAACTAGCATTCTTAGCTATGCAAAACCTTAAATGTGTTAAAACTTAGCACTTTTTTTTGAAGGGTGACTTTCTATGTACTGGACCTAGTGGTCACCGGGTTATTGTCAAAGACAATCCCTCGTCAGCCCCGCCTACGGACGTGATGTTCTATCAGGCCCCGGCCGCCGCGCAAACTGACCTTCGCCCGGAAACCATACTGCCCCCACACGAGAACCTCGCTGGGGTAACAGCTGGGTAAAACCGGGTTGCCCTCCGGATCGAACCATGCCTCGCTAGGAAACGATCCATCATTGGGACGTCCCGCACCTTCTAGTTAGTTTGTATATTCTTAGCAATTCAAGTGTATTCTCCATTAGAAAACATTTATAAAAAAAAAAAACTGAAGGAAAAACACCCAAGTAGGGTTCTGAAGGAAATACTTCAATGATAAGTTATTACTAGAGTAATGCCACCATTCACCATATTACAATTTACAAACATGCAACCCAAAAACACAAGTTGATTAACTACACGAGTATCAATGGCACACATCCATAGAATAGGTTTTCTTCCAAGCAACTAAAAGAAATATCTTTCCTTTTGCAATCAAGATTTCCTTAACAACTAAAAATTCAAACTTCTTAATTTCCCAAGCAAACAAATAAAAAATGCTTCAACGTACCATGATGTTGGCCTCTTAGTATACAAACGATAAACGTTTTATACCATTTGTTTTACCTAATAGCATGATTGGATTCAGTGACCATCCTACCTCCTTGGACCCCACCAATATAGCTTGGCCATTGATGGATTATTATGAGTACCGTATGATTGTTGTTGACTATTCAAGTTATAATATTGATTATAAACATTTAACTATTTCAGCTTGCCACTTGCAAGCTAATGCCCATAAAACTACATAAGTAGCCTTTACAAATGTTTGCATCCATCATCTTTTCTTTCAGTATATAGAGCATAAAAGTACACATCCTATCAAGGTCATGACAAACATTGGAAGTCTAATAAAAATGAACATTTATATGAGTACGACATGAACATTTTGACATTTTGTGGATATCATAGTTTTGCCCAAGAATACATAAGCGATGTTCCCGACCTCATCAACACAATTTTGGTTTATCTATTTCACAGAAGTTCATAGGTTCTAGATTTTCCTTTCCTATTTTGGTTTGTTTCTTTCGTTTTCTTTTGTGCTTACATGTGCTCTTCTTTTCTTTCCATATATGGTCATCCAAGTTAACTAGTGAATGCGGTGTTGACCCTAACCATTGTATGGTTCTTTCATACCATTGGATCCACAATACATTCTCCATACTAATTTGTGACTTGATATAATGTTGTGTCAATCTGGTGTTGTCCCTTAGACAAGTTCACCTTGTTTTTATAGGTTTGTATTGATACTGTGTTTGCTTGACCGGACTGTCCTTAGACTGCGGGGTATGGGGGGCTTGGGTTGGGGCATTTGTTGACACGTGGAATGGGAGGCCCCCCACCAAACAAACCCACGCCCATGGGGTATGGTGGGGCTTGGGTTGGGGGCTTGGGTTGGGGGCATGAGTTTGGTTTGGCCATTGAGAGCCTGCCATGTCACATTACTAGCCCTACTAGCCCGCCCCACGCCCGGCTTCAAACCCACGCTAGAAGGGCCACGCCCAAACCCATGCCCACCCGGGGTGGTGGCATGGGCGTTTTCAGCCCACCCACGCCCAAACCCCCGCCCCATACCCCGCAGTCTTAGGAGTCTTAGCATAGAATATGAGTCACGGGCACGGGCTTATCTTGTGTTTTCCTTTAAATTCCTATCAGTTTTCATTTAAAAGTTGTTTTTATTCAAGAATTTTTTTATCTTGTACTTGATTTTAGCTTATTGTCACGGTATATGTTATCTAGATGCTATATTATACTTTGATTGTCATGAAAAAGGTTTTTGGAGCCAGTGGCGAAGCTTGAAATTTTTTACGAGGGGGGGGGGTCAAAAACGTATATACTCAAAAATTTCTATAGAACCGGAGGGTCGAAAACATATATACCCAAAAATTTCTATACGAAAACTACATATATAACACTACTGGCCGAAAAGTTCGGGGGTCGCGCGCCCCTCCCGGCCCCTTCAAAGCATCGTCCCTGTTTGGAGCAGAGAGTTTTAGCGGAAGCCAACCTCTCTATCTTCTGAGATAGAGGAAATGTTGGCTTCCATCCTATCATCCTTAAACCCTACCAATAGCTTTGTTACGACTGGGATTACTAAGTACACTTGTTTGTTTGTTTTTCATTCATGGAAAATGAATTCCAACTTCTTTTTCTATATTGCATAATTTCTTTGTCATGCTATAACGTTTTTGTTGGTGCCTTCACTACAAGAGTACGTAATTCCATTATTGATGTCATAACATAATTTGAGAGTATATGAATCACCTACTATTTAAATGATAACTAAAATGAAAGTATTTCCCTAAACCATGAATCTTGGATGTTGAAACAAGAAAATCTATTAAAAACAGTGACTATGTGATAATCAACAACATGACATATATCTTTGTGAACTATGGTTACCACATTTAGAAAATAAGGGGTTCGTTAAAATATAAATAGGTGCAATAACAACGTTGTCCATTTTACATGCCAACGAACTACAGCCAAAAAAGTTTCCTAGTAACATAGAATAAATAAAACCTTGTAATCAATAGCATTGAAAACAAGTACTTACAGATCTCACTAGCTCCTATGTCTATGGATGAGCTTGGTCAGATCTCAAGTACTCGTCTCCGTCTAGCCTGATGTTACATATCTAAATGTACATGAAGTATTTAACTTACTCTAGGATGGTCATGTCTCCTTCAAAGAAAGTGAGAGCGCTGTATTGATTTCAGAAGTACTCCTTGGATGTTTCTCTTCATCTGTCCCTTTATTTTGGCACAACCTAAGCTGCAAATCAGGATTCATTTCTTTGTCGTGACATCCCTTTTCATGTCGTAACTGAAGAAAACACAATTTATAAGAAATCTTGTTAGTAATTTTCAGATACAACATAACAAAGACCCACTATGTCAAGAAATTAAGAATGATACCTCATGAAGAAATGAGGCTTCTGATTGTGAATTCAATAATGCTCTAGAATAACTGAAAGATGAATGAGACTGTACAACATTCGTTGCTTTGTCAATGCAAACACTGAATGGATCGAAGGAGCCACTACTAGCACAGTTGCGTATAATAGGTGACCATTTTTCTTTTCTTTGATCCGGTGGAAACCACAACTTCTTGTCCTCCTGATATTGGCTAGGTCTCATAGGCCCATTTCGGGTTCTTGACTCGTATGTTTGGAATTTGTTTAAATTGGAAGGCTTGTCTTGTATTTGATTCATAATATCTTTCCTCATATTATTCACATGTCCAAATTCTGTTCTCACCGGTGATGACACGAGACTTTGATTAGATAGCCATTGTTGGTGCCTTTTGATAGAAATGGAGATGCACACAAAATTTATAACAGTTAGGAACTGAAAAAGGAAAATATGATTTTTTTTCACATGTGAACTACATTGGGCCATGCCATGTCATTATCAAATTCCCACAAATGTTTTTTGAGAAAAGTGGTTGCTCTACATTTGGTTAAATATTTAATTGACTTGATACCAAAAGCCCACCCAGAAGATGTTTTCATTCAAGTTAAAGTAGTTCAGAAACTAGCTAGCAACAATAACTTTCAGTAATATCCGGGCGTGATCAATTATTGCAAATCAAAAAGTTACTGAAAAATATTAACCATAAACTAGAAATAAAAATCCCTAAAGAACTATCGGAATACTTTTAATGACAATTTCCGAAACAACATCCAAGTACCTCAATAAAACCCTCTTGAAATGCTACTCAAATAAACCCCTAAAAACTGAACAGCTCAAACACCATTGTAGAATGGTTTAGCTTTCATTTTGATCTCTAGTTGATCTAGGAAGCTCGTTTTAAAGAAACTGAACCAATTGGATTTGTCATTCTCTTGTTGCTTTATCTCTACAAATATAATAGCTTAAGCAATACTAATGCCAAATATAATGTTACTTATAAGATCTATAGACATGTGAGTGAGTGTTATATAAGATCCACAGAGTTTTGTCATGACCATCTTTCTAGAAGAAGAAAACCTCCAAACCACATCCTTAGCTAGAGTTGGGTAGCAATGACATTACTCCATCATAGGAAGTTGGCACTACATTGTGGATGCTTTTACTCTGATCCCTAGCTAGAAATATTGTTTTAATAAGTTATGACATTAAAATGTGACACAAATACAACACACCAGCTAAACCACCTTTTAATGTTATCTCAACACTTTGACAATGCGCACCAAACTGCAAGTAACAAGTACTACCTCGTAATCGTGTTTGTGATCTGACGACGGCTAAAATCAAATATGTCTTGTCCTTGTTGGAACACTTTTAATGACATTTTCCGAAACAACACTAAAGGTTTTTTTTATTTTCTGCTAAAGGTTTTCTTAAGAGCTGGATAAAATGTATTAGTTTATGTGTTTACTCACACTTTCAAAAATTGTCACAAAAATATCCAAGCTTATTACCACTTTTTCTTCACTACAGGCCGTTCTTTTAAAACATGCTTATTTACCAACACTTTTATATTTGCAAGTGAAACACTCCTGACCGATTTTGACGCAAACATGCATGAAACCTCAAAGAAAAAAAATCAGAGGTACGATATTGGGATTCTTTTTAAAGTTACCTAGAGTTTAAGACCTAAAATTACCTTGACAAGAAATGTTGGACACTTGGTGTTGGTCTAAAAGCAGAATCCAACAGATGACTTCGGGAGTAATAATTACCCACTTCTAAATTTCTTGCTAGATCGATCCCTCCATTTGGTTGTTTCAAATGTCCGAATGGACTACTTCTGGAGTACAAATTGCTATATATGTGCGGTCTTCCTTGCATCGCCATTGTCGCCCTTTGGGATAACACTGTAGTATAAACAATGTATTAAATTGTGATACCTCATTTATTCTTCAGCTTTATTTTCAATATATCACCATATTCTAGGTTTTAATGTCATTTTTCTTTCAACTAAACTATTAAAAAACTTGATTTGCAAACTAAACTTATGAGAATGCATTGTTTCAGCACTGATGCTGCAGCCATCAGTTGTAAACAACTTGCTCGATCACTGCTTAGTTTAGAAGAACTTTACCAAATTAAAGGAGATGCTACACAGTTAGTATTTGTTAAAAATAACGACCATTACACCAAATTTTGATATTTTAAAATCAATCAAGTGTGTTAACATTGTTTAAAAACAGTCTGTACAATATCTTTAATTACTTCCCTTCAACTTTAATATGCTGGAAGGATTAATATATGTTTTAGTTTTTGGAAGTATATCGACTAGAGTTAAAAAATGGATGATTTAATATTCTATTAACACAAACAAATTTGTGTACTTTTCAGATTTGCTATTTAATTTCTTTTTGAACACTAATCCTCTTTGATGAGAATGTCACCAATTTTTGGACACTTCACACAAAAGTTCAATAATTCATTTCTAAGATAATTTTCAATATAATTTACGTATTGGTATATTATAGTCGTAATACACTATTGAAATGTTTCTTATTTCCAAGTATGTATCTTATCGCTTAGTTAAAAATTAAGTTACCAATTAAGTTACATTATTGATTTAGTTGTTTATCATTTCAAAATTATTTTCTTTTGCCGTATTTTAAATTTCTTTTTGACATAAAAAGTATCCCTAGACCTTATCAATAACTCTGATATGAGCGAGATTATAATGGATACGTTTGTTTATTACTCCCTCCGTCCCATTAAAAGCGTCCTATTTTGAATTTTCAAATTCTTTATTTATAAACTTTGACCTTAAATAATTTTGTTTGTGTTAGATAATACTTGATGAAAGTTATATGATTTAAGTGTGTTTTACAAGTGTTTTTATCGGGTTAATTTTCATCAAGTTTTATATAACACAAAAATATATAATTAAAGTCAAAGTTTATAAATAAAGACTTTGAAAATTCAAAATATGACACTTTTAGTGGGACGGAGGTAGTATAAATTTGGGTACGCTATTGCATCCATTTGAAATCTTAGTGACTTTAGTTCTAAAACTAAGTTTTATTATTCATTTAACTGTTAGACCACCTTATTCTTTCTCATTTTCCTAGAGAAAGATTCATGTCTTACCTTGACCAGAATCATCAAGCTTCTTGCTTCTATACATCTAACATTAAAAAGACATTCTTGATTAGAATTTAATAGAACTGGAGAATTCTAAGAAGTCAATATGACATTGTTGAATTTACTTACCTGCAAGTGACTTTTTACATGAGCGATACTTAGACCTCTCACATTCATTAGCTGGAGAACTGACTTGGGAGTTGCTTCTGCAGTAGAGCCAAAAACATTTCATGTTTTGACCAACTAATAAAAATTAATACCTTTTTTATTTAATTAGAGCCTACCAACTAAACATCTATTAATAAGATATATATTTTTTAGTTAAGTTTTCCATTTTATATAACAAACCTAAGACTAAATTAAAAGAAGAATTAAAATACTTTTACTTCAAATCATAGATAAATTCTTAACATGGAAAGGAAAAGGAAAATTATATGACTTCACACTCTATATAGCGAAATAGTTTAGAGAACTTACTATCTTGCCCACCGAGTCTTTCAATAGCATTTACGAAAGCGTGATGGAGTTCAGGAGTCCAACGAAGTCTAGGCATTTTGGAGCGCACATATTGCCTAACAGGACCTTTTCTATTCTTTGAAGAACTTCCTTCATCAGTCTTCTCTCCATCCTCTCCGGACAAATCATTATCTTCTTGGCTGCTTGCCTCTTCATTCAAGTCAAAAGATATGACGTGCTTATTTATTGAAGAAACAGATGATGAGTTTTCTCCGTATCGATCAAAACTAGCCTCCTCATTACTCCCTAGCATATCCAAATGTTCTGACATGGTTGCTTTCTATAGTTATATTGAATTCAACCACTGAAGTTTTAAACCTATAAATCTCCTGCAATTAGTAATTATAAGAATTATACAATGTGGTCTGTACATTATATAAGGTAGCAGACTAGAAAGGTAGGAATCATAAAACATGGATCAAACTATCTTTGAAAAAAGATATGCAGTTGAACCAAGAAGGGAGTAAGAAATCCATGTTTATAAACAATATCCAGAGCTAGTGTTACACACATAGTTATATAGGAATTAACACATTGTATTCCCCCCTTTAGTATACTGCACCTACCATGAGAGTAGCATACTTAATTTGGTAGTTAATAAATTAATTCAATATTTACCTTCTTTCATCTACTTCCATAATATACTAGTAACATAGATATCAATTTTGTAGGAAATCTAATAGTTTTAATTGTTCTATGCACATAGATATCAAATATGAAGTTTAAAAAGAAGGAGAAGTGAAGGTGATGAGACATAAGACTATTTCTTTTCAAAAATCTTGCATGAAAAAACATGTTGTCAGGTAAGAATAATCAACTTACTATATGTTCAAACTTCAAACCCTAGTACCTTTTTCCAAACAATAACCGTACTTCTTTAATCCTTTCCAGTTTTCTGGATTATGATGAAAGATTCCAAAAGCTTGAGCAACCCCTAAACAATTGAACTCAAGTCAACTAACCTTAAGTGTAAGAAAAGTTTCAACTGTGAAAGTATATCTTCCAATAAAAGAAAGGATACTACGGCTAAAGAATTCTGAATAGTGAGAACATGTTATGCTTAAATAGTTAAATAAACATATATATGTAAAGATAAACAATTAAACAAAATTTTTTTAATTGATTAATCATCCAAGTGATTGTTGTGTGATTTAAGAAACTTGAAGAACAAAACAAAAAAAAAGCTACTATTTAATAACCAGATTGAACACAAGAACTCAACAAACTTAGGAAATATTAGATAGTATATGACTGATAAATTCGTGTTGATCGATCACCAAATTCTTTTTTTCGTGCAAGTAAAGAAATCGTGGAGGATTAATATCTGAGTGCTTCAACCCTTCTTTTATAAATACCTTCATAATGGCTTCTTACCACATTCCAGAAATCAATCAAACAAACATGTGATTGATGCTCATCAGGAGAGAGAGAGAGAGTTATATATATGGAGAATTAGTATCTGTTTTTCTATGGAAGTTGGGATGGTTCCGTGTGATTTAGAAATGGAATAAAACCATCATTTTTCCAGACCAATTCCGGATTTATATATATTAATATTCCATGAAGACTTTTGTTCTAAAATGGGATTTTTATTCTTCTTTAAAATCAACAAAATTAAGGTCGGTCCCGACGTTCCACTTGCAAATAATGCAATAGTAAGTATATGGTATGTATGCTAATTCGATTTAATATTATTTTTTAATGTCCTGACGAGTGAGGTCCTTTCTGATTGAAATAAATTATCATGTGACTCCAATAAACCCCTTTCTTCTACTCTACCTCTGTCCTGGACAGTTGTCTTACCCTAACATCAAATCTCTCTCTGTCACCCAATTATTTTAACAATTTGACCTTTGTTTTAGAGACTCTTCTGGTGATCACTACTATTCAAACTAAACTATTACACTATTCTTCTATTCATTTAATGGAAATAAAGAATGAAAAAAAATATTAGGTGACATAGTTTAATAAGAGTTATGAGTAATCTGAAAGCACACAAAAGAATGAAGAATACCGTTGGTTATGTGCCTCACTCGGTGCATTAAAGCTTTATGTTGATAGTTGATCATAAATAAAAAGATTCAAAACTCTAAATTATTTAAAACCCAACACACATTAGTTTTATGAATGAAACCTCAACAATTGATGAACAAATGAATACACATCGTATGTGTGCATCATCCAACTTGTAGAATAAAACAACAAGTAAACATTTGTTGTGAATTGCCTGTCAATGTTAGGTTAAGTTCTGCCAACTTTACACACCTTTGAGTGAAGTTTGCCAAGTTGCTTTTCTCTAAGAATTAACCACATCCCTATGCAAGGGCCATTCTCAACATTTAGTTTTTGAATAATATATGTAAATCACAGGAAAAATGTAAATTATTGATAAAATATTAATTACACCATTCAAAACAATAAAGTATGAATAGTACGTACTTAAAAGAAATGTTTGTAACTATTGCTGCTTAACAAAGGGGACCATTTCCATTCAATGTCAAGGACCCATATTTTCAATTTCTTCCTACCTAAAACAAAGACTTTCTTCCCATTTTATAAACCCTAAACTTATGTCCCTGGTCACTGTGCTTTCATTCTTTTGCAGATTACATTCACGGTATGTCAGTATTGCGTATGCTTAATAGACAATGACAAAATTTTCTCAAGATGTTGGTCAATAATGGGGGGCCTAATGACTAAAACTAGTCTTTCTAACTTCTATATTTTATTTAAAGAAAATATAATCGACATGCATTATTTTCTGCTGATTGAAAAGGAATATTGCCTCATGCATGCACAATTTGATAATATTATACTTATCATTGATAGCATCATTACGTTTTGATTAATAACTTTGACTTCAACATACTATCAAAATAAATATATCTATAAAAGGAATCTTTGAGTCATGCAATCGGAAGACCACTATATAATATTTCATGTACACACTTTGGTAATTTTTGTGTCATAAGTCTATTCTAGTTAGTTGGATTTACTTAAAACCAAAGAGGAATTTGAATGAATTAACATTGTTGCAAGTTAAAAGATGTGAAGTGGACGCTTGTTCAATATCATATTCTCATTTTCGGTACCAACGAATTAAAAGGGGTTCTAAGGAGGCATTGCCCCCTTGATGGGTCCACGAGACAGGGCCCCTAGTAAGGTCCAAGGACAGAGCCCAAAGGAGGGGTTTCAGAGGCACGGGTATAAGGGGTTGAGACCCATGATGAGCAAAAGTTCCTATTTACAAAGTTACTCTCTTTCACAAAACATTATATTGTTTTAAGTAAGAGTTGTGATTGTTCCCCAACAAAGAAAGTAATTTTCTAGATTATCTTGTTATTTTCATTTTGAGAGTACTATCAAAATATTTTAATCCAAGAGTGTTCATACATGATTGGGAGGGATATCCACTACATTCCTAAACTATAAAACTTACACATATTATTGACATCTAGATACTAGTTTGTCCCTTGAGGTATATATAACTGAGTACAAGAAGTTATTGTTACTCTTTATTATTTAATCATATGGGAGGTAAATGAATGTACCTTAGAACACTAATCATGGGAGGATTGGCCATATATCCTTCATGAAACCCAAATTGCTTTAACATTATTTTGACAATTTGTAAAGTATTTACCAAAAGGTATAAAGAGAAAAGAGAAATCAATGGTTTGTATTCATTTTCAAGAACATATAAGTTACCCTACATCTTTTATTTAATGGCTTACCATAAGAACATCGTTGAGCTTTCGACTACTTAACAATAGTAGTTAGGAAGTCAACAATATATAACAAAAAGTCAACAAACACAGCTCAAATGCTCAATACATGCGCCCCCAAGCTGAACGAGAGTAGTAATGTTAAGTTTGGACCTAAGAAGGTCAAATCATATAGATGACAACCCTATGGTCAACAAGTTAGCAAACTGAACAATACTTATGCAACTACTGAAATGTGACACCCCGCGAAAACGTTTAAACACACTAGCTTGTCAGTAGCTACGCACAAAATTTTGGGACGAAATTTCTTTGAACTTGGGGATAATGTGACACTTCAGGTTTTCCCTACACATTTTCACTTTTGTGTTACAATTATGTAAAGATAATCATGTGAATATAATGAATGGACATTTATTGTTGATACATATTTATGGACGCGACTCGACGCGACGTGATTCGATTAGTGGACGCGACTCGACGCGACTCAGCACGGCTTATATTGTGACGACTTTCCTCCGTCGTGTACAAGACTTCAAGCCATCAAAGGAGACAGACAAGGACTGGGCTCAACATTACAGTCCTTGGGCTAATAGATGATGGCGAAACACAGTTTGGGCCTCAACTGATTGGACCGAAGCCCACTATCGACGAATCAGCCCAGAAGTCGACGAAACACATCTGTTTCGTCGACCATGATCTATTTCGTCGCCTGTCTTTCTGTTTCGTCATATGTAGTGTGTCTGTTAGTATAAATAGCATGTTATGTTTCTGTTTCGGAGAGCAGAACAGAGAGAACACACAGACTTTCAGAGAGAAAGAACAGAGCACACACACACACACTAGAGAGAGTTTACAAAGAGCATTGTAAACATTGGATTGTAACCGAACCCTTTTATCGTTATAATACAGTGGTGTTTAACGGTGATATCTGCGTGTCGTGTTTTTACGTGTTCCGTCTCGGTTTGCTTTCCCGGTTGGATTCCGCACAACCGGGTTGGTTTGTACACAAGGATTAGGCGACTAGATCCTCCCCTAGCCGGACCTACAAGTGGTATCAGAGCCTTGGCTCTTCTCCTTGTTAAAACCGAGGTGTTCTTGCGTTTTTCGGGTTTTAAAGTTCATAATTTTCTGGAAAAATATCTTAAAATCGGACTGAATCTTGTTGTTTTGCACTATGTTTGCTTAAAAACCTTGTTAAAATAAAGTTCACACATTATGTGTTGGTTTTTATTAAACATTTAAGCAAAAATTCGGGTTTCGGAAACTTTTCGGGTCACCGGAAAACTCATAGTTTACCGGAAAATACATAGTGTTCTTGATAAAACCCACTTTTTGATCTTAGATTTTTTTAATTAAAAGGTGTTTGTTGAATTGGAAATTGAAATAGATTATTAAAATTGGACACCTTACCGGGTTAGTAATCTTACCATACCAGTTGTTTGAAAAAGAGTGTTGTGTCTGACAGATCTCACCCACCCAGCTACTTCTTCGACGAATCAAACATCAGACGAAACAGGTCTCATTCGTCAAGCACCTCCTCGACGAAACAGACCTTCTGTTTCGTCGATATTACTTGTTGTTGGGCCTCTGTTTCGTGGACTGTGTTGTGGAATCGGGCTAACATCTTGGGTCTCTGTTTCGTCGAGTGGCAGCCCAAACACAAGTGGGCTTGTTTCTTCGACACATTTAGCCCAAATTGCTCAATATCAGTTTCGTCGAATACCTTTGTTTCGTCAAACCCAATACACATATCTGTTTCGCCACTCATAAAGAAACTGTGTTTCGTCATACATCTGTTTCGTGGGTCTGCATTTCGTCAAAACACTTATCAGCTTATAACAGAGGGTTTGCAAGTGTGTCTTAACAGTTTGTTTTGAGTGTGTTTCACAGGTACTTGTCATCCTAGGTCAAAAATGAATCCAAGGTGGAATACTCTGGTAAATACCGATATGTATTTTGGTACTCCGTCATCTTCTGCCCCAGTATCTTCTCAAGCTAATGCAATTTCTACCGGTCAATGGGCATTTGTATCAAATCAAGTTCCAAGTGTTCAAAGCATTCTTTTAAGCGAAAGCGAAACTGGAAGTTTGAATAGACCTCCAAAGTTGATGCATTTATATGAATATCCAGGATGGATTGATAGATTTCATACATACGTTCTTGGTCAGAATACAGAGTTGTGGTTGCGGTTCATCACAGATTTTGATCAAACAATAGAAGTTGCTGCATCATCTGCCGCTACATTTGCAGATCTGACGGAAGATCAGAAGAAGGTCTATGACTTGGAAAAGAAAGCATATGCCATTCTTACTCAGGCGTTGAGTAAAGATATTTATCATCAGTTTGTTAGTCACAAGACGACAAAAAGGTTGTGGGATGCGTTGAAGACAAGGGGCGTGGGAAATGAAGCGACACGTCAATTAAGAAAAGAACTGCTGAAGAAAGAGTTTGATGGTTTTACTTGTATGGAGAATGAGTCGTTAGGTGATTTGACAAGTCGATTTAATCATTTGTTGACTGAATTGACAAATTTTGGGGTAGTTATAACTCCTGCAGAGATTGTGAAAAGGTTTGCAGATTCGTTGCCACCTCAATGGAACACCTTCTTGGAAATCATGAAGTACAATGGTACTTTAGCTACAACGAGCTTCAACGACTTTGTTCAAATCCTGGAAAACAAGAATCAGGAAGAAACTCTGAAGGCAAAAAGAATTCCTGTGCCTCAAAATCCTAAAATGTATTTTGGAACGTCTAGCAGTTCTACAAAACCGTCTTCACATGCTCCAATTCAAACAGCCTTTGTGACTAGCACAGACATGTATGGCAATACTATCCAAGTTCCGGTGCCTCCAAAGACAGACATGTATGGAAATCTACTGGAACCAGTTCCTCAACAGCAACAGCAAAGCCAACGACCTCCCAGACCAACTGATATGTTCGGAAATCCTTTACCAACAACAGACATGTATGGAAATCTGCTTGATCCAGTTCCTCAATCAGCACCACAACAGCAACGACCTCTCAGACCAACTGATATGTTCGGAAATCCTTTACCAACAACAGACATGTACGGGAATCCGCTTCCTCCTCAACAGCAAGCATGTTATGGAAGCACATCATCTGCTGGTCAGCAATCAAAGCCAAATACAGTACGGCTCGACACCTCAAGCTTTTCTAAAGTCAGTGTGGAAGTAGCTAAGGAACATATGGAGCTGCTAAACACTGTGGTGAGCGCATACTGTGGATTAGTGGAAGGTCAGATTGGTAATATTAATCTGACACAAGAAGACTATCAGCAGATTGATAAAGAAGAGATGGAGATGATGGACATCAAGTGGGCCCTTGCCAGTGCTGTTAGGCGAGCAAAGGATTTCATGGAAAGAACTGGCAGAACCAGCTTGGAAGGCAAGAAAGACACCAAGTATGGGTTTGATAAACAGGCCGTTAGATGCTTCAATTGTGGTGAACGTGGTCATTTCAAGCGTGAGTGTACGAGGCCATCTCAACATGGAAACCAGAATCCTTTTAGAGGCCAAGGCAACCAACAGAACCAGAATAGGAACAATGTTCGCACATTGGTGCCTGTCAACAACCAGACTCAAGCAGGACCATCAAATGCCAACCAGGCACTTGTGGTTCAAGTAGATGAAGGCTGTGATTGGTCAATCCAGTTGGGAAATGATGCTCCGGATGGAACAGCATGTTTTGCTGAGATTGTCAAAGATCTAAATCACGCCAGTGGTGGAGAATCTTCCGCCAATGGTGGTGAATCTTCTGAGGATGAAAACAGCTCAGGTTATAGTGGTAGTTCGGATGAAGAATCCTCGGGTTCAGGGAATGATCAGGAAGATGACACATCAAGTGTGTCAGTCGATGCAGTTATTGATGAACTATTGGATGAAGCTGCAGCAGGAATTGAAAGAAGATCTATTCTGGTGGATCAAGCTGCTTATTCTTTGTCTTCTCTCCATTCTGCCTTTATGGCGAATGTCGACAGTTCATCAAGTCAGGTATGTGTCGACGAACCCACTTCTGTTAGCTGTGATAATTGTGATAGTTTGAATGTTAGATGTGCTGATTTGGTTGCAAACATGTCTGAGTTGCAAGGCAAACACGATGCATTACAAGCTAGTTTGTTTGAATTGCAAGACAAACATGTTTTAGTGAATGATAAGTGGTGTGAATTGCAAAGCAAGCATGAGGCTTTGCAAGAGAAATATGATGTGACTTTTATTCATAATCAGAAATTGACAGTTGATCTTTCAAAGTGCACTGAAGCCAATATGTTTTATGAAAACCATGAAAAGGAATTTAAAAGGATGATTGAAACATTAAAGAAAGATAAAACAGAACTGACTAAAATGGTTTCCAGAAAACAAACTGACATTAATTTGTATATCACTCGTCTTGAGGTGATGCAAAAAGAAATGGCTTGTGTTAAAACAGAAAGTGAGGCGATCCGACTTAAGTTAGACAGTTATTTGAGTTCTAGCTATGTGTTGGATCACATCATTGATGTTCAAAAAGAGAAAAAGGATGTCACATGCATAGGTTATAAGAAATGTCCACCACCCGTGAGAAACAATTATGATGCCATGCCTGATGAGGAGTATAGGACTCACTTTGAGCCATCTGTTCCTTTGGACGTTGAGGAATTTGCAGCAGGGCTCGGATACAAGAAAGAAGTATCGTCAGATTCAGATGTGTCAGCAGATACCTTTGTAACTGCTGAACCGAATCAGGATCCTCCAGTTGTGATTGAGGATACTGATTCTTCTGATGATGAGTCTGATGATACCGATTCAGCAAAGTCTGATGCGGTGATAAAGGATGAGGACATACCTCTTGAGAATCACATCCTGTGTGATCCTCCAGCAAAACCCGCTAAGACTATTGCAACTGAGTCCTCGTCCGAGAAAGAGTCGGAGAGTGTGGATTTACTGTACACTCTTGTTGGTGATGATAAAATCTATTCAGACAAAGATTTTCCTATTAAAAATGTTAATCAATCTTTAATCAGTAAAGTCTTTGAAAATTCTACAAGTAAGTTCTTGGGAAAGACAGGACCACATGTTACAGTCACACAGTGTCCTCCTATCCCAAAGGCTGAAGTTAGAAAACAGTTTGGGAACAAGAAATTACCAACAGTGCCAAAACAGCAAAACCATACCAAAACAAATGGTAAGGCACCGACTCAAAATCAAAAGAAACCGAATCAGAAGAAGAAGAAGAATGTGAACTTTGTGAAGTCGAAGGGAACGGACAAAATTGAAAAGTTTGCAAATCAATCTAATTTAGATTTTGTCCAAAAAGCAACTGTGATGAAAAGGAATGAACCAAGTTGTTCAAAACCTAGTACCTCGGGATCACAAAGTTCATCATCGGCAAGACGACCACATGATACTTCGGGGTTTGTTGAACGAAGATCATGTTTTGAGTGTGGAACAATCGGGCATATTGTTCGAAATTGCCCGTATCTTCATAAACAAAAAGGCATAGTTGATGATCCCCGTGGCCCAACTGACCGCAAGCGATCTGTTTCTGTAAAACAAGATCCCCGACTCATAAGAGAAAGGGAAAAGAAACAGAAACGCCAACAGGTCAAGAAACTTGAAAAAGAAATTAAAACCGATGTGATTCACAAACCATCTGTTTCAGTTAAACCAGATAATTCAAAGTTTTCAAAAACTTCAAACAATCAAACTGGTAAAACTCAACAGACCTGGAAACCAAAAACGGTTACTGAGTCAGGGGGACCATCTCAATTCTCGAATCATCAAAGAATAGAGGTTATTGTGATTGATGAAAATGGAAGACCCAAGACCACAATGGCTTGGGTCCCCATCTCCAACTAATTGTGTGAGTTCATGTGCAGGGTGTTCCAGGAGGAACTATCAGTAGTCATTGGATTGTTGATAGTGGGGCATCCAGGCACATGACAGGCGACATGAAGCTTCTCTACGACGTCAAATCTATTAGAGGAGGTTATGTTGCTTTTGCTGGAGATAAGGGCGGATACATTACGGGTGAAGGAATGATTTCCAACGGGGTTGTTAGTTTTGACAAGATCAACGTCGTACAACAACTTGATCACAATCTTCTTAGCGTTTCTCAAATTTGTGATAAGTAGTTCTCAGTACACTTTGATGCAAATGGATGTTATGTGCTGAAACCTGGCTTCAAAATTCCAAAAGAATGGATTCTCTTGTCGGCTCCAAGGATAAATGATTTGTATGTCCTTGATATGAGCCAAGCTATTACTACGTCTGCACAAGCAACTTGTTTCGTTTCCAAAGCCACAGAAAAAGACACAATCTCTTGGCACAGACGAATGGGTCACATTCTCTTACGCAAAATGAATCATTTGGTGTCAAATGAATTGGTGAATGGTGTTCCTCTTAAAAATTTCCATCTTCACGACGTCTGTGTCTCGTGCCAGAAAGGAAAACAAACAAAGAAGCGACACCCTACAAAGAAAGTCAACACGGTGGCTGTTCCTCTTGAACGTTTGCACATGGATTTGTTCGGTCCTGTCAAACACAAAAGTATTCGGAATGATCAATATTGCCTCGTGATTACTGATGATTATTCAAGATTTTCTTGGGTGGCGTTCATGGCACACAAGAGTGAAACCTTCGGTATTATCAAAAACTTGATCATTCAGATCGAGAATCTTTACAACTTGAAGGTTAGGCGGATACGTAGCGACAATGGTACTGAATTCAAAAATCATGCCATGGCGGAGTTTTGCACTTCAAAAGGAATTCTTCACGAATTTAGTGCAGCTTACACTCCTCAACAAAATGGCGTCGCTGAACGTAAGAACCGCACATTGATCGAGACTGCTAGGACTATGTTAGTAGAGTCGCAGCTGCCCATTCCATTCTGGACTGAAGCTGTGTCCTCTGCATGCTATACGTTGAACCGAGTCCTTACAGTCAAAAGGCACAACAAGACCTGCTTTGAGCTTATTAACAAACGGAAACCAGACCTGTCTTATCTCGAACCGTTTGGAGCTCCATGCACAATTATCGATCCTAATGGAAAGTTTGGGGCTAGAGCCATTGAGGGATACTTTCTTGGGTATTCCACCCCAAACTTAAGAGTCTGGAATCTAGAGACAAAAAGGGTCGAGGAATGGTCTGAAGTCAGAGTACAAAGGCACACTTTACCAGTTAGAAATCCTGGTCAGCCTTGGATGTTTGAGTACGATGACTTTTTCAATTCGATCAATGTTGAAGCCGTTGAAGAAAATGCTGCGGCAAGGATGTTTTTCGAGAGTGACAACGCAACAGATTCACCGTTGGTTCGTCCCATTATTGTCAATCAAGAACCATCTTCAGTGAACAATAATGCTCTCGACAATGAGGATTTTCAAGATGCTTCCGAATTGAACGAATCTTCAGAGGATGACGAATTTCTCGATGCAGATCAAGGACCAACAGCAGCAGTACATGGTACTTCAGAAGGTACACCTCCGGTGGATGTCCCTAGAACAGCTGAAGCTACTGCATCATCCTCTTCGTCAATTCCGGGCCTTGAATTGGTTGTTGACCTCAATCTCAACAACCTGGGTATTAATGTTCCTGTACCAGATAATCCAGAAACTAGGATTCACAATACCCATCCTCAACAAAACATCATCGGAAATGTACAGAGTGGCGTTCAAACAAGAAACATGTTGCGAAACAACAACAATGCAGGCTTGTATGCAACTATCCGAGAATCTGGTCAACAGAATGATTGGTCTTTCGCGTGTTATGTCTCACAGGAAGAACCAAGAACTTGGAAAGATGCTTTGAAAGATAGCGCATGGGTTGAGGCAATGCAGGAAGAACTGCAACAATTCCAGAAGCTTGGTGTCTGGAAACTCGTAGAGAAACCTGCTGGTTATAAGAAGATTGGTACCCGTTGGGTGTTTAAATGCAAGAAGGATGACCGTGGAATCGTTATCCGGAACAAAGCAAGGCTAGTCGTTCAAGGTTTTCGTCAGATTGAAGGAATCGACTACAACGAAGTCTATGCACCTGTTGCACGTCTAGAAGCAATTCGGATCTTTCTGGCTTATGCCTCATTCAAAGGTTTCAAGGTATACCAGATGGACGTGAAAAGTGCATTCTTACATGGTGTGGTGGAAGAAGAGGTGTATGTCGAACAACCTCCAGGTTTTGAAGATCCTATTCATCCCGATCGGGTTTGGTTGCTCAACAAAGCTCTCTATGGTCTTCATCAAGCACCGCGAGCTTGGTATGCAACCTTATCTAATTATCTGCTGGAGAATGGTTTTCGAAGAGGTCTTATCGATTGTACTCTTTTCATCAAAGAACAAGATGGAGATCTTCTACTGGTACAGGTATACGTTGATGATATTATTTTTGGTTTTACTAATGATGTTTTGTGTAGGGATTTCGAGCGTGTTATGCAGGATAAATTCGAGATGAGTGCTATGGGGGAAATGACTTTCTTTTTGGGCCTACAAGTACAACAAACGGAGTCTGGGATATTCATCCATCAGACTAAATATGTTGGTGACATCTTGAGCCGGTTCCAGATGTCTGATGCAACGCCCATTGGTACCCCATTGCCGCAAAATCACGGAATTACTCCAGACCTGAAGGGACAAGATACTAGCCCCTCATACTACCGCGCGATGATCGGATCTCTTATGTACCTCACAGCATCAAGACCAGATATAATGTACCCAACGTGCCTGCTTGCCAGATATCAAGTGAATCCGAAGGCCTCACATCTTGCAGCTGTAAAAAGGATTTTTCGTTATTTGAAGGGTTACCCTGACACCGGTCTATGGTACCCTAGGGATAATAACTTTGACTTGATCGCATTCAGTGATTCTGATTTTGGCGGATGCAAAATCGACGGCAAATCCACAACGGCTGGATGTCAGTTTTTGGGAAATCGCCTAGTCACATGGCAGTGCAAGAAGCAGACGTGCGTCGCTACATCAACATGCGAAGCTGAATACATTGCTGCCTCAAGTTGTTGCTCCCAAGTCCTATGGATCCAACAACAAATGCGTGATTACGGTTTTGAATTCCTAACTACTCCTATTTACGTTGATAATTCTGCCGCCTTACAGATCACTAAAAATCCTGTGCAGCATTCAAAGACTAAGCACATCGACATTAAGTATCACTTCATACGTGATTGCTTTGAGAAAAGGCTAATCGATGTTGCTTACGTCCACACCGATGACCAACGTGCCGACCTTTTTACCAAAGCTTTTGACAAATCAAGATTTGACTACTTATTATTGGTAAACGGCATTAAGGTCAAGCAAGAGTAAAACCAACATCGGAAAATCATTTTTGTAAATACCTTTGTGTTTTTAAATCTGTCTTAGTTTATTGATTTTAGGGGGAGTAAATCCAAAAATTTGAAAATCCAAAAACATTGAAAAATTTCAAAAACTCAAAAACAATAGAAAAACAAAAATGAGTTTCCTGGCGAGCAAAAGAGAAAATGATAGTACATCAGTGGTCTGTCCAAACCTCTTTAAACCTAAACTGAAAAACGATAAGCAGCTCTATATAAGATGTATCGGTAGGCTCACAATCATTTTAAAGTGTGCAGGGTGATATAAACTTAAATCGACTGAAGACTGGGTGGGAACCATTCATTGGCATATGGTCTTGGTACCGAAATTTCGTTTGAGAGATTGCCGAGGTTCTGAGATATTCGGTCTTTATGCTGCTTATCATCTGGGTATCATGGTTGTATCTTTTTCCGAAAAATAACGGGGACGCAAGTCTAGATCTTCCATGATACCATACATACGTGTACATACTGCATTCGACCTCAATAAGTGATCAACAATCACATGTCCCACAAAATAAGTGATAATATATCACAAATTCTTTCCGGGTGTCAAGTTCGTCTCTCTGCTGTACGAAAGTACTGACCTGTTCACGGACTTGCTCCTGTGCCCTCATGCATCGAAAATCAAGTTCCTCATCAATAAGTGATTCTATCACATAGGGCTTGTTTTCAAATCAAAATAAGTGAGAATCTCACATCATATACGGTCAAACAGATGATAATCGGTATACTCACCGGTAAGATGAACCCTCGTGCATACCTTGATACGGGAATGTGTCGTGATGTGGATGAACACCGGTCGGTAAGTATAAATCATACCTTAACGTATCCTCTCGCCATGATTACATCTGATAAGTTGAGCTTATGTGGACAACAATACCGATAATCGTTATAGGATGCTTATCTTAATGTTAACTAAATGAACAACAAGAGCGTTTTGGCATGACCGTAAACTGATATGATTCTCTTACCCTCGAAACTCACAAAAAGAATGTTTGTATATATTTATTTACTGCTTTCAGTCTTTACATTTGAAATATTCAAAAATACCAAAAAGATTTTAAGTTTGTTTTAATATAAACTTTATAAAATCCAAAAAGATTTTATTTCTATTTTATTTTCGATCGTACGATGTTGGAACTCGAGTCTTCGTTACCTGAAACCTGAACGAAAACCGAAAATGACTAAATCTTCATAAACGGTCGAAATTTGCAAAGTTTCGAAAGTTAAAATTGAAATTGATAAAATACTTTAAACTTTCAAACTGTCGGACGGCGTTTGCTTGAACAATGGTCTCACGTGTGTCGGTTGGTTATGTTATGATATTCCAAGCGGTTGTTCTCATTACGCGTTTAGATTTCTTGCATGTGCAGATTCTAAAGGCTAGGAGAACATGGTCGATGACAAGCTTTGGAATGAAGACACGACGTGAAGGCACTCAAAAGACAAAGATGATGGAGTTGCCGCTGACCTTCAACACCACAAGGATCTCACTTCATAAAGATAAAGACTTTCACGAGCATAACTCAAGGGGGAGCTTATGTTAAGGGGGAGTTTGTCAACACACTTCTTACATGAAACAAGGAGTTTGTTGATACACTTTCTGCCTACAAGACGTGAAGACTTTGAAGATCCTCCGACATAGAAGAAATGAGAAGAGAATCTCTCGAGTAGCGTCCAAGGGGGAGTTTGTTGATACATATTTATGGACGCGACTCGACGCGACGTGATTCGATTAGTGGACGCGACTCGACGCGACTCAGCACGGCTTATATTGTGACGACTTTCCTCCGTCGTGTACAAGACTTCAAGCCATCAAAGGAGACAGACAAGGACTGGGCTCAACATTACAGTCCTTGGGCTAATAGATGATGGCGAAACACAGTTTGGGCCTCAACTGATTGGACCGAAGCCCACTATCGACGAATCAGCCCAGAAGTCGACGAAACACATCTGTTTCGTCGACCATGATCTATTTCGTCGCCTGTCTTTCTGTTTCGTCATATGTAGTGTGTCTGTTAGTATAAATAGCATGTTATGTTTCTGTTTCGGAGAGCAGAACAGAGAGAACACACAGACTTTCAGAGAGAAAGAACAGAGCACACACACACACACTAGAGAGAGTTTACAAAGAGCATTGTAAACATTGGATTGTAACCGAACCCTTTTATCGTTATAATACAGTGGTGTTTAACGGTGATATCTGCGTGTCGTGTTTTTACGTGTTCCGTCTCGGTTTGCTTTCCCGGTTGGATTCCGCACAACCGGGTTGGTTTGTACACAAGGATTAGGCGACTAGATCCTCCCCTAGCCGGACCTACATTTATGATATAATTGTTGCTTAATGTGTAGATGTATATATATTTGATTTTTGCGACTGATGGGTGCAGCCACACACTTCTATTAAACACACACACCCACCTTCGTCTAGTACACCTTCACATGGCCGCACACCTGTTATGGAGTCCAGGCCCAATCAACAAGCCCATCAGCAACCCTAGTGGAGCCGCACAATGGTTTGGACCGCACACAATACATGTGTGCGGTATCTTTTGCCCTCACTATTTATAATTATGAGCTGCCACATTCAGGGAATGTTTCCCAATCCATTTTGACGGCGGAAATCCCAAAACATTCTCTCTCTCTCTTACCTACTTTCTCTCTCTAAAAACCCTAAAGAAAAACACACCAGATGTTCTCCTTATTCTTTGGATTTGATGGAAACATAACTATCCCTCGATGGTAGCCGGTGATTAACATCCGAGAGCTTCATTTCTTCTTCTATTCTGCACAATTTTCACTCTCGTTTAACCGGTTAGTATTACCACCTTCATACTTGATGATAATACATGATAAAAGGTGCATGTTTGGTTGATAATTCGTATAATAAATGATTGTACATGATTGATAACTGTTTCGGTATAATATTTTGAATATTTGTTTGGATATCATGAAATGTGATGATCTTAAGTGATGAATCAGTTAGGTGTTGAATAATGAAAAATGAGTATAAATGTGGTTGAATGTTGCAATGCATGCCTTGATGATGATGGCTGGAAATCAGTTCATGATATTTGTTCTTGTATGATTTTGATAAAGTTTATAAAGATAAGCCTAGATCTATGCCTGATTGATGATGATTGTTAAGAGATTGTTGTGCTAACACCGTTGATAGATTAGAAGGATAAATGGAAGAAATGTGGATGAATATGATGAAACATGTTTGAACGTGTGCTTCAATGTATGATGAAATGAAAGTTCTATTGAGTGATTAATAACTGAAAAGAAACATGAGACTATTCTGAGAAATTGTTGCATAATTGTGAGAATGATTGTCTGATGATGTTATAATAGAAATGACGTTTTAATCGGTGCCCTTGGTCTATTTGAATTGATAATCTGGATATTTCCAATTGTTTGAAGTGATACCGCACACTAGTTAGAAGGTACAACCTGCCAAGCACATCGTACACCCGGGTTTAAGCTAAACCGCACACCCTTGGGACCGTACACTTCAATGTACAAGATGTTACTGCACAGAGTACAAGGGTGTTAGGCGGATCACACACTATATGGACCGCACAATTCTCGTAAAACCCGGTAAAGCACATAGTACAACTGATTTCTGCATGACCGCACACTGCCTAGAAACCGTACACTAGGCAGTGGGCCGCACACTCTCCTTTGGGATATTAATTTATTGGGCTGACTGGATCATATAATACTGGACCGTACAGTCAAAATCCTTGTTGCACACTCATGTTTTGGGCCGTGTGATCATTGGGCCGCACACCTAGACTACTTGCACTGGATAATCCTTGTCATTGTTCACATACATGATATTGTGTTGCATTTTTATGCATGGCCCGTATGTTTATTAGGAAATATGTGATACTTATGTGCTGCGTGTTAAATTCGTGTATAAGTAATGTTACTTGAGTATGAACCTAATCTCGACTTGGTAACCATAATAGGATGTGGTTGACCAAACTTTAAAACAAGTAAACTATCTGCCGAGCAAACCAAGGTGAGTTCACACACACTAAAAGCATGCGTCTCGGGAGACACAGACAAACTACTGTCATTGGGAAGGATACTTTTAAACTACTATTCCCGGGGGGGAATACGGTTGAATACTATTTATAAATCATGTCTTAGCAAAACAAAACGAAACTCTATCATTAAGTCCCCGGCAAACGGGATATTAGTTGATAGCGTTATTAGGTTTGACAAACCTCACACCGTGACCGGGGGGATCGGGCGCGAACTATTATGCCTTGCAACTTGGTCAATGATGATAGACATTGACTTAGGGTACAACAATTTGACAGTCACCAGTAGTCGGTATCATACAGTTTAGTGAGCTTACATATGGTGTAGCTCCCCATAACATGATTATAAATAAACAATTGAACAACTTACGTTTTTAGAACTAAAACTGGACAACTCGTGAGCTCGCCAACTTTATGTTGATACCCTACTTCATGCTTTGCAGGTACTCAGTGATAGCAGGAGCTTGCATTGGGATTGTAGTGGTCGCATGAAACTGTGTTGGGTTTCCTTTTAATAAATTATGAACTCTAAACTGATGTTTTAAACTGTTAAACTTTTGCTTCTGCTATTTACTTTAATTACTGCTTTTAAACTGTGAACTTTAGATTTGAGTAACTGATCGTATTTGTTGTGATGTAAACTGTTTAATTATTGTATGGTTCAATATGATTGATGGCTTGATCCTGGTCAGTCACACACCTCGTGGTGGTACTCTGCATATGTAAATTGAGGGTGTGACATGAAACCTGTGAGATTGATTCGTTATCATATCTACCAAATATGTATTACCAATGTTGCCACACCATATTGAGGTAGACTTGCTTGACGAATATGCAACTCATTTAGTAGAAAGCCTAACATCGATACAAGCAGCCACTTAAAATTAAAATAGGCCTGTATAGTGACACTAGAGTATCTATGAATCATCCATCTATGTGTAATGTTACCCTTAAGGTACTTAAGAATACGCTTAAGAAGTGATGCTAAGTAGGTCTCTAAAATAACTTTTAAACCTTATAGAATACGTATGCAAACTCTAGACAAGTAAGGATAAGATACTCTAAATCATTAGTAGTACTCTATTAAACTACGAGAGGCATACTAGTGTAGTAAGAGAGCTGATGTCTATGTAAAATCAAAGTATATAATGGATGAATTTCACTAAGACCATTTGTCGTAAAAGACATGTAAGTATTCATCCTGGGAAAGATACAGAGTATCAATGGAGAAAGTAGCATGTACCCCTAATAAATAATTTTACTAAGTTAAGTTCCTTAGCGCAACCTACAAATGTAAGAAACTATCAATATATGTCACAAAAGTCGAAAATCGCTTGGTTATAAGGATATAATCAACATATTCTACTACATAACAAATTATGGAATCCAATAATACAAAAGTGTTAAACCCTAAAAAGAGCTGATCAAGCCAAAACCAAATGATTGATTAATATCAGTTGTTCCTCACCTTAAATAAAGATTCAAGTGAAGGAAATAAAAAAACTAGTCTCCCAATGAAACGGCTAATGAGGACCAAAGAACTGTCCAAAAAACCTATCGTTTAAGACAAAGGTAAAGAACTGCCATAAGGAACTTCTGTTAAGAAACATCTATGATTTTAGATTAAAATTGTTTATTAGGAAAATCGATTTTAGCCATATGTAACAATCTTTATATCTATCAATTCTTTGTGTTGATTCACCCTATTTATTCCATTGCATATCTTTGATGAAGTTCTTCTTACTGTGTCGTTGATCAAACATAACCCTCAAATCCTAACACAAAAGGAAAGTACTCTAAACACAATGAGTGCAGCTAAAATGTGATGAGAATAGTGTATATCTCAAAGAAACAAGCTCGAGAGGTCTGCTTGAGGCCATATGGTGCTTTCTACAACAAGCGAACATGATGTGGTTAATTAAGTCACTATACAGAAATACAAAGTATAGATGTGCCTAATATTTCAACCCTTCACATTTGGTAAAACAATCCTCTGAGTGGTTGTTTTGACAACGTAGTTGAGTGTCTAAATGTAGCTAATCCATGTGTCTGATGAAAGCTCTTAACAACTAGCGATGTTTTATATATATCAATGAACTCACTAGGAGGTATCTGAATCATACAATTCCAGTAGCATCCAACAATGTTGGAATGAGTGGGACTCAGTACCAATCTCATGTACGGTTAGAGTGGAGAGAAGTAATCTTTGCATGCATAGCATCTTAATATATTGACCATTTTTTAGCTTCAAAAGGTAGTTGGCTTATTGTAAGAATGGAAGATGTATGAAGAATGTGATTTGGAAAGTGGCTCGAAGGTAGTGGTGGTGCCGATGAGGAGTTTGAGTTGGAAATATGTGAATTGAGGGGAAATAACTGGCATAGGGGAGGAATAAATAAATAACAATCAAAACTTAGAGTAAATTTTTAAGAAATATTAATAAAGTAGTAAATATGATAAACTATAATATAAAAATACATTATAATATTTATTAAAAAATAAATAAAAATGCATGATAATAACTAAAAAATATGGGGCTTAAAAGGTCTTGTCATGTGTTATTGATTTATTTTAGGTTACATAAAGTCACACAAGGCTATAGAAAGTGATTTTGATGTTAAAGGTACGATGATTAGGACATTGATGACCTTAATGGACCATGGTATATGTTACCGAGTTGTTTCAGGTTACACCAAGGTTATAACAAGCATTTTGTCGCATTTTGAAGTTAAAGACATTTATATGATAACAAGTACATGAATTGTTCTTAAATGTGTTAGTGGGTTATTTTAGGTTTTGTGTCACATAAAATCATAAAAAGTCATTTTGATGCTAAATTACATGTTTATAAATGTTAGTATACTACTATGCAATCTGGTGATTTATTATTGATTTGGTGTAGGTTTTACAATGTCACACCCTCAAATTCTACATGCAAGGTTGTCACACCCCGATATTTCCACATATTACCGGTGGGTCTGGTGGGGAGTATCGTGACGTAGTTGATATCATCATAGTCAATATACAAAATATATAGCATAGCGGAAGGCTTGGTAGATAAATACTATTACAAACCATAGTGTCCGAGTGTCCAAATAAAAGAATATACAGACTGGTTGTAATAGAGATCCACAGGCGGATCATAAAAATAAATACAAGTAACTGAAATAACAGACTTCAGGCATCTAAGGATTTGCAAGATCTTCTTCTTTGACACCAAGTAGCTCCAGCCTAATTTCGAGAGGTACCTGTCACTTAGTCTTTGGAAAATCGTCAGTTTTCACTGGTAAATACAATTAACCTACTCATTTGAAAAGAGTTTATGAAAATTGATTTGGCGCACAAGGCACAAAGCCATTTATAACTTGGGACAATTTTTTATTATAATCTTGTATATAGATTTACATGTTTGTCATACATATGGGGCCGGTTTGGAAGCCGGTCATGATTAACCGACTCACCACTATAAACCCACAAAGGAGTTATCCCCAATAGGTAGGTTATTTAGCATTTGCATCTATCGGGTGTATGCCTACACCCCGTGCATAGGTCGTGGTCATTTACAAATGAAATGAGCCAAGGATATCAAGGACATGGTCGTATTAACCCCCAATGTTTATGTTATCAAACAAAACAGATTAAAACGGGTTATGCAATTTATTAATCACAATCCAATTAAATGATTTCATACCCGACCAAGCGGTATTATTATAATACAGTATCCCAAGCCCATATAAGGGAAAATAAGTTAAAAGTATTTACCTGAGCTAGATGTGAAAGGATGTACTCAGCCGTATGTTTCCTAAATCCTTATGTAAATACCTTCTACCGAAGCTACTTAATCTGTATAGAAGGTTTAATTACCAATTAGGATACTAGCGGGTCTTTAATTAAGTCAAAGACTTAGACTAGTTAGTTTGAAAGATACTTTGCGGTTCGAAAAGCTAGATTAAGCGGAGACCGGAATGGAATGTTGTTTAGACCCGACAAGTTTGGATACTTGTATAATATGGGTAAACTAAACACATTCTGGATTTTGAAGATTTACTGATAAGGTTAAACCCGTTTCGGCTAACTTATGTAAACTAGTTACATAAACTGAACCGAACGCATAAATGCATAACGGGTAACCAAATGAACCATATACAAGTTTCATATGTTATTATACCTAAAATATGTTAATACATCAGTAGGATGTTAACATATATGCCTAAAAAGTATTTAAAAACAATTTAAGTCCCGTATGGGCATTTTGGTAATTTTAATATTTATAAAAGTGGTTTTAAAGTAAACTGATATTCTGGTCTAAAACATTCAGTAAAAATAATTATTTTATGAGGTTAAAACAGTAAGATATCATTCATATGTGTGGCTTACTATTTATGGCCAAACTATGCCCCGAAAGGGTATTTTAGTCATTTCACATATGATTTTAAGGATATAATAGGAAGTCTGAGTTCATGACTTATAACTACTGTAAAAATATTAAAAATTATTTATAAATTCATTAGGTAACAAGTCTTGGGGTGCTAATTATGGTTTTAAACCATACTATGCACCTAATAAGCGTAAAAAGTCGATAATTGACGATGTTTAAGATGTTTATCTGATTCTGAGATTTTGATCAGCCTTGTATGCTTAAAATATTTTATTTTTCATATCAAGTCAGTATAAAAAGGTTTGGCATGCTAATCACATGTAAATCTCATTTTATTAGTCAAAAGGGCATTATCGTCAATTAAGGAATTTATACAAGAACTATATATTATGGTCAGTAACAAATCTGACCCAACATTCCAATAATTCCTAAAACTGATATCATAACAGTAGGTAATTAGTATTGGGTTAAATTCTATGTTTAAACACATATTATGCTCAAAAGCGTAATTTAAATAATAAAAGTTTCAATTTTACGATATCGTGCATAACATCGGTTTGAGACCAGAGAATCATGTCAAATTAATTTAGACATGCTTACATATCAGTACTAAACCTATTAGTATGCTTACATATGCAAAAATCTCATTTTTAGAACAAAAGGGCAAAATGGGCATTTATAAGCATAATAACGGAAATTAGCATATAATTCAGAATATTAATGACCAGGTAATATAACCTCAGAGGGTTATACTGCAACAGAATATGATCCTAATGGAAGCTTAAAACATATATGAATTAAGCTCAATCGGGTCAGAACTGAAAGTCAAAGCAAAAGTTAAACTTTTGCGACTTTCGGTTGCGAACCGACCCTAAACTCAGAATTGTCGGGTTGAATATGCTTAGACAAGTTCTAATATTATTTACTAAGTTATTTAAGTGATAAAAATGGTTTACACCTTCTGCATTATTAGTTATGATTATTATTAACAAATCTGACCTGTTTGACTTTTTAATTAAATAGTTTGACCCGACAATTAACTAAGTAAACGAGATATTCGCCTCGAACAATGGCTGGATCATTTGAGTTTAAACCGAGAGTCAAAGCTATTTTACGTAACTTTGACTTTTCGGTTTTTAAATAACAAAACTGAACTAAAGAGGGGGCTAAGACACTTACAAAGGGTCCTAGCAATCTTTTCTACTAAAAATGAGCTTCCATATGATCAGGAATCCCAGAACTTGAGAGGAGAGATGGTAAGAATGATTTGTGCAATGAACGAGTGAAACACAAGGCCTATTTATACTTGAAGAACACTATCTATGATCATCACAGGTGTTATGGAATGTTCCCAGATGTTTACAAGTGTCCTAGTTGTAAATTAAAACCATCAACAAGCTCCAGGTTTCGAAATTCAGGTGTGTAAGGCGGTGCAACGGGCTGTAACCAGCAGTTGTCCTTTTTTTTTCTGATCTGGGCATTCTCTCGCGGGCCGCGCAGGATTTAAGGGGAGCCTACGCGCCCCGCGACAACCTCAAGTTCATGTGAAAATTGTTTTAGGTTTAGCAGTTTCAGTCCCTGGACCTTTATAACTTAATTTAACTTCATTTTAGGCACATGAGGCCCTTGTAGTTAGTTTGTAGAGGATCATGGGAGTGTAATCAAATAGATACTGGCACTCTGTGGAGAGATACAATCTCATCCACATACAACTGAGCTAGCTTATCGGAGCTATGAGTCTCCTTGATGGGTAAGAAATGTGTTGACTTGGTCAGTCTGTCAACAATGACCCATATAGTATCATTTCCATGCCTTGTTTTAGGTAACTTGGAAATAAAATCCATGGTTACCATTTCCTACTTCCATGTGGGAAGTTCCGGCTGTTGTAGCAAACCTGACGGCTTTTGATGTTCAACTTTAATCTGAGCACAAGTCAGACATTTAGCTACATGTATGGCTATAGATTTCTTCAAACCTATCCACCAATAATTGGCTTTCAAATCTTGATACATTTTGTCACCTCCAGGGTGAACTGAGTATCTGGAATTGTGAGCTTCCTGAAGGATTACATCTATAAGTCCTTCATGGATAGGAACCCAGATTCTACCATTCAACCTGAGGATTCCATCCTTGCCAGGTAACAACTGATCAGCTGTTACACCTAACTTTTCACTTGGAAAGTTAGTTTCCAATGTAGCTTCCTTTTGAGTAGCTAACAGCCTTTCATTCAAGCTATTCTTAAGTTCAATACTCTTGGCATTAATCCTTATAGGTTTGACTCTTTCCTTTCGGCTTAGAGCATCAGCAACTACATTCGCTTTGCCAGGATGGTAGCGAATTTCGCAATCATAATCATTTAGAGTTTCCATCCAACGGCGTTGCCTCATATTAAGATCCTTTTGATTGAATAAGTGTTGGAGACTTTTGTGATCCGAATATATCACACATTTAGTTCCATATAGGTAATGTCTCCACAACTTTAGTGCAAATACAACGACACCCAACTCCAAATCGTGGGTGGTGTAATTCTTTTCATGCACCTTTAGTTGTTGTGATGCATAGCAACTACCTTGCCTCTCTGCATAAGCACACAACCCATACCGGTGTGTGAAGCATCACAGTACACGACAAATTCTTCAATCCCTCCAGGAAATGTCAATACATGAGCATTGTTCAATTTCTGCTTAAGAATCTCAAAAGACTCTTGTTGTTTAGGACCCCAATCGAACTTTACATTCTTGCGGGTCAGAGTAGTCAACGGTGCAGCTATTCTTGAGAAGTTCTCAATGAATCTTCTATAATAACCATCTAATCCCAGAAAGCTGCAAATCTCTGTAGGTGTCTTAGGTGCTTCCCAGTTCATGATTGCCTCTATTTTAGCGGGATCTACTTGGATACCACGCTCGCTCACAACATGTCTAAGAAATTGGACTTCACGAAGCCAGAACTCGCACTTGGAGAATTTAGCATATAGTTTCTCTTTTTGTAGCAATCCTAAGATACACCGAAGGTGTTTCTCGTGGTCAACTTGACTTCGAGAATAAATAAGTATGTCATCTATAAAGATAATGATAAATTTATCTAAGTACGGCTTACAGACTCGATTCATGAGGTCCATGAATGCTGCAGGTGCGTTAGTGAGCCCGAAAGGCATCACTAAGAACTCGTAGTGGCCATACCTCGTTCTAAATGCTGTCTTAGGTACATTTTATGTTCTAACTTTGAGTTGATGATACCCAGATCTCAAATCGATCTTCGAGAAGAAGCTTTCCCATTGAAGTTGGTCGAACAAGTCGTCGATCCTGGGCAATGGATAACGATTCTTGATCGTTACCTTGTTTAACTCACGGTAATCAATGCATAGACGCATTGAACCATCCTTCTACTTCACAAAAATATAGGAGTTCCCCAAGGCGAAGAGTTGGGTTGTATGAAACCTTTTTCCAATAATTCATCCAATTGAGTCCTTAGCTCTTTCATTTCTGTAGGTGCTAGACGGTAAGGAGCTCGTGCAATTGGTGCTGATCCTGGCAGAATGTTTATCCTGAATTCGACTTGCCACTCAGGAGGTAATCCAGGTAGCTCATCTAGGAAAGACATCAGGGTATTCAGAAATAATTGGGATATCTTCAATCTTGGGTTTCGGGTTATTCACCATCACTTATGCCATGTAGATGACACATCCATTCTTCAGACACTTCGATGCTTTAAGTATAAACACATTATAGGGAAAACTATAATGTGTATCTCCATTAATGGTGACTAATTCACCTGATGGGGTTTTGATGTTTACTAGTTTCTTATCACAGGCAATTTGGGCTTGGTTATGCAATAACCAATCCATGCCTAAAACTACATCAAATCCAGCCAATTTCATTGGCAAAAGAGATAGTGGGATAGAATGATTCTTAATGGATATAAAGCATCCATCAAGAAGAGTTGAAGCGGTTTATAAGATACCATCTGCGAGCTCTACCTCATATTTTATGTCTAGAGTTTTAATAGGCAGATTCAGTAACTTACTAAACTTATGGTCTACGAACGACTTATCAACACCTAAATAAAATAAAACTCTAGCATAAATATCATTAATGAGGAAGGTACCTATTATAACGTTATCGTCATTCACTGCCTCCCTGGCGTTCATCTGAAAAACCCTTGCATTGGTTTTCTTTGCCTCATCAGGCTTCTTGGCATTTTTAGGGCAATTAGTCTTGATGTGCCCCTTTTCATTGCAACTATAGCAGGTTGCATCCTTGATATTTCGGCACTCCAGAGTTTTGTGCCCTTTCTTCTTGTAGATCCCACAAGGCTTAGCTTGTGGATCCTGGTTGCACTTTCCAAGGTGCCTCTTATCACAAGTTTTACATATAGGTTTGTCACCCGGTTGTCCTTTCTTGAAACAAGAGTTTCCTTTCTTCTTTTTATTCGATTGGTGGGTTTGGTCATCCACCCTTTTTCTTTTCCCTTCCTCAATGGTTTTCTTTGACTTACTCCTTACAACATCGAGAGTAAGTGACAAAGATAGATCTACGGCAGATTTATAAGTAGAAGGATTTGAAGCCTTAACATTTCCCTTAATCTCAGGGGCTAAACCACCTATAAAACGCGCAATGTGTTTGGGTTCTGGGGTGACCAAATACGGGACGAGTCGAGACATCGAGTTAAAACTGGTCACATAAGACCTGCAATCTAATTCTTTCATCACCAGAGTGAGGAAGTCAGTCTCTACCCTTTCCACTTCATGCTGAGGACAATAAGTGTCCTTCATAAGATCAACAAATTGATTCCAGGAAAGGTTATACAGAGGAACCTTTCCTGTGGACTGCACCAAAGCTTTCTACCAAGTTAAGGTGTCGCCTTTGAAGGACTGAGACACAAACTTAACGATGTCCTCCTTCGCACACCCGCTGATATCAATAACAGTTTCCATTTCATCCAACCACTTCATACAATCGATAGCTCCCTTTTCTCCCGTGAAATCTGTTGGTTTACAAGAGACGAAATATTTATAAGTACAACATTTGTTGTACTTGGGAGCCTGATTAACTACAATTTGCCTCTGAGGTTCACTCTTTTGATTGGATGAGTGTCGAGACTCATCCTTTTTCAGTGTATGCGAATGCGATAGGGACTTTGTATGAGTTTTAGACCGAACATTACTCGGTTCTTTAAACATCTTCTCCACAGCTTGAGCAACTGTTGTGTCTATCATTGCTTGTAATTCAGCACCAGTAACATTTATTCTGGCATTGTTATTGTTTTCTTCTACTGGATAACTGTTAACTTTGTCGGAGCCAGCCATGATTTGAATACTAAAATCAAACAATATTGATTTATTTTAGATTACATAATGAATCATCACATCTGATGATTAAATGATCATGGTATTAATAAACCATATAGACCATTTTAGTCAAAATCTATTTGATCATGATTTGCCTAGGCTACAAATGAACCATTATTGGCAATCAAGTAGGATGTGATCCTTTACATTTATCAGACAGGGAATATAAGTCACAACTGTCTATGTCTTAAAGACATTTTCATATAGCACAAAGGTTCGTCTCAAAGGACATTTAGATGGCACAAAAGGCCTTGTCACAAAGACAATTCAAATATCATCAATGATCTTTTGGATCAGTGATTTTAAGGGTCGAACATGGTTCATCACCTTTTTGACAAGAAGTTTTAAAACATAACTTTCTTTGTCATGAATACACATTAGCCCGTAGGCAGAACACCTCACATGGATGTTTTTAATGAGACATCATATTTGATGTTAGTAGCCATGATTCACATTGATCATATAGGCTATACGGGTGGCTTAGAAAGATCCAAATACTTTTGGAAGCTAGTGTGGTCTCTCAAGTCACACTGCCAGGAATGTTAACATGTTTTCAGATGTTAATAGAGAATCGTTGTCTTTAAAAGGTTATACCATCATAGCCATTAATATTTTGGCTAGGTTATACCTTTAAAAACTTCTTTTGGAATTTCTTGGAAGATCAATTTAAAAATTGAAATGATATTTACATGATGATGTAATAAAATACATCTATAAATTTTTAAAAAGAAATTCCATTAAAATACTAGACTATTACAAGAAATGCCCTAAACGGGTCTTGAAATATACAAACTGTCCACGCAGGGACTACAGAAAAGAAACAAGTCCACGTAGGGAATAAATACATAAATGAAATGTCCATGCAGGGACTTAATTGAAATTACCATACAATACAAAATAAAATAAAATAAAATAAACTTCTACTTCTTCTTGCCCTTTAGGAAGTTCGCAAGACCTTTAAGAAATTTGTTGTGCTTTTTATCGTGTTCCTCTGCTTTTTGTTCAACCCGATCCAACCTTTGAAGGATTTGTTGCGTTTGCAGTTGTGGAGGTGGAGGTTGCTGCTGGTAAGGAGGGTATTGATACCCTTGCACTGGATACCCAGTTGGATATACTGGAGGAAATGGTGAGGGATAAATGGCATTAAATTGAGTTGCCTCAAGATATGGATCTTGGGCAGGGGCTTGATATCCATAATCCGTAGGAGCTGGATATTCAAACGGGTTATACCCAGACGAACCTGGGTAAGTAGGTATTGGGTTTTCATAACCCATTGGCGGTGGCGGTGGTGCAAAAGTAACTGGCGGGGGATCATTTTATGGCACCACCTGAGAAGGTCTACCCATTTGTGGATCTTCGGGGATAGGGGGTAAGTACTTGAAGCTTATGGGGAACTAAACCTAGGTCCCCCTCGCACGGACATCCGTGCATTCCTCCTCCTCATTGGTGGCTCGGGAGGTGGTTGTGGTGGTTGTTGAGGTGGTTCCTCAACGGGCAATGGCGGTGGAGTAACCGCCTGAAGATACGGTTCCTCCAATGGAGGTTGTGGAGGAGAGTTATGAGAAGAAGGGGTGAATTCCCAAGTATAAGTGTTCCACCTTTCGGCCCATGAATCGAGGCCTTGATATGGCGATCCTTCATAAGGAGAACCGCTGGAGATACTGATGGGATGTGATGGCGTCCCAGTTGGTGGAAATTCCGGATCTGGATCATCATCCATCTCCATATCTTGAGAGAAATGGTCCTCGTGTCCAAGAGGATTATAACCTGGTGGTTCATTGATATAGTCATTTGGGTTAAATTGACCCGGTGAGTAACAATGGTGAGAACCAGAATGGTGAAACGAGTGTGAGTATAGTGAGTGATGTGAGTGGTGAGAATGGTGAGAATAGTATGAATGTTAGGGCTCATCTTGAATAGGCGGCCCAAAAGGAGGGTGATCCGAAGGTGAAGAACCTAACAAAACTGAATGTCTCGTAGGCTCAAAAGAGTGTCTCCAATTATCTCGTGAATCGGAGCTAGTAAATGACGCTGATGGCGTGCGTCTGTGTGAGGGTCCAACATTGCTAGATGGTCCTCCTCTCATATGACCTTTTCCTTTTCCTCGAACGTGTGGTGGCATTTTAATTAGCAAACCTATCAAAACAATAAAACAACATATAAACGACAAAAGGAAAATTAAGAATAAATCCTAGGTCATTTGCCTAGACTCAGAAGTCTAAGGAATGTGCTATTGTGTCATTGAGATTAAACACAAAAGGCTAGTGTTTAATTCACTCAATGTTGGCTCTGATACTGACCTGTCACACCCCGATATTTCCACATATTACCGGTGGGGAGTATCGTGACATAGTTGATATCATCATAGTCAATATACACAATATATAGCACAACGGAAGGATTGGTAGATAAATACTATTACAAACCATAGTGTCCGAGTGTCTAAATAAAAGAATATACAGACTGGTTGTAATAGAGATCCATAGGCGGATCATAAAAACAAATACAAGTAACTGAAATAAGAGACTTCTGGCATCTAAGGATTTGCAAGATCCTCTCATTTGACACCAAGTAGCTCCAACCTAATTTCGAGAGGTACCTGTCACTTAGTCTTTGGAAAATACGTCAGTTTTCACTGGTAAATACAATTAACCGACTCGTTTGAAAAACGTTTATGAAAATTGATTTAGGCGCACAAGGCACAAAGCCATTTATAACTTGGGACAATTTTTATTAAATTCTTGTATAGAGATTTACATGTTTGTCATACATATGAGGCCGGTTTGGAAGCCGGTGATTAACCGACTCACCACTATAAACCCACAAAGGAGTTATCCCCAATAGGTGGGTTATTTCGCATTTGCATCTGTCGGGTGTATGCCTACACCGCGTGCATAGGTCGTGGTCATTTACAAATGAAATGAGCCAAGGATATCCAGGACACAGTCGTATTAACCCCCAATGTTTATGTTATCAAACAAAACATATTAAAACGGGTTATGCAATTTATTAATCACAATCTGATTAAATGATTTCATACCCGACCAAGCGGTATTATTATAATACCGTATCCCAAGCCCGTATAAGGGAAAATAAGTTAAAAATATTTACCTGAGCTAGATGTGAAAGGATGTACTCAGACGTATGTTTACTAAAGCCTTATGTAAATGCCTTCTACCGAAGCTACTTAATCTGTATAGAAGGTTTAATAACCTATTATGATACTAACGGGTCTTTATTAAAGTCAAAGACTTAGACTGGTTAGTTTGAAAGATACTTCGCGGTTCGAAACGCTAGATTAAGCGGAGACCGGAATGGAATGTGGTTTAGACCTGACAAGTTTGGATACTTGTATAATATGGGTAAACTAAACATATTTCGGATTTGAAGATTTAATGATAAGGTTAAACCCGTTTCGGCTAATTTATGTAAACTAGTCACATAAACCGAACCAAACGCATAAATGCATAACGGGTAACCAAATGAACCATATACAAGTTCCATATTATATTATGCCTAAAATATGTTAATACATCAGTAGGATGTTAACATATATGCCCAAAAAGTATTTAAAAACAATTTAAGTCCCGTAGGGGCATTTTGGTCATTTTAATATTTATAAAAGAGTTTTTAAAGTAAACTAATACTCTGGTTTAAAACATTCAGTAAAAATATTTATTTTATGAGGTTTAAACGGTAAGATATCATTCATATGTGTGGCTTACTATTTATGGCCAAACTATGTCCCGAAAGGGTATTTTGGTCTTTTCACCTATGATTTTAAGGATATAATTGGAAGTCTGAGTTCATGACTTATACCTACTATAAAAATATTAAAAATTATTTATCAATTCGTTAGGTAACAACTCTTGGGTGCTAATTATGGTTTTAAAACATACTACGCACTTAATAAGCGTAAAAAGTCGATAATTGACGATATTTAAGATGTTTATATGATTCTGAGATTTTGATTAGCCTTGTATGTTTAAAATATTTTATTTTTCATATCAAGTCAGTAGAAAAAGCGTTAGCATGCTAATCACATGTAAATCTCATTTTATTAGTCAAAAGGGCATTATCGTCAATTAAGGAATTTATACAAGAACTCTACGTTATGGTCAGTAACAAATCTGACCCAAAATTACAAATATTCCTAAAAATTATATCATAATAGTAGGTAATTAGTTTTGGGTCAAATTCTATGTTTAAACACATATTCTGCACAAAAGCGTAATTTAAATAATAAAAGTTTCAATTTTACGATATCGTGCATAACATCGGTTTGAGACCATAGAATCATGTCAAATTAATTTAGACAATCTTACATATTAGTACTTAACCTATTAGTATGCTTACATATGCAAAAATCTCATTTTTAGATCAAAAGGGAAAAATGGGCATTTATAAGCATAATAACGGAGATTAACATATAATTCAGAATATTAATGACCTGGTAATATCACCTCAGAGGGTTATACTACAACATAGTATGGTCCTAATGGAAGCTTAAAACATATAAGAATTAAGCTTAATCGGGTCAGAACTGAAAGTTAAAGCAAAAGTCAAGCTTTTGCGACTTTCGGTTGTGAACCGACCCTAAACTCAGAATTGGCGGGTTGAATATGCTTAGACATGTTCTAATATTATTTACTAAGTTATTTAAGTGATAAAATATGGTTTACACCTTCTGCATTATTAGTTATGATTATTATTTACAAATCTGACCCGTTTGACTTTTTAATTAAATAGTTTGACCCGACAATTAACTAAGTAAACGAGATAATTCGGAGGTGCCCTTTTAAGGGATTAACACCTACCTAATTATGGTCACATAGCCATATTCTCCTCGAACAATGGCTGGACCATTTTAGTTTAAACCGAGAGTTAAAGCTATTTTACGTAACTTTGACTTTTCGGTTTTTAAATAACAAAACTGAACTAAAGAGGGGGCTAAGACACCTACAAAGGGTCCTAGCAATCTTTTCTACTAAAAATGAGCTTCCTTATGATCAGGAATCCCAGAACTTGAGAGGAAAGATGGTAAGAATGATTTGTGCAATGAACTAGTGCAACACAAGGCCTATTTATACTTGAAGAACACAATCTATGATAATCACAGGTGTTATGGAATGATCCCAGATGTTTACAAGTGTCCTAGTGGTAAATTAAAACCATCAACAAGCTCTAGGTTTCGAAATTCAGGTGGGTAAGGCGGTGCAACGGGCTGCAACCAGCAGCTGTCCTATTTTTTCTGATTTGGGCATTCTCTCACGGGACGCATAGGATTTAAGGAGAGCCTACGCGCCCCGCGACAACCTCAAGTTCAGGTGAAAAATGTTTCAGGTTTGGCAGTTTCAGTCCCTGGACCTTTATAACTTAATTTAACTTCATTTTAGGCACAAGAGGCCCTTGTAGTTAGTTTGTAGAGGATCATGGGAGTGTAATCAAACTCTGTTAGGCCCGGTTTCGATAAAAGATTACGAAATCACAAGTTTCTGTACGTTGACGCTTTTAACCCCTGTTCTTGGAAACTTGTATAACGATCTCGAAACCACGTGAAAATGATATTACTTATTCTTGAGAGTATATTTGAATATTACGAAGCCTCGGGTTCGTTAAAAGGTCACTCAGAGGTAAGAATTAACATGTTGACACGTTTAACCCATGTATCTTGTAAACTTTCGTTTACTTTCATAAACGACTTCTTATTTCCAAATAATTACTCATTTAAGAATACATTCATCGTGTGTGGTCATCAGAGGCACAAGTTTGGCATGTTGACACTTTTAGTCCCTTCGGATACATAATTTCATCGTTTGTCAACTTTAGTCCTTCAAACTCAAACTTTTACATATTTAGAGTTTAGGACCCGTGCCTTTACGTAATTGGACACATTTTTATGAGGTGTTACAAAGGTTTTACTGCGATACGCGTGACAAACCAGGATCCAAGACACTAGTCATATAGAAGGACCTCTATATGAGTAAAAATACGTTTTTCAAACCAAAGTAAGTTGCGGAAGCGTAAAATAAATGTAATGTAAAACAGTGCGTCAAAACAAACGCTCAAAAACCAACATAAGTAAATGTATGAATGCAAACACTAAAAATTGTTTTAAATGTCATGTTGTGTTCCTAGCCGTGATTGAGTACCTTAGCGACCTGAGAAAGACATGCAAGAACAAGTGTCAACACATAATGATGAGTGAGTTCACAGGTTTGGTTCACAGATATAATACAATTCATTGTTTCAATTGTTTACAGTTTATAGTAGTGATTAGCAGTTTCTTGTTATATTTGCACGTAGCTAACGTCGACGTTATATCACTAAATGTCCGCAACCGAAGCTCACTATTTATGCTTTGTTGCCTTTGATTACCAGGTCTATCATTGATCACAACGATGTGATAGGAAAATTCAGCACCCGTTCGACCATTACCGGTCAAGTTAGCGCGACTAACTCGGGTGGGGCTTGTCGGGCCAAATAATACTACTCGAAATTTTCTCGCTATAATCCAATACTAACGGTCCGAGATTAAGGACTTCCTATGATAATGTGCACTTTCGTGATCATAAGTAATATAACAAAAACTCTAACACTAGCGACGTTACTTTACTGTAACGTAAGACATTACTTTACCGTAATGTAATACATGATTTCTCCCTCTGTGTTTTGTAAAAGTTAAAAGAGTGGGGGCTGTGAACTCACATTTGATTAGCTCGGATAGAAATAAAGTGACTAGCGGTTGGTGTGGTCAACCACTTCCTGATATGGTTACCGTTTTAGTGTTAGTTATCATTCACGTAAGTCACTTGAATTCTACACGTATACTAACATATAATATGCAAACACGTTGACACTTAGTTATCCGTTCGTGCGGATATGTGCATGTGTACACCTTCTATCATGAAACATGTTCAACGATGTGGGTTTAGGTATTAAAAGATGATTAACACCTAGTTATCGCAAGTTAACATATATATATAACATCAATATCAAGTTTCCTCATTTGCTGCTCAACGTCCGTAGCTGAGCCATTTTTGGGATTTTTGTTTAAAATATTAAAAGGACTAGAAAAATTACAAATAATTTATCAGACATGTAAACTAGTCCATATTGATATATATATATTTCTTAAGGTCTAGATGTTCATAGAAAAATCACCAAAATTCATACAACATATAAAGGGAAATTTCGTCACATTTTGTCGACAGTTAACGGTTTATTTTATATAAAAATCCATGTCAATCCAATTGACGACATTCCAGTTGGAGAATATTGTAACCACATAGAACTATCTACTGTAAAAATTTCAAATATTAACTCCAACGATAGACTAAGTTATGACTTTCGTAACATGATGTAATTTCTGCAGAAAAACGCAGCCTGCACCTGTGTTTCCGTTTTAATCTTTTGACTGACCTAAACTTGTCAAATAAATATGATTCAAGTTTGGTTTGAAATCTATTGACTTTAAATTCGTTTTCGATTCAAGAACCACATGTTTTCGTTATGTTTTGATCAAGTAACAACTAATACAAGTTGACATGTAATTCTGCACATAACTTGTTTTAAATCCGATATTTGTAAAAATGTGTTTATCAACATCCTATAATACTTTTCGACTATTAGAGCATGCATAACAATATGTGAATAAGTTTATAATCAAGATCTTCAAGTTCATGTTACAAATCGAAACCCTAAGTCTATCATTGACCACGACGATGTGATAGGCAAATTTAACACCCGTTCGACCATTACCAGTGTTATCGTGACTAACTCGGGTGGAGCTTGTCGGGCCAAATAGTACTACTCAAAATTTTCTTGCTATAATCCAATACTAACGGTCCGAGATGAAGGATTTCCTATGATTGTGTGCACTTTCATGACCATAACTAATATAACAAAAACTCTAACACTAGTGACGTTACTTTACCGTAACCATGGTTGCAAAAGTCACTAGGCGCTCCCTAGTCGGTCGACCGGGGAGTTGAAAGTACTCGGCCTAGGCGGAGAGTACTCGGGTAGTACTCGGACATGTTAAATTAGAAAGAAATAAGTTTTTGGAAATTAAATATATGTCAAATAACATAAATTTACTAATAACTATAACAAAATAAGTGAAAATGATATTCATTCTTTAATATGATATGCATAAAAATTATGTTTTATTTTTTTTTAAGTCTAACTTGGCCATAGTTAACCTACTAGATACGATTTTGGACGAGGTTGACCGCGTTTGACCGATTCCGAGTAACTAGGCGGAATCAAAGAAAGTCGTCTCGGTAGCCTACCTTGTAGCGACTACTCAGGTAGTACTCGGCCTTGGAAACTTTGTTTTACAACCATGACTGTAACGTAAGACATTGATTTACCGTAATGTAATACATCATTTCTCCCTCTTTGTTTTGTAAAAGTTAAAAGAACAGGGGCTGTGAACTCACCTTTGATTAGCTCGGTTAGAAATAAAGTGACTAGCGGTAGGTGTGGTCAACCACGTCCTGATATGGTTACCGTTTTAGTGTTAGTTATCATTCACGTAAGTCACTTGAATTCTACACGTATACTAACACATAATATATAAACACGTTGACACTTAGTTATCTGTTCGTGCGGGTATATGCATGTGTACACCTTCTATCATGCAACATGTTCAACGATGTGGGTTAAGGTATTAAACAATGATTGACACCTAGTTGTAGCAAGTTAACACATATATAACATCAATATCAAGTTTCAACATTTGCTGCTCAACGTCCGTAGTTGAGCCAATTTTTGGATTTTTGTTTAAAATAGTAAACGGACTAGAAAAATTACAAATAATTTATGAGACATGTAAACTAGACCATATTGATATATATATATATATATTCCTAAGGTCTAGATGTTCAGAGAAAAATCACCAAAATTCATATAACATATAAAGGGAAATTTCGTCACATTTCATCGACAGTTAACAGTTTATTTTATATAAAAATCTATGTTGATCCGATTATACTTACTAATTTTTCCTTTTTAATTTTGTTTTTTTGTGAGATCAATTGGTTATCTGCCCGTCAGAAAATATTAACAGGCTGGGACGATTGGTATGAGTCGATGATATTTACGTTTCTACTTAGTTGACTTTGCAATAGAGATTGACAAACTGAAGCTATTCCCGAGTGAATGTATGTATGTATGAAACAAATCAACTTTACTATTATGGTAATAAAATCCAGAATTCTCATACTTAACAAATTAATTCAGAAGAAAAGGGGTTATATTTAATCAACGTTAGAAACGCGATCAATATTCGGATAGATTGGTGCTTAGTAAATAATGAAGAAAAGAAATTATAGTACCTTTGTTGACCATTGTTAATGTAAACATTAGATGAGATTAAATAGGAAGTTTGTTTTGGGTAGCAAGTGTAGGAAGCAATTAATGTAAACATTAGGTGAGATTAAATAGGAAGTTTGTTTTGGATAGGAAGTGTAGGAAGCAATAATCGAGTGACACCTGGCAAAGTTGAAAATCACAAAGAAGGGCATTTTAGTCCATCCAAATTAGTCTCATATAACCCTAGATCAAACAAAACACACTAGAACCTTACAGTTCATCCCACCACCACCACACCATCATCATCACCATCACCACCACTGCCACCACCAACCCATCCGCCACTGGACTCGTAACACAGGCTCCGGCAACCTCCGCCACCGCCACCGCACGCCTTGCCTTCGTAACCACCGCCACCATCTCAAAATGGAGTATTTTTTTTTAGAGAAATGGAGTTGTTGAATGCCTTGTCATCGTAACCACCACCATCTCGAAAATGGAGTATCTTTTTTTTTTTTTTTGAGAAATGGAGCTGCTTTAGTGGAGTAAACGTGAATAACAAATGAAGAGCAATTTTGAAGGTGTGTTGTCCTTTTTTAATACATGAGTGGTTGTTTATAATTGTTAGTATACATGTGTGAGTTTATTTAATGGTGCTATTGCTTATTATTTTGTGGGAATTAAGATGTAAAGTTGCTGTTATGTAAAACGCAATTGTATAACATAGTAGTTTTTTGTAAAACTGTAAATGTATAACGTATCTTCGATTTTTCCATGTTGATTGTAAATGCAGCTGTAAAACATAATCAAAATCTAAAAACAATTGTGTTTTTGGTCCATTACGTTTTATAAAACAATGAAAAAACATATTTTTTGTGTTTTTATTCCATTACGCTTTAGAAAAACATTTTTTTTTGTTTTTAGTTCATTGCGTTTTAGAGAAAACACATTTTTATGTATTTTTTGATCTACTGCGTTTTAAGAAAAACATATTTTATGTGTTTTTAGTCCATTGCGTTTTAGAAAAAACACATTTTATGTGTTTTTAGTCTATTGCGTTTTAGATAAAACACATTTTTATGTGTTTTTAGTCAATTGCGTTTTATAATAAACACATTCTTTCTTGTTTTCTGGTAATTGCATTTTAGAAATAAAATATTTCTTTGTGTTTATAGGCAATTGCGTTTTAGAGAAAAAGACATTTCTTTGTGTTTTTAGTCCATTGCGTATTACAAAAAAACAATTTTTTTTGTGTTTTTCAGCCATTGCGTTTAAAAATAACACATTTCTTTTATGTTTTTTTTTTGTCTATTGCGTTTTAAAAAGAAGATATTTCTTTGTGTATTTTGTCAATTACGTTTTAGAAAAAAGTTATTTTTATGCTTTTTGTCCACTGCGTTTTACGCATCTGGGTTTTCAATTTTTTTTTAAATATAGTAATAGTATACTTGTTTTAAAGATAAAAAGCGCTCGTTTTTTTGGTGCAATTTTTATAAAATATAATGTCGTATGAAAGAGTTATTAACTTTTAAAAAACGGGGGGAATTGGAGGTCAGAAACTATTGCTGTTGATTGACTAGAATACCTCTATACAAACTCACGCGTCTCCTTTTTTTTTATCAATTATACCCATATAATTCAAACCCTTGATTAATCTATTGATGATCAATATTACTTTCTAGCCTTCTAACCAAAATAAACTTTCTAGTATCAAACGATTTATATATCAATACTTTGACCTGCCAGTTCAAGTTTATATAAGGCTGGCATTTAGATAAATATGCAACATCTTTTATAATATATACAACTGGTTCCCACTTGTGTTTCCTAATCCAGCCTCTAAAATCCAACATCAAAGGATAAAGTAATATTAACTATATTAAAGAAATGAGAAACTGGTAAAATTGTTCAAAGAGAGGAAGTGTGATGATAGATCATTGAAAGATCAAATTAGTCAAATTGACCTTCGATATTCAAACCGACTGTGCTGAATTTGGCTGCTATCAAAAGAGTTAGTCAATAAAGTAAAATGCAGGCAACTCTTTCTTAAGGTGGTGGGTTATGATTAAGTCATTGTTTAGTAGATTAATTTGTCAAAAAAATCCATATAGGATTAATTTCTTCATGACGCAAAAAAAAAAAAAAAAAAAAAAAGAAACTGTAAAAGATTATAGAAGATAACGTTTCTTTATAGGATTCTCCTTCATTCTGGTTCCTTAATATGACCTAAAACTGAAGTTAAACTATAATATAGCATTAATTAAACATGATCATGGGTGGGAACATATTAGTGTTCAATTATTCACCATTTCTTTATTTGAGTTTGAGAGAAAAACTGAAGATTTTGTAGTTGATGTGTGAAAAAAATATATATTTATTTCAATTTGAGAGAAAAATTAAAGATTTTTTAGTTGATGTATGAAAAAAAATATATATATTACAAATTATAAGATAAAGACAAATCACGTTTATTTGATACAAATTATAAGATAAAGAAAAATCACGTTTAATTGAAAAAAAAAAAACACTTATTTATAAGAGTATGGCATTTTAATTATTATTAACAATTTTTAATTCTTCAGTTAAATCTACACCACTAATATTCTACCATCATATTTCTATCAACTTTTTAAATGCAATGTAATTTCATGGAAATTTTATAAAGTTCTTTTTTGTTTTAAAGTTTTCATACTAAATACTAAATGGTGTGACATTGGGTCACTCAAAAAGAAAGTAACCGTTCAAAGGAAATCAAAATATTTGGAAATAGTTGATCAAATCAGCTTTGAAATAAATAATTAAGGGTTGATCTACTTTATTACAAGTAATCAACTTAATGGAGTTTTTAAAGTTCGCTCATATACGTTTTCATTAAAATATGTATTTATATAATCGTAAAATGTAAACACCATACTGTTTCGTTCTTCCAAATTTAGGATTATAAAACCCTTGTTTAATTTTACTGTATAACAAGATTAACTGTGTCCATCATAATCCCACATACTCATGTTGTTGTTGTGGCATAAAAAAAGTAAGATATAGTTAAGCATTATCTCTATCATAGAAGATAAAAACTACTTTCAGTGAGACTCTGTCTCGTTAATTCTCACTATCTCATTAATTTACTATACATGAACATAAAAAGACACCATGTCCATATTTTAAACTTTTAAACATAATTATGTAAATCAATACTAGAAATTTAGGGGTTAATCCTCACTCCCCTTTGCCCCTCCCTACCTAGGGTTTCAGAAATGGATTAAACAATAAAGGTGTTGGGAACTCTTAAACTCAACCCTTTCGTATTCTCCGGCAAATGCTCAGGTAAGACCACCTTCTCCGGCGACTGCTCAGGCACTGTATAACAGCCTGTGATTGATCGAACGGATTCCCTCCCGCCGATCATAACGAGATTGTTGGCAGAGTTTTTGAGCCTGTTCGGAAAGGTTGTGTGTGGCTGGAAACTGCCGGAAGAGCTCGACGAGGAGGATCATATCGGAATAGTGGGCTGGGTTTCCTCGGTATTTGCCTTGAAAATTATCTATCTCCCTATTCAGTTCTGACCCAACTCCATTCGCCTTCTGGGGTTTTGTTTCTTTTCGAAGATACAGTATGGATAAAGGGCGGCGAAACACTAATGCACCGAGATTTGAAGAAAGACAAGAGGAACGTTGGCGGGTGGCGAAATATAAAGGAAAACGGCTTATCGATGAACATAAGTACCACAACAGACCATTGAGGAAGGAAACGACGTTTTTCATTGGTAATCTACCGGACGACTGTTCTAGTTATATACTGTGGAAAATTTTCGGTCGCTTCGGGTCGATGACGGACACCTATGTTCCAAGGAAAAGAGACAAGAAAGGTAACAATTTTGGATTCATAAGATTTGAAGATGTAAAAGATGTTCTGCAGATGGCTGCTAATCTATGTACGGTAAGAATCGATCACAAAAAAATCTTTGTAAAGCCGGCTAATTTTCCCAAGGAAGTGGATAAACAAAAGTTCAAACACCACCCGGCCAATCCGGTTGATGTGTGTAAAATGCAACATATAAATTACATCAAATGAGGCATAAAACTAACCCTTTTTAAGTACTAATGTTGGAAAAAGAGTGTTTTTGTCTTCCTTTTGTATTTTCAGGATTAAATGAGCTCAAATTCACAAAAGAAGCAAAAAGACAGCTAAATCTAACATAAATACAAGGAAATGAACATAAGTGGACTGCCCGACCCCTCAACGGCATCTTCCCAAGCAAAATAGAGAAGGCAGAAGACTGAACACGCCTCGTGCTCAGCCAGCACGGGGCCGTGCCCAAGAAGCAGCAGAAAAGACAAACCTATAGAAGCTTCTATTGCCCACCACGGGCCGTGTCCAGCGAACACGGGGGCGTGTCGAAAGTACAGCAGGCGCATTAATTGTAATTGCGAATTACAATTAATGAAGAGAGAGATTGTCAGACAGGCACGGGGCCGTGCCCAGCGGACACGGGGCCGTGCCCAGCCCTCTGTTCAGCCTATAAATAGGAGTGCTTGGTTTCATTTCAACTCATCCCTTGGCACACCACCTCTCTCACACTTCATCCACCACCCATCACCACCATAACACCATCATCCACCACCATCATCCATTGTCCATCGTAGAGTGTGTGAGTCGTCTCGGGATCCAAGATTGATCGTAAGAGTTCTTGACAATCAAGGCCATGTTTGCCTAAGTCTCTTACATCACTTGGTGAAGACAAAGTGTCTAGTATAATACTTTTTATTTCTAATCTTTTGCACTTTTTGTTTGGTTTTGTATTAATGACTTTAATAACTAGTTACTTATGTTGAAGGTGATCTTTCCTTATCGTTTGTCCGTGGTGTCTTGGCATTATTTTACTGTCTATATAAAATAAAGGATTTTCACCATTCATATCTCCACGGTCTATATGGAGGTATGTTGGCTACCTGGTCGGGGGTTAAGGGAACGGTTTGGTAAAGGTCTTGCCATTGTTCAGCGTTTAGAGGTCCTGCAATGGACCTGGGTCAAATTTAGTAGGACCTCCTTCAATACTTCACGGTATTGGATGGCGGGGGTCCAAACTCTTTGATCCCCTCATAAGTTAACTACTATTAATACTATAACCCGGCTACTTAGGACTGTATCCCTGCTGACTCAGACTACTTAGCCGAGGGTAACGTCACCGCCAAAAGCGGGGCCTACCACAATACTGCATTAATAACTTAATTCATTATCTTCCAATAATCCACCCTTTTAGGATTGTATCATTGCTGACTCAAACTACTGGGGTGAGGGTAACGTCACCTTCAAAAGAGGGGCCTACTACAATAACTAAGATAATCTCTTAATTATGTGCAAAAGTGCGGAAATAATCAAAGGTTATACTAGATACGAGTCGGAACCAAGTGATTCATCTTGTCTATCTGTTTTTTTCTTTTATTTTTATTTTTTAGCATTTTAGTTAGTTTTTATTTTTCTTAGCTTAAAACATTTTTCTAAACTTTTTATTTTGATTAGACGTTGAGGATAAACCGGTACTAAAAGCTCTTGTGTCCTTGGACGACCTCGGTATGTTACCAACGCTATACTACGCTCACGATGGGTGCACTTGCCCATATGTGTGTTTAGTGTTAGTAAAATATCGTGTTTTATAAATTTAAAACTTGGCTAAAAATAAGTGTTAAAGGGGCTTAAAATATACACCTAATATATATAACACTTTATCGCACATCAAGTTTTTGGCGCCGTTGCCGGGGACACAAGGATTTTAAGAAAGTTAGGAATCAACGGCCTAATCATTTTTCCTTTTTAATTTTTTTTAGGATTTTTCTTTGTTTTTCAGCTTCTGCAGAGCTCAGCACGGGCCGTGCCCGCTGAACACGCCCCCGTGCTAAATCATTGGAACTGGCAATCCTGTTTTGAGTCAGACAGTAAGCTGAACACGGGGCCGTGCCCACTCAACACGCCCCCGTGCCCAAGTTTCAGTTACTGAAAACAGAACCGTTAGATCCCGGCGGTTGGTAATTTCTGACATAAACATGAGTGATAGTAATTGTTTTTACTTTCGGCACTCTTATGGTAAGTGGTGTCAATTATGTGGTGGCAAACATGAAGAAGTAAAATGCTACTTTCTAAATTATAGGCCCCACTACATGGACCCACCGACTTCTTATAACCTTAAGAGGGGCGAAAGTAAAAATAAGCACTATTTCTCCCTCGAGTGCGCCCAGCCAGATATTCTAGGAGAAATGCTCCTAGACGAGTTATTTCAACTAGAAGAGCTAATTCGGAATTGGTTAGAAGAGCTTGGGAAGGACTTTATTGATCCACCCCAAGACGATAACCATGAAGAAATGTTGGAACCGCATTCCGACAACCTCGTTGCTCCCAAAAATACCTTCTACCTAGCAAAGACTTGGACGATAGTCGTCCCTGTGTCGATTGTGCCGTGAAGGACTCCCCATCGACTTCGTTCGGTGCATACATAGACCTGAGCGATTCGGCATACACCTTCTTTAACGAGAGCCCGGAAAAGGGTTGGACTTGTCCACCTAGAATAAAAATAGGAATTACCCTCACCGACAACCTCTTGCGTTCTCGCCTTAGTCTAGGGCAATTAAGGTATCTTAGGCACTATGGGGTTGTTCCAACCAATCAGGAGCCACCCGATACTAACAAGTTCCTTAAAAAACTAGACAACTTCATAAAACAGTCCCTCGACACGGGGCCGTGTCCAGCCAACACGCCCCCGTGTCCATCAAAAGATTCCATTCTGATCAGTACGTCAGAATACGGACAAACTGTGTCAGAACTCCACCTGCACACGGGGCCGTGTCCACTGGACACGGGGCCGTGTCCAGGATGCTGTCATTTTCTATAAATGCAGCCAAGAATTCTGCACATTTGGACCAACTTGGGACAGAGATTTGCAGGAATCTTCTCTCAAACTATCCTAGGTAAGTCTAAAAGAAGGTTCCAATAACCCATCTTGTCCTTTCCTCTTTTAGTCATTTCCTTCTTCTCCATCTTTCTCCAAGAACTACCATTAAAAGTTTGAATTCTTCCAACTTTGTGGTAAGGATTAATGAGTTTTGTTCAAGGAATCTTGGTAAAAACATGTTATGTAACATTGTTTTAAGTTATTAGCGACTAAAAAGACCCCACAAGTTCAGAAAATAACTTAAAAATCCAAGTTTCCTTGCTCCAAAATTCTGCAGAAAGATGAACACGGGGCCGTGCCCGGTCACTGTTTCATTAAATAAACTATTTTCAGTTTATTTTTCGTAGGATGTCGAGTGAAAACAGCGAAACATCTTCTGTGCATTCGTCAAACAGCCGAAGAGGAAGGAGACCCTCCATTGAAGCTACACTTGTGCACTATGTGGTAGCATTAAGGGAGGCTCTCGACGAAATGACATCAGTAGAGGAGGTCCTAATCGACCGTATTAACGATCTTACGATGGGACTCGAAAGCAGCTTCCAAGAAATTAACCTCTTGCACCAGAGGTTGAATATTCTTGTAGCACCCCCGATGGAACCAGTCCTCCCTCAACAGGATTGGAACCTGGCACTCGGAATTAACAACCCTACCGGGTGGGAAGATTTGCCAGTGGAACCTCCCATGGAACACCAACAAGAGATCCCGGTGGAAATCGAGACTCCTCAAACCAATGCCAATGAGCCTTCTTTTCTCCTTCCAAGGGAGGTGGAGGAGTGGCTCGCCGACATGTGAGGAGAACCGCACCCGGAAGAAGGAGTTCTAAAAGGCCTTGTCTAACCAAGATTAATAGTCTCTTGGAAATTTTGCTAATTAAAATAAAATAGAGGCTAGATGTAACACCTGTGCCACTCCAACCATCAAACAAATGCCAAACCAATGAAATATAGTATTTCATACTTGGGATTTGTAAAAATATGTGTATCGTTTACACATATCAATTCTTGTTCGATTTCAAGCTTTAAATCACTTTCTGGAGGGTTATACGCGCTCTGATGAGTAGATATAACCAGTTTAATCCAACGAACACTCCGCAATAGTGAAATAGGCTTAACATACCTTAAATAACCTTTACATAACTTAGATATAAGTTTTGAAAGGTTTGGTGTGGTGAAATCAAAGTTTAATCGCTTACAGGGACTAAAGTTGACAAACTGCGAAAGTATGCCAATTTGAACTGTAACAGACCTTCCGGAACATGACCATAAGTTAAAATACCATAAATATCCTTTACATAGCTTAGAAATAGGCTTTGAGGTGTTCGGTATGCTAAAATGAACTTTTGTGTCATTCAGGGACTAAAAGCGTCAAAAAGTGCACAAGTTTGCATTTTTACGCGTAACTAACGTTCTGAATACATCCGGACATCCAAAAATTTATGTAAGCACTAAAATATTTTATTTTAGTGTTCGCCATAAGAAAAATCCATTCGTCGCGTCATTTGGTTCGTTTTTCGTGCTTATGCGCATTCCGTCGTAATTAAGCGAACATCGCGACCGTACGGCCAAACGAACCGACATCCGAGATATTTTTGAACACATTTTAAGTTCCCTATACTTTAACTTCATTTTAGAGCTTTGAAATGGGGTTAACGGGCCTTAAACGTGTCGAAAATGGGCTGATTGCACTACAGGGACCAAAAGTGTAAATCTGCCAAAATAAGGCCTAGCGGTGCGCTACACTTTTAGTGTAGCGGTGCGCTAGCCTTGCACAGACCAGATGCAGTGTTTCTAACAGCAGATTACACATGTTTAATCCACAACCACATGTTCCTAATTATCTAGTCATCTGATAAGGATGGATTTCCAGCCACCATAAGGTTCCGACAAGTGTACGGGTTGGATTCATGGCACGTTTTCCGTGGAACGATCCTAACGGTTCGGGTATTCCTATAAATACCCAACCCACACAACCTCATTTTGCACTAGAATTCTGAATTGAGAACCTCTAAGTTGAAACCATTGTTTCATACCTGAGATTCTTGAATCGGGATTAGCATTCGGGGACCCTTCGTAAGTATTCTTTCGTTCTTTTCCTTATTTTACTGCTTTTCGAGTCAGAAAGTCAAACTTTGTTTGACTTTCAGCGTTGACCAGTAATGGTCAATGCGAAGTTCTTTTGAACTTCGCAACGTGAGTGTAATCACGTTGGTCATAGTCCCTTGGGACTATGCCCACTGATTACCACGTTGTCTAGGGTCGTAGGGTAAGCGATCTGATGAATCGCTTATACCTCGAACCCGACCCAGTTTGGTCGATCATTAGGATCCGACCAAACACATTAGGTGACCATAGTAGGTAGGGAATAACCTTCCGAGGTTATACCCTATGGTCACATCGTTTAAGTAGTTGTATGATAGGTAGTTTATATGCCTTAGGTAAATTACCAGAATACCCTTTTCATGTATAATTGGTAATTAAGCATATGTAACCTAAACCTTTGTCACATAACTGATTATGTAACATGTTTAGGCATATAACACTTGTCATAGGGCTAGTTAGGCGGTCCGAACGCGTTTCACGCGAACGACGCGTTAAAGTAGCATAAGCTACCTAAACGGGTCGTAATGGGTCGTAGACACTTAGGTTAAGTTTCATTTAGTATGTAGGCTTTGATTAACCATATCACATGAGTTCCTACACTCATTTGGTTTACAAACCCTCATGCTACCCAGTCTTCCGATTTAGGTCCGGTTTATTAATGTAGTTACCTATATTAGGTGCCGTTTGATATTCCGCGATCTCTAGCATTGCTTGGTGGTTATCCTAGGACTTCTGAGCAATCTCAAGTGAGTACATAGACCCCTCTTTTACTGTTTTCCAAACTGTTTTGGGGTGGAACACATGTGCCTACTTGTTACTTTCATGCTTTCCTGTTTTCACATCATATACTGCTATGTTCATTAGTACATTATAGTACATGATTTCAATACATTTTATGCTAGGTATTGCCATTGTGTGCATTACTTAGTACATCGTTTTACATGACATTTTGACATAGACATTTGACATAGACATTTCGACATAGACATTTTAACATGATTGACATTGATCATGTATTTCCCACAAAACATAACTTTGATTTAAACCAAGTTTTACTTCAATACTTTGTTTTTGTGCATATGGTTTAGTTGAGACATTTCACTTGCCATACATGGATATTTGACATAGACATTTGACATGGATATTTGACATAGACATTTGACATGGATATTTGACATAGACATTTTGACATAATTTACATCTTGACATGAACATTTTACACTGTTTGGTTTGGTTTGATTAAGTAACGATGCGTGTGTAATATGATACAAGCATGGTGGATACGCCGCTGGTACTTCCTATATATAAGTGTTTGTATGGTATTACATGTCGTAACGTTATTTGAATCATTTCAGTTTGAGACATAGAACATTTCATACAAATAACATACCTTTCACAAGACATTGATTCATAAACAACTTATCTTATGCAAACATATTTTACTTGGTTATTCATTTAACCTTACATTTATTTATACTTATCATCTGATCTTATCGTTTTTCAAATGATTTAAAAGACAAAACAAATAACAAGGTTCATGACTAAACATTTTCTCAAACATAAGTCATGAAACCTATTTTCACAAAACCTATGTATCTCACAGGCATTTTTATGCTGACGTACCTATTTTCACATGTGTTTTTCAGGAACTGTTACATAAGATGATCAAGATACATATAGGCAGACTTGGGCCTTAGTGACAATAAAAGATGCAAGACTAGTTAATTATGTTGTATTTCTTTGTTTGTTAAGACATTGTAACACCTTTAATCAATAAAACGAAACTTCAATTGCCATGGATTTGAAACAATTAATTCTGTTACAACACTCCCCGACATTTCCGCCACGTTTTGTATGTTCCACGTGGTCGGGGTGTGACACTAGAACTCCATGATTTAATATTTCTCGGTTTTATCTAGTTTAATTTAATATTAGGATTATGTAAGGTCTCTCTATGATTGCAATGAAATGATGGTTTTTAAAGTTTGGATGGTTTTTAATGAATAAAACACTCTCATGGTGGTAAGGGATGAAAAGGGGAACGAGAAAAATGACCCATGCACAAGAACAAGGCAACCCGACAGTTCTCTCCATTACAGAAGGTTCAACACGGGCCGTGCCCAACCAACACGGCCCCGTGTTGAACCCCCTGCAGAAAACTGCCCAGTTCAGGTAACTGGACACGGGCCGTGTTCACCCAACACGCCCCCGTGTCCAGACTTCTGTTTCTCTTGTTTTAATTTTGTTACTGGCACTTGAACACGGGGCCGTGTTCAGCGCCCAGTAACACAAAATTTTTGCTTTTTAACACTATTTTACACATCTAATCAGACCTAAAAGTTTATTTTTGGGACACATTGAGGACAATGTGTAATTTAAGTGTGGGGGGGGGGGGGATGCTAAAACCTTGAATTTTGCAAGTCCTAAATACAAGCCTTACACAAAACTCTATTGGAACCGCTAATCATCCCAAATTTTTTCAAAAAATTCATTTTTTTTACTTGTCTAGGTTTAACTCGGGAAATTCAAGTTCTCAAAAAAAGTTATATTTTTACAAATTTACAACCGATAGCGTACTGATAAAAAGAACCAACATAAGAAAATTATGAAAAGGCATGGCAAACTTAGTTAAAATTTGATTATATATACTTGATCACATAAAAACTCATTCCCACAAAAGTGAGTTTTGAGCCTTTATTGAGCATACAATTACATATCATTAAACTAAATGCTCATTTTTCGTTTCTTGTGTGAATAGCCGCTTGGTTCTTACGACTCTAGAACTTTCCATGACGATACATTCCCGGTCCTTATCAACTTAAACCCGAGTAAGTAAATGATGGAGGCATTAGGACTAACCCTTTTTATTTCTACACCATTATTTTTCTTTTTCTTTTACCACCTACCCAAAAATCCCCCTAGTTAGCCCCTTTGAGCCTAAACCTTTTCATTTCATCACCCAAACCAAAAAACCCTTTTTCCCACCAAAACCTTTTTATTTTTAACCCTTTGTTTTAGTAACAAGTTCGGTTTTTCGTATGATCGATAAAAAAAATGTGTTGATGATGAAGCAAAAGAAAATAAACAAACAAGTTCATCAAAATAAGAGTTACAAAAAAAAAAATAGAAAGTCCTACGAAAACCGACACTTGTTACGCTTTTTCACTTTTTTTTTCTACTAACCACTAACCACTATCCCAACCACCTACCTTTAGCCCAAACCGAACCCTTAACCCACAAAGTCCTCTTGATATCTACAAAGGTATAAAAGTTAAAAAGGAGGAGGATTGATTGCTTGGCAAGCTTATGGTAGGAATAAGTTCCATGCCGCTCTCGAGTGATTCACTAAAAATACACCTTCGGTCGAGTGTGAGTGATTTCTCCCGTGAGGTATGTGAACTTGTATATAAATGGAATTTAAAAAAAAAGTATGTTATGCCCAAATAAGTAATTTCCCCTATGAAACGTTCTAAATAAATCATTACGAATAGGATTGTAAATAGATAAAAATAAAACTTCCTAAAGAATCTTGGAAATCCCGACACTCTACGACAAGCCCAAAACCTTCTCTTCTACCTATTCCATTTGGGAGTGTAAGCCACATATTAAAGAGTTTTGCTTGAGGACAAGCAAAAGTTCAAGTGTGGGGGTATTTGATGTGTGTAAAATGCAACATATAAATTACATCAAATGAGGCATAAAACTAACCCTTTTTAAGTACTAATGTTGGAAAAAGAGTGTTTTTGTCTTCCTTTTGTATTTTCAGGATTAAATGGGTTCAAATTCACAAAAGAAGCAAAAAGACAGCTAAATCTAACATAAATACAAGGAAAGGAACATAAGTGGACTGCCCGAACCCTCAACGGCATCTTCCCAAGCAAAATAGAGAAGGCAGAAGACTGAACACGCCCCGTGCTCAGCCAGCACGGGGCCGTGCCCAAGAAGCAGCAGAAAAGACAAACCTATAGAAGCTTCTATTGCCCACCACGGGCCGTGTCCAGCGAACACGGGGGCGTGTCGAAAGTACAGCAGGCGCATTAATTGTAATTGCGAATTACAATTAGTGAAGAGAGAGATTGTCAGACAGGCACGGGGCCGTGCCCAGCGGACACGGTGCCGTGCCCAGCCCTCTGTTCAGCCTATAAATAGGAGTGCTTGGTTTCATTTCAACTCATCCCTTGGCACACCACCTCTCTCACACTTCATCCACCACCCATCACCACCATAACACCATCATCCACCACCATCATCCATTGTCCATCGTAGAGTGTGTGAGTCGTCTCGGGATCCAAGATTGATCGTAAGAGTTCTTGACAATCAAGGCCATGTTTGCCTAAGTCTCTTACATCACTTGGTGAAGACAAAGTGTCTAGTATAATACTTTTTATTTCTAATCTTTTGCACTTTTTATTTGGTTTTGTATTAATGACTTTAATAACTAGTTACTTATGTTGAAGGTGATCTTTCCTTATCGTTTGTCCGTGGTGTCTTGGCATTATTTTACTGTCTATATAAAATAAAGAATTTTCACCATTCATATCTCCACGGTCTATATGGAGGTATGTTGGATACCTGGTCGGGGGTTAAGGGAACGGTTTGGTAAAGGTCTTGCCATTGTTCAGCGTTTAGAGGTCCTGCAATGGACCTGGGTCAAATTTAGTAGGACCTCCTTCAATACTTCACGGTATTGGATGGCGGGGGTCCAAACTCTTTGATCCCCTCATAAGTTAACTACTATTAATACTATAACCCGACTACTTAGGACTGTATCCCTGCTGACTCAGACTACTTAGCCGAGGGTAACGTCACCGCCAAAAGCGGGGCCTACCACAATACTGCATTAATAACTTAATTCATTATCTTCCAATAATCCACCCTTTTAGGATTGTATCCTTGCTGACTCAAACTACTGGGGTGAGGGTAACGTCACCTTCAAAAGAGGGGCCTACTACAATAACTAAGATAATCTCTTAATTATGTGCAAAAGTGCGGAAATAATCAAAGGTTATACTAGATACGAGTCGGAACCAAGTGATTCATCTTGTCTATCTGTTTTTTTCTTTTATTTTTATTTTTCAGCATTTTAGTTAGTTTTTATTTTTCTTAGCTTAAAACATTTTTCTAAACTTTTTATTTTGATTAGACGTTGAGGATAAACCGGTACTAAAAGCTCTTGTGTCCTTGGACGACCTCGGTATCTTACCAACGCTATACTACGCTCACGATGGGTGCACTTGCCCATATGTGTGTTTAGTGTTAGTAAAATATCGTGTTTTATAAATTTAAAACTTGGCTAAAAATAAGTGTTAAAGGGGCTTAAAATATACACCTAATATATATAACACTTTATCGCACATCACCGGTGCAGATGAATAGGCCTAAACAGGGAGTTGAAGATGGAAAAACAGGCAACATTAACTTTGGACCGACCCATGCAAATGACGGTAGGACTTATGCAGAGGTAATTTGGTATCAAACGTGCGACAGTGCCTGAGAAAATAGTAAGCATATCGGTAGCAGAAAGTGAATCGTCAAAGAGATGGAGAAGCAATTCACTAGTTGCGGAAGTTAAAAACCCCTACGATCTTGAACGGATCCAGCAGTTACTTGTAGAAGATGGTTTGAGAGGCTTCACAATACGGTATATGGGTGGGTTAAGGCTACTATTGACATTTGGTAACCAAACTGAGGCAATTGATTTCCTGGAACACAAAAAAGAAACTTGGGAAAAATGGTTCATTGACCTTCACGTCTGGGATGGACGGCACCTATTGTTTCAACGCCTGGCAAAATTATCCATTCGAGGTGTTCCATTACAATTCTGGGGCCCTATAATTTTTTATCAGATAGGCGGGCTGATAGGTACGGTGGTATTGCCATCCACAGCTAACGGCGACGACAATGACCTATCGGTGAGCACACTGGGGATCATCACGAACAATGTTGCTCGTGTCAATAGCAAGCTAATGATTGCATGGCATGGGCAACCTCATGAAATTCTGATTTCGGAAGACATTAGTGCAGGTTTTCCCTTCTCTCCGGTTATGTCCGATGGTCAGAAAGATTTAGGAAATACGGTGGAATCTGTTCAGTCAGAATCGACTAACAGTTCCTGGGAAGTTGGAGTGACTACCTCGAAGAGCGGGAACCTTGAAAAAAGTGGCAGCAACCAAGGGGTGGGAGATGGACTCACTACACCTAATTCAAAAGTGGCTCATATAGATGTATCGACAACAAATGGGAGTACAGAAGTTGGAAAGGTGCAATCTGTTTTTGAAAATGTTGAGAAAAGTAAATGTGGTGGCAGCAATGATGATGTTTCTCCTAGGGATTCTACACAATATGGGACAAAGAATGGGGGGCCTACATTAAATCAAGTGCATAACGAGGATCAGGATCCTTATGTGACCCCACCTCCACCTCCAAAATCTAAGCCCAACAATGATTTGGGCCTTTTGTCAAACATGGGCCTCACTAGATTGTTTAATGAGGAAGAGGTGGTCTGTGAATCTACAGGGATTAAGCCCACTAAGTCTCCTAAACCTTATCCGATGGAAAACGAGGCAGTAAACATCTCTCCTAACCCATTCAATCTGCGACACCTAATTGAACAGGTGGCAAACTCAAAAAAACCAACTGACCTAAATCTTAATCTAAATCTCCCCCCCCCCCCCCACCTACGATGAACTACTCCATACCTGCCTCTCCAACTGTATCTGTCAGATTGAAGAGTCGAAAGAACAAAGGGAAATTTCCATCTATGAAGATGAAAGACTCATTTTGGGTTCCGAAACATAGAAACAAACAGAGTAGCTGCGGCAACCAGGTTGGGGACGAACAAACAGCTGATTCTTCGGGGATGTCAAAAGAAACGAATACAGTTGAAATTGATAACGAAGTGGCGCTAACAGTTGCTGTGGGAAAATAACTGGGTTTCATGGTTACGGGTCATGAAAAGGACCTGAGAAGCCATATTGAAGAAACAAGGGTGTCAAATGGTAATCAATGAATTACATGTCAGCCAACATCAGGGGGGCGGGTGACTCCAAAAAAGCGGAGCACATTAGGGAGCTGAAAAGAAAGAACGGGTTAGGATTCATCTGTATTCAAGAAACTCAGATGGTAATTCCTCAAACGCTCAGGTCAGTGCTTTTTGGGATAATACTCCATTTGATTTTGACACGGTTGATGTTAGTGGTAGATCGGGTGGAATATTGAATATTTGGGATTCGAGTTTATTCATAAAAAAGCAATCAGTTTCAAGCATATTTTTCCTTGCAACTTTTGGGGAATTAAAACATGGCGGGGAAGATATTACGATAGTTAATGTTTATGCGCCACAAGATAAGAAAGCAAAAAAAACAAGTGTGGGATGATCTATTGGCTCTTATTAGCTCCGCGTCGGGCAGGGGGTCATGGATATTATTAGGAGATTTTAAATGTGTTCGTGAAGCATGTGAAAGACGGAACTCCAAATTCTGTGTTGAATCTGCCAATGATTTTAATTCTTTTATTAACAGTGCTGCCTTATCAGAATACGCTATGATAGGTTGTCGTTTCACTTATATGAAGGATGATGGGCAGAAATTCAGTAAAATAGACAGGGTTCTTGTTTGTCACTCATTCCTTTCCAGTTGGCCTGCTGCTAAACTCATTGGTCTGCCCAGATATTGATCGGATCACAGACCGCTGATGCTTATCTGTTCAGACGTATCTTTTGGCAAACCACCTTTTAGATTCTTTAATTCGTGGTTAAAGGAGGATGGTCTTGAGAAAGTTGTTCACTCAGCTTACGTAAGTGTACCTCCTTTTCACCCTCCGGATAAATTGTTAGCGGCCAGGATTAAAGCAATTAAGATGGCTATCAAACCATGGTGTGCGGAGGTTTCTAAGAAAAATAACGGCATGTTAAAAGAATTAATGAAGAAAGTGGAAGAGTTGGATATCAAGGCTGAAACAACGGCACTAACAGATGTAGTGGTTAAAGAGCGAGATGTTTGGCTGAAAACCATCAATGAAAAGCAAGTTGGAGGATCTCAAACAAAGGGCGAAAATAAAATGGGTGGTAGACGGGGACGAGAACTCTTCCTTCTTTCACGGCGTAATCAAGGGACATAAAAAATAATCGTATAAATGGGTTGATCTTCAACGATGTTTGGATATCGCAACCGGATGAATTGAAAATGAACATAAAGATTACTTCCAGTCAATATTTTTGGAAAAGTCTCACGATAGGCCGCCCTTCATCAACAATGGTTTCAAGGTAATCTCCCCTTCACAATCGGCTACACTTGTTAAAAGATTCACAAAGGAGGAAATAAAGGAGGCAGTTTGGAATTGTGGGAATGAAAAAGCACCGGGTCCTGAAGGTTTTAGTTTCAAATTTATAAAACACTTTTGGGGTATGTTGGAAGCCGACTTCTATGCTATACTCGACTACTTTTATGTGCACAGTAAAATCAATAGGGGGTTTCAACTCCAGTTTTATCACTCTTATTACGAAAATATCCGAACCTCAATTCATTAATAAATTCCGTCCCATCAATCTAACTGGTTGCATTTTAAAAGTTGCCTAAAAATTTTTGACCAATCGACTAAAAGGGGTGATTGGGTCTATGGTTAGTGATGTTCAAACCACATATATTGAAGGGCGAAGTATTTTGGAGGGCCCATTGATTCTGAATGAGATCGTTTCGTGGGCAAAAAGATCAAAACGATAGGCAATGCTATTTAAAGTAGATTTTGAAAAGGCTTTTGATTCTTTAAATTGGGGGTTTTTGGAGTCATTACTTTCCCAAATGGGCTTCCCGGCTCTATGGAGAAAATGGGTAATGGGCATCTTATCCTCGGCGAGAACATCCGTATTAGTCAATGGGTCACCTACTTTGGAATTCGATATCCAAAGGGGGGTGCGACAAGGTGACCCGTTATCTCCGTTACTTTTCATAATAGCTATGGAAGCTCTTCATGTGGCCACGGGTAGTGCAATTGAATCGGGGATTTACAAGGGTTTGAAGATAGATAACATGGGTCCGACAATTTCTCATCTTCTTTATGCGGATGATGTTCTTTTTATAGGTGAATGGACCGAAGAAAACTTTCATAATCTTGTGAGGATGCTGAGATGTTTTCACTTATCGTCGGGTCTGAAGGTAAACTTTGCAAAGAGTAAACTCTATGAAGTGGGTGTGGATAATGTTGACATAGCACATATGGCATCCGTACTCGATTGCAAGATGGGTTCGTTCCCGTTTACTTATCTCGGTCTACCGGTGGGGGCAAATATGGGACTTGTAAGAAATTGCCAGCCCATAGTTGAAAGATTCGAAAACCAACTATCAATATGGAAAGCAAGGACACTCTCTTTTGGCGATAGAGTGACTTTAATAAAGGCGGTGCTAGGAAACCTACCAACTTATTTTTTTCTCTCTTTTTAATGCTCCTGTGGAGGTGTTGAAAAGATTGGAGAAAATTAGGAGAAAATTCCTATGGGGTGGGTGTCTTGACAACAACAAAATAAGTTGGGTTCCGTGGTTCAAAGTAATTGCTCTGGTGAAACAAGGTGGCTTGGGAATCGGTAGTTTAGCGGCTACAAACAAGGCACTTATGGTGAAATGGTGTGTACGTTTCAAAAATGGATCATCAATACTTTGGGTACGAGTTATTAAGGCAATACATGAAGGAATTAGGGGAGTGTCCTCAATACCACTTAAAAGCTCAATCGGTGGAGTATGGAAAAATATAGTGAATATGGGGAGGAAATCGAATAATCATTATATTGACGTTCAAAACAGGCTAAAACTCAAGCTAGGATGTGGAGATAACACTTATTTCTGGCTGGATTAGTGGATCGGAGACTTCACGTTACGGGCCCGGTATCCTAATCTCTTCGCGATGGAATCACATAAACATTGCAGCGTAAAACAAAGATATACAATCACAAATGAGAAAATTGAATGGTTTTGGGGTAGCATAAATGCCTTAACAGAAACAGGGGTAACTGAGGAATGGGAGGATTGTTTGCGATTACTTGAAAGTCAAAATATGGGGTCAAAATCGGATGAGTGGTGGTGGCTATCGGAAGACTTAGCAGAACCGTTTCAAGTGGGTGAATTGAGGAACGAGCTGGATAAAATGCAAGTCATTCCGGAAAAAAAAATGTTAAAATGGTTATCTTGGCTCCCAAAGAAAATCAATTGCTCTACGTGGCGGGTCGTGCTAAATCAGATACCAACTAGGGAGGCGCTTGCTAGACGTAACATCACATTACCATCTGCGTCATGTGTTCTTTGCAACTTGGTAGAAGAATCCGCAGACCATTTACTAGTGACATGTCAATACGCACAACAAGTATGGGTGGCAATCTCGCTATGGTTCAAAATACCCCTACCTAGGTACCTTTTGAGTGTGGTAGAATTGCTTGAATTTGAACAACAACAGCAGCTAGCGGATAATAAAAAGAAGGTTGTCTACACTATCATTGCGACTGTGTGCTGGCTATTATGGCGGACACGAAATGATCTAATTTTCAACAACAAATATAAACAAGTACAGAAGATAATCGGGGAGATAAAGGCTTTGTCTTTCCTATGGATCAACTCGAGGTCAAAGAACTTGAAGATCGATTGGAAAACCTGGTGCGAATTTAAGGTGGCTTGGTAAGAATTTTCTGCAATTTTGAGTTTACTGTGAGTTTGTATTTTGGTTCCACTGTGTGTGTTTTCTGTTTCTTTTTTATGTACTGTACTTCCCTGAGCACCTTGCTTGGGTCCTTTTATATATAAATCGCCTTTTTGTTTCAAAAAAAAAAAGAAATTTAGGTGTTGCCGAAGCATTTTGCCCTAATTCTATTGAAACTATTATGGTGCGTTTAATTTGTGGAATTTAATGGAATTGAAGTTAAAATTTATGTAGGGATTGAAATCAGATTTGAAATTTTGGTGTGTTCAATAAAATCTGGATGTAATTGGAATGTAGATTTTGTTTCTTATGTTATTATTAAATCTCAATTCCTTCTTTTGTTGAAACGAACAACATAAGAATTACAATCTACATATCTATTAAAAGGACACTACTTAATGAATTTTATAGTTTAGCAACAAGAATTATTGAAGAGAACGATAAAATACATATGATGACATGGCGCTTGTGTACGTATTATAGCTAGAGATTTTCTAATAGAATGTAAATTTCATAATCATAGTTATTATATATTTAATAGAGCGCGTGAAGTTATTAGCCAAAATCAATTATCTATATAACTATATAAAGCAAATGTTATGGATAGAGATGTAATTTTACTTCGCATACAACTTTTGAAGCAACATGTACAATTAAGCGCAAGACATTTGAGAGAGATATAATAATAAATAACATTAAATTTTAAGAGACATGTGTAGGTCCCTAGAATGGATCCATGGCAACCTATTCCTTGTTGTATGATACACAAACAAGTGTGGAATCTAATTTTGTATACAAACCAAGCAAGAACACAATCAATATTGCAAAGATATCACTTCAAAAAATTCACTTGTATGGATTTCAGTAGAGTAACATTACACAAAACAACAAAATGCTCTCCTGCTCTCTAAGTGTGCTCTCTCCTGAAACATGGTGACATTTGATCGTATGTATAGAACATACCAGTAGATGCCTTACATCGATACATCCAAAGCACATCGATACATCATAAAACACATCGACACACAACATTACATATCGATATAACCTATCGATACAATATATCGATACAACGCTATCGATACACCATAGCGATATACACTTAAAGCAGTCGATGTGTATTGATTCCAAACAAAACATTCTGTTGTTATCATGTGACAGGAGGATATCACAGATGAACAACTTACAAAACAATTAACAAACACGAGTCTCGACGTACAAAATACGATAAATAAATATACAAGCTACAAACACAAAATGCACTAACAAACTCCCCCTTGGCTGCAGCTTAGTCGTCGATCTTCCACACTTGTACCAGGCTTGATGGGTATCTGACCACGTACTTCCTGAATTAACTCCATAATAGAAACAGATACGAACCACTCGCTGAAACTTCATAGTAAATCTCGTTGTGGAATATCTGTGCAATATATTTTTCTAACATATTTACGATCCACATGCTATCGAAGATACGAAAATTCAGCGTGTCATCCTTAAAGATTATTACAGCTTCAGTTGTCGACGAATCATAACACCACAGACATATATTCCCAAGAAAATCTTGTGGCATCTTCAATAATGGAATTTCCTTCATCACCTCAGGTACTTTATACTTGAGTCTATAACGGCCGGTGTTGTTCTCGGATCCAATGTAAAGCGAATCTGAATTCGCTCAGGAAACAGTGGCCGATACAACTCGTTCTTCCAGGCATGCCTCTTTCCCCACCTTATTCTTCGTTCAAATAGATTCAGAAGAGGGTTGTTGGTTTAGTTAATCATCTTGATGCGAGCCAATGCAGATACGTCGTTGTGAGGCAATGTTAGGATCCTCAAAACAGAGTTGAAGTACTGCATCACAAACTCCCTCTTGATGGCCACACACCTCAAATCTTTAATGTAGATCCAGCTAAGAATGCTGCTTCCTTTCGATCGATCATCTTCTAACTACATGTAAGCGACTTGTCTTGGAGGAGGCTGTGGCTTGATAATGTTCTTAATATAAGCAACTTGCCATTGTTCGTGTCTCTTTTCCCTTTCGTCTAGACTGCGTAGATCCTTAGGAGCCGTATCAGGGCTTGCCAACCTCTCTTGAATATTGTTCTCGCTTTGACTCATCATCCTTTCATCAATAGGATTGAATACACTACCATCATCATGAACATACTTCTCTGATTCTAAATCAGATTTTACAAACTCGATCACGTTCACACAGACAAGTTCACTTACATCACTATCAATCGAAGTTGCTTCAGTCTCAGAAACATCAACATTTTCCATTTCAAATAAGGCCATCAATTGAGGCCCAGTCAGATCATGTACTATCTCTCCCTCTTTCAGTGGTTCACCTGTGAAAGGATTTATTTTGAGATCCATAGTCTTCGATGGTTCTAGATCCCCTTCTAACTCCTTTAGAACCACATTCCCAACATCTTCACTATCATTTCTTGAATTCCTTTTGTCAGAAGAGTTTGTCGTTCTTGTGCTTTGTATGTAGTTCAGCCTTCGCAGTCGTACCAACAATCATCTCTTCAGTTTCAGCACCAAACACACTATCCATACCACCAACATCTTCGTCAATATCAAATTTCTGCTCTTCTTCACCAATTCCTTCCAATGCACCAATCTTATCAGGCTCATCAGTCGGTGCAGTTGAGGTAGTGGCTAGATTATACAAGACTATGGCCATAGACCCACCAGCTGAAGCTGAAGCTGAAGCTGAAGCTGATGCACACATATCAAGTTTTGAGCCACTAGGGACATTATCTGGATTGTCTGGATCTTCTTTGTCTTCATCCCTTTTCCTTAGGACTTCGTGTGGCCTACACCGATCTTCCCATCATGCTCTAACCTTCCCTATAACATCATCGAAAGTTTTCATAGCAGTTCTGAATCTGGTAAGTATCTTGTCATCACAGCCTTCTTGCCATTTACGAAAAATAGTGTTCTTCTCAACTAGTTCTTGGATTATTTACTCAAGGCGATCGTTCTTGTCCTTTAACTTCTCAATTTCCACTGTCTTAGTAGCATCAACATACATCATCTAATAGTCTCTTGATCTCAGCATGTTGTTTATCAATCGTCGCCTTCATAGCATTCATCTCGAGCTGATTCTTGATTAATGTATTGCGATTAGTAGTCATGAATTTCCCTTGACGTACAAACTGTGCCGCAAATTCCTCAAACTGATAAATGAGCATCGCAATCTTTTCCTTATCAGTCAACTCTACACCTTTCTTTCTTATAGGCTCTTTGTGAGGAACCTTGAACTGCTTCTAATGAGGTGGGAACTGTTTTTGACTGAACTGCTGTGGAAGTTGTCTGTTCGGCTTGAACAGGTTGTTCCTGAGCAACTAGGGGATTCTGTTGTGGTTCAGTTCGAAGCATATCTGCTACTTCAGTTTCAATGAACATCTCTTACTCAGCTACAAGAGTTTCACTTGGTTGCTCAACGGTCGGAACATCGGCTGATGACTGATCTGTACTAGCCTTTTTAGCCTTCTTGGTACCAACTGGCCTTTTACCCTTATTCTTATCAGACGCAAATATATCACTATCAACTTCGCCCGTCTTCTTTATCTTCCTGACTACCCACTCTCCTTTGTCGTTACGCACTTTCTCATACCTAGGTTCAGGTGGGGTGTCATCTGAATCTGACCCGTTGTCATTATCATCATCACCTTTATCATCTTTAGTCTCATCCTTAATTGTATTTTTCTTGTCATTATCATCATCACCATTAGCATCATCTCCACCTTCTTCAAATTTCAATAATCAGATATCCATTCATAGTTACTGTAGCAGATCCGTGTCTCAAAATAAAAAAATAATGTAGCATATTATAATCTACAAACTCATAAAAACAAAAAATCAATCATCGATAATCAATGTCCTCACAATATTCAAAACGGCAAAACAATACCACATTTACAAACCTAAAACTTAACTTATATCTCATTAGGATGAAGAATAGATCTTAAATCCATTTTTTTAAGTTATAAAATTTTAGGTGTTGAATTAGGGTTTTAGTTAAACGATGACGACATCGATGTTTGATTCGATTTTAGCATATTCAATAACAAAATGAGTTTCGATAATGATGACGTGAAGGTTTATACATCTGATGATGATGATTTTTTATAAACTAATGTTTCGTAAAATTGGGCAGCGTTTCGCTTAGGAACAGAGAAAATAAGGTTTTTGATTTGGGGGAGAATAGAAGAGAATGAAACGCAGCCCCCTTATTTATACACCCTCACCTATCGATAAGTATCAATTCTATCGATAGGTTTTGTTATATTGATACATCAACACAACCTTATTGATACACTTTATAGATGCACACCTATCGAAATAGACGTATTGATACACCATTCAATATACAGACCTACCTGTCGCAACCCCCGTCCCCTAACAACCCGGGATGGGCGGCTGCGGCCAGTTTCGGTGGTATCCAGGTGTTTATCATTTTGGCAGCGGAAATTACATCAGGACCGTAGTTAGGAAATATTTTATCAGAGTAAAATACCACACTTTTAATATATTAAACACATGGGAAAATCCCAAGTTTCAAGTACACACATTTTTATAGGGATAAACCCAATTTTATTTAACTAAAACATCTCTTTATTTTAGGTAACTTTATTACCACTTTTCCAAGCCTTCAGTGCTGTCCAACTGGCTTCTATTTGGCTTTCACATTTTAATCAAGTTACTTAAAACCATTGTACAGTATTGAGGGCAGTCACGCAATTACATTTGTTTCCATCTACTTTAATTACCACCCACGGTACTGTCAACCTGACTTGTAGTCATGTTACTCCTCGCAAGGTAGTAACAAATTTTGTATACAAAACCCCAACATACCGACGATAATTGTAGAATATAAATACTCAATCACTATTTAATATAATGTTAATCATATGAGGTTTTGTAAAAACAATTTGCAAAAAGGAGATTACTCACATTGTTGTCTTAGATTTTCCTTAGGGATTTCCTGGTGATTATCTATTAAATACACAAATGCACACGCGTTAGTACAATAACCCAATATTTACATTAGTAAAACCCTCCCCGAGACGGCATTCCAACGACTACGTAGGGCAGAACCACGACAGCCGTTACGGAACCCTGGATCAATCGGGCATCGTATCTAATATGTAACCGGGGTTATGATACTTACAACGAGGCAGAACTTCGTTATTTAGGGGGGTATTATGCCCAAAAATTATCTTTGCTATTCAGAATATTGAGAGAGAGAGAGATCGAGAGATGAACGAATTAAAACTAAGGCTGGAGGCCTCAAATTATAGGCGACCTTTAGACTTCCCTCGCAGCCTGCGAAGGACGTAGCCAAGGGCTACGCGGCCCATGTAGTAGGGGTAGTAGGGCCTAGCTTGGCCTGGTCATGGGGTAGGCTCGACAAATGGCGTGACACGTGGTACCTGGGGTGCGCCTGATCTCCCATCTGTCGCGGCCCGGGTAAGCCGAAGGCTTCGCCTTCGCGGCCCGCGACAGCCCATTAAAATTTGTTTTTACTTTAATTCTATTAAATTAAAGGTATTCGGGGTCCGTTTTCGCATACGAGGTGTACTTTATGACATATAGGGACATTTTAAAATATATTAGGGGTGTCAGAATGTTTTAGAGGGTTGTTATATCCTCCCCACCTTGTTTTAGAGCTCGCCCTCGAGATCTACTAGGATAGGTGCGGGTATTTCCTTTGCATTTCTGATTCAAGCTCCCATGTATACTATGGTCCTCTTTTGGAGTCCCATTTCACTTTGACTAGAACTAATCTCTTGTGCTTGAGGTTCTTAACTTTCCTGTCTTCAATCTGTAGAGGCCTTTCTACAAATTTTAACTGTTCATTTACCTCTATATCCTTAAGAGGTACCATCAGTGATTCATCAGCTAAGCACTTCTTGAGGTTAGATACATGAAATACATCATATATTCCTGCCATTTCTTCTGGCAGTTGTAGCTGATAGGCTACAGGTCCTATTCTTCTAATAATTTTAAAAGGTCCAATATACCTGGGGCTTAGCATTCCCCTTTTGATGAATCTTACCACTTCTTTCCAAGGAGAGACTTTCAATAACACTTTGTCTCCTACCTGAAATTCCAATGGCTTTCGTCTGTTATCAGCACAACTCTTTTGTCGGTCACGTGCTGCTTTCAATCGTTCCTTAACTTGAATGATCTTGTCTGTTGTTTTTTGTACTATCTCAGGTCCGGATAGTTGCTTTTCTCCAATTTCTGCCCAACAGACTGGTGTTCGGCACTTTCGTCCATAAAGTGCTTCGAATGGTGCAGCATTGATATTTGTGTGATAACTGTTATTATAAGAAAATTCTATCAATGGTAAGTGATCGTCCCAATTACCTCCGAAATCAATTACACAAGCTCTAAGCATGTCTTCCATTGTCTGAATTATCCTTTCACATTATCCGTCCGTTTGAGGATGATAAGCGGTGCTTAGATTCAACTTGGTTCCCATTGCTTTTTGGAAACTTGTCCAAAATGAGAGGTAAAACGACTATCTATGTCAGAAACAATTGATAAAGGAATTCCATGTAATGAAACTATTTCATTTACATACAACTTAGCTAATTGTTCCATACTGAAAGTTTCCTTCATTAGTAGGAAATGAGCTGACTTGGTTAGCCTGTCTACAATCACCCAGATTGTATCATTACCTTTTCTTGTTTTGGGAAATTTGGTAACAAAATCAATTGTTATCAATTCCCATTTCCAAACTGGCATTTCTAACTGCTGCAACAAACCTGAGGGTTTTTGATGTTCAGCTTTGAGTTGTTAACATGTTAAACACTTAGAAACATAAGCTGCTATATCCGTCTTCATTCCTATCCACCAGAAATTCTTTCTAAAATCCTGATTGTAACAACTCTTGTCAAAATTATTAATTCTTATTTTAATAATGCCCACTAGGAAACCCTAATTGAGACCCCCAAGCAGTATGGCAGGACCCATAATTTTTAGCACGATCAAAGCTAGGATCAGGACCCCCTAAAACTCAAGGGGGTATCCCCTAATGGATAATTATCTTTCAAAACAGTGTAAATCACAAATTTTCATTTAAGGTTGACTCACCAGGGCTATGTGGGACACGAGGCCACCCTAGCTAAAATAGGTGTGCCCCGCGTGTCGCGCCAGGATCCCTGGCAGCCTGCGCGACACGCGGGAGGGACTAATTTTCAGTATATATAGTAGGGGTTGGCACTTGCATGGGAAATCTGTTACGATGGAAAAATTAGTCACGTACGTTGAGATATTCGCTGTTTCATTAAAAAACATACACATTCACAAACCTCTGCCGCGACAACAGGGTATTAACTCGATCACTGCTATGATACAATGTCCGATCGATTGAAACCGATCCGATGGATGTTTAAGTGATGCCTGAATTCGGGCAATACTTTGTCATTCGTCGTGAGGGTTTTAATTTCGTGAGTTTATCGTAAATGTTGTACTAAGTTACTGACCTAGTTTCGTGTGCATTGTTATTTAACTAGGTTACGAGGCTAAATCAGTAGGCAAAGTTCTGTCCAACAAAACTTGCAATATGAGTCATTCTCTTTTTATTAAAATTATTTTACAATACCTCAAATTATTTTCCCGTTATATTTTACAGGGGGTAAGTCGTTATCTTAAATTACCGGCAGTAAGTGGGGTATTGTGCACATTACTATTACTCTCTCTCGTTTAGGTGGACGAACCTAAACAGAGATAATCATCATTATTGGGTGAAAGGACCCAATAGTGGTATGACCATCGTCACCAGGGGGTGTCACTGGACCAGATAATTATAAGATAGTGGCAATTGTAATCGCTCTTAGTCCTGTAATGTATAACGATGTGTCGTTTTGTGCAAAATGAATGACTCGCCAGTATTTCCCCACTGATAAAATCTTTTTAAACATGTTTCAGGTGATTTATTGTGAACCAGGAAAAGTGTCGTGTAGCACACCAGCTTGAAGAATATGGCACAGTAAATAAAATAAATAAACATGTTTTTGTAAAACAGGGATTTCCCAGTGAAATTCCTTATTGTAAATTACGGGGTTTGTCTCGAAAATGTGAAATAAAATAATCTGGCATTTTCAGTTTAAAGGATCCTGTTAATATTTCGGCTGCCAAATTAAATAATAATACCACGGGTTTCTGTCCCGCGGCTCGTGAAACGGGTAAAACCGGGCCGGGGGTCGTGACAGAAAAAGGTGGTATCAGAGCCACTGATTTAAGCTAATTAAGTATTTAGAAATACTTAATTTTTCAGATTGCCATTTTGTGATTCTGTGACAATTTAAATTAATAAATAAAATTTTAACTTAAATTTGTGTGTGTTTCTTCATGTGTGCTAACAGCATGAATGAACTGTCGGAGGCACTCTGAAACTTTACTATCCATACCACCGATATGGATAACACAGGAAACCCATCTGGCTACCAGGCGGATACTGAGGAACCACTAACATTCCAGGCCCAGGAGAAACCAAAGCCGAAAAAGAGGAGGTGAATCTTGGACTGGAAACGCGGACGTAGGAAGAAGCCAGCTGCCCAGAAGGTTAAAAAGACTGAGGATCCTAAAGACAAAGGGGAAAGGAAATTGGGGAAAGTTCCGGGCAAGCCCAGGAAATGCCACCATGGGAGGAGCTGGATCGCAAACTGGCGAATTGTGACCTCATCGGACCTGCCGATGAAAACCTCTTCAATTACCCCGCTGAATCACAACTTCCGGTTAATTTGGAACCTGCTATCCCAGATCCTTGTTAACCACCAACTTCTACCCGGAGAATTGGAGGAATGGTGGATGAATGACTGGCAGTTTCAGAATTTCATGAATAACCCCAACGTCTATTTTCCCCAGTTTGACCCTGAGCCTGCACCAAACCCACCTATGAGCACAGAAAACTTGGCTGAACTCCGCCACTATGGCGAGGAACTGGTGGATGCGGGAAATAGAATTCGGGAAGTGGGGGAGAAAATCACATGGAAGTACGACGAGAGGGAGCGTCGTTTCTGAAAGGCCGGTTAACTGTGGTTGTGTGTTTAATAATAATAAAATAATAATAATAAAAATATAATCATGTAAAATAACTCAAATAAAACTTTTGTAATATAACTGGTGTGTATCGATGCATACTAATATATATAAAAATATGAAAGTCGCAAAGTTAGCAATTTTGGCTATATGTGTTGACATGATTATGTGTGATTGCTTTATTGTGTTTGGTTGTTATTTATTTATTTTGTGCCAATAATTTATATATATATTGTTAATTATCGGATGGAACACGCCGTCAATGAGCCAGTTAACGAAGTTAACCAATCTGAGCAAAACAATGAGGATCACTTTCTTAATAGGCAAGATATAGAAAATATCCTTGCCCAGGGAATAGCCAATGCTATCCCGGCAATCGTCGCCACTGTTAAACACCCCATCGAACCTTCACAAGCAAACCACAGCAAACGCACGCACGATGATAATTTCAGTAACAGTGTTAACGGAGGCGGCAACATTGACAACAACGTGATTCAAGCCCCAATACTTAAGAAAATGAAAGTTGCAACACCTGGTTGCACTTATAAAGAATTTCTTGCCTGTAAACCTGTTGAATTTGCAGGAAATGAAGGGGCGATTGCTGCGCTGCGTTGGTTGGAAAAGACCGAGGCAGTAATTAAAATAAGTAAATGTGCCGAGGAAGATAAAGTCATGTATGCTTCTCACCTTTTCAAGGAAGAGGCATTAGAATGGTGGAATACGGTGTTACAAGCCAAGGGAAGTGACATGGATTATGCCTTGAATTGGGAAGAATTTAAGCAATTGGTGGAAAGGAAATTCTGCCCCAAATATGAAAAGGAACAAATGGCGAATAAGTTCCTGAGCCACCAAATGGTGGATGTTGACAGTCGAGGGTATACTTTGAAATTCTTTGAATATGCCAGGATTATACCAACTCTGTCTTCGCCAGAACCAATACTTATTTCTCGCTATATTTGGGGTCTAATTAGCGAGATTCGGGATATCGTCAAGGCTGCGAGACCCCGCACAATTAATGATGTGGTGGAATTAGCCAACACCTTGACCGACGGGCTGGTACGTACGCAAGAAGAAAACAGGAAGAAGGAATTGGCTCAGAAAATCACCCAAGGATTCCGTGGGGGTAATACTAGTAGCAACTTCAAGAAAAGAGGAACTGGGAAATCCTCCACCCCGCCATTTTGTAGTACCTGTAAAAGAAAGCATTTTGGGAAATGCAGAAGGTATTGCAATTTCTGCAATAGACCGGGGCACCCAGAAGAAGAATGCAGGAGGAAGAAGTCAACGATTTGCTACAACTGCGGCGAAACAGGGCATTTCAGGCCTGACTGCCCGAAATTAGTCAAGCCAGCCGATAACAAGGCCAAACCTGCTGAAGGAACTAATAAGAAGAACGCAAGAGCCTTCTAGCTGACCACGCAGGAAGCTGATCTGATTCCGAATGTAATAGCTGGTACGTTTCTGGTCCACGACATTTATGCGAAAGTATTATTTGACTCTGGTGCAAACCAAAGTTTTATAAATACTTCATTCTGCCAAGCTCTTAAGCTACTCTTAACCAAACTTAGGCAGATTTATACGGTAGAAACAGCAGATGGTAATTCTGTTAACATAGATAAGGTTCTTCAAGAAGGGAAGATAGAACTTTCAGGCTACAAATTTTCTGCAAACCTACTACCTATGAATTTAGCTGGATTCGATGTCGTGCTAGAAATGGATTGGTTAGTAGCCAACCATGCTCAAATCCTCTGCGATAAGAACTCCATAGAAATCCATACACCCGCTAGGAGAAATAATTAGGATTACAGGAGATAAGCCGCGAAGGCCAATGAAGTTTATTTCAGTAATGAAAGTTGCTATTTATGAACGAAAGCAAGGAATAGTGTATATGATTTCAGTAATCATTAACACTAAAGGTAAGGAACTTAAGGAAATTCCAATAGTATCAGAATACCCAGATGTATTCCCAGAAGAACTACCAGGATTACCACCAGATAGGGAAGTAGAGTTTAGAATTCATCTAATTCCTGGAACTACACCAATAGCCAAGGCACCCTATCGGTTAGCACCCACCGAAATGTTAGAATTGAAAAAGCAGTTAAATGAATTGCTATGTAAAGGATTCATACAACCTAGTTCATCCCCTTGGGGAGCACCAGTGTTGTTTGTGAAAAAGAAAGATGGTACAATGAGAATGTGTATCGATTATAGGGAATTGAATAAGGTTACAATTAAGAATCGATACCCATTACCTAGGATTGATGATCTTTTCGATCAACTTCAGGGAGCTAGATATTTTTCTAAGATAGACTTGCACTCCGAATACCATCAATTGAAAGTACAAGAAGAAGACATACCTAAAACTGCTTTCAGAACTTGGTATGGGCACTACGAGTTTACAGTCATGCCATTTGGATTAACAAATGCTCCTGCAACATTTATGGACATGATGAATAGAATCTGTAAACCGTATTTGGATAAATTTGTAATTGTCTTTATCGACGACATACTTATTTATTCCAAAAGACAGGACGAGCATTGTGAGCACCTACATGCACTTTTAACTTTGTTAAGAAAAGAAAATCTTTACGCCAAATTCTCGAAGTGTGAATTTTGGCTACAGGAGGTGCAATTTTTAGGACACATGGTGAATCACGAAGGTTTTCACGTAGATCCTTCCAAAATAGAAGCGATCACAAATTGGAAGGTCCCGCAATCAGCAACCGAAGTTAGAAGTTTTCTAGGATTAGCTCGTTATTATAGATGCTTCATTAAGGATTTTTCTAAGATAGCTGTTCCATTAACTAAGTTAACTTGTAAAGCAGTCAAGTTTGAATGGGGACCTAGGCAAGAAGAGGCCTTTAAGATTTTAAAGAAAAAGTTAACAAACGCCCCAATTCTTGCCTTACCCGAAGGAACAGAAGATTTTGAAATTTACTGTGATGCTTCTAAGTTAGGTTTAGGACGTGTGCTAATGCAACGCAAAAAGGTAATTGCGTATGCATAAAGACAGTTGAAAAAGCACGAGGAAAATTATACGACTCATGACTTAGAATTAGGAGCAATAATTTTTGCCCTTAAGATTTGGAGACATTATCTGTACGGAAGTAAGTTTACTGTCTATACGGATCATAAAAGTTTAAGGTACATATTTGGGCAAAAAGAATTAAACATGAAGCAAAGAAGATGGATGGAAATTCTAAGTGATTACGACTGTGATATTCAATATCACGAAGGAAAGGCAAATGTAGTAGCAGATTCCCTAAGTCGTAAGTATCATGAAAAACAAAGACGAGTTCGTGCTCTTAGATTAAATCTCCGATTAGATTTAATGGAAAAATTGAAGAATATACAGGAGACAACAATCAAGGATTATGCTGAAGGAATGAAAGGGCGAATAAAAGAATTAGAGCAAGGGACTTATGGACTTTGGAGATTCCACAAGAAAAGGATTTGGGTACCTAAGCAAGGGAATTTAAGAGATAAGATTTTAGAGGAAGCCCATAAATCTAGATATACCATACACCCTGGTAATAATAAGATGTACCAAGATTTAAGAAATAACTTCTGGTGGATAGGAATGAAAAAGGACGTAGCTAGATATGTATCTAAGTGTCTAACTTGTTCGCAAGTTAAGGCAGAACATCAGAAACCTTCTGGGTTACTCCAACAATTAGAAATGACTGTATGGAAATGGGAACTAATCACAATGGATTTTGTTACTAAGTTACCCAAAACCAGGAAAAGTAACAACGCGATTTTGGTAATTGTGGATCGATTAACCAAATCAGCTCTTTTTCTGCCAATGAATGAGACCTTTAGCATGGAAAGGTTAGCAAAGTTATACGTAGACGAGGTAGTATCCTTACATGGAGTTCCACACTCCATAGTATCAGATAGGGATAGTCGTTTCACTTCACATTTCTGGACAAGTTTCCGAGAAGCAATGGGAACCTGACTGAATTTAAGTACTGCATACCATCCCCAAACAGACGGACAGAGTGAAAGGACGATCCAAACCCTGGAAGACATGCTCAGAGCATGTGTAATAGATTTTGATGGAAACTGGGATGACACCTACCCTTAATCGAATTCTCCTATAACAATAGTTATCATGCAAGCATCGAAGCTGCCCCATTCGAAGCACTGTATGGACGAAGGTGTAGAACTCCAGTTTGCTGGGCAAAAATAGGAGAAAGCCAATTGTCAGGTCCCGAGAATGTACAAGAAACCACTGACAAGATAACTCAAATCAAGGAAAGACTAAAGACGGCTTAATCTCAGGACCAGACATTATTTAGACCCAAACTTTGACGAGATTTTGAAAACTTTGAAGGTTCAAAACCTTATAATGAATCATCCTAGAACAGATGACTAGTTTTCAATGCAGATTCGAAATTTATGTTCTCATTGTGGTTGTTGCCTAAAGATAGGCAACGGTATTGTTTTATGACTAAACGCAAGTAAACTCGCGTTAGGGTCCCAGGAAGGTTATAGACTAGGTTAAAACATTACTAATAACCTAATTCCCTATAACCATGAGCTATGATACCAACTTTTCTGTCACACCCCGACCACGAAAATCAACAAATCGTGGCGGAAACATCGGGGAGTGTTGTAACAGAATCATTGTTTCATAACACATGGATTGAGGTTTTGTTTTATTGAATTAAATGTATTACATTACATTGAAATTAGAAACAAAACATGAACAAATAGACTTTCATTGTTATTAAGTCACTAAGGCCTCGTCCGTTCCTATGTGAGTATGCATCAATATCATCATCAAACATCACCAACTATGGTACCTGAAACACATGTGAAAATACGTCAGCATAAAAATGTCGGCGAATACATAGGATTTTATGAGAGTGTCAGATCCATGGCTAGTTTACATGTTGCAATACTTAATTAAAAATTTGGTTTTGAAAAGTATAGTATTGCGACATATTTAACCAACTCAAATCAAGTTGGTTATACTTTATAAAATCGCATAGCCATGATTCTTAACCCAAAATATTTATTTATATAAACCCAAATTGTAAATCGTTTTTGAAAAAAAACACGAATGTTTTATATTATTAGAAAAACCTAGTAATATAACTTTGTTTTGATAACCTTGCTCAAGTGATCTTAGATAACGCAACGATATATAATGTGTTAAAAGCACTTATATATAGGAAGTACCAGCGGCGTATCCACCATGCTTTTAACACATTACACCCGCCCCGTTAACTAATCATTTCCCTAACCCAACAGTTCAAACATATTCAAAAGGTTCACATAAATCAAACAGTTACAAACGATTCACATAAATCAAAGAGTTACAAACGGTTCACACAAATCAAACAGCTACAAACGGTTCACATAAATCAAACAGCTTCAAACGGTTCACATAAATCAAACGGCCTCAAACGGTTCACACAATCAATCAGTTTCAAATGGTTCAAACAGTTCAAAATGTAAAACAATGTGTCCATATGCTGGATGAATATATGCAACAAAATGTAATATATAAAAATCAATGTGCTAGCATGCTAAGTGAACATACATAGCAAAACATAATGAAATCATGTACTATATTGATCCCCTTTGGCGGCCCTGTACTTATGGTGCGACTTTCTTCGCTCGTTGAGACGGGTGTGTGTAAAGTATATAAATATTCAAAGAATAAAAATAGAGACAATGAGAGTGATATATCTTCAATGGTTAATTCTTATTAAACAAAGAAGAAGGGATCGATCCGATAATAAACTCGAATCTAAAGGAAAAGATTCATTTTCTCTACAAAAGGAAAAGATTCCTTTTTACTAGAATATTTCTTTCTTGCTTTTTCCCATATGAATCTTTTCTTTTGAAGCCTTTTTCATAGAAAATATTTAATGTGTTAATAAGATATATTATCTTATTAACATAATTCTTTGACTATATATCTTGTATACTCCATAATGTCCCGCTGACATTTTGATGCTTGAAACCTTGTCGTGATCTTTCATCAAAGAATTTAGAAGCTTCAATATTTAGTGCTTCTAGGACGGTTCGTCGGTCGGTTCGTGTTAACGGAATTAATTCTAAGTACCTTAAACTATTTTTAACAACAAATACAATAAAGTTTCATAACATACTATATATGTACTAATGAACATAACAATCATATGATATAAAATCATGAAAAACACGAAAGTAACAAGTAGGCACATGTGTATCACCCCAAAACAGTTTGAAAAACAGTAAAATAGGGAACTATGTACTCACTTGAGGATGCTTAGAAGTCTTGAATAACAACCAAGCAAGCTAGAGGGATCACGGAAATCAAACGGCACCTAATATAGGTAACTATGTTAATAAACCGGACCTAAATCGGAGGATTGGATAAAATGAGGTTTCGTAAACCAAATGAGTGTAGGGACTCATGTAATATGGTTTAACAAAGCCTACATTCTAAAACGAAACCTAACCTAAGTGCTTACGACCCATTAGGACTCGTTAAGGTAGCTTACGCCACTTTAACGCGTCGTTCGCGTAAAACGCGTTCGGACCGCCTAACTAGTCCTATGAAAAGTATTATATGCCTTAACATGTCTAATAATGTTACCTAATTATTTTAGATGCCAAAATTTATGTTTCATATGCTTAAAATGAATTTATGCGTAAAAAGGGCATTTTGGTCATTTTCCTAAGGCATATAAATTACCTATCATACAACTAACTAAAAGAAGTGACCATAAGGTATAACCTCGGAAGGTTATTCCCTATACAACTATGGTCACAATAAATGCTTGGTCGGATCCTAATGATCGACCAAACGGGTCGGGTTCGAAAGTCTAAGCGGTTGTTTAGACCGCTTATCTTACGACCCTATATAAGCACTTAAACTAAAAGCGATGAGTTAAACATGTTAAAACATGTTTAACGAAGTTAGAAAACAAGTTTGATATCAAAACAAAAGGTTATGATACCCAATAATAGTTTGGTTGCAAAATACGCATGAATACGTATTTTGACCGAAACTATGACTCGTCACTACACCTAATCAACGTGGTAATCAGTAGGTATAGTCACAAGGGACTATAATCATCATGATTACGCTCATGTTGCAAAGTTCAAACGAACTTCGTGTTGACCATAGACTGGTCAAAGAAGAAAGTTAAACAATGTTTGACTTTTACGCTTAAAACGCATAAAAACATGAAAGAATACATACAAAGAGTCCAAGCTAGAAGAACTTGATCTAAATACTCAGGTATGAAGCATAAAGCTTCAACTTAGAGCATAAAATTAGATCAAGGTGTGAGGAAAATGGAATGAGAGCTTGGGTATTTATAGATTTCAGAGAACCGTTAGGATCGTTTCTCGCAAATCGTGCTTTGATCTTGACCTTACAAGTGGGCACATGGTTTTCAAAACCATGGGGATACTTAAAACCATCAAATTCTAGCCCATAGAGTGCAAAACGTTGGGTTAAAACCATCAAAACCTCAAAAATGGACCAAGTTCAATGTATCTGGCAGAAATTTCAAAAATGTTCCCTGCACTTGTAAAACTTGATTTTTGGCACTTTTAATCCCCGTTAACCTCATTTCAAGGCTCTAAAATAAAGTTAAAGTATAGGGAACTTGAAATGTGCTCAAAAATATCTCAGATGTCGGTTCGTTTGGTCGTACGGTTGCGTTGTTAGTTAATTACGACGGAAATCGTAACGAACGTAAAAACAATCCAAATTACGCGACGAATGGAATTTTATCATGCCAATCACTAAAATAAAGTATTTTAATGATTACATAAATTTTTGGATGTCCGAATTTATTCAGAACGTAAGATATGCGCGAAAATGCAAACTTATGCACTTTTTGACGCTTTTAGTCCCTATTGATCAATAAAATTTATATTTAGCATACTGAATTCTTCAAAGCCTATTTCTAAGCTATGTAAAGGGTACTTAGGGCATATTTAACTTATGATCGTGTTCCAAAATATTCGTTACAGTACGAATCGGCATACTTTCGCAGTTTGTCGAAATTAGTCCCTGTAAGCGAACAAACTTGATTTCGGCATACCAAACCCTCCAAAACTTATTTCTAAGTTATCTAAAGGTTATTTAAGGTATGTTAAGCCTATGTCACTGTTCCGGAGTGTTTGTTGCATTAAACTGGTTATATTTACGTATCAGTTTGCTTATAACTTTCCAGAAAGCGATTTAAACCTTGATATCGAACATGAATTGATATGTGCACAGGATACACATATTTATACAAATCCCAAGCATGAAACACAATATTTCATTGATTTGGTATTTATTTGATGGTCGCAGAGGCACGGGTGTCACAGTCTCCCCTACTTTAGGAAATTTCGTCCCGAAATTTATTCGTAGGAGTCTGTCTTTGATTTTGTGTTAAATAACCACCAAAGATATACAAGGCATAATCCTGTCATTTCCTCAACGGACATTCTTTAGAAACAAAAATGAACGGACGGAGTCATTTTAAATGGGTGCTTCCTTAGGAATGGAAATGATGGAATAAACAAAAGGATATTCATTTTCCTCAACGGACATTCTTCAGAAATGAAAATGAATGGGCGGAGTTATTTTCAACGGGTATTCTTCATAAATGGAAATGAAGGATTAATTAAAAAGGATATTCATTTCCTCAACGGACATTCTTCAGAAATGAAAATGAACGGATGGAGTCATTTTCAACGGGTATTCTTCAGAAATGGAAATGAACAGAATAACAAAAGGATATTCATTTTCTCAACGAACATTCTTCAGAAACGAAAATGAACGGACGGAGTCATTTTCGACGGGTGCTTCATCAGAAATGGAAATGAATAGAGTTAACTCAAAAGGATATTCATTTCCCTCAACGGACATTCTTCAGAAACGAAAATAAACGGACGGGGTCATTTTCAACAGGTGCTTCATCAGAAATGGGAATGAATAGAAGTAACTCTAGACATGTGACAAAACTTGATGTGGTTTCTGTGCACTGAATTCCATAATTATGTATGCATCCATAATTTCGTAATTCCTTGCACAGTCCGCACAGTGTATTTCATAATGTGAAAGGGATAGAATTTGAACAAGCTTGAGACAACTTTGATTGGGTCAACACATAAACACATAAGCACATAATTAATTTGTTATTATTTTGTTAACTTGACGCTGATTTGAACATGGGTATTCAAGGTATACTAGGAACCCAGTCGATGGACTTCAACGTCCTCAAGAATCTATCTGAAAAGACAGGATGATCTTCCAAAAATTCAATTTTTGATTACAAGGAATCATAACATTTGAATTAATGTACACAACAATTAAGGACTTACGGAAATACCCTTAGGTACCCTATTAGGATTTATAGTGGTATTTTGGGTATACGTCCAGAGTTGTAACTTGCGCCTTGTACTTCGTTTTCCTTGGAAGAAATGGGTACTTAGGATTTTCGTGGAAACGCAAGAGATCATAAAATGGAAGAGTTTTGGGAGTAGTCTGTTCTTCAAGGAATACAATTCCTTGATTGTCAGTATTGTAGGGGATATGTTGTTTATACATGCAACCACATGAATACATTGCAATGTAAATCAAATATTTATTTATAAACAACATCAACAACTGTTTCATAGACCTTGACAAAAAAAAAGAAAATAATACATAAAGCTTGATTATTTCTAAATAGCGTTGTCTTCCAATCGGTCAGATGCTCATCCCTGCGCTGGATTTGCATTAGCAAGCTTTGGGCATTTCCTTCGAAAATGGCCCATCTCACCACAGTTGAAGCAAGAACCTTGTAGAAAATGAGCTTGAGCAGGATTGTTGCCAGCTTGATTTGGTGCAGCTGCAGCTGGGCAAACTCTTGTTGTATGGCCTATAAGTCCACAAGTTTGACATTTGCGGCACTTTACATTGGCATGATGGTGAAGGCTACATTGGTTGCACAAGGGTGCTGTTCCGTTGTATGGCTTCCTAGCAGGGGGTTGAGCTGGTTGGTTGGGGATGGCTTGATCATTGTGAGCAACCACGGCGAAGTTCTGAGAAGCCTTTCGCTTCTTTGACTTCTTGGAGGATTCAGTCTGCTCATCCTTCGGTTTTGATTCTTCGATCGGTTTCTTATCACCCTTTTGAATTGATTCTTCGATCGGTTTCTTATCACCCTTTCGAAAAAGTTTACCTTTCCTGATCTGAGATTCAGTCAAGGTAGCGGATAGCTCAATGGCCTGTCTAACTGTAGTGGCGTTGCTACCAGTCACAATGTCCTGTACTTAGTCAGGGAGGCCATCAATGTATTTTTCGATTACCTTATCCAAAGGCGTGACCATGTTCGGCATAACAGACTTAACTCCTCATAACGGTCCATGTAGGCTCGATGCTCACCGCTATCTTGCTTAAGATTGTCGAATTCCCTTTCCAATGCTCTAATCTCATGACGAGGACAGAATTCCCTCATCATTAGAGCTCGAAGCTCTTCCCATGTTTGAGCCAGTGCCACATCGGCACCCCTGTCCCTCATCTCACCATTCTACCATGTTAAGGCTCGTTTCTCAAAAACACTGGGTGCGAACTCTATCTTTCGCTCGTTTGAATATTGAACATGTCTGAAGGTGCTCTCTAGACTCTCGAACCATTGTAGAAGTGCAGTCGCTCCTTGAGACCCAGAAAATTTTGATGGCTGGGCAGAGTTGAATGTCTTGAAGTTGCATGGAGCATTATTGTTGTTGAGGGCTAGGTTATATTGAGCAATGATGTTTGGGATTGCAGCAGCCATTTACTACGTAATAATAGCTGCCAGCTCTTCATTAGGTACCTGATTATCGCGTCGGGGAGGCATTCTAAAAGGGGAAACAAGAGAGAAAACAAATGAAATAGCATTGGGTAAGGATGTTACAATTACCGACCAAAAGGCATGGGTGATGGTCATTTGTTCGAACCACGAAGCAAACAAACGACGCACAAAAGCTGAATCAAAGTAAATAGGTCCTCATAATGTATCGCGAAGACATGCTCTCCTATAAGTGGACACTCACCCCAAGAGTTCCCAGGTAAGAGTGACTGGTCCGATACTGCGGATTTGTACGAACACTCTAGCCTTAGACAGAAGACTCAGGGTATAGGCACCCACCCTTCCAGTTTGCACGTGTTCACATTATTTAGACCCAAACTTTCACGAGATTTTGAAAACTTTGAAGGTTCAAAACCTTATAATAAATCATCCTAGAAGAGATGACTAGTTTTCAATGTGGATTCGAAATTTATGTTCTCATTGTGGTTGTTGCCTAAAGATAGGCAACGGTATTGTTTTATGACTAAACGCAAGTAAACTCGCGTTAGGGTCCTAGGAAGGTTATAGACTAGGTCAAAACATTACTAACAACCTAATTCCCTATAACCATGAGCTCTGATACCAACTTTTCTGTCACACCCCGACCACGAAAATCAACAAATCGTGGCGGAAACATCGGGGAGTGTTGTAACATAATCATTGTTTCATAACACATGGATTGAGGTTTTGTTTTATTGAATTAAATGTATTACATTACATTGAAATTAGAAACAAAACATGAACAAATAGACTTTCGTTGTTATTAAGTCACTAAGGCCTCGTCCGTTCCTATGTGAGTATGCATCAATATCATCATCAAACATCACCAACTATGGTACCTGAAACACATGTGAAAATACGTCAGCATAAAAATGCCGGCGAGTACATAGGATTTTATGAGAGTGTCAGATCCATGGCTAGTTTACATGTTGCAATACTTAATTAAAAACTTGGTTTTGAAAAGTATAGTATTGCGACATATTCAACCAACTCAAATCAAGTTGGTTATACTTTATAAAATCTCATAGCCATGATTCTTAACCCAAAACATTTATTTATATAAACCCAAATTGTAAATAGTTTTTGAAATAAAACTCAAATGTTTTATATTATTAGAAAAACCTTGTAATATAACTTTGTTTTGATAACCTTGCTCAAGTGATCTTAGATAACGCAACGATATATAATGTGTTAAAAGCACTGATATATAGGAAGTACCAGCTGCGTATCCACCATGCTTTTAACACATTACACCCGCCCCGTTAACTAATCATTTCCCTAACCCAACGGTTCAAACAGATTCAAACAGTTACAAACGGTTCACATAAATCAAACAGTTACAAACGGTTCACATAAATCAAACAGCTACAAACGGTTCACATAAATCAAACAGCTTCAAATGGTTCACATAAATCAAACGGCTTCAAACGGTTCACATAATCAATCAGTTTCAAACGGTTCAAACAATTCAAAATGTAAAATAATGTGTCCATATGCTGGATGAACATATTCAACAAAATGTAATATATAAAAATCAATGTGCTAGCATGCTAAGTGAACATACATAGCAAAACATAATGAAATCATGTACTATGTTGGTCCCCTTTGGCGGCCCTGTACTTATGGTGCGACTTTCTTCGCTCGTTGAGACGGGTGTTTGTGAAGTATATAAATATTCAAAGAATAAAAATAGAGACAATGAGAGTGATATATCTTCAATGGTTAATTCTTATTAAACAAAGAAGAAGGGGTCGATCCGAGAATAAACTCGAATCTAAATGTCACCCCCTGGGCCAAACCAGGGGGTAAACTCACAAGAAAAACTCTATATGAAAGAATAATACTTTACAAAGATACACTTAATTCCTTCGTAGGAATCATGTATATATAGAGAAATTCAAGATCATATCTCAATTGTAATTGGATGATGGAAAGTTGGTATGTGTGCCCATCCATTATTTTAATGTGGCTTATCTTCTTTTGTCACAAACTGGTTCCTTTACTTTTCTGATGAATCCTTCAACATTTGAGAATATATATTTTCTGATGAAATGCTTTATCAAAAGGAAAAGATTCCTTTTCCTTTTCTGGTGATTTCTTTTCTAAAGGAAAATATTCATTTTCTCTACAAAAGGAAAAGATTCCTTTTTACCAGAATGTTTCTTTCTTGCTTTTTCCCATATGAATCTTTTCTTTTGAAGCCTTTTTCATAGAAAATATTTAATGTGTTAATAAGATATATTATCTTATAAACAAAAATTCTTTGACTATATATCTTGTATACTCCATAATGTCCCGCTGACATTTTGAAGTCTTGAAACCTTGTCGTGATCTTTCATCAAAGAATTTAGAAACTTCAATATTTAGTGCTTCTGGGACGGTTCGTCGGTCGGTTCGTGTTGACGGAATTAATTCTAAGTACCTTAAAATATTTTTAACAACAAATACAATAAAGTTTCCTAACAGTCACCCCCCTATTTGTTGTTAAAAATATAATCAATGCATTTATACTTAGAAATAACAAATAAACTTGCTGAAGATGTATCTTTCTTTTCTTCTTGGCACGTTATCATGTAGGCAACTTTTTAGTGATATTCGTTGATTGTATCTTCATTGGCATGAAAGTTTATTTGGCAAACGTCCGACCTTTTATGGATGATCATCTGATTGTATTTCATTTGTCGTTAAAATTCTTCACCTCGATTTATACTTCCACCTAAATGTAAGCATTATATCTTGTATCCCTACCTACTAGGATATAAGTGTCTTCTAACAAATATAGGATAAGTGTTTAGGCTGTCGATTGATGAGGCTTAAAAAAATAACGAATCATGCAAGCTATAAAAAATGATCTTGAACCGTTGAGGTTTTTTTTTTTCGGATCAGAATTTCTGATAAATCTGATGAAATTTCTGATAAAACCGAAAAAAAAAATTTTTGTTTTTTTTAACAGAAAATCTGATGTTTTCTGATAAATTCTGATGAAATAATCAGAAAATCTGAAAAAAAAAAATTTAACAGAATTTCTGATGGAATCTGATAGATTCTGATAAAAATATGATAAAAAATCAGAAAAACTGAAAAAAAAATTTAAGAAAAAAAAATGACATCATCAGAAATTCTGATGACCTCATCAGAAAATCTGACGAATGCATCAGAAAATCTGATTTTTTTTTTGAGATGAGAGGGAATAAGTAAGGAAAAGAGATATTACTTACACATATTTTTCTGGTGGAAATCTAAGTACATGTTCTTTTCTTCAAGGAATATTTTGTGAAAACTTTTTAAAGATAATAATTATGAATATGTTTTCTAAAGTTTGACACAGTTTTTTTTTATTAATCTCTTTTTATCATTATCATTCCTTTTTTTTTGAAGATTAACTAACCAGAATTTGGAGTTATTTCATTAAATAAGATACGAACAAACTTTCTTTTATCAGAAACTCTCTTTTTAGATGTCAAAATTTTTCTTTCTGATAAACTAAAGTTCATTTATCTTTATTTAACTCCCTTTTTTTTGTTTTAAAATCCTTTTTCTACACCTCTTTTTATACAAAAAAAAATACTAATAGAGATAATAATAATAATAATAATAATAATAATAATAATAATAAAAGCAATAATAAAAGTAATGAAAAATAACAGAAAAAAATAACTGTACTACATACTTTATTTTTTTTATCTGCAAAAAAAAATTCTTTTTACCTTTAACAGATCATGAATATACGTCTCTTACAGGAGCAATGGATCTTGGAAATAATTTATCCAATCTGCTCTGATACCACTTGTTGGTCCCCTTTGGCGGCCCTGTACTTACGGTGCGACTTTCTTCGCTCGTTGAGACGGGTGTTTGTGAATTATATAAATATTCAAAGAATAAAAATAGAGAACTGAGAGTGATATATCTTCAATGGTTAATTCTTATTAAACAAAGAAGAAGGGGTCGATCCGAGAATAAACTCGAATCTAAATGTCACCCCCTGGGCCAAACCAGGGGTAAACTCACAAGAAAAACTCTATATGAATGAATAGTACTTTACAAAGACACACTTAATTCCTTCGTAGGAATCATGTATATATAGAGAAATTCAAGATCATATCTCAAATGTAATTGGATGATGGAAAGTTGGTATGTGTGCTCATCCATTATTTTAACGTGGCTTATCTTCTTTTGTCACCAACTTGTTCCTTTACTTTTCTGATGAATCGTTCAACATTTGAGAATATATATTTTCTGATGAAATGCTTTATCAAAAGAAAAAGATTCCTTTTCATTTTCTAGTGATTTCTTTTCTAAAGGAAAGATTCATTTTCTCTACAAAAAAGGAAAAGATTCCTTTTTACCAGAATATTTCTTTCTTGCTTTTTCCCATATGAATCTTTTCTTTTGAAGCCTTTTTCATAGAAAATATTTACTGTGTTAATAAGATATATTATCTTATTAACATAATTCTTTGCCTATATATCTTGTATACTCCATAATGTCCCACTGACATTTTTATGTCTTGAAACCTTGTCGTGATCTTTCATCAAAGAATTTAGAAGCTTCAATATTTAGTGCTTCTGGGACGGTTCGTCGGTCGGTTCGTGTTGACGGAATAAATTCTAAGTACCTTAAACTAGTTTTAACAACAAATACAATAAAGTTTCGTAACATACTATATATGTACAAATGAACATAACAAGCATATGATATAAAATCATGAAAAACACGAAAGTAACAAGTAGGCACATGTGTATCACCCCAAAACAGTTTGAAAAACAGTAAAATAGGGAACTATGTACTCATTTGAGGATGCTTAGAAGTCTTGAATAACAACCAAGCAAGCTAGAGGGATCACGGAAATCAAACGGCACCTAATATAGGTAACTATGTTAATAAATCGGACCTAAATCGGAGGATTGGATAAAATGAGGTTTCGTAAACCAAATGAGTGTAGGGACTCATGTAATATGGTTTAACAAAGCCTACATTCTAAAACGAAACCTAACCTAAGTGCTTACGACCCATTACGACTCGTTAAGATAGCTTACGCCACTTTAACGCGTCATTAGCGTAAAACGCGTTCGAACCGCCTAACTAGTCCTATGACAAGTATTTTATGCCTTTACATGTCTAATAATGTTGCCTAATCAGTTTAGATGCCAAAATTTATGTTTTATATGCTTAAAATGAATTTATGCGTAAAAAGGGCATTTTGGTCATTTTCCTAAGGCATATAAATTACCTATCATACAACTAACTAAACGAAGTGACCATAAGGTATAACCTCGGAAGGTTATTCCCTAAACAACTATGGTCACAATAAATGCTTGGTCGGGTCCTAATGATCGACGAAACGGGTCGGGTTCGAAAGTCTAAGCGATTGTTTAGACCATTTATCTTACGACCCTATATAAGCACTTAAACTAAAAGCGATGAGTTAAACATGTTAAAACATGTTTAACGAAGTTAGAAAACAAGTTTGATATCAAAACAAAAGGTTTTGATACCCAAGAATAGTTTGGTTGCAAAATACGCATGAATACGCATTTGACCGAAACTATGACTCGTCACTACACCTAATCAACGTGGTAATCAGTAGGTATAGTCACAAGGGACTATAACCATCGTGATTACGCTCACGTTGCAAAGTTCAAACGATCTTCGTGTTGACCATAGACTGGTCAAAGCAGAAAGTCATACACTGTTTGACTTTTACGCTTAAAACGCATAAAAACACGAAAGAATACTTAGAAAGGGTCTAAGCTAGAAGAACTTGATCTCAATACTTAGGTATGAAGCATAAAGCTTCAACTTAGAGTATAAAATTAGATCATTCGGAGAACCGTTAGGATCGTTTCTCGCAAATCGTGCTTTGATCTTGACCTTACAAGTGGGCATATGGTTTTCAAAACCATGGGAATACTTAAAACCATCAAATTCCAGCCCATAGAGAGCAAAATATTGGGTTAAAACCATCAAAACCTCAAAAATGGACCAAGTTCAATGTATCTGACAGAAATTTTAAAAATGGTCCCTGCACTTGTAAAACTTGATTTTTGGCACTTTTAAGCCCCGTTAACCCCATTTCAAGGCTCTAAAATAAAGTTAAAGTATAGGGAAGTTAAAATGTGCTAAAAAATATCTCGGATGTCGGTTCATTTTGTCGTACGGTTGCGTTGTTTGGTTAATTACGACGGAAATCGTAACGAACGCAAAAACTATCCAAATTACGCGACGAATGGAATTTTATCATGTTAATCACTAAAATAAAATATTTTAATGATTACATAAATTTTTGGATGTCCGGATATATTCAGAACGTAAGATATGCGCGAAAATGCAAACTTATGCACTTTTTGACGCTTTTAGTCCCTATTGATCAATAAAGTTTATTTTTAGCATACTGAACCCTTCAAAGCCTATTTCTAAACTATGTAAAGGATATTTAGGGCATATTTAACTTATGATCAACTTCTGGAATGTTCGTTACACTACGAATCGGCATACTTTCGCAGTTTGTTGAAATTAGTCCCTGTAAGCGAATAAACTTGATTTGGGCATACCAAACCCTCCAAAACTTATTTCTTAGTTATGTAAAGGTTATTTAAGGTATGTTAAGCCTATGTCAGTGTTCCGGAGTGTTTGTTGCATTAAACTGGTTATATTTACGTATCAGTTCGCTTATAACCTTCCAGAAAGCTATTTATACATGAATTGATATGTGCACATGATACACATATATATACAAATCCCAAGCATGAAACACAATATTTAATTAATTTGGTATTTGTTTTATGGTCGCAGAGGCACACGTGTCACAATAGTGGTATGACCATCGTCACCAGGGGGTGTCACTGGACCAGATAATTATAAGATAGTGGCAATTGCAATCGCTCTTAGTCCTGTAATGTATAACAATGTGTCGTTTTGTGCAAAATGAATGACTCACCAGTATTTCTCCGCTGAAAAAATCTTTTTAAACATGTTTCAGGTGATTTACTGTGAACCAGGAAAAGTGTCGTGTAGCACACCAGCTTGAAGAATGTGGCTCAGTAAATAAAATAAATAAACATGTTTTTGTAAAACATGGATTTCCTAGTGAAATTCCTTTATTGTAAATTATGGGGTTTGTCCCGAAAATGTGAAATAAAATAATCGGACATTTTCAGTTTAAAAGATCCTGTTAATATTCCTGCTTCCAAATTAAATAATAATACCACGGGTTTCTGTCCCGCGGCTCCTGAAACGGGTAAAACCGGGCCGGGGGTCGTGACACTGATACATTTTATCATTTCCAGGATGCATCGTATATTTAGGCTTATAGGCTTCTTCTAATATACGGTGGCGTAGGTTTCCTAATTTAGGTATCCACATTCTTTTCTTATGGAATCTCCAAATTCCATCTGTTCCTTGTTCTAGTTCCTTAATCATTCCTTTCAATTTTTCAGTATCATCCTTGATTACTGATTATTGTGCCTTCCTAATCTGTTCATTTAAATCTATCTGTAGATTTAATTTAAGAGAACGTACTCTTTTTGGCTTTTCATGATACTTTCGACTTAAGGCATCAGCTACTACGTTGGCCTTTCCTGCATGATACTGGATATTACAATCATAATCACTAAGTATCTCCATCCAGCGTCTTTGTCTCATATTTAATTCCTTTTGTCCGAAGACATACCTTAAACTCTTATGGTCGGTGAAAATGGTAAACTTACTACCGTAAAGGTAATGTCTCCAAAGTTTAAGGGCAAAAATTATGGCTCCTAATTCTAGATCATGGGTTGAATAATTCTATTCATGATTCTTAAGTTGTCTAGAGGCGTAAGCTATAACCTTTTGACGTTGCATTAACACACATCCATAACCTAACTTAGATGCATCACAATAGACTACAAAGTCTTCAGTTCCTTCTGGTAACACTAGTATGGGTGCATCGGTTAGTCTTTGCTTAAGATTTCTAAAAGATTCTTCTTGTTTTGGTCCCCATTCAAACTTAACAGATTTACAGGTTAGCTTAGTTAAGGGAATGGCTATTCTAGAAAAATCTCAAATAAATCTTCTATAATAACCAGCCAATCCTAAGAAACTTCTAACCTCGGTTGGTGACTCAGGGGTTTTCCACTTGGTAATCACCTCAATCTTTGTGGGATCCACATGAATTCCTTCATGATTGACTAGATGTCCAAGAAACTGTACATGTTCTAACCAAAACTCGCATTTTGAAAACATTGCATAAAGCTTTTCTTTTCTCAATAAACTTAGAAGTGCGTGAAGATGCGCTGCATGTTCCTCTTTACTCTTAGAGTAAATGAGAATATCATCTATAAAGACAATTATGAATTTATCCAAATATGGCTTACATATTCGGTTCATCATGTCCATGAATGCAGCTGGGGCATTGGTTATACCAAATGGCTTGACAGTAAATTCATAATGGCCATACCTTGTTCTAAAAGCGGTCTTAGGAATGTCCTCTTCATGTACCTTTAATTGATGATATCCTGATCGTAAATTGATTTTTGAGAAAAATCGAGCTCCTTGCAACTGATCAAACAGATCATCGATTCTCGGTAATGGATACCGATTCGTTATCGTGACTTTGTTCAATTTGCGGTAGTCAATGCACATACGCATTGATCCGTCATTCTTTTTGACGAATATGATCGGTGCTCCCCATGGCGATGAGCTTGGCTGTATGAATCCTTTCTCTAACAATTCGTCTAACTGTTTCTTTAGTTCCTTCATTTCTGCGGGTGCCAAATGGTAAGGTTCTTTGGTAATTGGTGCTGTCCCTGGTAGCAGATGGATTCTGAATTCAACTTCTCTGTCTGGATGTTGTCCTGGTAATTCTTCTGGAAATACATCTAAAAACTGGGATACTACTGGAATATCTTTTAGTTCTTTTCCTTTAGTGTTAGTGATTATGGAAATCAAATACACTAATGATCCTTTTCTTATATAACTTGCTGTTTTCACCACAAAGATGAATTTTGTGGATCTAGACGGCTTATCTCCTTTAATTGTGATCTTTTTACCCCTTGGTGAATTTACTTGGATTGACTTTTGATCACATAAAATACTGGCTTTATTGGCTACTAACCAATCTATTCCTAACACAACATCAAATCCTGCCAGATTCATTGGGTAAAGGTTTTCTAATAAATTTTTGATTTAGAAATTCTATTCTTGCTCCCTGCAAGATTTTAGAAATCTTAATGGTTTCCCCATTTGCTGTCTCTACTCGACATTCTTGTGGGAGTTTAGTTAATGGTCGATTGAGAAGTTTGCAAAATGAAGTATTAATAAAACTTTGGTTCGCACTAGAGTCAAATAGTACTTTAGCAAAAACATCATTAAGTAAAAACGTACCGGCGATCACATCTGGGATCATCTTTGCTTCTTCTACAGTCAGAACAAATGCCCTAGCATTTTTAGTATTCTTGGTGTTCTTGGCTGGAGCTAGTTTTGGACAGTTCGGCTTGATGTGGCCTTTTTCTCCACAGTTGAAGCACATTCCATTATTGGGTTTCTTCCTGCAATCGTCCTCCTTGTGTCCTGGTATCTTGCAGAAATTGCAGTAAGTGGAGCATTTTCCTGAATGCTTCTTCTTGCAAGCCTTGCAGTACGGTGTAGATGTAGAACCTACAATTTTTCCACGGTTGGAATTTCCATAATGAAATTCTTGGGTAAGCCTTTGAGCTAGGTTTCTTCTCTGATCCTCTTCTCGTGTACGCACTAATTCATCAGTCAAGGTGTTTGCTAGTTCTACAGCTTCTTCTATGGTTTGAGGTCTAGCTGCCTTAACTACATGCCTAATTTCACTGATTAATCCCCAGATTTAACGGGAGATTAATACTGGTTCAGGTGATGCAAGGGTTGGCACTATTCTAGCATATTCGAAGAATAAAGTAGTATAACCCTTACTATCTACTCCAGTCATCCTAAGGTTTAGGAACTTATTTGCTATCTGTTCCTTTTCATTGGGAGGGCATAATTTTCTTTCTACCATATTCTTAAATTCATCCCATTCCATATTGTAAACCCTATCACTTCCCCTAGACTGGAGGATAGTGTTCCACCATTCTAAGGCTGAATTCTCAAATAGATTGGAAGCAAACATTATCTTATCCTCTTCTGCACATTTGCTTATTTTTAAGATAGCCTCAGTCTTTTCTATCCAGTGTAGAGCTGCAATAGCCCCTTCATTGCCCGAGAATTCCATTGGTTTACAAGACCAGAATTCTTTATAAGAACAACCATAAGACATGGTTCTTCTTCGTTTGGGAATGGGCGCTTGAAGCAAGGGTCCATTGTTTACGCTGTGTTCAGGTTCAGTTGGTCGTTTATTATCACGTTTACTTTTATTATCTGCTTCCTTAACCGTTTTGATAATATATGGCATTGCATCTATTATCCCTTGTGCCACTATGTGTTGGATGGCACTGTTATCCACTTGGTTTCCATTATTGTTGTTGTTCGGGTTATCGTTATCCGGGTTATTGTTACTCTGGTTATCATTATTCTGGTTTTCCTGGTTCACTTCGTTGTCCATCTGAATTTTAAACATTTGCCACTTATTAATATCACAAAATAATATTTAATGCAAACATTCACATAACACGCATATTGATCAAAAACGTCGAACATTGCGACTTACTCTTTCTTATAGTATGCATCTAATACAAACCAGAACTGGAATTTAAAATTACAATACTAATATGGGTTCATCCAGAACTCCATATTACGCTCGTCGTACTTCCAGACGAGTCGTTCTCCAACCTGCCTCATCCTATCGCTACTTTCTAAAATCTCTTCTCCGAAAGTTCGGAGCTCTTGCACATTCTCTACACTCATTGGGGGTGCAGGTGTTGGTACTGGATCTGGGTACTGTGGCATGGGTTCTTCCTGGGGGTATGGATTTTCTAGGATTTCCCTAATGTATTCATCATTATCATAACAGTGATCTAGAGGGTCCAGACCTGGGTAAGCTGCTAGGTTTGGCATGGGTTCGACTGTTAGGTGGTAGCGTTGCACATAATCCCTATGATGATCAAACCACGGGTTGTAGTCTGGGTCTAAGGGATTGGGTGCTGGTACCCTAGGTATCTCTTCTGGGTTAAAATCATGCATTTGGATTTGGTTTTCTAGGTTGTTTTCAATCTCCATTGGCTGTGTGGGAAACAAGGGTAATGGTTGAGGGGCTATGAGTTGCTCCAGGTTTGGGTCGGCAGTTGTGGTTGCTAAAATATGGAAGTTTGCTAAACTTCTATTGAGCAAGTCTTGGGTGTGGGCATCTGTTTCTCTCTTAGCGACTGCTAGAACTCTCTGTTGTTGTAACTTTTTCATTCTCTTCCTACGCTCATGTGCTCCCCTACTGAACCATCCTCTCTTTTTAGGAGGGAATGGCTCTTCAGACTGAGCCTTAAACACGAATATCCCATCTTCATTGTCAGCTAAATACCTTGAGAGGGCAGGCTGTGAAGAGGTGCCTTCGCTCCTAGGAGAGCCGGACAACTGAAGATAAGCGTCAGAGGGTCCTTGATCGCTCATACAGTAAACTAACAAATAGTCAAATAACACACAACAATAAAATACAGATATGCACGTATTTCCGTAATTAATTTCCTAACAATTTAAATAATATCTTGGTGTCAGCAGAACACTTATGTGGCCGAATCAGTGGCTTAGCTCTGATACCACCTTCTGTCGCAACCCCCGTCCCCTAACAAGCCGGGAACGGGCGACCGTGGCCAGTTTCGGTGGTATCCAGGTGTTTATCATTTTGGCAGCGGAAATTACATCAGGACCGTAGTTAGGAAATATTTTATCAGATTAAAATACCACGCTTTTAATATATTAAACACATGGGAAAATCCCAAGTTTCAAGTACACACATTTTTATAGGGATAAACCCTATTTTATTTAAATAAAACATCTCTTTATTTTAGGTAACTTTATTGTCACTTTTCCAAGCCTTCAGTGCTGTCCAGATGGCTTCTATTTGGCTTTTACATTTTGTTACCTGAAACGCGTTTAAAAACATTTTGTCAGTGGGAAATACTGGTGAGTGAATCTCAGTTTAATCAAATTACGTAAAACCATTGTACAGTATTGAGGGCGGTCGCGCAATTACATTTGTTTCCATCTACTTTAATTACCACCCACGGTACTGTCAACCCGACTTGTGGTCATGTTACTCCTCGCAAGGTAGTAACAAATTTTGTATACAAAACCCCAACATACCGACGATAATTGTAGAATACAAATACTCAATCACTGTTTAATATAATGTTAATCATATGAGGTTTTGTAAAAACAATTTGCAAAAAGGAGATCACTCACATTGCTGTTTTAGATTTTCTTTAGGGATTTCCTGATGATTATTTATTAAATACACAAATGCACACGCGTTAGTATAATAACCCAATATTTACATTAGTAATACCCTCCCCGAGACGGCATTCCAACGACTACGTCGGACAGAACCACGACAGTCGTTACGGAACCCTGGATCAACGGGCAGCGTATCTAATACGTAACCGGGGTTATGATACTTACAACGAGGCAGAACTTCGTTGTTTAAGGGGAGTATTATGCCCGAAAATTATCCTTGCTATTCAGAATATTGAGAGAGAGATCGAGAGATGAACGAATTGAAATTGAGGCTGGAGGCCTCAATTTATAGGCGACATTTCGACTCCCCTCGCAGCCCGCGTAGTAGGGGTAGTAGGGCCTAGCTTGGCCTGGTCATGGGGTTGGCTCTACAAATGGCGTGACACGTGGCAACCTGGGGTGCGGCCTGATCTCCCATCAGTCGCGGCCCGCGTAAGCCGAAGGCTTAGCCTTCGCGGCCCGTGACAGCCCATTAAAATTTGTTTTTACTTTAATTCTATTAAATTAAATGTATTCGGGGCCTGTTTTCACATACGGGGTGTACTTTAGGACATATAGGGACATTTTAAAATATATTAGGGGTGTCAGAATGTTTTGGAGGGTTGTTATACTACCGATAGGTTATATCGATAGGACCCTTATATCGATGAGCCCACACACCTGGTTTTGAAACACCTTTTCAAATTTTGGAATTTAAACCCTCAACTTTATAGTTTTTTTAAAAAGGCCTAACTGTTTACTCTTTTCAAGATACAAGACTGTTTTTCGGTTTTCCAGTTTTTGGGTCGGTCAGATTCGAGTTCTAGCATCGGTCCATCAAAAATCTTTTTGGTATTTTTATAGTTTTTCAAAGCTTAAAAACATAAGGCAGTAAAAATGAAACAATAAAAAATGGATACGTACAAAACAGTAAGTAAAAAAAATAGACAGAAACAAACAATATTTTTGCGAGTTTCGAGGGAAGAGAATCAAATCAGCTTCATGTCCTGTCAAAACACACTTGATGTCAGTTTACTTTACAATTATAAAGAAACATCCTATAACGATTATCGATGTGTTTGTCCACTTAAACTCGACAATCAGATGTAATCATAGCTTGGGGATATGATTAGTGCGTATTTATACTTACCAACCTGTGTACATCCACACACGACACATTCTCGTATTATGGAGTTCAATTGGGGTTTCATCATTTGAGCTATTATCACTTGCAGGTGAAGAACAGTTGGTTATGAAATTGGCCGCCGGAAAATGCATTGTGTAACGACCCGCACAAAAATGTCCTAAAACGCTCCGTAAGTGAAAACCTGAACCCGTAAAACCTTACTTTTCATAAAAGACCAAGAAAAACAAAAATTTTCATCTGTCGCGGGGTGCGACAGACCTAGGGTATCTGATAAACATGAGGGCCACGTGTCCCTACACGTGTCGACCTGACACTATGACTCAGCAACTCTAAGCCGACCCAGACTCCCTCGCGGGCCGTGAAGGAGAAGCTGATATGCTTCGCGGGACGCGACTCGCCCCTATTTCAGCCTACAAATAGCAGCCGATGGTTTCATTTCAAATCGTTCAATTCTTTTCTCTCTCTTAGCCTATATTATAGCAAAGTAATAGCTCAGGAATAATACTCCTAAATCCCGAAATTATGCCCGTTATTAGGGTAATAACTCTAATCACTAGTACGATCCTTTATCCGATCGATTGAAACCGATCCAATGGATGTTTGAGTGCTGCCAATCTCTGGCTATACCTTGTCATTCATTGTGAGGGTTTTAATCTCGTGATTATCGTTAAAGCTGAATTGAGTTAATACACTAATACGAGTTCCATTGTATCTAGAATTAGAACTGATAATCAGGAAGCTGTTAAACCTGAATACTTAGTAATTAAGTAAACTTAGTGGTTAAGGAAACTTAATGATTAAGAAAACTTAATGCAAGCACTTATATATAGGAAGTACCAGCGGCGTATCCACCATGCTTTTATCATACTACATGTCGTCTCATTATGTAAATCACTTACCCAAACAAACCACCAAAATGTAATGTTTAAACCAATTGTCAAATGTTTATGAGTGAACCAAGTCTATTGTCAATATAAACTATGTAATGTATAAACAAAAAGTTATGTATGGTAAGTAAAATGAGACTACTTAAACCACAAGTAAAAATGTACAAAACCAAGTATTTTGAATAAATCAAAAGTTATGTTTTGTAAGATAAATACATGTTTTACTGATACAAACACTTATGTGGTAAGTTAACGCATACATTCAAGCCTTGAGACAGCAGGATAACCTTAGAGTAAAAGTTATCAAAAAGAAATGTTTTCGGATTCAGTCATTCCTTACACCCAAACAAACCTAGGATGTCAGGAACGGGATTTGTCAAGTCCTATGGAACCATTACTTACTACCGAACGGCGTAGCTAATGTTAATGAATGTAGTTTAGACCCGTTGAACAAACCAAATGTCATATCAAATGTAAACATGTAATGAAAGTAATGTACTAAGTATGCTAAGTTAACATACAAAGCAGAAAAGTCATGTAAATCAATGTGCTATCATGCCAAGTAAACATACATAGCAAAAGAAGATGTAATGTAAGTCAATGTGCTATCATGTCAAGTAAACATACATAGCAAAAGAAGATGTAATGTAAATCAATGTGCTATCATGTCAAGTAAACATACATAGCAAAACAAAATGAAATTATGTACTAATAGTGTACTAATGAACATAGCAAGTATATGATATGAAAACATGGAAAGCATGAAAATAACAAGTAGGCACATGTGTTTCACCCTAAAACGTTTGGAAAACAGTAAAAGAGGGGTCTATGTACTCACTTGCGATTTCTCAATAGACTTTAGATATCCACCAAGCAAAGCTAGAAGATCACGGAATCAAACGGCACCTAATATAGGTAACTACATTAATAAACGGACCTATTCGGAGGATCGGGTAGCATGAGGGTTCGTAAACCAAATGAGTGTAGGAACTCATGTATTATGGTCTAACAAATCCTACATACTAAAATGAAACTTATCCTAAGTGCTTACGACCCATCACGACCCGTTTAGGTAGCTTATGCTACTTTAGCGTGTTGTTCGCTTAAAACGCGTTTGGACCGCCTAACTAGTCCTATGACAAGTAAAATATGCCTCAACATGTCTAATATTGTTGCTAAATCAGTTTAGATGTCAAAATTTGGGTTACATATGCTTAAAATGAAGTTTGGCGTAAAAAGGGCATTTTGGTAATTTACCTAAGGCATATATACTACCTATCATACAACTAACTAAACGTCGTCACCTAATGTGTTTGGTCGGATCCTAATGATCGACCAAACGGGTTTAGTCCGCTTGACTTACGACTCTACATAAGCACTAAACTAAAAGTGACGAGCTAAACATGCTAAAACATGTTGAGTTAAGTTAGAAAACAGGTTTTGGTATCAAAACAAACGGTTTTGAAACCCAATAGTAGTTTGGTTACAAAATACGCATAAACACGTATTTTGGCCGAAACTACGACTCGTCACTACGCCTAGTCAACGTGGTAATCAGTAGGTATAGTCACAAGGGACTATAACCATCGTGATTACGCTCACGTTGCAAAGTTCAATGGAACTTTGTGTTGACCATTGACTGGTCAAAGCTGAAAGTCAAACTTTGTTTGACTTTTATGCTTGAAATACAAGAACAAGCAAGAAGAGGACTTACAAAGGGTCCAAGAAGGATGTTTGATCTAAAATAGCTCAGGTATGAAGTGCAAACACCCCAACTTAGAGCTGATTTCAGCTCAAGTGTGAGAATGAAGTGAAGTGGGGGTTGCTATTTATAGGAATTTCACAACCATTAGGATCATTTCTTGGAGAAGAGGGAATTATCTTGGCCTTACATTTGGGCACAAGGTTTTGAATACCATGGGGACATCAAATACCAGCCCATAGTGTGTAATTCAAGGGGTAAAAACCATTTGAGCAAGTGGAATAGGCCAGATTCATTGTATCTGCAATTCTGTGGTTCTGGGGAAGGCTTACGGACCGTAAGCATATGTCCATACGGTCCGTAAGGACCTTGCAGACCAGCAACTCTCAAAAATGGCAGATTTAGTCCCTAAAGCCCCAAACTTGGTTTTTGATGCAGTTTTGACACGTTTAAGCCCCGTTAACCCCATTTCAAAGCTCTAAAATGAAGTTAAAGTATAGGGAACTTAAAATGTGCTCAAAAATATCTCGGATGTCAGCTCGTTTGGTCATACGGTTGCGTTGTTCGGTTAATTACGACGGGAGTTGTAACGAACGCAAAAACGATCCAAATTAAGCGACGAATGCAATTTTCTTATGCCAAACTCTAAAATAAAATATTTTAATGCTTACCTAAATTTTTGGATGTCCGGATGTATTCAGAACGTAAGTTATGCGAGAAAATGCAAACTTATGCACTTTTTGACGCTTTTAGTCCCTGAATGAGCATAAAGTTTATTTTAGCACACCGAACCCATCAAAGCCTATTTATAAGCTATGTAAAGGATATTTAGGGTGTGTTTAACTTATGATCAAGTTCCGAAATGTCCATTACAGTTCAAATCGGCATACTTTCGCAGTTTGTCAAATTTAGTCCCTGTAAGCGAATTAACTTGATTTTGCCATACCAAAGCCTTTAAAACTTATTTCTAAGTTATGTAAAGGTTATCTAAGGTATGTTAAGAATATGTTGATGTTCTGGAGTATTTTTTCGCGTTAAACTGACTACGTTTACGCACCAGTTTGCGTATAACTCTCCAGAAAGCGATATAGAGTTTGAAATTGAATAAAAGTCAAAACATGAAAAATGTCAAACATAAAAAAACAAACATTGGGATCAAATAACTTTATTTCATTGATAACTGAACTGTTTACAATGATTACAAGCACAGATGTCACATAAGGACTAAAGTATGCTTGGAAATTAGGATTAGTGACGAAGTAAAAGTATTCCTCCAAATTTCCGTAAATCTCGAGGAAGAGATTTAAAACAAGGTAGGGAGGATGTAACGACCCACACAAAAATGTCCTAAAACGCTCCATAAGTGAAAACCCGAACCCGTAAAACCTTACTTTTCATAAAAATCCAAGAAAAACAATAATTTTCATCTGTCGCGGGTCGCGACAGATTTAGAAGAGGTCTTCGCGGGGCGTGACAGACCTAGGGTATCGGAAAAACATGAGGACCACGTGTCCCTACACGTGTCGACCGGACACTATGACTCAGCAACTCTAAGCCGACCCAGACTCCCTCGTGGGCCGTGAAGGAGAAGCTGATATGCTTCGCGGGCCGCGACTCTCCCCTATTTCAGCTTATAAATAGCAGCCGATGGTTTCATTTCAAATCATTCAATTCTTTTCTCTCTCTTAGCCTATATTATAGAAAAGTAATAGCTCGGGAATAATAATCCTAAATCCCGAAATTATGCCCGTTATTAGCGTAATAACTCTAATCACTAGTACGATCCTTTATCCGATCGATTGAAACCGTTCCAATGGATGTTTGAGTGCTGCCAATATCTGGCTATACCTTGTCATTCATTGTGAGGGTTTTAATCTCGTGATTATCGTTAAAACTGAATTGAGTTAATACACTAATACGAGTTCCATTGTATCTAGAATTAGAACTGGTAATCAGGAAGCTGTTAAACCTGAATACTTAGTAATTAAGTAAACTTAGTGGTTAAGGAAACTTAATGATTAAGAAAACTTAATGATTAAGTAAACTTAAAGTTATGAAAACTTAGCAGTTAAGATAACTTAGCGGTTAAGAAAACTTAATAAGCTAAGGAAACATTAACAGGAAAGGAAACTTAGCAGTTAAGCATGCTAAGTAAGTTAATTAATCAGCTAATTAAGTTAATTAATCAGCTAAGTAAATTATGTAATTAAAAAGTTAAGGTAGATTAATCAGACAAACGGCTAATAAGTTAATCAGTTAAGTCAGTTAATTAATTAACCAGCTAAGCAAGATTAATTAAGCTAAGTAAGATTAACTAATGAGTTAAGTAAGATTAATTAAGCTAAGTAAGATTAATTAATCAGTTAAGTAAGATTAATTAAGCTAAGTAAGATTAATTAATCAGTTTACTAAGATTAATTAAGCTAAGTAAGATTAATTAATCAGCTAAGTAAAATTAATTAACAAAAGTAAATTAAACACTTAAATAGATATACATGAAAATAGATATATATGAGAAAGGTGCAAGGAAGATGTAAGAGGATATATATGTGGGTAGGAAGCTTCCTAGAAAATGTATAGGTAACTTTCTAGAAAAGTATATAGGAAACTTCCTAGAAATTTCACATTTCCTACCTATAAATAGGAAGCTTAGGATTCATTTTCTTTGCTCATTTCTTCTATTCTTCTCTCTATACGTTGGCGTTCTAACCAAAAATCACCGATACGATATTCTGTCCGATCGATTCGGAAACCAACTAACGAATGCCAAAGTGTTGTCTAAATAAGACTATACTTTGTGAATTTCGTTAAGGTTCTGATCTCGTGACCATCGTTAGGTTTGATGTGGTTTTACACTAATACGTATTCCACTCTGTTAAACTAAATGTTTAACTACCAGAAACTCTGCACTATACACTTACAATCAAAATAGACGCTTAAATTACCAGAAGATTCAGAACTATAAAGCAGGTGCTTAGAATCAAGAGGCTTGTTTAATCAAGACTATATGCTGACAAGGTGACTCATTCTCTTTTTATCAAAAGTGTTTTACAATACCCAAATGTTTTCCAGTTATATGTTACAGTGATTAAGTCTTTGTTATCTTAAACTACTGGTAGTAAGTGGGGTATTGTGCACAATTACTACTGTTTTCTCACTTTTAGGTGAAAGGACCTAAATAGTGATACACGTCACTTTTGGGTGAACAGAACCAATAGTGGTATGACCACAGTCATAGATCCGGTCGAGTGACAACTGAACCAGCTAATTATAAGATAGGGGCAATTGTAATCACTCTTAATACTGTAATTTATAACAAATGTGTTTTTGTACAAAAAATGAATGAACTCACCAGTATTTCCTGCTGACCAAATGTTTTTAAAACTCGTTTCAGGTGATTACGGTAGATTGGAATATGAGTTGTGACACGACACCGAACGGCTTAAAGAAGTGGCTTATTTTATCCAATGAATTAAATGTTATTTTTATATATTCGGGTTTATCCCGTATTAAAGCTACCTTTGTAAAACATGGGTTTATTCTCATCTGTTTAATAAATTAAATCCAGTGTTTTAAAACTCTGATATTTTTCCTAACTCACGTTCCTGATGAAATTTTCCGCTGCTATATTTTCAAAATAACCACCGGTACCACTTGGCTGCTTCATGGCTCCCGTCCAGGGTGTGGTCGGGGGTCGTGACAGAAGGTGGTATTAGAGCCAAGCCACTTGTTTAAGCAATTAGGTGTTGTAATAATACCTAAGCTTAAACGAAAGAGTTAGGAAATTGTTATTTGGTAGCAACAAGGATAGTATTTAGACTTGAACTTAAGAAAGATACTTTAGCATTAGCTTCGAGATAAACTTGCATAAATAAAGTGTGATGGATATTGGTATGCCGTGAGGATGATGACTAGAACGTTGCAAGTACGGTAAATAAGCAATAACACTTGGCCACTGTTATTTCTTATTTATTGGTACTACTTGGTTCTGGAATATGATCCGTCATGTGAATACTAATTTCCTTGTTCTTGGATTAAAGCCCTAATAAAAGATTCATTTTTAAATCATGAATTGAGAAAATTCTATTTATGGGAAATACAATGATAAATTACCTCTCCGGCAAGACTGGGTATGGTGTGGCAGACTCTCCAGCTTGTCCGGGTAAGATGGGCTTACCTCTCCGGCGAGAACCGGGTAAGATGGGGTATAGGATATGTCAAACAAGTGATAGAATTCCCTAAATAGTATCATGACCTGATATCCAACTTGTTTTTGATAACATGAATCTGTTAAATACATTAACCTGGTGAATGGCTTGTATATTACAGTATATGAAATATATGATTGTATAGATATGTATATCTATAAGAAAAATCCAAAAGCCATAAGGTTTGACAATTTAGGATGAATCACGAACATATGCGTCAATGATAAATTTTAGATTTTCTTATCAGGAACCTCTCGTCTACATCTATAATTCTAATATCGAAAATTATTTCATTTGATCATCCGTCTCGTAACTCGTACGACAAGATAAACGATGTAAACCCTTTATGTTGGGATGTCATCAAAAGTATAAAAATTTCCCATACGTTACCTTAGATTATTGACACATTAGGAAACCTGTAACTAAAGGTTGTGCTAGACACAAAACGTCTCAAAACCTACGCTAATGAGAGTAATTCTACTTTCTTTAAGAACTCTTGCAAAGATAAGAGTAACCACGACATATGCCATAAAATGGAAAGAACTAACAGAAAAGAAATCATATCTGCTTTATAAGAAGGAACAAATGGAAATAATGACTCCTTAGGTGATTGTTAAATTAAGTTTAGATTTGCAAGCCAACCGGAGAGGTGACCACAAGGAGACAAGACAGACCAGCTGACAAAGTTCGTCTCTGTGATAAAAGCTGCGAGTTATACACGAAAATAAGACATAGCGTATATGGTCTCGAAGTTCTTTAACACTAGAGGCATGGAACTGAAAGAAATTCCGACCGACGTTTTCCTAGAGGATCTATTTGGACTATCACCCGATCGTGAGGAGAAACTCAGAATTCATCTGAGACGAGGAACAACACCGATTGTTATATCACAAAGTTAAGACTAATGTAGTAGTTGATGCTTTAAGTCATAAGTTTCATAAGAAGCCGAAACAAGTACGTGCTCTTAGATTAAATTTGCGGATAGATTTAATGAAATAATTAAAGAGTACCCAAGAAATAGCAATCAAGGATGATGCTAAAGGATTATAAAGGAATAATGAAGGAATCAGAAAAAGGAACTGATGGAATTTGAAAGTTCCATAAGAAAATAATTTGGATACCTATCTAAAGAAACATACATAATTCTTAGGAAAGCTCATAAAACAAAGTATATGATAAGGGGTATCAATGTTTTGCGAAGAGATAGGAATGAAAAAGGATGTAGCAAGTTACAAGTATTTAGTTTATTAGCAAGTTAAAACTAAACATTAGAACCCTTTAGTTTTACCTCAACGACATCAGTATGGAAATGAGAATTGATAACAATGGATATTGTTACCAAATTACCCAAAACAAGAGACGACACAATCTGGAAGATTGTGGATCAACTAACCAAGTCTGCTCAATCCCTATAAATGAAGAAAACCCTTTAGTATAAGACACTTAGTTAAGTTGTGTGGAGACGAAATAGCCTCATTACATAGAATCCTGTTATCTATCAAGATAGTCATTTCACTTCTCATTTATTGGAAAATTTTAACTCGACTTATTTTGAGCAGTGTGAAGGAACACTACGAACACAGAAAGAAATACATGTGTGATAAAATATTGGTGCAAGTAGGACTCTCACTTATCACTCATAAGATTCTCCTATAGTAGTGTTGATAATTTAAAACACTTTATGGATAATAGTACCATCCAGTCCATTGGACAAATAAATGAGAAAGGTAACTATCAGACCATGAGATCAGCAAACCATTAGAAATTCAAAGAAAGAATACTACTAAAAGTCTCTCCGTGAAAAAAAAAGGAATAGTCCGATGCGACCAGAAAGAAAAGTTAAGTCTAAAAATTTGCTGAACCATTTGGAATCATTAAATTGTAACACCCTTACTACATCTTTACAGTTTTTGTTCACTTTACGAAAATACACATGTAATTATAGTTTCATATACATTGTAAATACAGGTTAATTAAAACTTTTACAATTTAAAAGTTTATACAAGTTAATGTAATTGAATTCGTCGTTTAAAAGACACGACGAAACGCTGCGCGGAAGCTTGTATTTTATCGTGTTCGGTTCCTCATCGAGCGTGATCTTCATCCGGGCACTCTTGACAATCACCTATGGTCAAAACCAACTTAAAAGTTAGTTTTGATAGTTAAATAAATAGTTTAAACAAGTTACATGGGTCAAACAACAAAAAAATAAGATTTTTCCGGAACTAGGGGGCGTCGCGTGATGCCTAGGGGCGTCGCGTGACGCCTAGCCCCCATTTCGACAGAATGTTGATTCCTGTTGCTGCATATTTCCAGCCAAACCAAGTTTTACGAAAACGGACATAACTCATTCGTTATTGATCCGTTTTACGCGATTCTTTTTCCTACGCGACCGTAATTTAATTCTCTATCTTATGGAGTTCAAATCCGACATCCGGATTGTTACACCCCCAAAATCCACATGCGGAATACCACCGCTTGGAGGTGTGACTGACCAGGATCCAGCCACCAATTATACTGAGCATTGGTTAATAGTAAAAATGTTCACCAACCACAATGGTTAGTAAACATCATGGTTCGAAGATCTAAAAGTTTAAGTTCCAATAATAGTTTAAGTAAACAGCGGAAGCATAAACCAAACAGTTTCAAAACAAAGTTCATAGTTCAAGATTATTTAAAACCCAACACATGGGTTAGACGACCACTACACATTCCCAAGCTGCAAGCTCCTGAGTCACTGGGTACCTGCAAAGCATGCAGTAGGGTATCAACAAAAATGTTGGCGAGTTCACGTGTTGTCCAGTTTTTAATTACCAAAAACTTGATTCACCAGTTAATTTATCCGTTTATATATGCCATGGGGAGCTACCCCATAAGTAAGCGACTAAACTGTTTTTACAATACCGAATACTATTCATCCGTACGTTTCCGTAGAGTGCCCCGTTTGTCAATGTTCTATCATCATTGACGGTTTGCCAGAGTACATTAGTTCACGCCCGATCCCATACGCGGGCACGGTGTGAGGTTGGTGAGACCTAAATAGCGCTATCAACTAATAACCCGTTTGCCCGACCACGGCGACTAATCGGTATTAAGAAGTGAGGACTTGAGTGATAGAGTTCCGTTTAGTATTGCTTGTTGCATCCAGTATAAACAGTAATTAACTAAAAGTCCCATTTAAGGGGAGAGAAGTAGGTTGGTATCCCTTACAAGGGGATAGCGTTGTTTAAGTTTCCGTTTCCCAAACCACCGGGAACGCATGCTTTAATAGTTGTGAACTCATATTGGGTTGCTCAGCAGATTAGTTTACTTGGTCACGCACGTTGGTTACCACGCCCTAGCATGGTCACCGGTATAGGTCAGGTTGGGTACAAGTAATCACGTTTGTTCTACACGTATCTAACACGTAGTATGCATTCAGTTTGAGTTATTGGGCCTGCTCTAATAATTGCACAGTCAAATAGTACAGTCAACACATAGTCCATTCAAACAGGTAGTCCGAACACATAGTGGCCCAATGACCATCCGGCCCACTCGAAACCACTGACAAATTGGATCCACTGATGAGCGGCCTCGAGTCGAAACCTCTGAGAAGTGGTCTCGAGTCGCAACTGTTGATGCGGACGTGGACATGGGTTTCGAGTGTCATCCATTGTTGATGGTGATCTCGAGTCGCAACCACCGATCTCGAGTCGCGTAATCAAGTGCCGAAACCAGGCAGTGTTTCGACTTGCAACCACTAGTGGTCTTGAGTTACCACACTGATGGATCACTTGCTGAGTCGAGACCTTTGTCGAGACCATTGATGAAACAACTGTTCTCGAGTAGTACGTTGATCGTCTCGGGTTGTCTTCCTGATGGTCTTGAGTCAAAACCGGAGGTCTCGACTAGCAACCATGGATGCATGCACAGGAGGAGGCCTTCTAGAACCTCAGCTGTACTATCCAATAAAATTGGAATTTCATGTAAAAGTGTACCATCCAATTAATTCACACAAACATGTTTTCTTGTCTTATTTCTAAACAAAGTAGATCAAACACAACATATTCAAATATTCATAACACATTCATATCAGATTCATGTTGTTCATCATTAGGGTTTTCACCATAAGCAAACACGTTTATTTAAGCAAATATAACACCTAGTTCACATAATCATCATCGTTTCATCATTTATTCAACACGGTTCACCTTACACACATATGCATTTCATGGCCAATAATCACATATACGAGGTATCAAAACCATCTTAATCAAAACAAACAATAGGTCATCATACACTTTTCTTAAACAACAACCACAATATCTCTATATTGCAAGAAACCACTAACCGGTTAGATTTCAAGGTGTGAGAGTATGAAGCAATCGATGAATAAGCTTCCAAGTAGAATCCCAAGCTTGAACCGAGAGTCCTTGTTGTTACCGGTTGAATCGGGTGGACTAAAGGAGGTCCACGGCCCAACCGGCCCACCGTTTACTGGTTACTCGAGACCGGGTGGTCTTGAGTCGTGATCTCGGTTCACTAGAACTTATACACACACACATATATATATATATATATTTATTACATACATACCACTTAATGCAAGGATCATACAGCACACCATGGTAATTCACAAATTTCCATTTAATAAAATAAGTACACATAATTTCAATACAAGATAGTTGCTCGGGAAAACCCAGAGTGTCACATTATCCCCAAGTTTTAAGAACTTTCGTCCCAAAAGTTAAGGCAGTCACTGTCAAGCTAGTATAAGTGAGAACGTTTCAACGGGGTGTCACATCATCCCCCCGTTAGTCTGGAATTTAGTCCCGAAATTCAGTTGTAGCTTCAGTGCTGGGAGTTTCATTTGGGAACAACTGGGGATACTTGCGCTTCATCTGGTCTTCCCGCTCCCAGGTAAACTCTGGGCCACGGCACGAGTTCCAACGAACTCGTACGAGAGGTATCTGGCTACGTTTGAGGGTTTTGATCTCTCGATCCGTGATCTCAATCGGTTCCTCAGTAAAGTGCAGCTGTTCGTCAATAGTGAGTTCCTTGAAAGGAATGATGAGTGTTTCATCTGACAGACACTTCTTCAGATTAGACACGTGAAAGACGTTGTGTACAGCACTCAGTTCTTCAGGTAGATTCAATCTGTAAGCGACCTTACCGATCTTTTCCGTAATTTCGAATGGTCGGACATATCGCGGATTAAGCTTGCCCCGTTTTCCAAAACGAACCACACCCTTCTAGGGTGAGACTTTAAGTAGAGCCCGATCACCGACCTGGAATTCTAGCGGTTTCCTATCCTTATCAGCGTAACTTTTCTGATAGTCACGAGCTGCCGCCATGCGTTTTCTGATTTGGGTAATCCTTTCCGTAGTGTCTACCACAAGTTCTGGACCTGTGATCTGGCTGTCACCAACTTCCGCCCAGCAAAGAGGCGATCGGCATTTACGACCGTACAATGCCTCAAAGGGTGCTGCCTGAATGCTGGTGTGGTAGCTGTTATTGTAGGAGAATTCCACTAACGGTAGATGCTTTTCCCAACCCTTTCCAAAATCGACCACACATGCCCTAAGCATGTCTTCAAGTGTTTGGATGGTGCGTTCAGACTGCCCATCCGTTTGTGGATGATAAGCGGTGCTCATGTCCAAACGTGAGCCAAAGGATTTGTGCATAGCTTGCCACAACTCAGAAGTAAAACGCGCGTCTCGATCAGAAATAATAGAGGTTGGCACTCCGTGCCTCGAAACCACTTCCTTTAAGTAAACCTCTGCTAAGGTAGAGAACTTGTCTGTTTCTTTAATAGCCAAGAAGTGTGCAGACTTAGTTAATCGATCCACTATCACCCAAATGGTGTCATTTCCGCGTTGAGACCTAGGCAAGCCAGTAACAAAATCCATGGAAATTTGCTCCCATTTCCACTGCGGGATCTCGGGTTGTTGGAGTAGGCCCGATGGTTTCTGATACTCAGCCTTGACTCTCGCACAGGTCAAACATTTACTGACATAGGTTGCTATGTGGGCTTTCATGCTAGGCCACCAGTATGTAGTCTTTAAGTCGTGGTACATCTTATCCGAACCAGGATGTACTGAGTAACGGGACTTATGGGCTTCATCCATTACAAGCTCGCGCAAATTCCCATAAAGTGGGACCCATATACGCCCGTTTACGTAGTAAGCACCATCTTCTTTTTGTTCTAGCCATTTCCTTGATCCTCGCAGGGACTCAGCCCTGACGTTCTCGGCTTTCAATGCTTCAACCTGAGCGTTTCGGATTTGCTTAGGGAGGTTCGAGTGGATGGTGAGCTGTAAGGCACGGACACGCTTAGGTTTGGTTTCCTTCCTGCTGAGGGCATCTGCCACCACATTAGCTTTGCCTGGATGATATTTAATCGCGCACTCGTAGTCGTTTAGAAGCTCAACCCATCGGCGTTGCCGCATATTCAACTCTTTTTGTTCCATTATGTGCTGGAGACTCTTGTGATCGGTGTAAATCATGCACCTCGTACCGCACAAGTAGTGTCTCCAAATCTTGAGCGCGAAGACCACAGCTCCGAATTCTAAGTCATGTGTCGTGTAGTTCCGTTCGTGGATCTTGAGTTGTCGCGAAGCGTAAGCAATAACCTTCTCGCGTTGCATCAACACGCAACCAAGTCCTTGAATAGAAGCATCGCAGTAAACAACGAAGTCGTCGGTACCTTCAGGTAAGGAAAGAATAGGAGCACTACAGAGGTTCTTCTTTAGTTCCTGAAAGGCAGATTCCTGAGCATCATTCCATTTGTAAGTGACACCCTTTCGAGTGAGGGTCGTGAGTGGTTGAGCGATCTTTGAAAATCCCTTGATAAATCTTCGATAATATCCTGCCAATCCCAAGAATTGGCGAACTTCGGTCAAAGTCTTAGGTATAGGCCAATTCTTAATGGATTCGATCTTAGCGGGGTCGACGTGAATCCCATCCTGATTGACTATGTGCCCAAGGAAATGGACTTCTCTAAGCCAGAAATCACATTTCGAGAATTTGGCATACAGTTGCTCATTGCGAAGGAGTTCGAGAATAAGACGCAGGTGTTGCTCATGCTCCTCTTGACTTTTCGAGTAAATTAGAATGTCATCAATAAACACAATCACGAACTTGTCGAGGTAGGGTTTGCACACTCGGTTCATGAGATCCATGAAGATCGCAGGTGCGTTGGTCATTCCGAAAGGCATGACAAGGAATTCATAGTGGCCATAACGGGTTCTGAACGTAGTTTTAGAGACGTCCTCATCGCGGACTCTCAGCTGGTGATAGCCCGATCGCAGATCAATCTTGGAATAATAGCTCGACCCTTGCAGCTGGTCAAACAGATCGTCGATACGGGGAAGTGGATAACGATTCTTGATGGTAACCTTGTTCAGTTCACGGTAATCAATGCACATTCGGAATGTGCCATCCTACTTTTTGACAAAGAGCACTGGGGCTCCCCAGGGTGACGAGCTAGGACGGATAAAACCTTTGTCCAATAGTTCCTGTAGTTGAGTAGAAAGTTCTTTTAGTTCTGCGGGAGCTAGTCGATAAGGCGCATGAGCTATAGGTGTTGCTCCGGGAGCTAGTTCGATTTGAAATTCGACCTGACAGTGAGGAGGGAGTCCCGGTAGTTCTTCAGGAAATACCTCAGGATAGTTGCGTACAACTGGAAAATCCTCAATCCTGTTTTCCTTTTTCTGCGTGTCGGCAACAAGTGCTAAGATAGCGGTGTGCCCTTTTCGTAAACACTTCTGGGCTTTTAAGAATGAAATGATGCATGTGACTTCTCCGCCTTTGTCACCTTGAATGATAAGGGGTTTGCCAGAAGGACGGGGAATACGAACAACTTTCTCTTGGCAGAGGATTTCAGCTCGATGCTTGGATAACCAATCCATACCAATGACGACGTCGAAGCTTCCGAGAATGATGGGGAAGAGATCGATACGGAAGGTCTGACCAGACAATTCTAGTTTGCAGTTACGAATAACGTGTGAGGCCTCGAGGTTTCTACCATTAGCTATTTCAACGATTTGCTTAGAGCTTAACGGCGTAAGAGTGGACTTAAGCTTCTTACTAATACGTAGGGATACATAACTAGCATCTGCTCCAGAATCAAATAATATGGAAACATAACGATCATTAAGTAGGAACTTACCCGCCACCACGTTGGGGTCGTTCCTTGCTTCCCCAGCTCCAATCATAAAAGCCCTTCCTCTTGCACCATTTCCAGCATTGTTGTTGTTCTGATTCAGTTCAGGGAAATCCTTTCGCATGTGCCCCGTTGCTCCACACTTGAAGCATCCACGGTTGTTTCCTTGTTGCTGTTGTGGTTGTTGTTGATTCTGCCTAGCCGGAAGCTGGCTCCTGCAGTCTTTGGCTTCATGCCCCATCTTGTTGCATCGCTGACACTGACTTTTGCCACATGGCCCACTGTGGTGTCGGTTACATTTGTTACACTTGGGGTGGTTTCCTCGATAGCCACCCTGTTGCTGAGGGCCCTTGTTGCTTTCAGTCTTCCTTTGCTGAACTGAGGCCTGAGTGGGGTTAGCATCCTTACCCTGATTTCCATCCCACTTTCGTTTGTTATCGCTAGAAGTGCCGGCAGTAGCACTGATCCTTTTGGGCAGCTTGCCCTCTTCCACAGCCTGATCGGTGAGTTTGTGAGCAAGACGGACCATTGGCTGAATGGTATTGAGGTTGACTGAGGTCACATGGCTCAGGATTTCTGGGGCCAAACCTTTGATGTACAATTCGATCCTTCGATACATAGGTCGGGACATGTTTGGGCAAAGTGCAGCATAGTCGTTGGACTGCTTGGTGTAGGTCTCAATCTCTGACCCAACCATCTTGAGCTCAAAGTATTCGTTTTCGAGCTTATGAATGTCATCCCTGTGACAGTATTCTTCCTTGATCATGTCCTTAAAATCTTCCCACGCAGTAGCATTTGCAGTTTCCAAACCAAGCATCTGAATCTGTGCCTTCCACCATGAAAGCACGTTTCCTTCAAGCGTACCAGTCGCAAACTTTACCCAGTTAGCAGGGGGACACTCGCAGACAGCAAAGACAGCTTCGGCCTTTTCAATCCAGTGCAGAAGGCCGATGGCACCCTCAGTGCCGTTGAAAAGGAGAGGCTTGCAATCCATGAAGGTTTTGAAAGTACAAACACGTGGTTGCGCAGGCGCTTGCTGACCTGTTGTGAGAAGCGAAGCGAATAGGCTTAGAGGTGAAAAGACGATGCGGGGGTAGGATCTATACATCCTAAAGTAACGAGTTTACCTCCAGGGTGAGCTGCGAAAGCTGCAGCCACCGTGTTGAGCAAGTTAGTGAACTGAGCCTGAGTCATGTTAACGTTTCCTCTTCCGCGTCCACTCATTGTCTTCATAACCAGAAAACACAGTATGAGTGTGATTTCGTAATGTAGCGAGAATGGGGTAAAAGAGGGATACGTATCTATCTAATTAGGCACACAAGTATGTATAGTAGAGCAATCAACATAAAGTAAACAAGCAAGTAAACACAAGTCCGAGTTATGAAGTCTAATACGTTGAGTCTTGCCCTTGGAGTGTAGTGTCGTCACGAGTCACGGGTTATAGTTTGGTTTTTTTTTCTCAAAAAGACTTTCTTTTTAAAACCGAGTTCACTATAACCAATGGCTCTGATACCAATCTGTCACACCCCTAAAATCCACATGCGGAATACCACCGCTTGGAGGCGTGACTGACCAGGATCCAGCCACCAATTATACTGAGCATTGGTTAATAGCAAAAATGTTCACCAACCACAATAGTTAGTAAACATCATGGTTCGAAGATTTAAAAGTTTAAGTTTATCACACCCCGAAATATCAGAGCATTGGCGTGACTGGACTGGTATCTTCATTGCACAGCGGAAGCAAACAAGCTAAGACTTTTAGTATGTGAACGCCCACTAAGTACTCGACTCTTCATGGTTCTCCTATTCCAACCGTGCCTTGTCTTAGAACTGTAACCTGAGAAAGAAACATGCGAAAAAGTCAACATAAAGTTGAGCGAGTTCATAGTTTGTTTGTAAAAGATTTGAAATAATCTTTTTGGATAACCGGTTTTTGAAGTATTGTTGTGAAAACGAATTTAAAATCATTTTCATATGTAAATCAAGTTTTCATGTGTACCCCACGTACTCATGTATAATTCAAGTTTTTCTTGAGTACCCCACGTACTTCAAGTATAATTCCCGTTTTCTTGAGTACCCCGCGTACTTCAAGTTATAAATCAAGTTTTTCTTGAGTACCCCACGTACTTCAAGTTATAAATCAAGTTTTTCTTGAGTACCCCACGTACTTCAAGTTATAAATCAAGTTTTTCTTGAGTACCCCATGTACTTCAAGTTATAAATCAAGTTTTTGTATGGTATGAATTTTATGTAAATAAAGTATTCCTGTAAGTATCAGGATTGTTAATGGGTTGCAAAGCCATTAACATGTGACACCACATAGGAAGTCACCAAACCTTAGGCATTTAATTGGTATATTCTAAGACACAAAAGCACTACTCGATTCTCGCCCTCACCGAGAGTGTGGCTGGCCGGCACCCGTTAGATCTAACCTTTTGTTCTGCGGTCTAGGTATATTGTTGATTAATGGTGCTTCTGTACCCTATTCGTGACACGATTTCTCGCATCATTTCTCATAACGCCTCATACTTGGTTCTCGTCCTCACCAAGTGTGTTTCTCGTATTCTTATATCTCGTCACACTTGGTTCTCGTCCTCACCAAGTGTGCTTCTTGTATTTTTATCATACCATTTGTATACATTTTAACATTTGTATATTGTAAACTCCTGTATTTGTATATTGTATACATTTTTATCATACCGTTTGTATACATTTTAACATTTGTATAAAACTAGAATCTCGTGTGTATGCATATTTCGAAAAATACGCTTGTTTGAAAAACCGGTATAAAACATAAGCTTTTCGTAAACCATTTGTGTCATTTAAACTTGGTTGTAAAATGGTTTAGAAATTTGTAATTCTCGTATGCTTTGCAAAAAGTGCATGTCTTTCCACCCCAAAAACATTTATAAAAATGTAAAACCGTAAAAGGTGGGGTTATGAACTCACCTGAATATTCTTGTGCATAGCTAGCTAATTACGACTTCGTGATGTTGTTTCCAAAACTTGACTTGCTAGCGTGCATTCTACAATATTCCTAACACGGAATATCTAATAAGTTTCTGAATAACGCAGTAACTAACTACGTGTAATCGAGCTCTACCGAATCGTTAGCCGAACGATCCGTTGATATGTTGTTAACTTAATAAAAATAATTAAGTTACACTTGTTAAGTTTCGTTTACTAAGTCTAGAAAGTACTTAGTTTTCGAGAAATTCGAATATATAAATATTTACACAAAATATAAATATATCGATAGGATAGTGTTTATCGTTTCGAGAAGTCGTACGCGTATATAACGAATGTTTTATGAAAAGAATGTATAAACTCGTATTATATATCGTATGCCGTTTAGGCGTTTGAAATAAATATAACAACTTATATTTATTTAATAGCGTTTTCGTGTTGATGTCGTTTGAAATAAATATATAAAATATATTTATTTTATAAAAGAATTGTCGTTTTCGTATGTGATAAAGTGTCGTCGAAAGTGATGTACACATTTATATTAGTTCTCATAAAAGTCGCTTTTCAATAAAACATGTTTTGCTTTTACGGGTTTTCTCGAAAAACGGGCAGAGTTTCCTCTGTTTTTGGACGCTCCCGACAATCAAGTGTCGATATGTTTATCAAAATTCAATCAAGACTCAATCAATATAATCAATCAATATATATAAGATTTCGTCGAATACGTAAAGATGCAAAGTGTACTTAAATAGATCGGTTAGAGCTCGTTTCTCACGTATTTAATAAAACTATGAAATAACGAAATAAAACACGCCGTTAATCTTTACCATCTTCTTGTGTCGAAAAGCTGAGCTGACCGAGTCAACTGAGTTGACCGGCTCAGTTGACTGAGTTTGACCGAGTCAAACCGAAATACACCGAGTTGCACCGAGTCGTACCGAGTTGCACCGAGTTGCACCGGGTCGAACCGAGTTGTACCTAGTCGAGACCCGAACTGATCTGTTGACGGACCCGAACCTGCACGTGAATCGAACCAGACCGAAGCTAACTCGAACCATATCTCAAACCCGCTGACCCGTGGTTGATCGAACCAAACAAAAATCCTGAACCAACCTTGAAATTAACCGTATAACATCACCAATATCATCATCGGACATCAATTTAAGAAGTAAACAGAGGATGGGGGAGGTTACCGTGAAACTCGTCGGATAATGTCAAGGACCGCCGGTCCAAGACACCGACCACCGGACCGAGGTACAAACCGTCGGTCGAGACACTAACCACCGGTCCTTTTCTCTCTCTCCATCCCTTCTGCCTCTCTCTCTCATCTCATTCCTCTCTCTCTCACTCGTCGACTACCGCCGGAATAAATGGGCCGACCGGCGGTCCGAGTCTTTGACCGCCGGTTCTCCCTCTCTCTTCTTTCTCATGGTTCTTGTCGCCGGTGATTAGATCGAGGAGGAACAGGTGTGTCGGCTGTGGGTGGTGTCGGAGCCGAAAGAAGGGGTGGCCGGAGCCACCGGCTCTGCTCCGGTAACCGGAGGGGTAAAGGGAACGAGAAGGTGTTTGGGTTTTTGTTTTGTGCAGAGGAATAATTCCCTGTGTTACTTTGTTTGAAAGAAATCGAGAGAGAGGGGGAGCATTGTGGGTGTTTTGTGGGTTTGTATGGTTGAAGAAGATGATAAAGTCTTGACTCTTGAGTGAAGCAGTCATAAAATTCGAGTACGAGATGGTAAGACAGACTCAAGGTCTGTGTTTGTTTATTTTGTGGATTGAGAAAAGAAGCCATAGGGTCTTATTTATAAGCAAAACTGTTTACATTGCCTTGTATGCATTTAAATGACATCCAGGTCATATGTTTTATCCTTAGGGTTAAAATCTAATATTGATTTGCTGAGATTTTTGAAGGATCTTGAAAGGATCTTATAAGGATTTTGATATAGTAGGTTTAGGCTTGTGGGTTTTGGCTTGGGCCTAGGGCCCACAAGCCCATCTCATGTAAGTGGCCCGTAATTCCTACGAGACCCGATATCGTAACCCAAACTCCATAAGCACATAAAAAAAATATTCGTATAACTTCCAAATTTGTCGGTGTCGTCAGTATTTTGCACGGTATCAGTCCGTTGTCGCGTAATATTCAGCAGATTTTCTGTAAATCACCACACGCTCACTGTATAGCTGAACAAACGTTCCTGGGCACTCCAAGGGCCTGGTTAAGTTAATTAGCGTTGTAAACACTATTTATTGTCGCGTAATCACGTAATTAAGGGCGTAAATTACCGGTTGTCACATTCAAATAACAGTTTAAGTAAACAAGCATAAACCAAACAGGTTCAAAACAAAGTTCATAGTTCAAGATTATTTAAAACCCAACACATGGGTTAGACGACCACTACACATTCCCAAGCTGCAAGCTCCTGAGTCACTGGGTACCTTCAAAGCATGCAGTAGGGTATCAACAAAAATGTTGGCGAGTTCACGTGTTGTCCAGTTTTTAATTACCAAAAACTTGATTCACCAGTTAATTTATCCGTTTATACATGCCATGGGGAGCTACCCCATAAGTAAGCGACTAAACTGTTTTTACAATACCGAATACTATTCATCCGTACGTTTCCGTAGAGTGCCCCGTTTGTCAATGTTCTATCATCATTGACGGTTTGCCAGAGTACATTAGTTCACGCCCGATCCCATACGCGGGCACGGTGTGAGGTTGGTGAGACCTAAATAGCGCTATCAACTAATAACCCGTTCGCCCGACCCCGGTGACTAATCGGTATTAAGAAGTGAGGACTTGAGTGATAGAGTTTCGTTTAGTGTTGCTTGTTGCATCCAGTATAAACAGTAATTAACTAAAAGTCCCATTTAAGGGGAGAGAAGTAGGTTGACATCCCTTACAAGGGGATAGCGTTGTTTAAGTTTCCGTTTCCCAAACCACCGGGAACGCATGCTTTAATAGTTGTGAACTCACCTTGGGTTGCTCGGCAGATTAGTTTGCTTGGTCACGCACGCTGGTTACCACGCCCTAGCATGGTCACCGGTATAGGTCAGGTTGGGTACAAGTGATCACGTTTGTTCTACACGTGTCTAACACGTAGTATGCATTCAGTTTGAGTTATTGGGCCTGCTCTAATAATTGCACAGTCAAACAATACAGTCAACACATAGTCCATTCAAACAGGTAGTCCGAACACATAGTGGCCCAATGACCATCCGGCCCACTCAAAACCACTGACAAATTGGATCCACTGATGAGCGGTCTCGAGTCGAAACCTCTGAGAAGTGGTCTCGAGTCGCAACCGTTGATGCGGACGTGGACAAGGGTTTCGAGTGTCATCCATTGTTGATGGTGATCTCGAGTCGCAACCGCCGATCTCGAGTCGCGTAATCAAGTGCCGAAACCAGGCAGTGTTTCGACTTGCAACCACTATTGGTCTTGAGTTACCACACTGATGGATCACTTGCTGAGTCGAGACCTTTGTCGAGACCATTGATGAAACAACTATTCTCGAGTAGTACGTTGATGGTCTCGGGTTGTCTCCTTGATGGTCTTGAGTCGAAACCGGAGGTCTCGACTAGCAACCATGGATGCGTGCACAGGAGGAGGCCTTCTAGAACCTCAGCTGTACTATCCAATAAAATTGGAATTTCATGTAAAAGTGTACCATCCAATTAATTCACACAAACATGTTTTCTTGTCTAATTTCTAAACAAAGTAGATCAAACACAGCATATTCAAATATTCATAACACATTCATATCAGATTCATGTTGTTCATCATTAGGGTTTTCACCATAAGCAAACATGTTCATTTAAGCAAATATAACACCTAGTTCACATCATCATCATCGTTTCATCATTTATTCAACACGGTTCACCTTACACACATATGCATTTCATGGCCAATAATCACATACACGAGGTATCAAAACCATCTTAATCAAAACAAACAATAGGTCATCATACACTTTTCTTAAACAACAACCACAATATCAACTATACAAGAAGGACATATTTAATATGCATATAACTTAACAAGCAAACATATATGGTATCACTATCTCTATATTGCAAGAAACCACTAACCGGTTAGATTTCAAGGTGTGAGAGTATGAAGCAATCGATGAATAAGCTTCCAAGTAGAATCCCAAGCTTGAACCGAGAGTCCTTGTTGTTACCGGTTGAATCCGAGAGAGAGACGAGAGGAGGTTTGTGGTGGTGTTCTAGGGTTTTAGTGATAGAGAGAGAGAGTGTGTGTGTGTAGGAGTGTGTGGTAGTGAATGTAGGGGAAATGTGGATGATGGCATGGGTTTCCATATCAAATGGTGCACCCTAATGGGCTTTCGGGTGGACTAAAGGAGGTCCACGGCCCAACCGGCCTACTGTTTACTGGTTACTCGAGACCGGGTGGTCTTGAGTCGTGATCTCGGTTCACTAGAACTTATACACATATATATATTTATTACATACATACCACTTAATGCAAGGATCATATAGCACACCAAGGTAATTCACAAATTTCCATTTAATAAAATATGTACACATAATTTCAATACAAGATAGTTGCTCGGGAAAACCCAGAGTGTCACATTATCCCCAAGTTTTAAGAACTTTCGTCCCAAAAGTTAAGGCAGTCACTGTCAAGCTAGTATAAGTGAGAACGTTTCAACGGGGTGTCACACGGATTAACAAAATTTCAGACTTTTAAGTCTTCGGCTTACTACCCTTTTTACCAAATATTGACCCGTTCATGATTTTATCACACCAACATGTTTATTTGATCTTTAAACTCATGAAATTCATTATTTCAATATCTCCTATCATATTAATCTCAAATCACGGGTTTCTTACATAATAAAATCCCGTTTACGCTTAAATGCTTATTTTGACACGTTAAGGGTATTTACGCATTTTAGTCTAGAACTTGTGCTTTTCTTTTGACGCTACAAAATTCCATGTCTAATTAACTACAAATATTCCACCATAACTATTTTGTGGCGGATTTAACATAATGAACCCCTTTTCCCTAATTTACCCATCGGTTGATCATTTTACGCAAATGACCATTTTTGAGCATTTAACCCACGAATATGAATTTCTATGACTTTTATTCATCTTTAATGATTTCATAATCTTAATGTAAGTTCCTAATCAACCCCCCTATGGTTCGTTTGCCCGATATACCCTTCAAGGGTGTTTTGGTCAACTTTAGTCCCTCACTTTACGACGAAGGGCTTTCGCTAAATATTTGACCAAAAATTGTATGTTTAACCAAAAGCTTATTTATACGTACCTGGCTCGGGTCAAAGTATTGACCCGTTTACATAACTTTTGCGTTAAATCTTTCTAGTTAAAGCAACGCAAGCTTATGTTATTTTCTGTGATTACAAAACTCGACAAGCGATTGTCAATTGTTATTGTCAAATGGTGTTAACAACACCATTTGACCCATTTAGTCTAATTGACCATTTGTCCGCATGAGATGGTATTTAATTACCATTCCACCCCTTTAAACCTATCCCGGTTTTCCCTTGAACTCGTTTTGCTTAAAAACCGTTTTTTATTTATTCGTCATTACATGACTAACTTACCATTTTACCCTTTTTACCATAACTCATGATTTCTTATCATTTTCCCCCTCGTTCCGACTCTCATTGAATCGTGTCGGAACATCCTATACCAACCACTTAGTAGCATTCATATACAATACTTGCAATTATGTAATTTGTAAATAATGAAAAGGGGCATAAGCTTTACTTACCTCGCATCCAAATTACGATTTTCCTTTCCTTCTTGATTCGTTTGACCCGTTCACTCATCAAGCTTCCACCGAGCTCGTTAGGCGTCAAACTATCATCATAATTCATAAGATGGTTAGATTAGTCATTATCAATTATGACTACTCCATCTAACGGGTCTTATGTCGACTTTATCACTCAATTAAATCATTGGTTAGTTTGACTTCCTAAAAGTCAATTGATCTATCAACATATTCAAATGCACACTTCACATGGAATTTCAACATTTTAGCTTCGTTTAGGCATTTTAACAAACACCTAGTGGGCATAATTTCACTAAATCAAAAATCAAGTTTCATGACTAACTATTTAGCCAAGATTAAAGAATTCTTGCAAGTTTAATATATCTAGTATGCATAATAACATCTAGATTCTCCTGATTCAAGTCATAGCATCATATGTATGATTTTCACTTAGGGTTTAGTTCCTAAGCATGTGTACATCACTAACTTAGCCATAGCTCCTCTAATCCTTACATAACTCGCGAATTATGATGCTAACTCAAATTTTGCAACTTCACGAATCATCAAATTTTTACATACCTTATGATCCCCACGACTAGGTGATCACGAATTTGTAATCATGCAGACGATTCGGGCTTGATTTGAGCTTCAATTTGGAGGATTTGTTGAACTAGGGTTTTTAACCCCTTTCTTTCTTCTCCTGGCGATTACACGCACACACACACCAAGTGTGTGTTGTGTTTTTTTTTTTTTGTTTTAATAAAACAAGTTTCCCACTTGTCCATATTAGTCCCTCATGTTTTATTTTGATCAAATGAAGCTATATCTCACCATTAGTTACTTAATCACATGCTACTAACTAGGTTAATTACTCCTAGTTACTTTAACGGGTTCGGGAAGTTATAACCCGTTATGTTTTAAGTCCCGTTAATTTGGCCTTTTTATATACTTTGTTTTCTCAAAGTATTTATTCTCCTTTTTAATTAATATTAGGTTTATTTATTTGAGTCCTAATATTTACCGGGTTAATTTTTACCACTAACGGTATTTTACCCGTCTTTACTATTAACATGGTTTGATTACCAAACCCGTTTTTGGGATGTTACAAGTCTACCCCCTTAAAGAGGCTTCGTCCCCGAAACCTTATTTACGTAGTTCATTGGTTTAATCAAATGAACCTAGTTTCGTTTTCAAGGCTCCCGTTTCCTTTGGTCAAAAGTTTTCATGTTTACTGACGCGTACGTCTTTCATGTGTAAGGCCTCGCGGGCCGTTACTTACAGCTCATAACCATTTATCTTTATTGACTGAGTTGTCACTTGACCACTTAGTCTCGTTAGTCTTTTAACAGGTCTATCCCGCGCTTGTGTTATATTTACAAGTGCTTGTATTTGTTATGACGCTTTCTTAACTTTGAATAGTTTTACCGGCTAGACTAATTAGTCGCCCTCACTTCATACTCCGTAACTCACGTTACAACGTGATCATTTTCTATATTTCTTTTCTTGTCCGTGAGCGTGTCACGTCACGTTTAAGTTTAATTCAACGTTTCTTTATCATACTTCTTCTTTTCGAATGTATCATCTCGCACCTATCGATGTTAAAACCCATACTCTTTGATATTTGTTATTTCCGAATTCGCCTTATAGTATTCATATTTGTTAAAACGTTATTTCTTACTAAAACTGAATTTTTTTTGTTTAACGTTTTTTTTTTCTTTAACTATGTCAATTACTCATATCAAGGAAACTGACAACCCATAATTTATTGTTTTCCGTTCTCGTTTTACGCGGGGATTCGTAACAAGTTCCCTCACCTTACACTATTGACCCGTAGGTTCCTTCACTTAACCTCGTAGGCTATTTCCTTAAGCTTTCACCTCTTTAAGGCGAGGCCCTTATGATCCCTTTGCTTCAATTCATGACCCGTGGGTCATTTTGGCCCCGTAGACCGTTACACTAATTAATATCCCGTAGGTTATGATGATCCCGTAGATCATCTTTTATTCGAGTCTTTATTCAAATGTATATACGTGTATATACGCATATGGCGTTAAGGCACCCCTTTTTATGTTTAGAATTATTCACCTTTACTTTTTAGATTTCGTTTTACCTTGACCGTAGTCTAAGGCTACATTGTTTTCTTTCGAATTATCTTTCCGACTTCTTGACTTCTAACGTCAATTACACGTCAGTTTGCCCTACACTTACCGTTACCCGGTTCTTACCTATGCTTCTTTACGTCCCATTACCCGGGTTCTTTTATTTTAATGTTTTTAACGCCTATAACTCCTTTACTTAGGTTTATTAATATTTCACACTTTTATTTATTCGATTCGCGCTTACTTACTTTAGCAAGTGTCATTCTTTATTAAATTTGTTTGACTTGTTCGTGTGAAAATTCATCACTTATGAATGTCAAACTTCAGTCTTTGTTCGAACCGTTCAGCTTTGAAATAGTTGAACGTAATTTATCAAAATTTCTATTTACAGTATCTTATCGTCCTTTAGTCATGACCCAAAACCCGAGTCTTTTTTGACTTTCCATACGCGTTCCTGTTTCTCAGTCTACGCATGCGTTTAATTCCTTACCCATCAACCGGGTGTTTTACCGAAATCGTTATCATTGCACCCCTTCCGGTATGCATTAAGACTTCATTTCGATTTACTTGGTCATCTTAGCGAAATACGTCGCTTTTATTCGACCATGTCTTTTATTCTTTACGTGACCACCATTGGCGGCCTTATTAATTATGAGTGACGATTATCATCGTTATCCTTGCTTTACTACGACTAAAGTTAACAACCTTGATTATCTTTTTCGTGTGGGAAACACCTTTGTTTTTATGACCCGGCGGATCATCTATACTTTGGTTTTACTTGCCCATATTGTTCACCATGGCCCTTTCGTCCAAGATGACTTATTTTCGTGAATTTTCTTTTGATCATTCATTTATATCATCATTTACATTAATCCTTGTCCCTTCTCTCGGGCTCATTATCCTAATGTAATACACTTCCGTCACCCGGCTGTGCGTTTACATTATTATCAACTATTTTGTTCATTTGTTTCATTTGGGTACTTTTTAATTTGTCCTATTCACCCCGTCCTTACTACATCGGATGTAAATGTGTCCACTCTAAGAAGTTCATGGTATCATATGTCACTACTTACTTGGCCAGAGTAAGCGATTAACACATGACACGCATGACCTTTTTATAGTTTTCACATCACACCCTATGTAAGTAATGCCTCTATTTGTTTCTCTTGGAAACAATATCCCGAATACATTTTCTATTCGGTTTTCCAAGTTTCTAACTTACATATGCAACAATCATTCTCTACATGTTTGTTGCATATTGCTATTTGTGCGTTTACATTTAAAAGCGTGCACCCGGTAATGTTTGCCCCGACGGGCGTTCCTTGCCATTAACCTTGTTCGCGGTCGTTACGCGATTTAGTCCTTGGTGAGCATGCTCCTCTTGTCATACTTCGAACCGTTCCTCTATCATATCCGTAATTTGTTCAACCCTCGTCATCTTCAAATGCGAGTTTCCTCCAATTAAAACATTCATAAAAGTTAGTAATGTCAACTTTACTAAATGCCCGTATCATAATACAAGGCTTTTCTACTATACGTGTTAACGCACGTAATTTTGTTAACTATATCTATTATTTAATTGAGGTATCGTATATTACACGATAACCCTATGTGTTGTTTACAACACTTTAACATGCTAAACCATTAAAATACACGTACTTACCGGATTTGCGGTCAACCCTCGAACCGAACACACTTTACTTTTTAACCATGAGCTCTGATTACCAACTTGTAACACCCTTACTACATCTTTACAGTTTTCGTTCACTTTACGAAAATACACATGTAATTATAGTTTCATATACATTGTAAATACAGGTTAATTAAAACTTTTACAATTTAAAAGTTTATACAAGTTAATGTAATTGAATTCGTCGTTTAAAAGACACAACGAAACGATGTGCGGAAGCGTGTATTTTATCGTGTTCGGTTCCTCATCGAGCTTGATCTTCATCCGGGCACTCTTGGCAATCACCTATGGTCAAAACCAACTTAAAAGTTAGTTTTGATAGTTAAATAAATAGTTTAAACAAGTTACATGGGTCAAACAACAAAAAAATAAGGTTTTTCCGGAACTAGGGGGCGTCGTGTGACGCCTAGGGGCGTCGCGTGACGCCTAGCCCCCATTTCGACAGAATGTTGATTCCTGTTGCTGCATATTTCCAGCCAAACCAAGTTTTACGAAAACGGACATAACTCATTCGTTATTGATCCGTTTTACGCGATTCTTTTTCCTACGCGACCGTAATTTAATTCTCCATCTTATGGAGTTAAAATCCGACATCCGGATTAACAAAATTTTAGACTTTTAAGTCTTCGGCTTACTACCCTTTTTACCAAATATTGACCTGTTCATGATTTTATCACACCAACATGTTTATTTGATCTTTAAACTCATGAAATTCATTATTTCAATATCTCCTATCATATTAATCTCAAATCACGGGTTTCTTACATAATAAAATCCCGTTTACGCTTAAATGCTTATTTTGACCCGTTAAGGGTATTTACGCATTTTAGTCTAGAACTTGTGCTTTTCTTTTGACGCTACAAAATTCCATGTCTAATTAACTACAAATATTCCACCCCAACTATTTTGTGGCGGTTTTAACATAATGAACCCTTTTTCCCAAATTTACCCATCGGTTGATCATTTTACGCAAATGACCATTTTTGAGCATTTAACCCACGAATATAAATTTCTATGACTTTTATTCATATTTAATGATTCCATAATCTTAATGTAAGTTCCTAATCAACCCCCCTATGGGTCGTTTGCCCGATATACCCTTCAAGGGTGTTTTGGTCAACTTTAACCAAAAGCTTATTTATACGTACCTGGCTCGGGTCAAAGTATTGACCCGTTTACATAACTTTTGCGTTAAATCTTTCTAGTTAAAGCAACGCAAGCTTATGTTATTTCCTATGATTACAAAACTCAACAAGCGATTGTCAATTGTTATTGTCAAATGGTGTTAACAACACCATTTGACCCATTTAGTCTAATTGACCATTTCTCCGCATGAGATGGTATTTAATTACCATTCCACCCCTTTAAACCTATCCCGGTTTTCCCTTGAACTCGTTTTGCTTAAAAACCGTTTTTTATTTATTCGTCATTACACGACTAACTTACCATTTTACCCCTTTTACCATAACTCATGATTTCTTATCATTTTCCCCCTCGTTCCGACTCTCATTGAATCGTGTCGGAACATCCTATACCAACCACTTAGTAGCATTCATATACAATACTTGCAATTATGTAATTTGTAAATAATGAAAAGGGGCGTAAGCTTTACTTACCTTGCATCCAAATTACGCTTTTCCTTTCCTTCTTGATTCGTTTGACCCGTTCACTCATCAAGCTTCCACCTAGCTCGTTAGGCGTCAAACTATCATCATAATTCATAAGATAGTTAGATTAGTCATTATCAATTATGACTACTCCATCTAACGGGTCTTATGTCGACTTTATCACTCGATTAAATCATTGGTTAGTTTGACTTCCTAAAAGTCAATTGATCTATCAACATATTCAAATTCACACTTCACATGGAATTTCAACATTTTAGCTTCGTTTAGGCATTTTAACAAACACCCAGTGGGCATAATTTCACTAAATCAAAAATCAAGTTTCATGACTAACTATTTAGCCAAGATTAAACAATTCTTGCAAGTTTAATATATCTAGTATGCATAATAACATCTAGATTCTCCTGATGTAAATAAATAACACTCAATTTATAATCAAATTTCTAGTGTTCATCATTCTACAACACCCATTTAACACACATATAGGTAATCACCAAATCATTCAAGTCATAGCATCATATGTATGATTTTCACTTAGGGTTTAGTTCCTAAGCATGTGTACATCACTAACTTAGCCATAGCTCCTCTAATCCTTACATAACTCGTGAATTATGATGCTAACTCAAATTTTGCAACTTCACGAATCATCAAATTTTTACATACCTTATGATCCCCACGACTAGGTGATCACGAATTTGTAATCATGCAGACGATTTGGGCTTGATTTGAGCTTCAATTAGGAGGATTTGTTGAACTAGGGTTTTTAACCCCTTTCTTTCTTCTCCTGGCGATTACACGCACACACACACCAAGTGTGTGTTGTGTTTTTTTTTTTGTTTTAATAAAACAAGTTTCCCACTTGTCCATATTAGTCCCTCATGTTTTATTTTGATCAAATGAAGCTACATCTTACCATTAGTTACTTAATCACATGCTACTAACTAGGTTAATTACTCCTAGTTACTTTAACGGGTTCGGGAAGTTATAACCCGTTATGTTTTAAGTCCCGTTAATTTGGCCTTTTTATATACTTTTTTTTTCTCAAAGTATTTATTCCCCTTTTTAATTAATATTAGGTTTATTTATTTGAGTCCTAATATTTACCGGGTTAATTTTTACCACTAACGGTATTTTACCCGTCTTTACTATTAACGTGGTTTGATTACCAAACCCGTTTTTGGGATGTTACATAAATCAAATGGATCAGTAGCTTATCAGCTAGAGTTACCAGAAGAAATGGCAAGAATACATGATGTGTTTCATGTATGTAACTTAAGAAACGCCTAGCTGATAAATCTTTACTTATACCTCTTCAAGATATAGACGTAAAATAAAAAGTCCATTAAAAGATCTTACAAGATAAGGATCTCGAAGAATGGAAAATGATTATGGTCAAGGCAAAGTGGAATTCAAAGCAAGGACCAAAGTATGCTTGGAAATTAGGATTAGTGACGAAGTAAAAGTATTCCTCCAAATTTCCGTAAATCTCGAGGACGAGATTTAAAACAAGGTAGGGAGGATGTAACTACCCGCGCAAAAATGTCCTAAAACGCTCCGTAAGTGAAAACCCGAACCCGTAAAACCTTACTTTTCATAAAAATCCAAGAAAAACAAAAATTTTCATCTGTCGCGGGCCGCGACAGATTTAGAAGAGGTCTTCGCGGGGTGCAACAGACCTAGGGTATCGGATAAACATGAGGGCCACGTGTCCCTACACGTGTCGACCTGACACTATGACTCAGCAACTCTAAGCCGACCCAGACTCCCTCGCAGGCCGCGAAGGAGAAGCTGATATGCTTCGCGGGCCGCGACTCGCCCCTAATTCAGCCTATAAATAGCAGCCGAGGGTTTCATTTCAAATCGTTCAATTCTTTTCTCTCTCTTAGCCTATATTATAGAAAAGTAATAGCTCGGGAATAATACTCATAAATCCCAAAATTCTGCCCATTATTAGGGTAATAACTCTAATCACTAGTACGATCCTTTATCCGATCGATTGAAACCGATCCAATGGATGTTTGAGTGCTGCCAATCTCTGGCTATACCTTGTCATTCATTGTGAGGATTTTAATCTCGTGATTATCGTTAAAGCTGAATTGAGTTAATACACTAATACGAGTTCCATTGTATCTAGAATTAGAACTGATAATCAGGAAGCTGTTAAACTAGAATACTTAGTAATTAAGTAAACTTAGTGGTTAAGGAAACTTAATGATTAAGAAAACTTAATGATTAACTAAACTTAATAGTTATGAAAACTTAGCAGTTAAGATAACTTAGCGGTTAAGAAAACTTAATAAGCTAAGGAAACATTAACAGGAAAGGAAACTTAGCAGTTAAGCTTGCTAAGTAAGTTAATTAATCAGCTAATTAAGTTAATTAATCAGCTAAGTAAATTATGTAATTAAACAGTTAAGGTAGATTAATCAGACAAACGGCTAATAAGTTAATCAGTTAAGTCAGTTAATTAATTAACCAGCTAAGCAAGATTAATTAAGTTAAGTAAGATTAATTACTCAGTTAAGTAAGATTAATTAAGCTAAGTAAGATTAATTAACAGTTAAGTAAGATTAATTAAGCTAAGTAAGAATAATTAATCAGTTAAGTAAGATTAATTAAGCTAAGTAAGATTATTTAATCAGCTAAGTAAAATTAATTAACTAAAGTAAATTAAACACCTAAATAGATATACATGAAAAATAGATATATATGAGGAAGGTGCAAGGAAGGTGTAAGAGGATATATATGTGGGTAGGATGCTTCCTAGAAAATGTATAGGTAACTTCCTAGAAAAGTATATAGGAAACTTCCTGGAAATTTCATATTTCCTACTTATAAATAGGAAGCTTAGGATTCATTTTCTTTGCTCATTTCTTCTATTCTTCTCTCTATACGTTGGCGTTCTAACCAAAAATCACCGATACGATATTCTGTCCGATTGATGCGGAAAACAACTAACGAATGCCAAAGTGTTGTCTAAATAAGACTATACTTTGTGAATTTCGTTAAGGTTCTGATCTCGTGACCATCGTTAGGTTTGATGTGGTTTTACACTAATACGTATTCCACTATGTTAAACTAAATGTTTAACTACCAGAAACTCTGCACTATACACTTACAATCAAAATAGACGCTTAAATTACCAGAAAATTCAGAACTATAAAGCAGGTGCATAGAATCAAGAGGCTTGTTTAATCAAGACTATATGCTAACAAGGTGAGTCATTCTCTTTTTATCAAAAGTGCTTTACAATACCCAAATGTTTTCCAGTTATATGTTACAGGGATTAAGTCTTTGTTATCTTAAATTACTGGCAGTAAGTGGGGTATTGTACTGTTTTATAACTTTTAGGTGAAAGGACCTAAATAGTGATACACGTCACTTTTGGGTGAACGGAACCAATAGTGGTATGACAACAGTCATAGATCCGGTCGAGTGACAACTGAACCGGCTAATTATAAGATAGGGGCAATTGTAATCGCTCTTAATACTGTAATTTATAACAAATGTATTTTTGTACAAAAATGAATGAACTCACCAGTATTTCCTATTGACCAAATGTTTTTAAAACTCGTTTCAGGTGATTACGGTAGATTGGAATAGGAGTTATGACACGACACCGAACGGCTTAAAGAAGTTGCTTATTTTATCCAATGAATTAAATGTATATTTGGGTTTATCCCGTATTAAAGCTACCTTTGTAAAACATGGGTTTATTCTCATCTGTTTAATAAACTAAATCCGGTGTTTTAAAACTCTGATATTTTTCCTAACTCACGTTCTTGATGAAATTTTCCGCTGCAATATTTTCAAAATAACCACCGGTACCACTTGGCTGCTTCACGGCTCCCGTCCAGGGTGTGGTCGGGGGTCGTGAGAGAAGGTGTTATCAGAGCCAAGCCACTGGTTTAAGCAATTAGGTGTTGTAATAATACCTAAGCTTAAACTGTAGGATCATTTTCACGACCGAAACGAGTCGTTCAGAAGAGTTCTTTTCAATACGAGTGGCGGAAACAAACTTATTGAAGTCGTTTCAGCTGAATTGCACAGAAAATCACTTTAAACTGTCTCTGTATTGATATCAAGTCGATTTACACTGCTAGAGACACTTCGGCAGAGCTTCGCTACCGGAATTGAATGAATTAAACGAAATCATCAAGGCACCTATTTATAGACGAGCTATTTCGCACGAAACTGTTCAAGCGAAATGAACTTGCTATTTCATACGAAATATCCATTGCTATTTCGTGCGAAATGAGCACTTCTCATTTCGTGCGAAATCAACATATCACACATCTTTCACATTTTCTCGTACTGCGTGCCCTGATCTATCTTATCAAATACAAGACTCGATACAAGAAGAAGTCGACAGACATATGCACCAACAGACTCCCCCTTGGATGTTGACGAAGTCTTCGGTTTCGAGTCTTCTTTTGTCAAACCTTCAGTCTTTATCAGTCCTCTCGCTCTCTCCAAAGATTCTCCATTGTAAGCATCCTCAATCAATCTTTTCTCCACTCTCTTTTCTTTCTCTTTCACTTTTAGGATCGCAACCTGGCTTTATCCTCTTTTGATCAGGTCTCTTGAATCCTTAAGTTCATCAGCATCAGCAGCTCGCATGGATCTCAGGATTCAAACCTGGCTCTCAATCATTCAAACTCCCCCTTGAAAGTTAACCTTTCATCCAGAATCTGATGCTGGCTCTTATGTCTTCAGACTCCCCCTTTCAATCTGTTGGGATCGCAGTCTGGAATAACACTCTCACAGGTTCTAAGACCGTAACCTGGCTCTTCCTTAACTTCATCCCTGCACAATCACTACCTCACAATAAATTTCACAAATTCACAAATTTATGTATCACATGCAGATATCGATTGTAATGATATAATCACTGATGATCACTTGTAAATAACATCTCTTTCTTTCTAAAACAAATTCTTCCAAACCAAATGTTCATCATGTTTAGCACTCAGAATTTTGAAAATCAGCTTTTCAAACATCAGTTGTCGAAAATCTTTTTGTATTTTTCAAAATTTTATGCTAAAACACACTGAAAATCTTTTTGAATTTTTGATTAAATGAAGTGCAGTAAAGTAAATATTTACAAACAATATTTTTGTGAGTTTGTGTAAGAGGATCATATCAGTTAATGAAACAAATCACCAACACCGTTAAGCTTTAAACATTTTAAGTTCTAAACGATTCACTTAGATTGTCAGTATACCGATCCACTTAAATTTTCACACAAAGTTCAACTGTTCCGAGATACGAATTTAGTGTTTTAAGCACTTAAACTTATTCGAGTGTCCCACCTTAGAATATACTCCCGTATCCAGATCCCAATATTCAGTCTTACAGGTGAGTATACCTAGATGATATCTGTAATGGGTTAAATGCGAGGGCCATGAGAGCTCAGGCTATTGCTTCCGCAAAATCAGAGAGATGATGGCTTCCACTTTAGGTGTGTTCCCTTAAGAGAATCTTTTCTTCAACAGCACATGATTAGCATTTCGCAATGTTTCATCATTTTTTATGCTGAGGGGGGTGCTATTATTTCAAGCAAGCGAAAAATATTATACGAGGACTAGGCCATTGCTTCCGCAAAATCAGAAGTCCCGGGATAATACCCCAGATATCACTAAGCATAAAGACCTAGTATCTCAGAAAGAGGGATCTTTCAAACAAGATTTCAGGGGTTACCCATATATCCGAGAGATGTTCCCCACGAGATAAGTAAGTTTGAAATTTAGGTTTGTATCTCGAACACAATCTACTAAGTGTGCAAAAACCTACTGGCATATCAACAGTGAGACCGTTTATCACATTTTGACTTTCCAATTCTTTAGCATGCCGTGAATGTCCACTGATGTACTATCATTTCCTCTTTTTCACAACAAAACTCATTTTTTATTTTATCATGTTTTTGGGTTTTTCAAATTTTTGATATAAAATTTTTTACTCCCCCTAAAATCAAAAATATGTTTCAATTTTTTATTTTCAAGAAAAATTTGAAAACAAACTGTACAAATAAAATGACAACCTGATATCGAATTGCTTCAATTCGCCATCCACTTGGCATAGACAATCAGAACTCCCCCTAACAACAAACTATTTTCCTATTATGATTTCAAAACACTTAAGTTTGTTTTAATCAAAATGGTTTTTCCGGAAAATAAGTTTTGTTGATTTCATAAACCATTGGTAGGTTAGGGGATAAACTCATCACTTTGTTTTTTTCCAAAATATCACTTGTAGGTTCAAACAACAACACTACTTGTATGAATGATAAATCAAGTACAACTTAATGTCCTTGATTAACCACTTGTATGAATAACCAATAACCACTTGAAAACACATCACAAACATTTTTTTATTAAGAATGATGCCGATTCATGCTCCACGCTTACCAACCTGGGAGCTCCGGCAAGTCAGGGTTTTTAGTTAGAGAGATTCTCCTAAGCCTGACGGTCCTTGGGAGATTCTGAGTTACCAATACTCGGTTGCTTACCCTCCATCTTCTTCTCATAGAATACCTTTACCCCTTTGACTTTTCGATCAATCATTTTTCCAAAAATATGTTTCACTTTGGGGTTAAAGGCCTTTTCATTATCAAATTCTTTCTTTTCAGAGAAAAATTGATTTGAAATTTCAACTTTTCCAACTTTTGTTTTAAAATTTTCAGCCCGTAATGGTGGAAAATTTACATCATCCATTGGCGGCATTGACTTAGCAACTTTTGACTCAACCTGTGGCTCCTCTGACTTTGTGGGATCAGATTCACTGCCATAACGATTATTAGATTTCTTAACAATCCACTTGCGATTGTCAAGATTAACTTTCTTCTTGTAAACCCTTCTTGAACATTCTCCAACCTTAAATGTTGAGTTTTCAAAAACTTTAAATCTTTCGGTTGGAGGTTTACTTCTCTCAAAAACTTTTTCTTTTAGTTTAAGAGACACTCCCTGATTTGTTTGAATTGTATCTGGACAATTCCTGGCAATGTGACCAACTGTTTTGCATTGAAAACAGGTTCTTGTGTCCTTCTTCCTCTGAGCAACTTCATTTTTCAACCCCTCTTGCTTCTTTGTAAGGAATTCTTTGTTTGTCTGCTTCAAGAATGAACTCTTTTCTTCTTTTACCGAGCTTGTTCCTGAAACAAATACAGTTTTTGATTTATAACTTTTCTCATTTTTATAATTTTCTGGTAAAATAAAACCCAATCCCTTCTTTTTGAAATTATCGTTATGGTTTGGTTTCTTTCGATAACCTGAACTAGAACTGTAACCATTTTTCTTGTTTAACCTTTGTTGATCCCTTGAGGTGTAATTAGGTTTTTCAGAAAAATTTACATTTTTTATTTCAGAAATATTAATTTCTGTTAATTTGAAAACCTTTTTGATCATTTCAGTTTTAACACCTCTTATTGGAAATTCTTCATCTGAAAATAATTTGTCAGAATCATTCAATATGTACGCTACTTTGAATGTTTCGTCCTTCAAATTATTCTTTGACATCAGAAAATCTTTATTGTAAACCTGTTTGTCCTATTTGACTGTTGAACTTGACGTGTCGGACTTAGACTTTGACTCTGACTTCGACTCCGACTTTGACTCCTCGGTTTCGTATTTATCCAAAACCTGATCGACCACTTTCTTTATTAATTCGGACTCATGATCAGTGTCAGACGATGTGAAAATGACATCAATGTTTTCTGGCAAGTTATCTGAAGACTCAGATTCCCACTGTAAGTTGGTTGCCTTTTTTACTCTTTCTGAATTTGGATTTCGTGGAGAATATCCATTTTCAAGCGGGGGTGGACACTTGTTGTAGCTGACACTATGTTTCTTACCATAATTTTTCTCTTCAGTTTCTTCTTTTGTTTCTGACTTCTTCTCTTCAGACGGTTCTTCTTCAAATGTCTTCATACCTGCTACAATAGGATAAATTTTATCAATCACATAAGATGAACAAGAGTAACTTTTCAACAATTTGTTTACTCTCTCAGTTTCAATTTTCTGAGTTTCCAACTTCTGTTCAAGCTCAGCAATCAACCCAATGTAATAATTGATCATTTCTTGCTTCATCATGTATGCTCCATGAGTGTCTTCATGGCTGTAGCTTGTTCACTGCTTGACTGATTGTATTGATTCATTGCTTTGTTTAATACATCATATGATTCTTTCAGCCTATTCATGTTGTGAATCAATTCACTGTTTTGCTTCTTCATGGTCTCACAGTTTTCACAATTCTCATACACTTTTTCTGCAATAGCTTCCTTTTTTTATCTCAAACTCTGGAATTTCTTTATCTTGCTTCTTTATCACACGAACCTCTTCTTCAACTTTTTCCTCTTTCTTTGCTCCAGAGTTTAAACGCTTTCTTATTCTTTCTGCCCAATAATCATCAGTAGTGTATTTTTCACCATTATCTTTAACAATTTGAGCAACAAAAGCTTTATGACCAGAAGTTTTGTTAGGATCATAATCATCCCAACTGAAATCTTTCCAACTGAAACCCTCTGGAAGCCTTTCATCATCTTGATCTATCATTTTGTTCATCACACATGCTTTACTCTCGGCTGAAATATATTTATCCCAACTGTCTTCTTTTGATGAACTTCCATCATCTTGATTAACAAGACAAGCTTTCTTTGAATCTTCGATCACCTTTCTAGCATGTGCAGTTTGTTGCTGTTCTTGTCGATACGGCTGTTGAGCAATTTGATGATAAATCGCCTTTCGATAGTAGTCATTATTTCCGAAAGGGTTTTGAGCTCCACTTGCTTCGCGGTTTGTGCACTCTCGCTTAAAATGCCCTTTTTCCCTGCAACGAAAACAAGTAACTTTAGATTTATCAAATCCTAGAGTAGAAACATTAGCATCATGGAAATCATCTCTTCCTGTAATTTGTTTAAACTTTTCAGCTCTTCTCAATACGCTTGCCAAACACCACTTTATATCCATCAATTCCATCTCCTCAGCATCGACCTGATCGTAATCCTCCTTAGTCAGCATTGGATTTCCGATCCTTCCTGCAACTAAACTCCCATATGACTCTAACACAGTCACCAGCAAAGACATGTGACTTTTAGCAACTTCTTCCGAGTAATTTTGATCATTTTCAAGATTTAAAGCAATGTTGCATTGAAGAACTTTCCCACTCTTGGTTGTTGAAAAATTTGGATCAAATGATGGATATGACGAGAATCCCATTTTGCTACTTGAACTTTGAGATGAACTTTCAGAAGAACTTTTTGCATTAAAAGCAGTTCCAATCTTTGGTGAAATATTGGTTTTATCACTGACACTACCTTTGTAATACAAACCAATGTCTTGTTCTCCATCATAATTCTTCATTCTCGCTATCTTTCGTTGTTCCATCTCTTGAGCTTCAAGCTGTTTAATAAACTCACTCAGTGTCATCTTGTTAAAATCCGGTTTATTTTTCAGCATCATAAGATACGTGCCCCAAACATCATGTGGCAACGCATCAGCCAACTTTTCAATCAATTCATCTGTATCCTTTTGGATGTTTAATCTTTTCATATTCTTCAATAAATTGCAATATCTTTCAATAATCTGCTTGGTGTTTTCAGTTCTTAATCCTCAGAATAGATCAAATTCTTTCTTCATAAGTGACTTTTTATTCTTGATCATCTCATCACTTCCAAGAAACTTTGATTCTAATTCTTCCCATATCGAATGTGCACTTCCGTTGTGTTAAAGTAAAATCAAGATGTCTTCTTTAATAGCTTGCTGCAAAAGACTCACCATCATTTTTTCATCTTTGTATTTCTTTTTCTCCTCAACACTCAAATTTCTAATTTCAATTTCCACTCCATTGTCCCCGACTTATCTACTATATTGAAATTCAGTATGTTCCCAAGCATCTAAGTGATATGCTTAAACCCAGTTTGCTTTCACAAAATGATCCTCCAAACGATATAAGCTTTCACACGAAATGAACCTTCACGCGAAATGACCTTCTTCAAACGAAAAGAAGTTCACACGGAATGAACTTTGACACAAAATATGTGATTTCATACGGAATGAAGTAAAATTCAAACTAAATGAGCGATTTCGTGTGAAATGACGATCTGATAGACTTCTTTCAAGCGAAATACCTGTTTCGTGCGAAATCAAATGTTGATTTCGTATGAAATGATGAACTGATGAACTGCTTCACACGAAATAGTGGTTTCGTGCGAAATAAAGTCTGATTTTTTTGCGAAATCAAAGCAATGTTCAAACGAAATGATATCAGCTTTCGTGCGAAATGAAAGTTTCGGATAGTTTTTGTAAAAATTGAACCAGTTTTATGCCAATTAAGATCTGATTCTTTCTAGGGTTTGTTAAAACATTGTTTCGCACAATATATTTGAAAATCAAGCCATTTTAACCGTGAAAATTTGTTACTTTTGAAAAAGAAGGTGTAGAAAACAGAAATTGCAGTTGAAATGGTAAGAACTCCTCCTCCTGAGCTCTGATACCACTTGTAGGATCGTTTTCACGACTGAAACGAGTCGTTTAGAAGAGTTCTTTTCAATACGAGTGGCGGAAACAAACGTATCGAAGTCGTTTCAGCTGAATTGCATAGAAAATCACTTTAAACTGTCTCTGTATTGATATCAAGTCGATTTACACTGCTAGAGACACTTCGGCCGAGCTTCGCTACCGGAATTGAATGAATTAAACAAAATCATCAAGGCACCTATTTATAGACAAGCTATTTCGCACAAAATTGTTCAAGCGAAATGAACTTGCTATTTCGTACGAAATAGCCATTGCTATTTCGTGCGAAATGAGCACTTCTCATTTCGTGCGAAATCAACATATCACACATCTTTCACATTTTCTCGTACTACGTGCCCTGATCTATCTAATAAAATACAAGACTCGAAACAAGTCGAAGTCGACAGACATATGCACCAACATAAACGAAAGAGTTAGGAAATTGTTATTTGGTAGCAACAAGGATAGTATTTAGACTTGAACTTAAGAAAGATACTTTAGTATTAGCTTCGAGATAAACTTGCATAAATAAAGTGTGATGGGTATTGGTATGCCGTGAGGATGATGACTAGAATGTTGCAAGTACGGTAAATAAGCAATAACACTTGGCCACTGTTATTTCTTATTTATTGGTACTACCTGGTTCTGGAATATAATCCGTCATGTGAATACTAATTTCCTTGTTCTTGGATGAAATCCCTAATAAAAGATTCATTTTTAAATCATGAATTGAGAAAATTCTATTTATGGGAAATACAATGATAAATTACCTCTCCGGCAAGACTGGGTATGGTGTGGCAGACTCTCCAGCTTGTCCGGGTAAGATGGGCTTACCTCTCTGGCGAGAACCGGGTAAGATGGGGTATAGGATATGTCAAACAAGTGACAGAATTCCCTAAATAGTATCATGACCTGATATCCAACTTTTTTTTGATAACATGAATATGTTAAATACATTAACCTGATGAATGGCTTGTATATTACAGTATATGAAATATATGATTGTATAGATATGTATATCTATAAGAAAAATCCAAAAGCCATAAGGATTGACAATTTAGGATGAATCACGAACATATGCGTCAATGATAAATTTTAGATTTTCTTATCAGGAACCTCTCGTATACATCTAAAATTCTAATATCGAAAATTATTTCATTTGATCATCCGTCTCGTAACTCGTGCGACAAGATAAACGATGTAAACCCTTTATGTTGGGATGCCATCAAAAGTATAAAAATTTCCCATGCGTTACCTTAGATTATTGACACATTAGGAAACCTGTAACTAAAGGTTGTGCTAGGCACAAAACATCTCAAAACCTATGCTAATGAGAGTAATTCTACTTTCTTTAAAAACTCTTGCAAAGATAAGACTAACCACGACATATGCCATAAAATGGAAAGAACTGACAGAAAGGAAATCTTGTCTGCTTTATAAGAAGGAACAAATGGAAACAATGACTCCTTAGGTGATTGTTAATTTAAGTTTAGATTTGCAAGACAACCGGAGAGGTGACCACAAGGAGACAAGACAGACCAGCCGACAAAGTTTGTCTCTGTGATAAAAGCTGCGAATTATACACGAAAGTAAGACATAGCGTATATGGTCTCGGAGTTCTTTAACACTAGAGGCATGGAACTGAAAGAAATTCCGACCGACGTTTTCCTAGAAGATCTATTTGGACTATCACCCGATCGTGAGGAGAAACTCAGAATCCATCTGAGACTAGGAACAACACCGATTGTTATATCACAAAGTTAAGACTAATGTAGTAGTTGATGCTTTAAGTCATAATTTTCATAAGAAGCCGAAACAAGTACGTGCTCTTAGATTAAATTTGCGGATAGATTTAATGAAATAATTAAAGAGTACCCAAGAAACAGCAATCAAGGATGATGCTGAAGGATTATAAAGGAATAATTAAGGAATCAGAAAAAGGAACTGGTGGAATTTGAAAGTTCCATAAGAAAAGAATTTGGATACCTATCTAAAGAAACATACATAATTCTTAGGAAAGCTCATAAAACAAAGTATATGATAAGGGGTATCAATGTTTTGCGGAGAGATAGGAATGAAAAAAGATGTAGTAAGTTACAAGTATTTAGTTTATTAGCAAGTTAAAACTAAACATTAGAACCCTTTAGTTTTACCTCAACGACATCAGTATGGAAATGAGAATTGATAACAATGGATATTGTTACCAAATTACCCAAAACAAGAGACGACACAATCTGGAAGATTGTGGATCAACTAACCAAGTCTGCTCAATCCCTATAAATGAAGAAAACCCTTTAGTATAAGACACTTAGTTAAGTTGTGCAGAGACGAAATAGTCTCATTACATAGAATCCTGTTATCTATCAAGATAGTCATTTCACTTCTCATTTATGGGAAAATTTTAACTCGACTTATTTTGAGCAGTGTGAAGGAACACTACAAACACAGAAAGAAATACATGTGTGATAAAATATTGGTGCAAGTAGGACTCTCACTTATCACTCATAAGATTCTCCTATAGTAGTGTTGCTCATTTAAAACACTTTAAGGATAATAGTACCATCCAGTCCGTTGGAAAGATAAATGAGAAAGGTAACTATCAGACCATGAGATCAGCAAACCATTAGAAATTCAAAGAAAGAATACTACTAAAAGTCTCTCCGTGAAAAAAAAGGAATAGTCCGATGCGGCAAGAAAGAAAAGTTAAGTCTAAAAATTTGTTGAACCATTTGGAATCATTAAATAAAATGGATCAGTAGCTTATCAGCTAGAGTTACCAGAAGAAATGGCAGGAATACATGATGTGTTTCATGTATGCAACTTAAGAAACGCCTAGCTGATAAATCTTTACTTATACCTCTTCAAGATATAGAGGTAAAATAAAAAGTCCATTAAAAGATCTTACAAGATAAGGATCTCGAAGAATGGAAAATGATTATGGTCAAGGTAAAGTGGAATTTAAAGCAAGGTGTCACACCCCGACCACGTAAAACATCAAATCGTGGCGAAAACGTCGGGGAGTGTTGTAACAGAATTATTGTTCCACAACCATGGTAATTAAAATTACATTTTTATTCATAAACCAAAGGTGGAATACATTGTCTTAAACAGGAACCAAAGAGTACATCACATAATTTAAACTAGTTCTATCTTTATTTTAAGTCTCTAAGGCACAGGTCCGCCCTAGTGTCACGATCATCCTAAGCAACAGCTCCTGAAAACACATGTGAAAATAGGTACGTCAGCATAAAAATGCCTGTGAGATACATAGGTTTTATGAAAATAGGATTCATGACTTGAGTTTAAAGAAAACTTTAGTAAAATTCAGTCATGAACCTTGTTAATTGTTTTGTTTTATAAATTATTTGAAAAACGTTAGCGAAATCAGATGATATGTATATGTAAAAGAATAATGTATGGTTAAAAGAATAACCAAGTAAAAAGGGTTTGTGTAAACCAAGTTATTTGTAAAAAAAATGTTTAAGTGAAAATGCGTTGTAAATGTAATATGTCTAAACTGAAATGGTTTAAATAACGCTACGATATGTAATATAATGCAAGCACTTATATATAGAAAGTACCAGCGGCATATCGACCATGCTTTTATCATACTACATGTCGTCTCGTTATGTAAATCACTTACCCAAACAAACCACCAAAATGTAATGTTTAAACCAATTGTCAAATGTTTATGAGTGAACCAAGTCTATTGTCAATATAAACTATGTAATGTATAAACAAAAAGTTATGTATGGCAAGTAAAATGAGACTACTTAAACCACAAGTAAAAATGTACAAAACCAAGTATTTTGAATAAATCAAAAGTTATGTTTTGTAAGATAAATACATGTTTTATTGATACAAACACTTATGTGGTAAGTTAACGCATACATTCAAGCCTTGAGACAGCAGGATAACCTTAGAGTAAAAGTTATCAAAAAGAAATGTTTTCGGATTCAGTCATTCCTTACACCCAAACAAACCTAGGATGTCAGGAACGGGATTTGTCAAGTCCTATGGTACCATTACTTACTACCGAGCGGCGTAGCTAATGTTAATGAATGTAGTTTAGACCCGTTGAACAAACCAAATGTCATATCAAATGTAAACATGTAATGAAAGTAATGTACTAAGTATGCTAAGTTAACATACAAAGCAGAAAAGTCATGTAAATCAATGTGCTATCATGCCAAGTAAACATACATAGCAAACGAAGATGTAATGTAAGTCAATGTGCTATCATGTCAAGTAAACATACATAGCAAAAGAAGATGTAATGTAAATCAATGTGCTATCATGTCAAGTAAACATACATAGCAAAACAAAATGAAATTATGTACTAATAGTGTACTAATTAACATAGCAAGTATATGATATGAAAACATGGAAAGCATGAAAATAACAAGTAGGCACATGTGTTTCACCCTAAAACGTTTGGAAAACAGTAAAAGAGGGGTCTATGTACTCACTTGAGATTGCTCAATAGACTTTAGATATCCACCAAGCAAAGCTAGAAGATCACGGAATCAAACGGCACCTAATATAGGTAACTACATTAATAAACGGACCTATTCGGAGGATCGGGTAGCATGAGGGTTCGTAAACCAAATGAGTGTAGGAACTCATGTATTATGGTCTAACAAATCCTACATACTAAAACGAAACTTATCCTAAGTGCTTACGACCCATCACGACCCGTTTAGGTAGCTTATGCTACTTTAGCGTGTCGTTCGCGTAAAACACGTTTGGACCGCCTAACTAGTCCTATTACAAGTAAAATATGCCTCAACATGTCTAATATTGTTGCTAAATCAGTTTAGATGTCAAAATTTGGGTTACATATGCTTAAAATGAAGTTTGGCGTAAAAAGGGCATTTTGGTAATTTACCTAAGGCATATATACTACCTATCATACAACTAACTAAACGTCGTGACCATAAGGTATAACCTCGGAAGGTTATTCCCTATACAACTATGGTCACCTAATGTGTTTGGTCGGATCCTAATGATCGACCAAACGGGTCGAGTTCGAAAGTCTAAGCGGGTGTTTAGTCCGCTTGACTTACGACTCTACATAAGCACTAAACTAAAAGTGACGAGCTAAACATGCTAAAACATGTTTAGTTAAGTTAGAAAACAGGTTTTGGTATCAAAAAAAACGGTTTTGATACCCAATAGTAGTTTGGTTACAAAATACGCATAAACACGTATTTTGGCCGAAACTACGACTCGTCACTACGCCTAGTCAACGTTGCAAAGTTCAATGGAACTTTATGTTGACCATTGACTGGTCAAAGCTGAAAGTCAAACTTTGTTTGACTTTTATGCTTGAAATACAAGAACAAGCAAGAAGAGGACTTACAAAGGGTCCAAGAAGGATGTTTGATCTAAAATAGCTCAGGTATGAAGTGCAAACACCCCAACTTAGAGCTTATTTCAGATCAAGTGTGAGAATGAAGTGAAGTGGGGGTTGCTATTTATAGGAATTTCACAACCATTAGGATCATTTCTTGGAGAAGAGGGAATGATCTTGGCCTTACATTTGGGCACAAGGTTTTGAATACCATGGGGACATCAAATACCAGCCCATAGTGTGTAATTCAAGGGGTAAAAACCATTTGAGCAAGTGGAATAGGCCAGATTCATTGTTTCTGCAATTCTGTGGTTCTAGGGAAGGCTTACGGACTGTAAGCATATGTCCATACGGTCCGTAAGGACCTTGCAGACCAGCAACTTTCAAAAATGGCAGATTTAATCCCTAAAGCCCCAAACTTGGTTTTGATGCATGTTTGACACGTTTAAGCCCCGTTAACCCCATTTCAAAGCTCTAAAATGATGTTAAAGTATAGGGAACTTAAAATGTGCTCAAAAATATCCCAGATGTCGGCTCGTTTGGTCGTACGGTTGTGTTGTTCGGTTAATTACGACGGGAGTTGTAACGAACGCAAAAGCGATCCAAATTAAGCGACGAATGGAATTTTCTTATGCCAAACACTAAAATATAATATTTTAATGCTTACCTAAATTTTTGGATGTCCGGATGTATTCAGAACGAAAGTTATGCGCGAAAATGCAAACTTATGCACTTTTTAACGCTTTTAGTCCCTGAATGAGCATAAAGTTTATTTTAGCACACCGAACCCCTCAAAGCCTATTTCTAAGCTATGTAAAGGATATTTAGGGTGTGTTTAACTTATGATCAAGTTCCGGAATGTCCATTAGAGTTCAAATCGGCATACTTTCGCAGTTTGTCAAATTTAGTCCCTGTAAGCGAATTAACTTGATTTTGCCATACCAAAGCCTTCAAAACTTATTTCTAAGTTATGTAAAGGTTATCTAAGGTATGTTAAGCATATGTTGATGTTCTGGAGTATTTGTCGCGTTAAACTGACTACGTTTACGCACCAGTTTGCGTATAACTCTCCAGAAAGAGATATAGAGTTTGAAATTGAATAAAAGTCAAAACATGAAAAATGTCAAACATAAAAAAACAAACATTGGGATCAAATAACTTTATTTCATTGATAACTGAACTGTTTACAATGATTACAAGCACAGATGTCACACAAGGACCAAAGTATGCTTGGAAAGTAGGATTAGTGACGAAGTAAAAGTATTCCACCAAATTTCCGTAAATCTCGAGGACGAGATTTAAAACAAGGTGGGGAGGATGTAACGACCCACACAAAAATTTCCTAAAACGCTCCATAAGTGAAAGCCCGAACCCGTAAAACCATACTTTTCATAAAAATCCAAGAAAAACAATAATTTTCATCTGTCGCGGGTCGCGACAGATTTAGAAGAGGTCTTCGCGGGGCGTGACAGACCTAGGGTATAGGATAAACATGAGGGCCACGTGTCCCTACACGTGTCGACCTGACACTATGACTCAGCAACTCTAGGCCGACCCAGACTCCCTCGTGGGTCGTGAAGGAGAAGCTGATATGCTTCGTGGGCCGCGACTCGCCCCTATTTCAGCCTATAAATAGCAGCCGATGGTTTCATTTCAAATCGTTCAATTCTTTTCTCTCTCTTAGCCTATATTATAGCAAAGTAATAGCTCGGGAATAATACTCCTAAATCCCGAAATTATGCCCGTTATTAGCGTAATAACTCTAATCACTAGTACGATCCTTTATCCGATCGATTGAAACCGTTCCAATGGATGTTTGAGTGCTGCCAATATCTGGCTATACCTTGTCATTCATTGTGAGGGTTTTAATCTCGGGATTATCGTTAAAGCTGAATTGAGTTAATACACTAATACGAGTTCCATTGTTTCTAGAATTAGAACTGATAATCAGGAAGCTGTTAAACCTGAATACTTAGTAATTAAGTAAACTTAGTGGTTAAGTAAACTTAAAGTTATGAAAACTTAGCAGTTAAGATAACTTAGTGGTTAAGAAAACTTAATAAGCTAAGGAAACATTAACAGGAAAGGAAACTTAGCAGTTAAGCATGCTAAGTAAGTTAATTAATCATCTAACTAAGTTAATAAATCAGCTAAGTAAATTATGTAATTAAACAGTTAAGGTAGATTAATCAGACAAGCGGCTAATAAGTTAATCAGTTAAGTCAGTTAATTAATTAACCAGCTAAGCAAGATTAATTAAGCTAAGTAAGATTAACTAATCAATTAAGTAAGATTAATTAAGCTAAGTAAGATTAATTAAGTAAGATTAATTAAGCTAAGTAAGATTAATTAATCAGTTTAGTAAGATTAATTAAGCTAAGTAAGATTAATTAACCAGCTAAGTAAAATTAATTAACAAAAGTAAATTAAACACTTAAATAGATATACATGAAAATAGATATATATGAGGAAGGTGCAAGGAAGATGTAAGAGGATATATATGTGGGTAGGAAGCTTCCTAGAAAATGTATAGGTAACTTTCTAGAAAAGTATATAGGAAACTTCCTAGAAATTTCACATTTCCTACCTATAAATAGGAAGCTTAGGATTCATTTTCTTTGCTCATTTCTTCTATTCTTCTCTCTATACGTTGGCGTTCTAACCAAAAATCACCGATACGATATTCTGTCCGATCGATTCGGAAACCAACTAACGAATGCCAAAGTGTTGTCTAAATAAGACTATACTTTGTGAATTTCGTTAAGGTTCTGATCTCGTGACCATCGTTAGGTTTGATGTGGTTTTACACTAATACGTATTCCACTCTGTTAAACTAAATGTTTAACTACCAGAAACTCTGCACTATACACTTACAATCAAAATAGACGCTTAAATTACCAGAAGATTCAGAACTATAAAGCAGGTGCTTAGAATCAAGAGGCTTGTTTAAACAAGACTATATGCTGACAAGGTGACTCATTCTCTTTTTATCAAAAGTGTTTTACAATACCCAAATGTTTTCCAGTTATATGTTACAGTGATTAAGTCTTTGTTATCTTAAACTACTGGTAGTAAGTGGGGTATTGTGCACAATTACTACTGTTTTCTCACTTTTAGGTGAAAGGACCTAAATAGTGATACACGTCACTTTTGGGTGAATAGAACCAATAGTGGTATGACCACTGTCATAGATTTGGTCGAGTGACAACTGAACCAGATAATTATAAGATAGGGGCAATTGTAATCACTCTTAATACTGTAATTTATAACAAATGTGTTTTTGTACAAAAAATGAATGAACTCACCAGTATTTCCTGCTGACCAAATGTTTTTAAAACTCGTTTCAGGTGATTACGGTAGATTGGAATAGGAGTTGTGACACGACACCGAACGGCTTAAAGAAGTGGCTTATTTTATCCAATGAATTAAATGTTATTTTTATATATTCGGGTTTATCCCGTATTAAAGCTACCTTTGTAAAACATGGGTTTATTCTCATCTGTTTAATAAATTAAATCCGGTGTTTTAAAACTATGATATTTTTCCTAATTCACGTTCCTGATGAAATTTTCCGCTGCTATATTTTCAAAATAACCACCGGTACCACTTGGCTGCTTCACGGCTCCCGTCCAGGGTGTGGTCGGGGGTCGTGACAGAAGGTGGTATCAGAGCCAAGCCACTGGTTTAAGCAATTAGGTGTTGTAATAATACCTAAGCTTAAACGAAAGAGTTAGAAAATTGTTATTTGGTAGCAACAAGGATAGTATTTAGACTTGAACTTAAGAAAGATACTTTAGTATTAGCTTCGAGATAAACTTGCATAAATAAAGTGTGATGGGTATTGGTATGCCGTGAGGATGATGACTAGAACGTTGCAAGTACGCTAAATAAGCAATAACACTTGGCCACTGTTATTTCTTATTTATTGGTACTACTTGGTTCTGGAATATGATCCGTCATGTGAATACTAATTTCCTTGTTCTTGGATGAAAGCCCTAATAAAAGATTCATTTTTAAATCATGAATTGAGAAAATTCTATTTATGGGAAATACAATGATAAATTACCTCTCCGGCAGACTGGGAATGGTGTGCAGACTCTCCAGCTTGTCCGGGTAAGATGGGCTTACCTCTCCGGCGGAGAACCGGGTAAGATGGGGTATAGGATATGTCAAACAAGTGACAGAATTCCCTAAATAGTATCATGACCTGATATCCAACTTGTTTTTTATAAACATGAATCTGTTAAATACATTAACCTGATGAATGGCTTGTATATTACAGTATATGAAATATATGATTGTATAGATATGTATATCTATAAGAAAAATCCAAAAGCCATAAGAATTGACAATTTAGGATGAATCACGAAGATATGCGTCAATGATAAATTTTAGATTTTCTTATCAGGAACCTCTCGTATACATCTATAATTCAAATATCGAAAATTATTTCATTTGATCATCCGTCTCGTAACTCGTGCGACAAGATAAACGATGTAAACCCTTTATGTTGGATGCCATCAAAAGTATAAAAATTTCACATGCGTTACCTTAGATTATTGACACATTAGGAAACATGTAACTAAAGGTTGTGCTAGGCACAAAACGTCTCAAAACCTACGCTAATGTGAGTAATTCTACTTTCTTTAAGAACTCTTGCAAAGATAAGAGTAACCACGACTAGGGCTGTAAACGAACCGAACGAACACGAACAAGGCCTTGTTCGTGTTCATTCGCTAAGGAAATAAATGTGTTCACGAACACTTACCGAACGAGATTTTATGTTCGTGTTCGTTCATTAAGGAAATGAGCGTGTTCGTGAACGGTTCACGAACACAGATAAATTGGCGAACGCGACAAAGTATAAAGATAGATGGCCAGAGAGGTAGCACTCGAACTTGAATCCCTTATTGTGGAATGGCGGTCGATCGTATTCGCCGATATAAATAATGAGAAATGAAAGGGAAATGATACATAAACAAGGTGAAAGTGAGTTTCTTAGTTTAATTGTTAGGGTAATAAAATAAATAAAAGTTTTATAATATAAAAGTATAAATAAAATATAAGAAAGTACAAAGATCTTTAATTATAACACAAACATACGAACATAAACGAATGCAAATCAACGAATGTTCACGAACACATCACACCTTACCGAACGTTCACGAACACAATCGAACGAACGAGACCTCTGTTCATGTTCGTTCATTTAACTAATCAAACGAAATTTCTTGTTCATGTTCGTTCGTTTATTAAACGAACGAACATAAACGAACTTCCCGCCGAACGGTTCACGAACTGTTCGCTGAACGTTCAGTTCGTTTACAGCCCTAACCACGACATATGCCATAAAATGGAAAGAACTGACAGAAAGGAAATCATGTCTGCTTTATAAGAAGGAACAAATGGAAACAATGACTCCTTGTCTGGCTATACCTGTCATTCATTGTGAGGGTTTTAATCTCGTGATTATCGTTAAAGCTGAATTGAGTTAATACACTAATACGAGTTCCATTGTATCTAAAATTAGAACTGATAATCAGGGAAGCTGTTACACTAGAATACTTAGTAATTAAGTAAACTTAGTGGTTAAGGAAACTTAATGATTAAGAAAACTTAATGATTAAGTATACTTAATAGATATGAAAACTTAGCAGTTAAGATAACTTAGCGGTTAAGAAAACTTAATAAGCTAAGGAAACATTAACAGGAAAGGAAACTTAGCAGTTAAGCATGCTAAGTAAGTTAACTAATTAGCTAATTAAGTTAATTAATCGGCTAAGTAAATTATGTAATTAAACAGTTAAGGTAGATTAATCAGACAAACGACTAATAAGTTAATCAGTTAAGTCAGTTAATTAATTAACCAGCTAAGCAAGATTAATTAAGCTAAGTAAGATTAACTAATCAACTAAGTAAGATTAATTAAGCTAAGTAAGAATAATTAATCAGTTAAGTAAGATTAATTATCAGTTTAGTAAGATTAATTAAGCTAAGTAAGATTAATTAATCAGCTAAGTAAAAATTAATTAACAAAAGTAAATTAAACACCTAAATAGATATACATGAAAATATATATATATATATTTATATGAGGAAGGTGCAAGGAAGTGTAAGAGGATATATATGTGAGTAGGAAGCTTCCTAGAAAATGTATAGGTAACTTCCTAGAAAAGTATATATAGGAAACTTCCTGGAAATTTCATATTTCCTACCTATAAATAGGAAGCTTAGATTCATTTTTTTCCTCATTTCTTCTATTCTTCTCTCTATACGTTGGTGTTCTAACAAAATCACCGATACGATATTCTGTCCGATCGATTCGAAACCAACTAACGAATGCCAAAGTGATGTCTAAATAAGACTATACTTTGTGAATTTCGTTAAGGTTCTGATCTCGTGACCATCGTTAGGTTTGATGTGGTTTTACAATAATACGTATTCCACTCTGTTAAACTAAATGTTTAACTACCAGAAACTCTGCACTATACACTTACAATCAAAATAGACGCTTAAATTACCAGAAGATTCAGAACTATAAAGCAGGTGCATAGAATCAAGAGGCTTGTTTAATCAAGACTATATGCTAACAAGGTGAGTCATTCTCTTTTTATCAAAAGTGCTTTACAATACCCAAATGTTTCCAGTTATATGTTACAGTGATTAAGTCTTTGTTATCTTAAATTACTGGCAGTAAGTGGGGTATTGTGCACAATTACTACTGTTTTATCACTTTAGGTGAAAGGACCTAAATATGATAACACGTCCACTTTTGGGGTGAACGGAACCAATAGTGGTATGACCACAGTCATAGATCCGGTCGAGTGACAACTGAACCAGCTAATTATAAGATAGGGGCAATTGTAATTGCTCTTAATACTGTAATTTATAACAAATATGTTTTTGTACAAAAATGAATGAACTCACCAGTATTTCCTGCTGACCAAATGTTTTTAAAACGCGTTTCAGGTGATTACGGTAGATTGGAATAGGAGTTGTGACACGACACCGAACGGCTTAAAGAAGTGCTTATTTTATCCAATGAATTAAATGTTATTTTTATATATTCGGGTTTATCCCGTATTAAAGCTACCTTTGTAAAACATGGGTTTATTCCCATCTGTTTAAATAAATTAAATCCGGTGTTTTAAAACTCTGATATTTTTTCTAACTCACGTTCCTGATGAAATTTTCCGCTGCAATATTTTCAAAATAACCACCGGTACCACTTGGCTGCTTCACGGCTCCCGTCCAGGGTGTGGTCGGGGGTCGTGACACATTGTGCAAGACATGTTATAAAACCACAGCGTGATGAAACCCATTCAGCCCTGTTCCCGCCACCACAACATCTAGCCAAAAAAATGAGAACATCGACGAAACCTGTAACTCACCGTTCATTTGCTTTATCAACCTCAACGGTCCTCGATCAGCCCTTTTAAACACTAGTCTTGTCATATCAAACAAATTGACGTTCCTCTTTTTCAGTGAATTGGTTTCAGAAGGTTGTTCACATGGGAATCAATTGTCTAATATCAATTTCTTACACGGACTCAGAGGTATGAACAAATGTTAGTAGTTTTACTCGCAGGGGCATCAATGGTGGTGGTGTAGCCGATGGTTGATGGTGATGTTGGGCGGTTGATGGTGGTCGTATTTCTTGTTGAGAAAGAGGGGGAGGGGGAGCTAGGGTAGGGGCTAGAGTTGGGTTCAAGAATTTGATTTATTTATTTTATCTACAGGTGGGCCCACACTTAAGTTTAATTACATTTTTTCTTTATTGTTTTAGTTTTTTTTTTTGTAATTATAAGGACATATTTGTAATTTTACACACAGTTAACTAAATAATTTAACCCTCATCCATTGTAGGGACTATTTGAGTAACAATTTTTCAAACCATAGGGAACATATATGTTATTTTGAAAGGTGAGGTCTAAAGATGAAAAAGTAGCAAACTACAGGGACCATCCGCGCAATTAACTCTAAATAAATTTAGCAAAAAGATGCTAGCCGCTAAAGTTTAACGTCAGTTCAATTATGTTTGTTTACTAAACCTCAATCACATAACATCAATTACTTAAACATCAATCACAGGTGTATAATAGATAAAAAGCACATCAAATAGTTACAAAACATAAAGATATACAATTGCATGCATATCAGCCCAAAAAGTAAAAAAAAAAAATGAGCATCTAGAACTCGACTGTTTGCTACCTTCTTTGCTTTATACATTGAACAATTTGACCTTCAAACACTAAGTCAATGTAGCCAAAGAACTATGTTAACATTTCACACAAATAAACCTTGCAAAATGTGGTGCCTGCTCGCGAAACCTTCCCGTGTGAAAAAATACCTTTGCGAGGACATATTTTTTAATCAATAATAACATTTCGCCAACTAACTATTCGCGTGCCATCATATTTTTCCTAACCCCCTATTCGTATAACATTTTGTGTGATACATCTACTATTCGCTAGTACTATTCATGTGTAATGTGCCACTTTTCGTTTAAGTTTACCATGCAATGAGTGTCGTGAAATATACCTAAAATCCCTTGAACGCGTCAATGGCGCCCGTGGTCAGATTCCGGCTCGTTCAACGCCAAGTCATGACTTTTACGTTGGAAAGGCATCATAACCTATACCATCATTATAAGCTTTAAACATCAATAACTTGTGAAATTCTACGTGTATCTGAGCTTGAATATGATGCAGAAATGCTTCTTAAATTGTTCGCTTCGACCCCACACCCCGATGCCAAAACCACTTGATTCTCTCTTTCTCTCTCAAGCTTTGTCTATCTAAGCTTGGATGATGAGGTGTTTCAAATGACGGGCTGCTCTAGGTCTTTCCATTATTAGGGTTTCCATACATAGTTATCATTATGTCCTTCATGGGCTTGCTGTAGGTCCGTTTTTCTCGGAGGATCGATTACGAAACCTAATCCTTGTTTATCACAAACACAATCACGAGTGCGGAATCCCCATGACGATGCAAACCAAACAAAGTATAGCAAATACAAAGTAACCAAAAGATTCACTTTCTATTGATTAAACGAATGAGAACAGATTACAAACACATACACACAATGTTTGATAATACTCTCAGTAGGTTATGCTCTCATGCTTCACACAGAAGACAAAGTGTGCTTTATATACTGCAGCCCAGCCCACTACATGACGAAGGAATGTAAATGGTCCGACGAAGAACCTAAGCCCACGAACAACCAGGTTCTTCGTCACTGTTGCCACGAAACACTATGTGACCAAGAAGGGGTTCTTCGTCACACACCATTAACGACGAAGTATGTTCTTCATGACAGATGACATCCACGAAGAATGGGTTCTTCGTGGGGAGGCTGCAGATCAGAAAGCTGCAAATGTTTGACAGTTTGCAGCAACACTTATATGCACACACAAGCATAACAACTAAATGCAACATGCATTAGTTCAAGCTTAAACAACAACAAAGAGACAAATGTCGTACCAAAGCTAGATAGGAGGATATCCGACTTGGTCGACTAGACGGAAACTTACAGACTCGATAAACAAAAGACCGTAATTATACAACGTTATAAAAAGAACAAGTTACAGACACAAAAATATACACCAACACTTGCCATGTTATTTCTCAAGTTGTGCTTTTAATCATAATCGCCTCAAGGCCATATTATATATCCAGATTACTTTTAATTCTATATACAATTATTAAAAGTTGGGGGTGTTTACATGATCATACCAGTGATCCCTACCAATATAAGCGAGATTTTGAAGAGTGGTTACTACCATAGTTAGTGAAAAGATTTAGTGGTACTATTATATTAGTGAGACCTGAAGAAATGACCACTTCCTTGTCAAAGAGATGGTTTTAAACCTGAACACTACCTTGTTAGGATTATTTTTAGTGAAACAAAATGTTGGAGGGTACTAAGAAATGCACATAAGATGGGCTAGTTAACACCCACCACCACTATAAATCTTCTTTCATGTGTTGATATCTCTTTAATTAAGGTGACTCGTAATCATTTTTCAAAATACAAGTTTTTCAACAAATAGATTCTTTAGCATACAAAGAAATTTTAAAAGTTGTTGTTAAAGTTGAATTGACATTTCAACACCCCACCCTTAGGTTCTTAACATAGGAATAAGGCAAGCAGGCAACCTTCCCCGCCAATTGATAAAAGAACATCATTTTAAGCTAACTCGGATTTTCAGATCCTGTTGTTAAAGGGTTATGTTTGCTCTTCTGAGTTTGGTGCACTTACTCTCATTCTTAATTTGGTGCTTCTTGTGGAAAGCATGTTAATAATAGGGTGCAGGTTGAAGATTTTTGGCAAGCCATTTTTGAGCAATTTGCTCCTTAAATAAGATCCTATGGCACTATCGTGATTGGATGCTGGAGCATTTGGAAAGCTAGGAATGAATCGAGGTTCTCGAACAAACTGGTTAAAGTTGAAAACATCATCAGCCAAGTTAAAGCGGCGGGATATCTTTGGTTCTCTAATAGGTCGAAACATAAGGATGTTACATGGAAGGATTGGTGTAAATTTGTATTTATGTAGTTGTTTGTAGTCTGGCCTGCCCGGTTTTTGGATGGGCTGTGTTTTTGTGTTTTTTTAATGAAAGATATCGTTAAAAAAAAATTCTATGGTAAAACAGAATTACACACAAAGAAAAACATAAAACTGAAATACAGATTGTTATAATAAGGTTACAAAAATCATTTAAAAAGTCAGATAAATCTCTGAAAGATTCTTGTCAATGAAACCATACAAAGGTCAACTCACCATGCATGGTGATGACAAAACCAAGTGTTGTTTTAGGAATTTGTCTTTAAAAAAAGCCCATTGCCACCTACATCCCAGTTTTGGTAGCCTCTCCTACCGGATAAAATAATAAAATTCTACTACAATGATATATGCCAAGTATATAAACCTTTTATTTATCTCCACCTCTAACCGATTAATCACATAAATTTTTTATTTATTGTTAATTACACAAACTCAAAACTCTTATAGAAGAAGATTGGTTTTGTCTCCGATCTTTACCGATCAGACTCTCTTTAAAGAAGATGGACGTTGTCCTCACGACGACTGTTTGAACAAATGGCCTGTCTTTGACGCAACCTTTCTAACTTATTAAGGGCATGATTTGGCTCTTTGAAAGGAACTTTCGATACAGATAAGGTTTGAAACTATCAAATGATAGATTTAGTCCAATTCTCACATGGTTTCAATAGCAAATACTTACATAAGTTCATTTCAATGGATACCTGAATCCACATCTTGATTTCTATTTGAGTTTTTATTTGTCAATTTGCATTTTTCATCTTTAATTTAAAAAAAAAATAGTTTTAGTTCATCCAACTAGTTTTAATAAAGCATACGATAGACAACTAAATCAAGGAACTAATCATATTAAGGTTATCCCAATGAATATATATGGATTAAAAAAAAATATGCTAGACCTATAAATAATAATAAAGAACAGGAAACTTGGGTTGGGAGAGGGGGGCCTTTTTGGCGTTGGAAGATTATGAAATTTGTTCTATGAAGTGGGGTAATTATATAATCTTGAAAAAGATGGGTGCAAGTTTTATTATAGCTATTATAGTCAACAATTTTTATTATTTCAGTAATAATTGTGATACAGACAACTCTCTTTGATTCTTATAGAAAATGGCACCATAAATTGTCACTACATATAGGTACTCTATATTCCTTTTTTTTTAATAATTACATTCTTTTGTAATAACATAAAATGACGAGTTAATATTTATTTAATAATATTTAAGAACTTTTAAGAATTTGTTTATGACAAACTCTGATTAGCATGAGATAAGAGTAAACTGCCATTTTGGTCCCTGTGGTTTGGGCAGTTTTGCCATTTTAGTCCAAATCTCAAACTTTTTAAATCTGGGTCCATGTGGTTTGCATTTGTTGCCATTTTAGTCCAGAACTCAAAAACTCTCATTTTTACTGTTCCAATATTCCTTTTTTTTCTTTATCTGCAGGGGTAGTTTTGTCCATTTAATTTTCATTAAATCAATTTCTTAATTAAAAAACCCCCAAATATAAATACCCCTATCAGTTCCCAAATTACATCATCATTTTCAACCTCCCAAGCGGAAGTTACTGCTAAACCCGTGTGCCCAGTGGCTGATAACTTCAATATTGTTGTAAATGACAAAAAGCATTACCACATGGGAGTAACGTGTTTGCTTTTCCTGAAAAGGTGGAAAGGAGGAGTGATGTCATTATCGTTTCAACTCCTTAAATGAAAATGTCTCCGCCAAAATCTTGTACATTGTTGGAACCATCTTTGGAATGGGTGCAACAAGATAAACAACACTAAAAAACGACCCGTGGATCCTGTTGGTGGTGGGTCGGGAGATTCTGACCCGTCTAACTGTCAACTACCATCTGGGCATCGGGCTTTGAAGTATCCTGAGATTTTTGGAATTAGGGCTTCTTGTAAAATGGGAAATTCGAGAAAAGCGGTGTAAGCATCACCGAATTGGTGTATGCAGATGTCACCGCCCAAGACATGTGTTCTTTTGGAACCAAGTGATAATGATCAGTACAAAGACGTTGAAACAGAGTTGAAAAAGGCCGGTTAGGGTTTCATTATTGGGAGGATGAGATTTTTTTTTTTTTTTTTTTTTTTTTTTTTTTTTGAAAGGTGAACTTCATAATGGGTGACCATTGTCACATCCGCACATCGCGGACCCTCGCCAAGAATAAGGCCCAGATAGCAAGGCCAGCGCTGGGTTTACCAATCTTGGGTCGAAGGCTTTCCCCCGGGAAACCGTACTGCCTCTACACGAGTTGCCTCGCTAGAGTAACAGCCGGATGAAAACCGGAGTGACGCTCAGGATCAAACCCTCCTCGGTAGGTTTTTCACCATGATGATGTAATTTAGGGGTATTTATATTTGGGGGGTTTTTTAATAAAGAAATTCTTTTAATGACAATTAAATGGACAAAACTACCCCTGCAGATAAAGACAAAAATAGAGATGTTGGAACAGTTAAAAATGAGAGTTTTTGAGTTTTTGACTAAAATGGCCACAAAATGCAAACCACAGGGACCCAGATTTAAAAAATTTAAGATTTGAACTAAAATGGCAAAACTGGACCAAACCACAGGGAACAAAATTACAGTTTACTCTAAAAAAATATCTTGACATGTGAGAACACAGGAATAGGGATATAGCTCTTTTGGTGATGATAATATTTTAAGAAAGTTTGACTGGAGGAAAAATGATTTATTAGTTAGTCAACTTTTAGGTAGCTCACAAACATGAAATCTTAAAAGTCATACATATTGTTCTTCTACTCTAATTTTTATACTAGGTGTAGGACCCGTGTAACCACACAGGTAGGTTTAGTAATGATCGAAATCAAATACTAAAAAACAGATTATAATATATCATTTAATTTTGGTCTTTAGTTCTATATCTTTATAAAGTAATGTTAAAGACAGTACGTGTGACCACACGGGTAGCTTTAATAACCATCGAAATAGATTATAATACATCATTTAAATTGTTTGTATTTAGTTACATATTTTTATAAAACAATGTTAAAGGCAATATGTGTTAGGACATAAAATTTTATTATTGTGTTACGAAAAAATTATTAGTTCACGTTTGATATAGAAATTAGCTAACTAATTGATAATATGTTGTCTAAAATGAAAGCATGACCTAATTTTATATTGTCTAATAATTAAAACATGACCTAATTTAAAACACCCGTACAGTGGACGCGGAGTACATCGTAAACATTGAATGTAAGCCTACGTTTATATGTAAAATATGATGTGAAATTATTTAATGAATTCACATTCGCATTATACTTAAGAATACATTAAACTTGTCGACTGATTAAGTTTAGACACAAGAGAAGCATAACGAACCGCAAAACATGTTTAATTCACAAAATGATTTAATTTCACTAAAACAGAAAACCCAGTAATTAAAAATATATTATCTAATACATCATATAGTTCCAAACCAATATATTCCAAACGCAAAGTAACATTCCAAAATTCCTTTCTCAAAACCACTGGTCCGATTATGTGGATTTGTACGAACACTCTAGCGGTAAGACCCGTGTGCAAACACGGGTCGTTTCTTAGAAAACCATGCATAATATATTTTATTAACTTTAGATCCAAGCCAATTCTTGCAATAAGAATGAGAATTATACGGTACTTGTAATTCAAATAAAGTTAAAACAATTTTTTCCAAATAAAGTTGACCAATTCCATTGATGATTGCTTAAAGTCAAACCACTGTTTTCAAAAAGTCTGTTTGACTAAAGTCAAACCACTGTTTGCAAAACTATGATTCTTAGTGGTTCAAAAGTCTGTCTTGACCAAAGTCTATTTGACCAAAGTTAAACCACTGTTTGCAAAAAAAGCAACCACTTTTTGTCCACAAAATAGTGTTTTAAGCCAACAGTGGTTTCAAAAACCAAACCTCTGATTAATAAACATATTTTAGCTTTCAAAAGAGTGTGTCATTTGTTTGAGGTATCTAAAACTCTGTTTGACTAAAGCCAACCACTGTTTGTAAAGGGTAATCTCTGTTTCGTTAAATGACTGTTTCTTAAGACTCTGTTTATAACCAAACAGAGGTTTCAAACATATGTTTCTCATACCACTGTTTGAAATCCTAACCTCTGTTTCAAAACAGAGATTACAAAAGGAAAAACAAACATCTGATTAACCAAAAGTGAACAGACATTTAACCTTTGTTTTCAAAAACCAAACCTCTAATTAATAAACAGATTTTAGCTTTCAAAAGAGTGTGTCATTTGTTTGAGCTATCTAAAACTCTGTTTGACTAAAGTCAACAACTGTTTGTAAAGGGTAATCTCTGTGTTCGCCAAATCACTGTTTCTTAAGACTCTGTTTATAACCAAACAGATGTTTCAAACATATGTTTCTCATACCACTATTTGAAATCCTAACATATGTTTCAAAAACAGAGATTACAAAAGGAAAAACAAACATCTGATTAACTAAAAGTGAACAGACATCTAACCTTTGTTTTCAAAAACCAAACCTCTGATTAATAAACATATTTTAGCTTTCAAAAGAGTGTGTAATTTGTTTGAGCTATCTAAAACTCTGTTTGACTAAAGTCAACCACTGTTTGTAAAGGGTAATCTCTGTTTCGCCAAATCACTGTTTCTCAAAACTCTGTTTGTAACCAAACAGAGGTTTCAAACATATGTTTCTCATACCACTGTTTGAAATCCTAACCTTGTTTCGCCATTATATAACTAATTTTTTTGAAACCAAACAGAGGTTTCAAACAGAGGCTATTTATGTAGCTTTCGTATAGAAATTTTTGGGTATATAAGGTTTCGACCCCCCGTCGAAAATCTCAAGCTTCGCCACTGGTTCATACAAACAAATAGATTACTAAACCGCAGAAAATAGAAATAGTCAGACAGACTGTTAAAACTTAAATGATATGATATCCAAAACTAAACTTGTTACAATGCATCACTTCTTGTGTTCATACAAACAAATGAAACTATACTGCGTTTCAACTGGCCAATGTCGCAAGTGATATGCCTTTACATTTCCACTTAGTAACCAATATCTTTATTTTCATCTTCTTTACCTTTATGTACTAAACCTATGAAATTAACTAAAAACTTTAATCAGTTATCATTTAAGTTGCTCTTTGGACCAAAGTTATCCAGTCCGGGTTGCCTCCCCATTCCTCAAAAATAACCAAGAAGTTACCGGTTGGTCTTAGCCATGAGCGCGGAACATGATACCTGAGATAATTAGAAGCCGTTTCAGAGTTTGGTTGATTTTTCACTAACTTGAACAAAAAGAGATTATCATTGCACTAAAATGTAATCATGTCATTGTAGGTAAGAAAAAAAAGGAGTAAAGTACACAGAAGGTCCTTGTGGTTAACCAAAATTTTGGATTTGGTCTCTGTCGTTTCAAAAGTACACAGATGAGCCATTGGGTTTGCACTTTGTAACACATTTAGTCCTCAGCTAACAAATCTAAAGGTTTTAGTAGGTCCAAGTTAGGAATTAAATGCGTTACAGGGAATACAGCTCCTTTAATTGAACCGAAAGAAATGGTTAAAACATAAAGAAGAAATTATAAGCTTTAAAATGTACCTGGAATGGGTAGATGAAGAAGTTGCAGGGAATACAGCTCCTTTTATAGATGAAGAAATCTATCAAGTGTGTGAACATGCAACCTTCAATGCAATGCAATGTGTACTGTACCTACTACAAGCTCACACGTGATTAGGAAATAATTTTTAATTTAAAAAGCTAGAGCTCGACTCGAAGGTAATTTTTCAAGCTCGAGCTCGGCTCGGGCTCGACTCGTTTAGTATTTTATTAATTAATTTATATTAATTATAATTATTATTATACATATAATTTAGTTAATTTCTATATTTATATAAATGGTAATTATTATTATCTAAAGATATGTTTAATATATTAAAAAAAAATATAAACAGAAAGCTCGTTTAGGCTCGCGAGCCGGCTCGAGCTTGATAAGCGAAGCTCGGGCTCGGGCTCGTTTACTAAATGAGCTTGTTTTTAGGCTCGGGTTCGAGCTCGTTTAAGCTCGGCTTATTCGAGCTTTTTTTGAGCCGATGTAGCTAAAGTGGGACTTACCAAACAAATACAAATATTCTTCTGTGTAGTATTTCACAGCAACTTTAGAAGGAGCAAGCTTTTTTAATTCATTTGTTCCCAAGGTAGCAAGCAAGCACATCATAAATTGAGTGTTATTGTGATTTATTAATTAATAAAGAAGCATACCTCCTTTTTCCTTGATAAATTTGTCATAGGTTTCAAATCCATGGCTCTCCACACATTTAGAAAGATGATCTGTATGAAAATAATCCAACACATGAATCAGACAAAATTTAATAACCTGTTCAATCTATGTGTCTGCAAATAACCTGTTCCAAAAAAAGGAACACATTTAATAACTGCTGAGATCAAAACACATATTGAGCAAACTGGTATCTTTTTTATCCATCTTTTTATAAATTTGAAATAAAACTTATTCAATATTACTAAAATAATAACAACAATAATAATACAAGTCATTTTAAATAATACACATCAGGCAACTCAATTTTAACATAAACTGAAGTTATTTTCTAAAAAAAGTGCAAAAAATTAATATCATTTTAAAATCTGATCAAGTTTAACACACTTAACTATCTACGAAAACTTCAGACAAAGAGCCTATTGGATCAACCTGACTGGCACGTACCAACAAATAACTGTTCAGCCAACAGAGTCATAAATCAGACAATCCTAACTAACATGAATCAGACAAAATTGGTGTTAAACTAACTAACAGGGGTTTCAACCACTGTTTTAACCGAACTAAGTGGATTGTACTACATTAAAAGATTGGATTCGAAACCAACAGGGGTTTCAACCGCTGTTTTAACCGAACAGAGGTCTCAACCGCTGTTTTAACCGAACAGTGGTCTCAACCGCTGTTTTAACCGAACAGTGGTCTCAACCGCTGTTTTGACCGAACAGTGGTCTCAACCGCTGCTTTAACCGAACAGTGGTCTCAACCGCTGTTTTAACCGAACAGTGGTCTCAATCGCTGTCATATGAAAGCTTAAAACAACATCATTTTAGTCCGCCTAAGGATCACCCACTAGAGTGTTCTAATACATCATTTAGTTCCAAACCAATATATTCCACGTAATCAGGCTGGAAGATCAGTCCACTGAAGCATACCTCCTTTTTCCTTGATAAATTTGTCATAGGTTTCAAATCCATGGCTCTCCGCACATTTCGAAAGATGATCTGTATGAAAATAATCCAACACATGAATCAAACAAAATTTAATAACCTGTTCAATCTATGTGTCTGCAAATAACCTGTTCCAAAAAAGGAACACATTTAATAACTGCTGAGATCAAAACACATATTGAGCAAACTGGTATCTTTTTTATCCATCTTCTTATAAATTTGAAATAAAACTTATTCAATATTACTAAAATAATAACAACAATAATTAAACAAGTCATTTTAAATAATACACATCGGGCGACTGTTATTTTCTAAAAAAAGTGCAAAAAATTGATTTAATAACATCCAACTGACCTTTGTAGAAACATGCATTCAGGAAGATAAAAGTGCTTTCGCTTTAATTGATTCCGAATCTCGATTTGCTTCCAGAAACGATTTCTGCAGAATTTTAGATTCAGTTTAGGTTAATTTCATCTCCAACTATGCGCAAAGAATCTGTATAGGAACACGGTTTAAAAGAATCGCTAATAGAACTGGAATCCATAACTTATATCTTCAATTTGATAATTCATTAAGGTTCCAATGAAGATTATATTTTCATTCCAATAGAAAGGACTATTAAAGTTCATCATAACAATAGTTACAGTAAAGTTCCAATGAATATTAAATTACAAACCTTTACTTATAATATAAATAGAGTCACTATATATAAACCCTTTCAACGAATATACAAAATCGCCCAAACTCAAACTTGCAATGTGTGACACAACAAAGAAACAATGGCACAAGTTTTACAAACACTCATGTAACTAAGCATCACCTATTAACTCTGTCAACTCAATATTAACATAAACTGAAGTTATTTTCTAAAAAAAGTGCAAAAAGTTGATTTAATCACATCCAACTGACCTTTGTAGAAACATGCATCCAGGAAGATAAAAGTGCTTTCGCTTTAATTGATTCCGAATCTCGATTTGCTTCCACAAACGATTTCTGGTGCTGGTTCAAAATCTATATATCTTGGCTTTTGTTTTATAGATTCAATCTTCATAACTAGATTTTCTTTCAGAATTATTTATGGCACTATTTCAGAACTAATTTATGTTCGAAACGATTTCTGAAGATCCTTTAGATTATCCAGGAGAACGTTACAATGCTCCAATTCTACAAACCGCATTTAGATTACCCTGAATGGACTTAACCCAGGCCTCACAAGACTATTCACAGGCCCAAACTTAACCCAGTCTAAACATAATTAACTTTAAAAAATGTGGCCCTTCCAAACTGGGGGCCTAAAGGGTAAGCTTTACTTGACTTACCTTTGGGTCGGCACTGCTACAGATCCTTCCTTCAAGTCAACAGCCCTGTAAAGGAACAAATTTCTTTCTAGCATATTATTAACGAAAAGAGGTACAACTCCTATATTTTCGTTCTTGGCATCAATAACCAGTTCCTTGAGCCTCTTCATTTCCCCTGCCAAATGAGAGATTGAGTACAATGAGCATAAAAGAAGAAAAAATTATGGAGAACATCGATGATATCACAAGAAAAAAAATGTATTTTACTTATCACAAGAACTTTTAAAAATTTAATATCATTTTAAAATCTGATCAAGTTTAACACACTTAACTATCTACGAAAAGTTCAGACAAAGAGCCTATTTGGTCAACCTGACTGGCACGTACCAAGCAAATAACTGTTCAGCCAACAGAGTCATGAATCAGACAGTCCTAACTAACATGAATCATACAAAATTGGTGTTAAACTAACTAACAGGGGTTTCAACCACTGTTTTAACCGAACTAAGTGGATTGTACTACATTAAAAGATTGGATTCGAAACCAACAGGGGTCTCAACCGCTGTTTTAACCGAACAGTGGTCTCAACCGCTGTTTTAACCGAACAGTGGTATCAACCGCTGTCATATGAAAGCTTAAAACACCATCATTTTAGTCCGCCTAAGGATCTCCCGCTAGAGTGTTCTAATACATCATTTAGTTCCAAACCAATATATTCCATGCCCGACCAATTGTTCCTGGCACGGAATCACCGGACGCAAAGTAATCAGGCCGGAAGATCAGTCCACTGAAGCATACCTCCTTTTTCCTTGATAAATTTGTCATAGGTTTCAAATCCATGGCTCTCCACACATTTAGAAAGATGATCTGTATGAAAATAATCCAACACATGAATCAGACAAAATTTAATAACCTGTTCAATCTGTGTAGAATTGGAGCATTGTAACCTATTCAATATTACTAAAATAATAACAACAATAATAATACAAGTCATTTTAAATAATACACATCGGCCGACTCAATTTTAACATAAACTGAAGTTATTTTCTAAAAAAAAGTGCAAAAAATTGATTTATTCACATCCAAGTGACCTTTGTAGAAACATGCATTCAGGAAGATAAAAGTGCTTTCGCTTTAATTGATTCCGAATCTCGATTTGCTTCCAGAAACGATTTCTGCATAATTTTAGATTCAGTTTAGGTTAATTTCATCTCCAACTATGCGCAAAGAATCTGTATAGGAACACAGTTTAAAAGAATCGCTAATAGAACTGGAATCCATAACTTATGTCTTCAATTTGATAATTCATTAAGGTTCCAATGAAGATTATATTTTCATTCCAATAGAAAGGACTATTAAAGTTCATCATAACAATAGTTACAGTAAAGTTCCAATGAATATTAAATTACAAACCTTTACTTATAATATAAATAGAGTCACTATATATAAACCCTTTCAACGAATATACAAAATCGCCCAAACTCAAATGTTTTAACGAATATACAAAATCACCGAAAAGATCTTATTTTTAATAAACCCATTTAATCAAGGTTGTTTTTCGTTTCAAATATGAATTGGGTATGTTGAAATAATCAAATTTTGAACAGAATGGGGGAAGAAACGGAGAAAGCTGATGGATTTTAGGGTTTGAGTAACGGTGGTGTTAAGAAAAAGATCCTTAATTATATTTTAAAATCAATCTATGAATACACAAAGAAAAAAAATCAAGAATCAGAACCCATTACTAACCTTCAATCATCGCTCGTTGGATAAGAAGAATTATTAGGGTTTGTATACCAGGGCTTAACGGAGAAGAATCGCCAGACAGTTGGTGTAGGGTTTAATATCAGAGAAGAAGATGATCCTGACTCCAACAATCCCTGCACACAGCAACAGGAACGCTGATTCAACTCACCATCGATTACTCGAAGCCGTGAAGACTGCTCTTATCAAGATTTTCACCTTTCAATTCGTTGTTAAGGTCTGTCATTTGTATTGCGGAAGAGTTCTGGATGAAGAGAGGTGGGACGAAGCTCAAATCGGAGAGAGAGTGGGGTATTGAAATTATAGTTTAAATTTTAAAAATGAGTCAGAACTATATTTGAGATAGAGAGAAGGGTTTGAATTTTGAAAATGGAGCCAAAATTTATGTATTAATGAAATAGAATTATGTATTATTATTAATATTTAGATTTATAGATTTATATATATAATCGGATTATGACATCAGCAGGGACATGTGGCATAGCTTAGGAGTTGACACATAGGCATATTTACATCAGCCCATAATCTCTTATTATAGATAGTATAGATGCCTATTGTAATATTGTAATATTGATTCGACATTTTACTGATTTATCAAACATTTTACTTCCATAAACTTAACTTAAAGGAAGTTAGCATTCATATCACTACAAGAAAAGACCACTATTAGCGGCGACACCATTAGCGGTGACAGGCCAGCTGTCGCCGCTATTGGTCGATCCGCGTCAAACCCAAACCCCAGCCGTTGATCATTATTTTGATCTAACGGTTGGGGATTAAAAAGGCAATACCGGCGACAGTATAGGATCAATAGCGGCGACATTATTTCTCCGCCAAAGGTAGGTGTCCCGCTTTAATCCCCAGCCACACATATCTTATCCTGGTTAACCCTGGTTAACCTAATAGCGGCGACAATCAATCAGTAGCGGCGATAGCCCGTCGCCGGTAAAACTCTTTCCGTAAAAAGCCTATACAGCGCGATTTCTTCCCTCCTCCTTCACTTCCCCCCCCCCCCAAATCTCTTCATCTTACCGCCGGAGAACCACATTTTTCACCAAATCGGTTAGTTTAACTTATTTTTTGTTAAATCTCTTCTCTATTTTGTTATTTACATGTTATAGAGTTTAATTTTTGCTCGTTTTTGTGTATATTTATGTTTATGGAAGAAAATTCGGATCACCACCATCACCTCTCCGGTCCCCACCATCACTTCTCCGGTCACCACCTCGTCTCCGCTGTCTACATCTACTTGAAAGCTTGAAATTACGGTTAGTTTTATATGAATTTTTTCAAAGTTTAGAAATTGTATAATTTTTTGTTTAGTTATGTAAATGTATATGTAAGAATGTATGTTTGTATGTAAATTTTTGTGAAAATGTATAATGTAGGTGTATTTGGTGAAAATGAGTATACGTAGGTGTATGTATTTGTGTATGTAGGTGTATGTATGTGTATGTAGGTGTATGTAAGGATGTATATTTGTATGTAAATGTTTGTGAAAATGTATAATGTAGGTGTATTTGGTGAAAATGAGTATATGTAGGTGTATGTAAGTGTATGTATGTGTATGTAGGTGTATGTAAGGATGTATATTTGTATGTAAATGTTTGTGAAAATGTATAATGTAGGTGTAATTTGTGAAAATGAGTATATGTAGGTGTAGGTGTATGTATTTGTGTATGTAGGTGTATGTAAGCATGTATGTGGGTATGTAAGTCTATGATTGAATGTATGTATGTATGTAGGTGTATGTAAATGATGAATAGTTGTGCATGTAAATGTTTGCAATTGGTGAAAAATGTGTATGTTAGTATGTATGTTTGTATAAAATATGCAAATGTGTATGTATAAATTTTGTGGTTTTGATCAAAATATGTGTTTGTAAGTATGTATGTGTATGTGTAAGTATGTACATGTGTTTTATAAGTATGTATGTGTGTTGGTAGTATGTTAATATGTGTGTATAAAGTATGTAACTTTGTGTATGTAAGTATGTGTTAATGTGCATAAATTATGTTTAAGTTTCATGATTTATATGTTTATGGTCACGTTTGAAAAAAAATATGTTTAAGTTGATAATTTCTATGTTTATGTTTAGGTTTGAGAAAAAAAAAATATTTAAGATGATAATTTGAATGTTGTTTATGTGTAGGTTTGAAAAAAAAGTTTAAGTTTGATAATTAGTATGTTTGTGCTTAGGTTTGAAAACATTTATATTTAACTTTGAAAGATATATATTAGTTAGGAAATACCCTCCTTGAATTAAAATTATCATTTAAAACATAACGAACATAGAAAATACCCGCCAAAATTGAAATCACCATTTAAAACAAAAGGAGCTAAGAAAATACCCACCAAAATTTAAACCATCATGAAGAACATTACATATTTAAAAAATCGTGCCTGATATTGAATTCATCATTTCAAACATAACGAGCTAAGAAAATACCCAATCGAATTTGAAATCATGATTTAAAACATAACGTTCCGCCCAAAATTTAAAACAATCATTAAGAACATAACAAGCTTAAAAAACGGTGCCCTTGTTTGAATTTATCACTTTAAACGTAACGAGCTTAGAAATACCCACCCGAAATTGATTTAGAAATTAATTTCGGGTTGTCCCCGTTTATCTTGGGACTGCTTTTTGAATACTTTATCTCATTTAGGATGTGAATGTGTATTACATGATTGTTTGTTTAAGAAGGATTCGGTTATCATTTTCTCTTTGCTCCTCGGGTATATATATCATTACATATATACTTGGGAGCTAAGAGGAAATGATGCCGAATTTTTCTTAAATAAACAATCATGTAATACACATTCACATATGAGATAAAGTGTTCAAAAAGTGGGTTTAGCAGCCTACCCTTGTCTTGTTAATCCTAAATTAGATTTTCTTTCAGTTGCATAATGCCTATCGATAAAAGTTGGATTGATTCCCCACGTCATTCACCTCACTACAAGCAAGGACTCAAGTCATTTATCGAGATGTGTGAAAGAGTGATAAAAAACCACGATGAAGTTAGATGTCCGTGTACCCAATGTAAAAATTTCGGCTTAAAAAATATGGCAGAAATGAAATACCATTTGCGTATTAACAGTTTTTGGAAGGAATACACGATGTGGACCTATCACGGGGACACGACTCCAATTGCAGAAGTAAACGATGTTGCGCCATAAGACAGTATGGGAAATGTTATTGAAGACATTAGGGGGGAGCGTATGGAAGAAGATACATACCTTAACCAAGAGAACTCGAATGGAGATAGTAGCGGTGTTGTTGATGATTTTGAAGACCTGGTAAAGGAAGTTGAAACAAAATTATATCCTGGTTGTACCAAGTATTCTTCTATCGACTTTTTAGCAAAGCTTTTGAATATAAAGGATGCGTACCATTTGCAAAATGAAGCACTAGATCGAATCCTCTCGTTGTTGCGAGAGTCAATGTCAGAAGGCAACAAGATTCCCCTTTCGTATTATGTAGCTAAGAAGACATTTAAGAATATTGGTTTGGCATATGAGATGATAGATGTGTGCACAAATGATTGTGCTCTCTTTTGGAAAGAAAACGAGTCCTTGCAAAATTGTCTCGTTTGTAATGAGAGTCTATGGGTCGATAAAGACACAAAAGGCACGAAGGTGGCTCGTAAGGTGTTACGATACTTTCCTTTGACGCCTAGACTACGACGTTTGTATTGTTCAAGGCACATAGCGAAAGATATGATATGGCATAGTACCGGACGATCGGAAGATGGGACTATGCGTCATCCAGTTGATGGATCTGCATGGCAAGACTTTGATAAAAAGTACCCAAACTTCGCGATGGAGCCACGAAATGTTCGCTTAGGGCTTGCAGCTGACGGTTTTAATCCCTTTAACAACGGTAGTGGATCCTCAACTCATAGCATGTGGCCGGTTATACTCACCACATATAATCTGCCTCCCTGGCTATGCATGCTAGAGTCCACATTCATGTTGACCTTGTTGATTCCTGGCCCTAAATCACCTGGGAAAGACATGGACGTTTTCCTAAGACCGTTAGTGGATGAGCTTAAGCAATTGTAGTAGACAGGTGTAGGTACTAAAGACGCAGCAACAAACACATACTTCACAATGAAGGCGGCATTGTTATGGACCATAAATGACTTTCCAGCCCGTAGTAGTCTATCAGGTTGGAGCGGACAAGGCTACATGGCATGCCCAACTTGTAACCAAAACACTCCTTCAATACATGTAACTGGTAAATGTGCTTATGTTGGTCATCGCCGGTTCTTAGATGCCAACCATCCTTGGAGAACAAGTCTCGACTTTAACGGGAGACCCGAGACACGAGACCCTCCGAGACAGTTTAGCCCAGCTGACATAGAAGCTCAACTCGATCGTTTAATTAATCGTCTACCAGGCAAGCATCCAGCTTTTGGAGATGGGAGGATAACCCGGTCAGATTTCGAGTTGAACTAGTCCAAAAGAAGCATATTTTTTGACCTTGAGTATTGGTCTTCTCTGCAGCTGAAGCATAACTTAGATGTAATGCATATAGAGAAAAATGTGTGCGACAGCTTGCTCGGTACTCTTCTAATGAACGATAAGAGCAAAGACACACCAAATGCGCGGTCCGACTTGGAAAAACTAAACATTCGGCCGACACAATGGCTGAAACAATCGGGTGGCAAGTTCTTAAGTCCCCACCCAAAGTACTCATTCAAGTCCGATGATCGAAAATTTTTTTGTCAGTTTATAAAAAATGTTAAATTACCAGATGGGTTTGGATCTAATATCAGTAAGAGGGTGACAGATAACAATGCTAACATTACCGGGTTGAAATCTCATGACTGTCATATCCTCATGCAACGTTTGATACCGATTGGGGTTAGAGGGCTTTTGACTAAAGATACATCTACACCAATATTAGACATTTGTATGTTCTTTAAGCAACTTTGCTCTAGAACACTATCGGTGGATGATATGAAGAAAGCAAAGGATGACATTGTTACCATCTTATGCAAGTTAGAGATGATCTATCCACCTGCGTTTTTTGACATTATGGTTCATTTACTTGTGCATTTACCTGATGAAGCGATTGCGGGAGGTCCAGTAGCTTTTAGATGGATGTATCCATTTGAAAGGTACATGAAAAACTAAAGAACTATGTCAAAAACCCGGCAAGGCCTGAAGGTTGTATAGCTAAAGGTTATGTGTTTGAAGAAGCTCTAACATTTTGTTCAATTTACCTTAAAGATGTTCAGACTAAGTTCAATCGCCCAGATAGAAACGATGATGTCGTTGTTGAAAAAAGAAAGTTATGGGTGTTTGAGTCCAAATGTCGTCCTGTTGGCGCAACAAAGAACAAATATCTATCAATCATCAAAAAAAGCAAGATGGAATGGTTTGTCCTCAAAAACTGCGCAGAAGTTAGGGAGTACATGAAGTGGGTGTTTCTATCTTTAACTTTTCATAATCTGTTAATTGGTATTTTTCATTCCTTTCTTATATTTGTGATCAATGTAGTGAATTCAAACATACACATCCTGAAGATGATCTTAAAACCAAATTTCCGGGATGGTGGTATAATACATATATAACACTCATTACTCTACACTTGCTAGGTAATACATATATAACAAACATTATTACTCTATATTTGTTAGGTCCATTCGATGAAAACACAAAATTCTCCAGAATTCCACCCGGAGTTGTATGCTCTTTCAATTTGTGCGAAAATGACTGCTTACACTTACACTGCTTGCATAGTCAACGGTGTTAGGTTTAAGACACTTGAACGTGATGCAAAATGCGCAACGCAAAACTCTGGGGTGGAAGTGGTTGGAGAGAACAGTGTGAAATTTTATGGCCAATTAGAAGAAATTATTGAGTTGCGTTATACAAATGATTATTCCACTGTCCTATTTCGGTGCAAGTGGTTTGATACTCGAAGTGGTGTAAACCATGACAATAATATCACCAGTATAAGCACTGAACATGAATGGGACAAAGACGATAAACTCATATTTGCTTCGCAAGCCAAACAAGTGTTCTTCATCCAAGAAACGTCTCGAAACCAAAAAAATAAACATAGGTGGGTAGTCGAAAATGTTAATCATCGAAAAATTTGGGATCGGCCATTAAGTGATGATGACCGCGTCAATAAGGTTCAAAATGTTGATAAAGGCTTAGAAGATATTGACGTTGTCGACAACAACTCTTCATCTGACTGTACACTTGTCATTTACTTGACCCAATACTTTCAAATTGGATATTCTCATGTTACTGCGGGTGAGCCTTCAATTGAAGTTGATCCCCCAACGGCTACCGTCGATGAAGTGTTTGAGGTCGAGACTGATTGTGATGAGGTCGAGGCTGATTGTGATGAGGATGATCCCGATTATGTGGAGTCTGACTAAAAGAAAAGTTATTGTAATTTATATTGATTTGTATTTGATAAACACTTGTTTGAAATATTTATTTGAATTTGAGTTACACTTGTTGTACTTTCCCTTAATTTCTATTAGATACACATGCTGTAACATTTGTAACTTTATAGGGATTATGTTTTCGGTATTGCTTATATTCGCTTATCTAATGGCGGATGTGGCCCCATGGGGCATGGGGGTGACAGCGCTGGTGATCCACCGCCTCCTGGTGGATTTCGTGGCACGCACGAGACTGACAGTAAGTCTTTTACTAAATTATTTTGTAGTCCTTATATTTTATATATTATAAATGTTGTTACTAATTATTTTTGTTTTAATTGCAGTGGTTCCCCCGAAGAGGGTTAGGGGGAAAGCCAAAAACGAGAAACTACGGCGTCTGGTAAAAGCGGGGGGGCCTGTATCGCTTACGTTTGACAGACAGGTCATGTATACCCCTGTTGGTAAATCAAGAGATCTGTTTTCAAGGGAGGCCGGCCTGTATATGTGGCGGACCATCCCGTTCGATAAAATTGGATGTGATAACGTTTCACAATCGCACAAGGATGCCCTCATGAACCACTTACGGGTAAATAAGTTATATGCATAAAATTTTATCAAATATTTAAGCACATGCAAATCTAATTTATATATGATATTTTAACTTTTTTATTTAATTTGTAGGAAAATTTCAATTTTGATGAAGTGGAACGTGATTTAGAGGCGAGAAACTTGACGGGTGGTATTAGGATTGTGCTTATGAAGCGGTACTCTGACCGCAAGTACGAAGCTAAAAAATTATTTAAGAGTCAGGGAGGTTACAATGATATTGAGAGGGCAAGGGCATACCATCCCGCGGATATGCCCTATGATAACTGGTTGAGAACCATCAAAGGTTTCCGGGACGCAAAATATATTAAAAGAAGCGAGGCCAACAAACTAGTACGTAAGAAACAACAATTCCTATACCGTGGGGGGACATCGGCGTACGGTAGCACCGCCTATAAAAATGTAATGTTTTATGTATGTTTGCGTGTGTGTAAGCTTTTGTTTATTTAATGTCTAATCTAAGTTTAATGTTAAACAGGATATGGATTGGGTACCTACGTATGCTAAAACCCACATGGACAATCAAGGGAATTGGGTTGATCCGGTTGCTGAACAAAATTACGTAAGTATTTCTTTTAAGTATTATTTTCTATAACAAATATATATATACACATATATATTTAATCATCTTCGTAAAATACAGCGGAACATACAACATGCCACAAATGAATGGAGCGGTGATGGTCCTCCAATTGCCCCATATCAGGAAGCGTTGGGAGAGCGGCGAGGATGGTACCGCGGGATGGGGCCTAAACCTTTTTCCAACACGTCCTCGAACATGTCGTCTTCGCAAGCTCGGACGCAAGAACCCTTTTCCGAGGTAAACTACGCAATTTATAAAATGACAAACGAACGCATGTTTCCTTGTTAAATATATGTTGGTAGCGTTAATTAATATGCTAATATACGTTTTAATATCTATTATTGTAGGATTTTGTTAACAGCTTGTTCCAAACCCCGTCCTTTTTGAACCAACTTAACAACTATCTTGCTTCACAAGGAAAAGGAAAGTCAAACGACTACGATTCTGATGACTTATTCGATGATGATTCCGACGACGAGTGACTTGTTGTTTTTAATGTATGATTTAATTAAACGTTGTAGGATTATAATGTACGACTTAAACGTAGTTTTTAATTATATTACCTTTAGTATATGTTCATGGCGTATGTTTGCGTTGTTTGAAATAGGCAGGTTCTGTTTTTTCGGCCGTAAAACTGGCTGGGTGTTGTATATACAGCTGCTGTATTAAAAAAAAGACTTTTGCCTTTAACCCTTTACCGACCGTAACTAATACCGGCGACTCTAAAGGTCTGAGATCAATACCGGCTACGAAGACCTTTAGCGACGACAGTAGGCCAATAGCGGCCGATCAATACCGGCGACCTTTTACCGGCGACATGTCGCCGCTAAAGGTCAATACCGGCGACATTTTCCATCAATACCGGCGACAGCTGTCGCCGCTAAAGGTGGTCCAGTCTTGTAGTGTAGACTCATCTCCTCTGTCTCTCTCCATGTATATATATATATATAGTAAAAAAGGATGTGAAAATAAGATATATGTATGTAAGAATAGTGAGAACCTAAATTAAAACTTAAAAATTCCAGCAAACTAAGAGCTTGTGCCTACCTTGTTATAAACGAAATGAATTCAACTCTAAGATTTATGTTGTCTTGAATTGTTTTAAATTGTGTTTTATACTTGTATATCCGCTAAATCAAAGAAAAATCAACTGAATCAAAATATATAATATATCAAGTGGCATTAGCTTTTAAGTTGTTCCTTCTTTTATAGATAAAAGCTCTAGTTCAGCCCACCATAGGGGAGACAATCTAGGGGTTGCTTGCTGAGGTGAAACCCCAAGCACTTCCCTAAGTTTTGGAATTATTTCATTTATACTTGGTCTTTGGCTACCATCTTTTTTAATACATTCTAGAATAACTTCACACACAATTTCAAGTTCATTCAGCTCGAAAGACTTTAAAGTTGGATCAATAATATGACTGATGTTTTCTTTCTCCTTCAAAAATTCTTCATTCTGTGGGAAAATAGAAATTAAAACAAGCTTTTAATACTCAGCAACATGATAAACTATAATATTTGATTAGCAAGATGGCTTTATCTACTTACCCAAATTATAAGAGGCTCTAATTTATCGGAATTTTGATGCTTCCCAGAAATGATTTCAAGTAATAAAACACCAAAGCTGCATATATCTGTCTCCTTATCAATACGTGGCGAATGTACAGACTCCTTTGCCCCAGACATCTTTGCTTTCGGGTAAAACTCTTTCCAGAAGTTCAAATCTGCAACCTGGGAAAGTAGGCTTTTTGTCATTCATGATTGATGATACAATGTTACAAACACGAAGGAATAGACGATAAGAGTTCGTTTCAAAGATTTTTCAGTTCTATATGAATAAAAACTAGCTCCAATTACAGAATGATTAGTAGCTTACTTTGGCAGCATAATCATCGGTTAGATAGATCATGTTCGAATCCAGATGCATGTGAGCCACTGGAGGATTCAAGTCATGCATACACTGGAGACAATATGCAACTCCCATAATAATTCTTATCCTTGATCTCCAATCAAGATGCTCAAGTGCATAGTCTATCAATAAATAAAAAACAAGTATTACGTGTTAGTAATGAATTCAACCACTTGCTTACTCTACAAGACTACATCCGATATCAAGATTACCATGTAGATGCTCTGAGAGTGTGCCATTTGGAGTGTACTCAAACACCATCATTCTAATAAATGGTTCATTCTCCTCACAATAACCAATAAGATTAACAAAGTTCTTGTGGTTCACACATGATAAAGTTTCACTCTACAAAAATATAAGAAACTTAATGATAAGTGCCAATAACCATCACTCACCCACGTTCACCATGCTATCCTAAATAATTGCTTAGTAGTTTACGTATTTCCTTTCTGTTTGTTTTATGCTTGTAAGCCTCTATACAAATGGCTTGTGTTTTGGTCTAAAGTTTATGAATCAAAAATTAGAAAAAATGTTGCAAGTGTTCTTGTTCTTCATCTTAATTCTTAGAGCTTGATCCACTCAACGGATCTTTATCACTTAGCTTAATTTATATATTTCATTATATAAATAAGTTCTGAAAAAAAAAACCTTTTTGTGGAATGCGATATCTGCACGTCTTGACCAATCTTTGAGTGTAGTAATTGTGGTTGAAGCAACACATATTTCAACTCCATTTGGCAATGTGCCTTTAAATAGCACACAACCATCAACCGTGTCTATAATATTGCTAAAATCTTCACAAGCTGTTTCTAGCTCTCTCAAGTCTAGCTTTTGAACACCTGTGATAATTGTTTCAATTAGGGTGATAAGATGTGCGATTTGAAAGTGATAATGTGACACCGAAAAATTGTAATCTTTAATCAACTACAATGAAACAGGCTAGAAGACATAACATTTCGATGTGTTTTTGTTGTCTCAAGTTTAATATAATATAGTGTTTGACAAGTTCTAATTATTTAATTTAAATTAAAATTATAAAAAGTGACAAAAACTACAATGTTGTGTTAAAGAATGGACAACTTGTAAGATATGTGTAAAAGTATCCAATGGGTAAATAGGTAATTTTACTTTATCCTCTTATAACCATGATGTTGTATTAAGAAAAGAAAACATAAACATGAGTAACTACTCACTGATCATAAGACTTTGCATATTAATTAGTAATTAATAAAAATGAAATTTACCTGTAACAAATGCTTCCTGTAGTTGTTTACTAAGTCCTGACTTCCATGGAGCCATAGTCTTCACAACTGGATGTCTAATCATGAACCATATAGCTATAGCAGTAACCAGAAGAAAACCTCCACAACACACTCCAACCATGATCAACCACATGTCTGAATTAATGTGAAGTTGACCACTAGAATCTGAGTCAGTACCATCAGATGATGGAGCTTCACCATCTTGGAGTTTCTTGATTTTCATTCTGATGGCAGTAAAAGATTTAGACATCAGATATGCAGGATGTTCGACTAGTTTTCGGTTTATAATGTTTCTATCTATGTGTAGATTTTGGACAATTTCTTCATTAACACAGGAACTATCTAAAATGCCCTTGCTAAACCTGAAACATGATAGAAACATAAGAAAAGTTATAAAAGAATAATACGCCAATTGAGGTAAAAAGTATGGTATTTTCTTACAACTGAAACAGTTTGAGATAATTAATGGCCGTTTCTTTAAATGGGGATATAAGGGAATCTTCATTCCTATTAGGATTAAAATTGCCTTGCCAAATGCTGCAATAATAATATGTCATGACAAGTAAAACCCATATCAATCAAATTAAATAAATTTCAAATAATTAAAAAAAAAATAAAAGGCTTACCATCCACCAAGTTTCCTGTTCAGAAATCCAATTGCATCTTTAACACTGAATGTAAAGCTTGGTATAAATTGCAACTTGTAGACGTAATTAATTTTCTCAACTTTTCCAGGGATGTTTCCTTCAAGATTGTTGTTATAAAGCAGCCTGGGATTGGCAGAATCAAATAACTGAAGTCAAATGAACACTTTTCTTAACTTCAAGTTCATAAAGAACTGGTTACACTTAAAAGAAAATTTGATAACCCATATTGAAAAGGATTGCAAATACACAGAAAAAGAAAACTTGTTGACATCACTTTTGTAAAACCCATGTTAGTTTTGAGTCTTGTAATAATAGCTTTAACCTCAAAAGTAAAAAATCTATCTCTTACCACAAAATAATTGCTTAAAGAAAGGCAAGTGAAATTTGCATAATCCACTTTTAATAAATGTGAATACTCCATAAACCAAAATAAAGATTACTCAAGTAATTTACATGACCACAAAATAAAAATGAACAAAATGCAACAAAATTAGGTATGTTTTTTTAATGACAAATTGGGATTAGTGACGGATTACTGGAGTATTATCGTGTCGCCAGCAGAACCACCCAATCATATTCATCTCTACTAGGCAATAACGTCTATACACCAATTCAGAAGGAAACCCAATAAATATGGGAAAATCACCTTTGTGAGAATCGAACACAGGACCTAATGGTTCTAAGCCTTATTTCATTCTCAAGATGTCACTAGGGTATATAAATAAAGAAGAAAAGATTGACTTCAATAAATGACAGTTGTGATCTTTTGACTTTAAATTAAAATTTTTTAAAAAACATTATGATCAATATATCTTTTCTAGACATTTTTTATCACCAATTTTTCTTCTATGGCAGTCTTTTAAACAATTATATAAACTAACAATCTTGAAATTGAAAGCAATTTGATTGCATTTAAAAGTCAAATATATAGCAAAATGAACATATAGATTAGCATTATCTAAAATTAAACCACTTACAAAAAATTTAGTGACTGTAACTTTCCTATCTCTGGTGGAATATTTCCAATCAATTTATTATCCCTTAAATCCAGCATCTCCAACATCTTGAGTTCACCAAGCTCTTTAGGAATAACTCCGGAAAAATGGTTGTGAGAGAGAACACTAATAATTGATAGATCACAAACATATAAAATTTGATAAAATCCTCACGTCAACTCTTACTTTTTAAATTTCAAATCCATATTAATATAATCGTTTGATCGATCGACACTTACAGACGTCTCAGATGAGTGAGATTGCCTAACTCAGGCGCAAGTACTCCTTCCAAAGATTGCCCTTTAAGATCACTTCAAGAAAAATATATAAGTACATCAAAACATGTTTAATGCAAGATATAACTAACATAAAATATATAAAATGATTAAAGAATATGGTGGAATTACAGAACATGAACATGACCAAAAACACACTGAACATGAGACCATGAACACGGATCATGGTCATCAACATTCCAGCTTGTAAACGCCCCATTTGGATCATGAGAGACTCTTGCATGAAAATCTAATAATGCCAATCCTGCAATTTCAATTAATCATAGCAATTAAAACACAAAAATCCCAATTTCTTTAACATACGAAAAACATAGATTCTTTTTCGAAAATTAAGATGAACTTACCTTCAAGATTAAGCGAAGAACACCCATGAACTAGAACAAGAATCCATATCAAGAAAAAAGAATATTGCATTTTATTAATCGTCCATCTACCCTCCATTGCACTTATAATTATATCGTGTGACGGTGGATGCAGCAGCTTCTTCTGCCAACACCCCGTCCCTATATCGCAAGCTATCTGGATGAGCCAGCTTTCTCTTGTGACAAACTTTCTTCTAAATGATCAATAAACACTAAGTCATGACTGAATAATAAATTTTGATGCAAAAAAATCTGGGAAAGATTGGGTCTACAAAGATTAAATATTTGTTCAATTAAACACAACCAAGAACCAATAAACTTACAAGAAATTAGGCAGAAAGGGCAATCACGAACGCAATATATCTACCAACTGTTTGTCTTTCTATAGGATTTTGATTTATTCGGATAAAATATATTATTCGAAAATCTTTTCAGGAAGAAATGTTGGTGAATAAAAATGCACCATAGAATGTAAATAAGAAGATGAAGAAGAAATGAAAATGGTAAAAAGGATGAAATGAATTCTTGAAAAGAAAAAGAATCAAGAAGTATGAATAATATTCACCGCCTTTTTCAGGATGATCTTAGAGGATTAACCTCTTTTAGACCATCTGAAAAAAGGGGAAAAGAATCTTCTTCTCTTCTGTTGTTTCTTCGGATATTTCTTTGATTACTTTGCCCCAAAACTGCAGCATCAAACAAACATCCACGTACTTTTTTCCTGTCCTTTTGTTTAGTTTCATTGATCTTTTGGCCTTTGGATTTTAATTTTTTTTTCCCATTTGGTCTAAAAGATTTTTTTTTTTTTTTGAAAGGATATAAAAGAATTTTTTAATGTTAGGAAAGACCTATTTGTTTTTTTTCTTCCTAAAAATAAATGTTAAATTTGAGTATATCGCAAGCAGTATATTTTATTGTTCATCTTATGTACCATTGTATTTCAAATTAGACATTAGTGTAAGATCACATTAATTTTATTTATATAAAAACGGTACAAATTTATATTCCCGGCTAACTTCTTCGTCAAAGACTTTTATCGAAGAATCTTTCGGCCAATTAATTTTCCGGTGATGTACCATGAGCGTGGATGGTTGAAAAGAAATGTTAACTTGTAAAATTTTATAAAGACATGACATGAATATAAGAACTAGTCAGCTTTTCATAAAAAATCTATACAGAAAAAAAGAGTCTTTTTAATATTAGCATGCACATGTGAAAAGAATTATTTTTAAAAGAACTAATCATATCAATACATTAAGGCTATATGTATATTTACTAGTTGATGTCCCGTCCGCGTTGCGGGGCGATAGCCGAATAATTATCAATCAATGAAAAAAAGATTACTATAATTTTGCTAGGGAAAAAAAAACAAAAACGATGATAAGACTGTAATTTTGAGCTTAGAGCAAAACTGTAATTTTTCAGAACTAATGAGCCAGTGTCAGGCAGCTCCTTGACACGAAAAAAATTGAATCGAGTAAAACAATTAAAACAAAAAACCTTTATAGTTTTGATAAAAAAAAAACTAAAACGATGGAAAAACGTAATTTTTCACTGAGGGCGAAATCATAATTTTATTTCAGGGATAAATCGTAAATTAAATGGACCAATGGGGAGTGTCAAGCAGCTGCCGGCATGACTGTAACTTTACACTGGGGCCAAAATTGTAATTTCACCTGGAAAACAAACAAAAACGATGGACAAAATGTAAATTTAAATTGAAGCCAAAATCGTAACTTGGCTATGAGGAAAAAAACTAATGGCAAAACTATAAATTTATATAGGGCAAAATCGTAATTTTAACCCAAGGGCAAAATCGTAATTTTTAACCGGGGGCAAAATTGAAATATTTAGCTGGGAGCAAAAGCGTAAATTTATTTTTAAGTGAGGGTAAAAACATAATTTTGAACCGATGGTAAAACTGTAATTTTAAAGCAGAATAAAATCGTGAATTAGTTGGACCAATAGGGAAGTGTCAGGCAGCTGCCTAGCACTGTTTCCTTGCCGTCCATTTAGCCAAATAGCCGACAAGCACTGCTCCCGCCCACAGTCTTATTTGTAGTTGTTGAAAATATGTACGTACATCTACATGAATGTAAAATCCATATATTTTTTACATAAGAGCATGATATGTGTGCATCTAAAAGGAAACATGTTAGACCGTGGGGTATGGTGGTGCGAGGGTTTGGGGCATGGGTTGACAAGTGGAGTTCGAGCCCCTCCGCTGGTAAGTGACGTGTCCATGGGGTATGGCGGGGCGTGGCTAGCCAGCGTGGGTTGGCCATGTCACCCTCAAATTAAAAAAAAAAAACAAAAAACCTAAAATTAAAAATACACACAAAATAAAAAAAAGCCTAAAATTATTATTAAAATTTTCTAAAAATTACAAAATTCTACAAAAAAAAAGGATTACAAAATAAAAAAAAAAGCCTAAAGCGTTAGATAGATTTCGAAAAGGGCGAGCTTGTCAAACGGCTTCCGCTCCTTGCCTCGGAACTCGATGTTGGCCACCGCCACCGGGTCTTCGTGACTTATATCACCGCCCGGGACGCTGTCGTAGTACGCTTTAAAACGATCGAGCTTCGGTCGTAGCTCGCGCCACTTGTGTTGGCATGTGTTTAAATTGTGCCGGTCGTATCAAGTTAGTAAAAGTTCGTTGGAACTCTCGTCACGGACCTGAGTATACTTGGGAACGTGAAGACCAAATGAAAGCAAAATATCCTCACCTATTTCCGAAGACTCCTACAAAGAATAACAAATCTCGAATTTCGGGACGAAATTCTCAATAACAGGGGGAGAATGTGACAAACGGAAAAATTCCGGTAATTCCGTACAACTTGAACAACTATTTCAACTATTATTTTCGTGCGAAAAAAAATACAGCAATCGTGCGAAAAAATACAGCATTTCCGCAGAACGAAACAGTAACTGTCCGGAAAACCCAAAAATAAATATTATTTGACATAAATAATATAATGGGTAGTAAAAACGACACAAAATCCGCAATCGAATCTTATCGCGTTAAGCTGCATGACTAGTTCAGTAAACTGCCAGTCAGCAAAGCCGGTACCAGAACCGTGTTAAAAATAATAAAATTTTTAGTCCAAAAAGTTGGATTAATTATTTGGATAATAAAACATGTGCAAAAATAATTTTTCTTATGTATTTATCCAAACGAAACACGGTGTCAGTATTTAACCCGGTACAGGACCCGAACCGACTTTTTCACCCGAATTACAAACTAAAAATTTCGGTGAACTAGTTTTACCTAGTGTCACACTACTTTAAAATATGAAGGCTTAAAACCATGTAGATATTTTTATATAAAATGTCAAAGTTCTTAAAATGCTTAAAGCTTCTAGTTTAAAACGAGTTTTTAATAAAAAAATTCAGCAAATAAAACCCCCCTTAGCTGATTTCGAAAATGTGGGTCCCCCTTTTTGGCCTACTCATCTCTAATGTTGTGTTGGAACTCTAATATTATGATTAGTGGAAGAGTCATGATTCAAGTAAACTACAACACTCCACCATTTCACAATTCCAACAAACACCAAAAACCATCCATATCCTTACCCTCTCTCTCCAAAATCGTGTATCCCAAACACCCCTCACACCAACTTCATTCCAATTTTCAAATACAATAATTCATGCACTTATGGAAGTCTATGGATGAAACAATCTTCAAGGGTGTTTAGAAAAGCTAGTTGGAGCCTTTGGGTGGAACTTGAAGCTTTGGATCAACAAGATTTCTTATCATCATCTTTGTTTCTTTGCAAAATATGTAAGAATAACATACTAGTTTCACTTTTATTTTTGATTTCTTTTACAAGTTCATCATAAACCCACTTGAAAATTAACAAGAAACAACTAAAAATCATTATTTTTTTTAAAACATGATTTTTCTATGATTAAGAGATGAACTTGGAGAATCAAGCCTAATAAATTTGAATCTTGGTTATTTCTACTAAAAAATATGATCTACATATATGCATGTAGGATCAACCAAGATTCATCAACAAAGGAATGAACATAAATTTTTATGAACATGCATGTTAGTAAAATGTAAGAAACCATTTAAAACCAAGAAAATAAAATTTTGAAATATTTCTTGAATAAAGTTTCCATTTCTGGAAAGGATCAAAATCAAGAAATATGTTGGTAGTAAACGTTTTGAATACATATTTATGCTTCAAATGACTTTTTAAGACATCTAAAACAAGAATTTTTCATAAAATCTCGTTCTACAAATTTTTGGCAAAAATAAGGAATTATGTTTCCTTTTTAGGAAAGTTAAGAACAATATCATGTTCATGCTACTTTTGTTGACAAATTTTATTAAATATTGATACTTGATGATGTTTTGTATTGAAATAATTTGAAAACAAGTTTTGTATAAACTTGGGGAAAAATCCATATTTCAAACAAAACTATGGCAAAATTTTTTATATATTTTGATATGTATTAAAAGTTGTTAAACAAAGAAGTTTGTTACTAAACAATTATTTGAGGTCTTTAAACATGGTTAAACAAATTTTGAACAAAGTTATAAATCCATGTTTTATAAAAAGATTTCTAAATAAAAATGACAAGTATATATTTTTTTTTGGATAAAATATGTACTTACAAAAATATTCATCAAGTATCATAAGTTATATATTTTGATGTGTACATCATGTGATTAGTTCTAGTAGGAACAAATACAAGCTTTCTACACATCACAAAAATTACATAAATATATATATGAACTTGATAAAATGTCCATGCTTGGACATGAACACAAAAACGGACAAATTTGGACAATATGAACTTTTGGACAAACAAAAATGTTACGGACAATACGAACAATCGGACATAAATTATGGTCAAAACGGACGACGGACGAAGTTATGGACATATTACCAATCCGAGGACTTAATACGACATCTAGACGATCTTTCGACACGGACACAAAAATTACGTTACCATTAACAAACTTCGGACATTTTGAAAACTTATAAAAAGTATTATGTTTTTATTACCTAAAAAGTATAATTAGTAAATTTTTATAAAATTGTTTTTATAAAAATGAAAGACTTATCTTTTTCAAATGGGCTAAATATTTATATAAATGGGCTTATATTTTTTTAATAAATTATATTAGGCTTAAACTAAATACTTGGGCTAAGCCCAATAGCAAATAACTTATGGGCTAAGCCCAATACCAAACTTATGGGCCCAAAAGCCCAACACTATTTAAGCCCAACACTATTTAAGCCCAACATTCGGCACGTGAGGCCTCATAAAGGGCTATAGCTTGGGAAATCCTTTCTTCTATTAGTGCATTCAATTCCACCTCATTTGTAGGCATTGGCGGATCAGGAGGCCCAGGACATGGCGGTAACTCTGGCGGAACCAATACCAATGGTAAAACTTAGTTGTTTTGTCATAAATTACCCAATTTCTTTTATAATCTATTCGTGCGTTTCACTGTTTGCTCATTCCTAATCCGTTTATTTGTTTATTTCAGGATGCACATTCAAGCAGTTTCTAGACTGCAAGCCACTCAATTATGATGGCACAGGTGGTGCTGTGGCTTATGTGCGTTGGACGGAGAAAACGGATTCCACCATAAGAATGAGCAGATGCTCTATTGATCAGCAAGTCACCTACGTCACTGGCTTGTTCATCAATGAGGCCCTTACATGGTGGAATTTACAAGTGCAAACTTTGGGTGATAGTGTAGCATACGGATTGACGTGGGAGGAGTTGAAAGAAAGGATGAGAGAAAAATATTGTTCCCGTGCTGAACTCCAGAAGTTGGAGAACAAATTTTGGAACCTTACTATGGTCGGATCTGATATTACCGGGTATACCCAAAGGTTTCACGACCTGTCTCGTGTGATTCCTTATTTGGTTACACCAGAATACAAGCGTATTGAACGTTATATTTGGGGACTTTCTCCCGAGATCCGAAGCCATGTTACTGCAGCAGAACCCACGACTGTCACACAGGCAGTAACTTTAGCTTTGAGCCTTAATGAAGACGCGATCAGGATGAAGAAATATAATGTGAAAGGAGATGAGAAGAAAGAATCACATGTGGAGTCTTCCAATGATGGAAAAAGGAAGTACTCAAATTTCAAGAAGGGAACTCGTAGGAATAACAACTACAACAATAACACCAACCCCAACAACAATACCAACAACAACAACTACAACCACAATAACCATAACAACAATAACAACAACCGCAATCACAACAACCCCAACAATTATAACATAAAACAAGAGAATACTCAGGCAAGGGATGCAAAGGTGTTTGTAGGCACCAATGATACTGGCTCGAAGAAGTACTCAGGTACTATGCCCAAGTGTGAGCGATGCTCGTATCATCACGTGGGTAATTGTAGGAAATGTGACAAGTGTGGCAAGCTTGGCCACCGTACCGAGTCATGCTGGGGATCAGGAAATAGATCAGGAACGGAGAATAGAAACAACAATAAGAATGGAAATGGGCGTGAGCAAGGATGTTTTGGATGCGGAAGCAAAGATCACTTCAAAAGGGATTGCCCTAAAGAAAACCAAGCTCGTGGTCGATCATTTGTGATTTGAGCTAAGGATGCGCGCCAAGACCCTAATGTGGTCACTGGTATGTTCCTCCTCAACAATCATTTTGCATCCATATTATTTGATACTGGTGCCGATTTTAGCTTTATCTCTGTGGAATTTAAAAATACTCTGGGACTAAAATCTAGTAAACTAGATGTCCCATATTCTATAGAATTGGCTAATGGTAAACTAGTAGAATCAGGGGAAGTTGTTAAGGAGTGTTCCTTACAACTTGGAGAACAAAAATTCACTATCAATCTCTTACCTGTTGAGTTGGGTAGTTTCGATGTAGTGGTTGGCATGGATTGACTATCCAATACTCGAGCCGAAGTCGTTTGCCACGAAAAGATCATTCGCATACCACTACTGAACGAAGAGACACATGTGATACATGGAGAGAAGCACGACACCCCATTACGGATCATTAATAGCATGAAAGCCCAGAAGTGCTTACGGAAAGGGTGTATTGCTTTTCTAGCACATGTGGTGGACAAGAAGACTGATGGGCCAAAATTGACAGATATTCCAATAGTAAAAGAATTTCCTGAAGTCTTTCCTGAAGACTTACCAGGACTACCACCTTATCGACAAGTCGAATTTCATATCGATTTGGTACCAGGAGCCGGACCCGTAGCTAAATCTCCATATCGATTAGCAGCTTTTGAAATGCAAGAGTTATCCACACAACTTCAAAAGTTGTTGGATAAAGGATTCATAAGACCGAGCTACTCGCCTTGGGGAGCTCCAGTCTTGTTTGTAAAGAAGAAGGACGGAACTTTCAGGATATGCATCGATTATCGCGAGTTGAATAAACTTACCATCAAGAATCGGTATCCATTACCGAGGATTGATGATCTATTCGATCAACTACAAGGTTCGAGCTTATACTCAAAGATAGACTTACGATCGGGGTATCATCAATTACGAATTCAAGAGGAAAGCATACCGAAAACGGCTTTTCGGACTCGTTACGGTCATTACGAGTTTCTCGTTATGCCATTTGGCTTAACGAATGCACCAGCGGTCTTCATGGATCTAATGAATCGCGTGTGCAAGCCGTATCTTGACAAATTCGTAATAGTGTTTATTGACGATATTTTGATATACTCTCGATCGACTGATGAACATGAACAACATTTGAGAACAATTTTGGAGTTGCTAAAGAAGGAGAAACTATACGCGAAATTTTCCAAATGCGAATTTTGGATTCGCGAAGTACAATTTCTCGGGCATGTAGTGAACGAGAAAGGCATTCAAGTAGACCCGTCGAAGATAGAAGTAATAAAGAATTGGGAAGCGCCCAAGACTCCTACTGAAGTGCGACAATTTTTGGGCTTAGCGGGATATTATCGGAGATTTATTGAGAATTTTTCAAAGATTGCTCAACCGCTAACTTCTCTTACACAGAAAGACAAGAAATTCGATTGGGGAGAGAAACAAGAAGCAGCATTTCAACTTCTTAAAGATAAGTTATGCATTGCACCAATTTTATCATTACCCGATGGTACCGATGATTTTGTTGTATACTGTGATGTTTCGCATCAAGGTTTGGGTTGCGTACTCATGCAACGTGAAAAATTTATCGCGTACGCGTCTCGCCAACTAAAAGTTCATGAAAAGAACTATACCACTCACGACCTTGAATTAGGCGCAATGGTATTTGCTTTGAAAATATGGCGACATTATCTATATGGTACTCAATGTACTATTTTCACGGATCATAAAAGTCTACAACATATATTCAACCAAAAAGAATTAAATATGCGCCAACGACGTTGGGTTGAATTGTTAAACGATTATGATTGTGAAATCAAGTACCATCCGGGCAAGGCGAATATTGTAGCTGACGCCTTGAGCAACAAAGAGCGAGTTAAAACACAAAGAGCCCGAGCATTAGAAATGACAATTCACACAGATCTTACCACTCGGATTCATAATGCACAACAAGAAGCGCTCAAGGAAGAGCATATTCTAGCAGAATCACTTCGAGGCATGGAAAAATGGTTAGTGCCAAAGGAGGATGGAACTTTGTACGTTGCAGGTAGAATTTGGGTTCCACTCTTTGGAGGCCTTCGAGATGTTATTTTTGAGGAAGCACATAGGTCTAAATACTCGATTCATCCTGGATCGGATAAAATGTACCAGGATTTGAAAGAGTATTATTGGTGGCCTAAACTCAAAGGTGATATCGCGACTTATGTCGGAAAATGCTTAACCTGCGCGAAGATCAAGGCTGAATATCAGAAACCCTCGGGCTTGTTACAACAACCCAAGATTCCCGTTTGGAAATGGGATCAAATATCGATGGATTTCATTACGAAATTACCCAGGACCTCAAAAGGCCATGACATGATATGGGTAATCATCGATAGATTGACAAAGTCCGTACACTTCTTGCCAATTCGGGAGAAGGATAGTACTGAGAAACTAGCGGAACTCTATGTCAGAGAAATAGTGGCTCGTCATGGGGTACCTATTTCAATCATTTCGGACCGAGATGGTCGTTTTGTTTCTAGAATTTGGAAATCATTTCAACAGGCCTTTGGATCGCAATTAAATCTGAGTACGGCCTTTCATCCTCAAACTGACGGCCAGAGCGAACGAACAATCCAAACACTCGAAGAAATGCTTCGTGCGTGTGTTATGGATTTAGGCGGCAATTGGGATACTCATCTACCTTTAGTTGAGTTTTCCTACAATAACAACTACCATACTAGTATACAAGCTGCACCGTTTGAAGCCCTTTATGGTCGAAAGTGTCGCTCTCCACTATGTTGGGCGGAAACAGGCGATAGTCAGTTAATTGGTCCGGAGCTAGTCCAAGAGACTACGGATAAAATTTTCCAGATCCGAGACCGTATCAAGGCGGCTCGCGATCGACAAAAGAGCTACGCAAACAAAAAGCGAAAACAATTATCTTTCGAGGTCGGAGACAAAGTCTTATTGAAAGTCTCGCCCTGGAAAGGCGTAGCGAGGTTCGGTAGGCGTGGAAAGCTAAACCCACGTTACATTGGACCATTTGGAATCTTAGAAAAGATTGGCACTGTTGCATACAAGTTGAAGTTACCAGAAGAACTTAGCAGTGTGCACCACACGCTTCATGTATCGAATCTTAGAAAGAGTCCAACACAAGATACCATTATCATCCCTGCGGATGAAATTCACATTGACGACAAACTCCAATTCACCGAAGAACCTGTTGAGGTCACGGACTGGAAGGTTCAGAAAACACGGAGAAGTCGTATCAAGTTAGTAAAAGTTCGTTGGAACTCTCGTCACGGACCTGAGTATACTTGGGAACGTGAAGACCAAATGAAAGCAAAATATCCTCACCTATTTCCGAAGACTCCTACAAAGAATAACAAATCTCGAATTTCGAGACGAAATTCTCAATAACAGGGGGAGAATGTGACAAACGGCAAAATTCCGGTAATTCCGTACAACTTGAACAACTATTTCGACTATTATTTTCGTGCGAAAAAAAAATACAGCAATTGTGCGAAAAAATACAGCATTTCCGCAGAACGAAACAGTAACTGTCCGGAAAACCCAAAAATAAATATTATTTGACATAAATAATATAATGGGTAGTAAAAACGACACAAAATCCGCAATCGAATCTTATCGCGTTAAGCTGCATGGCTAGTTCAGTAAACTGCCAGTCAGCAAAGCCGGTACCAGAACCGTGTTAAAAATAATAAAATTTTTAGTCCAAAAAGTTGGATTAATTATTTGGATAATAAAACATGTGCAAAAATAATTTTTCTTATGTATTTATCCAAACGAAACACAATGTCAGTATTTAACCCGGTACAGGACCCGAACCGACTTTTTCACCCGAATTACAAACTAAAAATTTCGGTGAACTAGTTTTACCTAGTGTCACACTACTTTAAAATATGAAGGCTTAAAACCATGTAGATATTTTTATATAAAATGTCAAAGTTCTTAAAATGCTTAAAGCTTCTAGCTTAAAACAAGTTTTTAATAAAAAAATTCAGCAAATAAAACCCCCTTAGCTGATTTCGAAAATGTGGGTCCCCCTTTTTGGCCTACTCACCTCTAATGTTGTGTTGGAACTCTAATATTATGATTAGTGGAAGAGTCATGATTCAAGTAAACTACAACACTCCACCATTTCACAATTCCAACAAACACCAAAAACCATCCATATCCTTACCCTCTCTCTCCAAAATCGTGTAAACCAAACACCCCTCACACCAACTTCATTCCAATTTTCAAGTACAAGAATTCATGCACTTATGGAAGTCTATGGATGAAACAATCTTCAAGGGTGTTTAGAAAAGCTAGTTGGAGCCTTTAGGTGGAACTTGAAGCTTTGGATCAACAAGATTTCTTATCATCATCTTTGTTTCTTTGCAAAAAATGTAAGAATAACATACTAGTTTCACTTTTATTTTTGATTTCTTTTACAAGTTCATCATAAACCCACTTGAAAAATAACAAGAAACAACTAAAAATCATTATTTTTTTTAAAACATGATTTTTCTATGATTAAGAGATGAACTTGGAGAATCAAGCCTAATAAATTTGAATCTTGGTTATTTCTACTCAAAAATATGATCTACATATATGCATGTAGGATCAACCAAGATTCATCAACAAAGGAATGAACATAAATTTTTATGAACATGCATGCTAGTAAAATGTAAGAAACCATTTAAAACCAAGAAAATAATTTTTTGAAATATTTCTTGAATAAAGTTTCCATTTCTGGAAAGGATCAAAATCAAGAAATATGTTGGTAGTAAACGTTTTGAATACATATTTATGCTTCAAATGACCTTGTAAGACATCTAAAACAAGAATTTTTCATAAAATCTCGTTCTACAAATTTTTGGCAAAAATAAGGAATAAAGTTTCCTTTTTAGGAAAGTTAAGAACAATATTATGTTCATGCTACTTTTGTTGACAAATTTTGTTAATTATTGATACTTGATGATGTTTTGTATTGAAATAATTTGAAAACAAGTTTTGTATAAACTTGGGGAAAAGTCCATATTTCAAACAAAACTATGGCAAAAATTTTTATATATTTTGCTATGTATTAAAAGTTGTTAAACAAAGAAGTTTGTTACTAAACAATTATTTGAGGTCTTTAAACATGGTTAAACAAATTTTGAACAAAGTTATAAATCCATGTTTTATAAAAAGATTTCTAAATAAAAATGACAAGTATATATATATTTTTTTTGGATAAAATATGTACTTACAAAAATATTCATCAAGTATCATAAGTTATATATTTTGATGTGTACATCATGTGATTAGTTCTAGTAGGAACAAATACAAACTTTCTACACATCACAAAAATTACAAAAATATATATATGAACTTGATAAAATGTCCATCCTTGGACATGAACACAAAAACGGACAAATTTGGACAATATGGACTTTTGGACAAACAAAAATGTTACGGACAATACGAACAATCGGACATAAATTATGGTCAAAACGGACGACGGACGAGCTTATGGACATATTACCAATCCGAGGACTTAATACGACATCTAGACGATCTTTCGACACGGACACAAAAATTACGTTACCATTAACAAACTTCGGACATTTTGAAAACTTATAAAAAGTATTATGTTTTTATTACCTAAAAAGTATAATTAGTAAATTTTTATAAAATTGTTTTTATAAAAATGAAAGACTTATCTTTTTCAAATGGGCTAAATATTTATATAAATGGGCTTATATTTTTTTAATAAATTATATTGGGCTTAAACTAAATACTTGGGCTAAGCCTAATAGCAAATAACTTATGGGCTAAGCCCAATACCAAACTTATGGGCCCAAAAGCCCAACACTATTTAAGCCCAACATTATTTAAGCCCAACATTATTTGGGCCCAATATCATAATTTATTGGGCTAAGTCCAATGACATAAATTGTAAAGAATACAAGTGTATGATTGATAAATACTAGACACAAAGTTCAACTAACAATAAAGACATACAAGTCTTACATATATTTAAGACATAAGACTTGTACTCAAGTTAATTACAAAGACCGAAGGTCTAACAAATATACCAACGATTGTAGGTAGCAACACTGTTCAGGACTACCGCAAGTGAAATCATATTTACTTCTACTCACTGACGCGATACTGTGAGTTCATGTCCCCTTTTCGTCTTAAATACTTTTCAAGCTTTACAACTATCGGGGAAAATACATGTACAATAGTATGATAAGTCAAGGAATGAAACACCTTAGATCATGTGAGAAATTAGGGCCATAACTAAAGCACCATTAATCCATATTGGACCAAGGAACAAAGGGTTAGATCTAATGGGTTTTGGCGAGCCCCACTCATGGCCATTCATTGCCTAGGGGTGCGTTTGTTGCCCTACGACATGGTGTCGATACAATTAAAATCGTCTAGGGTTGGATTGCTTCCTATTTCGTCACACATATTAATGTCCTTGCAAAACATTAATGATCACGATTTCATTGACGCTTTTCATACTATATTCGATTCAAATACAAATACATTCTACATTTTTCGGACTTATCATATACAACTAAACTGCATGAACTCGCTCAACCTTTGTTGATTTTTCTACTTAAACATGTATTTCAGGGAATTAGTGAACCTTGTCAGGGATTCTAATTCAGGAAACAAGTATCAAGACTCCGTGCCATCTTTTGAAGGGTTTATCTATTATAGTGTCGCTTTGCGGTGTTATAGTGGACACAGCCTTAATGTTTAAAACTTTCGTTTTGAATGTATGAAATAGTAATAACTTATTTTCTTTGAATGGTTTGTAAATTATAAACTTAATGTATGTTGCGCATCTTTTGAACAATAATGGTAATGGCAATGGAGTATGTTTTATTCATTTAGTATGTTTACTTATATCGTTATGCAATGAGAACCAACAGATCACACCTCGCGCTTCCGCTACGAGCAGGGTGTGACATTGAGATGGCTCGGCTCGTGAGCTGGCTCGATAAGGTTTGCATGCTTCATTTTTTCCCACATCGCTTACAAAACAAAAACTAAAAGAGTATCTCTCATATAAAAGAAGGTAAAGAGAATATTCAAAGTGAATTAACTATTTATACTTGTATATGTAGCAATATGGTTAAATTAAATTGCAATTATGGCCATTAGTCTATGAAGAAATTAATTTTTAAGAGCTTTTTAAGTAGTAAATTTTGCGGTTTTTTGTTAGTTCGAGCTAGATCGAGCCGAGCTAGCTCGAATTCTAATCAAGTCGAGCTCGAGCCTCAGCTCGATTTGAAATTCGAGCTCGAGCTGGGTCTAGCTCGACTCGACTCGTTTACAGCCCTACTCATGCATGATTTCCATGTTCTAGTTAAGTTAGCATTTCCGGTTGTTTTCAAAGAAATTTGCAGAGGCGGTCCTAAGAATTCAGGTGCCCTATCCGAGTTAAAAAAAATATATGCCCCTTACTATTGTATTTAGATATTATAACTCAAATGTAATTAATTACATGATGCCATTTTGTTACTTGTATTTTTCATTTACATGCCACGGTAAATCAATAATCAACCTATCATATTTTAATATTTCTTTTTCACTTTGAATATGTTAGATACAAAAGAAAATCGTCCAAATTTTACCAGATGATCATTCACATCTATATATAACCGAGAATTTTTAAAATTTTTGTGTCCTCGAAAAGAAACGTGCCCCAGCCGGACGCCCACATTGCCCCTCCTTAGAGCCCTCACTAGAAATTGGTTTAAAAAATGCTTGTTTATATACTTTGTTTCTTGGGAGTGTTTGCCTACTAGAAAAGGCTTCTATCTTCGAGGTTGGTTCATCTTGAATTGAACGTAACAATGTTGCTTTCATTATTTCCTTCCTGCAAGGAAATACCGTCACACGATGAGACATTCAAAGCCGGCCTTGATCAAATTGTCGCCCATATCACAGCACACCACTGTTCCATGTCCGACTACCGACCTGCCACAAGACTGCCACATCTTCCACAAAAAACAAACCCCACATCACCATTGACGACATCCTATACACTGACAACAACACCGGTACCAAACCCGTCGGAACCGTTTACACAACCACCTGCCCCTACACCATCACCAAAAACATCCCCACCATTACTCGGCTCTGACAACTCTGCCCACCCAATCCACAAATCGTCATCACTACCGGTTCGGTATTGTATCGGTATTTTCAGTAATGGTACCAGTTCGGTACGGTACCCATACCATGCTCATTCCTATCGTAGGCTATATAAGATGTTGTGTCTTACTGGTACCGTGACAAACGAAACCTATACCGAGCAAACATCGGCACTAGTGTAAATATCATCACAATCGATATGGGTATTCGTATTTATGGTCTTCGATCAATGTAAGACACGACTTTATTTTTTAGCTTTTATCAAATAACTTTGGGTTAATGTAACTGTTAAACAAGTTTTGTTTTGTGTTTTTTTTTTTGTATCGTACAATTTGTGTTCAGAGTAATGTACATCTTTGTGTCGTACACTACACCGACTACCGATACTAAGACGGAGCGGCCTAATACCGACAAAACAACGTCCATACTGGAATCGGTGTTACTGGAACCAGTTTTGGTACTCAATTTTTGAATGGTGTAAAACATATGTGATATTTATTTGGGCATATCACAACATTATTTTTCTTGATTTTCTTTTACAGTTGCCATAACGAACATCAGTAAAATAACGAATCGAATTAATATCGACCAAATTCCTGTCGCGTAGCACGAAAACTCCCACTAGTTCATAATAATTCATAGGCCACCAACCCCATAACTACATAAAATAAATTATGATAACTGAATTTCATTCCCAAGTTCCCAACCTGCTCCGTGATTCTTGTACTCTGGTTTCCATGCGACCAGCAGCCCAATATCTCAATCCATATTTTCATTGAAGCCCATAAGATACTGTGTAGCCCATTAAATTACTGAAGCCCAGGTTCTCGTTTAATCAATTCCAAGTGTTCATATTCACATCCTTTCTTTTTTAAATTAGTCCATGATCCCTTTGATTTTCTTTAATTCCTGAATCCTGATGCATCCTTTTAATTGAAATCAATCCTTATAATTAGTACATGCTAATTAGAAAATATTAATTTCATGGGCTAGTAACATACTCCTTTTTCATAGGCTGCCAATCAAAACAAATTGATCAAAATTATAAATCATTCCAATTTAATTCAACTAATTATTAACCCATTTGATTTGAATCAATCCATTGAAATTAAATTAAAAAAAAAACTATAGAAGGCTTGTAATGAGTAAACGATGATGACAAAAATACACCAAGTTTGATCATTAACATATTTATTTTTTGTTTATCATATGTTATTAACTCATTTTTGTAACAACCCGACTTTTGAAAGTCAAAGTACAAGTCAAAGTCAAAGGAAGAAAAGATTGCTAATTGCGATCTGTCACTCCTTGCTTAATTACTGACTGTGCTTCTCGATTTGTAATCGATACTCTATTTTATTTCGCTTTAGTTGTATTATGTGGAGTACTTGTTAATGAATCGCTATTTAATCGCTAATCGCATCGCTATCGCATCATAACTCGAATTATAGGTTATGGATATTGTTTTACGTGTGTGTGCTATTATGTGTTACTTGTGCATGTTATGTTTATGTTGAGATGATTAATCGCAATCGCAACTCTATCGCAACGCAATCTCATCGCAAACTCGAGATTTAAGGTTTATATTTATGGTAATTAGTAGATAGGTTATTTGTGTAACTAATGGGGAATACTATCGCATCGCTCGCTCGAAAACCAACTCGCCGGATCACTTCGATCGAATGACCATTCGATCGAATGGTCATCCGATCGGATGGCCATCCGATCCTTTACCTGTGCACACCGGGCTGCGTCTGGTGGCCAGCTGTCGCAGCCCGCGACCGATGTAGTCAAGGGTGTCGCGCCCCGCGAGCGGCTCCCTAACTTTGTTTTTGTTGATTTGTAATGAAATAAAGGTATATCGGGGGCGTTTTTCGTATACGGGGTGTATTTTAGGGTGTATAGGGATACTTTAAGAGTTGTGAAATTTTTTTTAGGAGGGTTGTTATAGTACGCGTATAAGTGATAACGAGTAACCGTGTGAGTCATATACAAGTTCCACAAGTCATTATGCTTTAAACATGTTATAATATCAGTATGCCCATTAAGGTTTTAAATCCGAATTAAGCCTCAAAAGGGCGTTTTGGTCATTTTCTGACTTATAAAAGGAGCTTGCAAGTAAACTGATGTTATGGTCATAAACATTCTGGAAAAATATTTACTTTATGATATAATATTAGTAGGATATCAATTATATGTGTGGTTTATGCTTTAAGGCCAAACTATGCACCATAGGGGCATTTTTGTCATTTCACACATATTTTAGGGACTTATTTGGGATTCTGAGTTCATGACTTATACCTACTGTAAAAATATTTAAAATGATTTATAAAATCAGTAGGTAACAAGTCTTGGGTGATAAGTATGGTTTAAAATCATACTATGCACCTAAACGGCGTAAAAGTCGTTAAATGACGATATTAACAATGTTTTAGTAAATCAGATGTTACGACCAGCTTTGAATAGTTAAAATAAGTTAATTGTCATAAATATTAGTAGGCAAAAGGTTTGGTATGATTATTATGTATAAAAACCATTTTAAGTGCCTTAAGGGGCATTATCGTCATTTAGGAATATTTAACAAGAACTTGTGCATAAACTCAGTATATAATCTAACTTGATATCCCAAATAATCCTAATAATGATATCACATTAGTAGATAATAAGTTCTACCAAGAAATTATGCTTAAAACCATTTTAGATGTTAAAAGGGCATTTTAGTCCCTTTAAAAGCATAATTTACGATTATTAAGCAAACTCAGTTGATGACCAGATTTATAACATCAAAATATGCTAAACATGTTAACATATCAGAATATAATTCATTTGCATGCTCATGTATGCTTAAAATCTCATTTTTAACAAAAAGGGCGATTTAGTCAACTTTAAGCATAATAACGGAACTTGCAATATAATCTCAGATTATTATATGACATGTAATATAACCTTAGGGAGTTACGCTACATCATATTACGATCATAACGGAAGCTTAAATCAGTAGCAAACTAGTTCTAATTCGGTTCATAATCGAAAGTCAAAGCAGAAGTCAAACTTCGCGACTTTCGGTTGCAAACCGACCCTAAAACTGGAATTGATGAGCCGAACATGTTTACACATGTTCTAATAATTATTACCAAGTTGTTTAAGCGATAAAACATATTTTGGAACGCTTCTAAACTCAGATTGTAATTATTTCAAAAACTGACCCGTTGACTTTTTAAAACATTAATTCGTTGACTCGTCAATTGACCAAGCAAACGTGATTCTTAGGAGTTGTCCTTTTAAGGGATTAACACCTACCCAATTACGATCACGTAGCCATGTTCGTTGCGAATAATGGCTTGACCTTTTAAGGTCTAACTGAAAGTCAAAGAGTTTATCGTAAACGCTTGACTTTTAGGCTTTAAAAGCCTAATAAACGAACTAGTCACGAACGGAACACTTACAATTAGTCCTAGGGACTGAAATAAACTCAAAGCATGCTCCCAATTACTCAGGAACTTCCAATGTTGAGAGATAGAGAGATTTAAGAAGAGGTGCAAGTTAAAATGGTGGAAGAACACCTCTATTTATAGTTGAACATGGATTCCTTGGATCATTCCATATGTTAGAGGGCTTCCAAGATCATTCCAGGTGTCTTACCAGGTGTTAGAAACCATCAATGAGCTCATGGATCGAATTCAAGGAGCTAGAGTGGTTTGAGTGGGGAACAAGCATGATAAATGGCATCTGTCCAGGAATTTTGAAAAATAGGGGCCTTCGCGCCACGCGAGGGGACAACATGGTTCTATCACGTGGCGCGAGAGACCATGTTTTCTGTTAAAAATTTACAATTTCAACCCCTTGACTTTTAAACTTGCGAGTAACGTTATAGTTAGTACGTAAAGCCTTCCATGGTCAATATTAGGCACACCCAAGAGTATGATCAACATCATGAAACTCCTGGTTCGTTAAAAGGTCACTCAGATGTGAGAAATCACATGTTGACGCTTTTAGTCCCTTTAACTCGCAAGTTTGCGTGCATTATCGATTAACGACACAAAAGCCCTAAACGGCCAATATAGGCATTCCCGAGAGTATGTTCGAACATCATGAAGCTCTCGGTTCGTTAAAAGGTCACTCAGAGGTAAGAATTAACATGTTGACGCTTTTAACCCTTCGTTGCGCAAACTTTCAAACAATTACGCAAACGGCTCCTCTCAACCAACAAGTGGTTCGTTTGAGAATACGGACGTCGTGTAAGGTCACTCAGAGGCTTAGTTTTAGCATGTTAACCCTTTTAGTCCCTCCACATTCGTAGTTTTCAATTTTGACAAAATTAGTCCCTCTTAGGCAACATTTAGGCATGATTAAGATTAGGGACACGTGTCGATACATTATTGGGCACGATTTTACGAGGTGTTACATGCCCCTACACCATCACCAAAAACATCTCCACCATTACTCGGCTCTGACAAATCTGCCCATCCAATCCATAAATTGGCATCACTACCGGTTCGGTACTGTATCGGTATTTTCAGTAATGGTACCGATTCGGTACGGTACTAGTACCACGCTCATCCCTATCGTAGGCTATATTAGGTGTCGGTGTCTTTTTTTTTTTTTTTTTGAACGGCCAACAAACTCAATCCCGAGCACTCTCGGGGCACCCACTGGACAAACGGAGTACTCCGAGAGTAACCCGAGTCCACCACCAATTCCGGGGAAAACCCGGTAACCCACCCGCCCGTAGGCACGACAGTGAAATTACCGGTAAAACCCGTTTGGCTCAAGGATCCAACCCAGGTTTCCCTGGGTCTCCTATCATTGCCCACCAGTGCCTCACTCTGCACCAAGTGGGAGTCGAACCTGCATCTCTCAAGAGAAATGCAAACACTTCCACCACTTGATCTAGAGATCATTGGCAATAGGTGTCGGTGTCTTACTGGTACCGTAACAAACGAAACCTGTATCGAGCAAACAACATCGGTACTAGTGTAAATATCATCACAACCGATATGGGTATTCGTATTTATGGTCTTCGATCAATGTAAAACATGACTTTATTTTTTGGGTTTTATCAAATAACACTTTGATTTAACATAACTATTAACAAGTTTTTTTTTTTCGTAGAATTTGTGTTCAGAGTAATGTATTTATGTGTGTCGTAGACTACACCGATTTTCGGTACTAAGACGAAGCGGCCTGATACTGACAAAACAACGTCCATAATGGAATCGGTGTTATTGGAACCAATTTTGGTACTTAATTTTTTAATGGTGTAAAACACATGTGATATTTATTTGGACATATCACAACACAATTTTTCTTGATTTTCTTTTTCGGTTAGCATAACGAACGTCAATAAAATAACGAATTGAATCAATATCGTCCGAATTCCCAACGCGTAGCACGGGAACTTCCACTAGTTCATAATAATTCCTAGGCCACCAACCCCATAACTACATAAAATAAATTATGATAACTGAATTTCAATCCCAACCGGCTCGGCTCCTTGATTCTTGTACTCTGGTTTCCGTGTGACCAGCAGCTCAAGATCTCAAATTCTCAATCCATATTTTCATTGAAGCCCATAAGATACTGTGTAGCCCATTAAATTACTGAAGCCCAGGTTCTCGTTTAATCAATTCCAAGTGTTCATATTCACATCCTTTCTTTTTTAAATTAGTCCATGATGTCATGATCCCTTTGATTTTCTTTAATTCCTGAATCCTGATGCATCCTTTTAATTGAAATCAATCCTTATAATTAGTACATGCTAATTAGAAAATATTAATTTCATGGGCTAGTAACATACTCCTTTTTCATAGGCTGCCAATCAAAACAAATTGATCAAAATTATAAATCATTCCAATTTAATTCAACTAATTATTAACCCATTTGATTTGCATCAATCCATTGAAATTAAATTAAAATAAAAAACTAAAGAAGGCTTGTAATGAGTAAACGATGATGACAAAAATACACCAAGTTTGATCATTAACATATTTATTTTTTGTTTATCATATGTTATTAACTCATTTTTGTAACAACCCGACTTTTGAAAGTCAAAGTCAAAGGAAGAAAAAATTGCTAATTGCGATCTGTCACCGATTGCTTAATTACTGACTGTGCTTCTCGATTTGTAATCGATACTCTATTTTATTTCGCTTTAGTTGTATTATGTGGAGTACTTGTTAATGAATCGCTATTTAATCGCAGTTTAATCGCTAATCGACTTATCGCTAATCGCATCGCTATCGCATCACAACTCGAATTATAGGTTATGGATATTGTTTTACGTGTGTGTGCTATTATGTGTTACTTGTGCATGTTATGTTTATGTTGAGATGATTAATCGCAATCGCAACTCTATCGCAACGCAATCTCATCGCAAACTCGAGATTTAAGGTTTATATTTATGGTAATTAGTAGATAGGTTATTTGTGTAACTAATGGGGAATACTATCGCATCGCTCACTTAAAACGCGTCACAACGCTCAACGCACGAAACGAAACATCGAAAACCAACTCGTCGGATCACTTCGATCGAATAACCATTCGATCGAATGGTCATCCGTATGGATGACCATCCGATCGGTTTCCCATCCGATCCGTTACCTGTGCACACCTTTCCTCTTTTGCCAACCTATGAATACCCCCTGTCAGATCACCAACAGTGATGTGTGACAGCTCTCTCGTTCGACCAGCGCTTCCAGCCCTCTTTTCCTTTGATTTCTCGCGATTCTTGTAAGTTTTCAACTCAAATCTTGTACATCTTGCATCTACACACACTTCTCCATCATTTTCACCTTTAAATTTTCACTTTTAACCGTGAAATCAGCGGATTTGAGGCGTTCTAGGATGATGTCATCATGGGGTTCTTGTGAACTTCAAGGTTTGGCCTCATTCCACCAAGGACAACTCAGATATACATGATTTCCGCATGATTCAACCCTATTTTCACATAGATCAAACCTTTTCTTGATTAAAAGGATTGAAAGATGGTTTCACCACTTTCTTTCAACTCTTTTACACTCAATGCACTCAAAACCGATAGAATCGAAACTCATTCGGGCCTCCTACTCGTTTCTAGTAAAGTGTCGGTCTGAGATCTGATTCCTATAAAAAAGACAACCGATTTCGGGTTGAACATGAACAACCGACATGAACAGTTAACTGATCAGGCTGGGGTGATTCGCACTTCGATCATATGACTTGGACTTGGCGGGGTTCCATTGTTTAACGCGTTGTCACACCGTCTTGATCAACCGCAAACTTTTCAAAACTTAACAAAATATTCAAGTTTTCAAACGATCAGATTGTTGGACGGATTGCCGTCCGATCGGATTGCCATCCGATCGAACGACAATCCGATCGGATTGCATATGGTCTTCAACACTTAAACTTTTACAATTTTCAAAGATCATCAATTTCTAACGGATTGCCAACCGATCGGAACACCATCCGATCGAATGACAATCCTGCTGTGAACTTGTTCTCACTAGAATGTCTCACTGATCGGATCGCTCTCCGATCGAACGACCGTTCGATCGAACGACCTGAAAGGTAGAGATACTTCTCTGTTTTCAAAATGCTATAACGAAAACTTCAAAGCCATCATACACAAACACATTCATCCCAAACGAATGTCAATCCGACCGAATGGCCATCCGACCGGATGACCATTCGTCACTTGGTTCACTCTTCATCGTTTAACGCGCCGTTCAATCGCTTATGCTATCGTTCTGTAACCAGGCTAACTTTACAGCGCTCCCTTCAATCCAAGAGAGATTTTATTTATTAAACACAATCTGTGAGTATACTCGATCCCTTTTTGCTTTAAGCACCTTTGGGTGTTACATACGTTACTTATATCAAATCACATCGATCACACAACGCAAACACTTTTATACGCTAACCGTTACTGCATGCTATACGTGTTACTCGATGAATGCTCGTATGTTATGTTTACACAGTGATTGTTGCCTGACACCTAAGCAACGATAGTACTATAGTTTGGACTCAGCACCTGTCGTGGACATGGGTTGTTAAAGGCTTTTCTCACATGTCACAGTATTCTACAACTCGCAGTCACGTCTGTGCATATTTCATTGTCGATAACCTACTTGCTTCACATTATACATGTTACATGCTGGTTATGCGTAAACTCTTTTTCGCTACTACTATACTATTAAACTTGTATGCTCACATTTACACTATGTGTATTGACCACTATTTTAACGTATGTGACAGGTGTGTGAATGCTTAGGATGCTTTGCTTACTTTCATAGAATCGAGCTTAGGAGAGTCTAGAAACGAACATTATGAAATCTGAGTTGTCGGAACAGCCTTATATTTGCCTTTGAGAAAACAATGTCTGTATTAACTATTTTTATCTGATATATTGTGGTATGGGACATGATGTTAAAATATCCGGTAATTTTAGTGTTATGGATTTCTCTTGGACAATATGTTTCGCTCAGTGCCACGCCCAGATGTTTCCGCCATCGGTTGGGGTGTGACAGATTTGTATCAGAGCCATAACTATAGGGAATTAGACAAGACTCGACCTAGTCCGGGTCGATGTCTTAGAAACGACCTAGTCTATAGTTAAGTACCAACAGACTGACTTGTGCATGCACGGTAGGGGCTTTGCACGAGCTTACTCGATATTCTCGCTTCGCACTCGCTGTACACTACACTTTTGCGCGAACATCGCATACTACAGTTCCGCGCAAGATCAGCCTTTCCTAAGGCTGGACACACACACAAACGGGCGATCTGGTTGAGACTAGGTGTGAAAACCGCAAACTCTCGACCGAATCATTCGTTCGACATGCTATTTTTACTATAAACAAGAGAGTTTGCGTTGAATTAGGAGTGAAATCCATACTTCGACGCGTTTCTCTCTATCTATCTATCTCGTGATTCTATCACACAAACAGGAATGAGTCGTTAAGTCAGGGGTGAAACCCGAACCTTGATGACTCTTTCCGCCCTCTAGTTTGGTTTTACAAAGCTCTCACCAAAGTCTCGATGGGTTCCAACGACTAGGGTCACGTGATGGCCAAATGGATATGTGCCGATCGCCCGGATTGAGGCGAGAGCACAGTCTACTAAGCCAAAATGTGCACCCAAAGTCCTTGAGAGCAGTCGAGTCACTTTGGGTAGTCGATGTATTTCAAGCCAAGACAATCTCTCTTCGATTTTATGTGTTTCGATTCTGGAATTTGCCACCGCCGAACGCTGAGGTTTATTGATTTTATGTGAATTTTATGTGTTTATGTGTTTCGATTTCTGGTGATTTACTCGCTTTTCGCTTTGATCAACGCGCACAACTCGCAACGCCAACAAATCGCACGCTATACTACTCGCTATGCTACTCTATGTGTAATCGCTACTCGCTAATCGCACCCGCAATACTCGGTCACTTTACATCGCTGTGAATACGTGCAATATATGTAGGTCAATACGTGCAAAAATATAGTTGACTACATGCTTTCGTGCTTATGTAGAATACGTGCTTATGTGTTTTTGTTCTTATGTGATTCTGCGGATTTTGTGCCTACGTGATTTTGTGCCTTGATGTGTTCTTGTGCTTTATAAAGTAGCTTTAGGTGAAATAGTAGACTATACTCGACTTAATCGAAACTATGTTTTAGTCCTGTGACGATGTTTGTTTGCAGAAAATGTCATCATTTGGATCACACACTGCTCGCTCCGCTCGTCCCAATCATGAAGACAAACGCATCGCTGCACTAGTCGCCAAGAAAATGGCGAAAGTCATCGCGCAAATTGTTAGCGAGCTGAACGAGAACACTAGCAAGTCCTCGGAAGAGTCCAGGACTGATACTCCTAAAGCAACTTTTAGCTTCAAGCAGTTCAAAGCATGCAGACCCAAAGAATTACCGGCGAAGATGGGCCTACAGCCATGTTTCAATGGTTCGATTCAATCGAAGTCACCCTGCGCCAGAGTGGCTGTCCGGAAAACCTTCGCACCGTTACGCCACCGGCGTCTTCCAATCCCGGGCTCTGGATTGGTGGACTGCCGAGAGGAACAAACGAGGGAACGATGTAGCTTTTGGGCTGACGTGGGAGGAGTTGAAGGACATCATGATGCAAGAGTTCTGCCCTCCCCACGAACTCCAAAAGCTGGAGGACGAGTTCTGGCATATCAAGCAGGATGGTGGAGATAACGCTAGTCTAACTGCTCACTTCAAGCAACTGAGTATCATCTGCCCTGGTCAAGTTACTACCCCCGAGATTACGATCAAGAAATATATCCGCGTTCTGGCGGATTGTGTCGTTGACTTTGTGCAAGCTGCAAAGACGACAACTATTGAGAAAACCTACCTGCTCGCTGCTGAGATAAACGACAAGCGAGTCAGGGCTGGATACTTTGATAAAGCCTCCAAGAATCTGCACTAAGTTACCGCCGCTCCCACCGCTGAAACCGACGCGTCGCAATCTTCAAAGTCCTCCCGCCGCAAGAGAAAGAACAACAGCTACAGCAACAAGAACTGTGCAGTAACTGTCGCTACACTCCAAGCCGTGCCTGCCCAACCAGAACCGCAAACCCGCCAAGTAGCGGCGCCTGTGGTCAATGCACCGCCAGCCAAGCATGCATACACTGGACCATACCCGCTCTGCCCTACTTATACCTATCATCACCCGCTTGGAATCGGATGCTGGTTTTGTGTTCACTGCAACCTGTACGACCACTTCACCGCTAACTGCCGTACAGGTCCTCGCCAAGCCCCAGTTCAAGCTCAAGCTCCTGCTCTACCAGCTCCGCAAGGACAGCAAGCAGCTCCTGCTGCTCACGCAAGAGCTTGCTTTGCGTGTGGTGATCCCAATCACTTCGCAAACATCTGCCCCAACAGAGTGGTTAAGGAAGATCCAGAGCAGCAGTAGCAGCCAGCACTTCAACAACACCACCAACAACAGCAGCAGCATCAGCCAGCTCAGCAAGCAGCCCGCGGGCGAGTCTTCAACTTCAATGACCGCCAGGCTCATGCAGACAACAACGTGGTTAATGGCACATTTCTCAAAAATGGTATATATGATTCGTGTTTATTTGATACTGGAGCCGATAACTGTTTTGTGTCGTTCGGATTCGAAAGGCTCCTAAACCGTAAACGCGTTAACCTCCCATCAACATTCGACGTAGAATTTCCACTGGAAGAACCATCATTGTTAGTTCCGTTCTGCGTGACTACACTCTCGACCTCAACGGTCACGTTTTTCCGATCAACCTTATCCCGATGCAACTTGGTTGCTTTGATGTCATAGTAGGTATGGATTTCCTTCGGGAGAATCATGCTGAAATTGTTTGTTTCGATAAAATGATTCGTTTCTCTCTCGCGAATGGTGATTAATTGTGTGTTTATGGCGAAGTCTCTTCGAAGAAGTTACAACTCATGCCGTGTGTCCAAGCTAGCAAGTATCTCCGCAAGGAATACCAAGCTTTCTTGGTGCATATCGTAGTAGCGGATGAAAAGGAAGTTAAGGCAATAGACAAGGTGCCTGTGGTTCGTGAGTTTCCTAACGTCTTTCCTGATAATTTACCTGGTTTACCTCCCACTCGTGATATCGATTTTCGAATCGACCTCATTCTTGGAGCAAATCCTGTTGCCAGAGCGCCTTATCATCTCGCTCCATCTGAAATGCGCGAACTCTCAAGTCAGCTCTAGGAACTACTTGATAAAGGCTTCATTCTCCCTAGCACCTCTCCTTGGGGCGCGCTTGTCCTTTTCGTAAAAAAGGACGGATCGTTCCGGATGTGCATCGACTACAGGGAATTGAATAAGCTTACTATCAAGAATCGCTATCCCTTGCCTCGAATCGATGATTTGTTTGATCAGTTACAAGGTGCTACGTGTTTCTCGAAGATCGATCTACGCTCAGGCTATCACCAGTTACGAATCCAGGAGGAAGATATACCTAAAACCGCTTTTCGAACACGTTACGGTCACTACGAGTTGGTTGGTATGCTTTTTGGTTTGACTAACGCTCCCGCAGATTTTATGGATCTAATGAATCGTGTGTGTAAACCCTTTCTCGACCGCTTCGTCATCGTGTTCATCGATGATATCCTGATCTATTCCGAGACAAAAACCGAACAATCGCAATATCTACGTTTGGTTCTTGAGTTACTCCAAGGAAACCGTCTCTATGCCAAATTCTCCAAGTGTGAATTCTGGCTTGAGGAGGTTCAATTCCTCGGTCACATCGTCAATAGTCAAGGAATTCATGTCGATCCTGCGAAGATCGAAGCTGTTAAGGGTTGGGTTACACCGAGGAACCTGTCAGAAGTTCGTTCTTTTCTCGAATTGGCGGGTTATTATCGCCGATTCATCGCTGATTTCTCAAAGATCACTGTACCGCTTACCTCGCTTACGCATAAGGACAAACCTTTTGTTTGGGGAAATGAACAAGAGGAGGCCTTTCAAACTCTCAAAGCTATGCTTTGTAATGCTCCTGTGCTTTCTTTGCCCGACGGAAACGAGGATTTCGTAGTCTAATGCGATGTCTCTAACCTCGGTCTTGGTTGTGTTCTTATGCAACGAGACAAGGTTATCGTGTACGCATCTCGACTGCTCAAGATCCACGAGAAGAACTATACAACCCATGATCTCGAGCTTTGTGCGGTTATTTTTGCATTGAAGATTTGGCGACTACCTTTACGGTACCAAGTGTACGGTCTTCACCGACCACAAAAGCCTACAACACATCTTTGACTAGAAAGAACTGAATATGCGCCAACGCCGATGGGTTGAACTCCTCAACGATTACGACTGTGAGATTCGTTACCATCCAGGCAAAGCAAACGTCGTTGCCGATGCTCTCAGTCGACGAAGCTATTTGCATAGCATTCGTAATACTCAAGCCCAACATAATCTCGAAGCTCTTATCCATGACGCCCAACATGCTTGTTTTACCGAACATACTTTGAAGAAAGAAAGGATCATCAATAATGGTGAACAACTGGTGAATAAATCGAATGGTATATTCCATTATCTACGCCGAATTTGGATTCCCAAGCGAAACAATTTGCGACAGATTCTGCTCGACGAAGCCCACAAATCGCGGTATTCTATTCATCCCGGTGCCGACAAGATATACCAGGACATGCGCTACAAGTACTGGTGGCCGGGCATGAGAAAGGATATCGCTATCTACATTTCAAAATGCCTGACTTGTTCGAAGGTCAAGGCTGAGCATCAACGCCCCTCTGGCTTACTCGTACAACCAGAGATCCCTATGTGGATATGGGAGAGTATAGCTATGGACTTCATAACCAAGCTCCCACGCACGCCATCAGGTCACGACAACATCTGGGTTATCGTTGATCGTCTTACCAAATCCGCTCACTTTCTACCGATACGGGAAGACTATAAGGTAGAACGATTAGCTCGAATCTACACCGACGAAGTTATCTGTCGACACGGGCCACCTCGTGATATCATCTCTGACCGCGATAGTCGATTCACCTCACGTCTTTGGGAAACGTTTCAATCTGCTCTCGGTACTACCCTCAATCTTAGTACTGCTTTCCATCCCTAGACCGACGGTCAGACTTAACGTACGATTCGTACCCTCGAAGACATGCTTCGCTCGTGTTTTATAGATTTCGGTGGTAATTGGGATTCGCATTTACCTTTAGTCGAATTCTCGTACAATAACAGTTATCACTCTAGCATCCAAATGGCACAATTTGAGGCATTATACGGAAGAAAATATCGATCGCCTATTGTGTGGCACGAGATCGGGGACGCGCAAATTATCGATCCTGAGTTATTGGAAGAAACGACTGACAAAATCCTCCAAATTCGAGACAATCTGCTGAAAGCTCGGAGTCGTTAGAAAAGTTACGTCGATAGACGCCGTAAGCCCCTTTAATTTGACATTGGCGATCACGTACTCCTAAAGGTTGCACCTTGGAATGGGGTGATCAGATTCGGAAAGAAAGGAAAGCTCGCGCCTCGATATGTTGGACCCTTTAAACTTCTGGAAAGAATTGGCAAAGTGGCCTACAGACTCGAACTACCGGAGGAACTTAGTAATGTCCACCCGACTTTCCACGTTTCGAACCTCAAAAAGTGTTTAGCCGACCAAGAATTACATGTCCCTCTCGAGGATCTACAAGTGGACGAAACATTACACTTCGTGGATAAGCCTGTCGAGATCATGGGACGAGAAACCAAGGTACTCCGACGCTCACGCATTCCCATTGTGAAGGTTCGCTGGGAAGGTAAACGCGGCGCCGAGTTCACTTGGGAACTCGAAAGTGACATGAAGGCGAAGTATCCGCAACTGTTTGTTACGCCTGCTTCTTAAATTTCGGGATGAAATTTCCTAAAGTAGCGGAGGCTGTAACAACCCAACTTTTGAAAGTCAAAGTACAAGTCAAAGTCAAACTCAAAGGAAGAAAAGATTGTTAATTGCGACCTGTCACTTCTTGCTTAATTACTGACTGTGCTTCTCGATTTGTAATCGATACTCTATTTTATTTCGCTTTAGTTGTATTATGTGGAGTACTTGTTAATGAATCACTATTTAATCGCAGTTTAATCGCTAATCGACTTATCTCTAATCACATCGCTATCGGATCGCAACTCGAATTATAGGTTATGGATATTGTTTTACGAGTGTGTGCTATTATGTGTTACTTGTGCATGTTATGTTTATGTTGAGGTGATTAATCGCAATCGCAATCGCAACTCTATCGCAACACAATCTCATCGTAAACTCGAGATTTAAGGTTTATATTTATGCTATTTAGTAGTTAGGTTATTTGTGTAACTAATGTGGAATACTATCGCATCGCTCGCTCGAAAAGCATCACAACGCTCGACGCATTAAACAAAACATCGAAAACAAACTCGCCATCCGATCCGTTACCTGTGCACACCTTTCCTCTTTTGCCAACATATAAATACCCCCTGTGAGATCACCAACAGTGATGTGTGACAGCTCTCTCGTTCGACCAGCGCTTCCAACCCTCTTTTCCTTCGATTTCTCGCGATTCTTGTAAGTTTTCAACTCAAATCTTCTACATCTAACATCTACACACACTTCTCCATTATTTTCACCTTTAAATCTTCACTTTTAAACGTGAAATCAGCGGATTTGAGGCGTTCTAGGATGATATCATCATGGGGTTCTTGTGAACTTCAAGGTTTGGCCTCATTCCACCAAGGACAACTCAGATCTACATGATTTCCGCATGATTCAACACTATTTTCGCATAGATCTAAACATTTTCTTAATTAAAAGGATTGAAAGATGGTTTCACCACTTTCTTTCAACTCTTTTACACTCAATGCACTCAAAACCGATAGAATCAAAACTCATTCGGGCCTCATACTCGTTTCTAGTAAAGTGTCGGTCTGAGATCTGATTCCTATCAAAGAGACAACCGATTTCGGGTTGAACATGAACAAATAATACGAACAGTTAACTGATCAGGCTGGGGTGATTCCCAATTCGATCGGATGACTTGGACTTGGCGGGGTTCCATTGTTTAACGCGTTGTCATACCGTCTTGATCAACCGCAACCTTTTCAAAATTTAAAAAAATATTCAAGTTTTCAAACGATCAGATTGTTGGACGGATTGCCGTCCGATTGGATTGCCATCTGATCGAACGATAATTCGATCAGATTGCATATGGTCTTCAACACTTAAACTTTTACAATTGTTAAAGATCATCAATTTCTAACGTATTGCCATCCGATCGGAAGACCATCCGATCGAATGACAATCCTGCTGTGAACTTGTTCTCACTAGAGTGTCTCACTGATCGGATCGCTCTCCGATCGAACGACCGTTCGATCGAACGATCTGAAAGGTAGAGATACTTTTCTGTTTTCAAAATGCTACAACAAAAACTTCAAAGCCATCATACATAAACACATTCATCCCAAACGAATGTCAATCCAACCGAGTGGCCATCCGGCCGGATGACCATCCGAACGGATTGTCATTCGATCGAATGACCATCCGTTCAGATTGTCATCTGATCGGATGACCATTCATCACTTGGTTCACTCTTCATCGTTTAACGCGCCGTTCAATCGCTTATGCTATCATTCTGTAATCAGGCTAACTTTCCAGCGCTCCCTTTAATCCAAGAGAGTATTTATTTGTTAAACACAATCTGTGAGTATACTCGATCCCTTTTTGCTTTAAGCACTTTTAGGTGTTACATACGTTACTTATATCAAATCACATCGGTCACAAAACGCAAACACTTTTATACGCTAACCGTTACTGCATGTTATACGTGTTACTCGATGAATACTTCTATGTTATGTTTACACAGTGATTGTTACCTGATACCTTAGCAACGATAGTACTATAGTTTGGACTCAGCACCTGTCGTGGACAGGGGTTGTTAACGGCTTTTCTCACATGTCACAGTGGTGATATGTGTTGCGCATTCTACAACTCGCATTCACGTCTGTGCATATTTCATTGTCGATAACCTACTTGCTTCACATTATACATGTTTCATGCTGGTTATGCGTAAACTCTTTTCCGCTACTACTATACTATTAAACTTGTAAACTCACCTTTACACTATGTGTATTGACCACTATTTTAATGTATGTGACAGGTGTTTGAATGCTTAGGATGCTTTGCTTGCTTTCATGGAATCAAGCTTAGGAGAGTCTAGAAACAAACATTATGAAATCTGAGTTGTCGGAACAGTCTTATATTTGCCTTTGAGAAAACAATGTATGTATTAACTATTTTTATCTGATATATTGTGGTATGGGACATGATTTTAAAATATCCGGTAATTTTAGTGTTATGGATTTCTCTTGGACAATCTGTTTCGCTCAGTGCCGCGCCGCGATGTTTCCGCCATCGGTTGGGGTGTGACAATTTTAGTATGTTATCATCATGGAACCATAAAGCACAATTACAACTCCATGTAATATTTTATAGTAAAAGCAACACATTTTAGCACGTTGCGTCGAAGACCCTATAGGAGTTCGGTTAGTATCGGTAAGCGAAGGAGACTAACCAAAAAATAAGTTGTATATGACTAAAACGATATCTAGATGTGTTCGGTTGTAGTGGCTACATTATCAACATCGAAAATAAATAAAAAACGTAATAAAAGAATTCAATTCTATTGATGTAACAAAAAAATTCAATTCGAACTATTGTTGTAACAAAAAAAATCAAATTGTAATAATTATGATTTTAGAAAACATATCAGGATTATATGTTGATGTATTTAATTTCCAAATAATATTATCCGTATGTTATTCTATTTTATAAATAATGAAAACTCAACCAAAACTCAAACAAAAAGCAAATCAGAATTAAAAAAGAAAGAAAAAATTCAAGGTGAGCAGAAACACCAAATGACCAAAGCACAAACATACATGTCATTAAAAATATCTCATGCTTTCGTTTTTTATATCAAGCAACCCGTTTATCATTTTTGTTTTTTTTATAACATAATATATTAAAGTTTCAAATATATCATTGTGACATGCTTATTTTTATCTATGTTTGGGTCGAAGTTTTTTTAAGAACGGTTCAAATATAAACGAATTTAAAGCTTGACACATCCAAAATGATTATAATTAATGAAAATTTTCAAGCAAGAACTATTGATGTAACAAAAAATCTGTTCTAATAATTATGGTATTAGAAAACACATCAGTATTATATATTGATGTATTTAACGTCCAAATAATATTATCCAAATGTTATTCGCTTTAAATTTATAAATCAAGAAAACTCAGCAATAAAACCAGAACCCAAATGAAAAAACAAAATAAAATTTAAAAAGAAAGAAAGGTAATTTAAGGTGGGGAGGAACTTTTGTGAAGGTTCACCATTAATATTATAAAATTGTAAATAACTATGAAGATTACACGCGCTACGCGGCAGGATTTCGGTCAATATATGTTTAGTATAGCAACTGAAAGAAATATGTTCAAAACATAAATCAGTTTGAATTTATACCAACTCGCATATAAATATAAACACGCAAAACTCGATTACAAATTCTTTTGAAGGTTAAAGGATTCTGAGTGTTAATGCTAAAAGTTGAGGGTTAAAAGTATAACAAAACACAAAAGAAAAATAAAAAATAAAATCATTGTTCACAAACTTTCCTAATTGTATTATAGTTAATAACATGCTGTATCACAATTTGTCTGTTTGCTATTTTTTATTATTTGTATATTCTTTTGTTAAATTAAATGGTAGTTCATCAAAAAGCAGTGCTTGTGTGAGTTTTCTGTCTGCTTCAGACTCTGTTTGGGTAGTTCAGAGAATCTGTTTTGTGGAGATCTAATTGCTTCAAAATCTGAACATATTAAAACCATTTTTATGACTCTAATTTGTGTTTTTAGATCTGACAGATGAATAGATGTGATAATAATGTGAATGATTTTTTTATCATTATGCATATGATCTGTTGTTTTATCCCTCTCTCTATCTTATGATTAAATAGGTTATTATTTGTATTGTAGCTGAAAAAAAACCGTTGTTTAATAAAATGTGGTATGTAAAATTTCTGAAAACTACCCATTTGTTTGCACACGGGTTTTACATCTAGTAAAGCTAAAAAGAAGGAACTTTTGTGTACTATAGTCTGTGATGCAATTAAATATATAGTATAGTATAATATAATTCGTATGTAGTTAAGGGCACAAACCATTCATCGGCGATCACTCTGTAAATTTGTTGGCAAACCATCGGTAAATTCTTTACCATCGTTATGTTCTATAGCAAATTACCAACATGTATCACTTTCACCAAGGTAAGTCCAACAGATGTGTTTGTCGTTGATTCTCTGTTTTGCAGTGTATTTATGCAATAATAATTAAGCATATTAACATGTGTAATGAGGCGTATTGAAATGCACTAATTAGCAAGGTTCCCACTCTCTTCTTTAACCGATTTAATGGATACCAAAAGAAATGCACTAATTAGCAAGGTTCATAACACCATAGCTTTACCCCAGCCATCATTAATTCCAATAATATCGCTTGTCTCTTACATGTTACTCATAGAAGATTGAAAATAAATATAAAGTCTTTACTGCAAGAGAAACATCTAAACATTAAAACCTGTACATTCTTGTTCAACTGATTCTCCTTTTACATTCTTGTTCAAACATTCTTGTTCAACTGATTCTCCTTTTAACATCTAAACATTAAAATATTTTTGATGAATGCATCAGATGCTGGGATTTGTCAGACCGATTCTGTATGGGTTTCAAATATTATCGGTTCTGAATTACTACTCCAGGTAATATATACTATAAGACAGGGACCGACCAAGGAAACCGTATGTGGCTGAACTTCATTTTGCACTATATTGTTCAGCCATACTACAATTCATGATTACGCAATGCTTGAATTCATGATGAATTTTTATTATGGTTTTAATTTTGGAGTTTAATTGAATGTTTGTGCTGTAAGGGATTTGTTTTTGTATGAGTTGCTTTGTTTTTTTTTTTTATGTTTGGGTAGTGTTACTTTATATGTTGCCTTTGCTCGCAACCTGTTTGATGAAATGCCACATAAAGACAGGATGTCTTGACCCTGAGTTGTAAATGTTGAACAAAAGTTCAATAGTGTTAGATCGCTCGTACTCTCTGTTACTGCCTTATTTCTTAGCCCTAGTTTTTGAAGTTACTATTAATTGTGTTTCCATCTAATAACGAGCTTCACTTGCAGACTTATGGTTTGTTTGAAAAATGAATCATTTTTTAATAATTTTATGTTTTATATGCCACATATCTCATGTTTACATTGCAAAGTATTAATATGTTTATTTCTACAGGTCCTTGGTAATTTTATATATGCTTATATTTGCATGTTCTTGTTGTCTTTGTGTGTGCTATGTTTATACTCGTTCTTAATAATCTTTCTAACAGAGTATGTCTACTCTCATTTAAGGAGACTGCATGATCTTATGACAAGGTATTATATCTTTATGCTAGAGTGAATTTTGTATAACCTTCTATTTTTGCTTGGCAGTAAGGCACATTAGACGAATCATCTGCCAGGGCGAGTATTGTAGATCATCACCACATTGCAAGGTACGGTGGTTCTGTCCAATAGCTAGCATTATGTTTACTAGCAGGTATACTTGTTCTATCCTACAATGATTTGAAAAGAACGCAACAAGTTTGTTTTTGGTGAAGTGTACTCTTATGTAGGCGCCAGACTTGTCGTGTGGAAAGGTTAATTTAGATTAGGTATTCAACGAACACTTAAAAATATGTTGGGTGTTGACCTACATGTGTAATAATCTAATATTAGAGCCTTTAATTTAGGAAGGCCTTGTTGCGGTGTTTGAGAATTTGCTTGTTTAATTTAGCTCTCACTTAGGGGTATGTTTGGCACACAACTTTTAGGATGTTTTAAGAGCCTTAAGTTTTGTTTTGGGAAAATAAAAAATAAGCACTTAGAGAAAAAAAGGTCCTAGTTTGGAAGATAAAGCTTTATCTTTAAATTTGAAAAAATAAGCTAGCTTGAGCAGCATTCTAAACAAGATTGGAGCTTGTAATAATGCAAAGCTATTGCTTTATCTTTACTTTTGTCTCAAACACTTGCAAATGATCATTATTAATTTTCATATTAAATTATTTGCAGTTGCTTTGCTATCCATTGTATTTTGAAGTTTAGAACATATTGCAAATTCACTAGGCATTTTGGTCGTTCCTCCTTATACAGGTATATATTTCTCTCCCTTTCTTCATTGTAAGATAATGTGATCAGTGTAAATGAGATTATAATCATGTTGTAATTTATTATTTTCTTTTAGCGGTTCTTTAAACAGGAACTAAATATGAGGGTTCCATGTGAGGGTGGAATTAAACAAAACAATGCTAAGCATACTATCTTTACAATATGAGATTGGAGTTGCCTTCCTTTTGATTATCTCTTTTCTATCCTAAGTGACCAAGTTACTACTTCTATTTATTTAACGTAAGCCTTTTTTCTAAGTTAATTATTTGTACATGTATGTGGTAGTGTAACACAATACAAACTTATTGTATTAGCAGGTTGGTATCCTCAAGTTGGGTTAGCTACTAAAAATAATAGTACAAACTATAAACTTCATGCCTTAAATGATGTTAAAATACCACTTTTTGAATAATCTTACTAACAATTGTTTTATGGCAGCTATTGAAGCTAGAGAATGACCATAACCACTTCTGTGGAACGCGAGCTAGAGAAAGATGTAGTAATTTTATAGAAAATTTCTTTGTTGCTAGTATTTGAAATGGTTCAAATCAGTTGACATTGAAGATATCTAATTAGCAACTGTTGTTTAATAACAAAATGCACATATAAGCATGCTTGCACATAACTATCACATTAATAGCCTTTATTGACTCTTGTTTCTTAAAATATTTTCTCTCTCTTTTGAAGGGACAAATGAAGAACTATAAACCTCTAGAAGATGGAGGTGCTTTGGTTAATCCTTTTACGATTGTAATGAATAATGAGCATGTCAGCTACCTTCTACTTTTTGGCAGAGTTATTACTAAAAATTGAATGGTGGTGAGGAACCATACATGATTCTAGGTGGGATTATGAAATTATTGGGATGAGCCTTGAAGTTAAAAAACTACAGTTTGAAATGGGAAAAGAAATTGAGGACTATTATAGGAAAAAAATTGAGTTAGGAGCAAAGCAGAAAGATTTTGACAGCCAACGAGCAACTTAGAAGCTACGATGCGAACTATTATTTGGAAAAGCTACTTATTCGAGAACTTTCGGATCTTAGAGATGAATATAAGGTTTTCATTACTTTTATCATTGTAAATGACAACTTCATTTTAGTTATATTGTTCTTTTGATTTTGGACTCATGTTTAATTACAATATAAAATAAATATTATAGTTATGTTATTAATATTGCATATTAATAAAAATTTTAGTATTTCAAATTATGATGCTATGGAGTTGCGTTTCATTGTGAAAAAAGTTGCAATGGTTATAACTAAGATCTTAAAAAAGTGTTGCATTTGTTGCAAAAAAAAAGTTGCATTTGAGTGTAACAAATGTTACATTGTAGTGTAATGAAGGTCGCATTTTTTATAGCAAAGGTTGCATTTGAGTGTTAGAAAAGTTGCATTTAAAACTTAAAAAAAAAAAAAAAAAAAAAAAAAGCTTGCATTAGCATATAAAAAAAGTTGCATCATAAAAAGGTTGCATTTGATGAGGAACTGTAACCTTTAAAAAAAGGTTGCATTATCTAACAAAAAAGTTGCATTAGGTCTAACGCAACTTCACCTAATGCAGCCCTTGAGAAAATGTTGCATTAGGCCTAATGCAACATTTTCAAGGCCTAATGCAACTTTTTATAGGGGTTGCATTAGCTCTATTTTCTTGTATTGGTATTTCCTTTAGTGATATCTAAGTGTATTTACAGTATTATGGCCTACTGGTAATTTGGGTGTAATAAAGATTTAAAGGTGCTATTCCCTAAGATGTAGAGGGTTCCTTTTTTGTTTGGTACATTGCAGTGTATTGTAGGAGTTGTTTGAAGTCAACATCGAATGAAACGAGTCAAGTCGTAGCTGGAGAGGAGATTAGTCGCGGGTGGGATTTAGCCGGAGACACAAGTCGTATTGCGAGTGAATACTTGGAGCGAAAACTAAGGTCGAGGACAAGATCCCACCCTAGTCATGGGTTGGTGGGTGTTACCAAGAAGAAGCCATAGCTGGAAGCTCCTATAGTAGTAGCTAGAGAGATGTGAAGGATGTAAGCATCTTAGGTCGTAACATGGCCTAACCCGGAGCTTATGGATGCGGATAGGTCCAAGTCAAAGCTAATAGATGCAACTGGATGCAGATGGGGCCGAGTCGAAGCTAATGGATGCGAATGGGCCTAAGCTGGAGTTATTGGATATGGTAGCTTGCAAGTCACATTTTCAAGTAATAGAACATGATAGTTTATTCTCTATGTTTTAAGCTCAAGTTTTGTATTTAGAGTATTTGTATTCGAATAGGTTTACTTGTAAAGGGTGCTATTTATTTTTCTAAGTCTTTTTTTTATAAATATTTTTCTTTGCATTCATTGGTCAAAAGTTTAATGAAGAAAAGAGACGCATGTCTGTTTGAGCAAAATCTCGTGTTCGTAGGTGATGCTTTTATTCATCCATTTCAGTTGTCAAAACTCTACAAGTGCTACCAGAGTTTGGTGAAGCTCATATATGGGATCGAAGGCTGAAGTCTTAGACCAGTGAAGATGATTGTATATCTACCAAATAAACCGGATTGCATCTGTGTGTTTGTGATCAAGTCGAAGAGATCATGTGCGGTTCATGGAGTGACCGATAGAGGATGCAAATCCGTGTGGAGGCTTATGACGATCCGAAGATCAAGATTTGTGGACGAGCCTCAGATCAAGACCAAGAAGAGGTCAAGCCCAATAAAGAAAGATAAAAAAGCTCAAGGAAAATGGTACAATGGCTGATTTCCAATTCATTGACGGTGTGAAGAAGTTGAACAGCCAGAACTAATAGCACGTGGTCAACCTGTATGAGTTCCTATTTACGGGTTAGGATTCGTTGGAAGTTTTCAAGGCGTCATCACACTTCAACCAAGAAAAGAAGTTAATGGGGAGATTTACAAATAAAGGATAAAGGTAGGTAAAGCCATGTTCGTATTATAAGACAACGACTGAAGAAGAATAGATCCAACATATTCAAGATAAGACAACACCAAAAAGCTTGGGACGCCCTTGTAGCCTACTTCTCTAAGAAAAATGATACGAAACTTCAGATTTTAGAGAGTGGACTACTTTCCGTTTGCGAGAAAGATCTCATGATTCTACAATACTTCCACAATGTTAAAACCTTGTGTTGAAAGAATATAGAGTTAGATCTCGAGCTCAGAGTTGGAGATGCAAGAATGAAGAGGATAATAATCCATGGTGTAAATAAAAAAAGATGACTAGAAACTTTGTGGCTGATATCAAAAGACGGTTGAATCAACCATCTTTGGTATAATTCAAAAACTTGATAGTCGTTCAAGAAGCCTTGGTGAAGCAGGTGGGTGAAGCCTTAATGTCCACTCCTTCAAATACATAAGAAGAATCAGTGTATGTAGAATGTGGTAAAGGTGGGTACTAGTCAAACAAAACTCGTAGCTAAAGAAATTATAGGGTGCGAACCCATGAGAAGCCAAGATAACCTGCATGAGACAAGGAGAATTGGTTATTTGAAGAAAATGATCAAGGTAACAAAAACAAATCTAGATTAAGTGGTAAACATTTTTTTCAAGTTTTATAATTGTGGATGTAAGGAATACATCGCTCGGGATTGTCATTAGGAGCCACAAGAAGAAGCAAACCCCGCAATTGTTCAGAATGAAGAGGCATGGGATGTAGAAACGTTAGTTATTCAAGTTATCAATGTTGTTGCTTTTCATGAAGCGTGAAAATACATGAACATGATGATGACGGCAGCGAAACACTGACTACTTGTGACAACTGTCAAAATTCCAGGTATCCGTACAACTATTAAACCATGATTAGTGCTTAATGACTGTGCTGAATTTCAATTAATGACTTGAAACTGCTTTCTGATTATTGCATTATACATACATGTGCATCACATATTGCTTAATGTCATATCATTATTGCATAAGAACATTATTGACTTAGATGATGCACGAAACACAGTTAGCACAGTTATCAGACAAATCAGAAAGATGCTGACGGAGTTCAGTACATAGACAGAAAATGTGTTGAGACACAGAATGGGCTAGAAACCAAGTATGGAAAGTAAGGATCACAAAACTGCCTTTCTAGAGATAGTTTAAGTGCCAGAAAGTGCATAAAACTCACATAGACTGCAGAATTCTACAGAAATTAAGCAAACTCAGCATTTAAACACACTTTTATCATGCAGAAATATGGTTAAATGGTCCTGAATGCTTTCCAAATTGTCGGGAATCGAAATTGTCACAAAAGGGTACAAAAAGCACACTAAACTGCATAGTTTAGCACCTTAACAAACCGGTAACCAACCGAACAACCGGACACTACCCGAAACACCAATTTTTCACTAGAAGCACTGTTTTAACATTACCAAGTTAGTTATGGTCCCCGAACATCATAACACATTATATAAATATCTAGTAACTAAACATCTAACTACATACTTACCTTTCAACCATAAACTAACTTAATGGTTATAACCTAGTCTACTACCCCCCCCCCCCCCCACCTAGTAATCGGCCAACATGGCCCCACCATAAGATTTTATTTCAATTTAAAATTTGATTATGTTGGTGCTTTATGGACATAGTAACCAAGAGATAAACTCATAACATGGATTTATAAGATAACCTTAAGCTCCATTTCTCATTCATCACCAACACCCCACTTCTTCTCTCCCTCCCTTGCTTGTGTTCGGCCGAGAACAAGCACACCACCACCATTCACTCATCTTCATACAATTCCAAGTATACTCAAGGGTGATAGGAGGTGCACAAAGGAGCTAGGAGCTTTTGGAAGTTGAAAGACCTTCTCTATTTGCTTTTATCCACTCTATTTCTTCTCTTGATCATCCCTAGCCTTGAGCTAGTGGTAAGAACACTAATCTTTCCATTTTACATCTTATATAAGTGGTTAAAGAATGATACACGATGATTAACTTGAAGAACACTAAGAATCAAGAGAATGAAACTTGAATATAAGCTTAAAACATGAAGAAACCATGTTGTTTATGTGTTGATTTACTTGTTGATTGTTGTTTACTTGTGTAAATGATGTAGATCATCATATGATCTTGTTAGATCATGATTAAAAACATAATCTAGCAAGATGAGAGGATGAAAGTGTTAAGGATTAGTAGATCATCCTCATGAAAGACATGAACTTGAAAGGATATAATGTTTTCTTGTAAAATGATGATTAAAGTGAGTTGTAAGTCTTGTAAAACTAAGATTTCAAGAGTGATTATTCAAGAAACCAAGTTAAAAATACAAGTTTTACTAAATCTTGGTTCTTAAATAAATAACCCTCATTTTTTGTGGTTAAACAAGTGTAGAAACACTTTTGTAACAAGAAAAATCCAAGAAGAAATATTTTTAGAAAATGTGATTATAAGTTGTAAAGAACCATTTTCTTTAAAAATGATGTTTTTAAAGAAACAACCACACTTTAAAGGGTAACAAGACTTACTAAATACACTAGTAAGTTACTACAATTTTTTGTAAATTTTAAAGTTCATGAAGTGGTAGTTTATGCTTGTTTTTTTGGCAAAATTGGTAAGTATAGATTGTATATTGTTGATTGTTGATTGATTCTATTGATTTACAAAAGAAAATGATATACCTTCAAGGTATGGAAACCTCCATTTCTAGGGGAAACTATGGCAAATTTTTTCTAAAAATTAAACACTTAGAAAAATATTTCTAAACAAATATTTGTGAGTATATTTCAAACCATGGAATTTTACATAAAGTTTGCCATAATTTTTGTTACAAAAATTACAAATATTGGAGGTTGGTTTTATAAATAAAAGTGACTGAATATGTATTTAGGAAATATATATTTAGAAGGCACCATGTGTGTGATTATTTGTATATTATGTGTATTAGTTATATTATTTTAGGACTTGAAATAATATAACTCATCAAAAATACCAAGAAATTACAATCCAAAATATTGCCAAAATTCCAAGGAATAAATATACAAAAAATACCTAAAATATTGGTGGAACCGAACAAAGGAATATAACACACAAAATATTCCAGAAAATTTATTCACAAGTATATTTTTGGAATCTAATATTTGGACACCAAGTGAATGAAAATATGATTTTTACAATTATCACAAATTTATATCATATTTTTGACAAAAAGAAAATATATTATTTTTGGTGAATAAAAATATATATGTTTTCTTGGAATTATTAGAAGGTATATTACCTTTAGAAGAAATATATATTTTCTCAAATAAATATGAAATATATTATTTTGGAGAAAGATAAGTTTATATGTATTTTCCAAGTTAGACTTGAAAATATATTATTTTTGGAACTTATATGAATATACAAATATTTTTGCCAAAGGAAAATTATAAGTAATTTTCTAAGTAATATATATTTTGGAAATATATATATGGATTTTTATTAAGGATATTATTCCGGAAAAGTTAATATAACATTAAGTATAAAGATAGTTAATAATTACAAGAAATACGTATTTTCGTACGTATAAATATACACCGGAATACGACACCAATACATGGCAAAAATATACAAGTATAAGATTACAAATACAAATACACACATCCTTGGGAAGGAAATACATGTATAAATACTTGAAAAGTATCAAGTTAAAATATATTATTTTAACTATTATTCCAAAATTTAATAAATATAATTTAAGTTAAAATATTTATTATTTTAACAAATGATTATATAACTTGTAATAATATTGAAGACGCAAAGAAACGTAACTCAGAGACAATAATTAACACGAAGTCAAGGCATGACCCGCTCGTCTAATAGACCTTAGTACGTTGTAGGTAGTCGTGTACACCAGGCGGAGCTTTGAGTTACTGTGATTACGAAGAACGCAAGACAGTGAGTTCATGTCCCCCTTTTCTTATAACTGTTTTTGTTTTATAACTTCGGGGGTGAAGTACATGTTACAAAATGTTTACAAACAACTACATTTGGTATGGTTAGCTATGGAATGCACTGTTAGATCATGTGAATGGGTAGGCGCACTCCTAAGACCATTAATCCTCGTGTTAGGACCAAGGGACATGAGTGATAGATCTATTTGGGTGTAGCGAGCCCACACCCATGTGGACCGGGGTTTGGCCCATGAGGTGACTATGTCTTACAGCCGGAGGCCCGGTACAAATCTGCTAGGTTTGAGCCTTCCTACGTCGTTGCACACTTGTTAATGGCCTTGCAAGCCATTAATTGATTTGTTTCCTTGTTTGCTTTCATACCGGGATTTACAAACATACATACATACTTACAATGATTTCAAAGGTTTATTCGTGCACACTCACAAACACATGAACTCGCTCAACTTTTGTTTATGTTTTCAAACTACATGTATTTCAGGGAATTAAAAGTGGATCTGACGGGCGTTTGGATGTTTCAAGTGAGGCTGAGAATAAAAGATGTCATCCGAAGTATGAGGAATTGGATAGTGTGTCTTATCCTAGATAAGACACATCTTTCAAAGCCAGGTTTTATTTAATGTCTTTTGTCGAGTCCTTGTGAACTCTTAAACAAGTTGCATGATTTGTATTCGGGTTTGAAGTCTATGTTTAAAACAATGATGTCTGTGATATTTTAAACTTAAGTAATGGATGATCATCTTTGGTTTTATCATATAGTGGTTGTTATGATTGAATGCAATGATATTAAGCAAGTCACACATAATCACGCTTCCGCAAAAGTCAGGGTGTGACACTACTAGTGATGTTATGTCTTTCGAAGATGAAACTTCGATTTTAGAAGATCATATTATCAAACTGATAAACTCGAAAGACAACGGTCCTACTAAGAATTCAAATAATCTATTGACAATCTTTGCAAGAAAGAGGAATTAATCAATGAGGCCTATGCAAAGTGAGCTGGCCACGAAAGAACTACGTGACGCTCATGAGATGATGATTCATGGCATGTCTGTTGAGCTAATGTTTAATGTTGCCTCACTACTAATGGATGTAATAAGTGGGTTGCATGTTAATGATTCTATGGTTCAAACAAATGATAGTGAACCAAGAATGGATAAGTCAAATTTGACTACTAACCTAATTACATCAAGCTTAAAGGAAGGAATTGTTGTGGATGCCATGATGTTTAGTAATGAAGTCAAGAGAGTAAAAATCTCAGCAGAGTATGAAATCAAGGAAGAGCAACGTGTAAATATTGTGATTGAAAAGTTCGAGAATTAAGCCCAAAGAAATGCGAGTGTTTAGGGGTTTGGAAGACTTTGGAGGAACAAGTCAGAATCAAGAGGGAGATCAACCTATAGATATGAACGTTCAGATAAAAATAAGTATTGAGGGGAGTGTTGGAATTCACCACTTGGTCCAAAGTCGCGAGACGCGGCATGTTGCCTTGAGTTGTGGCTTACGTAGAGCTGAGGTTCTTCATGTGTGTTGTAGCTGAGAAAAACCGAGATGAAAGTGAAAGTCAAGCGCGACCAGAATGGTGAACAAAGGCGTGAGTCACGGTTGAGTAGGATGCGAGTCGCGACTAGGATGTTAAGCAGAAGCCTACTAGTTAAATTACATGGATGTTGTAATGGTGATTTTGCTTGAGACTTAGCTACTCGATGTTAACAACTACTTATGTGTTAAAGGGTTAAATATAATTTGGAGCGTGTTGAAACGAATGATCAAGAAATAGACATGTTACATACATTGTTGTCAAGTGTGAAGATACAAGCACTGTGTGATAGTACTGAGTTGAAGAATGTCATTTTTAGGAGGGGGTGTTTGAAGTCACCATCAAAAGAAACGAGTCAAGTCGGGGTTGGAGAGAAGACAAGCCGCCCTGAGACTAGCCGTACTGGGAGTCAACACTTGGAGCCAAAAATGAAGTTGAAGAGAAGAACCTATCTACGTCGTTGCTTTGTGGGTGTCACCGAGAGGATGCTACGGATAGAGTGGTGTCAAGGTCGTAAGCGGCTTAGGCCGCAATTAGGCATGAGCTGGAGCTAATAGATGCAACTAGATGCAATTTGAGATGTGGCAAAACTAATGGATGTAATTGGATATGACTGAGGCCGAGTCCAAGCTAATGGACGCGAATGGATGCTTCAGGGACTTAGGGACTTAGGTGGAGTTATTAGGTGTGGTAGCTAGCGAGTCACATTTTCGAGTCCAAGTCGTAATAGAATGATATAGTTTACTTTCTATCTTTTAAGTGTAAGTTTCGAATTTAAAGTATTTGAATTCGAATAGGCCTACTTGTAAATGATGCTATATAAATGCTAGTCTAGCACAGTTTTTTTAGTTCTCCTTCATCGAAGTTTTTTTCTTTGTATTCGTCCGTCGGAAGTTTAATAAAAGAAAAAAGTCGCTCGTGCATTTCATCCCTAGTTATTAAAGGTGTTAGGTGCATAGACCTCGCCTGGGACCTGAAAAAAATCGCACAATGAAAAAAAGTAAAAATATATTATGTATTAGAAAAATAATATTATTGTTCATATAAAAAAACGAAAACTATTATATCACATTTCATGCCATCTATTTAGTATCAAAAGGTCTAAAATATTAGTGTATCGATGTAAAAAAGTAGTTTTCCTTAGAGCATCTCCAACGGCTTGGGCCGTTGGAGAGTCTGCTCCACAAACCACGTTGTTAGAGGAGGTGGTCCGTTTGAGCGGACGGGTGTGGTTTGGAAAAATTGGGGACCACCTACTCCGAATTTTTTTTTTGTTTTTAGTGTAAAAAGTGAGATGTGATGTGGAGGTTTGGAATGATTTATTGTTGAAGGAAAAGATGGAGTTTCAAATGATGGTGATTTTGAATGATGTAGCATTCTGACTAACCAGTCTAGAGCTTGGACTTGGTTTATTGTTGTAGATGCTCTTAGATAAATAAAAAATTTGGCTAAAATCTTGCCGGAATTTAGAGAATTTCTCTAGAATACATAAATCTCGCGGAATCTGCGCCTAAAAACCATCTCCTAGAGAATTCAAGCGCAATTGCCTCGACTTAAGGTACAATTGCCTCGCCTGGAAATGGGCCTAGACGCAAGAGGCGATGGCTTTTAACAACTATGGTTTGAGCAACTGATCGTATTCTTCATGGGTGTTGCATCTATTCTTTGATTTCACTTGTTAAGTTAGAGTTGTGTGAGTTTTAGTAACAATGTATTTCTCAGCGAAGCTATAGAAACTCCATCCTCAACTATTCATGTAGAGTTTAATTACTCCAAAAGAACAAGCAGCAAATTACTTGTGGACACAAATAAACGAACAAATAATAGCAAGCAATTGCAAAACCTTATCCCATGTTGTAATTAACTTGTAACTGATATTTTGTATTTTCTTTATTATTCAGGTTCACAATAAAAGACAATCAGACAAGAAAACCTCTACATCCACCTCCACCACCAATCCCAAGCCATTGAATCTATCACTCAGTCTTCAAATCATAAATTCATTTATGGATCATATGATCCGAACCATCGACGCGTAGGTCATGTTTAAACTAACATGTTGTGCTATCACAGCCACACTATTATTCTTCATGGTCCGGACACCAGAATTGATGTATCACCACCAATATGTGGTCTCAACTACTTCTCAAATGAGTGGTTAACAAGCATACCACTTGCACACTATTCTTTTGCCACAAACTTTGCAAATATGATCGGTTGATATGAACTTACTCGAAATATCAAATTATTATTTTTTTTAGAAATGATTTCACAATATGTTCAATTTTCAAACAATTTAAACACATAAAGAATGTGTACAGCAACACAAAAATTGTGGAACAAAGTCCAGATTATAAAACAAAAAAAATAGACTTCCCAAATGTTTGTGGATCTATCCTATTTTTCCAGATTTACCTTACCTTTTACGGATCTATCTAATCATTGTAACTCTACTCAGATATTAACGTAAGTTACTGGCCGGCCCTAAGAATTTGTGTACCATGTTCAAACTCGAAAAAACGTGTCATACGCCTTAACGAAATTGGGTATTGGGCTCACTAAAGGTTTAAACCTAATGTCAATAGGTTAATAACTAATCTAAACCATAAGAATAGTTTTGTATGTGTACCTATGTTGATGTTTGTATGTGTATAACCTATTAAAAAAATGTTTTACATATATACATCGGGTTTTTTCATAAAATAAAATGTTATAATATAAGGCTCTGACCGGTGTTCCTCCCGCCCACAATGAAAATGTGTGTGAATTTGTGTGAATGAGTAACATTTGATCTAGAGCACTTTGGTCCCACGTAGCTTGTAAAAGTATCTAGGATTCCACAAAGTATGAGGATTTAGGATTCGGAAAAAAAATAATAAACAAATAAGTAAATAAAAAACATTAAACAACGCACTCTTTAAAATTATTTGAAAATGTGATTTATTATTAATTTATTTACTATCAAAGTATGGTGTGTTAAGGATTTTCCCTTGATCATTCTCCAATCTTCCATCTAGTTCACTGAAAAATAAGACGCGTGTATTAAAAATTATCATAATTTAATTATATGAAACTGCTATATATACATTAGTAAACGATTCTTGCTTATTGACAAAACAAAAGTCTCACTAATATTAAAATAGCAGTCAGTGAAGGTGTAATATTTTTTTTACAAGTGTCACTAATTAAGAACCAAACTAAATGATGTTTACATGCAATTTAAAAAAAAAGATATATAGGTGAGATATAGCATACTACCTTTTATACAATTTCCTGTGTTATTGATTCTTGGATTTTATAAAACATTGACATAATTGATAGTTAGGAGGAGGTCCTTGCTTTCACAACCACATATTATCCTAATTTTTTTCTCACTCGAAAATAAGAATTATTTGTTTATTCGACTTGGAGATGGATCTTACCATAAATAGTGACCATTATTCCTTAATCACTTTTATTGGCCACAATCTCAACCAATCATTCTACTTTTGCCACAGAATTCATTTTGATGAATGATTGATGCTTTGTATTTGCATTAAGTCTTCTTCTTTCCTAGTGCTTCTCGATCTCAAGGGGAAACATTATATTTAGCACCTCTTCTAATGGAGGCAAGGTCCTAATTTATTGTAGCCCCTTGACCCCCCATTCATTTCAATTTTTTCATGGTTTATCTAACCTTGAATTTCTTGTAAGTCTTGATCCCAATTTTTGGGTTCTCATAAATCTATAAGGGAGAAGCATAAAATTGTGGATATGGATCACAAGAAGGGGAACATATTGATGCAACGGTACGAGCTAGGAAAATTGCTTGGCCAGGGCACATTTGCAAAGGTCTACCATGCCCGAAACATAAAAACCGGTAAAAGTGTCGCGGTGAAGGTGATTGACAAAGAGAAGGTGATGCAGAATGGTTTGATTGATCAAATCAAAAGAGAAATCTCCGTGATGAAGCTGGTTAGGCATCCAAATGTTGTTCAACTCTATGAGGTTATGGCTAGCAAGTCTAAGATTTATTTTGCCATTGAACATATTAAAGGCGGGGAGCTTTTTAATAAGATTGCAAAAGGGAGACTGAAAGAGGAAGCTGCAAGAAAATATTTCCAACAATTGGTCGCAGCAGTCGATTTCTGTCACAGTCGGGGTGTCTACCATCGCGATCTCAAGCCAGAAAACCTCCTCCTTGACGAATTTGGAAACCTTAAGATTACAGATTTTGGATTAAGTGCTTTGGTTGATTCTAAACGGCTTGATGGTCTTTTGCACACGACGTGTGGAACACCGGCTTATGTTGCACCTGAGGTTATTCACAAGAAAGGTTATGATGGCGAAAAGGCAGATATATGGTCATGTGGGGTGATCCTGTTTGTTTTGCTTGCAGGTTATCTTCCATTTAGTGATGCCAATTTAATGGGAATGTACAAGAAAATCAGTAAAGGGGAATTCAAATGCCCACATTGGTTCCCTCCAGAGGTAAGGAAATTGCTTTCAAGAATTCTAGATCCCAATCCAACCACAAGGGTTACACTAGCAAAAATCATGGAAAATCCTTGGTTTCAAAAGGGATTCAGAAAGATTGAGACCCACTATATACCACGAAGTGTTCTTGATGATGAAAATTTCTTCAAGTATACAGAAAGTCCAAAATCTAGTTGTGCTGATCTCAAAGGACTCGAAGAGAGAGCAATTAGAAAAAGTTCCTCTATGAGTACTTTGAAGCCTACTAGCATGAACGCATTTGACATCATATCACTCTCTCAAGGGTTTAATCTTAATAGTTTATTCGAGGAGAACGGTCAAGGTAAGAAACCTGAGGCCCGTTTCACGACCAAACAAACAACATCAGAAATTGTTTCGAAACTGGAAGAAGTGGCTTCAACGGAGCACTTTCAGATCATGCAAACGCCGAATGGGACATTAAGGATGAAAGGGCACAAAGAAGGGAGAAAGGGTCAGTTAGCCATAAATGCAGAGATATTTGAGGTAGCTCCGTCTTTTCACATGGTGGAGATGAAAAAGTTAGCTGGGGACACCATAGAATATGAAAATTTCTGTGATCAAGAGCTGAAACCTTCTTTAAAAGACATAGTTTGGACATGGCATGGTGATCAACACACAACAGAAACAAGTACCAAGCATCATCCATGATGAACATTAATTTTGTTTTAACTTTTACACAATAAGCACATCTGCATGAGGTTTTACGTTTATGCAAATGTAGATTTGTTATTCAAAAAGTTTCAATACTGATGTAAATCCATGGGACGTCATTCGTTTAGATGATGAGTTAATGCAATCATATATTTTTTTTTTCTGATGTACTCTTTCATGTTTATATTGCTCACCATTTATACAACCCAATTGTACTCTCTTTTTAATTTTTTTTTATTTTAAAACTAATACATCGTTTAAGCACATATCTATGTACATACCTAATGATTTTAATCGGATATACCATTATTCTTCCAACAATTGGTATGAGAGATACTCGATCAAGACTTGGTTCATAGAACAGCAAGCTCATTCTTAACCGCCGTCATTGCCGGTCCAACGTTTTTGGAGGCTCTAAGCGAACTACAAAGTCAGGACCCTTTTGATTGAATTGTTATAAAGAACAATCGGTTCTGCTTTTTGACTTCCAAGCCTCAATTGGAAATTTGCAAGCACAATATCAAAATTTAAAGATTCAAAGTATCAATTAGGGATTTAGGAAAAACAGTGAGGTAGTATATCACAATATATAAAGATTACTAAAAAATAGCCATTAACTTATCTGGATTATCCTTGAAACACCATTAATTTCCCCTAGTTTTGCCTCTAATTTATCCCCAATTCGCAACGCCATTGAGTGAAATGAGCACGCATAGCGTTACAGTTAGTGAGAATGACGATGACGGCCTAAATTAAAAACGAACCACATATTGCTTGGAGTTGGAATTAGGGCTCTTTTATTCCAAAGTGGTTCCTTATTTGGGTCTTGCAATAAATAGTTTGTGTTTATCTTATTTGGTTTGATACACTAATGCGCATATTCTATATAAAAGGTTTTTAAAAAACTGGTGGCCCCTATTTTTTAGTGGCCTTAAGCACTTGCTTAACCTTGAAAGCCTATAGGTACGGCCTTGACAGCTTTAAAAGTTGAAACACAATAGTGATCTTTAAGACAAGAATCTTGTAACACCCCACCCGTAACCCAAATAATTATGTACAATTGATACACTTACAGCAGAGGCAAACAAAACTTTCATTAAAACTTATAATAGTCTATGTACAACATATTATTTATTTACACTAGGGTCGTAGTTACACGCGCGTTGCGTAGGGATGCTGTTTGAATTCAGAACATATAGCACACCATGACAACCGATAAATGGATTTGTAAAATTATATAAAATGATATCTAAATGTGTTATGCTATTTGCTTCGTAACTCAACTCTAAACATCAAAATAATAAGAAAAGGTAAAACAATATAGTAAATAACAAAGGTAAACAAAAAAGAAAACAATAGAAAGTCGACCGGTTTTGTTGCGCCCGTTATAGCGAAGAAAAAGAAAAGTTAAAATTATGTTTAAAAGAGTATCGGCTGGTTCGTTAAAAAAAACTAAACTAAAAAAAACCTTTGTCACACTCGTTATAGCATAGAAAAAAGAAAAGTTAAAAAATATTTAAAATGGTATTAACGTGTTCGTTAAAAAACTAATTAGGGTAAAAAAAAATAATTTTGTTAAAGTAAAAGAAAAAGAATACAATAATGAAACTACATGGGTTACAAAATGAAAAGTTTACACTAAATGACGAAATTAGGCCTGTAAACGAACCGAACGAACACGAACAAGGCCTTGTTTGTGTTCGTTCGTTAAGGAAATAAATGTGTTCATGAACGGTTCATGAACACTTACCGAACGAGATTTTGTGTTCGTGTTCGTTCATTAAGGAAATGAGAGTGTTCGCGAACGGTTCACGAACACAAATAAATTTGGCGAACGCGACGAAGGATAAAGATAGATGGCCTAGAGAGTAGCACTCGAACTTGAATCCCTTATTGTGGAACGGGGGTCTATCGTATTCACCGATGTAAATAATGAGAGATGAAAGGGAAATAGTGAATAAACAAGGTGAAAAAGGGTTTCCTAGTTTAATTGTTAGGGTAATAAAATAAATAAAAGTTTAATAATATAAAAAGCACACATAAAATATATGTAAGTACAAAGATCTTCAATTAAAGCACAAACATTCGAACATAAAAGAACGCAAATCAACGAATGTTCCTGAACACGTTCACGAACACCTTACCGAACGTTCACGAACACAATCGAACGAACGAGACCTTTGTTCATGTTCGTTCATTTAACTAATCGAACGAAATTTTTTGCTCATGTTCGTTCGTTTATTAAATGAACGAACATAAACGAACTTCCCGCCGAACGGTTCACGAACTGTTCGCTGAACGTTCGGTTCGTTTACAGCCCTAGACGAAATAGACTAAAAGACAAAAAAACACTATTCATCTTATTATAATTTATATTTATTAACAATAACAATTACAATTTACAATTACAATTGCAATTTACAATTACAATTACAATTTACAATACAATTTACAATTACAGTTACAGTTATAGTTACAATTTACAATTACAATACAATTACAGTTACAATATTTACAATAGTCAGCATCTAGGTTTTCATGTCTCAGTTGTCTTCTCTCTATTTCTAAGAGTGTCTCACTGATAACCTGTGACATGTACACTCAAACGACGTCAGCTATATATTGATGGGCTCATGTTATACATTTTACAAAACACAATTGATATACATGTCACATGGGCTATGATATTTTGGGCCAAGGGAAACCTTGTGCCATTCATGACCTTTTCACATCCACCAGCAATGGGCTTGTCGGACCCCTCTCCCCCAGGCTATCGCATAGGTATGGTAGTGTCATGATGCATACAAGGAACCATGTCCTCTTTTCAACTTGTTTCGACACATCTCATTAAGCATATAAGGATCCAAATTTATCCCTACCGATAATTCTACATTACATCATTCTTATATTATTACCAATTCAGACAAAACGAGTATAGAATCACATTTTTAAAATAAACATGATAACTCACATGTTTAACAGTTACTAAACAGCCGCTAGTACGACCGGGTACTATCTGAGAGTCCTCTGATAAAATTACATAATCGTAGGTTAGGCAACGGTACACCTAACTAGTCATTATCATGATTAGATGTTGGTTAACGCTCTCTTGTTTAAGCATCGTTGATCAGTCCATGGCTAACTAAGGTTAGGTTACCCAATACCCGTCCCTGACAATAACCCTAGTACCTAAAAATAATACTTTTACTACTATTAATAATATATTACAAATAATAATAATAATAATATTAATATTAATTAACTGTTAAAAATAAATAATAACTATTTACGGCAAGTTGATGTAGAGTCTCCCTACTCACTCCTACTCGTGCTCCAAAAACGACTCATAACAACACTCAACGGGATATTACAAACTCATAATTCTCTTTATACCAGAGTGTTCCCAAGAAAAGTTATATCCTAAATTAACGACCCTGTTTATAGAAAAGTTCTAATCAGCTCAATTTCTTAAAGTGGGATCAAGTGAGGTGCTAATCCACTCCTATTGCTCCTTTGTCTGGTGTATTGAGCTCAGTCATCAAATCTGCCGATTGGTCACCGAATTCAGAATCAGCTTGCTACGAAGGCACTCAAAATCAACCTTTCATGGCTCAGATTCATGACTTCACTCCCACTCCATCTGAGATATATGTAGATGATTATTGTTGTACTGATGCTTGTTGAGAAAAGGTAAGTGGTTACAAAGAACAGGCCAATTCCTTAATTATGCAACTTTAGATATCCAAATCTGATTTATATCATATCAAAAAGAAAATTAACGGATACAAGGATATCGTTAGGGCTGGAAATTCTTACACGAACACGATAAAACGACATGAACCTACGCGAAGTTATCATGTTTCGTGTTTAACCTTAATAGGTTTCGTGTCTAAACAGGTTAAAATCTGTTAACCTGTTAAGACCCGTTAAGTACATGTTAATAATTAAAAATTAAAAAATATTATATGTGGGTGTGAACATGGGGTCATCAGTCATGGGAGCTGAGATGAATTATACGCAAACACACACGGTTCTTTTCCACAATCAAAACCCTAATTTTTAAATCTCCCTCACAAACACCACCATTCCCAATTTGGTTCATAGCTTCCCCAATTCGGTCATGTTCGTGTCTTAAACAGGCTGTGTTCGTGTCTTAACAGGTCGTGGTCATGTCTTAAACAGGTCGTATAATACGTTGGTATTTTTTTCGTGTCTTAACAGGTTGTTTCCTGTAACCTGCTTATTAACAGGTTCGTGTTTCTCAAATCTGACATGATAAAATTTCGTATTGTGTTCGTGTTTATGTATTTCGGGTTCCTGTCTTATCGTGTTTGCGTCTTAACAGATCTGGGTGACCCGTTATGCCAGCCCTAGATATCGTGGAGGCGCAAAAACGTGATATCCGACAGTTGCATAAAGATTTGAGTAAAGAGAAATGTAGGCATCTCCACTTTGAAGAGCTTTCTGAAATATTAATTGTTGAACTTGATTAATTATATCAACTTTTGAAAAATGCAAACATTAATTTTCGAAAATTCGATGTTTCTAGTGAAGAAGTTGAAAACATGATAAATAAGTAGTTACAGTTCAGTAAGAAAGAAACTAGTAATAAAGGTCTAGGATATGTGAGCATTCCTCCACCATACAATCATTCCTACACCGTTATTCCTATGACTGAAGAAGAGATTGCAAACATTCCTGACATGGTTTATGGTGGTGTTAAGGGTCTGAAAGTTGAGCCAGTCAAGACCACACAAATTAAAATCTCAAAGCCTGAAAGGAATGAAACAAAGAAAACCAAACCAGCATCTGCACCTGTTTTTGTTAAATCAGAGAATGTCTCTACGAAAACAGATAAATTGAGTTTTGAGAAAAATGCAGAGGTTGATAAACATTTTCAGGTTTCAAATCATAATGAAGAAAGAGTTTTTAAAAACCTACCCGAAAGTCAGTTTTCAAATGAAGAATCAGCAAATGAACCAACTGAACCAGCTGCACCATCTAACTCCAAATGTGAATCACCTAAAACAACTGATTTTGAGAAATTTGAATCAGTTGAATCTAGTGAATCTAGCTGTGAGTCCCCTGGAGCAGCTAAAGCAACAATAGAGGATTCGGCAAAGCCGCTACAAAAGGAATGTAACTCAAGTGGTTTAGCTGATCAAGCTGTGAAACATTGACTGATCCCACAACATCCGAAATTGATACAACAAGGCCAGTCGAAAATGTAGAAGAATTGAGGAAGCCTCGTTCAAGACTGTTGGTACAAGTGTGGTGAGTCCAATAGACCCTGAGTTTGAATGTGTGAACGATACTGATGCTTCTACTTCGTGTGTGGATGAGGTAAAGGTAGAGGATTGGGTTAAGGGGGATGATATTATTTGCCAAGAATCTGCCGATATTTGTTTGAAAACATCCAATTTGTCTGTTCATGCTCATCCATATGTGAAAAACGTTGTTTCTGAGCCAACTTTGAGAGGCCCGTTAAATAAACATGTGTCTCCAAAACCAACAGTTCCAAATGAAATTGCAAAATCTAACACTGTTGTTAAAGATAAAAACAGTGAATGTACTAACTGTTGTAGACAGGGACATATGAAGCATGGCAAAATGTTTGAAAAATACGCAAATAAATCATCCAACAGATCTTATAACTCAAATTCATCATCGGTTGGATCGAATGGATAGGGATATGATCCTTATGTAAAGAAGCAAACATGCTACAACTGTGGCATACCCAGTCACATTGCACGGAATTGCACACATCGTCCTTATGTGCCATATTATACACAGAATTAGAGGGTTACGCCAAACGATAGATCTTATTCTAAGTCAATGAAGGTTGGAAAGTCTAAGGCAAAGATGAATAATTATCCCAAGGTTAAACCATCTGATGAGGATTGGAATGCTACGAAGGCTAAAAGAAAACAAGCTTTGAAACCTAAACAGGTTTTGAAAAATAACAAGGTTGAAAAGCAAAATGTTTTGCCAAATGCACCTAAGAAATTAGAAAGGCCTAAACAAATTTGGAAAGCAAAATGTGAAGCAGCAACATCACCAATACTTGAAACAAAAGGGGACATGTGCTTACGAGAAGTATCTTATGTTGATGCTTCAGGAAATCCCACGACCACGGTGGCCTGGGTACCAATGTCTTACTGATCGCGTTATTTTTCAGGGAAAACCAAGGAGGATCTGTTGACAATCCTTGGAATATTGATAGCGGTTGTTCCAGAGATATAACATGTTTCCTTTGGAGGAGATAAGGGAGGTAAGATAAGATCATCGAAAAGGTACAATTTAAATTTCGTGTTCTAATCTTGATATTGATTAGTCTTAAATCTGATGATGGAACGGTTAAGCAAAACAACAAAAATATTTTCATTTTCTTTCGTTTTTCATTTTGTACATACATTTTCTTTATAAGGTAAATTTGTACATAAGATTTATGCATAAATTTAGGGACATAGAGAGAGAAAAACATTTGAAAAGAGAAAAACCCTAAAACAATGCATATATGGGAAATTAAATAAACGTTCGTGTTAAAGGGTTTGACTAACACATGTAAGGTGCTATAGTTAAAAAGACAAGGATCTAATGTGATATGTCGATAGGCTTGACGCTTAAATAAATAAAAGATACCAAGTGATATAAACATAAAGAACTATGTATCATGTGGGTAACATACCATCGGCTTATGATCTTATGGTCTTAAATCTTGCGTTGACAGATAGCCAACGTCTGAGGTTTCGGGTCTTTATGCTGTTGAGTCATCCGGGGATATCATGGTTGTCCTTCTGTTGCATCCAGATTATATGCAGACCTAGGCACAGTTATGATATCTTAAAAGAACCAAAAGGATGCCAAAAACCTTAAAGGAAGATAAACTGAAATTGATGGAATTCCATTAAGCTAAAAGGCTATATTCGTACCAAAAAGGTATTTGCCTAACCCTCGTCGGACACAAACATTGGTTGCTCTGCTGTACGAAAGTACTGACCTGTCACCAATGGTATGACGTTGTAAATCAAAATGATGATCTCAGTATACTCACCTCCTACGATGAATCGTTGTGCTTACCTTGATCGCGGGGGTATGTGATGGTATGGGACACACGAGTATCATAGTATAATATTACCTTAAGCATATCACAAGGTTGAAAATTGAAAGTTGAGCATTAGGTTTAAAAGGACAAACATATTGGCAATCGCTTAGACCTGTCTGAATAAGCTTGCACCGAAAAATGTTCATTGGTCTGCCTGAGAACGATTTTGATCCCATTACAATTGTAATTGTATATTACTTTCTTTTTTTATTTGTGTTTCTGTTTATATTCTTATATTTAAAAATAAAAAATAGAAAATTAAAAAAAATAGAGTGTTTATTTGTCTTATAAAAAATTATTAACCATTTTTGAAATTTTCTACCCCTTGAATTTTTCTTCTTTGATCAACACCATCATTCTTTGTCATTTTTCTACCCCTAGCATTCTACGTCGTCTTCGAATTTCCAACAATGTTTACTCTCTCTCCTCCATTTCCATCTTCTTTTATCTTCAGCTCATTGCCACATATTTCCAATAGCATCCGAAATGACATTGGAGATGCGCGTACTATAACGTATTGCTTTTCAATTCATATTATGGAATCTAATTGCCTATTGGACTCTTTATGCACGTTCGCTTACATGACAAGCATTCGAAGATTGTCTTTCGGACATTTTAAGAGTTTTGGGATTTCGCTGAAGGCAGCTTTTGATTTTGCGTTCATTATTCCTTTTAATTCATATCGGATGATGACAAACTCTACACTTACTTATTAGCAAGTTCATAATAATAAAACCATTGGTTACCATGTTGCATATATTTTATGTTTATGATGGTTATTAATGGGTAGGCAGGTATATGATGATGATGGATAGTGATGGGTCGGTAGCGGAAAGAGGTGGTGTGTTCAATCAAGTCTACCTTGATAGTTGGGGCATTCTCCTATATTCATTGAACATAGTTATTGATCATGTGATGGACTAACTTTTTTTTATTTATTGAATAGTAATATAAATTAAATAGTATAAAATCCAAAGGGTGCTCAAAAAATGTTACATAGGTGGGAGTCAGCTTGCGCGCCGGCCGGGGCCCGATCGAACATCGAGTCCGGAAGAGCGGGGTTGACGGGGGAATGTCTTTGACATGCCCCCGGAGACCGATCGGTCCTGTACAGAGAAAGTCTCCTTCCAAAAAAAAAAAAAAAGGTTAAAAGATATAATAGAAATGTTTTTTTTGAACGGCAATATAATAGAAATGTTATGCAACTCTTTAAAGTGATCATGCTTTATGGTTGACTTGACTAGGTCTCCGAAATAGTAAAATCACCTTGTCTTTGTCGTGTTCATCGTCTCTCATCTTCTCTATGTAACACACAAACTTACGATAAATTAATTTTGTATCTCTAATTAAATACTAATATGAACATTAGTAACCGCTGAAGAAACGTTTCAAGGATCTTTAATGATATCATGTTACCCCCTAAAAAAAGTTTGTAGTCATAAAGCTAATACTCCACGACTATATACTATTTTTCTTGGAAATAACAATGCATTTTATTTGAACTACAAATTTGGATCAGTGATTGATCACTGGAGTATCATCGTGCTACGAGCAGAACCACCCGATCATGTTCATCTCCACTTGGCAATAATGTCTATACACAAATTCAGAAATAAACCCAATAAATCTAAAAAAACACTTTGTGGGAATCAATCCCAAAACCTAATGATCCTTGAGCTTTATTCCACCACCCAAATGCCACCAGATTATAATGTAATGGACAAATAACAATGCATTTAAGAATGCCAACCCATATAGAGAAAAGCTGGCCAAGCGTTTTTCGAAAGAGAAAAAAAAAAAAACAAGAGCGTTACGTCTACAATATTTTAAGCTTATTTTATTTTTCAAGGCTTAAGTTTGCAAGGGAGGATCAAATGAGAAGAAAATTATTGAAAGGAGAAAAAGAAGAAATGACATATTGGTAAAATACTAATTTATTTATAACTTTTCTCATTAAATTTTCTCTTTCTAATTAATTAGTCAACTATTTATTAATTATCCTACATATAATCTACAAAAACTACACATATCAAAATTTTCCTACATATACCCTACACATTATAGAATTTTATCCTACACACGTTAAAATTTATCCTACACATCTCAAAATATATCATAAACAACTCGTAATTTATCCTACACACCTAGTAATTTATTCTACACTTTAATTAAGTTGTTTTTTTAATTTGAACAAAAGTATATATTTTGAAAAGTAGTTTCAAATTTAATTTAGTTGGTTATTAAAGGGGAAGAATACAAATTAATGATTTATGTAAGTTTACCAATGTATCCTTATATTAAAATTAAATACAAATATTAAATGAATTAAAATGAAGTATTCTTATTGGTTGAATTTTTTTCTTTTTTCTTCTTACAAAAAAAATCTTTTCATTTGAACCCTTCACTATATTTTACACCTATCTTTTAAATATCTAGGGTAGTCCATCAAAGTCTGCTAGTTTCCCAAATCACAATCCCCAGTTCCCCACATCTACGATTTACATAAGGTTGATTGATCAGTTTCTACCGATAATGCTTACAAAGAGCATCGCGAAAACGTCCCTCATTTGATCTTCTTCTACCACCATTGAGTAATCATACGTCTCTGGTTTAAGCACATTTGGTTGAGTGTCAAAGTTCCAATGTTTTTGAGAATCGACCTGCTCTAATACTACTTCTCAAGGAGTCATTTTTCGAGGCCCTGTGTGGCTTCCATGATTGCCTAGGGATAAATCTTTATAAGTGTCATTGGTTTCGTCTTGCCTAGAACTCATCAGGAGAGCGGCAACAACTCTCGACCAGTGATGCGTGTGTCGAATACACACGACTAGGCACATATACCTACCTTCATAATCCGTTGAGGCCGTCCCTAATAGAGTCACAGACTAGCCAGTAAGCCCAAGCGTTTAAGTACAAACCCTTGCAAAGCGACCTTCGAACATTTGGCTCGTGACATTATATTTATTAAGGTAAAGTGTGGTGAATTAGGATCAAGCAGTGTTGATTATGGACAATTAGGGTCGGTGTAAGTTGGTGATGATCAATTATGGGTGATTGGCATTAATTAGGGTCAATATAGGTCGATCAAAATTGGTCTATTAGGGGTAATTATGATTATTTGGGTATAATATGTCCACGGCTTAGACCACCCCGTAGTGGGGCGTGATTTTAAAAAAAAAAACGCCCCAAAAAGCCCCCCCCCCCCTCCATTACACTAGGCGTTATTTTAAAAAAAATTCAGAAATTTGATTTTGGCGTTATTAAGAAAACGCTGCATAGCTCCATTTGATTCTTGCATGTGGCCAATGGGAGAAGAAGTGGGTTTGACTAGCCAATGATCATTTAGTTTGCTTTTTTTTTTTTTTTTAATGATTGGAATGGGCATTATTTGGGCATTATTCCCACTACGCCACTTTTGCAATAACGCCCCATGCTGACTGGACTGCCACGTGTCGGATAATGCCCCATGGTGGGGACATTATTTTTCTTAACCACTACACATGGTCTTAGTGTCATGGTCATACATAGACATGGGTGATTGGCATTAATTAGGGTCAATATAGGTCGATCAAAATTGGTCTATTAGGGGTAATTATGATTATTTGGGTATAATATGTCCACGGCTTAGTGTCATGGTCATACATAGACATAAGTGACCTATTATGGTTCTATAAGATTCACTACGCCATAATATAACTCATTAAGGCATGTATCATCGAATATGTCCTGCTAGTTCAACTATGGTCAACAATTGTCAATCTCATATGGTTAATCTTGGTCAACGATGGTATACCCTGACCAGTAAAAGTCCGTCGTGACACATTAACACTCATTAAGGCCATGTCCAATGAACTCTCGTAATGGCCCATTATGACCCATAATTAAGTTTAAATAGTTATCAATTTGTTTATAAAGTCCTTAACTTGTGTACTAGTTTCGTCGTCGAAATACAAATTTAAACGTTTTGTCTCCGGTTTTTTTATAAGGAGACGTTTTCGATGTATTAAATCCGAGAGATCATAGCTAGGGGTGTTGATTGGGTTAGTATTTGGGTTTTTAGTTAATGGGTTAGAGTTGTTCAGGTTTATAATTAATGCTTTCTCTTCATTTGGTTGACTAGTAATCTTTTTTTTTTTTTTTTTTGTATGTTTTTTTATATTTATATAGAAAATATAATTTTATGTTTCATGCAAGCTTTATTTATATTTTTTACTATCTTTTATTCATATGCATATTTTAATTTATTTTAGTCTTTAAGTTGTTTATAATTCATCATTAAAATATAATACAATTAATTAATTATAGAAAACATCTTTAATCATAACCTTTAAAAGAATCATTATCAACACTTAAATAAATAAGCACTCACAATCTAATTATAACACGCATTTTTTTTTTATCATATTTACTCTTTTTTTTAACAGCAAGATTTTCTCACTCAAAACAAAGGCCTAAACCAACCCAGCAAGATACTGGGGGCAGATTCAACCATGAGTGGTTCAACCCATTCCTATTGAACCGGTCCTTACACCAGTTTGATCCGGTCCTAAAGAAAATGTAAACAACAAATCATTGTTCGGACATTTACACAACCTACAAAACATTATTTTTGAACATTTGATTAGAAGGATGGAACTAAAAACGTATATTACATAATCACCTAGCTACTCATAACCATTTTCCCAACATTTTAAACCAGTTAATGGTCAATAGAGCCATGGGTGTGGTCAAACAAGCAAAACCAATTTTCTTTTCGGTTATTCAAGTATTACAACTAGCCAAAACGGAAGGTTCATCGGAGATAGGCTCCGGCAACATCAATGCTCGTAATCCAGGCCTAAGTTCCCGATCAAAAAACTCATCATACTCCATTCTATCCCCACCTTTCTTCTTAACTTCCACAACTCTTAAACTCGGTGTTAATTCAAATATCTCAACCGTAATAGTCAACGGACCTTTAACCCCTTCTCGTGACCCCTCCAAACTAACCCGAAAATCCTTTTTCCGAACACTAAACCGCACCACTTTCGCAATCTCTTCAAGTTTTGATATAATCGTCGAAACGGATGCACCCGTCACAAACCGGGACTCCTCTCCCCCATCCTCAAACAAACCGGACAAACTAAACCCTCTAGAGAACGAAATCAAGTCGAACGCGTTCAAACTAGCCGGTCTAGGGATGTTAACAACCCGTTTTCGGGTTTCAAATTCGGTCGGTGATTCCAACGAGTAATCCGAAGAGTAATCAATCTCATCAGCTTCAATCTCTCCATCTTTCACACTAAACAGTTGATCATCTTCGATATAAAACTTGACATCACGAAACCCCTTTTTAAACCACCGGTTTTCCATGATCTCCGGGATGGTGATCCGGGTCTCCGGGTTTGTCCGAAGCAGGCGCTTTAACAACCGAGTTAACTCAGGAGAAAACCACCGGGGGCACCGGAACTCACCTTTGTAAATCTTCTTATACAAAACCACAACATTCTGATCATTAAAGGGTAAATAACCAGCCATCAACACAAACAAAATTACCCCACAAGACCAAACATCAACCTTAGCCGCTTCATACCCTTTCCGGCCCAAAACCTCGGGCGCAACATAAGCCGGAGTCCCACAAAACGTATGAAACAAACCATCACCTCTAATTTGCTCCGAAATCGCACTCAACCCGAAATCGGATACTTTAAGATTACCATCTTCATCTAACAATATGTTTTCTGGCTTCAAGTCACGGTGAAAAACACCACGTGCATGACAAAACCCTACAGCGGAAATAAGTTGTTGAAAATAGTTTCTTGCAGTTTCTTCTTTTAACCTACCTTTAGCGACCTTGTTAAACAACTCACCACCCTTAACATATTCCATAACAAAGAAGATTTTAGCTTTGGTTGCCATTACCTCAAAGAGTTGTACGATGTTCGGGTGGCGAACACGTCTAAGAATGGAGATCTCACGTTTGATGTGTGAGATCAAGCCGCCTCTCAAGATCTGTTCTTTGTCGATGACCTTAATGGCTACATATTCGTTGGATTTGATGTTTCTTGCGAGGTATACTTTGGAGAAGGTACCGTGGCCAAGGAGTTTGCCGATCTCGTAGCGGTTGAGGAGGAGTTCTTGGCCTTCTTTTCTTGTGGTGGCCGGTGAGTTTGCCGGCATGGTTGGTTAGGGTGGTTTTTGTGGTTGGGATTGATGATTGTTTTGGTGTGTTTTGTTTTGTTTTGTTTTGTGTTGTGTTGATGTGGGTGGAGTTTTGTTGATGATGTTTGTGAGGTGTGTAGTTGTTTGTTTATGATGACAGATGGGGTCATGTGGCTTTATATGTGAAGTATCTTCTCTGACAACCGACGCATATCCAACGTCTCTACATGTTCCTGGACTTAATTAAGTAATATATACGTATGTGACTATATTAAGACGATTGTTTTTATGTATAAGGAAAAATTGTATTTTTGTTTGTGAGGGTGTTGTCCTTTTTTTTCTGGTTTTCTCTCAGTATTACAACAGTTTTTTCTACTTTTTCTCAGCTAGTTCAGATTGTATGATTTCTTTAAACTCAAACTATTTTAATTTGATCTAAACTTTAAAACAATTTATATACTTGAATGTTTTAAATTTATTTTAAAATAAAAGGTATATAAACAAACAATATATTTAAATATTTTAACATGAATTAAGATAAAATACTTATAAATATATGTAAATATGAATTAAATAAAATACATAGACACATACCTTCTTTTTCAACCTGTTTAAAAAAAAAATAAACCCACACACATAACACACAAACGCACACATTAAATGCATACACACAAACAAAACACAGACACACGAAATACATACACACTTAACATGAAAAAAAAACCAACGATTCTCCCCTTATCGGGTTTTTTCTTACACCGGGTCCGAGGGCGGTGTTCCCGGAGGAGGCCGGACTTCATCAGCCCTTCCCCAGCCCGCATACCGCCCACCCTATTGTCCAGTAAGTTTACAAGAAGACATTTATGTATAATGATTTCAGCCTTGCACTTTATTGGCTATTTAGTTTTCGCTTTCTAATACAACTAGTTTTATATGGCGCCCACATTTCAGCACGCTAAAGCACATAATTCTTGGTTGGATAACATGTACGTTTTTGTTTTGTTTACTTGTACATACTACTCATAACATTATCTAAAGAAAAAAATACATTGAGACGTAGATAAAAATACGTTCATCAAAGAAAAAAATTATTAAAGTTTATGAACTGTAGAATAAATTTATTAAAGTCCACACGCAACAGGGTATACTAACTTAAGAAAACTATGTAAACATTAGATATTAAGTATAACATCTTCAAAATAATGTTTCGAACCCAGGTCCTTATTTTTGTTTGATCATATATCAAACAACAAAACCCCTCCACCACATGTCCTTTTAATATTGGGTTCTCTTTCAATCGTACATATAATAACTTGAACCAGAACAGCCAAAAAATGAAACACTCTAACACGTAATAACTTAAAAACGACGCAGCGGAAAAAGAGCCTTAAAAAATTTATTTTCTTGACAATCTAAACCATTCGAATTAACTTGATTTAAATCTTTTACATTATTCATACATAATCAAGAAAATTACATTACAAATGGTTTCCAACATGTGATCACATTCCCGTACAATCCTTGATCTTGACTCGACCCTCGATCACTAGTCCGCCATGAATATCCGACTAACCTGCGGTCACCCGACACGTTAATAATTGGCGACATCATATTCATTAGTATAAAGACATAAAAATATACATAACCACTTAGCAATCTATCATTTTATACAACTCTGATATAATATTCTTTTGAGTTCATTCTTTACACCAAGCGTCCAATCTTTGTAAGCCTAATACTTACGTATCTGCATACCTGTTCCATTCTCAAGGCACACCATTAGTAACGTGACTATTCAAACATGTTAGAGCTATATATATGCATATATATAAGATCCTTTCTTTCATGCACAACAAATCCTACTTCATGGATAAGTACCTACACACGTATGTTCACACACATTTCATACCTACATACATACATACATACATGCATACATAAACACGTCTATACGTACATGCTTACATACTTACATATAGTTATTCAATGCATATAACATAGTTAGATAGCCTTCACACAAGTTTGGAGTTGAAGAATGCGAAAAATAAGAAAGAACCAGCGATTGGCGCAAGAAGAAACCCATCTGGCGCAACCTTGTGCCAGTTCTGGTGCAATACAGAAGACATCAGTCAGGGGCGCAACCTTGCGCCTGGTTCAGACCTGCAACTTTCAGCTTAACGAATTTTTACCATTTTGGTCATAACTTTCTCATTTCTTGTCCGATTTACGGTCTGTTTCTTCCTACATGATCGTAAATTAATATTCTATCATGTGAACTTGAAATCCAACATCCGAGTTAAGGAAATTCTTAACTTATACTTTTTCGGCTTTTTATTCATTTACGAATTATTAACCCGTTCATACATTTATCAACATAACATGTTTATTTGACCTTAATTTCATACAAACCTTATAATTTCAAGGTCGTCTATCATATAAGGTTCAATTCCCGGATTCCTTACATCTTCATAACCCATTTTTGCTCAAAAGCTTATTTTGACCCGTTAAGGGTATTTACACGTTTTTAAGGTCTTTGACTTACAAAAATCATACTCCTCACTCACACACTGGTCCAAAGCGTTCACTTAATCAATTAACTTGTTTCTAAACAACTTTTAAAATAGTTTGCCCGATATGCCTATCAAGGGCATTTTGGTCAACTTTGTTCCGTCCTTTACGACAAAGGACTTCATTACACATTTTACAATTCCCATGATTTAACTACAACTCTTATCGCACATACCTGGCTCGGATCAAGGCTATGACCCGCTTTAATACTTCATCCTCTAACTTGCTATATAATAGCAACGCAAACCCTTTCGATATACATTCTGTGAATTCATAATACTTGACAAAACAATTCATTAGTTGATAACGCCAAATGGTGACATCTCCACCATTTGACCCGTTAAATCTAAATGTCCATTTTACCCTTGTGGGGTTTTAATTATTCATTATCCCATCCATGTAACTTATTTCTTCGTTAACTTGTAACCAGAATTACCATAATACCCTTTTCACCCTTTAAAAACATCAACCTTAATTTCTTATCATACCCACATATTCCGACCCGTATCAAATACTTGTCGGAACATCATACTTCACATATTTACTTAGCATGTTCGTATTCAACGCAATGAATAGTTATTCTACAAAAAGGGGTGTAAGCTTTACTTACCTCACATCCAAATATGCTTCCCGTGCGCATAAGTCCCGTTTGACCCGCTTCTTTCCCAAGCTTCCTTGCCGCTTACCAAGCATCAACTATCATATATCTTTCTTATGATAGTTAGTTTATTCATTATTCGTCACAACCATTTCATCACACGGATCTTATATGGAATTTATCATTCAACCTTATAACATGCTAATCTATCATTTCTTATCCGATTTCTTTAAACATTCACACACATGTATGATTTCAAACATCATTAACATAAGTAAATCATCATTTTCATCACATTATCTAAAACCCACTTCATAACTACTTTGTTAATCACTTACAAGTGATCTAGTCTCAATTACCTCATAATTTCATCATACATTTGGTGAGTATACTACCTCCTAAGCATAGTGTACAACTAATTCATGCGCATTCTTCTAATCTCACACATAATTCATCAAATCCTCCTACTAATTAACATGTATCATCCACACATAAACATTCAAACATATTATCATCATATTTCTTTCAATTCCTCTAACAAGAATCCATATTACTCACATAATACATCAACATTCAACAAGAATTAGACATGGATGATGATTCAAGTCATCATTCTCACCATAACTAATGGGTTTCACATCTAAGCATCAAATTAACAACTAAATCATGCATAACCCATGTTCTATATGATGATTCTAACATATCCTCATACTCAATTTCATACCAATTCACGATTTACAACATAACCCACTTCGTGCATAATCACCAATCTAACTCTTTTAAGACATACCGTACGATCCCCTTGTGAAGGTGATCATTAATCCATGTTCCTTCTTGAATTTGAGCTACAATTAACCCTTCAATTTGGTGATCTTCATAATTAGGGTTTATGGGCTTTCATGGAGCTCATGGCCCTTTCTCGAACACACGTACGTGTGTGTGTGTGTTTGTGTGTGTGTTTTATAATTAAATTCATCTTTCATTTTACCCCACTTTAGTCCCTCAAGTTTCCACTAATTATATTTGGCACAACCTTCATCCTCTAATTGTTTCTACCATACTCTTAACTTGGTTAAATAACCTAGTCATTTATTTCTTGATGTACCATATCAGAACATTTAACGATTATAAACATTCGGGTTTTGGGGTGTTACAAGTCTACCCCCCTTAAATAAGGTTTCGTCCCCGAAACCTTTCTCACTTCCATTTACACATACACATATCTATGTTTGACTTTATGGTCACATCATAATTATAAGTAATCATCCTATCTCATTTCATAATTATTTATACAATTGACTTCTTCATAACAAGTCTATACTTTCCATGCCATACTTCCACGTAACCTTCTCATTTCCTTGACCGTTTAGTAATAGTTCAATGTACATATTCATTCAAACTTATAATAATGCTTACTTTCATATGATCCGTTTATAACAATTCTAATACCTTCATCTCATACTTTAAGATCACATTCTATACATATATTACATAACATTTAATTTTGTTTTGTTATCGCAACGAAGTTACTATTTCATAGTCATGCATTCGTGCTTAACTCCAAAGTTAACATCATTATTCATTTTCTATAGTTATTTGTACCATACATATTCTTATGTTACCTTCAACTCACCCTATTCATTATACATTACTATTCCTCTCATTTCATGCATTATTTAATTTGCATAAGCCCACGTGTCACGCAAACTCATTATACGAGAGTTTAACCAATTCTCGAAATTTTCACTCAAAACCCTTGAGATTCACTTCTTAATGACAGTTTTCTTCTTATGTCAACTATTAGGAATCAAACATTCCATACTATACCATACTCATTCCACCATTCATTTTGTAGGACGTTTTCAATTTATTAATTCGTACTTATCCGTCATAAATTAAAACATTTTACTTACCTCGATTTCATTCCATACTTCGGCGATTCGTAAATCAGACCTGTCCATATTCTTCACGAGTACTAGCCGTACCAGGCTAGATTTTATTCATCCATGTAATGTGCCTCCAATCGTACACGTCCTTCCACCAATTCAATTGGTTTCATCACATCAAGGGTTCTAACATTATCATCAACAAATTTAGCAGTTAGCACAATTCATTTCTCACACGAAATTCTTTCATTCTAGTTACTTATTTCGTAAACCTTCATTTGACTTTTCAAGGCTACACTGATATTTCTTAATTATCGTATACGTATTGAGGCACACGTTCGTACTTCTTTCCATTCATGCTTACTTGCAAAAACATTCATTACATCATTTCGGTATTCATAACAAAACTTATCCTTCTTGTTCATACTTAAATCATTGTCCGGGTCGTAGCCCGTCATTTATTATGACTCCTAAGTGTCGATTACAAGCACATTTAACACATAACTTGTTCAACACTTCTTTCTTTCATCTTAAAATTTAGGTTTGTGTGCCAATTACGATCATTCTTTCATTCAGTTACTTTACATTTACTCATATGACTCGTTTGACGCAACCAAGGTCAAACTATCGGCACATTCTGATGTGGGCTAATTTCATCCTTTTACAAGCACATTTAACACATAACTTGTTCAACACTTCTTTCTTTCATCTTAAAATTTAGGTTTGTGTGCCAATTACGATCATTCTTTCATTCAGTTACTTTACATTTACTCATATGACTCGTTTGACGCAACCAAGGTCAAACTATCGGCACATTCTGATGTGGGCTAATTTCATCCTTTTTATATTTTTTTAAGTCCGTCCTGCGGATTTAAACGTTACATCCATACCTTTCATTATTTCTATGTTTCGAATCCGTCCATCGGTTCCAACGTACCATTCGTACCTTTTCTTCCTTCTATGATTTGAATCCATCTAACGGATTCAAACATATCATTCACATCTTTCATTCCTTACATGTGTTGAATCCGTCTCGCGGATTCAGACATATCATTTATACATTTCATTTCCTTGAATCCGTTTTACGGATTCAAACATTCCATTCATGCCTTTCATTCCTTGAATACGTCTCGCGGATTCAAAAAGGTCATTCATACTTCATTCCTTTCATGCTTTGAATCCGTCCCGCGGATTCTAACATATCATTCATACTTTCATTCCTGAAAGTCTTACATTTCTCTTTACCCTCACGTCCACCTACTACCTAATTCTAACGGACATACCTGTAACAATTATCACGGTCTCACGAACGTCATACGTTTCTTGTGTACTGGCCAGGTACACAATCCACATACTAGTTTCGTGTCTTCGTGTAATTGTCACCTTATGTCCGAGGAATTAGGTTTCGGCCCGTGTAACATTTTCAAAACTTCATTACCATTCTATTATTATATTTCATTTAAAATTTTCCTTCACTTGATAAATTTTATCATTACATGTACCCACATGTTAACTTTATGTACCTGGGGTCAATTCGTCTTATTACATGCCTTGGTGCCGATCCTAGACCGCATTCACGGATCATCCTCTCCAAGCAATTATGCTTACCTTACACGTAACATACTGTTAGTTTTTTTCAAATACATACTTAAGCACATACTTACCTTTGCTTCTACCCTTAGATCTTGATCAAGTCTCGGATTATACGGGTTCCTTGTCACAAGAGCACACAGGTTTGAGTTCAAGTATTTACCTCCTCATACTTGATTTCCCTCAAACCATGGCTCTGATACCAACTTGAAACACCCTAACACCTAACAACTTAAAAACGACGCAGCGGAAAAAGAGCCTTAAAAAAATTTATTTTCTTGACATTCATAAACCATTCGAATTAACTTGATTTAAATCTTTTACATTATTCATACCTAATTAAGAAAATTACATTACAAATGGTTTCCAACATGTGATCACATCCCCGTACAATCCTTGATCTTGACTCGACCCTCGATCACTAGTCCGCCATGAATATCCGACTAACCTGCGGTCACCCGACACGTTAATAATTGGCGACATCATATTCATTAGTATAAAGACATAAAAATATACATAACCACTTAGCAATCTATCATTTTATACAACTCTGATATAATATTCTTTTGAGTTCATTCTATACACCAAGCGTCCAATCTTTGTAAGCCCAATACTTACGTATCTGTATTCCTGTTCCATTCTCAAGGCACACCATTAGTAACGTGACTATTCAAACATGTTAGAGCTATATATATGCATATATATAAGATCCGTTCTATCATGCACAACAAATCCTACTTCATGGATAAGTACCTACACACGTATGTTCACACACATTTCATACCTACATACATACATGCATACATAAACACTTCTATACGTACATGCTTACATACTTACATATAGTTATACAATGCATATAACATAGTTAGATAGCCTTCACACAAGTTTGGAGTTGAAGAATGCGAAAAATAAGAAAGAACCAGTGATTGGCGCAAGAAGAAACCCATCTGGCGTAACCTTGTGCCAGTTCTGGCGCAATACAGAAGACATCAGTCAGGGGCACAACCTTGCGCCTGGTTCAGACCTGCAACTTTCAGCTTAACGAATTTTTACCATTTTGGTCATAACTTTCTCATTTCTTGTCCGTTTTAAGATCCGTTTCTTCCTACATGATCGTAAATTAATATTCTATCATGTGAACTTAAAATCCAACATCCGGGTTAAGCAAATTCTTAACTTATACTTTTTCGGCTGATTATTCATTTAGGAATTATTGACCCGTTCATACATTTATCAACATAACATGTTTATTTGACCTTAATTTCATACAAACCTTATAATTTCAAGGTCGTCTATCATATAAGGTTCAATTCCCGGATTCCTTACATCTTCATAACCCATTTTTTCTCAAAAGCTTATTTTGACCCGTTAAGGGTATTTACGCGTTTTTAAGGTCTTTGACTTACAAAAATCATACTCCTCACTCACACACTGGTCCAAAGCGTTCACTTAATCAATTAATTTGTTTCTAAACAACTTTTAAAATAGTTTGCCCGATATGCCTATCAAGGGCATTTTGGTCAACTTTGTTCCGTCCTTTACGACAAAGGACTTCATTACACATTTTACAATTCCCATGATTTAACTACAACTCTTATCGCACATACCTGGCTCGGATCAAGGCTATGACCCGCTTTAATACTTCATCCTCTAACTTGCTATATAATAGCAACGCAAACCCTTTCGCTATACATTGTGTGAATTCATAATACTTGACAAAACAATTCATTAGTTGATAACGCCAAATGGTGACATCTCCACCATTTGACCCGTTAAATCTAAATGTCCATTTTACCCTTGTGGGGTTTTAATTATTCATTATCCCATCCATGTAACTTATTTCTTCGTTAACTTGTAACCAGAATTACCATAATACCCTTTTCACCCTTTAAAAACATCAACCTTAATTTCTTATCATACCCACATATTCCGACCCGTATCAAATACTTGTCGGAACATCATACTTCACATATTTACTTACCATGTTCGTATTCAACGCAATGAATAGTTATTCTACAAAAGGGGGTGTAAGCTTTACTTACCTCACATCCAAAAATGCTTCCCGTGCGCATAAGTCCCGTTTGACCCGCTTCTTTCCCAAGCTTCCTTGCCGCTTACCAAGCATCAACTATCATATATCTTTCTTATGATAGTTAGTTTATTCATCATTCGTCACAACCCTTTCATCACACGGATCTTATATGGAATTTATCATTCAACCTTATAACATGCTAATCTATCATTTCTTATCCGATTTCTTTAAACATTCACACACATGTATGATTTCAAACATCATTAACATAAGTAAATCATCATTTTCATCACATTATCTAAAACCCACTTCATAACTACTTTGTTAATCACTTACAAGTGATCTAGTCTCAATTACCTCATAATTTCATCATACATTTGGTGAGTATACTACCTCCTAAGCATAGTGTACAACTAATTCATGCGCATTCTTCTAATCTCACACATAATTCATCAAATCCTCCTACTAATTAACATGTATCATCCACACTTAAACATTTAAACATATTATCATCATATTTCTTTCTATTCCTCTAACAAGAATCCATATTACTCACATAATACATCAACATTCAACAAGAATTAGACATGGATGATGATTCAAGTCATCATTCTCACCATAACTAATGGGTTTCACGTCTAAGCATCAAATTAACCTAAATCATGCATAACCCATGTTCTATATGATGATTCTAACATATCCTCATACTCAATTTCATACCAATTCACGATTTACAACATAACCCACTTCGTGCATAATCACCAATCTAACTCTTTTAAGACATACCTTACGATCCCCTTGTGAAGGTGATCATTAATCCATGTTCCTTCTTGAATTTGAGCTACAATTAACCCTTCAATTTGGTGATCTTCATAATTAGGGTTTGTGAGCTTTCATGGAGCTCATGGCCCTTTCTCGAACACACGTACGTGTGTGTGTGTTTGTATGTGTATTTTATAATTAATTTCATCTTTCATTTTACCCCACTTTAGTCCCTCAAGTTGCCACTAATTATATTTGGCACAACCTTCATCCTCTAATTGTTTCTACCATACTCTTAACTCGGTTAAATAACCTAGTCATTTATTTCTTGATGTACCATATCAAAACATTTAACGATTATAAACATTCGGGTTTTGGGGTGTTACAAAAAAATAGTAAAGAAGCCTAGTAGATACCATGCGGCATCCACAGGGCCGTTCCTACGTTTTTGGAGATCCTAAGCGAACTATGAAGATGGGACCCTAATTTCACTGATAAACTATCCTCTAATCCCGACGCCATGGGTCTCCTCCAATCCTGACTTTCGTCTAGTGATAGGCGATAGCCGATAGCCTAGAAATTGAAAGCAGGTTGCGATGGAAAGTGGAAACGATAATTTGGGCTGTATTTAGGGGCTTTAGGCCGCTAAATATTGTTGATTAGGTTGATGTTTTTTGTGTTGTAATAGTTGGAAATCAAGACGAAATAGGTTTTGAAACTTGGCATTTTTTTGCTAAGCAATATTTATTTGGGGTTCCTTCAATGAAAAAACAGTTTAGTTTTAAAATAAACATATTTATTTGGGCCTAATAGATATACTATATAAAAAACTTCCTAAAAATTTGAAGTCCCTTATTTTTTGGTGGCCTTAGGCTTGTGCCTAGGTTACAATGCCTATAGAGCCGGCCCTGGGCATCCACTGATTGGTTGACTGCCAATCTCTACCAATAGAATGTTATCACTATTTCCTTCCATGAACTTGAAATGTATGGCATCCACTGGTTGCTTTGCTGCCAATCTCCACCAATAGAAGGCAATCACTATTCCCCACCATGAACTTTAAATATAATAATAATATAAATATAAATATAATATAATGTAATGTAATGTAATATAAATATAAATATAATATAATGTAATGTAATGTAATGTAATGTAAATATATAATATAATATAATATAATATAATATAATATAATATAATATAATATAATATAACATAATATAATATAATACAATTACAAGTTGATGCTCCACCCGCGTTGCGGGGTGATGGCCGAATAATTCTCAATCAATTAAAAGACACTACTATAATTTTGTTAGGAAAAAAATTAAAACGATGATAAAACCGTAATTTTCGGCCCAGTGCAAAACTGTAATTTTTTAGCACTAATGAGCGAGTGTTAGACAACCCTTGACACGAAAAAAAATTAAATAGAGTCAACCAATAAAAACAAAAAACTTTTATAGTTTTGCTAAAAAAACTAAAATGTTGGGAAAAACGTAATTTTGAACTGATGGCGAAATCATAATTTTAATTCAGGAATAAAACCGTAAATTAAATGGACCACTCGGGGAGTGCCAGCCAGCTGCCGGCATGACTGTAATTTTACACTGGGGGCTAAATTGTAATTTAACCAGGAAAACAAGCAAAAACAATTTAAGTTGAGGGCAAAATTGTAACATGACTGTGAGAAAAACAACTAATGGCAAAACTGTAAATTTAAACGGGGCAAAATCATAATTTTGAACCGAGTGGAAAATTGAAATTTTTAGCTCGGAGGAAAAGTGTAAAGTTATTTTTAAGTGGGGGTAAAAACATAATTTTGAACTGATGGCAAAATCGTATTTTTAAGGAAAAAAACTAATGGCAAAAGTGTAAATTTAAACGGGCCAAAATCGTAATTTTTAACTGACGGTAAAATTAAATTTTTAGCTGGGAGCAAAAGCGTGAATTTATTTTTAAGTTGGGGTAAAAACATAATTTTGAAATAATGGCAAAATCGTAATTTCAAAGCGGGATAAAATCGTAAATTTGTTGGGCCAATAGGGGAGTGTCAGGCAGCTGCCTGACACTATTCCCTTTGTCGATTCCCTTTACCGCCCATTTCACCCAATCATTGAAAAACACTATTACCGCATCTTGAGAATGTAGATGTAGTAAATTATTATGCAACTACGTCATCACCCGCGTCAACCCTTATGTGTTAGGGGGTAGGGGTGGTCATCACTAATCACTCACTCACAACATCCAATAAATTTCCGCTGGTCATCACTCACTCACAACATCCAATCAATTTTCGCCATGTCATCAAGCTTTATTCCATCACTAGTGATGGTTTTTAGTGAAATGTCAATCACTCACCACACACTGTCAAAATCATTAAAAATAAAAATAAAAACAAAACTAAATTGCATGTTCCCTTTATTCCATCATGCGTGATATAGATGATGTAACATACGTCAAAATGGGTTGATATCCAAAATCCGACCCGTTTGAAATCTGGATCCTAATTTTTCCAAACTAACTTCACTAATATATATTCTAATCACAGACTCAAATTATATATATATATATATATATATATATATATAATACACTTTATTAGTAATACTTATAACCAGGGATGAGCTCGGTACCGAAAGTACCGGAATCGAAAATCCTCAAAAGTGGGTACCGGTACCGGTACCGGTACCGAATATACCCGATACGGTTCGGTACCGGTACGAAACCGGTAATTTGAGGGTAAATACCGGTACCGAAACTGTACCGAAAATCTCAAAAGGCGGTACCGAATCGGTACCGAAAGTGTACCCGGTTCGGTAAATTCGGTACCGGTACCGGGTACCATTTGCTCATCCCTACTTATGACTAACGTTATTTAAACATTTTTTTGAAGAAAATTTAATAAACTTTAAAATATCAAAGTTGTGGATCATTTTGAAACTTTCATTAACCGTAGGGAGCTAAAAGCATTTTTTACCAACTATGTTTTTTTTTTCCTTATCAATTGTGCCAGTCATATAGCTCGCAAATTCATATCAATCTGATATTCAATATTTTAAAACCAAATCAAAATGGATGGTAATTGAAAGCATGAAACCTTCAAAAATGGCTAGATATCTTCATACACGCGTTAAGTTTGAAATTCTTTTTTTTTTTTTGAATTGCCTTCCTAAATTGCCGCCCAAAAGAACACGGCAACGTAACAGCCGGCTCCGTTCCATAATAGACGACACGAAATTTACGGAATTTTTTGCAGAAGTAGGTGATTTGAGCTGCAAAAAAGTGCTTCTAGGTGGTCAACAATTTTCTTTTCAAATCTAGGTAAGTCGCCTAATGAAACAGCGACCTTCAATGAGCTTTCTGTCCAAAAGCAGCAAAAGCTGCAACCTTCCTGAAGATCGCTGTTTGAAACAACTATGTTACCAAAGATTGCAGTTTCATTCAGCAACCTTAATAAGGTCGCTGTTTCAAACCACCAAGTCAATAAAGATCGCTGTTTGGTACTGCCATCTTAAAGAAGATCGCTGAATGAAAGAGCTAACTTAAAGAAGATCGCTGAATGAATCTGCAATCTTAAAGAAGATCGCTGAATGAATCTGCAATCTTAAAGAAGATCTCTGAATGGTTCTGCAATGTTGTAAAAGGTCGCGGAATGGTTCTGCAATTTTATTAAAAATTGCTGAATTGTTCTGCTATTTTATTAAAAATTGCTGAATCATTTGCAGGCAAGGCACATGTGACACTACAATTTAAAATTATGGGCAATAAAAACTGCAAAATCAGTTATCTCCATCTTTTCTTTAGCATGCATGACAGACCTTCTTACAATGCATGCATTCTTACAATGCATGATATGACTACACAATTCAAAGTTTGATTTCATTGTAATTTTTAAATTTGATTGTGTAAGAATTCACTGTTTGGTACTTTGGATTCTAATATTAATACAGGGATGAGTAATACAGAGAAAGGGGTGTGCAGTCAAATCTCTGAAGTTGTCATATTTGCAGAGAAACGGGTCTTTAAAGATGAACATAAACCAAAGCAGAAGCACATTTCGTTTCAAACACCTAACAAACCAACCTTCAAACCTTGCTTTACCAATACATTTTCTGTGAACTTTGATCTGCCGAAAATGAGTTTCGAATGTCATCCTGGTCCTTTTAATGCATCGGTGTTGTTTTTGAACAAGGATCACCGGGCGTTTGAGGTTTTCAAAAACCCAGAAAATTACAGTAACCCGATAAATATTAAACGATCAGATCGATCGTTCTGGAAGTATATGAAACAACATCCGGTTGGTCCAAGGGTAGAAGCTTTAATACGTGCAGCAGGATTCAGTGGGATATTGGACATTGGGTACCGGTATATAGACCACGCGTTAATAACTGCGTTGGTTGAGCGGTGGAGGCTAGACACTCACACGTTTTACCTTCCTTTCGGCGAAACCACTATGACATTACAGGATGTTAGCGTGCTCTGGGGGCTACCAATAGATGGGGAGCCTGTATCTGGGGCTGACACTGGTATAAAAGTGTATACTGCAGTATCCAAGTGTCGAGATCTGTTGGGGTTTACCCCTGCGCAAACTCAAGTGAAGGGCAAAAGGGTTAATTCGACTCGAGTTTTACAAGAAATAACGTCGGATTTTTTTGAAAACCAAGCATCGGATGAAGACTGCATTATTCGTGCATGCTTAATAATATTTTATTTAATAGGGTGCACAGTCTTACCTGATAATGCAAACAACCTGATTTCTCTAATTTTTTTGGAGTTTCTTGAAGACTTGCCCACATGTTCGGGTTATAGTTGGGGGCAGTGTTGTGTTATCCCACCTTTACAGAAACCTTTGTAACGTTGCAGCACCTAATGCTATAGCCGTTACTGGCCCAGAGTCGCTTCTACAAATGTGGGCTTGGGAGAGGTTTCGTTGTTTTGCTCCTGCTATTGTCGAGTTCCACTACGATGCCCCGTTAGCTGCTCGGTATACTAAATTGGAAAAAATTTAATTTATTTTTTCGGTATGTATATAACACTATGTTAATTTATTATTTATCTTTGTAGGTGGAAGGGAAACTTAAGCTGTACAGAGGTTCCCACACATTGCCTGAAAACATATAGATCTCAGCTGCAATTTATGACCGAGGCAACGGTATTGTAGTTAGTTGTTGACATATAAAAGTTTTTTTGAACACATTTCTAAAGTTTGAATTTTTTTTGTTTCAGTTTAATTGAAGACCCTACGACGACATTGTGGGTAGACTCCCCGATATATATCGGAGTGGTATGGGAATTTGGCTAAGTTGTTGCCCTCTAATATACTACTCGGTTGTGGAGCATCACTATCCTCAACGAGTGATGAGACAGTTTGGCATGGTCCAGTATATACCTAACCCAATTGCCATAAGTAATACTGAGCATGCCAGGCTTCATTCCATAAACCGGATCGCGAAAATCGGGTGGAACTGGAGATCTCGTCACGATCAGTATGTTTGTGGGTGGGACACACGTCATCAAAACTTGGTCACCGGGGAATTCATCACATCTGTTTATGTTGCCAATGATTACATGGCATGGTACATGCAGCATACCGTGTTATATCTGACGAACCCACGGTTGCCACCTGGCCCCATGAGCGGCTTCCAAGATGAAGGAGCAAGGGTCCAAATGATGGTATATTTAAGTTTAAAATTATTCAACGTTACCTTTATTATTGTTAGTATAACAATTAATTATTAATTTTTTTTTACAGTCGGAGACGATGGGTATAATACACCGATCTCAAGATCAGAACTTTATTCAGGGTGCGGCGTATGGGCCCTTGAGATGTCTAATGTTCCAGAATTCACACAATATCCGACTCACCTGCCACAGGAGCCGGTGGACCTTGTTTCATATCCTCGTACACAGAGGTTAGGGAGGCCATGGCGTCGTGGACGTGGTGGTAGAAACGTTCAAGAGCCCAGGACATCAAATTGGGGCACAAACTTCGAAACAGGGGGGATCAGGATCCGGGGTTAACGAAAATGAAAATTTTGCTGGAAACTTTGGTGGGCCACAAAACGTTGGCACTATGTTTGCCGACGCTAATCTAGCCGCAAACAATGATAATACTGATTCATGGCAGTCAATTTTGGCTACGGCATGCAACTCCGGCGGGTATGACATGACCGACTTATTGGACTTCCCACAAAATGATGTGGGTAACAACAATCAGTTTGTGGATCCAAACATAAGTCAGGCAGGGTTTGTTACCCCCTCGTCACTGATCATGGACCCCAACATAAGTCAGGCAGGGTTTGTTACCCCCTCGTCACAAATCATCACCTTTATGCCGGACAGCCAAACAGACTATCAGTACTTTGCCCATAACCAAAGTAACGAAGATCACCAGAGCCGTTATCAAAATCCTGAACCAAACCCCTTAAACTAGGGTCTCGATTTGAACCTGTTTCCACCGAATGACCCATAGTTAACTGGTTTAAGAATGTAATACATTTTCGAATTAATATATTGTGTTTTTTGTTGTTGTTATTTGTGCAATATATTTTACTATTATTTTATTGTTCAAAGTAAACTGACACTGAACAAATTTCATAGCATTAAAAAGTTCATTACATTAACCAAAAAAAGACATCAATAACTTGTTCAAACTAAACTGATACTGAACTTCTAAAACTTAAACTAAAAATACACATAAACCACCACAATCATGAACCAAGTAAACAATAAACACATCTTGAAAAACATCACTTCCTTAGCTTTCTTAATTTCCAAATCATCTTTGTTTTCCATGCTCCTTAACAGTGCTGGTATTACCTTCTCACAACCAGGGCATGAATATGAAGTTGGAGATGAAGGTGTATCAGCCCACCATATAAAACCACAATCTTTCTTCTGTAAAAACACAACAATCAGGAAATAGTCATATAATTAACTTCAATCAACTATAATTTTAACTTACACAGCATAAGAAGCGGCAATTTGGATTAGCTTCAGTCTTTGAAACCTTGTACCAAGTCGCTGCACCACATGAACAGAGGAATTGAGAAGCTTTCTCGCCCTGAGATGATTTCTTGTTGGAGCTTGTAGCGGATTTTTTAGACATCTTCAGGTTGGATCGATTTGGGAATTAGGGTTCGTATGAAATCAGGGAGCCACAAAAGAAGAGAAATAAATCAGTTGGATCAATTTAGGGAATGAGGGATTTATATCTGTTTATCATTAAGGGTATAAAGGACATTTCATAATTTTTAACCAATATGCATTTTTCTCAAAAAGAAAAATTATATTTAATTGAATTTCCACCCACTATAAATACCACCACCAAGTATGACAACTCCATAAAAACCATAACCACCTTTATCAATTATCGCAAACCAAGGTGACAATCAAGTAGCTGATGAACAAGACAATTCGCATGTTGTCCAGAGAAATTCTAAACAAATTAAGACGTCCAAGCGGTCGTTCTAACACTTCGTCTTTTCCCAAGCGGACCCGAAACGTTATCCTAAATAACCCCGGGTCGTCCGCTCAGTCGAGTAAACCTGGTGGCAACCCTCCAGAAAGAATTTTTTTTGCATTTCCAACCGACAAGTCCGAAAATTGGTCAAGGGATGCTGTTGATTTTTACCTAAACGGGGATTCCCCTTTTTGTTATTCTCGTTTTTTAGGGGAAATACAGCTACCTAAAAGCTTTTGGGGTAGCTTACTAGGCTACGAATCTAATGGATGCCTAAATGACATTGTAATTCCAATCCCGCCATTATTAATTTTTATTATACAAATCACTGATTAGATATATTATCTTTATGGAAGCATGTTCAAGCATAGACGTTAAGGCTAATGCGGCTACGACAGTCTAAACTTTTAAAAGACCCGTCAAGGAAATTGCGTTGGACAGTTTTACCTCCGCAATTTTTTAAGACGTATGTTATACAAAGGATTGTTTAAGAGCAGTAGACATGGCAGGAAGGAAGGAACCGTACCCTCCATTTTGGGAGGTTGATTATTTGTATATTCCAATATGGATTAAGCAGGAGGACTGGTTACTATTCCGTGTTGATATGTTTAACATGGAAATAGCACAATATTGGACTGATAAAAGATGGGGAAATAAAAAAACGACGGCTGGTTGAAAAGTCATGGACATTTTTCCAATTTTCTTCAAGCATTTTCTTGACCAAATCCACTATTGGCGAAACTCGAAATACTGCACAAACAAAAAAGTTTCATTTGGTTTTGTTCAATATGGTGTGCCTCAGGACAATGGTAACATTGCTAATTCAGGGGTGCTTGTCTGTATGATGATGGAGAACCTTGTAAGAGGCAAGTCGCTCATTGATGAAAGTGACGTAGAAGAGGCTTGTATCAACTACCGTCGCCACATAGCTAATGAGCTTTATAGATGGCGTTGTATGTAGGATGAATGTTGTTTTGGTTTATGAATTGTACTTTCGTACTATCTTTAAAATAAAAATATAATGTTTCCTCATATTCTTGCATTTTTGCTTTTTGACAAAAAAGAGCCATCCTTGCCTTTTCTGAGTCTGTTTTCTCAACGGTGCGTCGCAGGTCACCGTCACTGGGTTTCTCTGTGTTATATGCTAGGGTGAATAAGGACTTGGGCTAGTGGCGTCGTCTCACCGGAGGTCGTTTCCCCTCGTTTGGAGGGGCCAAAACGGGCCTAAAAGCCATTTTTTGCTTTTTGACAAAAATGTCATCCTTGCCTTTTCTGAGTCTGTTTTCTCACCGGTGCGTCGCAGGTCACCGTCACCTGGTTTCTCCGTGTTCTATGCTAGTGTGAATAAGGACTTGGGCCAGTGGCGTCGTCTCCCTGAAGGTCGTTTCCCCTTGTTTGGAGGGGCTAAAATGTCACGGCCCCCGACCCAGTTTCCCGGTTCGGATGCCGCGGGACAGAAAACCCGTGGTATTGGTGTTTAATTTGACAGAAAACACCAGATTATTTTATTTCAAGATTTGGGAAAAACCCCGTGATTTACAATAAAGGAATTTCACTAGGAAATCCCTAATTACAAAAACATGTTTATTTATTTACTGAGCCACTTCATCCAAGCTGGTAGTGCTACACGGCACTTTTCCTTATTCATAGTAAATCACCTAAAACATGTTTAAAAAGAATTTTATCAATGGGGAAATATTGGCGAGTCATTCAATTTGCACAAAATGACACATTGTTACTATTTACAGCATTAAGAGTATTCACATTTGCCCCTATCTTATAATTAGCTGGTTTAGTTGTCACTCGACCGGATCTATGACTGTGGACATATCACTAATTAGGCTCTCCCACCTAAAGTGATAAATCATTAGTAGTAATGTGCACATACCCCTCACTTACTGCCAGTAATTAAAGATTAGAAAAGACTTAATCACTATAAAGTATAATTGGAAAACATTTAGGGTTTTGCAAACAATTTGGTAAAAAGAGAATGACTCACATTGCAAGTTTAACTGGACAGAATTCACCTACTGTAACTTAGTTAAAATAATAAGGCAAACGAAACTAGGTCAGTAACTTAATTCAACATTTACGATAACTTCACGAAATCAAAACCCTCATGACGAATGACAAAGTATAGTCCGAATTCAGGCAGCACTTAAACATCCATCGAATAGGTTTCAATCGATCAGACATTATATCGTAGCAGTGATCGAGTTATTACCCTGTTGTCGCAGCAGAGGGTCGAGACTTTGATTGTTATTGAAAGAAACGGGTATAACTGAACGTACGTAACTAAATGTTTCGTCGTAACAAACATTCCATGCAAGTGCCAAGCCCCTGAGTTATATACTGAATTTTGGTCTCCCCCGCGTGTCGCGCCAGCTTCCAGGTATCCTGGCGCGACATGCGGGGCATACCCATTTTAGCTAGGGTAGCCTCATTGCATGCATACCTTGGTGAGTTAGAAATTTTGAAAAATACGTGTTCTAAGTTCGTTTTGAACGGATAAACATAATTAGGGGATACCCCCTTGAGTTTTAGGGGTCCTGATCCTAGTTTTTGCCGTTTTTTAAAAATTATGGGTCACGCCATATCACTTGAGGGTCTCAATTAGGGTTTCTTAATGGGCATTATTAGAATGAGAAATAATAATTTTGGCAAGGGTTGTTACACCCTCCCCACCATGTTTAAAATCTCGTCCTCGAGATTTACTGGAACAAGTGAGGATACTTTCGCTTCATTTCTGATTCCAATTCCTATGTATACTCTGGTCCTCTTTTCGAATCCCATTTCACTTTGACTAGCACCAATCTCTTGTGCTTGAGGTGCTTGATCTTGATGTCTTCTATTTGGAGAGGTTTCTCAACGAATTTTAGCTTTTCATTTACCTCTACGTCTTGAAGAGGTACTACCAGTGATTCATCAGATAAATACTTTTTAAGATTGGATATATGAAACACATTATGTACTCCGGCTAGCTCTTCTGGTAGTTGTAGTTGATAGGCAACTGCTCCTATTCGTTGGGTACTGGGAATGGTCCTATGTATCTTGGACTTAGCTTTCCTTTCTTACCGAATCGAACTACCCCTTTCCATGGTGAAACTTTTAAGAGTACCTTGTCTCCAACTTGAAATTCTAGTGGCTTGCGTCGATTGTCTGCATAACTCTTCTGACGATCTCGAGCTGTTTTCAGTCTTTCCTTGATTTGGGTTATCTTGCCGGTGGTTTCTTGTACAATCTCGGGACCAGACAGTTGACTTTCTCCTATCTCTGCCCAGCAGACTGGAGTCCTACACTTCCGTCCATACAGTGCTTCGAACGGGGCAACATTGATACTTGTATGATAACTATCGTTATAGGAGAATTCTATTAATGGTAAGTGGTCATCCCAATTTCCACCAAAATCTATTACACATGCCCTGAGCATGTCTTCAACGGTTTGGATTGTTCTTTCACTTTGTGCATCTGTCTGTGGATGGTATGCAGTACTTAAGTTTAATCGCGTCCCCATTGCTTGTTGGAAGCTTGTCCAAAAATGTGAAGTGAAACGACTATCCCTATCTGACACAATGGAGAGTGAGACTCCATGTAGTGACACTACCTCGTCTACATATAGCTTAGCCAATCTTTCCATGCTAAAGGTTTCCTTCATTGGTAGGAAATGAGCTGATTTGGTTAATCGATCTACAATCACCCAGATTGCATCATTACCCCTTCTGGTTTTGGGTAGCTTAGTAACAAAATCCATTGTTATTAGTTCCCATTTCCATACAGGCATTTCTAACTATTGAAGTAAACCTGAGGGTTTTTGGTGTTCTGCCTTGACTTACGAACAAGTTAGACACTTAGAGACATATCTAGCTATATCCTTTTTCATTCCTATCCTCCAGAAGTTATTCCTTATGTCCTGATACATCTTGTTATTACCAGGATGTATTGTATATCTAGATTTATGGGCTTCCTCTAAAATCTTATCCCTTAAATTTCCTTGTCTAGGTACCCAAATCATTTTCTTGTGAAATCTCCAAATTCCATCAAACCCTTGTTCTAATTCTGTTATCCTTCCTTTCATTCCTTCAGCATCATCCTTGATTGCTGTTTCCAGAACGTTCTTCAGTTGTCCCATTAAATTTAACTGTAGATTCAATCTTAAAGCATGAACTCGACTTTGCTTCTCATGGTATTTACGACTTAGGGCATCTGCTACTACATTAGCTTTTCCTTCGTGATATTGGATATCACAGTCGTAGTCACTTAGAATTTCCATCCATCTTCTTTGTCTCATGTTCAATTCTTTTTGTCCAAATATGTATCTTAAACTCTTATGATCCGTATAGACAGTAAACTTACTTCCATACAGATAATGTCTCCAAATTTTAAGGGCAAACATTATTGCTCCAAATTCTAAATCGTGAGTCGTATAATTTTCCTCGTGCTTTTTCAACTGCCTTGATGCATACACAATTACCTTTTTGCATTCCATTAGCACCCATCCTAACCCTAGCTTAGAGGCGTCACAGAAGACTTCAAAATCTTCTGTTCATTCTGGTAAAGCAAGGATTGGGGCATTCGTTAACCTTTGCTTTAAAATCCTAAAGGCCTCTTCTTGCTTGGGTCCCCATTCAAACTTAATAGTTTTACAGGTTAACTTGGTTAATGGAACAGCTATCTTAGAAAAGTCTCTAATGAAGTGTCTATAATATCCGGCTAAGCCTAGAAAACTTCGAACTTCGGTTGCTGATTGCAGGACCTTCCAATTGCTGATCGCTTCTATCTTGGATGGATCTACGTGAATAACTTCGTGATTCACCATATATCATAAAAATTGCACCTCTTGTAGCAAAAATTCACACTTCGAAAATTTGGCATACAGCTTCTCCTTTCTTAACAGAGTTAAGAGTGCATGCAGGTGCTCACAATGTTCGTTCTAATTTTTGGAATAAATAAGTATATCGTCGATGAAGACAATTACAAATTTATCCAGATACGACTTACAGATCCTGTTCATCATGTCCATGAATGCGGCAGGAGCATTCATTAATCCAAAGGGCATGACTGTAAACTCGTAGTGACCATACCTAGTCCTGAAAGCAGTTTTAGGTATGTCTTCTTCCTGTACCTTCAACTGATGATACCCAGAGCGCAAGTCTATCTTAGAATAATACCTAGCTCCCTGAAGTTGATAAAAAAAGATCATCAATTCTAGGTAATGGGTATTGATTCTTAATTGTAACTTTACTCAATTCCCTGTAATCGATACACATTTGCATCGAACCATCTTTCTTTTTCACGAACAACACGGGTGCTCCCCAAGGGGATGAACTAGGTTGTATGTGTCACGACCCCCGACCCCACCCTAGACGGAATTGGGAGCCGCGAGCAGCCAAATGGTACCGGTGGTTATTTTGAAAAGTAGTGCATCGGAATTTTCGTCAAGACCGTGAGTTAGGAAAAATTATGAGAGTTTAGAAAACACCGGATTTTTATTTATTAAATAGATGGGATAAAACCATGTTTTAAAAGGTAGCTTTAATATAGGATAAATTCGAATACATAAAACAAGTGTTCTTAATTTAATTTAATTGATAAAATAAGCCACTTCTGTAAGCCTTGTTGGTGCCGCATCCAACTCTAATTCCTGATCTACTGTAATTACCTGAAACGTGTTTTAAAAAGATTTGGTCAGCAGGAAATGCTGGTGAGTTCATTCAGGTTTTAAAAATGACCCTTAGTTATAAATTACAGCATAAGAGCGATTACAATGGCTTCTATCTTATTTTTATCTGGCGCCGTGTCACCTGGTGACGATGGTCATACCACTATTGGGTCTTTCCCCAAGTAGTGACGTTTATCACTGTTAAGATTTATTAGCCTAACCCGTGAGAAATTAGTAATGTGCACAATACCCCACTAGCCAGTGATTCAAGATAACCACGACTTAATCCCTGTAATTATAACTTTTGAAAATGGAGTATTGTAAAATACTTTTGATAAAAGAGAATAACTCACATTGCAAGTTTATACGAGCAGAGTTTAGCCTACTGATTAGCCTTGTAACCTAATTTAAATAGCAATGCACACGAACTAGGTTAGTAACTAATAAAGCATTTACGATAACTCACGAGATTAAAACCCTCACGACAAATGACAAAGTGCAATCACTTAAACATCCATCGGATTCGCAACGAATGACAGAATGCAATACTTAAACATCCACCGTTTTCACGACGAATGATAAAGTATTCCCCGAGTTCGGGTGGCACTCAAACATCCCGTCGGAATCACGACTAATGACAAAGGATAGCCCGAAGTTGGGCATCACTTAAACATCCGGTCAGATAGTTTCAATTGATCGGATATTGAATCGTAGTAGCGATCGAGTTAATACCCGGTATTGTAGCAGCACCCTGATATCTTAAATTTCGAATTTATGCAGTATAACTTCGTTTTTGTGATTTGGTTTCGACACCAGTGAATTGCTCCTAATCCAAGCTATTTATAGCTGAAATATGGTTCTGTCGCGACTCGCGTGAACCTTAAGTCGATACTTACGCGGCCCGCGTGGCCACCTAGTCTACATATAGGCTTGCTGTGTCACGAGTAGGTGTGCCACGTGGGTGACACGTGGATCTGGACGCTTATCCGGTCAACTCCACATTGACGCGGCCCGCGTAAGACTATGCTGAATCTTTACGCGGCCCGTCTGAAGACCACAAATCTTGATTTCTTGATTTTTGATATGGATTGGGGTTTCAGGGGTCCGGGTTTTTACTTATGGGTTGGTTTGGGACATTTTTGAATATAATTATATCACAAAAAGGGAATAAAACGGTGAGAAAAGAGAATGGACTCACTTTGTAACTTTAGGGTTCAACTAGAAAGCCTCCTGGTATAAATCTTGGCTATAACTTCTGAGCTATTTTAAAAATATATATATATATATATATATATATATATATATATATATATATATATGTACTCGTGTTAAGTATAGTACCCCTAATTCAACCTTATCCCTATGTCACGAGACAGAACCCCAACGAACTTAGTCGGGCAGAGCCTTGACATGCGTTATGGACTCCAGATCAATCGGAAAGGGTAGCGGTGATCGGGAGTTAAAACACTTAAAACGAGGCAGGGCTTTATTATTATAAAAATAAAAAAATAAAAATATTTTCTTTAGAGAGAGTAAGAAAGTTGGCGAGAGAGTGTAGGCAAAATGGAAAAAGAAGTTTAAGCAGATTCAAATGTCTCGATTGTCTCTATTTATATTGAATTGGTAGCTTTGAGTCCACGCAAACATCCTGATGTGCCCACGTACACCATTCTAATTTACTTGTCATGTTTTAGTTAAATTATTATTTTATTATTTTTTTCTACAACACGTATACATTTCCAACTTATATAATAGTTTTGATTTTATTATTATATATATTGTCCACGTCTTCATTTATTTATTATTATATTATTAATTTATATATTATAATTAATTCAACTGTTTCACTTATTTGGCGCGTATAACTTTTAAAATATGACGTTTTTAAAAACAATGAATATACCATTAGAATGAGAATAATATTGTCTACATTTTGAACCAAGTTTTATTAAAAACGTAGTAGGTTCAAATATATTGTATTTTTAATTATTAAACGGTTTCTAGACCCATCTAAATACTTCATATTTATAACAGTCAACTTACCTGTAATCTACCTGTCTAATAATATAAGTTTTTATAGACTTTTATTTTAATAGAAAGGTCACCCATATACAGGCCAATTAATTAGTATACTATTTCAACCAACTATATATAAAATAGTTTTTAAAACTATTTGGGTCGAATAATTATATTAAAAATAAAGCTAGTTACTAGTGGTTAATAAATTTAAACAACTCTAAAATTCTTATATGGTAAAAATGGAGACGTTACAATATGAATCCTTTGCCTAACAATTCATCTAACTGCTTTTTCAATTCTAACATTGCGGTGGGTGCTAACCGATAAGGTGCCTTAGCTATTGGTGTAGTTCCAGGAATTAGATAAATTCTAAATTCTACTTCCCTATCAGGCGGTAATCCAGGTAGCTCTTCTGGGAATACATCCGGGTATTCTGATACTACTGGGATTTCTTTAAGTTCCTTGCTTTTAGTGTTGATGATTACCAAAATCATATACACTATTCTTTGTTTTCGTTCATAGCTAGCAACTTTCATTATGGAAATGAACTTCATTGGTTTACGCGGCTTATCTCCTGTTATCAAAATTACTTCCCCTGCTGGCGTATGAATTTTTATGGAATTCTTATCACAAAGGATTCGAGCATGGTTGGCTACCAACCAATCCATTCCTAACACGACATCGAATCCAGCTAAATTAATAGGTAGTAGGTTTGCAGAAAATTTCTGTCCTGAAAGTTCTATTTTTCCTTCTTGAAGAACCTTTTTAATATTAACAGAATTTCCTTCTGCCGTTTCTACCGTATAAATTTACCTAAGTTTGGTTAAAGGTTGCTTAAGAGCTTGACAGAATGAAGTATTTATAAAACTTTGGTTTGCACCAGAGTCAAATAATACTTTTGCGTAAACGTCATGTACAAGAAACGTACCAGCTATCACATCGGGAATCAGATATGCTTCTTGCGTTGTTAGTTCCTTCGGTAGGTTTAGCTTTGTTGTCAGCTGGCTTAACTAATTTTGGGCAATCGGGCTTGAAGTGTCCTGTTTCACTGCAGTTGTAGCAGATTACTGATTTCTTCCTACATACCTCCTCTCGATTGCCTGGTCTTTTGCAGAAATTGCAATTTTCCTTACATTTTCCAAAATGTTTCTTTTTACAATTTTCACAAAACAGCGGTGTAGAAGGCTGCCCGGTTCCCTTTTTCTTGAGATTACTACTATTATTACCCACGCGAAATCCTTGGGTAATCTTTTGGGCCAATTCCTTTTTCCTATTTTCTTCTCTCGTATGCACCAGCCTGTCAGTCAATGTGTTCGCCAATTCGACTGCATCGTCAATCGTTCGGGGTCTCGCAGCTTTGACTATATCACTAATTTCGCTAATTAGTCCCCAAATGTAGCGAGAAATCAGCACTGGTTCTAGCGAAGCAAGAGTCGGTACAATTCTAGCATACTCAAAGAATTTCGAAGTATACCCTCGACAATCAACGTCCATCATCCGGTGGTTTAGGAACTTATTCGTCATTTGTTCCTTTTCGTAGGAGGGACAAAATTTCCTTTCCACCAATTCCTTGAATTCTTCCCATCCCATGGCATAAGCCACGTAACTTCCCTTAGCTTGTAGCACCGTATTCCACCATTCTAATGCCTCTTCCTTAAAAAGGTGAGATGCATACATGACCCTGTCTTCCTTATTTTAATTACTGCTTTGGTCTTTTCTAACCAACGCAGTGCGGCAGTCGCCCCTTCATTGCCTGCAAATTCGACTGGCTTACAGTAGAGATGGGCATAATCGGGTATTCATAAAACCCGGAACCGGTTCCAACCCGGAACCGGGTATGGATACAAGTGAGTGGAACCGGATTCTCTGTGGAACCGGTTCCGGGTACAACCCGGGTACACGTCAATATATTTAGAACCGGCATAACCGGTTTCGGGTACAATGGAACCGGGTACGGGTCCTGATGGAACCGGTTCCGGGTACAACCCGGGTACATTAATCATTTCGTTTGAATAAAAACGGCTGCATGTGATCATAAATGAAATACAATTAATCAGATCCACTAACATTGGAGGTCCAATTAGAGTGTTGAATTACTTTAAACAATACATGTGCATGTTCAGAATCACTATATTAATCGGCCCAATGAGAATAGAGAGTGTTGAATTACTTTGTCTGACATTGTCAATAATTGCATGTGAAATAATTAGGATTGTCAGTCTTTGAACGGCCCAATCATATTCCATTAGGAGTTGTAGTTGTCGGCCCATGTGGTCTGCTCATATAAACCATCGGTCCAATTAAAATCCATATCTTAAATAGTTGTCGGGTTTTTTTGTAATACCCGGAACCGGTTCCGGGTAGGAACCGGGTTCCGGGTATGCACCGGGTACGGGTAGGAACCGGGTACGAACCGATTTTATTTATAAAATGTGGAACCGGGTCGGAACCTACGGGTTTTTTGAACCCGGAACCGGTTCTACTATTAGCCGGGTAGGAACCAGAACCGGGTACGGGTCGGGTCCACTGGAATCGGGTAGGAACCGGTTTTTATGCCCATCTCTAGCTTACAGGCAAGAAATTCTTTATAGGTGCAACCAGGTGTTGCAATTTTCATTTTCTTAAGTATTGGGGCTTGAACCACATTATTGTCATTATTTCCACCTCCATTTACACTGTTACTGAAGTTATCGTCGCGTGTGCGTTTACTATGGTTGGCTTGGGAAGGTTCAACAGGATTCTTAACACCAGCGACGATTGCTGGGACAGCGTTAGCTCTTCCCTGAGCAACGATATTTTCGATATCTTGTCTATTAAGAAAATGGTCTTCATTATTTTGTTCAGATTGGTTAACTTCGATTGCCGGTTGATTTTCTGCGTTTTCCATCTGAATAATTAACAATATATGCAAATTATTGTCACACAATGGATAGCGACTAAACACAATAAGGCAATCACAACACTATCAAGTCAACACACATATATAGCCAAAATCGTCGACCTTGCGACATTCATATATTTTTATAATATTATGCGTCAATACAAACCATAAATTTTACAGATGTTTTATTTTTATTAGTATTATACAATATTATATTATATATATATATATATATATATATATATATATTATTTTCTATATATTATTATTAGACAAACATTCCACCATATTATTTTCTCGTCGTACTTCCATGTGATGTTTTCCCCCACTTCCCGAATCCGATTTCCCGCATCCACTAGTTCCTCGCCGTAGCGGCGCAATTCGGAAACGTTCTCCGGTTTCATGGGTGGAAAAGGTGCAGGTTCAGGATCAAACTGGGGAAAATAAACATTTGGGTTATTCATAAAATTCTGAAAATGCCAGTCGCTCGTCCACCATTCTTCCAGCTGCCCTGCAACAGGTTGAGGGTTGACAATAGGGTCTGGAATAGCAGGTTCCAAATTAATGGGAAGTTCTGACTGGGCGGGGAAATTGAAAAGGGTTTTGTCAGTAGGTCCGATGAGGTCACAATTTGCAAGCTTTCTATCAAGTTCCTCCCAAGGTGGCATTTCCTGGGCCTGGCCAGAGCTTTCCCCTACTTCTTTTCCTTTTCCCTTTGGGTCCTCCGTCTTTTTCACCTATTGGGCAGCTGGCTTCTTGCGCCCTCGCTTCCAATCCAAAAGCCTTCTCTTTTTGGGTTTCGGTTTCTCCTGGGCCTGGGCCTGAAAGACTATTGGCTCTTCAGTGTCAGCTTGATAACCAGTATGGGTTCTGGTTATATCCATATCAGTCGTATGGATGGTAAAGTTTCGGAGTGCTTCCGACAGTTCATTCATGCTGTTAGGCACACATGAAGAAACACACAAAAATTCAAATTAAATTTTTATTTATAAAAGAAAATTCTCACAGAATCACAAAATGGCAAATTGAAAAATTTAGTATTTTTCAATTACTTATATGGGCTTAAATCAGTGGCTCTGATACCACATTTTTCTGTCACGACCCCCGACCCAGTTTCCCGGTTCGGATGCCGCGGGACAGAAAACCCGTGGTGTTGGTGTTTAATTTGGCAGCGGATAATTTTAACAGGATCGTTTAACTGAAAACACCAGATTATTTTATTTCATGATTTGGGAAAAACCCCGTAATTTACAATAAAGGAATTTCACTGGGAAATCCCTGATTGCAAAAACATGTTCATTGATTTACTAAGCCACTTCCTCCAAGCCGGTAGTGCTACACGGCACTTTTCCTTGTTCACAATAAATCACCTGAAACATGTTTAAAAAGAATTTTATCAGCGAGGAACTACTGGCGAGTCTTTCAATTTGCACAAAATGACACATTGTTACTATTTACAGCATTAAGAGTTTTCACATTTGCCCCTATCTTATAATTAGCTGGTTCAGTTGTCACTCGACCAGATCTATGACTGTGGACATATCACTAATTAGGCTCGCCCACCTAAAGTGATAAATGATTAGTAGTAATGTGCACATACCCCCACTTACTGCCAGTAATTAAAGATTAGCAAAGACTTAATCACTGCAAAGTATAATTGGAAAACATTTAGGGTTTTGCAAACAATTTGGTAAAAAGAGAATGACCCACATTGCAAGTTTAACTGGACAGAATTCGCCTACTGATTAAGCCTGGTAACCTAGTTAAAATAATAATGCAAACGAAACTAGGTCAGTAACTTAACATTTACGATAACTTCACGAAATCAAAACCCTCACGACGAATGACAAAGTATAGCCCGAATTTAGGCAGCACTTAAACATCCATCGGATAGGTTTCAATCGTTCGGACATTATATTGTAGCAGTGATCGAGTTATTACCCTGTTGTCGTAGCAGAGGGTCGAGACTTTGATTGTTTTTTAAAGAAACGGGTATAACTGAAGGCACGTAGCTAAATTTTTCATCGTAACAAACATTCCATGCAAGTGCCAAGCCCCTGAGTTATATACTGAATTTTGGTCTCCCATGCGTGTCACGCCAGCTGCCAGGTATCCTGGCGCGACACGCGGGGCATACCCATTTTAGCTAGGGTAGCCTCGTTGCATGCATAGCCTTGGTGAGTCAGAAATTTTGAAAAATACGTGTTTTTAAGTTCGTTTTAAACGGATAAACATAATTAGGGGATACCCCCTTGAGTTTTAGGGGTCCTGATCCTAGTTTTTGCCGTTCTTTAAAAATTATGGGTCACGCCATATCACTTGAGGGTCTCAATTAGGGTTTCTTAATGGGCATTATTAGAATGAGAAATAATAATTTTAGCAAGGGTTGTTACACAAAACGGGCCTAAAAGCCATTTTTTGCTTTTTGACAAAAAGGGCCATCCTTGCCTTTTCTGAGTCTGTTTTCTCACCGGTGCGTCGCAGGTCACCGTCATCGGGTTTCTCCGTGTTTTATGCTAGGGTGAATAAGGACTTGGGCCAGTGGCGTCGTCTCGCCGTAGGTCGTTTCCCCTTGGTTGGAGGGGGCAAAACGGGCCTAAAAGCCATTTTTTGCTTTTTGACAAAAAGGGCCATTCTTGCCTTTTCTGAGTCTATTTTCTCACCGGTGCTTCGCATGTCACCATCACCGGGTTTTTCTGTGTTCTATGCTAGGGTGAATAAGGACTTGGGTCAGTGGCGTCTTCTCGCCAGAGGTCGTTTCCCCTCGTTTGGAGGGGCCAAAACTGGCCTAAAAGCCATTTTTTGCTTTTTGACAAAAAGAGCCATCCTTGCCTTTTCTGAGTCTGTTTTCTCACCGGTGCGTCACAGGTCACCGTCACCGGGTTTCTCCGTGTTTTATGCTAGGGTGATTAAGGATTTGGGCCAGTGGCGTCGTCTCGCCGGAGGTCGTTTCCCCTCGTTTGGAGGGGCCAAAACGGGCCTAAAAGACATTTTTGGCTTTTCTATATAAAAAAGTGCCGGAACACGATATTTAATAATTTAAACCTAATACAAATACGATAACGCATTTCATGTTTTATTACACGTTTGGGGGTGAAAAACGAGTTGCATAAAACTCATCCGCCATCTCTCGTCTGTATTTCGCGCAAGCCTCGACAAGATCTCCCCCAATCCCGAGCTCCTCGTCATTAACCAGTTTAGTTAACAACATACAAACTAACACCCCTAAATCAGGTCCTGGGTTTTCCTTCTGATATTGGCAAACTTCAGTATGTGTCACCATTGTCTTTTCCACATATGGGCGTCCAGAATGTTCCCAGTAGGAGATTTGTTCCAAAAATGTTTTGAATAACGATTCAAATTTTATTAGGGTTGGGTACACCCTAACTTGAATCAAGCTTAACCCATCAGAAACACTTGAAGCACACGCCCTAGTAAAATACAAGGTAAGGTGAAGTGTCCGCATATCAACACGAACCATGAACCAGTCTTGAAGGTCAACACAGATTGGAATATAAACCTGAGACAAAAATATATAAGTTAAACATATTTGGTTTAAAATAAACAGTGGGGGATGTAAGTGTTACCGTATCGATGTCCCAAAATGGAGGGTAATGTTACTTTAATCCAATGGCAAAAGGTAACGCACGGTGGTTCGGATTCTCACCCAAAAGGTCCAGGAATTGCGGTGGGAGAATCGTCCATGGAAACAGTTGTTCTGGTTTTCTGGATTTTTTTTTATTAAAAACCATCTGAACCTCATCATTCTCGTCACCCACCCACACACATGCTACAACGGAGAAAGTTTTATAACATAAGAATAAAACATATTTTTCAGAGAACCTATATTTATACTCCTTACCAGTGCCGACAAGTAACCGTCGTTCTTGTATCCTAGTAGGGCTCCCCAAAACTCAGACCCGAGTTGTCTCCTTCCAAGGAATCCGCTATAACAGAAAGAAGAATCGTTGTTATGATAGAACGCCATTACATTTTTGACCACGATCTAGACTCTTCTGTTGGCTAATAATATCAGTGTGTCTTTCTGGGGATCTTTTCAGGGGGGGGGGGCATCGGCAACTTCCTCCAGCTCCAAGAACGAGTCTTCCGGGTCCCCCATTTATTGTGTGTGGTTGGTGCAATTCGAGATGGGGTATGAGTCACTATTTATGTTTGAACAATCAAAGTAGTAAAGTCATTGTTTCATCCAGAAATGTTATACTAGGTCGCTGTTTCATGCTGAAATCTTATACTAGGTCGATGTTTCATCCAGAAATGTTATACTAGGTCGGTTTTTCATCCAGAAATGTTATACTAGGTCGCTGTTTCATCCAGAAATGTTATACTAGGTCGCTGTTTCATCCAGAAATGTTATACTAGGTCGCTGTTTCATCTATAAAAAGTCACCTAAACTTGTTGTTTCAGATAAAGTGGTTCCAATTGCTGATATTCAGTCTTCTTGCAGACTCGTATCTTTTTTACTTTGCAGACACCACGTAAAGTCTGAACAACAAACATCACGTGGTGTCTGCAGAGAAAAAGACACGAGTCTTCGTATGAAGTGTTCCTAGCAACCCCTTCCATATCACTTTAGACCAGTTGAAACTAAAATTACGTTTTTACCCCTAATTTTTTCTCTATAAAATCCCTTGCAAAACAGCCCTCCATTGGTCCTCATCACTCTTCTTTGCAATATCATTTCTTAGTAATGGATAAGCGGAATGGTAAGAAACGGTTACCTCCCTTCTCCCACTTTCAAAACAACTGCATTAGTGAAGAAGACATTAAAGCTTGTTTGGAATGGGAACTACCCCCAAAGCTTCCTGATTTGGAGGAAGGAAAGAAATCGAAAAAATCAGAAGCTGTCGAGGAAGGAGGATCATCTTCCGGTGCTGTTGTGAATCATTAACTGGCGAAACAGAAGGACGTTCTTGGAAAAAAAGAAACAGGTTGAAGAAATCCCCGTTGTTAAAAAAGTTTGGAACTATGACAATCAACAGTTTGATTTCAACCCTAACCCGGAGGAGGATTACGACCCAGAAGTCCTGAAGGATGCTTGGAACTATGAGGAAGAAGAAGAAGATTGGTCCTATGTTTGGCACAACCCATATTTTTTAGAAGAGTCAGACTCGGAACTATCATCTAGAGGTGACTGCCATTGGAAATAGGGTTGCTGGTTTTGTTGCAGGATGTTTGTTGTTTTGGTGTTTAGTTGAATGTTTTTTGTCGTTTGTTATATCAACACTTTATGTCCTCATCTGGATTGTCTTTAGTGGAAGGTTATTCTCGTTTATTGTATCAGTAGATTATGTTTACTAGTATTTTAATAATTACCCCTACACTTCTCCTCTCTATAAATACCCCTACATTTTAATAATTACCCCTACACTAAAATTGCTTCTTACATGCCGAATACAATAACGGTGGTTGGCGTTTGGTTCCTTCCAATCCTCAAGGTTCTCTATCGCATTAATTATCCCGGCATGACGGTCTGATAGAACACAAATTCTACTGTTACAGTCTCTGGTGACGTATTCCCTCAAATTTTGGAAAAACCAGCACCAACTATGAATCGTCTCTTCATCAACTAGAGCGTACGCCACTTGCATTATGTAGTTGTTGTCGTTTTTGGTTACCGCAACCAACAACTTACCATGGTACCGTCCTTTCAAGTATGTGCCATCCACAGAGATGACAGGCTGGCAAAGATGAAAAGCACAAATAGAAGGACCAAATGCCCAAAAAACATATTTGAATGTTGGATGTCCTGGAGCCGAGTGCGGGTGATGAAACCATGAAACCACCGTACCAGGGTTTCGAGACTGAAGCCGTAACACGTACTTTGGCAGCTCCTCAAAGTTGCTTTCCCAGGTTCCATATATCCTCTCAATTGCCTTTCTTCGTCCATGCCACGCCTTCGTATACGTAACATCGACAGACATCACTTGCTTTATATGCATCCTAATGTGTTTCACCTTCAACGCAATGTTTGTACAAATTTGTGGCAAGATGTGTTGTTGCGTACCACCGTAGAATAACAACTGTGGGCAGGCGCCCAATTGGTAATTTGCCACAAGTGTTGGTGTTTCTGTTATAACTACCCTCCCGAATATTTTCTGACACCCTAATATATTTTAAAATATTCCTATATTTCCTAAAATACACCCCGTATGTGAAAACCAAGCCCAAAATATGATATAACATTAAAAACTAAATAAAAACAAATTTTTTATGTCGCACGAGGGCCGCGTAGACCCCTAAGGGATCTTACGCGGGGCGCGACAGCCCTGCAACGAGGCGCAGCCCTGAGCCGCCACGTGTCATCATCGTGTCGAACCTAGACGCTGACCCGGACAAGCTAGGCCCTACCTTCAGTATTACGCGGGCCGCGTAAACCTTGGAGAACTCTTACGCGAGCCGCAAGAAACCCGATTTTAGCCCCTAGATAATGGCAGCTCGGGCCTTCAGTTACAATCACTCATTTCTTTTCTTTCTTACGAATTTCTGAAGAAGATAACATAATTTCCGGGCATAATACCCCCTAATTAACGAAGTTCTGCCCCGATGTAAGTATTATAACCCCGGTTACGTATTAGATACGCTACCAGATTGATCTAGGGTTCTGTAATGGCTGTCGAGGTTCTGCCCGACGTAGTTGTTGGAATGTCGTCTCGGGTAGGGTATTACTAATATAAATAATGGGTTATTTTACTAACATATGTGCATTTGTGTAAATTATAGATTGTAACACCCCGAAAATACAAATTCTTATAATAAAATAACGTTGGGAATAAATGAGAAAAATTAACTAACTAGGAATTACAATAATCTAGTTAGAAAATGAGTTGTGAGTAGTTAAAGAGTTAAAAAAAAATAAAGAATGAAAGTTGGAGGGCCAAAAGTGTCTAAATGAAAACTAATATTAATAAAACAAAATAAATTAAACTCAAACACACTTATTTGTGTGTTGTTGAGATCGACCAGAGCAGGGGGCGATCCCCAACTCCCCTAAAACCCTAGTTTCTACTAAAACCTCCAAATTGAAGGATCAAATCAAGTCCAAAACGAAAATCGAGCATAGATTACTGATCCCCATTGCAAGGAGATCAGAAGGTATGTAAAATTTGGTAAAAATTCTCTACTTGAAAGTTTCATGAATTTAGGGAATTCGAAATTTGTGGATGCATGTGTGATATATAGATGAAATAGGAACATTGAAATGTCTAGGAGTAAACCCTAGACAAATACATGTTGAAACCATACTTAGTTCTAGCAAAATCCATGAAACACCATTGTAGGTGGTTAGGGGGTGGAGTAAAACTTGATAAACCCTAGGAATTGGGGGTTGTTCTAGTGAAATTTGACATGTATGAAGTGATTTCATAATTCTAGAGATTTTTATTTATGTTAGATGGTTTGATTGATGAAAAATTAGGGCTACATACAAGATATGAACTTGTTAATACATTAAGTAATTTGCTGCCCTTAAAGTGTTTGTACAATTGTCTCAAAGAAGACTTAAAATTGAAATTTAAAGTTAAACCGCGTAATTGTGATGTTTCGGAAAATTATGCGACCTATGATTAAAAAGGAGTTCTAAACATGCTATGGTTGAACTCTATAGGAAAAGATACCGGAGCGTCGAGCGGACAAGCCGGTGGTGACTTGCGTTTGAAGGGCGTGCATTGAAGGTATGTAACTTGACCCGTTACATTAAGTGAATTGTTATTAAATTACGTATGGTCATATTGTAGATTAGAAGTTGCGTTGATTGTAGCGACCATGTTCGTTACTTAAATCCGTAGGTTAAGAATTGGTTAGAAGTCGTTTGGTAGACATCATAACGGAGGATTCTGTAGATGAGCCAAACGGGTCGAATAATGGTGTACATTGTAGTGTTAGTATTTTAAATAAATAGCGATGGCGATAACGATCAAAAGAGCATGAAGCCATAAGTTTGGTGATGAATTGCCAGTGATAATAAGCCCCGGAAGTTGGGTAACAAGCGCCTTATGTTTACTATTACAAAGGTAGCAAAATAAGGATAACTAGAAAAGGTCGAATAATTACATAAGTGAAATCTTGTCGTCCAGTCCGTAAAATAAACTTTTAGTATGGAAATCATTATAGTTATGTCGGTATTGAATTTACAGACGCATAGGAAAAAAAATCACCTAAAATGGACCCACGAGTCAAAAGTTAAGATAGTTTTAAGTTTATAATTGAAAGTTAGTGATGCTGAATTGATATTCAAAAATTTAGCAATAACCTTCTGTCGAAAATGGTCCCTGGCGCTACGCCACGGGTGAGAACAAAACCCATTGCGTGACGCGACGGGTGGTGGCGCTACGCGACCACCTTGGGTGGCCCTCGTCGCGTGGCGCGACTGCCCAGGATGGTTGGATTTGTTTGTTTTTGCATATTTTTTAGTTTGAAACTTAACCGGACTTATATTTAAAGTGTCAAAATTAATCTTTTGTGTTGTTTTGACCATAGGTGACGATGGACCTAATCCGGATGGCGATCAAGCATCTTGACAAGAGCCGAACACGATATTTTGAAGCTTCCGCGATTATTTAATATTTTCAAGTTAATGACTATGTAATTAACACTTAAACACTTGTTCTTTTGTCTTGGGATTCTTAAACTAGTAGTACACATCCTAGATATTAACTTGGCTAAAATTTTCCTTATTTTGATATAAAATCCAAGGTTTTTGGTATATTAAGGCCTTGTTTATAATAAAATATTATCAAAACGATTAGAGTGTTACAAGTTGGTAATCAGAACTTAAGGTTGTCAACAAAGTCTTCGGTTCAAGCTTGATTGATCGTCCGATAAGAATTAATTATTTATGTTAGTAGATTATATTTTATATAAGAAACAAGATGTAAATCAATGTGCATGGGAAGAGCGTGTTAACGCACTCAAACCCGGAAAGTGCACTAAAGGCGAACGGTTAAAGCAAGTTACGAACTTGGCTAAACCAAAGCAAATATAGCCATGTTATAAATGAAATGTTTAACGTTTAATGTAAACATTTCAGTTTCAAGATGTCGGAAAGAAACGATGATGATCCGGTGCCGACAAGCACCGAACAAATGAAAGAAATAATTGCCGAAGAAGTGGGGAAGGCAATTGAAGGTTGTCTATCTGGGTTTATAGACAAAATTCAAAACACGGTATTATAATTAGTGGAAGAACGAGTCAAAAGGTTGGAAGATAGTGTCAACCTTATGAAAGAGAAATCGGGAGAACGTAAGGGATGTTCGTACAAAGAGTTTATGGTGTGTAAACTGCCAATCTACAACGGGGAGGTTGACCCGATATTATGCCAGAGATGGTTAAGCGATGTTGAAGGAGTGTTTGAAAGGACCCATTGTGACGAAAGTGACTTTGTTGCTTACGGAACGGGTCAGTTGAGGGGTCAAGCCAAAGATTGGTGGGACAATAAAAAGAAGGAAATAGGAGCCGAAGCAGCGAGGGCCATGACATGGGAGGAGTTTAAGACGCCGTTTCTTAAACATCATAGTCCCAAGGCGGTCATTAATAGAACAAGGAAGAGTTCATGCAACTTAGGCACAAGGGCGAGACCATAGACAAGATTACGGCAACGTTTATGGATAAGATGAAGTTTTGCAATGAATTGGTGACGAATGAAGAACAGAAGATATACTACTACTATAACATGTTGAGCGCCGAGTATAGGGAGTTTATGACTCCTTCAAAATACGAAACCCTTACCGAGATCATAAACGTTGCTCGGGAACGGGAAATTGAATTGAAGAAATAAGTTGAAAGCGGTGAACGAAGGGCACAGGATGTGAATCCAAGCCCTACAAAGAAAGCTCGAACTGTAGAATCGGGGAAGAAAACGGATGCTAAAGGCGGGTCACCAAGTTGTAAAGTGTGTGGGAAAGGGCACAAAGGAGAGTGCCGGTTCAAAGACAAACCGTGCCCCATATGTGGTAAAATGGGGCACACGGCGTCTCTATGCCCGGGTAAAGTCTCAGTTTGCTACAAATGTTATCAGCCCGGCCACAAAAAGTCTTAATACCCGGACTTAGTTGGAAAGAGAGATGTTAAAGAATCTCCAGCAGAAGCTCCAAAGGCGAAGGCTAGGTCCTTCCAACTTACCGCGGTTGGAGCGAAAACAGAACCCGATGTGGTTTCACGTACATTCACAATAAACTCAATTCCCGCACGTGTATGGTTTGATACGGGTGCAAATAAATCCTTCATTTCACATGGATTTATTCGACATCCTTCATTTGTATTAACGAAATTATTTGTGCCCTTAGAAGTTGAAATAGGAGACAACAAAAGTTTTATAGTTTGTGATATTTGTCGAGGCTGCAAGTTAAGCAACGATGATGAAGAATACTTGATAGACCTAATCCCAATGTCAATGGGGGAATTTCAAGTAGTTGTTGGGATGGATTGGCTATCTCAGCACCACACAAAGGTCGTGTGTTTCCGTAAAGAAATAAAGCTAACATCTCCGAGCGGAAAACACGTCACAATCTATGGCGAGAAGGGAGGCAATCCTATAATATGCTCAATGATGAAAGCTCACAAGCTCATGAGGTATGGATGTAAGGCATTTATGATATACGCGAATGAGCCCGAGAAAGAATTACCGAAGATTGGAGACGTACCCGTGGTACGTGACTTTGAAGATGTATTTCCGGATGATTTACCGGGAATGCCGCCCGAGCGGGAGGTAGAGTTCGGAACTGAATTAGTTTCGGGCGCGAAACCCGTAGCAAAAGAACCATACCGACTTGCACCATCGGAATTACAAGAATTAATGTCGCAGATACAAGACTTGCTCGATAAAGGATTCATAAGGCCGAGTGTGTCTCCTTGGGGCGCGCCCGTGCTATTCGTGAAAAAGAAGGACGGAAGCATGCGTATGTGTATCGATTATCGGGAGTTAAATAAACTCACGGTAAAGAATCGATACCCGCTTCTGAGGATAGACGATCTATTCGACCAATTACAAGATGCGAACTGGTTTTTAAAAATTGACCTTAGATCCGGGTATCACCAACTAAGAGTTAAGGAGGAGGATGTACCAAAGACGGCTTTCCGCACGCGATACGGACATTACGAGTTCCTCGTGATGTCATTTGGGCTGACGAATGCACCCGCGGCTTTCATGGACCTCATGAACCGGGTTTGCAAACCGATGTTGGGTAAATCGGTAATCGTGTTTATTGACGATATTCTGGTATACTCGAAAGATGAAGTAGAACATGCACGCCACTTACAAGAGGTGCTAGAAACACTCAGGCAAGAAAAGTTGTATGCGAAATTCTTGAAATGCGCCTTCTGGTTGCGAGAGGTGCAATTCCTCGGCCACATCATAAGCACCGATGGAATATTGGTAGATCCTTCAAAAATAGAGGCCGTGTCAAAATGGAGCCCTCCGAAGAATCCCTACGAGATTAGAAGCTTCTTAGGGCTTGCGGGATACTATAGAAGATTCATTCAAGATTTCTCTAAGATTGCGTCGCCGCTAATTAAGCTAACCCGGAAAGAGGAAAAGTTCATTTGGGGTGCCGAACAAGAAAGAGCGTTCCAAGCTCTAAAAGAGAAGTTAACTCAAGCTCTGGTATTAACATTGTCGGACGGGGTCGAAGACTTGGTGGTATATTCGGATGCTATCGGGGCTCGGATGCGTTCTGATGCAACGGGGCAAAGTTATAGCTTATGCCTCGAGGCAATTGAAAATACATGAAAAGAAATATCCAACACATGATCTCGAATTAGCTGCGGTAGTGTTTGCATTAAAAATATGGAGGCACTATTTGTATGGGGTAAAGTGCACCATATTCACCGATCAAAAGAGTTTAAAATACTTATTCGATCAGAAGGAGTTAAATATGCGACAGAGGCGATGGTTAAAAACGGTGAAGGATTTCGACTGTGAAATACACTGCCATCCTGGAAAGGAAAATGTGGTGGCGGATGCTCTGAGCAGAAAAGCGGACTATGTCCCAATACGAGTAAGGTCGATGCAGCTTGTGGTGACCTCGGGTATACTTGAACGTATCCGAGAAGCGCAAGGAGAAGCAGTGAAAGAGGAGAACTGGAAGAAGGAAAGAATAATCGGCCAGTTAAAAGATTTGTCGGATGGAAAGAACGGGTTGAAGACTCGATCCGGAAGAATATGGGTTCCAAATACTTGTGGGGTGAAGACACTTCTACTTGATGAAGCTCATAAATCCCGATATTCTATTCATCCGGGTGCGACCAAGATGTACAATGATCTGAAACAAAACTATTGGTGGCCCGGAATGAAGAGGGATGTGGTAAAATATGTGGAGAAATGCTTGACTTGCTTACAAGTCAAGGCGGAACACCAGAAACCATATGGAAAACTGCAACCTTTGGATTTGGAAATGGGAACATATCACTATGGACCTATTGATCAAACTACCTAAAACGATTCGGGGATTCGATGCTATATGGGTGATTGTGGATAGATTGACGAAGAGTGCACATTTTATTTCTATACGCGAAACATATACTTCGGAAAAGATGTCCGAGGTATATACAAACGAAATAGTGGCACGTCACGGAGTACCGGTATCCATTGTGTCGAATAGAGATACCCGGTTTACTTCAAATTTTTGGCGAGATTTTCAAGAACAAATGGGAACGAAACTCTTCATTAGCACCGCCTACCATCCTCAGACGGATGGGCAGAGTGAAAGAACAATACAGACGCTAGAGGATATGTTACGGGCATGTATCATCGACTTTGGTGGAAGTTGGGATGTTTATCTACCTTTGGCCGAATTTTCATATAACAATAGTTATCATTCGAGTATCGGCATGGCACCTTACGAGATGCTATACGGTAGAAAATGCAGAACCCCGGTGTATTGGGGTGAAGTGGGTCCGTGTGAATTGGCACAAAAAGATATAGTTCAGGCCACTAATGAGAAAATTGAAGTGGTGCGAGCCCATTTGAAAGCAGCCCAAGATAGGCAAAAGTCTTATGCCGAGGTTTATTGGGCCATTTAAAATCATCGAACGGGTAGGTAAGGTAGCCTATCGCCTCGAGCTACCAGAAGAGTTGAGTGGAATACATGGCACGTTTCATGCATCGCGGCTACGAAAATGTCTAGCAGAGGAAACAGCTTATATCCATTACGACGATATCGAGGTGGATGATCTCCTGAATTATGTGGTAAGGCCAATAGAGATTTTAGATTGAAAGGTTAAGCACTTGCGAAATAAACGAATCGATCAAGTCAAGATCAAGTGGGAGCATAGGAAAGGTTCGGACACTACATGGGAGTCCGAAGAGGAGATGCGACGTCTCTACCCTACATTATTCTGTATGTACTCTGGTTTCGAGGACGAAACCCTTTTAAGGGGGGTGGACTTGTAACACCCCGAAAATACAAATTCTTATAATACAATAACGTTGGGAATAAATGAGAAAAATAAACTAACTAGGAATTACAATAATCTAGTTTAAAAATGAGTTGTGAGTAGTTAAAGAGTTAAAACAAATAAAGAATGAAAGTTGGAGGGCCAAAAGTGTCTAAATGAAAACTAATATTAATAAAACAAAATAAATTAAACTCAAACACACTTGTTTGTGTGTTGTTGAGATCGACCAGAGCAGGGGGCGATCCCCAACTCCCCTAAAACCCTAGTTTCTACTAAAACCTCCAAATTGAAGGATCAAATCAAGTCCAAAACGAAAATCGAGCATAGATTACTGATCCCCATTGCAAGGAGATCAGAAGGTATGTAAAATTTGGTAAAAATTCTCTACTTGAAAGTTTCATGAATTTAGGGAATTCGAAATTTGTGGATGCATGTGTGATATATAGATGAAATAGGAACATTGAAATGTCTAGGAGTAAACCCTAGGCAAATACATGTTGAAATCATACTTAGTTCTAGCAAGATCCATGAAACACCATTGTAGGTGGTTAGGGGGTGGAGTAAAACTTGATAAACCCTAGGAATTGGGGGTTGTTCTAGTGAAATTTGACATGTATGAAGTGATTTCAGAATTCTAGAGATTTTTATTTATGTTAGATGGTTTGATTGATGAAAAATTAGGGCTACATGACAAGATATGAACTTGTTAATACATTAAGTAAATTGCTGCCCTTAAAGTGTTTGTACAATTGTCTCAAAGAAGACTTAAAACTGAAATTTAAAGTTAAACCGCGTAATTGTGATATTTCGGCAAATTATGCGACCTATGATTAAAAAGGAGTTCTAAACATGCTATGGTTGAACTCTATAGGAAAAGATACCGGAGCGTCGAGCGGACAAGCCGGTGGTGACTTGCGTTTGAAGGGCGTGCATTGAAGGTATGTAACTTGACCCGTTACATTAAGTGAATTGTTATTAAATTATGTATGGTCATATTGTAGATTAGAAGTTGCGTTGATTGTAGCGACCATGTTCGTTACTTAAATCCGTTGGTTAAGAATTGGTTAGAAGTCGTTTGGTAGCCATCATAACGGAGGATTCTGTAGATGAGCCAAACGGGTCAAATAATGGTGTACATTGTAGTGTTAGTGTTTTAAATAAATAGCGATGGCGATAACGATCACAAGAGCATGTAGCCATAAGTTTGGTGATGAAGTGCCGGTGATAATAAGCCCCGGAAGTTGGGTAACAAGCGCCTTATGTTTACTATTACAAAGGTAGCAAAATAAGGATAACTAGAAAGGGTCGAATAATTACATAAGTGAAATCTTGTCTTCCGGTCCGTAAAATAAACTTTTGGTATGGAAATCATTATAGTTACGTCGGTATTGAATTTACAGACGCATAGGAAAAAGAATCACCTAAAACGGACTCACGAGTCAAAAGTTATGATAGTTTTAAGTTTATAATTGAAAGTTAGTGATGCTGAACTGATATTCAGCAGTTTAGCAATAACCTTCTGTCGAAAATGGTCCCTGGCGCTACGCCACGGGTGAGAACAAAACCTGTCGCGCGACGCGACGGGTGTTGGCGATACGCGACCACCTTGGGTGGCCCTCGTCGCGTGGCGCGACTTCCCAGGGTGGTTGGATTTGTTTGTTTTTGCATATTTTTTAGTTTGAAACTTAACCGTGTCACACCCCGACCACATAAAACAACAAACCGTGGCGGAAACGTCGGGGAGTGTTGTAACATAATTATTGTTTCAAACCATGGATACAAGAGTTTCGTTTTAATAAATATTAAACATTGTCTTAGAGTTAAACAAGCAAATCAAACACAGACTATTATCGTTAATAAATCACTAAGGCCTCGTCCAGTCCTAAGTGAGTATGCATCCTATTCGTAATCATCATTAAGCAACACCACCTGAAACATATGTAAAAACAAAGTCAGCAAAGAAATGCTGGCGAGTACATAGGTTTTGTGAGAGTGTCAGATTCATGGCTCGTTTGCATGTCGAAATAACTCGTAGGACTTCGTTAATCGACATTAGAAAACCTTGTTTTGTAAAATGTTTGCATAGTAAAATGAATAACCAAATCAAAACAAATTGGTTATAATTTATAAACCTCGATGCCATGAATCTTAACCCAAAACATTTGTTTTCGTAAACCAAATCGTAAATTGTTCTCGTAATAAAACTCGTATGGTTTATATAGTTTTGTAAACATCATTGTGTGACACCGTTTAACTCGTTCTCGTTATAGATCATCGTTCATTTGTTTAAATCATTCATAATCGTTCAAAAATCGTACAATCGTTTAATATCGTTCTCGTTCCCAGTCGTTCTCGTTTTAATTGTGAAAACTACTTTTGGTCGTCTTGCTAATAACATTCAAACCTTTGTGACTCGTTCATCGTTCAACTTGTTCTCGTATTAACAAACCTCCAAAGGGTAAGTTAACAATAATCAGATTCAGTCGTTACCCACTTAACCCACACATAACCATGGGTCTAGCTGATAACGGGATTTGTCGGATCCTATGGTACCATAACCTAATACTGGTCGGTTTGGCCGAAATTAATGGATGTCATTCTTTATGTAACTACAACCACAAGTTCGTTCACATCATTGAAATCGTTCTTAGTTTTGTATAAACCATCTTACTCGTTTTGAAACCATCGTTAAAACATCGAAATCGTTTCGATACATATGAATCATCCCAAAACAATTGAAAATAGTAAAATAGGGGACTATGTACTCACCTTCGGGTGCGTTTTTAAATGTTAACACAATCCCTCAAATTGTTTATCCGCCCTAAATTAAATAAGAATGATTTGAATAATCAAAAACCCACACTTTGGCATGCAATTACTACTTATGTCATTTCCGTTTTAATATATATGAAACTGGACTGTTTTTGGACATTTAAATAAAATGGTTAACTTATTCCAAAAATTCCCAAATTTTTACAGAACATCTTAAACGATCCAAATATTATTGTGTAAAAATATCGGGGTCCAGTTCATTACCAATATTATAGAAAAATTCATTTTCCGGACTGAAATCAGATTTATCTTTTTCTGATTGCAGTCCACGGAATAATTTATTTAAAATTCATCGAGGGTCCGATTCACGAAATTCCAGTGAGAGAATTACAAATACATCGGTGGTCATCTACAGTACAAATTTCATGATCTAATTCTACAAAGAATTCAAGTTATGACGGAAAACAGGACGCATAATTTCAGCAGCAAAAATCAGCTTTAGCTGCTGTCATAAAAACAGACTTTTAAAATAGTAAACGAGCTCGAAAAATTACGATTCCAGTGCCATTTGATCTGTTTTTCGAAAATACACAATTTAGGCTTCAGAAAATCAGTTTTTCGATCTGTTATGATCTGGTTACAGCCAGTTGAAGTCGGCTAGAAAGGTTATTCAGCAAGCTGTTTCTAGCTTAAATATTACTAAAACACACACATACGATCACCATTCGTCCTAATAATGATTTATATCACAACACAAGTTATTTACAGCAGATTATTGTTTGTATTACATAGATTTATCATGATTACTTTATCATTTTAGCAATACTTCAACACTAGACTAGTTCATGTTCAAGAATTGTTTATGGTTCTTAGTGTTCCTATCTTTTTTATCTTTAAACATCATTAACCACTTAACAATCATGTAAAATGCAAGGATCTAAGTGCTTACCACTAGCACAAGGCTAGGGGAGTTCGAGTGTAGAAAAGTGGTGGATAAAAGAAAACGAGAGCGGTCCTTCAACTTCCGAGCACACCAAGCTTGCTTGTTCGGTCTCTAGCACCTTTGTGTATGTTTGGTTTGCTAGAAAAAGGCTTGAAGGTGGGTGTATGATGGCTGGTTGTTGGCTGCCGAACACAAGGAAGAGGGAGAAAAGAGTTTGCAAGTGAATTGTGATGGTGATGATAAGAATGATGGACTACAAGTTACTCTTATAATCCCCCATCATGCTATTGTCCATCATACAAAGTGTCCCCTAGAGTACATGGCATATCCAATAAAAAAATCAAGAAAGTCTCCCCTACTTTAGGAAATTTCGTCCCGAAATTTATTTAGAGGAAACTTGTGAAAACAAATATGGATATTTCATCTTCATCTGTTCCTCACGTTCCCAAGTAAACTCGGCGCCACGTTTGGATTCCCAACGAACTTTGACCAAATGAATCCGTTTGTTCTTCAACTGTTTGTATGTACGTTCCACTATCTCCACAGGTTTCTCGACAAAGTGCATCGTTTCATCAATTTGAATCTCGTCGAGAGGAATGTGAAGATCAACATCAGCTAAACACTTTCGCAAATTGGACACGTGAAAAGTCGGATGAACATTTCCAAGCTCTGGGGGTAGCTCTAGTCGATAGGCAACCTTTCCAATTCTTTCAACAATCTTAAATGGTCCAACATATCGTGGTGCAAGTTTTCCTTTCTTTCCAAATCTCACCACTCCTTTCCAAGGTGAAACCTTGAGTAGGACACGGTCTCCGATTTGAAATTCCATGGGCTTGCGTCCCAAATCTGCATAACTCTTTTGACGGCTTCTAGCAGTCACAAGATTATCGCGGATTTTCTTGATTTGGTCTGTTGTTTCCAGAATGAGCTCAGGTCCAGTAAGCTGAGCTTCACCGATCTCATTCCAACAGACGGGTGAACGACATTTTCGACCGTAGAGAGCTTCGAATAGTGCCATCTTAATGCTAGCATGATAACTATTATTGTATGAGAACTCGATCAATGGCAGGTGAGAATCCCAATTACCACCAAAGTCTATCACGCATGCTCTAAGCATATCCTCCAAAGTTTGAATCGTCCTCTCAGATTGACCATCTGTTTGGGGATGATAAGCAGTGCTTAGATTCAGTTGGGTTCCCAAAGCAGATTGCATGGTCTTCCAAAAATGAGATGAAAATCGAGCATCACGATCGGAAATGATATCTAAAGGAACACCATGTCGTGATACAATCTCATCTACATAGATCTTGGCAAGCTTTTCAGCAGAGAAATCCTCACGGATTGGTAAGAAGTGAGCAGATTTTGTCAAATGATCAACTACAACCCAAATAGCATCGTGACCTTTAGACGTACGCGGTAACTTAGTAGTAAGATCCATTGCAATGTTCTCCCACTTCCAAACCGGTATCTCTGGTTGTACAAGCAAACCAGAAGGTCGTTGATGTTCGGCCTTGACTTTGAGACAAGTTAGGTATTTCGATACATACAAGGCAACATCCTTCTTCATACCAGGCCACCAATACTAAGTACGAAGATCCTTGTACATTTTATCAGCACCAGGATGGATAGAATATCGAGACTTGTGAGATTCGTCCATTACTAAGGTACGAAGATCGTCCTGATTCGGAATCCACAAACGATTCTCAAAATGGAGTAAACCATCGTCTTTCCTTTCGAGTTTAAGCTCAAGTTGAAGTGGTAGCTCATATTTCAATAAGTCATTGATCACACAAGATCGTTGAGTTTGAAGAACACGAGATTGAATATCAGATAGATTTCGAACAGAATGAAGCTTGACTCGTTCCTTTCGGCTAAGCGCATCGGCCACGACATTCGCCTTACCAGGATGGTAGCGGATCTCGCAATCATAATCGTTTAAGAGTTCCACCCAACGTCGTTGCCTCATGTTCAGCTCCTTCTGATTGAAAATATACTGGTGACTTTTGTGGTCTGTGAAAACCACACACTTCGTCCCATAGAGGTAGTGTCTCCAGATTTTAAGCGCAAAAACCACAGCTCCCAATTCAAGATCATGAGTCGTATAGTTCTTCTCGTGAATTTTCAGCTGTCTAGACGCATAAGCGATAAATTTACCTCGTTGCATAAGAACGCAACCAAGTCCTAGATTCGACGCGTCAAAATAGACAACAAAATCATCGTTTCCCTCAGGTAGAGATAAAACAGGAGCATCACAGAGCTTCCGTTTCAGCGTTTGGAACGCTTTTTCTTGCTTAGATCCCCACTCAAAAGGCTTATTTTTCTGAGTCAAAGCATTGAGTGGAACCACGATCCTCGAGAAATTAGAAATAAACCGTCGATAATAACCAGCAAGACCAAGAAAAGAACGAACTTCTGTAGGTGTCGTCGGTGTATTCCAATCCTTAATTGCAACAATCTTGGATGGATCTACATGAATACCCTGCTCATTGACAATATGACCCAAGAACTGAACTTCTCTAAGCCAAAATTCACACTTGGAGAATTTAGCAAAAAGTTGTTCCTTCTTTAGTAGTTCCAATGTTAAACGAAGGTGTTGCTCGTGCTCTGCTTGAGACTTTGAATAAATGAGAATGTCGTCGATGAACACAATGATGAACTTATCTAAATAAGGTTTACAAACCCTATTCATTAAGTCCATGAAGATGGCTGGGGCATTTGTCAAACCAAAAGGCATGACAGTGAACTCGTAGTGCCCATATCTTGTACGGAAAGAAGTTTTGGGGATATCTTCTTCGAACACGCGAAGTTGATGATACCCAGATCGCAGATCGATCTTGGAAAAGCATGAAGCACCTTGCAGTTGGTCGAAGAGATCATCAATTCTAGGTAGGGGATATCGATTCTTGATGGTAAGCTTATTAAGCTCACGATAATCGATACACATTCGAAAATATCCATCTTTCTTTTTCACAAAGAGAACAGGAGCTCCCCAAGGCGAAAAGCTTGGACGGATGAATCCTTTATCAGACAACTCTTGAAGCTGTTTTGATAACTCTTACATCTCCGATGGTGCAAGACAATACGGTGCTTTCGCAATCGGGTTGGCATTGGGTACAAGGTCAATATGAAACTCGACTTGACGAACTGGAGGCAAACCAGACAGTTCATCGGGAAACACCTCTGGATAATCCCGAACAATCGGAATATCCTGAATACTCTTGCTCTTGCCTTTCTCCTCGGTGAGACGTGCCAGGAAAGCAACATATCCCTTTCGCAAGTAACTCTAGGCCTTTGTACACGACATAAGCTTCAAACCACCTGATGGTTTCTCTCCACGAACTTCCAGAATATCGCCAGACGGAAGAGGAATACGAATAATCTTATCGAAACAAACCATCTCAGCATCATGTTTGGTTAACCAATCCATCCCCACGATAATATCGAAACTCCCGAGTTGCATCGGCGTGAGGTCGATGGGAAAAAGATGGTTATCAAGGTTTAACTAACAATCACGAATAACAGAATCGAGAACAAGAGGTTTACCGGTAGCAACTTCGACAGACAAGGGTTTCCTCAGTTTAGTTCTAGGTATCGCAAGCAAAGGTTCAAAAGATAGTGAAACAAAACTTCTATCGACACCAGAATAAAAAAGAACAGATGCAGGTCGATTGTTAACAAGAAACGTACCATTGACGACGAGGTTGTCAGCTCGCACCTCGTTTGCATTTAGATTGAATACTCGTCCATGAGTGGGATTCGCATTCGCATTTGACATTGACATTCACGTTCGGATTTGCATTTGCATTTGCCAACCTCGGACAGTTGTTGCGGAAGTGACCATACTCTCCACATTTGAAGCATGAACCCGGTGGGAATCTAGCAGCATTCCCCTGAACTGGAGCTTGATTCTGAACAATCTGATTTTGACCCGAACGACAGACGTTGGCCAGATGCCCAAGCTTACCACACATTGTGCATTGCCTACAAGCTTGTTGTGCAACATGATGACCATTGCAGCGAGCACAATGAGGTGCGGTACCAGCATATGCTTTCTTCGTAGGAGGTTGAGCTGGTGGGTTCTGAGCATTTTGTGCAGTTACTGCAAAGTTCTGAGCACCCTTTCGCTTTCTCGACTTCTTCGATGACTCACCTTCTTTACCCTTACCCTTCTTCTTGTCCTTCCCAGAATCAGTCGCCTTCTTTTTATCATCCTTGCGGGTGAGTTTACCCTTCCTGGCTTGAGACTCAGTCAGGGTAGCAGATAACTCGATCGCTTGGCGAACAGTAGTAGGATTGACGCCAGTCACAATATCCTGTATAGAGTCGGGTAGACCATCGATATACCTCTCTATCTCTCCAACGGGGTAACCATAGTAGGACACAAAAGACTGAGCTCCTCAAATCGATCCGTATACGCACGGTGTTCTCCCCCGTCTTGTTTCAGATCGTCAAACTCTCGTTCCAAGGCTCGAATTTCATGACGGGGACAGAACTCTCTCATCATGAGAGCTCGAAGCTCTTCCCATGTTTGTGCCAACGCCACTTCGGCACCCCTGTCGCACATCACTCTGTTCCACCACGTAAGAGCACGCTTCTCAAACACACTTGATGCAAATTCAACCTTACGCCCATTCGGACATCGCACATGTCTGAATGTGTTCTCGATACTTTCGAAACCATTGAAGGAGTGCAGTCGCTCCTTGTTACCCAGAAAACTTTAACGGCTTAGCAGAATTGAAACTCTTGAAATTACATGGTGCATTGTTATTGTTGTTGTTGTTGTACAGCTCGTGGATTTGGGTTACAACGCCTTGAAGCACAACAGCCATTTGCTGAGTGACAAGGGCTGCGAGTTCTTTAGCAGTAAAAGATTGTGCATCACGTCGAGGAGGCATTGTCTAACAAGGAAATATGAGAAATGAGTGAGGTCGACAATTAGGAAAAACAAGAGAGGTGTTGAAAATATCGACGAAACGTAAGGAAGGCGATCATTTGTTCGTTACCTCGAACAAACAAACGACACGCAGTGACTAATCAAAGTAATGAATCAAAATAATGTATCGCGAAGACATGCTCGCCTATAAGTGAACACTCACCCCAAGAGTTCCCAGGTAAGAGTGACTGGTCCGATTATGTGGATTTGTACAAACACTCTAGCCTTAGACAGAAAACTCAGGGTACAGTCATTCACTCTTCCAGTTTGCACGTGTTCACATTATTTAGACGCAAACTTTGACGAGATTTTGAAAACTCAAAAGGCACTAAGCCAAAAATGAGTCAAACTGGAAGGGTTCAAAACCTTACAACAGAGGGTTCAAAACCTAGTAATCAATCATCCTAGAACGGATGATTAATTTTCGAAGCAGATTCGTATTATGTTTTTAAAAAAAATCTAAACGCAAATCAACTTGCGTTGGGGTCCTAGAAAGTTATAGTCTAGGTCAAAATTTTACTAATAACCTAATTCCCTATAACCATTGGCTCTGATACCAACTCTTATGTCACTCCCCGACCACGTAAAACAACAAACCGTGGCGGAAACGTCGGGGAGTGTTGTAACAGAATTATTGTTTCAAACCATGGATACAAGAGTTTCATTTTAATAAATATTAAACATTGTCTTAGAGTTAAACAAGCAAATCAAACACAGACTATTATCGTTAATAAATCACTAAGGCCTCGTCCAGTCCTAAGTGAGCATGCATCCTATTCGTAATCATCATTAAGCAACATCACCTGAAACATATGTAAAAACAAAGTCAGCAAAGAAATGCTGGCGAGTACATAGGTTTTGTGAGAGTGTCAGATTCATGGCTCGTTTGCATGTCGAAATAACCCGTACGACTTCGTTAATCGACATTAGAAAACCTTGTTTTGTAAAATGTTTGCATCGTAAAATGAATAACCAAATCAAAACAGATTGGTTATAATTTAAAAACCTCGATGCCATGAATCTTAACCCAAAACATTTGTTTTCGTAAACCAAATCGTAAATCGTTCTCGTAATAAAACTCGTATGGTTTATATAGTTTTGTAAACATCGTTGTGTGACACCGTTTAACTCGTTCTCGTTATAGATCATCGTTCATTTGTTTAAATCATTCATAATCGTTCAAAAATCGTACAATCGTTTAATATCGTTCTCGTTCCCAATCGTTCTCGTTTTAATTGTGAAAACTACTTCTGGTCGTCTTGCTAATAACATTCAAACCTTTGTGACTCGTTCATCGTTCAACTCGTTCTCATATTAACAAACCTCCAAAGGGTAAGTTAACAATCATCAGATTCAGTCATTACCCACTTAACCCACACATAACCATGGGTCTAGCTGATAACGGAATTTGTCGGATCCTATGGTACCATAACCTAATACTGGTCGGTTTGGCCGAAATTAATGAATGTCATTCGTTATGTAACTACAACCACAAGTTCGTTCACATCATTGAAATCGTTCTTAGTTTTGTATAAACCATCTTACTCGTTTTGAAACTATCGTTAAAACATCGAAATCGTTTCGATACATATGAATCATCCCAAAACAATTGAAAATAGTAAAATAGGGGACTATGTACTCACCTTCGGGTGCGTCTTTAAATGTTAACAGAATCCCTCAAATTGTTTATCCGCCCTAAATTAAATAAGAATGATTTTAATAATCAAAAACCCACACTTTGGCATGCAATTACTACTTATGTCATTTCCGTTTTAATATATATGAAACTGGACTGTTTTCGGACATTTAAATAAAATGGTTAACTTATTCCAAAAATTCCCAAATTTTTACAGAACGTCTTAAACGATCCAAATATTATTGTGTAAAAATATCGGGGTCCAGTTCGTTACCAATATTATAGAAAAATTCATTTTCCGGACTGAAATCAGATTTATCTTTTTCTGATTGCACTCCACGGAATAATTTATTTAAAATTCATCGAGGGTCCGATTCACGAAATTCCAGTGAGAGAATTACAAATACATCGGTGGTCATCTACAGTACAAATTTCATGATCTAATTCTACACAGAATTCAAGTTATGACGGAAAAGAGGACGCATAATTTCAGCAGCAAAAATCAGCTTTAGCTTCTGTCATGAAAACAGTCTTTTAAAATAGTAAACGACCTCGAAAAATTACGATTCTAGTGCCATTTGATTAGTTTTTCGAAAATACACAATTTAGGCTTCAGAAAATCAGTTTTTCGATCTGTTATGGTCCGGTTACAGCCAGTTGAAGTCGGCTGGAAACGTTATTCAGCAAGCTGTTTCTAGCTTAAATATTACTAAAACGCACACATACGATCACCATTCGTCCTAATAACGATTTATATCATAACACAAGTTATTTACAGCAGATTATTGTTTGTATTACACAGATTTATCATGATTACTTTATCATTTTAGCAATACTTCAACACTAGACTAGTTCATGTTCAAGACTTGTTTATGGTTCTTAGTGTTCCTATCTTTTTTATCTTTAAACATCATTAACCACTTAACAATCATGTAAAATGAAAGGATCTAAGTGCTTACCACTAGCACAAGGCTAGGGGAGTTCGAGTGTAGAAAAGTGGTGGATAAAAGAAAACGAGAGCGGTCCTTCAACTTCCGAGCACACCAAGCTTGCTTGTTCGGTCTCTAGTACCTTTGTGTATGTATGGTTTGCTAGAAAAAGGCTTGAAGGTGGGTGTATGATGGCTGGTTGTTGGCTGCCGAACACAAGGACGAGGGAGAGAAGAGTTTGCAAGTGAATTGCGATGGTGATGATAAGAATGATGGACTACAAGTTACTCTTATAATCCCCCATCAAGCTATTGTCCATCATACAAAGTGTCCCCTAGAGTACATGGCATATCCAATAAAAAAATCAAGAAAATCTTGGGGTGTGAAGCCCCATGTAACTGGTTCTCAAGGGGGGGGGGGGTACTTGGTTGGGTCTCAAGTATTGGTTACTAGTTTAGTTACAAATCTAGTTAGGAGGTTAAGTATCTAGTTTGTGTTTTATGGTGTGTTATATAATATATAGTGTGTTAGGGTGTTCGGGGACCCTAACTTGTTCAGAAAAATAGGAACAATGCTTCTAGCATTATTTTAGTGTTCCGGGTAAAGTCTGGTTGTTCGGTTGGGTATTGTTCCATTAAAGTGTCTAATTATGTACCGGGTATTTTATCTAGCGTTCAAATCCCGATTTATGGCGTTCTGAATTATTTTTATTATTCTATATAAATAAACTCGCCAAATTATTACTGAAATGACTGGCTACGTTGTCTGTGTTTCGCAGTAAAAGCACTGTGTCGCGCAGAAACACACGGTACACGCTTAAACTTGAAAAAATAACGTTTTTAAGCGTTTTAATTTATTTTTCAACACGAACCTGATTAAATTAAGGTTTTAATCATAACAGAATATTTGTGGGATTTAAATATTATCCAGGCGGTCACCAACGTTCGTTTCGCAGTTTTGTCGTAATTAGTTCTTTAGTTCAAATAAACATGTTTTCGCCATACCGAATCCTTCGAAACTTATTTCTAAGTTATGTAAAGGATATTTAGGGTATGTTTAGCTTACGTCACAGTTCCGGAGTGTACGTCGCGTTAAACTGACTGCGTTTATGCACCAGTTTGCGTATAACCTTCCAGAAAGTGATTTAAAGCTTTAAATCGGAGTCGAATCAAATTGTAAAATCATTAAACACAATTGCACACATAATATCACCAAAAACATATAATAACACCAAAGCACATTGTTTTATATATAACTGACATTGTTTTACAGTATGCGACGATCACAGAACACAGTTGTCACAAACCGGACTTATATTTAAAGGGTCAAAATTAATCTTTTGTGTTGTTTTGACCATAGGTGACGATGGACCTAATCCGGATGGCGATCAAGCATCTTGACAAGAACCGAACACGATATTTTGAAGCTTCTGCGATTATTTAATATTTTCAAGTTAATGACTATGTAATTAACACTTAAACACTTGTTCTTTTGTCTTGGGATTCTTAAACTAGTAGTACACTTCCTAGATGTTAACTTGGCTAAAATTTTCCTTATTTTGATATAAAATCCAAGGTTTTTGGTATATTAAGGCCTTGTTTATAATAAAATATTATGAAAACGATTAGAGTGTTACATAGATAATCACCAGGAAACCCTTACAGAAAACCTAAGACAACAATGTGAGTAATCTCCTTTTTGTAAATTGTTTTTACAAAACCTTAAATGTTTTACAATGCAATTAAGCAGTGATTGAGTATTTGTAGTTCTTCAATTACTGCCGGTATGTTGGGGTTTTGTATACAAAATGTGGAATACGTTACCATTGGACAAAGAGTTAGCCAATGTGTAATATGACCCACAAGTCAGGATTGACAATACTGAATGAGTAATTGTGTAGACATAAACATTGTAATCTCTCTCAATACTGTTTAAGGATAAAACTCTTCTTGATTAAACAGGGATTCACTCACCAGTATTTCCCACTGACAAAATATTTTTAAACGCGTTTCAGGTAACAAAATGTGAAAGCCAACTAGAAGCCAGCTGGACAGCACTGAAGGCTTGGAAAAAGTGGATATAAAAGTTACCTAAATAAAAGAAGATGTTTTATTCAATAAATGGGGTTTTTCCCTATGAAAATGTTTGTAATAAAAACATGGGTTTTATCCCAATATGTTTAATATTATAAAAGTGTGGTATTTACTCTGATAAACATTTCCTAACTACGGTCCTGATGAAATTTCCGCTGCCAAATAATAAACAAAAATGATACCACCAAAACTGGTCTCGCGGCCGCCCATTCCCAGGACAGATAGGGGGCGGGGGTTGCGACAGAAGGTGGTATCAGAGCTAAGCCACTGATTCAGCCACAGAAGTGTTCTGCTGACACCAATATATTATTTAAATTGTTAGGAAATTATTTATGGAAATACGTGCATATCTGTATTTTACTGTTATGTGTTATTTGAATATTTGTTAGTTTACAGTATGAGTGATCAAGGATCCTCAGACTCGTATCGTCAGTTGTCTGATTCACATAGGAGTGAAGGTACCTCTTCACAGCCTGCCCTCTCTGGGTATGTAGTTGACTAGGAAGAAGGGATGTTTATCTTTAAGGCTCAGTCTGAAGAGCCATTCCCTCAGAAAAAAAAAGGATGGTTCAGTAAGGGAGCATTCGAGCGTAGGAAAAGAATGCGAAAGTTGCAACAGCAGAGAGTCCTAGCAGCCGCTAAGCGAGAGTCAGATGCCCATACACAGGATATGCTTAATAAGCCAATTTTCATATCCTAGCAACAACAGCTGCCGACCCAAACCTGGAGCAACTAGTAGCCCCACAACCCTTACCTTTATTCCCCACTCAGCCGATGGAGATAGAAAACAACCCCGAAAACCAAGTCCAAATGCATGATTTCAACCCTGAAGAAATACCTAGGATACCAGCCCCTAATCCCTTAGACCCGGATTATGATCCATGGTTCGATGATCATAGGGATTATGTGACGCGCTACCACTTAAACGACGAACCCATGCCGAATTTAGCTGCCTATCCAGGTCTGGACCCTCTAGATCCCTACTATGATAACGATGAATACATTAGGGAGATCTTAGAGAATCTGTATCCTCAAGAGGAGCCCATGCCCCAGTACCCAAACCCAGTACAAGCACCTGCACCCCCAATGAGTGCAGAAAATGTGCACGAGCTCCGAACTTTCGGAGAAGAAATTTTAGAGAATAGTGAGAGGATGAGGCAGGTAGGAGAGCGACTCGTCTGGAAGTACGACGAGCGCCATATGGATTACTGGATGAATCCAGACCAGTGAATGTGATGGTGGAGTTGGTAATAATAATAATAATAATAATAATAATAATAATAATAATAATATGATAATAATAATATAATAATATATATAATATGTATGTATGAATATATATATATATATGTGTGTGTGCGTGTGTGTGTGTAATAATAATAATAATAATATATGTTATAGTATAGACCACTTTGTGGTTAGCGATGCATAGTAGTGTTGTAATTTTTAATTCCAGTCTTAGTGTGTATTTGACGCATACTATAATAGAAAAGAGTAAGTCGCAATGCTCGACGCTTTTGACCAATATGTGTGTTGTGTGATTGTTGCCAAAATTATTAATTATTTTGTGATATTAGTTTGGCAAATGTTTAAAATTCAGATGGACGACGAAGTAAACCAGGAAAACCAGAATAACGATAACTAGAGTAACAATAACTTGGATAACGAGAACCCGAACAACAACAATAATGGAAACCAAGTGGATAACAGTGCCATGCAACATATAGTGGCACAAGGAATAATAGATGCGATGCCATATATTATCAAAACGGTTAAGGAAGCAGAAAATAAAAGTAAACATGATAGTAAACGACCCTCTGAACCTGAAAACAGCGTGAACAATGGACCCGTACTTCAAGTGCCCATTCCCAAAAGAAGAAGAACCTTGCCTTACGGTTGTTCTTATAAAGAATTCTGGTCTTGTAAACCAATGGAATTCTCGGGCAACGAAGGGGCCGTTGCATCTCTACGCTGGATAGAAAAACTGAGGCAGTCTTAAGAATAAGTAAATGTGCTGAAGAGGATAAGATAATGTTTGCTTCCAATATGTTTAAGAATTCAGCACTAGAATGGTGGAACACTATCCTCCAGTCTAGGGGAAGTGATAGAACTTACAATATGGAATGGGAGGAATTTAAAAACATGGTAGAAAGGAAATTTTGCCCTCCCAATGAAAAAGAACAGATAGCAAATAAATTCCTAAATCTTTGGATGACTGGAGTATATAGTAAGGGTTATACTACCTTATTATTTGAATATGCTAGAATAGTACCCACCCTTGCTTTACCTGAACCAGTATTAATCTCCCGTTACATCTGGGGATTAATTGGGGAGATTAGGCATGTAGTCAAGGCAGCTAGACCTCAAACCATAGAAGAAGCCGTAGAACTAGCAAACACCTTGACAAATGAGTTAGTCCGTACACGAGAAGAGGATCAGAGAAGGAACCTAACCCAGAAGCTTACCCAGGAATTCCGTTCTGGAAATTCTAACCATGGGAAAAATATAGGCTCTACCTCTGCACCCTACTGTAAGTATTGCAAAAGGAAGCATTCAGGAAGATGCTCCGTATACTGGAATTTCTGCAAAATGTCGGGACACAAGGAGGAAGATTGCAGGAAGAAGCCTAACAACAGGATATGTTTCAACTGTGGAGAACAAGGTCATATCAAGCCTAACTGTCCAAAACTAGCTCCAGCTAAGAACACCAAGAATACTAAAAATGCTAGAGCATTTGTTCTAACTGCAGAAGAAGCAAAGATGATCCCTGATGTGATCGCCGGTACATTTTTAGTTAATGATGTTTTTGCTAAAGTATTATTTGACTCTGGTGCGAACCAAAGTTTTATTAATACTTCATTTTGCAAACTTCTTAATCAATCATTAACTAAACTCCCACAAGAATGTCTAGTAGAGACAGCAAATGGGGAAACTATTAAGATTTCTGAAATCTTGTAGGGAGCAAGAATAGAAATTTTAAATCGGAAATTTATTGCAAATCTTTACCCAATGAATCTGGCAGGATTTGATGTTGTGTTAGGGATGGATTGATTAATAGCCAATAAAGCCAGTATTTTATGTGATCAAAAGTCAATTCAAGTAAATTCACCAAGGGGTGAAAAGATCACAATTAAAGGAAATAAAACCCTTAGATCCACAAAATTCATCTCTGTGATGAAAACCGCAAGTTATATAAGAAAAGGATCATTAGTGTATTTGATTTCTATAATCACTAACACTAAAGGAAAAGAATTAAAGGATATTCCAGTAGTATCCCAGTTTTCAGATGTATTTCCAGAAGAACTACCAGGGCAACCTCCAGACAGAGAAGTTGAATTCAGAATCCATTTGATACCAGGAACTGCACCAATTGCCAAGGCACCTTACCGTTTGGCACCCGCATAAATGCAGGAATTGAAGAAACAGTTGGATGAATTATTGGAAAAAGGATTCATACAGTCAAGCTCATTACCACGGGGAGCACCGATTTTATTCGTTAAGAAGAAGGACGGATCAATGCGTATGTGCATTGACTACCGTGAATTGAACAAAGTCACGATTAAGAATCGCTATCCATTACCAAGAATCGATGATCTGTTTGATCAATTGCAAGGAGCACGATTTTTCTCTAAAATCGATTTAAGGTCAGGATATCATCAATTAAAGGTACAGGAAAAGGACATTCCTAAGACCGCTTTCAGAATAAGGTATGACCATTATGAATTTACTGTCATGCCATTTGGTTTAACCAATGCCCCAGCTGCATTCATGGACATGATGAACCGAATATGTAAGCCATATTTGGATAAATTCATAATTGTCTTTATAGATGATATTCTTATTTATTCCAAGAGCAAGGAGGAAAATGCAGCGCATCTGCACGCACTTCTAAGTTTATTAAGAAAAGAAAAGCTTTATGCTAAGTTTTCGAAGTGTGAGTTTTGGTTAGAACAGGTACAATTTCTTGGGCATCTAGTTAATCATGAAGGAATTCATGTAGATCCCACCAAGATCGAGTCAATTACTAGGTGGAAAACCCCTGAGTCACCAACCAAAGTTAGAAGTTTCTTAGGATTGGCCGGTTATTACAGAAGATTTATTCAAGATTTTTCTAGAATAGCCATTCCCTTAACTAAGCTAACCTGTAAATCCGTTAAGTTCGAATGGGACCAAAACAAGAAGAAGCCTTTAGAATTCTTAAGCAAAGATTAACCAATGCACCCATACTAGCGTTACCAGAAGGAACTGAAGATTTTGTAATCTATTGTGACGCTTCCAAATTAGGTTATGGATGTGTATTAATGCAACGTCAAAAGGTTATAGCTTACGCCTCTAGACAAGTTAAGAATCATGAAGAGAATTATTCAACTCATGATCTAGAATTAGGAGCTATCATTTTTGCCCTTAAAATTTGGAGACATTACTTATACGGTAGTAAGTTTACCATATTCACCGACTATAAGAGTTTAAGGTATGTTTTTGGGCAAAAAGAATTGAATATGAGACAAAGACGCTGGATGGAGATACTTAGTGATTTTGATTGTGATATCCAGTATCATGCTGGAAAGGCAAACGTAGTAGCTGATGCTTTAAGTCGAAAGTATCACGAAAAGCCAAAAAGAGTACGTTCTCTTAAGTTAAATCTACAAGTAGATTTAAATGAACAGATTAGAAAAGCACAAGAATCAGTAATCAATGATGATACTGAAAAATTAAAAGGAATGATTAAGGAATTAGAACAAGGAACATATGGAATTTGGAGATTCCATAAGAAAAGAATGTGGATACCTAAATTAGGAAACCTACGCCACTGTATATTAGAAGAAGCCCATAAGTCTAAGTATACGATGCATCCTGGAAGTGATAAAATGTATCAGGATTTAAGAACGAATTTTTGGTGGATAGGAATGAAAAAGGATATAGCAGCGTATGTTGCAAAGTGTTTAACCTGTTCACAAGTTAAAGCTGAACATCAGAAACCCTCAAGGATTATTGCAACAGTTAGAAATGCCTGTATGGAAATGGGAATTAATAACAATGGATTTTGTTACCAAATTACCCAAAACAAGAAAAGGTAATGATACAATCTGGGTGATTGTAGACAGGCTAACCAAGTCAACTCATTTCCTACCAATGAAAGAAACTTTCAGTATGGAACAATTAGCTAAATTATATGTAAATGAAATAGTTTCATTACATGGAATTCCTCTATCAATTGTTTCTGTCAGAGATAGTCATTTTACCTCTCATTTTTGGACAAGTTTCCAAAAAGCAATGGGAACCAAGTTGAATCTAAGCACCGCTTATCATACTTAAACGGACGGACAAAGCGAAAGGACAATTCAGACATTGGAAGACATGCTTAGAGCTTGTGTAATCGATTTCGGAGGTAATTGGGACGATCATTTACCATTGATAGAATTTTCTTATAATAACAGTTATCACACAAGTATCAATGCTGCACCATTCGAAGCACTTTATGGTTGAAAGTGCCGAACGCCAGTCTGTTGGATAGAAATTGGAGAAAGGCAACTATCTGGACCTGAGATAGTACAAGAAACAACAGACAAAATCATTTAAGTCAAGGAATGACTGAAAGCAGCACGTGATCGACAAAAGAGTTATGCTGATAACAGACGAAAGCCATTGGAATTTCAGGTCGGAGATAAAGTGTTATTAAAAGTCTCTCCTTGGAAAGGAATGGTAAGATTCATCAAAAGGGGAAAGCTAAGCCCCAGGTATGTTGGACCTTTTGAGATTATTAAAAAAATAGGACCTGTAGCCTATCAGCTACAACTGCCAGAGGAAATGGCAGGAATACATGATGTATTTCATATATCTAATCTCAAGAAGTGTTTAGCTGATGAATCACTTGTAGTACCTCTTAAGGATATAGAGGTAAATGAACAGTTAAAGTTTGTAGAAAGGCCTCTACAAATTGAAGACTGAAAGTTAAGAACATCAAGCATAAGAGATTAGTTCTAGTCAAAGTGAAATGGGACTCCAAAAGAGGACTAGAATACACATGGGAGCTTGAATCAGAAATGCAAAGGAAATATCCACACCTATTCCAGTATATCTCAAGGACGAGCTCTAAAACAAGTTGGGGAGGATATAACAACCCTCCCGAATATTTTCTGACACCCTAATATATTTTAAAATATTCCTATATGTCCTAAAATACACCCCGTATGTGAAAACCGAGCCCAAAATATGATATAACATTAAAAATTAAATAAAAACAAAATTTTTATGTAGCTCGCGGGCCGCGTAGACCCCTTAGGGATCTTACGCGGGGCGCGACAGCCCTGCAACGAGGCGCAGCCCTGAGCCGCCACGTGTCATCATCGTGTCGAACCTAGATGCTGACCCGGACAAGCTAGGCCCTACCTTCAGTATTACGCGGGCCGCGTAAACCTTGGAGAACTCTTACGCGGGCCGCAAGAAACCCGATTTTAGCCCCTAGATAATGGGAGCTCGGGCCTTCAGTTACGATCACTCATTTCTTTTCTTTCTTACGAATTTCTGAAGAAGATAACATAATTTCCGGGCATAATACCCCCTAATTAACGAAGTTCTGCCCCGATGTAAGTCTTATAACCCTGGTTACGTATTAGATACGCTACCCGATTGATCTAGGGTTCTGTAACGGCTGTCGAGGTTCTGCCCGACGTAGTCGTTGGAATGTCGTCTCGGGGAGGGTATTACTAATATAAATAATGGGTTATTTTACTAACATATGTGCATTTGTGTAAATTATAGATAATCACCAGGAAACCCTTATAGAAAACCTAAGACAGCAATGTGAGTAATCTCCTTTTTGTAAATTGTTTTTACAAAACCTTAAATGTTTTACAATGCAATAAAGCAGTGATTGAGTCTTTGTAGTTCTTCAATTACTGTCGGTATGTTGGGGTTTTGTATACAAAATTTGGAATACGTTACCATTGGACAAAGAGTTAGCCAATGTGTAATATAACCCACAAGTCAGGATTGACAGTACTGAATGAGTAATTGTGTAGACATAAACATTGTAATCGCTCTCAATACTGTTTAAGGATAAAACTCTTCTTGATTAAACTGGGATTCACTCACCAGTATTTCCCACTGACAAATTTTTTTTAAACGCGTTTCAGGTAACAAAATGTGAAAGTCAACTAGAAGCCAGCTGGAAAGCACTGAATGCTTGGAAAAAGTGGCTATAAAAGTTACATAAATAAAAGAAGATGTTTTATTCAATAAATGGGGTTTTTCCCTATGAAAATGTTTGTAATAAAAACTTGGGTTTTATCCCAATATGTTTAATATTATAAAAGTGTGGTTTTTGCTCTGATAAACATTTCCTAACTACGGTCCTGATGAAATTTCCGCTGCCAGATAATAAACAAAAATGAAACCACCAAAACTAGTCTCGCGGCCGCCCGTTCCCGGGACAGATAGGGGGCCGGGGTGGCGACATCTGTTTTGATGCCGTTGCACGCCATTCACTCAAAGGAGCATGAGGGAAAGGGTTTTTATAATTTTTATTTCTGGTGTAGCATTTAACTTTGTATAAAGTTGGTTTGCTATCCATCACAAAAATTTCCCTTCCACGGCGAATGTTCCATTCTCGGACGGCAAGGTCCTCCTGTTTAGATTTGAAATACATGCCGAGACGTATCTGTTTTACTTTTGGATTCCATACGTCCATTGGATTATCTTCATAATCTGGACACATGTAATCCCTAAGTTCCTCGTCCTCGTCTGGGTCGTCATGTGTCCCTGGAATGATAGGCCTCGGCTGAGCCAAGGTCAACTCAGTGTGTTGGTTGACTGCAGCCTCGTCGTCAGAAGTGCCATCGTCGGATGGTGGTACCTCTTCACTTTCAGAACTTTCTTCAGTGCTGCAACCTCCCGAATCATCAAAACCGTCGTTATTGTCGTCCCCGACCACAAACTGGGATGACGGACCTACTATGTTATCAACAGGAGGCATGAAGTGGTGTTCTTGAGTTATTTTCCCGTATCCATCGTCATCTTCATCGGAATCTTGGGTGTCAACAACATTACGTTGTGTAATGTCATGTAGAAGGTTTGTGAAACTCATGTGTTAGACAGGATTGACTGCCTCCCACTGAACATAGATCTCGGCAATGAAGTTGCCATCCGATACTTCGGCTAAATAGTTCATCATTTCAACACCATCATCGTTGAAAATTTTTTTTGTCTGAGATATGCCCTGAAACGTGTACCCTAGTAACAATGAAAGGCGCACCGATTATTTCTGTAGTTGAACATGATTACAGATTGAATCCACCAATTGGTCATACGATAATTTATGTCGCATAAGGAAAGAGGTTGTTAGCATGCATTGGTCAAACTGAACAGCCCCATTTACAAAGGAAAACACACCGCCCCAATATAGTCTAACGAGGTATGACCGAAAAGAATCCATGATCTAAGAAAGTGAAATGTTAAGGATGGGTGGGTTGTGTAAGATGGATTTCGTTTAGTATCTATCTGTTTTAAAGAAAGTTAGTGTGGGTTGAGAACCTAATCCAATTGGTATTTATAGTGTTGAGGAACCAGATAGTTGGGGGAGCCCACCATCTTGTGGGTTAATATACATATAATAATTATTTTTAATATTCTAAAAAGTAAAAATGTAAGTTGTCTTAAAACAACTTTAAGTACATATATGGCACCGTTCGTTTCAACTAGTCTGTAATTCGGATTTTATTATTCGTTTGAAGTAGTTCTAATTATTTCGTTTGAACCATCATTGAAATTAAGTTTACACCGGGTTCGCAACAACACAGCAAGTTACAACACAAAATTTAACAAGGTTTTTTATTAGGTAATCCAACAACATTACAACATTACAATAGGATCTATCAAACTCGCAAATTACATAAATGCAGTACTATTTTAATTACATACAGGCAGAAATACAATGTTACTTCACTTCGTACTATTTTAACAAATCATTTCTAATTGCAAGACTGTTTGTCGGGCTTCCAATTAGAACAGAAACGAATTTAAACCCGTCCCGTTTCTTCGTATATCGAGTTTCGATATAAGGTCAGAAGGCCGGTACCGGTTGTTCGACCCATAAAGTGATATGGGACGGGCTTTTCGCAACATCAATGACGATTTTGCAACTTCTATATTGTTTGAGGATTTGCAAAAGCCCGGATAAGCGTGACAGGGAAGGCTGAACAAAAACCGGGCTGATGCAGTAGGAGAGAACAACATTACAATAGGATCTAAATCTCCAACCAAAAACGGGGGTGATGATGACTGTTCGACAGGCTCATGCCCCCACCAGAAGTTGCAGAATAATTACTGGAGGAGGTGGTAGATGAGAATAAACCGCCCAACAACCTGAGCGGGTGAATCTTCCACAAGACTCAATAGCAGCCGGTAGAAGCATCCACAGCAGCAGTCGAGTCATTATCCTCGTACACCTTACGGGAGGAGATGGTAGATGAGAATGATCGTTCTCCTCCACACAAGATCTTCCCACTTGGTATACGAAATTAAAACTGAGAAAAACATTATGATGAATGAGGTCCCGAATGATCCAAGAGCATCATACATTGACCAAATTTTCGTATCGCCAGAAATATCAAGCCCCGAACATCTTTTATAAAGAACATCATACCGACACAATTGCAAGATCAACATTATATTATTTTAACAGACTCATTATGTTACAGAAGAATTCTTGTGCATCAATCAGTTTGTATTATATTTGGGTTATAAGTCCAACATGCATACTGAACAACGTTGGTTATGTTTTAACTTGCAAAATCAAACAGCAATCTTCAATTACAATTCAGAACCATTTAGCGACCTTTTAATAAAATTGCAGTATCAAACATCAACCTTATTTAAGATTGTTGTACCATTTAGAGACCTTTTACAACATTGCAGAAAGAAACAACGATCTTCTTTAAGTTAGCTGTTTGAAACAGCGATCTCTTATAACATGGCAGTACCATTCAGCGATCTTCAGGAACATAGTTGTTTGAAACAACGACTTTATTAAGGTATTTGTTTAAAATAGCGATCTTCAGGAACATAGTTGTTTAATATAGTGATCTTCTTCTAGGTTGCAGCTTTTGGACATAAACTTCATGGAAGGTCGCTTTTTGATATGGCTACTTACCTAGATTTGAAAAGAAAATTGTTGACCACCTAGAAGCACTCTTTTGCAGCTCAAATCACCTACTTCTGCAAAAAATTCAAATTTACGTGATTGAGATTTCCATTTTTTGTGATGAATGAACCTCATATTCATTCCTTTGTTTCGAATTCGGGAACTATCGAAGATTTCTATATGAAGAACCAATGACAAAATATATATACGCACAACCACATTCTCTCACAGCCCTACTCACAGCCACTCTCGATACCTCTCTCACCCTCACGGTTGCGATATCACACCACCATAACCAACTTCAGTATAACCCACACACAATTCGTGTGTTCGACATTCTTAAAACACCACCCAAACAATCACTCTCCTTCATTTAATCCGCAACCTCTGTCCAAACCAAAGGCATCTTGTCGCCGTAGTCGAAGATCCCAAACAGTTAGCAAACCACCGGAGTTGAACCGCAACCGCCGGAACTCAAGGACGTCAACGGAGCATTCGTCCGAGTTTACGTCAGACCAAGTCGTCGTCGGTATACCTTTCTTTATCAAACTAGTTTTCTTGTCAATATTTGTTTGAAATCATGCTTGGTCGATGTTATTACCCGTTCAACCAAAGAATTTTTTTGCAAAAATAAGTGATTTAGAGAAAAAAAAAGAGTGTGTTTAGGTGATCTGTGATTTTTGTTGCAACTCTAGGTATGTGGCCACAGAAACAGTGACCTTCCATGCATATTCTGTCAAAATTCTGCAAAAGCTGCAAGGTTATACAAGATTGCTGTTTGAAAAAGCAATGTTATAGAAGATAGCTGTTTGAAACAGCAATGTTATAGAAGATAGCTGTTTGAAATAGCAACCTTAAGAAGGTCGCTGTTTGAAACCACCAACTGATACACGATTGTTGTTTGAAAGAGAAATTTTAAACAAGATTGCTGTTTGAAAGAGAAATGTTAAACAAGATTGTTGTTTGAAAGAGAAATGTTAAAAAAGATTGATGTTTCATCTTGCATTCTTATATAAAATCGCTTTTTCATAGAAATATGTAATTGAAGATTGCTATTTGATTTAGCTAACTTAAAATATTACCATAAACGTTGTTCAGTATGCATGTTGGTCTTATAACCCAAATTATCAAACTGATGGATGCACAAGAAGTCTTCTGTAACACAATGATGTTAAAATAATATAATGTTGAAAATAATATAATGTTCGGGGCTTCTTATGCATCCTTTATAAAGAAGATCTGGTGTTACAGAAGATCTGGTGGAGCCCCGAACATCTTTTATATTATTTTCAAGATCATCATTATATTATTTTCAACATTATATAATTTTAACATCATTGTGTTACACTTAAAATATTATCTTGCAAGATCATCATTATATTATTTCAACATTATATTATTTTAACATCATTGTGTTACAGAAGATGTGGAGCCCCGAACATCTTTTATAAAGAACATCATACCGACACAATTGCAAGATCATCATTATATTATTTTCAACATTATATTATTTTAACATCATTGTGTTACAGAAGACTTCTTGTGCATCCATCAGTTTGTTAATTTGGGTTATAAGACCAACATGCATACTGAACAACGTATATAGTAATATTTTAAGTTAGCTAAATCAAATAGCAATTTTCAATTACATATTTCTATGAAAAAACCGATTTTATATAAGAATGCAAGATGAAACAGCAATCTTGTTTAACATTTCTCTTTCAAACAACAATCTTGTTTAACATTTCTCTTTCAAACAGCAATCTTGTTTAAAATTTCTCTTTCAAACAGCAATCTTGTATGAGTTGGTAGTTTCAAACAGCGACCTTCTTAAGATTGTTGTTTCAAACAGCTATCTTCTATAACATTGCTGTTTCAAACAGCTATCTTCTATAACATTGCTTTTTCAAACAACAATCTTGTATAACCTTGCAGCTTTTGCAGAATTTTGACAGAATATGCATGGAAGGTCGCTGTTTCATATGGCCACATACCTAGAGTTGCAACAAAAATCACAGATCACCTAAACACACTCTTTTTTTCTCTAAATCACTTATTTTTGCAAAAAATTCTCCACCAAACTGAGCCAATAAAGAAAAATATATATACATATTCTATTTCTGTCGAAATGTTTTTAATGAAGATGATGACTGTCATCGATAACTTTACAAACAAAACAAAAGAACATGATTCATAAATGGATGTTGTAGCATAGTAGATTGAGAGGGAATGTTTAATGAGAGGACACAGATTCCATACCTGTTGTCCTCGTCCTTTTTTTTTCGTTTTCCTACCATGAGATAAACCCAACAATGCCAATTTTTTTATTGTTTTGAGTTTTGACTGAAAGCCACCAAATTCTTTTGTCTACTTTTCGATTCATAACATTATTTTAACACTTTAAAACCTTTTCAAGAATATATTAGATTAACTTGACATGTTTCATTTATTTTCAAAAATATTAGATTATTCATTAACTACTTACTATAACGAAACCCTTATCAATATTCATTTTATAGTTTTCGACATGTAATCTTTTGGTGAAAATCCATTTTTTTTCTTTTATTTAAAATCCTTAAATTCAAATATAGTTAACAATTTTTTTTCCTCTTTAAACTACACTTATTCATCTATTAAATAAATTAACCAAATTTCGTTACAATCTTTTGTTATATATTAACGTGTCATATTTAGATAAAAATACCATATCTAAAGAATTAATTATTTAACTTATCAATAATTAGAACATTTACATTTTTCATATGTAGGGTAACCGCTCTTATTCGTTCTTTTGGAATTCTTAAACTTTTACTCGTGCGTTATTTTACAAGGAATCACAAATGCAACCACTGTGAGTATATCTTACTTCTTCCCCTTTTTGTCACTTTAACTTTTTAGGGTGTATCATGTGTCACATGTTCATAAGTGTTTCATATTATTTTCCCAACATGCAAACTTAAATGTCATGTGTTCATGATTGGTATCGCATTGTTTCGCTATCTGTTTCACATACATGTATTACGTGTTTACTGTTTTGTGTCGCGGTTTCTCTGTTTCGCGTGGATCCACCACCGGTTGACCGGTTCTCCCACGGCCATGGGACGAACTCGGTATCACCACAATGTTTCGCAGTTACGCTTTTCACCTCTCGGGGCTTGAATCGCATCATCTGTTTCATTGATTATGTTTCATTATGTCTTGTAACATTACGTGTTGATGTGGATTGATTGATGAATTATTTATTGATGTCACTATTACATTTAATATTGCATGTTACATAATTTTTATTAAATAAAATCAACTAATCTATTAAGGTTAAATAAAAACAAATAAAGATCTACTCGCCAACTTTTGTTGACCCCAAAACCATTTTTACACATGATACAGGTGAACAGGTACGAAGTGAAGATTGGACATAGGATGGGCCTTAATTAACAAGAAACGGATTAGTGTAGTTCATTTATTATGAACAATGTCTTGTGTTTGAAATTGTGTATTTGAATTAATTGTTTCGTCAAATATTTGTTATGAATTAATGATTATTTAAAACACGCAATAGTAAGTCATAAGCTCTCGAGTCAACCCAGTCGTGCCCCGATCACCTATTTCTGCTGCGGGTCGAGGTGTGACAGATGACGCGTTATCAAATCAACGAGTGATGAGAAGGAGTGGCGGTGGTGTATCACTTGCTATAACGAGTGATGAGAGGTTTATAACGGACCACCCCTACCCTTTATAGTGAAAGGTGAATAAAAAGTGTGTTAGCCAGGTGGAAAAGAGGGGATTTCACATTCCACTCAACTTAGGGTGTGTCTTGTGGTGCATGTGAAATGTGAAAGTGGTAATAAGTTAAGGATTTATAAATTAATTGATTAATAATTAAATAAACAAAAAACACAACTCTCGCCCCATGCCTGCAATGGCCTTTACGCTAGTGCCTGGCGCCTAAGTTTTACGCCTCTACGTAATGGTCTACGAGCACTAATATTGCTGATGCAGCAGGGGTGACACTCAGAACACGTATATAGCCTTATATGCATTTTATTGTTAAAAAACTAAAAAAAAAACTTCTATGCATAATAAAATGATAATTGTGCTAGGTTTGTTATGATATATTGGTTTTTTTTAATGTTAACCTTTATTAAAACCCCTAGCCAAAAGCTAGAACCAAATATACAAGCAAATCTATATCATCGATGACTACATACTAAATATAGAAATTAAAATTACACCATTGAACCCAATCCATGAATGTTATTTTGGAACGGTTTTTAACCCATAAGATATATTGGTTTGTTGGTTACTAAACGCGGAACAGGGGAGTAAAGCACTTTGATTTGGGAAAAATCAGAAATGGAGATCAATCTACGACTTTGGGACAGGGGCGTACCCACCCTAAGCCCAGGGTGGGCGGGCGCACCCTATGAAAAAATATTTTTTAGTGTTATTTTTCGCTGGAAATCCCGACCGCACCCTTTGGAATTTTTCACCCACACCCCATGAAAATTTTCAACCGCCCCACTTAGAAAAAAAATAATTATTAACCACTTATTCACTTAATTATTTAATCCAATCAAAGCCCAATCTGCAATCAATTTTTATTAACACAAGCTCAAACTCAACCTAAAGAAATTTGAACTAAATAAAATAACCTAAACCCATCCACCCATTCTATTTCCAAATCCCGCCCCAAAAAAAACTCTCAGCGACTTCACGCCACTGCTCACGACCTGGTGGCTTTTTTTACCGGAAAAACCAAAATTCCGGTTGGACCGATCCATATTAGGTCAGAATTCCAATATAGAACTAGTATGGTTTATTTATTTATTTTGTTTTATGTGATGATTAGGATAAAATATAGATGTGTAAGGGTTTAATATTTTTATATTTTTTGTTGTTCTAGACTTGTAGTTAAATGATTTTGTTGTTTTATTTATAGCTTTGTTTATTTAAATGATTAGTTACAAGTAATCAACATTTAATATTAGGGCTTGAATGTTTAAAAATATAATTGAAAGTTATGGGCTATGGTTGAACATGATTGTTTATTTTGTTTAAGTGTTTAGTGTTGTTTTATGAACTTATGGAGCAAATTATATGTGTTAGGAACAATGAGTATGAATGTAATGAACTTATGGCGTGTTTAGTATCTTTAGATGGTATTTTGGATATATTTAAAAAAAACTGTAGGGCACAATTTTAAATACACTTGTAATTTGTAATGACGTTTGACGTTTTTTGATGATTTATAAATTTTAGTTTGATGTTCTTTTGTCTTACATGATCCGACCCGACCCGCTATGAACCGATATTTTTATACAGATAGGGGCCTAAAATCTTTGAAAATATTCCACACCCCCAGGAAAAAATTCATGGGTCCACCACTGCTTCGGGAATGGAAGAGCGAGTAGATCGATCAGCTATGGCCATTCCTTTTCATGTTTATGTATATTAATATAAATTTTCTTAAATCTTATTCAACAACATTATTGCTACGGATTGATTGCACCGATAAGATCTGCATCACTTGTATATTAGTTGTATCTAAATCTAAATTGAGTGTATGTTTACGATCTATCTTTTGGAATCTCTAAATAATTATTAATTTTTATATCGTTTGTTCTTGATTTAAATCTTTGTGCACTTTAAGTTGTTCCAAGTAAGAATATGTTGGCACTAATATATAAGGCTTAACTGTTGATACATGTACTTAATTGATTAATATATTACATCTTTTTAAGATGAGTCGTCTCCAAAAACTCTCAAATTGTGGTAAGAAGAAATGAATAAATTGAACTTCCTGATGGAGCCAAGTCTTGAACTTGAAACCTTTACATTACCTTGAGGTGGTTTTTTCCACTCCACCACCAAAAAAAGGCCATACGAGTCGTATGGCTTTGTCGATGGTCACATCAGTCATTTCATTTTCAGTCAAATATCATATCGGTTGTACGTATGATTTAGCTCCCGACCGACTTGTATGACCATTTTTCGTCATGTCATACGACCCATGTGACTATCATACAACACGTTTGAACACTTTTCACCCCTATTATATGGCACGTCAGTGGTGTCTGAATAGTGTGCCAGTGGTGTTTGTATAGCGCCACCCTTGACTTATTTGCCATTAATATTCTATACAACAACCATCTATCATTGACATGCCCTTCTAAATCATCTTATGTTGTTAGGTTGCACAACGCTTTGTTTCTAACACTAAATCTTTTATTTTTTTTTACGTGAAATACTTTCCGTTTTATTATTTAAGTAGGAAATTACATAATAGCGGTAGGTAAACGGGCAACAAGTTGCACCGCAACCTCCTTTTGAATTGCAAAACCAATCCAGCTGAAAACAAAGCTTTGGTTCTTCGGCGTCGAGAAATTGTTGTGCACGACTCTCTACACTCTCTATGTTTGCGAGTTTGTTCATTCTTATTTGTGATGGCCTCTCATACATCACCATTGAGGTACTTTACGGCTTTCAAAGTATTAAATGATGATGTGTTACCGTAGATATGTGGTCAGGGTACAAGATGTCATGTATAGGTGATATATCCAACCTTAGTGTTTCGACTTGGAAAAGGTTAATGACGTCAAGAATCATTATGCTCTGACTAGGCTAGTGTTGTCTTGAGTTGTTATTTGTTGGTATTGTCGAATCCCCAAATCCCTGATGACGTTCAAAGGGTCTTTGCTGACGTTGTAATGCCTCAGCCTTTGTCCTTTACAAAAAAAAGCAAACCGTTAGCCTCATTACGGAGGGCCCCGCGGGTTGGGGGGGTGGGGGGATCCGTGACCAAGCTTCGGCGTGAGAGTAAGTAAACTTGCCGGAATCAAATGAGAAGCCTATTCCGACGAGAATGACCGCCGGAATATTCTCTGTGGTGTGGATACAGATAAAGTGGTGATTATGTCGGAATTTAATAAGGGAGCATTAAGTGAGAGTTACCTTGTTTCCTGGACGGATGTTTACCTTCCTTATATAAAGGAGATTGCTTATCTCCCTTGAAAATGGTACCGAGACAATCTAACGGCATCTGGTTGCCTTTGGGGGACTCAGACACGTGTCTGAGCCCCAACGGAAAGATCACTGGTTTCATTAAATGAAGCCAGCTTGATAGTACTATGCTTCCGGCGATTTCCTACCTCTTATCAATCAAGCATTTAATGCTTCTGCAACTACTTTGGATCCTTTCTTCTATTTTTCCCGCCCATTTTATAAATGCAAGACCCTTATAAAAAAGAAACACTGACTTTGGGCTTTGGTGATTGCGCCCAGACTGTTAGAGCCCAAGACGGGTCATGTTGGGCTAACAACCGGCCCGTCGTCAGGTATTATGAAGAAGGTGTCCCATAATTTAAGTTCGTTAGAGATATTTTGATAACATCTAGAGTTGTCATAGTCTGAATGTTCAGAGTTGTACCTTTAATGTGCTCAATGGAGCTATGAAATACCCCTAAACCCAGGGGTCTCATACGTGGATTTACTCTTTGACAAATAGTTTAAAATAGGGGTGAGCAAATTAACCACCATAACTGATAACCAAACCATAACCGACATAACCGAATCACTAATAACCGATAACCTATATAACCAATGGTTATGGTTATGAAACTTTGTATAACCGCTCAATCGGTTATGGTTATGGTTATGAAGCTTTGGTTAACCGAATATAACCAAAACCGAACCGAAGTTGTGAAGTTAACTTTATTTAATAGATTTGTGTTTTACAAAACCATATAGAGGGTTTTTACTAAGATAAAAGTATGTTAGTAACAAAATGATCTTGATGTCGATATCATTTATTTTGATAAAGAACTAAGGTGTTATGGCCATAATTGTTTTTGTTTGAGAATTACCTTATTAAAAAGAACTCTAAATCGGTAGTTTAACCAAAAGTTTAGTCTTCGTTATAATATACAATATGCTCAAACTAAGTTCAAATCGTGCACAACCCTATTTATTTCAAACCTTTCTTGGTTACTTAACCGAAATTAACCAAAACCGAACCATAACCGACTTCATAACCGATTAACCATAACTGAAGTTTGGTTATGGTTATGGTTACCAAAACTCCATAACCGAACTAGCGGTTATGGTTATGGTTAATATTAAAAACCGACCCAAACCGACCTATGCACACCCCTAGTTTAAAATAAAAACATTTCATTACACTTCGCAGCGGAAAACATAGTTCTCTACAATCCAAATAAATTAAAACATTTGTCTTAAAATTCATAAGCATAGAAAAACATGATGTTAGCTGTCGAGGAGTCTCTGTCGCTAGCCAGTCTTCTCTCTTTGACAATCAACCTGATGTGCATACTAAACGTCAATTAAGGAGTGAGTTCTAGTTTATCCTGGCAATAATAAAGGGGTATTCTGTCTTTCTTGTTAACTTAAAGGGAATTCGGTCTTTTTCACTTTATGTATGTCACACCCCAACCGATGGCGGAAACATCGGGGCATGGCACTGAGCGAAACAGACTGTCCATGAGTATTCATAACAACTATTCATTACCAGATAATTAAACGTCATGTCCCATACCACAACATATCCAAATAAAAACATTTATTACAAATAATTGTCTGATAAACAAATACTGCTCCGATGACTCAGATTTAAGCGTGACAAAACTAGACCCCTAGCTTGATTCACCAAAGCACAGTCATTCCTAGCATCTTAAGCACTTGTCACATACGTTGAAATAAAGTCAATACACATAGTGTAAAGGTGAGCATACAAGTTTAATATAGCATTATAGAGTTCGAAATAGTTTACGCATAACCAGCATGAATCATGTATAATGCGAAGCTAGTAAGTTATTGTAACAACTCTTGCCAAAATTATTATTTCTTATTTTAATAGTGTCCATTAGGAAACCTTAATTGAGACCCCCAAGTAGTAGGGCATGACCCTTAATTTCTAAAACAATCAAAACTAGGATCAGGAACCCCTAAAACTCGAGGGGGGGGGGGTATCCCCTAAATGATAACTATCCTTAAAAACGGATGTAAATCAAGAATTTTCGAGATTTTTGACTCACCTAGGCTATGTGGGACACGAGGCTACCCTAGCCTAAATTGATCTCCCCCGCGACACGCGCCAGGGACCATGGCAGCCGGCGCGACACGCGGGAGGGACCAAAATCCAGTATAAGATGCAGGGGTTTGGCACTTGCATGGTTTGATCATTTCTACGAAAAATTTCATTACGTACACACTGTTTCGTTCAAAATAGTCACAATATCGAATCTCTGCTGCGACAACAGGGTAATAACTCGATCACTGCTACGATACAATGTCCGATTGATTGAAACCGATCCGATGGATGTTTAATGCTGCCCGAACTCGGGCTATACTTTGTTATTCGTCGTGAGGGTTTTGGTTTCGTGAGCTTATCATAAATGTTGTATTAAGTTACTAACCTAGTTTCGTGTGCATTGTTATTTAACTAGGTTACCAAACTTAATCAGTAGACAAAACTCTGTCCAACTAAACTTGCAATGTGAGTCGTTCTCTTTTAAGCAAAAGGGTTTTACAAAAACTAAATGTTTTCCAATTATATGTTACAGGGATTAAGTCTTTGTTATCTTAAATTACTGGCAGTAAGTGGGGTATTGTGCGCATTACTGCTATTCTCACTTTTAGGTGAACGAACCTAAACAGTGATAATCATCACTATTGGGTGAAAGGACCCAATGGTGATATGACCATAGTCACAAATGACGTGACACTAGACCAGATAATTGTAAGATAGGGGCAATTGTAATCGCTCTTAATACTATAATCTATAACAATGTGTCGTTTTATGCAAATCGAATGACTCGCCAGTATTTTCCCGCTGATAAAAATATTTTTAAACATGTTTCAGGTGATTTACTGTGAACCAGGAAAAGTACCACATAGCACTACCAGCTTGGATAAAGTGGCTCAGTCAATAACTAAATAAACATGTTTTTATAAACAGGGATTTTTCCCGTGAAATTCCTTTATTATAAATTACGGGGTTCGTCCCAAAGTGTGAAATAAAATAATCAAGTAGTTGTCAATTAAACGATCCTGTTAAAATTTCCGCTGCCAATTAACACACCAATACCACGGGTTTCTGTCTCGCGGCCTCTGAACCAGGTATAACCGGGTCGGGGGTCGTGACAGAAAAAGGTGGTATCAGAGCCACTGATCTAAGCCAATTAAGTATTTAGAAATACTTAATTTTCCAAATTTCCATTCTGTGATTTTGTGAAAATTTAATTTAAAATAAATAAAATTTTAACTTGAATTTTGTGTGTTTTTCCATGTGTGCTAATAGCATGAATAAACTGTCGGAGGCACTCCAAAACTTTACTATCCATACCACCGATATGGATACAACTGGGACCCTATCCGGCTATCAAGCAGATACTGAGGAACCAATAATGTTCCAGGCCCAGCCGCAGGAGAAACCAAAGCCAGAAAAGAGGAGGATAATCTTGGACTGGAAACGCAGACGTGGGAAGAAGCCAGCTGCCCAGAAGGTGAAAAAGACTGAGGATCCGAAGGACAAAGGGAAAGGAAAGGAGATAGGGGAAAGCTCTGGTCAGACCCAGGAGATGCCACCTTGGGAAGAGCTTGATCGAAAACTTACAAATTGTGACCTCATCGGACCTGCCGATGAAGACCTTTTCAATTTCCCTGCCCAATCACAACTTCCAATTAATTTCGAACCTGCTATTCCAGACCCCATTGTCAACCCCCAACTTGTTACAGGCCAGCTGGAAGAATGGTGGACGAGCGACTGGCATTTTCAGAACTTCATGAATAACCCTAATGTCTATTTTCCCCAGTTTGATCCTGAACCTACACCATTCCCACCTATGAGTGCTGAAAATGTGGCCTAATTACGCCGCTATGGCGAGGAACTGGTGGATGCAGGAAACCAGATTCGAGAAGTGGGGGGAAACATCCCGTGGAAGTACGACGAGAGGGAGCGTCGTTTCTGAGGGGCCAGCTGACTGAGGTGGAATGTTTTGTGTAATAATAATAATATAAAAAAAATATAATAATAATAATAATATAATATTGCATAATACTAACTAAAAAATAAAACTTTTTGTAAAATAGATGGTTTGTAGTGACGCATAATATTATAAAAATATATAAATGTCGCAAAGATCGACGATTTTGGCTATACGTGTTGTCATGATTCTGATTTGTTGTGTTTGGTTGCTATCCATTTTGTGACAATAATTTGCATATATTGTTAATCATTCAGATGGAAAACGTGGAAAACCAACCGATTAATGAAGTTAATCAATCTGAACAACACAATGGGGATCATTTTCTTAATAGACAAGATATAGAAAATATCGTTGCTTAGGGAATAGCCAATGCTATCCCGACAATTGTTGCTGCCGTTAAAGGTCATGTTGAACCTTCTCAAGCCAACCATAGTAAACGCACTCGTGATGATAATTTCAGTAACAGTGTAAATGGATGCGGCAATAATGATAATAATGTGGTTCAAGCCCCAATACTTAAGAAAATGAAAGTTGTAACACCTGGTTGCACTTATAAGGAATTTCTCACCTGTAAGCCAATCGAATTTGCAGGCAATGAAGGAGCGACTGCCGCACTGCGTTGGTTGGAAAAGACCGAAGCAGTAATTAAAACCAGTAAGTGCGCAGAAGAAGACACGGTTATGTATGCATCCCACCTTTTCAAGGAAGAGGCGTTAGAATGGTGGAACACGGTGTTGCAAGCCAAGGGAAGTGACGTGGCTTATGCCATGAGTTGGGAATAATTTAAGGGATTGATAGAAAGGAAATTTTGTCCCGACTATGAAAAGGAACAAATGACGAATAAGTTCCTGAACCACCGGATTGTGGATGTTGATTGTCGAGGGTATACTTCGAAATTCTTCGAGTATGCCAGAATTGTACCAACTTTGGCTTCGCCAGAACCGGTACTTATTTCTCGCTATATTTGGGGTTTAATTAGTGAGATCCATGATATCATCAAAGCTGCGAGACCCCAGACAATTGACGACGCGGTTGAACTGGCCAACACATTGACCGACGGATTGGTGCGTACAAGAGAAGAGAACAGAAAAAAGGAATTGGCCCAAAAGATTACTCAGGGCTTTCGTGGGGGTAATAATAGTAGTAATTTTAAGAAAAAGGGAACCGGGCAATCCTCCATCGTTCCATTTTGCAGTACCTGTAAAAGAAAGCATTTTAGAAAATGTAAAGGGTATTGCAATTTCTGCAATATACCGGGGCATTAAGAAGAAGAATGCAGGAGGAAGAAATCAACAATTTGCTTCAACTGTGGAGAAGCTGGACATTTTAGACCAGAATGCCCTAAACCGGTCAAGCCAGCTGACAACAAGGCCAAGCCTGCAGAAGGAACTACTAAAAAGAATGCAATAGCCTTCCAGCTGACTACACAAGAAGCAGATCTGATTCTGGATGTGATAGCTGGTACGTTTCTGGTACACGATGTTTATGCAAAAGTATTATTTGACTCTGGTGCAAACCAAAGTTTTATAAATACTTCATTTTTCCAAGCTCTTAGACAACCTTTAACCAAACTTAGGAAGATTTATACGGTAGAAACAGCAGATGGTAATTCTGTTAAAATAGATAAGGTTTTCCAAGAAGGAAACATAGAACTCTCAGGCCGTAAATTTTCTGCAAACCTGCTACCTATGAATTTAGCTGGATTCGATGTCGTGCTAGGAATGGATTGGTTAGTAGCCAACCATGCTCGAATCCTTTGTGATAAGAATTCTATAGAAATTCATACACCCGCAGGGGAAGTAATTACGATTACAGGAGCCAAGCCACGTAAACCAATGAAGTTCATTTCAGTAATGAAAGTTGTTAGTTACGAACGAAAACAAGGAATAGTGTATATGATCTCGGTAATCATTAACACTAAAGGTAAAGAACTTAAGGAAATCCCAGTAGTATCAGAATACCCAGATGTATTCCCAGAAGAGCTACCAGGATTACCACCCAATAGGGAGGTAGAATTTAGAATTCATCTAATTCCCGGAACTGTACCAATAGCTAAAGCACCTTATCGGTTAGCACCCACCGAGATGTTAGAATTAAAGAAGAAGTTAGATGAATTACTAACCAAAGGTTTCATACAACCTAGTTCATCTCTGTGGGGAGCACCTGTGTTGTTTGTAAAGAAGAAGGATGGTTCGATGCGGATGTGTATCGATTATAAGGAACTAAATAAGGTTACAATTAAGAATCGATAACCATTACCTAGGATTGATGATCTTTTTGATCAACTTCAAGGAGCTAGATACTTCTCTAAGATAGACTTGCGCTCTGGATATCATCAGTTGAAGGTACAAGAAGAAGACATACCTAAAACTGCCTTCAGAACTAGGTATGGTCACTACGAGTTTACAGTTATGCCATTCGGATTAACAAATGCTCCCGCGGCATTTATGGACATGATGAATAGGATCTGTAAACCGTATTTGGATAATTTCATTATTGTCTTCATCGATGATATACTTATTTATTCTAGAAGCCAGGACGAGCATTGTAAACACTTGCATATACTCTTAGCTCTATTAAGAAAAGAAAAGCTTTACGCTAAATTCTCGAAGTGTGAATTTTGGCTACAAGAGGTACAATTTTTAGGTCACATGGTAAATCATGAAGGTATTCATGTAGATCCTTCTAAGATAAAAGCGGTCACAAATTGGAAAGTTCCGCAATCAACAATCGAAATTAGGAGTTTTCTAGGGTTAGCTGGATACTATAGGCGCTTCATCAAAGACTTTTCTAAGATAGCTGTTCCATTAACTAAGCTAACCTGTAAAACAGTTAAGTTTGAATAGGGACCTAAGCAAGAAGAGGCCTTTAAGATTTTAAAGCAAAGATTAACAAACGCCCCAATTCTAGCCTTACCGGACGGAACATAAAATTTTGAAGTCTACTGTGATGCTTCTAAGTTAGGATTAGGATGTGTGCTAATGCAACGTAAAAAGGTAATTGCATATGCATCAAGACAATTGAAGAAGCACGAGGAAAATTATACGACTCATGACTTAGAATTAGGAGCGATAATTTTTGCCCTTAAAATTTGGAGACATTATCTGTATGGAAGTAAGTTTACTCTCTACACAGATCATAAGAGTTTAAGGTACATATTTGGGAAAAAAGAACTAAACATGAGGCAAAGAAGATGGATGGAAATTTTAAGCGACTACGACTGTGATATTCAATATCACGAAGGAAAGGCAAATGTAGTAGCAGATGCCCTAAGTCGTATGTATCATGAAAAGCAAAGGCGAGTTCGTGCTCTTAGATTAAATCTCCAATTAGATTTAATAGAACAACTGAAGAACGTTCAAGAAACAGCAATCAAGGACAATGCTGAAGGAATGAAAGGACGAATAAAGGAATTAGATCAAAGGACTAATGGAATTTGGAGATTCCATAAGAAAAGGATTTGGGTACCTAGCCAATGAGATTTAAGAGGTAAGATTCTAGAAGAAACCCATCAATCTAGGTATACAATGCACCCTGGTAATAATAAGATGTACCAAGATTTAAGAAATAACTTCTGGTGGATAGGAAAGAAAAAGGATATAGCTAAATACGTTTCCAAGTGTCTAACTTGTTCACAAGTAAAGGCAGAACACCAGAAACCTTCAGGACTACTTCAACCATTAGAAATGCCTATATGGAAATGGGAACTAATAACAATGGACTTTGTTACTAAGTCACCCAAAACTAGGAAAGGTAACGATGCAATCTGGGTGATTGTAGATCGATTAACCAAATCAGCTCATTTCTTGCCAATGAAGGAAACTTTTAGTATGGAAAGATTGACTAAGTTGTACGTAGACGAGGTAGTATCTTTACATGGAGTTCCACTCTCCATTGTGTCAGATAGGGATAGTCGCTTTACTTCGCATTTTTTGACAAGTTTCCAAGAAGCAATGGGGACACGATTAAATTTAAGTACTGCCTACCATCCCCAAACAGATGGACAGAGTGAAAGGACGATTCAAACCCTGGAAGACATGCTCAGGGCATGTGTAATCGATTTCGGTGGAAACTGGGATGATCATTTACCACTAATAGAATTCTCATATAACAATAGTTACCACACCAGGATTAATGCTGCCCCGTTCGAAGCACTATATGGACGAAAGTGTAGAACTCCAGTATGCTGGGCAGAAATAGGAGAAAGTCAATTATCAGGTCCCGAGATTGTACAGGAAACCACCAACAAGATAACCCAAATCAAGGAAAGACTGAAAACGGCTAGAGATCGCCGAAAGAGTTATGCAGATAATCGACGTAAGCCGTTAGACTTTCAAGTTGGAGATAAGTTACTATTAAAAGGTTCTCCTTGGAAAGGGATAGTTCGATTTGGCAAAAAAGGAAAGTTAAGTCCAAGGTACATAGGACCATTCACCATTACCCAACGAGTAGGACCAGTTGGCTATTGCTTACAACTACCCGAAGAATTAGCCGGGGTACATGATGTGTTTCATGTATCCAATCTTAAGAAATGTTTATCGGAGGAGTCTCTGGTAGTACCTCTTCAAGATATAGAGGTAAATGAAAAGTTAAAATTTGTTGAAAAACCGCTCCAAATAGAAGACAGAAAGGTCAAATTCCTCAAACACAAGAGACTGGTGCTGGTCAAGGTAAAGTGGGATTCGAAGAGAGGATCTGAGTACACTTGGGAACTGGAATCAGAAATGAAGCGAAAGTACACTTACTTATTCCAGAAAATCTCGAGGACGAGATTTTAAACAAGGTGGGGAGGATGTAACAACTCTTGCCAAAATTATTATTTCTTATTTTAATAGTGTCCATTAGGAAACCCTAATTGAGACCCCCAAGTAGTAGGGCATGACCCTTAATTTCTAAAACAATCAAAACTAGGATCAGGACCCCCTAAAACTCTAGGGGGGTATCACCTAATTGATAATTATCCTTAAAAACAGATGTAAATCAAGAATTTTCGAGATTTTTGACTCACCTGGGCTATGTGGGACACGAGACTACCCTAGCCTAAATTGATGTCCCCCGCGACACGCGCCAGGGACCATGGCAGCCGGCACGACACGCGGGAGGGACCAAAATCCAGTATAAGATGCAGGGGTTTGGCACTTGCATGGTTTGATCATTTCGATGAAAAATTTCATTATGTACACATTGTTTCGTTCAAAATAGTCACAATATCGAATCTCTGCTGCGACAACAGGGTAATAACTCGATCAATGTTTGATCGATTGAAACCGATCCGATGGATGTTTAAGTGCTGCCCGAACTCGGGCTATACTTTGTCATTCGTCGTGAGGGTTTTGATTTCGTGAGATTATATATTAAATGTTGTATTAATTTACTAACCTAGTTTCGTGTGCATTGTTATTTAACTAGGTTACCAAGCTTAATTAGTAGACAAAACTCTGTCCAACTAAACTTGCAATGTGAGTCATTCTCTTTTGGAAAAAATGTTTTACAAAAACTAAATGTTTTCCAGTTATATGTTACAGGGATTAAGTCTTAGTTATCTTAAATTACTGGCAATAAGTGGGGTATTGTGCACATTACTGTTATTCTCACTTTTAGGTGAACGGACCTAAACAGTGATAATCATCACTATTGGGTGAAAGGACCCAATGGTGATATGACCATAGTCACAAATGACGTGTCACTGGACCAGATAATTGTAAGATTAGGGCAATTGTAATCGCTCTTAATACTGTAACCTATAACAATGTGTCGTTTTATGAAAATCGAATGACTCGCCAGTATTTTCCCGCTAATAAAAATCTTTTTAAACATGTTTAAGGTGATTTACTGTGAACCAGGAAAAGTACCACATAGCACTACCAGCTTGGATAAAGTGGCTCAGTCAATAACTAAATAAACATGTTTTTGTAAACAGGGAATTTCCCCGTGAAATTCATTTATTGTAAATTACGGGGTTCGTCCCAAAGTGTGAAATAAAATAATCAAGTAGTTGTCAATTAAACGATCCTGTTAAAATTTCCACTGCCAATTAACACACCAATACCACGGGTTTCTGTCTCGCGGCCTCTGAACCAGGTATAACCGAGTTGGGGGTCGTGACAGTTATCGACAATGAAATATGCACAGACTAAACTGCGAGTTGTAGAATGCGCAACACATATCACCACTGTGACACGTGAAGAGGTAACCTTAACAACCCCCGTCCACGACATGTGCTGAGTCCAAAAAAATAGTACTATCGTTGCTAAGGCGTCATGCAACAATCACTGTGTTAACATAACATACATGCATTCATCGTGTAACACGTATCATGCAGTAACGGTCAGCGTATAAATAGTGTTTGCGTTGTGTGATTGATGTGATTTAGAATAAGTAACGTATGTAACACCCAAAAGTGCATAAAGCAAAAAGGGATCGAGTATACTCACAGATAGCGTTTAACTTAATAAACATTGCCTTGGATTGAAGGGAGCGCTGAGAGATTAGCCTGAACAGTTAACGATAGCATAAACGATGAGCGGCGCGTAAAACGGTGAAAAAGTACCAAGTGTCGATTGGTAATCCAATCGGATGGCAATCCGATGGGATGGCCACTCGAGTGGATGTTAATCCGTTCAGATGGTCATCCGATCGGATGGCCATTCGATTGGATTGACATTCGTTGGTAAGGATGTGTTTGTGTATGATGGCTTTGAAGTTTTCGTTGTAGCATTTTGAAAATAGAGAAGTATCTCTACCCTTCAAGTCGATCGAATGGTCGTTCGATCGGATAGCGATCCGATTGGCAGGACACTGATGTGCGTTAGGTGTGATATATATTTAAGTATATTTTTAGCCCTTTTTTACACTTTAGTCAAGTTTTAAATTTATAAAACACGATATTTTACTAACACTAAACACACATATGGGCAAGTGCACCCATCGTGAGCGTAGTATAGCGTTGGTAAGATACCGAGGTTGTCCAAGGACACAAGAGATTTTAGTACCGGTTTATCCTCAACGTCTAATCAAATCAAAAATTTAGAAAAAGGTTTTAAACAAGAAAATTAAAACTAACTAAAAATGCCGAAAATAAAAATAAAACAGATAGACAAGATGAATCACTTAGATCCGACTCGCCTTTAGTGTAACCTTTGATGTTTTCCGCACTTTTGCACTTTTTAAGATATTATCTTAGTTATAGTAGTAGGCCCCTCTTTTGAAGGTGACGTTACCCTCAACCCAGTAGTTTGAGTCAGCAAGGATACAATCCTAAAGGGTTGGATTATCGGAAGATAATTAATTAAGTAATTAATGCGTAATATGGTAGGCCCCTATTTTGAAGGTGACGTTACCCTCAGCTAAGTGGTTTGAGTCAGCAGGGATACAATCCCAAGCAGCCGGGTTAATGTATTAATAGTAGTTTACATATGAGGGGATCAAGCCATTCGCACCCCCGCCATCCAATACCAATGGGTATTGAAGGAGGTTCTACTAAGCTTGACCCAGGTCCTTGCAGGATCTATACACTTAAGATGGCAAGAACCTTACCAAACCATTCCCTTAACCCCTGACCAGTTAGCCAACATATCTCCATATAGACCGTGGAGATATGAATGGTGTAAATCTTTTATTTTATATAGACAGTAAAATAACGCCAAGACACCACGGACAAATGATAATGAAGTTTCACCTTCAACATAAGAAACTAGTTATTAAAGTCATTAATACAAAACCAAATAAAATGTGAGAAAAGATTAAAAAACATAAGTATTACACTAAATGCTTGTCTTCACCAAGTGATGTAAGAGACTTATGCAAACATGGCCTTTGATTGTCAAGAAATCTTACTATCAATCTTGGATCCCGAGACTACTACACACACTCTATGATGGATGATGGATGATGGTGGTGGATGTGGGTGTTGTGATGGTGGTGGAGTGTGGGTGAAGTGGGAGAGAGGTGGTTTGTCAAGGGATGCCTTTGAAATGAACCAAGCACCCCTATTTATAGCCTACACAGAAGCCCGGACAAGGCCCCGTGTCCATCCACTTTATCTTTCTTCATTAATTGAAGTTTGTCTGCATTAGTTGACCATGCCCCCGTGTCCGCTTGGTACGGCCCCGTGTGCAGAAGTGTATATGTACTATCAAGATTTGTTTGGATTCTGCGAGTCTTAGCGTTGACCACGGCCCCGTGTCGGCTGGGCACGCCCCCGTGTTGGGAAATAGAAGCTTCTACAACTTTGTCTTTTCTGCAGACACTTGGGCACGCCCCCGTGTTCAATGAGCACGGGGCGTGTTCAGCCTTCTGACGTCTTGTTTCTGCTTAGAAAGATGCTGTCGAGGGGTCGGGCATGCCACGTTTATCCCTTTTCTTGTATTATTGTTAGATTTGGCTGCATTTTTGCTTCTTTTGTTCATTTAAGCTCATTTATCCCTAAAAATAGAAAAAGGAAGACAAAAGCATACTTTTTTCCAACATTAGTACTAAAAAAAGATTAGTTTTATACCTCATTTGATGTAATTTATATGTTGCATTTTACACACATCAAATACCCCCATACTTGAATCTTTGCTTGTCCTCAAGCAAAACTCTTTACAATGTGGCTTACACACCCAAATGGAATGGGTAGAAGAGAAGTTTTGGGCTTGTCTAGAGTGTCGGGATTCCAATATTTTTATTAGGTTTTATTTTTATGTTATTTACAATCCTATTCGTTATGATTTATTTAGAACGTTACATAAGAGAAATTACTTATTTGGGCATAACATGCCTCTTTAAAATTCCATTTATATACAAGTTCACATACCTCACGGGGGATCACTCAACACTCGGCCGAAGATGTATTTTTGTGAAACACTCGAGAGCGGCATGGAACTTACTTCTACCATATGCTTGCCAAGCAATCAATCCTCCTCCTTTTTAACTATACACCTTTGTAAATATCAAGAGTACTTTGGGGAAGGGTTAGGCTTGGGTTAAAGGTAGGTGGTTTTGGGTTAGTGGTTAGTAGAAAAGGGAGAAAGGCGTAAAAAAACATCGGTTTTCCTAAAACATTTTGTTTTTGTGACTTTTTATTTTAATGAAGCATTTTTCAAACAAAGTTTCTTTTCATAAACTTGTTTGTTTATTGCTGAACTTTATCATCATTTTTTTTATAAGGATATCACAAGAAAACCGAGCTTTTTACTAAAATAAAGTGTTTAAAATGAAAAAGGGTTTTGGTGGGCAAAGGGTGTTTGTTTTAGGTTTAGAAATGAAAAGGTTTAGGCTCAAAGGGGTTAACTAGGGGGATTTTGAGTAGGTGGTAAAAAAAAATAATGGTGTTGAAATAAAAAGGGTTAGTCCTAATACCTCCGTCATTTACTTACTCGGGTTTAAGTTGGTAAGGACCGGGAATGTATCGTCATGGCAAGTTCTAGAGTCGTAAGAAACCAAGCGGCTATTCACACAAGAAACGAAACATGAGCATTTAGTTTAAAGATGTGTATTTGTATGCTCAATAAAGGCTCAAACTCACTTTTTGTGGGAATAAGTTTTTAATGTGATCAACTATATATAATCAAATTTTAACTAGATTTGTCATGCCGTTTCATAATTTTCTTATGTTGGTTCTTTTTATCACGACGCTATCGGTTGTAAATTTATAAAAATATAACATTTTTAGAACTTTTTATTCCCAATTTAACCCAAGACAAGTAAAAAAATGAAAAGTTTTTGAAAAAATTTGGGGTGTTTAGCGGTACCAATAGAGTTTTGTGTAAGGCTTGTGATTAGGACTTGCAAAATTCAAGGTTTTAGCATCCCTCCCACACTTAAATTACACATTGTCCTCAATGTGTCCCAAAAATAAGTTTTTAGGTTGATAGAATGTGTAAAAGGTGTGTTAAAAACAAAAATTTATGTTACTGGGCAGCTGGACACGGCCCCGTGTCGGATGAGCACGGCCCCGTGTCGGATGAGCACGGCCCCGTGTGCAGATTGCCAGTAACGAGAACTTACAGAAGGTGGACACGGGGCGTGTCGAGTGAACACGACCCCGTGTTGGATAAAGGTCTGCAAAATTTTGACAAACAGCAGGTCTGGGCGATGGCCACGGGGTCGTGTCGGCTGAGCACGACCCCGTGTGGACAAACTGTGAACATGTAAAACAAGTTTCTGCCTTCGGTTTTGCTGTCCCGGCATTAGTAGCACTAATGTTTAGTGCTCTAAGCCTCGTATGTGCCTGTTTTACTAATAAACACCACACCAACAATAACAAACATCCTAATTTACCAATGTTTAATCATCCACATCACAAGTTAAAAAGAAAAGAAATGCAGAAAATAAAAAGTGTTAAGGGAAGTAAATTGTTCAACAAATGGAACGCAGGCCATGCAATTGTTCATGAGATAAAGGGGTTAACCTGTTAAACTTCCAACTGTGTGATGCTACCTCCAACTCCTCCCGCTGAATCCATGTCCCCGTCTTCATCATCATCATCCCCTCCGTGGCCCGCCATATACTCCCGAATGTTCCCAATATCATCCTGCATGTTGGAGATGTTTCTTTCTATCGCTCCGACCCGGGCGTATGTGTTGCTGGCCATGTTGTAGGTGTTCCTGGTGCACATAAGGTTTTCCTGCAATAAATCATGTAAGCTTTGAAAGTTAGGAAACCCGCCTCCTTGAGAGGATTGACCCGGATCATCCTGGTGCTGGTAGTGGTACTGAGGAGGAGGACGGATGTGTGGAGCGTGTAAGACAAGTGCTTCTTGCGGGTTCCATGCATGCCCTTGAACCATTTGAAAACTGACCGTCTCGTCATCTACTTCATAAATCAAGTTCATGGAGCGGCAAATGACCATGTCTACTTTTCCCGACCACGGTCCTTTGTGAAAGGACCTCGGCATCCGTACAAAGTGTTTGAAAAGGTGGTAAATCCACCCTCAAAACAGGATAGGAGTCGGGGGAGTAGCAAGCTGTTCAGGTGCATGTTTCGGAGTAGCAGGTATGGAACATCGAGGTTGACACGGTTGTGAATGCAATGGAGAACTAGAAGATCACGCAACCCAACAACACCGCCACTGTCGTGTCTCTGGCAGGGAGAGTAACTGAGGACCCTGTGGATGTAGCGGTAGAGGGGGTCCCTTAACAGTGTGCTCTTAGTTCGGCTCGGGTTATAGTTGCCTTCCCTGATTTGAGCCCAAGCAGCTGGGCGTTGGTTTTCCGGAATCTCACGTAGACCACTGGTGTTCTCTTCATCCCCAACATCCTCTTCCGAGTACAACCCGACTATGGCCCCGAATTGTGCCACTGAAATCGAGTACAATGCCCCTCCACAACGGAACTCTACCCCATCATTGTCAAACGGGTCGGCTCTTGGCTAAAGGACAAACGTGCTGTAAAATTCTATGTTGTATTCATGCACAGAGTGAAGCCGAGTGCAAAGAGCCACTCGTAGTGGGCCGGTGACAATGTTGTTGAATCGGTCAATTTGGTTCACTGCTTCAAGAGTGTCCATGTACACTTGTCTGGGATTCTCTTCGGGCCTAGTTCTCAATACATCATATCGCGCCTGAGCAGCCAACTCACTTGCGTTAAATCTGGTAAATTTCTTGGCCATCTGAAAGGAAACACCAAACAATTAGTACGAAACAGTGAAATTTTCGAAGAAAACAGAAAACAGTCAGCTGAACACGCCCCCATGTTCAGCGGATACGCCCCATACTCAGCTGGATTTGGCTGGACATGACCCCGTGCTCGCTGAGCACGGCCCCTTGTCCAGGCGTCTGTTTCTCAAAATTCCCATTTTTCAACCCGGTCCCGAAAACTTTAAAATTTTTGGTCCAGTAGGGGCGATTTTCCCTTAAAATGAAACCCTAAGTGTCGTTTTTCCCAAAACAAACCGTTTACCCCTTCAATTTTATCTTTTTTGGTTCAAAATACAACGGTTTGGGGTTTTGTGAGAAATCGGGCAAATCTACAAACAATACAAGTTGATTTACTTCCTATTACATGTATCTATACTAATGCTAACAGATTTATGCTAAAATTTGAGGTTCGATTTGGTTCAAGTTGAAGAACCCTAGATTTTTTTCCAAAATCTTGATATTAAACTACATGCATGAACTTAATCTAACTAATTATAAGGATAGAATCATACCTTGACGTTGTTAGAAGAAGGGGAAACGTCGAAATCTGCAAAAAAAATCGTCGGAACCAGAGAGTTTTTGGGGAAACGGGGCTTGTGGAATGAAGAAACTGATTGAGAAAGGGGGTTTTATCCCGACAGTTATGCGGACACGGCCCCGTGTTTGCTGAACACAGCCCCGTGGGCGGGCAATTTTGAAATTTTTTTCAGTACTCGTGTGAGTGCCCTGTTTCCCAAAACTCGGTTCTAGAAATCTTACCGATTTAGATGTTTTCCCAATTGTTCATAACTTACCAGGTATGATGTTGATGCTTGAACCTTCGTTTCATTCTTCGACCGTTTGGAGTGAGATTTCTTCCTCTTCATCCTCAATGAATCCTTGATAAAGCTTTAGCCGTTGGCCATTGACTTTGAATGGAATTCCATTCCGAGATTTAATTTCGACTACACCGTGTGGGAAAATATGGGTGATGGAAAAAGGTCCTGACCACCTAGACTTTAATTTACCAGGAAATAATCAAAGTCGTGAATTAAACAATAGAACCTGATCTCCTACTCGAAATTCATTAGGTTTAATGTGTTTATCATGCAAATTTTTCATTCTTTCCTTATAAATTTCGGAGTTAGAGTATGCATAATTCCTTAATTCTTCTAATTCATTTAATTGGCAAAATCGATTTTTACCTGCAATTTCTATGTCTAAGTTTACATTTTTAATTGGCCAGTAGGCCTTGTGTGCTATTTTTTCCCATAGACGAGCTTATATGGGGTTGTACATATTGTTGTTTTATACGCTGTTCGAAAAGCCCATAAAGCATCGTCTAATTTGTCGGCCCATTCTTTTTTTTAACCCTACGGTTTTTTCAAGTATTCTTTTTAAACCTCTATTAGTCAATTCAGCTTGTCCGTTTGTTTGAGGGTGATACGTCGTTGAGACCCGGTGATTGACCACATACCTTGTTAAGATTTTTTCAAGTTGATGGTTACAAAGATGGGTACCTCTATCACTTATTAAAGCTTTTGGTGTTCCAAAACGAGAGAATAATCTTTTCAGAAATCTTACCATGACTCTTCCATCGTTTGTTGGAAGTGCCTTGGCCTCAGCCCAATTAGACAAGTAATCTACCGCCACAAGTATATATTTGTTTCCTTTTGACGGTGGGAAAGGTCCCATAAAGTCGAGTCCCCACACATCAAAAATTTCACAAACAAGAATGCCATTTTGTGGCATTTCGTTTTTGGAAGAAATATTACCTATTCTTTGGCAAGTGTCACATGTCTTGACAAGACTTTGGGCGTCTTTATAAATGGTTGGCCAATAAAATCCTGAATCAAATACCTTTCATGCGGTACTATCGGCACCATGATGTCCTCCGTATGGACCTTCATGACAATGGCGGAGAATTCTTCTTGCTTCACTACCATGTACGCATCGATGGATGAGTTGGTCGGCACACATTTTGAAAAGATAAGGATCTTCCCAAAAGTAATGCTTTACATCGGCAAAGAATTTCTTTCTTTGATGATGTGGTCATCCTTTTGTGACTATACCGCTAGCTAGGTAGTTAGCATAGTCGGCGTACAATGGCTCTTCTCGGTATTCCACAATTTCCAGGGACTCCGTTGGGAATTTTTCGTTGATTTGTTCGTCCCTGGTTGCCTCCAAAGCTGGATCTTCTAAACGTGAAAGATGATCTGCTGCGGTGTTTTCTGCTCCTCTTTTGTCTTTTATTTCAATGTCAAACTCTTGGAGAAGTAGAGTCCACCGAATCAAACGTGGTTTAGCATCCTGTTTCTTGAAGAGATATCGAATGGCTGCATGATCTGTATAGACTATCATTTTAGAAAGAACAAGATAAGAACGGAATTAATCAAAAGCAAACACCACAGCTAGTAATTCCTTTTCTGTTGTTGTGTAATTTTCTTGTGCATCGTTAAGTGTTTTACTAGCATAATAAATTGGGTGAAAATGCTTATCTTTTCTTTGTCCCAAGACGGCTCCAACTGCAAAGTCACTTGCATCACACATGATTTCGAAGGGTAATTTCCAATCAGGCGCTATCATGATAGGTGCATTGACTAGCATTTCTTTTAGGGTTAGAAATGCTTGATTGCAATCCTTGTCAAAGATGAAAGGGGCATCTTTTTCAAGTAATTTTGTTAGAGGCCTTGAGATTTTTGAAAAGTCTTTGATAAAACGTCTATAAAATCCGGCATGCCCTAGGAAACTTTTGATAGCTCTAACGGAGGATGGGGGTGATAATCGAGAAAGAGTGTCTATTTTTGCTCGATTTACCTCCATTCCTTCGCTCGAGATTTTGTGACCGAGTACTATTCCCTCTGTTACCATGAAATGGCATTTTTCCCAGTTAAGGGCGAGGTTAGTTTCCTTACATCGGGATAGCATTCGTTCAAGGCATTGGTCGTATGAATCTCCAAAGATAGAAAAATCGTCCATGAAGACTTCCATTGTCTTTTCTATCATGTCATGGAAGATGGCCACCATGCAACGTTGAAAGGTTGCGGGGGCATTACATAAACCAAAAGGCATGCGTCGATAAGCAAAAGTTCCATAGGGACATGTGAATGTTGTCTTTTCTTGGTCTTCGGGTGCTATCGGAATTTGAAAGTAACCTGAAAAACCATCTAAGAAACAATAAAATTTATGACCGGATAATCTTTCTAGCATTTTATCAATAAAAGGTAAAGGAAAGTGATATTTCCTTGTTGCCTCATTTAATCGTCGATAATCTATACATACCCTCCATCATGTGACGGTTCTCGTTGGTATTAGTTCATTTTTCTCATTAGTTATTACCGTCATACCTCCTTTCTTTGGAACTACTTGGACGGGACTTACCCAAGAACTATCGGAAATTGGGTAAATGAGTCTGGCGTCAAGTAATTTGATGTCTTCGTTTTTAACCACTTCTTGTACATTTTTATTTACTCTACGTTGTGGTTGTATTACCGATTTATAGTCATCGTTCATTAAAATCTTGTGCGTACACATGGAAGGACTTATGCCTTTAATATCTACAAGCTTCCAAGCGATCGCATTTTTGTGTTTTTTTTCAAAAGTGTAATTAATTTTTCTTTTTCTAATCTAGTTAATTTTGACGAAATAATTACAGGTTATTTACCATCTTTGTCTAGAAAAGCATAATCCAAACCTTTCGGAAGTTCTTTGAGCTCAAGAGGTGGGTCTTTAGGAGACTCCTTATTTGGTTGCTCATTTCGATCAAGAACCACAAAAAGTTGTTCTATGGTGACCTCTTCTTTAACAAAATGGTCAATTTCTTCTCTTTTATCGGGTGGTTCATCCTCATCTTCAATTAGGGGGTCATTATTGCCGAATGGATATTTAATTGAATGCTCAAGATCGACACTCTTTTTAAATGCCCCTAATTGAATAGATAAGTTGTTGTACTTCCGGTTTTTCAAGGCTTCGTGTGTTTTTACAAAAGGTCGTCCCAACACTAGAGGAACGTCATCGAGGATGACAAATTCGGTTGGGATTACCATTTGATTTGTTTAGACCAAGACATCCTCAACTACCCCTATTGATTTTATTACTTTCCGATTAGATAGAAAAATGGGTATTTGAAGTGGAGAAAAATCACCAATACTTAATTTTTCGAAAAATGTAGTTTGGCATTATATTAACGCAAAGATCTTTATCAATTGTGATATTACTAATAAAGGAATTCTGAAAAAAAAAACATGGAACCGGTGTAATGTTAATTTCAACTGGATCTTCTTTTATTAGTGTAGTTTGATCATTTGTTAACTTAATGCTTACCGTTTCGTCAATTTTAGTGTTAGTGTTTAATTCTTTTAAAAGCATGAGTGGGTACTAAACAATGATTTTCGAAAGAAGGTGACAAGAGATTAATTTCTTCAAAATTAGACTCTTCTTGGATTTTAACGTTGTCGGACTCACCTTTTTCGTTGTTTAACTCATGTGTCAGCTTTTCACTTACTTGTTCTTCCATTTTTACATTTCCAACTATCTCTCTTTATTACAAGTGAATTCTTCCCTTGCGCGGGACTCATCTTCCCTTGCGCGAGATTCTTTTATGCATCGTTCGATAGTTTTAATGTGTTCTATTATCTTATCGGCTATGTGGGTGATAGAGTAAGGATCTGGATCCTCAAAGCTTGAATCCGGATGTTCGATCCTTGGTTCCTCATAATACTCATATGAAGTAGATGGTTCACACCATTGTTCCTCATTGTAAGTATATGATGGATAAGGGTCGTAACTTTGTTCTTCATAATACTCATATGAGGTGGGCTGTTCATGCCAATGTTCCTTATAATAAGCATATGAAGGTGGAGGCTCATATCTTGGTTCCTCAAAGTATGAGTATGGAGGTTCATACCTTGGTTCATCAAAATATGAGTATGAGGGAGAAGGTTCATACGTTGGGTCTTCATAGGTTGTGTATGAAGTTGATGGCTCGTACCTGGGCTCCTCATAGTAGGTGTATGAGGTGGATGGTTGAAATAAGTCACAATATTGTACCGCGTGAGGGTTACCATAAATGGTGCAATAGTCTTCCCTATAATCATCCTCCTCGATGTAGTTGTAACCTCCTGAGTATTGATCCATAAGAATCACTCAGCAGACCACAACAGAGTCTCGAGACCAGAAAACAAAAATAAAAACGGAAACAAAGGCTGGACACGGCCCCGTGTTCAGGTTCTGTATCTGGGCGTTTTAATAAAAGTGACTGGTTTTGTGCAGCACGGGGGCGTGTTCAGTGAGCACGACCCCGTGTTCAGACTCTGTATCTAGGAGTTTTGAAAAAAATGTGCAGCACGGCCTCGTGTTCAGTGAACACGGCCCCGTGTTCAGTCTACTGTAAATGCAAAAACTAACTAAAATGCAAAAAAATGCGCGCGTTTTAAAAAGGTTTTGAAAAACAGATTTGGCCGTCGATTTTAAGCTTTCTTAAAATCCTTGTTTCCCCGGCAACGCCGCCAAAAACTTGATGTGCGTAAGGTGTGATATATATTTAAGTATATTTTTAGCCCTTCTAAACACTTTAGTCAAGTTTTAAATTTATAAAAGACGATATTTTACTAACACTAAACACACATATGGGCAAGTGCACCCATCATGAGCCTAGTATATCGTTGGTATGATACCGAGGTCGTCCAAGGACACAAGAGCTTTTAGTACCGGTTTATCCTCAACGTCTAATCAAATAAAAAATTTAGAAAAAGGTTTTAAACAAGAAAATGAAAACTAACTAAAAATGCCGAAAATAAAAATAAAAATAAAACAGATAGACAAGATGAATCACTTGGATCCAACTCGCCTTTAGTGTAATCTTTGATGTTTTCCGCACTTTTTCACTTTTTAAGAGATTATCTTAGTTATAGTAGTAGGCCCCTCTTTTGAAGGTGACGTTACCCTCAACCCAGTAGTTTGAGTCAGCAAGGATACAATCCTAAAGGGTTGGATTATTGGAAGATAATTAATTAAGTTATTAATGCGTAATGTGGTAGGCCCCTCTTTTGAAGGTGACGTTACCCTCGGCTAAGTGGTTTGAGTCAGCAGGGATAAAATCCCAAGTAGCCAGGTTAATGTATTAATAGTAGTTTACATATGAGGGGATCAAGCCATTCGCACCCCCGCCATCCAATACCAATGGGTATTGAAGGAGGTCCTAGTAAGCTTGACCCAAGTCCTTGCATGATCTATACACTGAACAAGGCAAGAACCTTACCAAACCATTCCCTTAACACCCGACCAGGTAGCCAATAGACCGTGGAGATATGAATGGTGTAAATCTTTTATTTTATATAGACAGTAAAATAACGCCAAGACACCACAGACAAATGATAATGAAGTTTCACCTACAACATAAGAAACTAGTTATTAAAGTCATTAATACAAAACCAAATAAAAAGTGCGAAAAGATTAAAAAACAAAAGTATTACACTAAATGCTCATCTTCACCAAGTGATGTAAGAGACTTAGGCAAACATGGCCTTTGATTGTCAAGAACTCTTACTATCAATCTTGGATCCCGAGACTTCTACACACACTCTATGATGGATGATGGATGATGGTGGTGGATGTGGGTGTTGTGATGGTGGTGGAGTGTGGGTGAAGTAGGAGAGAGGTGGTTTGTCAAGGGATGCCTTTGAAATGAACCAAGCAACCCTATTTATAGCCTGCACAGAAGCTCGGACACGGCCCCGTGTCCAACCACTTTCTTTTTCTTCATTAATTGTAGTTTGTCTGCATTAGTTGACCATGCCCCTGTGTCTGCTGGGCACGGCCCCGTGTGCAAAAGGGTATCTGTACTATCAAGATTTGCTTGGATTCGGCGAATCTCAGCGTTGACCACGGCCCCGTGTCCGCTGGGCACGCCCCCGTGTTGGGAATAGAAGCTTCTACAACTTTGTCTTTTCTGCAGACACTTGGGCACGCCCCCGTGTTCAATGAGCACGGGGCGTGTTCAGCCTTCTGATGTCTTGTTTCAGCTTGGGAAGATGCTGTCGAGGGGTCGGGCATGCCACGTTTATCCCTTTTCTTGTATTATTGTTAGATTTGGCTACATTTTTGCTTCTTTTGTTCATTTAAGCTCATTTATCCCTGAAAATACAAAAGGAAGACAAAAGCACACTTTTTCCAACATTAGTACTAAAAAAAGGTTAGTTTTATGCCTCATTTGATGTAATTTATATGTTGCATTTTACACACATCAACACTTAGTGAGAAAAAGTTCACAGCATGATTGTCACTCGATCGGATTGCAATCTGATCGGTTGGTAATCCGTTAGTTACTGATGATCTTTGAAAATTATAAAAATGATTAAGTGTCGAAGTTCCAAATGTCACATGGTCGGATGGTCGTTCAATCGGATGGCTATTCAATCGGACGGTAATCCGTTCGGCGTTCAGAACCTTGAAAGTTTGAATGAAAAGTTTAAGTGTGGGACCAAGTGCAAACCGATCGGATGGTTGTTCGATCGGATGGCAATCCGATCGGATAGCAATCTGATCGAACGACATTCTGTCCCAACGGCCTGATCGTCTTGGCACTTGATTGTTTTGAAGGTTTTGAAGGTTTTGCAGTTTTAATCGAGACGGTATGATCACGTGCTAAACAACAGAAACCCCATCTTGACCCAAGTGATCCGATCGAACAGGAACCACCCTAGTCCGATCAGTTCACTGTTCGAGACGGTTGTTTATGTTTATCCCGAAATCAGTTGTTTCTCAGATAGAATTCAGATCTTGAACTAACACATCTCTAAGAAAGAGTAGAAGATCAGAACGAGCTCTGATTCTATCGGTTTTGAGTGCATTGAGTGTAAAAGAGTTGAAAGAAAGTTAGAAAACCATCTTTCAATCCTTTTAACCATGAATATGTGTAGATCTATGCGAAAACATTGTTTATTCATGTGGAAATCCTTCAGATCTAAGTTGTTCTAGGTGGAATGAAGCCAATCCTTGAAGTTCATTAGAACTCCATGATGACATCACCCTAGAACACCTCAAATCCGGTGATTTCACGGTTAAAAGTGAAGATTCAAAGGTGAAAAAGATGAAGAAGTGTGTGTAGATCATAGAAGTTCAAGATTTAGGTTGAAAACTTACAAGAATCGAGAGAAAAGAGGGCTTGAGCGTGACTGGTCGAGTGAGGAGCTGTCACATCACAAATGATGTGACAGGAGGGTATTTATAGGGTTTCCAAAAGAGGAAAGTGCTGAAGTGTCGGATGGGTCACCAATCGGATGGCAATCCGATCAGATGGCAGTCCGACCGGGTGGCAACCCGATCGGGTGGCAACCCGATCGGATGGTAATCCAATCGGATGGCAATCCGATCGGATGGCCACTCGATCGGTTGGCCACTCGATCTAGGTGTCCGGCACATTGAGTTTTGTCGTTTCGATTCGTGTGTTGAGCGTTGCGATGCGATAGTATTAACCATTAGTTACACCAATAACCTAACTACTCTATCTAATATAGAATCACTATAAATAACTTGCGTTTAGCATTTGCGATTAGATTGCGATTACGATTGCGATGGAATTGCGATTGCGATTAACACCTCAACATAACATAACATGCACAAGTAACACATAATAGCACACACACGTAAAACAATATCCAGAACACATAATTCGAGTTGCGAATGCGATAGCGATAAGTCGATTAGCGATAAACATGCGATTAAACCTCGATTGTTAATAGATACTCCACATAATACAACTAAAGCGATTAAATAAGAGATTCGATTACAAGCCATTAACGTACAATCACTAGTTAAGTAAGGAGTGACAGATCGCAATTAGCAATCTTTTCTTCCTTTGACTTTGACTTGTACTTTGACTTCCCAAAATTCGGGTTGTTACAGCTTCCCCTACTTTAGGAAATTTTGTCTCGAAAATTAAGAAGTAGGCGTAACAAACAGTTGTGGGTACTTCGCCTTCATGTCGCTTTCGAGTTCCCAGGTGAACTCGGCGCCTCGTTTACCTTCCCAGCGAACCTTCACAATGGGAATGCGTGAGCGTCTGAGTACCTTGGTTTCTCGTCCCACGATCTCGACAGGCTTTTCCACGAAGTGTAATGTTTCGTCCACTTTGTGACAACCCTAAAAAATTACAGGTATCCGTACAATTAATTAATATTTAATTTGTGCTTAATGACTGTGCTTGATCTCAACTGATGATTAAACTGCTTTCTGATTCCTGTTACATACATACATATGCATCACATTCATACTGTCACTCCATTTATTACACACAGACTTTAGTGACAAACTTGATGCACAAAGCACAATTAGCACAGTGAGCGGATAACTCAGACACATGCTGACAATACCAGCACATAGACAGACACTATTTTGAGGCCCAGTATGAGCCAGGAATAAAGTATCACACTAGGGGAGTGTGTAGGGAAGTAAGGACCATAAAACTGTGTCACTAGGTGAGAGTTTAAGTGCCAGAGAGTGCCTAAAACCCACCTTAAGTGCAGAATTCTGCACTTAATAACAAAATTCAGCATTTAATCATGCTAGTCACTTGCAAAAATATGGCAAAATGGTCTTGTATACTTTCCTAAGTGCCAGGAATTAATTGTGACACAAAAAGTAACATAAAAGACACTTTACGATATAACTTAGCACTATAACGGAATGGTACAGAACCGAACAACCGGACATTACCCGGAACACAAAAATATTGTTAAACACATTGTTTCACTCTTTCTGAGCTAGTTATGGTTCCCGAGCACTTAATCATATTACATAAAGCATAACACAACAAGCACTAACTAAACCACCTAACTTCTAACCAAATAACTAACTAGAAGTTGAAATCAAACCAATACCCCCCCCCCCTAATGGTGACCATCCCCTAGGGACCCCACCTCCACAAAATTTGAGCTAAATCTTCTCTAGTCACCTTCTTGGACTTAGTGGGATTTGGTTGATTATGTTGGTACTCTAAGGAACATATTACCCAATTGTTATTAGAAATGGATTTATATATAACCATTTTACCTTCACATTAAACACCACAAAAATTTCCTTCTCCCCTCCCCACACAAGCTACGACCGAAACCCTTTGTCAACACACCATCCATTTCCATTTCAAGTTCAAGCTTTCTAAGGTTATTACAAGGTATATCAAGGTGTTCAACGAAGCTCGGTGCACTCGGATCTTGAAGGACCTCCTTCACAAGCTTTTATCCACCCATTTTCTCTAGTGTTTTTTCCCTAGCTTAAAAGCTAGTAGTAAGCTTCTTTAATCCATGTTTACTTCATGATTGTAGTGGTTAAAGATTGTTTTATGATGAAAACTTATGAACTCTAAAAGACATAAATCTCAAATCTTGAAACATAAGCTTTACATGAGATAAAATAATGCTAGAATGATATTGTTTGAATGTGTTGTTGATAACTTGATGGTTACTAGTAACATGATGGTTAGTCATCATACGAAGCTTGTTAAGTTATGATTAAAAACATGACTTAACAAGTTAGGGGTGATTATGTGTACATGAAATAACCACCCACTAGTGAAGACATGAACTTGAGAGTAGATGATTTTCTTGAAAAAAATAATGAACCCAGTGAACTAGTAAACTTGAAAATCCGAGTCTTGATGATGATTTTTCTAAACAAACCAAGTTAAAAAGACGGGTTTCGAAGGATCATACCTTTACTTGCATATACATTATTTTTGGAATTTAAAAGAGTATAAGGATGCAAGTGAAACATGAAATATTGTAAATGGATATTTTTGTAAAATAAGTTCACAAGTTGTGAACATCTAAAAACCCTAAGAGTAAGATTTTAACAAAAATAAACACACTTTGGAGGGTAACTAAACCAACTAAACACCCCACTAAGTTACTACGCGTTTTTACGAAAAACCAAGTTCATGTTATTATGTAAAGTGCATTGTCCTTGCACTTGGTTAGTGTAATGTTGTTTAATAAATTGTTGTTGATTGATTGAATGAATTTTTAAAAGAAAATGATATGCTATTAAGCATGGACATCTCCGTTTACAAAGGAAACTCTGGCGAAATTTTCTAAAATTCCAACGCTTAGAAAATATTTTTCTAACAAATGTTACTAGTATATTTTACAACTTGTGTTTCGAATATAAACTTCGCCATGGATTCTGTCACAAAAATACAAAGTATCGGAGGTTGATTTTATAAATAAAAACGGATAAATATATATTTAGAATATATGTTTTACACTAAGACACTTGTGCGAATATTTGTATATATTTTACGAACTAGTTATAATATTTTAGGGTAAAATAATATAACCTAACAAATACCATAGAAATTACAACTCCAAAATAATACCAAAAATCACACGGAATAAATATTTAAGTTATACGCTTGATATTGTGAAACCAAACGCAAAGACGTAACTTACAAATATTCCGCAAAATACCCTTACACATATATTTTTGTTAAAATATTATTTTGGAAGCTAAAGAGGTAAAATATATTATTTTTGGGAAAAATACACATATTTTGGGGATAAGTTATTGTGGAAAAATGAGTTAAATATATTTTTCCAAGTGGGACTTAAAATATATTTTTTTTCGAAACTACAAATGTACATGTATAAAAACCCCCATCCTAGGGAAGGAAATACGCATATAAAATACTTGAGAAGTATGGATACGAAATAGTTGCCTAACTATTATTCCAAAACCTTAAAAACAATTTAAGTTAAAATAATTTATTTTAACAAATGATTGTAACTTGGAATAATGTCAAAGAATCGTAACTCAAACATAAATACAAAGGCAAGGCACGGCCCGTTCGTCTAATAGACAATAGTACGTTGTAGGTTGTCGCGTAGCGGACCAAGTTTGAGTTGACGATACGATTCAGGAGACGCACTACTGTAAGTTCATGTCCCCCTTTTCTCTTAACTGTTTTCAGTTTTATACTTCGGGGGTGGAATACAGGTTACAATTATTACAGACACTTACAGACGCTTTTATACATGGTATGGTTAGCTTAAGGAGGGTTTAGACGCTTAGATCATGTGAAAGGTGGGTACAACACTTAAGGCCATTAATCCTCGTCGTAGGGCCGAGGGACATGAGTGATAGATCTATTTGGGTGTAGCGAGCCCACACCCATGAGGCCAGGGTGGCTCATAGTGGTGACTGTGTCTTACAGCCAGAGGCCCGGTACAAATTTGCTAGGTTTGAGTACTTCCTGCACCGTTTCACACATACCAGTGGCTTCGCAACCCATTGGTGATCTCTTTTTTTCCTTAATTGCTACATACCAGGGATTTTCATACATACAGACACATTACAAAGGTTTATACATACTCACTTACACATGAACTCGCTCAACTTTTTGTTTATTTTTCAAACTACATGTATTTCAGGAAACTAGCGGATCTGGCGGAGTATGCATATGTCTAGCTGCGTTGAATAAGAGATGTCATCCAGGGTAGTAGGTTTAGGAGGTGTAACCCTTACCTGGATGGGTTACATGTCTTTAAACCACGTTTTATTTAAAGTCTTTTGTTGTGTCTCATGAACACGTTTTAAACAAGTATGGTTTGTAACTTATGTTAAGTGTCGACATTCTCAAACAATGATGTTGTGCTATTGTATTAAGAAGTCACACCAAATAAACCCACGCTTCCGCAAAAGTCAGGGTGTGACAGCTTGGTATCAGAGTCTCGATCATAGCGAACTAGGATTCCTTCTCGAGTCTAGACTATGATCATCCGGGCTCTCACGAAAATGTTTTCAAACATTTTTACATTGCATACACTAAACGTCCAGATCCAGGGCACAAAAGTTTTTACAAACAAAAGGCACAAAATACACATATCAAAAGGGTATATTTATAATTCAGTCTTAGAGAATGAGGGAGGATCAGTTCTAGAGACTGAGGGAAGTTGGTCTTAGAGACCAGGATTTAGTCTTAGAGACTGGGAGGTTGGTCTTAGAGACCAGGGAGTTTAGTCTAAGAGACTGGGAGGGATAGTCTGGGGAAGACTAGGATGATTACTTGCTTACATTGATTCTGACTTACATGTTTATTTGACTACATGTTGATATATGTGCATACGTGTGGTTGTGTTACAGATGAGAATGATTTCCAGCCGTTTGCTCTTCCAGATTTTGGGGATGATATTCCTCTAGCTAATGGTCCATTTGACGGGGATCTACCTCTCGTTCTGATCCCTCCTCCTATCCCCCTCGTTGCTTTTCCCTAGAGGATTTACCTCTTGACGCGTTATCAGATGATGACGTCGACTTCTTCATTGAGGGTCCCCCGGAGGGTGACCAGGATGGTGTGGCCCTTATGGATGATGATGTCCCTTCTGCTGATGTTCCCGTTGATAATCATGTTGTTCCCATGGTTGAGGTTCATGCTAATGTTCCCGTTGACGACCCTGTAGTTCCTATTGTTGAGGTTCCTGCCGCTGACGCTGTTATCTTTCCACCTGCTGAGGCTCCCGTAGAGGAGGCTCCTTCTGATTCATCTGGTCCAGACTCGTTTGAGTCTATGGCATCCGCATCTATTCACGACCAGGGCGTGTAGCACTACCCTCCTGACGCAGACTCAGACATGGCGATGTCTGCTGCGCCTGTCATTCTCCATGACGTCGACCCAGATCCTGAGGTCGAGTTCGTACCTGCTGAGCCTGTTCCAGTTGGCCCAGAGCCTGTCATTGCTCATGACCCTATTGATGCTCCAGCTGTTGCACTTTTGCCGGGTCCCTTACCAGAGCCTGATCACATTGATATACCAGTCTTGGCACCACCTATTGTTGAGGCACCAGTCGTCGTACCACCGGTTTCTGATGTCCCTATTGTTGATGCACCACTGCCTGATCCTGTGCCGGTGTTTGTTGACCGTGCACCTTTTGCCACACATGTCGATCCGAGATATGCTGACACCCGTAATGGGTGGATCGAGGAAGACGATTATCCACCTTTTGTTGTACCAGTCACACCCACTGTTGCACCCGTCTTTGCACCGCTGGATGTTCCCCAATATCGTCCGCACGTGTCTGATGTCCACCGCACGGACTTAACCATCACCTTTCTACAGGAGATCCCTCATCCCCGTCTAGGGGAAGGACCTTCCATACAGCACCACGATTACGTGCCACGCACGATAGCAACTTTTCCTTTTATGCCCTCTTTTACACCTGCCCCACACACTACTTTTCCTGCTTCAGCACCTATGGGTGAGCCATTTTTGTGGTCATCGCCCAATATTATGCCTCTGTCAGACCCGTATCACCCTTTTCATGTCGAATATACCACAGATGACATACTTAGATCCCTGCAGTTACAGCAGGATGATTTGAGCCGTAGAGTACGAGAGCTGGAGAGGACTCCGCGTCCTCCACCTTGTCACTGTCAGTCTCCTTTTGCTACTCCACCAGCTCCTCTTCCACTACCCCCTGATTCTGATATTCATTTCCTCACCCCTGAGCAGTAGATAGCTTACCTGTTGCACGTTATCCAGGCACTTGAGGAAGACTGGGTGCGTTTGCGCCGTTTGATTTTCTTCCCTCCTCCTCCTCCCCCATCAGCATGAGGATTTTTGGTCTGTTGCAGGTAGTGTTACTTTTGGTGAGAAGACAGCAATTGAGCCGACTACACAGCATTTTGAAGACCGCATTTTGACATGATGACTTTTGATATCTGATTTTTGGTTGTTGTATATGACTAGATAGTTCAAACAGGGATGATGTGGCCCCTAGTCGCTTTTGATGTACGATACAGTTATAAAACTTGTAAACATTGTATTGTGGTCTTGATTTTTATAATAGCTCAATCGCAGTATTCTTATTATATGCGTTGTTGAATTCTTTGTTTTATAATATAACATGGGATGTTATGTGTTATTGTGTGGATGAATGTTATTACATACGCATATTACTTACTTACTATACTAACGATGACCTGACCAATATGATCTTCTTTTAGAAGATGCCTCCACGACGAGACACACGTTTGCCTACCACTGAGGCAGAATTGCAGGCAAGAATTTTGCAGGCCATTGCTGATTACGAGGCCTCCCGCGCTGAGACCAGTAGGAATACCTCAAACAACAACAACAACCCACCAAATGGTAATGTTAAGTCACTCGAGACACATTACACTACATTTGGACATTTCATGTACAAATGCTAATGTTTTCTATGAATAACATTGCTTGGACAGGCTGCACCTACAAACAGTTTCTAGACTGTAAACCGCTTAACTTTGACGGCACTGGAGGTGCTGTTGCATTTGTCAGATGGGCAGAAAAGACGGATTCTATCTTAAGGATGAGCAAGTGTGCTCCTGAGCAGCAAGTTACATACATCTCAGGGCTCTTTCTTGATGGTGCTTTATCATGGTGGAATTTGCAAGTACAAACTTTGGGAGAAGCGGCGGCATATGCATTGACATGGGCTGAGCTGAAGGAGCTCATGCGGAAAAAGTATTGTTCACGGGCTGAAATACAAGGAGCTCATGCGGAATTTTGGCACCTAAAAATGGATGGCCCGAAAATCGCCGAGTATGTTCAGAGGTTTCACGATTTGTCCCATGTGGTACCTTACATGGTTACGCCTGAATTAAAACGTGTGGAGCGTTTCATCTGGGGATTGGCTCCTCAGATTATGAGCATGGTAACCTCTTCAAAACCAGCAACAATTACTGAAGCCATCGACCTGAGCGTGTCCTTAACTGAAGAAGCCATCAGGCTAAACAAGTTTTCAAATGCTGATCAGAAAAGGAAGGAGACTCATGTGGAGTCATCTGGCGAGAACAAGCGAAAGTTCTCCAATTTCAGTACCAGCAGGAAGAAGGAGGTGAACACACCAGTAGAAGCTAAAACTGGTATTGAAGTCAAGGGAAAGGGATACATGGGCACCTTGCCCAAATGTGATATATGCATGTACCATCATTCTGGTTAGTGCAGGTTAAGGAAATGCGAGTCTTGTGGTAAGGAGGGCCATTCGAATAATACATGCTAGGGGGGTACAGGTGCTGGTCGTGGTAACAATGGTCAAAGGGGTTTTGGTAACAAGAATCGCGGTGGTAACGGAAATGGGAACCGCAACGGAGGAAATGGTAATCGGGGAAATGTTGGAAACCAAGCTGGGAACCGGGGAGCAAACAATGCTCAAGGTGGTAATGGTAACGTGCTAGGACCAGGATGTTTTAACTATGGAGACATCGGGCACTTCAAGCGCGAATGCCCAAAACTGAACCAAGCTCGTGGAAGGGTATTCAACATTGGAGCAAAGGAAGCCCGCCAGGACCCGAATGTTGTCACTGGTACGTTCCCTATTAATCAACGCTTTGCATCTGTGCTATTTGATACTGGTGCCGACTATAGTTTTGTATCGCTAGAATTTAAGAAAATGCTTGGGTTAATTGCTAGTAAATTAGACATTCCGTACTCAATTGAACTAGCTAATGGAAAGCTAGTAGAAACACATGAAGTCATCAGAGGATGTGTAATAGAGCTGGGAGAACATGAGTTTACACTGGATCTACTGCCAGTCGAGTTGGGAAGCTTCGACGTGGTAGTAGGGATGGATTGGTTGTCAAGCAACAAAGCTGAAATTGTATGCCATGAGTAGACCATCCGCATTCCGATGGCGGATGGAGAAACGATTGTGGTTCACGGAGAGAAGCGCGATACGCCTTTGAGGATCATTAGCTGTTTGAAAGCTCGAAAATGTCTGCAGAAGGGATGTGTTGCCTTCTTGGCACACATCGTGGATAAAGAAGCAGCTGAGCCGAGGCTAGAAGATATTCCAGTTGTAAAGGAGTATCCTGAAGTCTTTCCAGAAGACTTGCCAGGATTGCCACCGCAGCGACAAGTCGAGTTTCACATTGACTTGGTTCCAGGTGCCGCGCTTGTGGCTAAGGCACCCTATAGACGTGCGCCTTCGGAAATGCAGGAGTTGTCGACGCAACTTCAGGAGTTGCTAGACAAGGGATTTATCAGACCAAGCTTCTCGCCTTGGGGAGCTCCAGTTTTGTTCGTTAAAAAGAAAGATGGTAGTTTTCGCATGTGTATCGACTACCGGGAGCTGAATAAACTGACTATCAAGAACAGATATCCTCTGCCAAGAACTGATGACCTGTTCGATCAGTTACAAGGTTTAAGTTTTTACTCAAAGATCAACCTTCGATCGGGATATCACCAGTTGAGGATACAAGAGGAAAGTATTCCCAAGACTGCTTTTAGGACTCGCTATGGACATTACGAATTCCTGGTTATGCCGTTTGGTCTGACGAACGCGCCAGCAGTGTTTATGGATCTGATGAACAGAGTCTGCAAGCCGTACCTGGATAAGTTTGTGATTGTGTTTATTGATGATATTTTGATTTATTCGAAAACGAAAGAAGAGCACGAACAGCACTTAAGAGCTATTCTAGAGCTGCTTAAGAAAGAAAAGTTGTACGCAAAGTTCTCGAAGTGCGAGTTCTAGCTGCGTGAAGTTCAGTTTCTTGGTCATGTGGTTAATGGAAATGGAATTCATGTGGATCCCACAAAGATCGAGGCAATCAAGAACTGGGAGACTCCTAAGACACCAACCGAGATTCGACAGTTTCTAGGTTTGGCTGGTTATTATCGCAGGTTCATTGAGGATTTCTCGAAGATCACTCAACCTTTAACCACCCGTACCTGTATCAAAATGTTATTCCGTTTGAATGTGTTATTTCGCATGAAAAGTCATTCCACTTGAGGGTATTTCGTTTGTATGAAGTGTTTGTGTTGAAAATTAATTCTAAGTGTTTAACATGTATTTTTGTTGTTTTTCAGGCATCGAATGTTCAGTTTGATCCATTGCACAACATTTATTGTGTATATGATGAGAAGATTCCAAAGATGGCAGAATTCAAGAGTATTCTGGAATTCATGAAGAGATTACCTATACAGAAAGCTTTGACGAATCAACATCTTGTTTTTCTGTCTCACATTGAACATTTTTGGGAGAATGCAACGTATGACAAAGAAAGCAAAACGATAAATTCGATTGTGAGCTTGAATGGCCAAGATAAACCAATCATCATTACTGAACAACTGGTTCGAGAGGTGTTGGATTTTCCTGACGATCAAAACTCTCCAACAAAATTTCCAGAAAGGATGGTGAAGGGTTGTATGCTAAGGATGGGGTACAGTGGACCATTGAATGAGGCTAACTACTTGAAAGCATGTTTTTCCAAGCCTTACAAGTTTCTTATACATTCAGTGTTGCATGCTCTTAGTCATCGAAAAGGAGGTTATGTTGTGATGCGGGATTATCAAATGTGCATGGTGACTTTCAAAGATTGTGTTTCACTACATGGTAGAGAATATTACTTCAAAGAGCAAAACATGGATCTATCCTAGATTTATACAAATGATACTGGATCATGCTTATCCAGATCTTGAAAAAGATGAAAAATAGTGATTTGTTGGTTTTAGACCAAATGAATAATGAAATACTGAAAGTACTGGCTAGATATCATCCAAACCATCCAGAGCCATCAACAAAAGCAGAATTCTTTGGGTTTATCAAAGACAAAAATTACCCAGATCCAGATCCGGTTGATCATCACAAGTGGAGGAATGACAAAGAAATGAAAGAAAAGAGTTATGCAGATGAGTTGAAAATTTCAAAGAAACAAGAAATGAATGGTTTCTAAAGGAAGAGAAAAAGAAAAGGAGTAGAAAGACAACTCCAAAAGTACAAGTTGAAGAAGGTTCTTCGTCACAACCAAAGCAAAAGCGTCAAAAGGAAACGGTTGAGACATTACTGGTCGATGAACCAGGGGAAGAAGAACCAGAAGCTAATGTTGAAGGAGATCAAGTCCGTTTATCTCCTGAATCTGATCGTTTGTTGAAAGCTCTTAAAGAAAGTTTTAAAGCTAGTGAAGCAGCTGGTGACAATGAAGAAGAAAGTTCATCTAGTTCTGAATCTGAGGTTGATGAAACGGAACGTTTGAAAAGAATTCAGGCTAAGATAGAAAAAGAGAAACAGTTAAAAAGAAAAAGGATAAGGATAAGGATGATGATTTGTACATTCCATCTACGGAACATGTGCTAGAATCTCAAACACCTCCATCATCTGGTGGTTGGAAGAAGCAATCTGCTAGAAAGAGTGTTGTATCTCCTACTGTTGCAAAAAGATTGAAGGTCTTGTTAAAGAAGAAACCTATTCAGGAACCAAGTAAACCACCATCACCACCACCTGAACCATCACCACCTAAATCACCACATCAATCACCTCCAAGACAACCTACACCACCACATCTATCACCACCACATCAATCACCAATTCTTGAACAACCTGTTGTTACTTCACAGCAAATTTTTCAAACACCACCATCTACCCAACCACAAGTTCAAACCACTCCTGGTTCTTCAGGCCTTAAAAATTTTCCTCAAATTCCAGTAAATATTCCTCTTGATGATATTGGAGATTTCAGCTTTGTGAATGATGAGCAGGTAAAGACGTTGGAAAAGAAAGTGGAAGAAGTATTGGTTGAAAACAAAAAGTTGGTAGATCGTGAGAAGAAACTTGAAAAGTGTGTCAAGTCAGTTGAAGCTGAAAACTCGTCATTGTTGAAGAAAGTTGAAGCTGATCAGGCTGACATTGATATTCTAAAAGTGAAAATTGCAGAGTTGGAAGATGAAAAGGCTCGCAGAGATGAACAGAACAAGTATTTCAAGTTAAAGAACAAAGAGCTAGAAGCTGCCAATGCAAAGAAAGAACACGAGATGTATATGATAAACAAAGTATTAGAAAGTGTGATTGGTAAGTCTGTGGAACAAAAGTTTGAAGAAATACAGCTTGAGGAAGTTAGAGCTCGTCGTCAAGCTGCGATTGATGCAGAAATGAAGGATAAGGGCAAAGGTGTTCAAACTGAAGTTACTGAGAGAGCAATCATTCCATCAAACACTTCTGAATCACCTATTCAAAATCCACGTCCTATCTCTGCAGTTTCTGCTATATTTGAAGAGGACGTGTTAATTGATGATATTATTAATGATGAGGAAGATGTTGAAGAAGATGATGAAGATAATGATGATAATGTTGAAACAGATGATGCAGATGATGTATTCTCTGCTAGTAGTCATGATGATGATGATGGTAATGACGATGATCAAGGTGGTTCTGGTATTAAAGTTACTGAAGCTTCGAATGAAGAGAATGTTGACGATTATCTTCATGATGATGCAAATGAGGAGCCAGAGAATGCTGATGGAGAGGGGGAGAACATTGATGATCAAAATCTTGAAAGTGAAAGATTGATTTTGCGTCTAGAGCCTGATGTAGAGGAAGGAGAAATTAGGCATACTTACACCATGGATGATATTATCGAGATGACGCGTATTGATGATCCTAACTTCAAGTTTGACTTTGAAGATGAATTGAATGCATTTGATATCAACCAACAGCCTGACTATCAGTACAAGTATGTTGATGAGGCAGACAATTATGATAGGGTTGAGGTTGAAGACTACAGCGATGAAGAAAGTGTGAATGTAGACACTTCCAACTTTCCAATGCTGGTTAAATTTTTCAGTCAAGAAAACATCGATGAATTGAGAAGGAAAGTGGAAGAATGTTTGAAAGATAAGAATTTTGATGGAACGACAAAAGATGAAAGTCGCGAAGAGAGGAAGAAACGGTTCAGAAAAGACACAGAAAGAAAGTTTAAAAGGCCATTGAAGTTTTATAAGAGAGACAGGGATGTGTCACTGGGGGATATTATCAGTTGGGGCTTTCTGCCACAAGTTAAAGTGTATGCAATCAGAAGAGAGTATGGCGTGCAGTACTTTGAGTATATTCAGGATATCATGTCACTACCCTGGTGGGATGTTGAAGAACTTTTGAAAGTTAGAACTTTGGATTATCCTCTCAGAAAGCATGATGTACCTATCTGGGGTCTGATGAAATTTGAAGCCTTCAGAGGATTCAAACACTGGAAGCCTCACTACCCGAAGAAAGTGAAGAGGGTAGATCCAGTGACTGGTGTTGAAGAGACAATTTTGCATGTGAAGAAGCCTAAAGTGATTAAGAATATTCCAGTGCTAAAAATAGAACAAGATTTTCATAAAGGATTTGTGTGTTGGGTATACAGCTGTTTAACAACTGAAGCTGTGATCACCTACAGGGCTGAAAATGAAGTTAGACACATCTTTGTGTATGATCCTTTATGGTTGGTAAACTGCTCAGCAAAAGACATTGAATGTTTTTTTGTAAACAAGATCTGCTACAAAGCTGAAGACAAAGAGTAGGCGATGCAGTTTCAGAAGGTTGTAGCTATTTGTTTCCAAAAAGGAATCAATGCTGAGAGTAAATGGTCGTCTAAGTGGCGAAAGATTGAGAAAGAGGAAGCGCTGAAGGCTGAGAAAGAAAGGAAATCTTGTGAAGAAAGAGATAACATGCTAAGGCATACTGTTGTACAAAGAATGGCTGCTGAAGAAAAGCGAAAGGTTGAAGAGAATGAAAAGCTTAGGAAGATGCTGCTAAGAAAGCCTAAGCCAAGGGAAGAGAAGTTTAAGTCGCTGTGAAACAAGTGCTGAAGACCTGACTGAAGACTCCGGCAATATCCAAGGGGGAGTTTGTTGGTGCATAATGTCTATAGCCTACGTCTACAGTCTAGGTCATGTCGATAGCTTGTAGTAGGGTTAAAAGTGTCAAAAATGTAATTTTATATATGTTAGAAGTCATTTCGCACGAAATAGCTTTAAATCAAACTTTGCTATTTCGTACGAAATAGCATGTGGCTATTTCATGCGAAATCAGTCGCCTATAAATAGGCAGTGTTGGTTTTTCATTTGGTACGAAATAGGTGAACGTGTAACGAAGTGCTGCCCAATTTTCACCGTGTAATCAACTTGAATATCAATGAAAAACCTGTTTTAAGTATAATTCTCTGTTTCTACACCTTTCTATCACTGATTCTCAGTTGTTTGACTGTTTCCGCCTTTCAAACAGCTTAGTTTTGATTCTGAACGACTCATATAGGTCGCAAAACGATCCTACACTCTCACGTCTCTTAAAGTCCACGTGTTGAACGGTTCTGTTTAAACGAAAGGGGAAACATGAAAACATACATGTCACAGCAGACAGTGCAGTAGAGAATCCAGTGATGGAAGAAGCCATGGAGTTCGACATCTTTGTCAAAGTGATATGATTCCTCCTTAGGGTGCTGACTGATGATGGTGATGATTAAACCGAATAGGGGATTCGGTATGGAGATGGAGGTCGATTACATTCTCCCACTTAGCCGAGTAATCATTTACTATGAGTATTAGATAAGCCTGATCAGGAGTTAACACTCATTTTAGCCTTAAACAAGTACTATAGCAGAGAAATACAGCTGTTGAATCATTATGCGACTCAGGACCCCCATTAGTCATACTATAGCCTTAATTTAAAACCTAATCGTTATGATCAAAATACGCATAAGCCCTTTGTTTGATTTGTAACTTTATTTATCTATATGCCATTATACCGGTTGAACATATTCTAAGAGACATACAAAATCAAACTGATGAGGAAAATTAACTAATACTTAGTCATTCATAGTACGATATGCAATTGCGCACGGCCATTGGGTCTATCTCAGTATGTTATGATATCTATTACATAAGAGATATCTCTGAGATCTATTATATCAAAGTTTGTGTTAACAATGCTTTGACTTATGTAACATATACTTGCCAAAAGAATATCATCCATATAGACAAGTTTATTTTAGTTGCTCCCAATCATTTTGAGGTAGGTACATTAATCCACTTGATTCTTGATGAAAATAATTACGTTAAGATTTCATCACATTATGATGTTTCCATTAACCCATACATGGATTTTATTGGCTTACAAATAAAGTGTTCTTTAACCTTTAGTTTGGAACTTTCAGGTTGTTTTATGAACATGTAAATATGTCAGCCATTTGTCAGGGAAAATTGTTTTAATGTTTATCTAATGTAGCTTTAAATTATTATAAGCTACTAGAACAGTGATGATCCTCAAAGAAATCTTTGATAATTTATCTCTTCCTAAGTATAACCTTTGGCAATCAATCATGCTTCTTCGTGTCTTAACGCTTATTTCAGGATTTGGTTTAGTTATGAACACTCTTAGGTAATTCAATTAAAACCCAAACATTATACGCACACATAAAATCAGTTTTACTAGAAAACAGTTTTATTCCATTCAGATGATTGATTGACACTAATGGCTTAATTTGAAGAGATATGATCATTAAACATTTCCAAAATCCATTTCAATATCAGTTAGGGAGGTTATGTAATCATCAAAGTTAGTAGGCTTTTAAACCTAGATGACCTCCTGAGTTAATTATTGGGTTTATTAGAAGTTTCAGTTTTATGGATTAGCTCTTGGTTAGGTTGCTATCATTTTCAGGATTCTAAGTTTGTAAGAGTTGGTGCAGTATGGTGTACAAGAGGTGTAATTGGAGTTAAATTCGGAGTGAAATTTAATGACACTCTTCCCCCCGCCTCTTGTATTCCTTGCAAGTCATGATAAGGACTTTGACTGCTCCCACTGACCTTAGAAATCTTTAGGAACTCAGTATGCTTAGGGTCAATACTTAACGACCAACTAATTCTAGTAGAGAAAAACAAATTAATGACGCCAGTCATTGAAGTTTCTCTTGTTTAGGATTATGTTAGTTTAGGTAAGAAATCTAAGTGTGCCCACAATTAAGCAACAATGAAACTTTTGTAAGTGTAGCATTAGATTTTAATGAGACAAGTTATGATAGAACAGTGTCAAGATGGAGCTGTGTCATGTACATGAGGTGTAAATTGAAGTAATGTAAAGTTTTCACTCCCCACCTCTTACAACTATTGCAAGTTATTATTAAGACACTTAATGCTCCCACTGATCTTTAATATCTCTAGAATGCTACGAGAGAAGTTTCAATGAACTACGTGACGTGGGAACCTATCACATATACGTTAGACTTAGTTGATTTCTTTAATGTCCAGATGTCATAAGAAACTTAGAGACATATTTAATAGAAATCTTATTAAGTATATATATGAAATAGATTTCTTTTAAGATTGTGGGCCATATGCGACAAAAATGTGGATACAAGTAGATAGTCTTTAATTGATAAATGAATTATGTCTAAATATTCCATTTGGAATAAGTTCCACGAGTGTCAATGAATGAGTTATGATGGACCCATACTTATTCCTTAAGCCAAGTAATATTTAGGGCTTTAACGTCATGATTTAAAATCACTTAGAATGAGAATAGATAAAAAAATCATCCTCATTAACCATGTCATGATTTCTCATGAATTTCAGTTATAATGGATGAAATTTATAAGTCTCATTTTCCTTTTGTCAAATTCTCATTTGCATGATGACAAAAGGTTATGAAAGTGTAAGGTATCATCTAGTTCCATCTTAGTAATGTTTCAATCCAGATATTTAGAACAAATAAGATGAGAGTTTAAGGTAAGTGTGACTTTATGTTGACTATGCAAACCTCACAACCTTCATAACATTGCTTAATTATGATACTATATTCTTATTAATCTTCGGAATATATAAGGTATCGAAAGGCGTTGTTAGAAGACTGCTTATTATGGTTCTTATAGCCTTAACATTTAATTTTGTCACTAACTCTCATGTTAGTTATTTGTTGACTTCTGGTAAGGAAACGTTTAGAACTAGAGTCAACTAATCATGTGTTAATAGGAATATTAAAATTACCAGACTTAAATATCATTAGTAAGTGACTATCTAATTAATTTATCCAATTGTTCTGTAGAATAATGGATAGTCTCGTTGCTTATGCCTAGTTTAATGGCATAATTATGCTGTGAGATTCTCCCTTGAAGAACCTTAGAGTTGGCATTGTGTACTCGTATTTTTTACTATGGACCTTAGAACAATCCTCTTTTAAGGTTTTAGTGGTTGTAAGGTGAATAACAACTTATTTTCCAACTTCAAACATTTATTTCTTTTTACATATGTTGCTTATCAACACACTCTTTGGTACTTTTGAGTGTTATAGTTGATTTATAAGGCATCAAATTTATACAAGTGAAAATCTTAGTATGTAATGTACTAGAAAAATGTACTTATTTCCATGTGTAAACCCTTAACTTTATGGGTCATGGTATTGTACATTATAATGTATTCACATATACCACTTAACTTTATAGTTTAGAATTTTAAATGAAGGCATGCATCTTAGGAGTTCTTGTGATTATTCCACAATAATAGATTAGTCTTAGGAAAGATTTAATCTGGAATAACTTTAGTAATAGTTGTGACAACCCTCACAAACCCAGGTATCCGTACAAATTAATTAATATTTCATTAGTGCTTAATTATTGTGCTTGATTACAATTGTGATTAAACTGCTTACTGATTTCTGTTACATACATACTCATGCATCACACTTTATACTGTCACTCTATTATTTACACACAAACTTTAGTGACAACCATGATGCACAAAGCACAGTTAGCACAGTGAGCGGATAACCCAGACAACATGCTGACAATGCCAGCACCTAGACAGACAATATTTTTTAGGCCAGTATGAGCCGGGAATAAAGTACTACACTAGTAGTGAGTGTAGGGAGGTGAGGATCATAAAACTGCGTCACTACGTGATAGTTATAGTGACAGGAAGTGCCTAAAACATACTTTAATTGCAGAATTCTGCACTAAATACAAAAATTCAGCATTTAACAATGCTAGTAAAGTGCAAAAACTTGGTAAAATAGTCCTAGATATCTTCCAAAGTGTTGGGAATTAAATGTGTCACTAAAAACAATATAAAAGACACTTTAAAGCTTTATTTGACACTTTAACGGATCAACATCCAACCGAACAACCGGACTTTACCCGGAACACAAAAATATTGCCGAATACATTGTTATTACTTTTCTAAGCTAGTTAGGGTCCCCGAACACCCTTTATATTAGACAACACACTTAATACACTAACTAAATATCATTAGAAACTAACTAGATTTGTAACCTTATCATCACCACCCAACCCTATACCCCCCGCCCTCACTTTGACGGTCACAAGGGGTGACCCACCCCTTGCCTTCCTTTTGATTATTTTATTTCTAAATGTTGGATATCTAAGTGACATAATACATGGTGGTTAATAAGGAAATTGGATTATAAATAAACTCAAGGGTTAATCTATCTCTCACTTCACAACACTTCAACAAACAACTCCTCTTTTTCTCTCCTTTGTGTCTTCGGCAGAACACCATCACCACCATACACCCATCATCAAGCTCTTGTTCAATCATTTTTCATACATACAAAGGTGTTAGAGGTTCAACAACTAAGCTTGGTGCACTCGGAAGCTCAAGGACCACTCTTGTTTTCTTTTATCCTCCACTTTTACGCCTTGTTTCTTCCCTGGCCTTGTACTAGTAGTAAGTGTTCTAAAACATCCTCTTGTTCTTGATTTTAGTGGTTAAAAGATGGTTGAATGATGAAATGTTAAAGAACACTAATGAACATAACCTAAAGTCTTGAACATAAGTGTTAAAGGTTGGATAAAGAGAAGTTATTTGGGTAAATCATGTAAATGTTGTGTAGTAATGATTATTTGATGTTGTTTGTTAGTAAAAGTTGGATGGATCATCATCTAGACATGCTAGATCATGTTCAAGAACATGAACTAGTAAGATGTTAGTGTTAGAAATATGAAAGATGATGAAACCATCCACCATGAACTTGAAACTTGGATAAACATAATTTTTCTTGAAGGGTAAGGTTATAAACTTGTAGATCTAAAGATCTACAAGTGGTTTTTCGGAAGAACCAAGTGAAAGATACTAGTTTTGTTAAAACCCGGATATTTTATGAACTAAAAGCATTCTTGGTAACTAAACAAGTGTATAAACACTTGTGTAACAAGGAAATTTCATAAAGAAATATTTTTGTGAATCTTGACTAGAAGTTGTGAAACTTCATTTTCTTTAAAAATATAGCTTTCAAGAAACTAATCTTATTTCTAAGGATAACAAGACCTACTAAATGTGTTAGTAACTTACTACATATTTTTACAAAACTTTCAAGTTCATGAGTTATGATTTAGTCTTATTTTTGTCAAGATTAGTGAGTAAATATTGTATGTTGTTGATTCTTAAATTGTTTGATTGATTTTACAAAAGAAAATGATACGCTAGTAAGCGTGGACACCTCCATTTACAAAGGAAACTCTAGCAAAAATTTTCTAGAATTTCAACACTTAGAATTATTTTTCCAACAAATGTTTACAAATATATTTTTAACTTGGTTTTCAAAATAAACTTCGCCAGTATTTTTATTCCAAAAATTACCAAGTATCGGAAGTGGATTTTCGTAAATAGAACTTGATAAATATATAGTTAGAATATATATATTTTATAATAAAACGCTTGTGTGATTATTGGATTATTTGTGAACTAGATATATATTATTTTTAGAGTAAAAATAATATAACTTGAAAATGTCACGAGATTACGACTCCAAAATAATACCAACGCTCTCACCAATAAATATTTAAGTTACACCGGTATTGTTATTACAACGCGAACTTTAAAACCTAACTTATGTATATTTTAGAAAAATGCTCCTATTCGTACATTTTTGGTAGAATATTATTTTGGAAAAACTTATAAAATAAAATATAATATTTTTGGGAAAAATATGTATATTTTGGAATTAAAGATATATTTTTCAAGTGAGACTTAAAAATATATTAATCGGAATTATAACGCGTACATGTATAAAACCCCCATCCTTGGGAAGGAAATATAAAATAAATAAGAAGTGTGAATACGGAATAGTTACCTAACTATTTCTCCAAAAACGTTAAACCCTAAGCCAAGGCACGGCCATCCGTCTAATAGGCATTAGTACGTGTAGGTCGTCACGCAGCAGGTTGAGTTGGAGACTTACGTTTCGGGATACGCACTTCTGTGAGTTCATGTCCCCCTTTTTCTTTACTGTTTTCAGTTTTATACTTCGGGGGTGAAATATATGCGACAATTATTACAGACTTTTATATACATGGTATGGTTAGCTTAAGGAGGGTTTACTACTTAGATCATGTGAGTGGGTAGGCGGAAACTTGAGGCCATTAATCCTCGTTGTAGGACCGAGGGTCATGAGCGATAGATCTATTTGGGTGTAGCGAGCCCAGCTCCTGAGTCCACTGTACGGACCATGGGGTGACTTTGAGCCCGACGCATAAATCCGCTAGGTTTGAGTCTTCCTGCATCACTTCACACATATCATTGGCTTTGCAACCCAATGGTGATCTCTTTTTCCTTAATTGCTACATACCAGGGATTTTCATACATACAGACATATTACAAAGGTTTATACATACTCACTTTTACATGAACTCGCTCAACTTTTTGTTGATTTTTCAAACTACATGTATTTCAGGAAACTAAGGGATCTGGCAAGGTATGCACTGTCGTCAAGCTGTGTAGGAATAATGATGTCATCCGAGTTTAGGAAATGTGACCTTTGCCTGGACGGGTCATAAGTCTTAAACTGTGTTTTTATTCATGTCTTTTGGTTGTGTTTTATGAACAAGTTCTAATTACGTCATGGTTGTATTTCGTTTCATGTGTCGACTTTTAAACGATGTTGTCTTGGTAACTTTTAAAACTTGTTGAATGGATGAACATCATGTGTTTTATTTCATATAGCATGGTTATGATATTTTCTATGGTATTAAGAAGTCACACCAAAATAAACCCACGCTTCCACAAAGCCAGGGTGTGACAGCTTGGTATCAGAGCCTCGATCATAGCGAACTAGGATTCCTTCTCGAGTCTAGACTATGATCACTAAGGCTCTCACGAAAACATTTTTACATTGCATACACTAAACGTCCAGATCCAGGGCACAAAACATTTTTACAAAAGGCACAAATACACTTTCAAAAATATTATTTCAGTCTTAGAGACTGAGGGAGGATCAGTCCTAGAGACTGAGGGAGGATCAGTCTTAGAGACTGAGGGAGGATCAGCCTTAGAGGCTGGGGATAATTAGTCTTAGAGACAAGGGAATTAGTCTTAGAGGCTGGGAGATTGGTCTTAGAGGCCAGGGATTTAGTCTTAGAGACTGGGAGGTTGGTCTTAGAGGCCAGGGATTTAGTCTTAGAGACTGGGAGGTTGGTCTTAGAGACCAGGGAGTTAGTCTGAGAGGCTAGGAAGTTCAGTCTGAGAGGCTAGGAGGGTAGTCTGGGAAGACTAGGAGGATTGCTTGTTTGCTTTATTGTGACTAACATGATTATTTGACTTTATGATTGATATATGTGCAAATATGTGATTGTGTTACAGACGTCATGGTTTCATCGTCAGACACAGGAGTATCGGACACACTAGACCCCATGGCGATCGTGTCAGATGACGAGATTTCGTCAGAGCGAGAGGTCTACACATCAGACACCACCAGCACTGACGACGATGATTTCCAGCCGTTCGGGCTGCCAGACGTTGGAGTTGAGCCTGCTGATGGCATTCCTGTAAGGGATTTACCACTTGCGGTGATCCCTGCTCCTATTCCGCTTGCTGTATTCCCAGTAGTAGATATGCCACTCGCTGTCGTTTCTGATGATGACATCGATCTGTTTGAGGAGGATCCACCTGAGGCTGACTATGAGGGTGGGGCCCCTATTGATGCTGACGTTATTCTTCCCATTGCTGAGGCCCCTATAGAGGAGCTTCCTGTTGGTTCACCTGTCCCGGACTCATTGGAGTCTCTGGCATCTGCATCTTCACACGACCATGGTGTGCAGTCTCACTCTTCTGACCCTGACATGGCGATGTTAGCTGCACCCGGTCCATCGCACGAGTTCGAGTTCGACCACGAGGTCGATGACGCTTTTGAGCCGATCTTTCCCCCTGATTTCGACCCTGACCACGATATTGAGTTTATCCACATGGATCAGCCCCTAGAGGCGCCCGTAGATCCTATTGACCCTTTGCTTAACATCCCTGCTGATTTTCATATGGATCTTATTGACCCGGAGCCTGCTGTGGCCCCAGAGCCAGTAGTTGCTCCTGACCCTGCATTAGAGCATGACCCTGTACATGAGTATGCACCAGCCGCTGCACCTCGTGATGGTGATATACCCGTTGCTGATCTTCTCGCTGTTGCTCCACCCTTGATAGAGGATCCTGTTGTTGATGCACCATTTCCCGATCCCGTGCCGGTACTGTTTGACCGTGCACCTTTTGCTACTCATATAGATCCACGTTACGCCGACACCCGTAACGGGTGGATCGATGACGTTGACGATTACCCACCATTTGTGTTACCTGTTACACCTCCAGTAGTACCTGTTACTGCACCCACTGATATTCCCTTGATTCCCCCACACACCACAGATGTTCATCGTACCGATCTTCCGATTACCTTTCTCCAGGACATCCCTCTACCACGTCCTGGGAAGGGTTCATCGCGACAGCCTTTTGGTCACGTACCTTTCATGTCAGGAGGCAGCCAGTTTATACCACAGATTACTCATCCTACTTTTGTTCCACCTGTGCTGCCATCATCCTTACCGTTCACACCTCAGTTTCTTTCTGTTGCACCACCTACTGCACCATCTTTTATACCGTATAGCGAGCCATTTTTATGGACTACGCCCCAATCATGCCACTGTCTGATCCGTACCACCCGTACCATGTTGGGTACTCTACGGAGGACATCCTTACTTCCTTGATGATACTGCAGGATGCATTGACACGTCGTATTCAGGACTTGGAGAGAGCTCCACGTCCATCTTGTCATTGTCAGACCCCATTTGCAGCACCACACACTCCTCGTCCACTTTCCCACGATTCAGATGTTCGTTTCATGACTTCTGAGCAGCAGATAGCATATTTATTGCGCGCCTATCGTGCCTTAGAGGAGGACTGGTTACACATGCGTCGCTTGCTCTTCTCTCATTTTCCTCCTCCACCGCCATCAGCATAAGCATATTTTTTGTTTTATGCAGGTCGATATTTTGGTGAGAAGGTCGCTATTGAGCCAGCTTACGAAGCCTTTTGAGAGATCACACTTTTTGTATATGATAGGTGTAGGCAGATTTGTACTTTTGGGGGTGATGTAGCCCCACGATCTTACTTTGACATGTGATGTACTATTAAACTTGTAAAACACTTTTGTGGTCGTGATTAATGAAAAGCTCAATGGCAACATTCTCACTACATGCTTTATTGGGTTATACGTTTTAATTTATAACATGAGATGTTATGTGTGGATGAATGTTACTGTATATGTATAATTATCATACTTACTATGACCTGACCTATATAATCATCTTTTAGAAGATGCCTCCAAGACGCGATGTACGCATGCCCACTACAGAGGTGGAACTCCAAGGGATCATTGTTGCAGCCATAGCTCAATATGCAGCCTCCCAAGGAGGAACAAGCGGGAGCCATTCAAGTAACAACGGCAACAACAATCCACCCCATGGTAATGTCAAGTGGCTTGAGACATATTACCATACGTTTGGATATTTATAGCACGTCCGCTAATACCATTGGTAAATTTTAACGTATGTGCAGGGTGCACCTACAAGCAGTTTCTCGACTGTAAGCCTGATGCGTGTGAAGTGTTATATATATTAGGTGTATATTTTAAGCCCCTTTAACACTTATTTTAGCCAAGTTTTAAATTTATAAAACACGATATTTTACTAACACTAAACACACATATGGGCAAGTGCACCCATCGTGAGCGTAGTATAGCGTTGGTAAGATACCGAGGTCGTCCAAGGACACAAGAGCTTTTAGTACCGGTTTATCCTCAACGTCTAATCAAAATCAAAAAGTTTAGAAAAATGTTTTAAACTAAGAAAAATAAAAACTAACTAAAATGCTGAAAATAAAAATAAAAATAAAAACAGATAGACAAGATGAATCACTTGGTTCCGACTCGTATCTAGTGTAACCTTTGATTATTTCCGCACTTTTGCACATAGTTAAGAGATTATCTTAGTTATTGTAGTATGCCCCTCTTTTGAAGGTGACGTTACCCTCACCCCAGTAGTTTGAGTCAGCAAGGATACAATCCTAAAAGGGTGGATTATTGGAAGATAATTAATTAAGTTATTAATGCAATATTATGGTAGGCCCCTCTTTTGGAGGTGACGTTACCCTCGACTAAGTAGTCTGAGTCAGCAGGGATACAGTCCTAAATAGCCGGGTTATAGTATTAATAGTAGTTAACTTATGAGGGGGTCAAAGAGTTTGGACCCCCGCCATCCAATACCGTGAAGTATTGAAGGAGGTCCTACTAAATTTGACCCAGGTCCATTGCAGGACCTCTAAACGCTGAACAATGGCAAGACCTTTACCAAACCGTTCCCTTAACCCCCGACCAGGTAGCCAACATACCTCCATATAGACCGTGGAGATATGAATGGTGAAAATCTTTTATTTTATATAGACAGTAAAATAATGCCAAGACACCACGGACAAACGATAAGGAAAGATCACCTTCAACATAAGTAACTAGTTATTAAATTCATTAATACAAAACCAAATAAAAAGTGCAAAAGATTAGAAATAAAAAGTATTACACTAGACACTTTGTCTTCACCAAGTGATGTAAGAGACTTAGGCAAACATGGCCTTGATTGTCAAGAACTCTTACGATCAATCTTGGATCCCGAGATGACTCACACACTCTACGATGGACAATGGATGATGGTGGTGGATGATGGTGTTATGGTGGTGGTGGGTGGTGGGTGAAGTGTGAGAGAGGTGGTGTGCCAAGGGATGGTTTGAGCTTGAGCCAAGCACTCCTATTTATAGGCTGAACAGAAGCTCGGGCACGGCCCCGTGTCCAGTGGGCACGGCCCCGTGTCCACATCCTCTCTTTCTTCATTAAATGCAGCTTTGTCTTATTAGTTGACCACGCCCCCGTGTCCGCTGAGCACGACCCCGTGTGCAGAAGAATCTTTGTACTATGAAGATTTGCCTGGATTGTGTGAATCTTATAGTTGACCACGGCCCCGTGTCCGCTGAGCACGGCCCCGTGGTGGGCAATAGAAGCTTCTACCACTTTGTCTTTTCTGCTGACACTTGGGCACGCCCCCGTGCTGGCTGAGCACGGGGCGTGTTCAGGCCTCTGATCTCTTGTTTTGCTTGGGAAGATGCTGTTGTGGGGTCGGGCACGCCATGTCTTGCTCCTTTTCTTGTATTTATGTTAGATTTTGGTGTCTTTTTGCTTCTTTTGTTAATTTGAGCTCATTTAATCCTGAAAATACAAAAGGAAGACAAAAGCACACTTTTTCCAACATTAGTACTAAAAAAGGGTTAGTTTTATGCCTCATTTGATGAAATTTATATGTTAATATTTGAACACATCAAATACCCCCACACTTGAATCTTTGCTTGTCCTCAAGCAAAACTCTTTAATATGTGACTATTTACACTCCCAAATGGAATGGGTAGAAAAGAAGGTTTTGGGCTTGCCGTAGAGTGTCGGGATTTCCAAGATTCTTTATTTAATTTTATTTTTATTTATTTACAATCCTATTCGTCATGATTTATTAAAAACTTTTCATAAGATAAATTACTTATTAGGGCATAACATGCCTTTGTAAAATTCTATTTATATACAAGTTCACATATCTCACGGGGATCACTCAACACTCGGCCGAAAATGTATTTTTGTGGATCACTCGAGAGCGACATGGAACTTACTCCTACCATAGGCTTGCCAAGCAATCAATCCTCCTCATTTTTAACTTATATACCTTTGTAAATATCAAGAGGACTTTGTGGGTTAAGGGTTAGGCTTGGGTTAAAGGTAGGTGGTTGGGTTGGTGGTTCGTGGTTAGTAGAAAAAGGGCGAAAAGCGTAACAAGTGTCGGTTTTCGTAAGACTTTTTATTTTTATAACTTTTATTTTGATGAAGCTATTTATTTCAAACAAACTTATTTTTTTGATGAACTTGTTTGTTTATTTTCTTTTTGTTTCATCATCAACAAATTTTTATTTTATTTATTTTTTTTTTTTTTTGACAAGTCATATGAAGAACCGAACTTGTTACTAAAACAAAGGGTTAAAAATGAAAAAGGTTTTGGTGGGTAAAAAGGGTTTTTGGTTGGGTTATGAAATGAAAAGGTTTAGGCTCAAATGGGCTAACTAGGGGGATTTTGGGTAGGTGGTAAAAAAAAAATGGTGTAGAAATAAAAAGGGTTAGTCCTAATGCCTCCATCATTTACTTACTCGGGTTTAAGTCGGTAAGGATTTGGAATGTATCGTCATGGCAAGTTCTAGAGTCGTGAGAACCAAGCGGCTATTCACACAAGAAACGAAAAATGAGCATTTAGTCAAATGATATGTAAGTGTATGCTCAATAAAGGCTCAAAACTCACTTTTGTGGGAATGGGTTTTTATGTGATCAAGTATATATAATCAAATTTTAACTAAGCTTGTCATGCCTCTTCATAATTTTCTTATGTTGGTTCTTTTTATCACGACGCTATCGGTTGTAAATTCGTAAAAATATAACCTTTTTAAGAACTTGAATTTCCCGAGTTAAACCTAGACAAGTAAAAAAAATGAATTTTTTTTTTTTTAATTTGGGGTGATTAGCGGTTCCAATAGAGTTTTGTGTAAGGCTTGTATTTAGGACTTGCGAGATTCAAGGTTTTAGCATCCCCCCCCCCCCCCCCCACACTTAAATTACACATTGTCCTCAATGTGTCCCAAAAATAAGTTTTTAGGTTGATTGAATGTGTAAAAGGTGTGAAAAGCAAAAAATTTGTGTTACTGGGTGCTGAACACGGCCCCGTGTTGTCCGGGCACGGCCCCGTGTTCAAGTGCCAGTGACAAAATTGAAACAAGAGAAACAGAAGTCTGGACACGGGGGCGTGATGGGTGAACACGGCCCGTGTCCAGTTACCTGAACTGGGTCTTTTTCTGCAGACTGTGCAGCACGGGGCCGTGTTGGGTGGACACGGCCCGTGCCGAGCTTACTGTAAATGAAGAAATTTGTCGGACGGTTCTGTTTTCCTGTATGGAGTGCTGGTTCAAGTTTCCCTTGCATCCTTTGCCATCTCAAGTGTGTTTTATCCATTTCAACACCATTCATAACACCAATTTAACTAAAACCATCATTCATTAATCATAGAGAGAATTACATAATAGTCCTAAAAATTAAAATATTAGCTAGTTAGGTCAAAGAAACACAAGAAGTCCAAGAAGTTCTCTAGCCTACTAATTATTCTACTAGCAAAATTTCCGAAAGGATAGATCTCTCGGTTAAAAGCGGCTTGATGACTTCTTCCTACGGGTATGGGCTCCTTATACATCGGCAAGCCACTCTTCGATCTCCCTAGGGAGAAGAAAAGCGGGCTCGTGAGCATCGGGCTGAGGAGGTGTAACTTCCACCGGGATTTCTTGGAGTTCTTCAAGAGGAGGTTCCGCCGGAATATCGTCCCAACCGGTAGGATTTTGGATTCCAAGTGCGAGGTTCCAATCCTCTTGAGGGAGGATTGGTTCCATGGGAGGTGTTACCAGAATGTTTAACCTCTGGTCCAAGAGGTTTATTTCCTGGAAACTGTTTTCCAACCCCACCGAGAGATAATTTATACGGTCAATGAGGACCTCCTCTACTGAAGTCATCTCGTCAAGTGCTTCACGTAGCGCCATTACGTATCTTACGAGAGTTGCTTCAATCGATGGTCTTCTTTCCCGTCGGCTGTTCCTTGAGTGTGCAGAAGAGGTTCCGCTGTTTTGGCTCGACATTCTACGAAAACAAACCAAAAACAGTTTGTTTTAATGAAACAGTACCACGGGCACGGCCCCGTGCTCAATGAGCACGGCCCCGTGTTCAACTTTCTGCAGATTTTTAGAAGAAGGAATCTTGGGGTTTCAAATTATTTTTCTTATCTTATGAAGCTTTTTGAGCAGAAATAACTTAAAACAATGTTGTGTAACTTATTTTCAACAAGATTCCTTGAACAAAAATTCAATAAACATCACAACAAAGCTTGAAATCAAGCTTTAATGGAGTTCTTGGTGCAAGAAAGATGAAGAAGAAGGCAATGGATAAAAGAGGAAAGGACAAGATGCTTGTAAGAACCTTCTTTTAGAACATACCTAGGATGGTAAGTCAGAAAATCCCTCCAAATCTCTGTCCCTAGATGGTCCAAATGTGCAGGGGTCTTGGCTGCATTTATAGAAAACGACAGCGTGCTGGACACGGCCCCGTGTCGGCTGGACACGGCCCCGTGTGCAGGCAAGATCCTGCCACATTTTGTCCGTATTCTGACAAAAGTCAGAAGGGAATCTTTTGGTGGACACGGGGGCGTGTTGACCTGGGCACGGCCCCGTGTCGGAAAACTGTTTTATGAAGTGCGTCTATTATTAAGGAACTTATCCGGATCGGGCGGTTCCTTACTGGATGGAACAACCCCAAAGTGCCTAAGATACCTTAATTGTCCTAGATTAAGACGAGAACGCAAGAGGTTGTCGGTGAGGGTGATTCCTATGCTATATGTAGGTGGACAAGTCCAACCCTTTTCCGGGCTCTCGTTAAAGAAGGTGTATATCGAATCACTCAGGTCTATGTATGCATCGAACGAAGTCGATGGGGAGTCCTTCATGGCACAATCGACACAGGGACGACTCAAGTCCTCACTAGAGTTAGAAGTATCATTGGAAACAATGAAGTTGTTTGAATGCGTTTCCAACCTTTCTTCTTGGTTATCGTTTTGGAGAAGATTTTTGAGGTCTCCCCTAAGTTCTTCTAACCAATTAAAAATTAGATCTTCTAGTTGAAATAATTCGTCGAGAAACATTTCTCCTAGAATATCCGGTTGGGCGCATTCGAGGGAGCGATAGGGATTATTTTTACTTTCGCCCCTCTTAAGGATACTAGGGAATGATGGGTCTATATAGTGGGGTTTATAATTTAGAAAAAAAGCATTCTAATTCTTTATGGTTACCACCACATAATTGACACCACATAGTACCATAAGAGTGTCGAAAGTAAAAAGTATCAGTATCACTCATGTTTGTGTCAGAAAGTACCAACCGTCGGGATCTTACGGTTCTGTTTTCAGTAACTAAAACTTGGGCACGGGGGCGTGTTGAGTGGGCATGGCCCCGTGTTCAGCTTACTGTCTGACTTAAAACAGGATTCCCAGTTCCAATGATTGGGCACGGGGCGTGTTCAGCGGGCACGGCCCGTGCTGAGTTCTGCAGAAGCTGAAAAATTAAAAAAATCCTAAAAAAATGAAAAACAAAAAAAGAAAAATGATTAGGCCGCTGATTCCTAACTTTCTTAAAATCCTTGTGTCCCCGGCAGCGGCGCCAAAAACTTGATGCGTGTGAAGTGTTATATATATTAGGTGTATATTTTAAGCCCCTTTAACACTTATTTTAGCCAAGTTTTAAATTTATAAAACACGATATTTTACTAACACTAAACACACATATGGGCAAGTGCACCCATCGTGAGCGTAGTATAGCGTTGGTAAGATACCGAGGTCGTCCAAGGACACAAGAGCTTTTAGTGCCGGTTTATCCTCAACGTCTAATCAAAATCAAAAAGTTTAGAAAAATGTTTTAAACTAAGAAAAATAAAAACTAACTAAAATGCTGAAAATAAAAATAAAAATAAAAACAGATAGACAAGATGAATCACTTGGTTCCGACTCGTATCTAGTGTAACCTTTGATTATTTCCGCACTTTTGCACATAGTTAAGAGATTATCTTAGTTATTGTAGTAGGCCCCTCTTTTGAAGGTGACGTTACCCTCACCCCAGTAGTTTGAGTCAGCAAGGATACAATCCTAAAAGGGTGGATTATTGGAAGATAATTAATTAAGTTATTAATGCAATATTATGGTAGGCCCCTCTTTTGGAGGTGACGTTACCCTCGACTAAGTAGTCTGAGTCAGCAGGGATACAGTCCTAAATAGCCGGGTTATAGTATTAATAGTAGTTAACTTATGAGGGGGTCAAAGAGTTTGGACCCCCGCCATCCAATACCGTGAAGTATTGAAGGAGGTCCTACTAAATTTGACCCAGGTCCATTGCAGGACCTCTAAACGCTGAACAATGGCAAGACCTTTACCAAACCGTTCCCTTAACCCCCAACCAGGTAGCCAACATACCTCCATATAGACCGTGGAGATATGAATGGTGAAAATCTTTTATTTTATATAGACAGTAAAATAATGCCAAGACACCACGGACAAACGATAAGGAAAGATCACCTTCAACATAAGTAACTAGTTATTAAAGTCATTAATACAAAACCAAATAAAAAGTGCAAAAGATTAGAAATAAAAAGTATTACACTAGACACTTTGTCTTCACCAAGTGATGTAAGAGACTTAGGCAAACATGGCCTTGATTGTCAAGAACTCTTACGATCAATCTTGGATCCCGAGATGACTCACACACTCTACGATGGACAATGGATGATGGTGGTGGATGATGGTGTTATGGTGGTGGTGGGTGGTGGGTGAAGTGTGAGAGAGGTGGTGTGCCAAGGGATGGTTTGAGCTTGAGCCAAGCACTCCTATTTATAGGCTGAACAGAAGCTCGGGCACGGCCCCGTGTCCAGTGGGCACGGCCCCGTGTCCACATCCTCTCTTTCTTCATTAAATGCAGCTTTGTCTTATTAGTTGACCACGCCCCCGTGTCCGCTGAGCACGACCCCGTGTGCAGAAGAATCTTTGTACTATGAAGATTTGCCTGGATTGTGTGAATCTTATAGTTGACCACGGCCCCGTGTCCGCTGAGCACGGCCCCGTGGTGGGCAATAGAAGCTTCTACCACTTTGTCTTTTCTGCTGACACTTGGGCACGCCCCCGTGCTGGCTGAGCACGGGGCGTGTTCAGGCCTCTGATCTCTTGTTTTGCTTGGGAAGATGCTGTTGTGGGGTCGGGCACGCCATGTCTTGCTCCTTTTCTTGTATTTATGTTAGATTTTGGTGTCTTTTTGCTTCTTTTGTTAATTTGAGCTCATTTAATCCTGAAAATACAAAAGGAAGACAAAAGCACACCTTTTCCAACATTAGTACTAAAAAAGGGTTAGTTTTATGCCTCATTTGATGAAATTTATATGTTAATATTTGAACACATCAAAGCCCGTGAATTTCGACGGCACAGGAGGTGCCGTTGCGTTTGTTAGGTGGGCTGAAAAGACAGACTCTGTCTTAAGAATGAGCAAATGCGCTCCCGAGCAACAAGTGACCTACATCTCAGGGCTGTTTCTGGATGGAGCTCTATCGTGGTGGAATTTGCAAGTGCAGATGTTAGGAGAAGCTGCTGCTTATGCGTTAACATGGGCCGAGTTAAAAGAGTTAATGAGGAAGAAGTATTGCTCGCGTGCTGAAATACAAAGGCTAGAAACTGAGTTCTGGCATCTGAGAATGGATGGTCCCAAGATTGCAGAATATGTTCAAAGATTTCATGATTTATCTCACGTAGTACCGTACATGGTCACACCAGAGTTTAAACGTATTGAGAGATTTATCTGGGGATTGGCACCCCAGATAATGAGTATGGTTACCACATCCAAGCCCGCGACGATCACAGAAGCCATCGACCTAAGTGTGACGCTCACTGAGGAGGCCATTAGGTTGAACAAATTCTCCATTTCGGAACCAAAGAAAAAGGAAACACATGTTGAAACGTCTGGTGAAAACAAACGAAAGTTTTCCAATTTCAAGCAAGGTACCACAAGTGTGAGCAAGAAGGGCGAGTCAAGCACACCGGCTAGAGCTGCAACCGGTGTTGAGAACAAAGGAAAGGGTTATATGGGCACTCTGCCCAAGTGTAACACATGCCAGCGCCATCATTCTAGCCGATGCGGACTGAGAACATGTGAAGCTTGTGGGAAAATTGGTCATTTGAAGGATACTTGCTGGGTTAGTGCTGGCCGGGGTGGCCAAGGAGGTTTTGGTAATAGGAACAACAATCGAGGAGGTAACGGAAATGGAAACCGTGGGAATGTTGCAAATCAAGTTGGTAACCGGGAAGCAGAAGGAAATCGGGGCGGGAATGGAAATGTGAATGACCGAGGGCCAGGATGTTTCAATTGTGGAGATGTTGGGCACTTTAAGAGGGAATGCCCAAAACTGAACCAAGCACGGGGAAGAGTCCTTAACATCGGCGCAAGGGAAGCGCGCCAGGATCCAAACGTAGTCACTGGTACGTTCCCTGTAAACCAACATTTTGCATATGTTCTGTTTGATACTGGTGCCGATTATAGTTTCGTATCATTAGAATTTAAGAATATACTTGGGTTGACACCTAGTAAGTTAGACGTTCCGTACTCTATCGAATTAGCGAATGGGAAACTAGTTGAAACGGGTGAAGTCATCAGAGGATACGTGATTGAGCTAGGAGAACACGAGTTCACTTTGGATCTACTACCAGTTGAATTGGGAAGTTTCGACGTGGTGGTCGGGATGGATTGGCTATCAAGTAACAAAGCCGAGATTGTTTGCCACGAGAAGACCATCAGCATCCTAATGGCAGATGAAGAGACGATCGTAGTGCATGGAGAGAAGCGTGATACGCCACTAAGAATTATTAGCTGCCTGAAAGCTAGAAAGTGTTTACAGAAGGGATGTGTTGCATTCTTAGCACACATCGTGGATAAAGAAGCTGCTGAGCCAAAGATCGAAGACATCCCAATTGTAAAAGAATATCCTGAAGTCTTTCCAGAAGACTTGCCAGGATTACCGCCTCAAAGTCAAGTCGAGTTTCACATTGATTTGGTTCCAGGCGCCGCGCCTGTAGCCAAGGCACCCTATAGACTTGCGCCATCGGAGATGCAGGAGTTGTCGACACAACTCCAGGAGCTATTGGACAAGGGATTCATCAGGCCAAGTTTCTCACCCTGGGGAGCTCCAGTACTGTTCGTTAAGAAGAAGGATGGTAGTTTTCGTATGTGTATAGACTACCGTGAGCTCAATAAGTTGACCATCAAGAATAGATATCCCCTGCCGAGAATTGATGACATGTTCGATCAGCTGCAAGGTTCGAGCTTTTATTCAAAGACCGACCTTCGATCAGGATATCATCAACTTAGGATACAAGAGGAAAGCATCCCGAAGACGGCCTTTAGGACTCGTTATGGACATTACGAGTTCTTGGTCATGCCGTTTGGGTTGACAAACGCACCGGCAGTTTTTATGGATTTAATGAATAGAGTATGCAATCCGTATCTCGACAAGTTCGTGATTGTGTTTATTGATGACATTTTAATCTACTCGAAGACGAAGGACGAGCACGAACAGCATTTAAAAGCTATTCTAGAGCTACTTAAAAAGGAAAAGTTATACGCTAAGTTCTCGAAGTGCGAGTTCTGGCTGCGTGAAGTCCAATTTCTTGGACATGTGGTTAATGGAAATGGAATCCATGTAGATCCAACAAAGATCGAGGAGATCAAAAATTGGGAGACTCCAAGGACGCCAACCGAGATTCGACAGTTCTTAGGTTTGGCTGGTTATTATCGAAGGTTCATTGAGGATTTCTCCAAAATCGCCCAACCTCTGACCACACTCACACAGAAAGACAAGAAGTTCGATTGGGGTGACAAACAAGAAGAAGCGTTCCAGTTGTTGAAAGACAAGCTTTGTGATACACCGATCATATCGCTACCCGAAGGAACGGACTACTTCGTGGTATATTGTGACACCTCGCGTCAAGGTTTGGGTTGCGTGCTGATGCAGCGCCAGAAGGTTATAGCATATGCGTCACGCCAGTTGAAGATCCACGAGAAAAACTATACCACGCATGACTTGGAGCTAGGCGCAGTGGTATTTGCATTGAAAATCTGGCGACATTATTTGTATGGTACGCGTTGTACAATCTTCACTGATCACAAGAGCTTACAGCACATATTCGACCAGAAAGAACTTAACATGAGGCAAAGACGCTGGGTAGAGCTGTTGAATGATTATGATTGCGAGATCAAGTATCACCCAGGGAAGGCGAATGTGGTCGCCGATGCCCTGAGTCGAAAGGAAAGGATTAAGCCCATAAGGGTTAGGGCTTTGGAGATGATCATCCAGACAGATCTCTCATTGCGCATTTGTGCCACACAGAGAGAAGCTTTGAAAGAAAGGAATATTGAGGACGAGTATCTCCGTGGAATGGAGAAGCAGTTGATACCAAACGAGGAAGGAACTTTATGCTTCATGAAACAGATTTGGGTTCCTCTGTTTGGTGGTTTGAGGAAGGTTATTTTTTATGAAGCCCACAAGTCGCGGTACTCCATTCATCCCGGAGCGGATAAGATGTACCAGGATCTCAAGGATTTCTACTGGTGGCCTAGGATGAAGGGCGATGTTGCAGTATATGTTAGTAAGTGTTTAACATGTGCCAAGGTAAAGGCCGAGTACCAGAAGCCTTCAGGTCTCCTGCAGCAACCTGAAATACCCAAATGGAAGTGGGAGCAGATTTCAATGGACTTTATAACGAAGTTGCCAAAGACGCCTAGAGGCCATGATACAATTTGGGTGATAGTAGACCGACTAACCAAGTCTGCGCGCTTCCTGCCAATCAAAGAGAAGGACAACACTAGTAAACTTGCGGAAATATACATGCGTGAGATCGTTGCAAGTCATGGAGTGCCTCTCTCGATTATCTCTGATAGAGATGGACGCTTCGTGTCAAGGATTTGGCAGTCTTTCCAAGAAGCTTTTGGCTCACAATTGAATCTGAGTACTGCATTTCACCCGTAAATTGATGGCCAAAGTGAACAAACTATTCATACATTGGAAGATATGCTGAGAGCATGTGTATTGGACCTAGGTGGTAGCTGGGATAATCATTTACCATTGGTCGAATTTTCATACAACAACAGCTACCACACAAGTATTGGAGCCGCGCCATTTGAAGCTCTTTATGGACGCAAGTGTCGATCACCACTGTGCTGGGCTGATGCGGGTGATAGACAGCTTGTTGGTCCCGAAATAGTCCAAGAGACGACAGACAAGATTGCACAGATTCGAAAGCGCATCGAGGCGGCTCGCGACAGACAGAAAGCCTACGTAAACCGAAGAAAGAAACCTTTAGAGTTTCAAGTTGGGGATATGGTTTTGTTAAAGGTTTCACCCTGGAAGGGTGTGGCACGCTTTGGAAAGCGTGGGAAGTTGAATCCACGTTACATTGGCCCGTTCAGAATACTGCAAAGGATTGGGCTTGTAGCCTACAAATTGGACCTACCTGCTGAACTCAATGGTGTTCACGATACATTCCATGTATCGAATTTGAAAAAGAGTCCAACACAGGAGACAGTGATCATTCCTGCTGACGAAGTTCATATCGACGACACGCTCCACTTTACCGAAGAACCTGTTGAGGTTACGGATTGGAAAATTAACAAAACACGCAGGAGTAGTGTCAAGCTCGTCAAAGTTCGATGGAATGCAAGACACGGACCAGAATTCACGTGGGAACGTGAGGATCGCATGAAGGAGAAATACCCCCATTTATTTCCTAAGACCCCTGCAACTAGAAGCAGAGCCTAAAATTTCGGGACGAAATTTCTCTAATGGGGGGAGAATGTGACAACCCTCACAAGCCCAGGTATCCATACAAATTAATTAATATTTCATTAGTGCTTAATTACTGTGCTTGATTACAATTGTGATTAAACTGCTTACTGATTTCTGTTAAATACATACTCATGCATCACACTTTATACTGTCACTCTATTATTTACACACAAACTTTAGTGACAACCATGATGCACAAAGCACAGTTAGCACAGTGAGCGGATAACCCAGACAACATGCTGACAATGCCAGCACCTAGACAGACAATATTTTTGAGGCCAGTATGAGCCGAGAATAAAGTACTACACTAGTAGTGAGTGTAGGGAGGTGAGGATCATAAAACTGCGTCACTAGGTGATAGTTATAGTGACCGGAAGTGCCTAAAACATACTTTAATTGCAGAATTCTGCACTAAATACAAAAATTCAGCATTTAACAATGCTAGTAAAGTGCAAAAACTTGGTAAAATAGTCCTAGATATCTTCCAAAGTGTTGGGAATTAAATGTGTCACTAAAAACAATATAAAAGACACTTTAAAGCTTTATTTGACACTTTAACGGATCAACATCCAACCGAACAACCGGACTTTACCCGGAACACAAAACTATTGCCGAATACATTGTTATTACTTTTCTAAGCTAGTTAGGGTCCCCAAACACCCTAATACCCTTTATATTAGACAACACACTTAATACACTAACTAAACATCTTTAGAAACTAACTAGATTTGTAACCTTATCATCACCACCCAACCCTATACCCCACCCCCCCCCCCCCTCACTTTGACGGTCACAAAGGGTGACCCACCCCATGCCTTCCTTTTGATTATTTTATTTCTAAATGTTGGATATCTAAGTGACATAATACATGGTGGTTAATAAGGAAATTGGATTATAAATAAACTCAAGGGTTAATCTATCTCTCACTTCACAACACTTCAACAAACAACTCCTCTCTTTCTCTCCTTTGTGTCTTCGGACGAACACCATCACCACCATACACCCATTATCAAGCTCTTGTTCAATCATTTTTCATACATACAAAGGTGTTAGAGGTTCAACAACTAAGCTTGGTGCACTCGGAAGCTCAAGGACCACTCTTGTTTTCTTTTATCCTCCACTTTTACGCCTTGTTTCTTCCCTGGCCTTGTGCTAGTAGTAAGTGTTCTAAAACATCCTCTTGTTCTTGATTTTAGTGGTTAAAAGATGGTTGAATGATGAAATGTTAAAGAACACTAATGAACATAACCTAAAGTCTTGAACATAAGTGTTAAAGGTTGGATAAAGAGAAGTTATTTGGGTAAATCATGTAAATCTTGTGTAGTAATGATTATTTGATGTTGTTTGTTAGTAAAAGTTGGATGGATCATCATCTAGACATGCTAGATCATGTTCAAGAACATGAACTATTAAGATGTTAGTGTTAGAAATATGAAAGATGATGAAACCATCCACCATGAACTTGAAACTTGGATAAACATAATTTTTCTTGAAGGGTAAGGTTATAAACTTGTAGATCTAAAGATCTACAAGTGGTTTTTCGGAAGAACCAAGTGAAAGATACTAGTTTTGTTAAAACCCGGATATTTTATGAACTAAAAGCATTCTTGGTAACTAAACAAGTATATAAACACTTGTGTAACAAGGAAATTTCATAAAGAAATATTTTTGTGAATCTTGACTAGAAGTTGTGAAACTTCATTTTCTTTAAAAATAAAGCTTTCAAGAAACTAATCTTATTTCTAAGGATAACAAGACCTACTAAATGTGTTAGTAACTTACTACATATTTTTACAAAACTTTCAAGTTCATGAGTTATGATTTAGTCTTATTTTTGTCAAGATTAGTGAGTAAATATTGTATGTTGTTGATTCTTAAATTGTTTGATTGATTTTACAAAAGAAAATGATACGCTAGTAAGCGTGGACACCTCCATTTACAAAGGAAACTCTAGCAAAAATTTTCTAGAATTTCAACACTTAGAATTATTTTTCCAACAAATGTTTACAAATATATTTTTAACTTGGTTTTCAAAATAAACTTCGCCAGTATTTTTATTCCAAAAATTACCAAGTATCGGAGGTGGATTTTCGTAAATAGAACTTGATAAATATATATTTAGAATATATATATTTTATAATAAAACGCTTGTGTGATTATTGGATTATTTGTGAACTAGATATATATTATTTTTAGCGTAAAAATAATATAACTTGAAAATGTCACGAGATTACGACTCCAAAATAATACCAACGCTCTCACCAATAAATATTTAAGTTACACCGGTATTGTTATTACAACGCGAACTTTAAAACATAACTTATGTATATTTTAGAAAAATGCTCCTATTCGTACATTTTTGGTAGAATATTATTTTGGAAAAAACTTATGAAATAAAATATAATATTTTTGGGAAAAATATGTATATTTTGGAATTAAAGATATATTTTTCAAGTGAGACTTAAAAATATATTAATCGGAATTATAACGCGTACATGTATAAAACCCCCATCCTTGGGAAGGAAATATAAAATAAATAAGAAGTGTGAATACGGAATAGTTACCTAACTATTTCTCCAAAAACGTTAAACCCTAAGCCAAGGCACGGCCATCCGTCTAATAGGCATTAGTACGTGTAGGTCGTCACGCAGCAGGTTGAGTTGGAGACTTACGTTTCGGGATACGCACTTCTGTGAGTTCATGTCCCCCTTTTTCTTTACTGTTTTCAGTTTTATACTTCGGGGGTGAAATACATGCGACAATTATTACAGACTTTTATATACATGGTATGGTTAGCTTAAGGAGGGTTTACTACTTAGATCATGTGAGTGGGTAGGCGGAAACTTGAGGCCATTAATCCTCGTTGTAGGACCGAGGGTCATGAGCGATAGATCTATTTGGGTGTAGCGAGCCCAGCTCCTGAGTCCACTGTACGGACCATGGGGTGACTTTGAGCCCGACGCATAAATCCGCTAGGTTTGAGTCTTCCTGCATCACTTCACACATATCATTGGCTTTGCAACCCAATGGTGATCTCTTTTTCCTTAATTGCTACATACCAGGGATTTTCATACATACAGACATATTACAAAGGTTTATACATACTCACTTTTACATGAACTCGCTCAACTTTTTGTTGATTTTTCAAACTACATGTATTTCAGGAAACTAAGGGATCTGGCAAGGTATGCACTGTCGTCAAGCTGTGTAGGAATAATGATGTCATCCGAGTTTAGGAAATGTGACCTTTTCCTGGACGGGTCACAAGTCTTAAACTGTGTTTTTATTCATGTCTTTTGGTTGTGTTTTATGAACAAGTTCTAATTACGTCATGGTTGTATTTCGTTTCATGTGTCGACTTTTAAACGATGTTGTCTTGGTAACTTTTAAAACTTGTTGAATGGATGAACATCATGTGTTTTATTTCATATAGCATGGTTATGATATTTGCTATGGTATTAAGAAGTCACACCAAAATAAACTCACGCTTCCGCAAAGCCAGGGTGTGACAATAGCATTTATGTTTAGAGAGATCTTGATTATCATAAGAGACATCATGTTCGATGATGGTGATGATTAAACCGAATAGGGGATTCGGTATGGAGATGGAGGTCGATTATGATGTTATGATTATTGGGTTTTTGTGTCTAACTGTGTAACCCTTTAACCTCTACATTAGTCTCCTTATATAAGCACCCAGGAGGAAACCTAATTAGTTAATAAGGGTAATATGGTCCATCAACAATTACCAACTAATTATTTAATAGGTTATTATATATTTTGATCTATATTATGTAAATGATTATAATGGCTACTAGATTAAATATTAAACATAATATATTTAATCTTACACCACGTAGATCCTACTGGAGTAACTAAGTCAATATCACCCATGCCTGTGACATCTAAGACTTCATCATTTGCAAGTCGTACCATGCCAAAATCCCCAATTTTAAGATTCCGTAGTGCTTCACTACTGTGGGTAGCGTGAAATGAAGCACCTGAATCCATAACCCAGGAATCCACATTGCTCTCCACATTACAGATCAAAACTTCATCATCTGAATGGTCTACTGCAGCATTAACTTCTTTCTTATCGTTTGGACATTGATTCCTAAAATGTCCAACCTCTTTACAGTTCCAACAGGTCACATCATTCCGAGCCCTAGACTGACTCCTCTTTCTGTTCTTGTTACCACTACATCTGTTATTCTTCCTTCCTCCGCCGACATGCATTAAATCACCCGATGATCCACCTGAATTTATTCTTCTGACATCTTCGCCCAGAATAAGATCCCGCATCTTCACAAACGTAAACTTGCTCGTATCTGAAGAGCTCGTAACAGCAGTTACGGTTCCGGACCAACTATCAGGTAATGAGGACAATAACAATAGGGCTTGAACCTCATCATCAAACTTGATGTTCACAGACACCAACCGAGACAATATCGAGTTTAAGTTATTGATGTGCGCTGTGACTGAATCACCTTCCCTCATCCTAGTATTCACAAGCTCTCGAATAAGATAAACCTTGTTCGCTGCAGAAGGCTTCTCATACATATTCGATAATGCTGCCATCATTCCTCTAGCTGAGGTCTCCTTCTGGATGTTGAATACAACATTCTCCGATAGAGAAAGCGTTATCACTACTCTGGCTTTCTTATCCATCATATCCCAATCTGCTTGTGGCATTTTTTCTGGCCTTTCATCCTCGAGCACTACATCTAAGTCTTTCTGACAAAGTAATGCTTCAATCTGCATCTTCCACCAACCAAACTTTTTTCCGTCAAACTTTTCGATTTGCACCTTCCCGTCTTCTGCCATGATAACACAAGCAAGACTAAAACGAAACTGAAATCGAAACAAATAGAAAACCAACACTGAAACAAATAGAAACAGAAAACACCTGATTCAAGTTTCTTTGATCTTCAAACAAACGGTTAAGCACTCGTATCTCAATGCTTATCTCTTTGGTCAAAGTTGAGGGGCTTCTTTGTTAATAAGGAAAACTTGATTTTCCCTAAAAGAAAGAGAGAAAAAAAACATGTCTGTTTCTTCTTCTCCTTCTACGCGACGCTACTCCCACAAACTCCACAAAATCAAGCAACTCAAGTGCAGAATTGAAACCCTAGGTCTTCAATTTTGGAACCCTAGATGCGATATTCGGCAAGGATTGGAACCCTAGACTACGGCGGCTACTTGGTTATCGGAACCCTAGTCGCAATCTGTAGAAGATGTCTTCAAAACGGAGCCCTAATCGGAGTTAGAAACTGACGGCGATGGCTGCTGTGCTAGCGGCGGCTGGTTCAGAAACCCTAATCGCGATGTCTGCGATGTGACTGAAACCCGAGACCACGGCTTGTTCTTCGACAGGTAAGTGTTCTTCTTCACCTCTTACCTAGTTTGTGTGAATCGATCAAGAGCCTGAGCTCTGATACCAGTTGTTAGGGTCAGGAACACGAATCACACGAACACTGGAACTAACTGCAGCAAGCACACACACTCACACACTCTAAATCACAAGAACAAGAACACAAGATTTATAGTGGTTCGGTCTAATCTGACCAACATCCACTCCCACAACTAGTTATTCTTTGTATTAGGTGCTCAAAAGTTTACAGACATAAATGAGAAGTATATATAGGGGTTACAATTAGGGTTGTTGACTTTAAACTATACTAACAGAGAACACTCCTGCTAGCTGCAGAAGGAGTGTAACACATAACACCCATGCTAGATGCAGAAGGAGTGTAACAAAGAACACCCCTACTAGTCAAATCCTCCACAACCCAACAGCTTGGGCTCAGCTCGTAGGTAGTTTTTCAAGCTCTAGTTCGGCTCGTTTATTAGTTATTGATTAATTTATATTAATTATGATTATTAATTTATTATTTAAATACAATTTAGTTATTTTTTCATAATTATATAAATAGTAATTATTATTTAATAAGCGAACTGCTAAATACACCCCCCTCCTCTCACATACTTACGTGCGGGACCCACAACTTTTTCTCTCAAAGGGGGTGCATATAGATCAAGCCATATATAAATAGCAGACTCGTTTAGGCTCGCGAGTCGGCTCGAGCTTGATTAAGCAAAGCTTGGGCTCAGGCTCATTTACTGAACGAGCTTGTTTTGGGCTTTGGCTCGTTTAAGCTCGGCTCATTTTGAGCCTTTTTCGAGCTGAGCTCAAGTAGCTCGGCGCGTTCGCACCTCTACTTTAACGGTGAGAACCTGTTACCGGTTCCCTGCTAACAAATGGGATATTTTACCAACTTGTGCTGGGTAGGTGGCCTTCAGGGGGTTAAATGCACAAAACCAGTGCAGGGGTCAAAACTTAACTGATTAATCACTTTCAAGACGAGATCAAACATAACCGATTAATCACTTTCAAAATGAGATTAAAACATCCCTGTGTGGCATTTTCACCTACGGTCATTTTCATTTTCCACAGGCAGAAGCAATAGGAAAATCAGTGCATAATTTTATGGAGATCGATAGGATATACGATTACAAGTACCATTTGATAGTCGAATATGCAGAGCTACTGGATTTCAAGCCAGTTCGACCCGTATCTGCATTAGAAGAGTGTGTGGAATCTTTATATTGTTTTGCTGATCAAAATCAAGCACAGTTTCTAGCGAGATCTGCAACTTCACCTTCACAAACTTCGCAGGCTAACAGAAAGATTGACAAAATGATAGAGGAGAAAAAGAAAATTATAGATTCTACCCAACTTTTGATATAATTATGTATATGAAGATTGATCGTTTTATTAAAGTTTAGAGATTGCTATCAACTTGTTTATAATCATGTCTCAAAGTTTGTATACTTTTTTTTTTCTTGCGATTTCAAACATCATTCAGGAAAGCTTGCAGATAGATGTAGAGTTGCATTTTAATTGACTTGATATGGCTGGATTAGTATCATATCTAACAGAGTAACAGTAAACCTCAAGATGGTCGACGACAAAACAAAAAACCGCATTCAACAACCTGGTGTTCGCATAATACATAAATACGACACTAAGACATCGTTAACGAGGAAAAAGAATAATTCTAACTGAAAGACGGATCGCCTGCAACAATAATGGCTACACGAACACGAAAATCTTCAATGTTTCTTTTGGTTTATTTCATTTGGACCACAAAAACTTACATGATTATAACTTATAAGGTTGAAGACGCATCGTCAACAAAGTTGTGTTCATAAACTTCATACTCGTAATCTTTGTCAAGATCCTCCATTGTTCTGCCATAAACAAAATGTTTGCTTCCCATTGATGTGAACGGCATGAGTCCAAAGGCTCGAGCTGTCTTAATCTCTCTAGCAACCTTCCTTTGGGCTTTGGCACTGATTTTAGTCTACATGAAAAAAACATACAGATTAAATAGCAAGTTAAAATATTTAAATAATCAATATAACGTGTACCTTGCTCCTTTTGATAATCACTCCAGCCTCGGTTATAAAGTTAGCAAGAAAACGCACATTCTGCACACATACACACAAATATTTTTACTATAAAGTCCACATTACCTTGTTTGATAGGTGAGTTGGGTAACGGTCAAGAAGGGTTTGAGTTGAGAAGGGCCAATTTTCAGTCAACGTTTTCCCCCGCAAATACTTACACAAATTTCAAAAAAAAAAAAAAAGACTAATCATAGTTGTTAATAGTGCTCATAGGGAGCGCGTTAGCGAATAGCGTAGAGTAGCGCTCCCTCATTCATCGCTATCTGATTCTGGCGCCTCCATAGCGAGTAAATAGCGGGACTTCAGGGTTTTTTGTTTTGGTTTTAATATAAATAGCGATAAAATATACGTATAGAAACACTGTATTTGGATATAATATACATATAAATATTTTTAAAACTTTCTAGTGTATCGCTAAACATAAAATGGTGCCTGCTATTTCATAGCTATCGCCTATCGCTACATAGCGTATAGGTTGCTTGTTGCTATCGTCTGCTATTCGCTATTAACAACTATGAGACTAACGTGTTATTTATTATTATAGTATATTATATATTGTATACAATCTTAAAAGACAATGTCGGTGGATTTTCCACCGGCTTTGCCTTCCTGCCCCTGTACTTTAACGATATTGCAATTTTAGCCCATTGACTTTGGTATCTTTAAAGTTTCATAAAATGGCAAATTTAGTCTCTAAACCTTCTACTTTGAATTTTCAAAACCACAAGCCCATCTTTCAAATTTTGTCAGCACCAACCCTGTACTTTGGTTTTCCACCATCACCCCCTTAGCTCTTACACACTTACGCCACCAACCCTCTTCTTTTATATTTCCACCAACACCCCTTCATCTTTTACACATTTCCGCCACCACCCCTATACTTTTACACCGTCTTTTTTAGACTTTGTTTTTTTACCCCTTGCACTATTACTTCATTTTTACACCCGCCCAACTTTAAAAAAATTGCAATTGTAACCCCTAGACTACAACTCCTACTTTTGCAATTGTCAATGCATTGTGTTTTACGAAATGTCTTAGGTATTGTGTTTTACACTTTGTGTCTACCTTTGTGTTTTACATTTTTTTGTAATTGTCTTTTACGCACTGCGTTTTACGAATCGTGTTTTGTCTTACTATATGTTCCCACCCGTCGCCGCCGCAACGCGCGGCGGGCAAAATACTAGTTATAATAAATTAATAATAACTAAACCTAAAGTTGCTTACCCTGAAATCAGCTTTTTGAAGAACTTCCTCTGTTGTTGCTTCAAACTCTGATCTTTTAGATGGCTTACGAACACCTGGTTTTGTAAGATCAAGATCCTGCACAAACCCACATTTGTGTAAGAAAGTTGAGGTAAAAAAATAAAAAATTTTGAAAAAAAAAAATTAATAAGATGTCTTGTCCGTACCTTAACATCATAAGTATTACCAGGCCAAAACGTTACATCTGGTCTGAACTTGTAATTCTCTTTCTCAACTTCATTAACATCGTATTTGAAATAAGTAGCAGCATCCTTTAACTTCCCATCCATACCATCGGTCAAAGTTGTTAAACTCTCGGCTAGACCGTCGACGTATCCCGGTTTTCCAGAACTATTCATCCTAGTGTATCTTTCACGAGCCCGTTTTGGCAGATCCAACTTCTGAAAAAAAGAAGTTGCACTCTGGTCGTTGCCCGGTTCACCAAAAATGCGTCTTTCAAACTCCTCCCTAGTCTCTGTTGAGTTTGTATTCGCGTAGGAGTCGATGGCTATGTAGAATTTTATAAAACGAAGAAACAAGCATGGATCAAAATTCATGTTATGAGATAGAATATAAGGCGCTAACTTTGTTTTATGATCACCCCTAATCAGAACTTAACTGAACCGTTTAAATCTCAAACTGGCTTCGGTTTTTGGTCGGTGTCAAGGGTTTATGATGACCCCTAATCAAAACTTAACCGAGCCATTTGGATCTCAGAGTGACTTCAGTTTTTCAATGGTTTATGGTCACCCCTAAACAAAACTAAACCGCACCGTTTACACCTCACACCGGCTTCAGTTTTTGGTCAGTTTCAATGGTTTATAATCACCTTAAACAAAACTTCACCGAACCGTTTAGACCTCAAACCGGCTTCAGTTTTTGGTTGTTTGAATGGTTTATGATCACCCCTAATCAAAAGTGAACTGAACTGTTTAGATCTCAAACCGGCTTCAGTTTTCGATCGTTTTCAATGATTTATGATAACCCCTAATCAAAATTCATACTATTTGAGAGCCGAATATATAAAACAAATAAAGATCAAAATAAAACCTGAAGCAGCATTTGTAGCCAAAGTCCTGGCAATTGAAAATCCAGGTGAATTGCCAGACGCAAGAGACCGTAGAACACCCCGAACAAGTGTCATTTTCCTATAAACAACTATTCTCACGTCAAGCACACCAACTGTTTGTTAAAATGCCAATGAAAAATTATAATAGTAGTTTGACTCATAGTAACGTCCGATCCAATTCGACGACCATAGGAAAAAACAATTCAAATGTAATAGAAAAGAAATGGTGGCTAATCGAAGTTGCTGAATCGAAGCTTACCTGCTGCTGCTGATTGAACCTTACCTTCCCTCCCTTCCCTGCTGAATCGTAGAATGAAAGAAGATCTGTCAGTCGGCTGTTTGTTTTTTAGGTTTTACAAATGGAGGAGCGAACAGGGGAGAAGTCGAGAAGATAGACAAGCTGCTTTAGTTTAGGGTTATTTTTATTTTTATTTTTAGCTTTTTTTTTATTTACTCAACATCTTTTTTTGTTGTTAATATGATTTTCATTTCTTTATTACCCAGCATAGTTAAATTATTTTGAGTTTTTTTTTTTTACCTACTCTTTTTTTATTGTTAACACTAGGTTGTTACCCGTGCCGCGCGTTGCGGCGGCAACATCAGTTTGTGATTTCGTTACGGTTTTACCCATAAGATATTTTTGTTAAGAAAAATTAGGGTTGAAGACTATCTTGTCCGTGCAGGACATGAATTCTAACTAAAGCAACAAACTTACTACTTGCAGAAAGAATTACATAGTTGAAAAAACTCACCGTTGACTCCAAGAGTATAGGATAGCCGCTTGTTGTGCGATCTAATCGTCTCCAAACTTTTAGCGAAAATCGAGTACATGTGCTTCATTTCCTCACTACTTTGGTACTTCCTCCCGTACCTGTTCGTTCCATAATTCAAGAAGAAAAAGTTTCATTAGATTTCATGAAGCAAAGTCGATTGCATTATATTACAAACTTCGGATCTTTACCTACGGCATTATGCGACACCAATAAGTCAACGGACACAAATACTGGGTAAACATACGCATGTCATCTTGGTCATCTTAGGACCCAAGTTGCCCTTTTTACCATTTAATGTAAAGACAACAGATTATTATAACATTGCACCGCTTTTAAATTCTTAGTACATGTGCAAAAGAAAGTAGACTTCATACCATTACATAGTACTCTCATTGTTTTCCTTTATAATGTACTTTAGGCACACCGTGACTGCCACCTAGAGTGCTGTTTGACCAAAAGAAACATCAACGTCACTAATTTCGAATAAAAACCACATTTAACATGACTATGATAGAATGAAACACAAACACGTACTTGTAAACTTGCCACTCGTACGGAGGACCATAATTGCAGCCTTTGCTATTTCTGTGCTCAAATTTAAGAGCTACCTCTGTGGGGCACCGGGACCAGATATTCGTTCGGTTCCAATGGAAACACGACGACCTACAAATACCTGACCGAACCCACATTTGCCTAACTTCCGCTCAACCTTATATAGTGGCGATCCGCCTACTTGAACCTAAAAGTCAACCAATAAAACGATACAATTGAAATATTCAGACAGCTTGACGATTAAAACTCAACAAATTCCTTATAAAATTTGACTTGTCGCTTCACATTAAATCAGCATTCACTAACATCAACTGCAATCTGAATGCCTAAAAAATTAACTTAATTTCCTTAACAACACAAAGCATCTATCTTTACATAACAACTATAAACAGACATCCAAAATAATTTCATCTAACTCAAAACATTTACTGTATAGACCCAATGAGTTCTAAAGAATATCTTTAGACGTGAGCATTAATGCAAGGGGTAACAGTACCTTTTGCCTTGGTATATCAGATCTTAAAGAAGCTGGGGAATCTGAAGCAAGTCGGTAGTCGATAGTTTCATGAATGTCCTCAAGAAAGTGGGTAGTCACAGGATGTGTTCGGCCTTGTGCAGTTGTGCATGAATAACAGGGCAGTCACCAAAGTAATGTGAAAAAAGCTGTGAATCCACTATTGCAGACCTGAGCACACATCAATTCAATGACATCATACTTATGACACTTTGAAATTTCCAGCATACATGTTAAACATAGCAGCATTTATGGGAAAATATCATTTTTCGTCTAAACATACATAAGGATTACTTTCAGCTTTTGTTGTGTGCGTTGGGCAGATTGCTTCTCAATAAAATTCTTCAAAATTATTAGTAGAAAAACACCCTGTAACAAAGGAGAGAGTTATAGAAATCAGACATAAGAAAATTGATGTAGCAACAAACAAATTAGATCATATACAAACTTTAATCTCACTGACTCACCAAGAGAGACCGTTCGTGCACTTCATCAACTATGACATGAAGAACAAAACCCTAAACTCCACCACAGTTAATTCTTAAAGCAGATTCTATATATTAATTCATAATAATAAGAACCCACCCTAACATCATAATACTAAAAGTAACACAACAGAAAAAAGAAGAAGACTTGCATGAATGAAGAGGTGCAAGCAAGACGAAGGTGGATGGAGGGAAATCTGGGAAAGGAGTATAAATGGAGGGAAAACTTTGTGGGGGGTTTTCGAGCAAACAGCAGCCGTTGGATCAAGCTTCTTAGCAACAGCCAGGAACCATCCTCGGTACTGCTCCCGGATTCATTGTCGCATATGTTTCAGTCGAGTGGAAAGGAAGGGGGTTTCGATGTTAGGGTTTCAGATTTGCAAGCGGCGGCCATACCGGCGGCGGTGATGGCGGTGGCTGTAGTGGAAGTGACCGACAGTGGTGATAGCTAAGCACACAAATGAAACACTACACAACCACCATCATCGCCATCAGCGAGGTGTGTAACCGGGGTGAGGAGGTCGGCCGTAGGCCATGGCCGGCGACTCCTCGTCTGCCAAAATACTGATGTCTGCTGCTGCTGGATGCTGGACATCCCAAAGAAACAGAGAGAAAGAGACACAGAGAGGAGATAAAAGAAAGAGAAGGAGCCATGGCACTTTTGTAATTTGGTTGGTTGGTGAGGACAGATATAGTCTTTTGTTCTATGCACCGACCTTTGTGTTTAAGATATATATAATGTTTTTTTGCTACGTGTCTTCTTCTTTTTCTAGATCAAACATATTTCTCTATATCTTTTCTCATTAGTTCCAGAATGTCATTTTATCATAAAAAAACTCACCACCTGCCCAACTCCTTCTGCTTTTTGCAAAACATGGCTTCCATAAGCCACTTCCTTCTTCAGAGGAGGTTCTTATTTCCGTAAAGCGTTGTATTTTTTTTTTATTACTGGAGCGCAACCTACTCATAATTTATCTGCAAAAGTTTTAAATTTTTTTAAGCATGGGCCCTTAGAGAAGCTAAAGACAAGCTGGAGAAACGTGGTGAAGAGCTAACATGGAGATTAGACTTTTAAAAAAACATTTGATGGTACATCTTTTATATGTCCAATAGAGATTAACATGTTAATAGTAATAAAAAAAAGTTATTTTCTAAACGTTTTATGTTACTTATATGTCAATCTTGAAGAAGGAAAGGGACAAGAAATCATAAAGTTGTGGAATGTTATCCGAGAAATGCAAGGAAAATTGGAAAAGACGCACAATCAAATTATTTATGAGAAAGAAGCAGCAAAGTCGCTACTAAACAAGCTCCGCTTAATCAAAGAAGTGCCAGTTATTGATAAAATGAAAGTGAAGTAGTTGGAAAATCGTAATCATGAACGGGAGGTATTGCCAAAATAGTGAAGTTCCTATCAATTTGTTTCGGTAGTTTTGGTTTTGTGGCTAAATAATTGATTCCAAAGTATACACATATTATATGCTTATTATGTGCAGATGAAATTGTAGAAATGAATAAGGTTGTTGAGTTGGAAGAATCATTGAAAGATAGCTAAAGGGCCTTAAAATATATATACACACACATATAATTTATTAAATTATTAAAAATCTTGATTTTAAGAAAAGCAAACACACATGCATCCACACCCCGTGCACACGCACACACACCTATATTTCGATCAACAACTATTGGCTTGATCTTATGTCTCACTTTTTGTGCAGGCATGGCATAATAGTCTCAACCAATGATGATTGATGAGTATTCATTCATTTGAATTAAGGATAAACTTAACACCCCATAAACATCAAAACGCTACGCCAATAAAGATCAAACTCGTTGTTAAATAAACTTAACATACCATAAACATCAAAAGACTATGCGAATAAAACTAAACGATAGATCAAACTCGTTGTTAAATAAACTTAACACACGAGTTACACACGTTTGATTTTGATTTAGATGACGTATAGTAATTCAAGAACCAATTGATCTAAAAATCCCAACTCAAAATCAACATTTGCACTCTCTTTCAACACTTTATTAGATTTTAATGTCTCCGTTACACGTTTCTTCTTCTTTGATTCATCATCTTCCGCTAACTTCCTCTTCGAATCTATTCTCGCCTTGGCTTTACCTACAAGTGTTCACACTCCACATTAATCATCAAACATTTATTCTATTAAAAATCCCAAAATTAAACTAAAAATGTTGACTACATACATACCTTTACATCCCGCCTCGAAACCAAGAACGAAGAATTTCCCTTTCTTGATCTCGAGAACCATTGAAGTTTTACCATTCGGGTGACCTCGGGTATCTTCTTGATGATGAACCAAAGGGATCCGTCGTTGTGGGATCGAATCCAATCCCATTAGCTTCGCAACAACACCGGGGTTAGTTTTAACATACAACGGCTCAGTCATATCCTTCTTAATCATGTGATGGTTTGTGGAATGACTTTGGAAGCATGGAAGGCAGTTTCGGGCGGGTTTGAATTCGGATAATTGGGCTTCTGAGGATGAAGATTGGAAGAATTTCATGATGGGTTTGATAAGATTTTGAAGATGGAATTGTGTTAAGAAGTTGGTTGTCACTAATGATTTCAAATTGAAATAAATATGAGACTAAAATGAACAAAAGTAAAGGGAAGGTGGATAAAGGGGGTGTGGCGGGCTGTGCATTTGAATGTTGTGGTGATGTATTTAAATAGATAGATAAATGCACACACAAAAAAATATTATGTATATCATACTCATCAATTTATATATCGTTTAGTATAATGAATTTATACTTTTAAAGAGAAACGGTGGATATATCACAGTAATTTATTATGAGAGACACCAAGGTCATCTTCGAAAATAAAAAAAAAAAGGTCTTGTGCGAGAAAAAAAGTTTGGGTTCTATTCGTGAATCTTTAGACATTCAAATCGTGGCAAATTGGATCACAAAATCACAAATCCAAAATTCTGAAAAGGCCCAAAAACGTTTTTGGTACATAAATCCAAACCCTTAAGATTTTTTTTAAAAAGACATACATATATTTAAAAAGTTTAATTTTTCGCACCTTATTCTGATTTGGGCCCAGAGCGATCACCCACTCGGCACTTGCTCTGGACCGGACCCAGTGGCGGAGCTTGACCAAAAGTTTCGAGGTGGCGTAAAGTGATGGGACCCAATTTTTTTTTTCCTATCGTTATGTTTCGGGTCGGGTTGGCTATTCGATTCAAGTCGGGTCAAATAATAATAGTTCCAAATAAAACAAAGTGTATATTTACCAAACTACCCATCATTTATATACAAAGTTTATAAATATTTAGGATATACAATTTAGGAAAAATAATCGCGCGCGGGGGGGGGGGGGGGGGGGGCGATCCTATATAATTTTAAAATTTTCGGACGAAAAATCGGAACTTATACACTTATAACCGAAATATTGGGGTGGGCGGGTGCACCCCCGGGCACCCACAATACTTCGCCCCTGACCGGACCTGCTAATAACTAATGTGTTAAATAATGCACTAACATTATAAAAAAAAAAGTCAATATAAATATGTTACCGCTTAAAAAGTTTAAAATTTAATATAATGACATTCTGTATTTGAAAAAAAAAAAAAATATATGTATATAATAACTTTTAAACATGTTATATGAAACAACGAAAAATCAAATAATCCACATTAGGGTGGGGTATGTTTAATCACTCTAGGATGTTTGAGTGATTCTCTACCCAATAATATTATGTCATGTCAACTCCCCACTCTACTCCCCATTTTACACTCAATCACTAGGTATGGTCAAACATCTCTCAATTAAAAAAAAAAAAAAAAACTTGATTGATTGAGTGATCCTCTCTTCTCTCTCTCTCCTCTCAATCAACCCACTCAATCATCGGTGATTGCACACCGTATTTGGTCACCGCTCACCCACTCACCGAATCGCTTCATCATCCCGGCATGGTCACCGCTCGGTGACTCCCCCTCCCCGATTAACTCCCCGCAAACCACACCGCACACCCTTACTTACATCCATGTCAGCAAAAAGAATCTTCATACCTTTAAATATGTGATGGGTGTTAATACTAATAACCGGATTTTGTCATTAATTTCATAAATTCAAGCATGTTACACAAATTAAAAAAACTTTAATATACTGTGATTGAATTGTATTAAGGGAGGGACGACCCGTGATGGGTGTGGTGATGAGTGTGATGGACGTGAAACATCGTCACAATCACCTTGGTCACCGCAATGATGACCACATCCGTGATGTGTATCACGTTCGTGGAAAAAATAAAAAATAAAAATAAAAAACACTTTTTTAACTATATTTGCATACCAAACCTTAATACTTTTTAACATACTACACCATTCAAAAAATACTACAGCAACACACTTTAAAAAAAGCAAATGGAGGATTCAAGCAAAAAAAATGTTGGCTTCAAAAAAAAAAAACGTGTAGGCTGAAGGTTCGTGTTAATCAAGGTTAGATGTCGTTTACAAGATGAATCATTACCAACCCAACCACTAACTTTTAGGTTGTTTTTTTTTTTTTTTTTTTTGTAACTTTTAGTTTTTATTTTTAATGTAGTTCAAAAAAATTAAAGAAAATGCGTTTTTAGTTTTTTACTTTATTTGACTTTCATATCTAACTAGGGTTATTCATTCTCGCACGTTGCGCGGGGTAACCTGGGTTAAAAAGATAAAAACGAATACAGAAATGGTATCAATAAGAACTGGTATCAATATTGTTTAGAGTTTAGACTGTATAAGCATGGATCGTCACGGTACCGGTGCAACAAAAAGAACCTCAATGCAACACCACTTTAAACGAAACTTAATTCAGAGTCTCTTGGGTACAATAACAAAGATAAGTATGAGTAGATGAAAAAAGCTTGGCCAAGAGTTGCTACATGTTGTCACAATCAAGTACCTAAAAAACATCACCAGCTTAGGCTAAAAATCAAAACTAAACAAATAGCAGCTTACATATTCAAGTACCTGACTTAAGGTTATACATTAGCTAATATTGGTTTAAGCATTGCATATGGAATATTAATTTGAAAGAAAAATATAGAAAAACAACAATTTCTCAATTACATATGGGTCAAGTTTGATATAGTCATAAAGCTTTGGGTTTTGAGACCAATACATGGTAAATAAAGAAAGGTCAAAAAGAAATTAAAATTAATATATATATATATATATATATATATATATATATATATATATATATATAGAGAGAGAGAGAGAGAGAAAGGTTAACATACAAAAAGCCTTATCATACATCACGTAGGAGACAATGGTAACCGTTGGATCAGGGGTATAATCACGCACAGTGGCGGACCCAGGATTTTTTTCCTGGGGGTGCGGAAATTTTTTAAAGATTTTAGACCCCTAGCTATATAAAAAAATCGGTTCATAGCGGATCGGGTCGGGTCATGTAAAACAAGTAAAAACAAACAAACAAAGTTTAATGGCGTGTCGAATCAGATCGGGTCGGGTCCATTTCAATTCTCAAACAATCAAACCCCAGTTCCTAACTTCCTATCACATTAACAAACAAAAAAACATCAAAGTTCAAACCATCCCTACTTTTATTTCTCTTAATCATTCAATAAAAGAATAAAAAAACTTATCTATAACATACCTTGGTCTTTAACTAGAATAATCCGGCGAAAAAAAGTGGTTCAACCCCTTTCCTCTTGAGAAATCGCGGCATAACTTCCCTACTCATTGTTCATTCCTAATCCTATTACATACAAAATAAACCAAGGATCTTCAAGTGTTCAACCATAGCCCATGTTCCGTAATTTTCAATTTAAAATTTTGAATTTCAAGCCCTAGTAATTATTATTTGCCAACCAACAATTATATAATCAACAAACATGTTTGCCAAGTGAGGCAGAGGGAGGGCGGGAGTCGCTGGCAAGTGACAGCGATTTGGGTTTTTTTTTAATTACGTGGACTGGTTTGTTTAACAAAACTAGTAGTTGGGTTGGGCTTGAATGGGTATTAAGTTATTGGGCTTGATGGATTGAATTTAAGTTTTATTAAAGGGGTTAGTAGGCTAACTTGTTTACATAATTTGATCGGGTTTCAATCCGTGTTCACAATTTTTTTACATAAATTCCTAACATTTTTTTTCTAAGGGGTGCGGTCGGAATTTTTCAAGGGGTGCGGACGAAAATTTCCAAAGGGTGCGGTCTGGATTTTTCGCGAAAAATACCACTAATTTTTTTTTTCAAGGGGTGCGGCCGCCCACCCACCCCATAACTTGGGTCCGCCCCTGATCACGCATGGGACCACATAATCACGCATGGGACCACATGGGACCACATAATCACGCATGGGACCACATAATCACGCATGGGACTATAATCACGCACGTTATATATTTTGTCATGTATGTTAATGTAGGTTAAGCCCTGAAGTACATTATACTTTCTCTCTCTCTCTCTCTATATATATATATATATATATATATGGATCCCATGTCATGCTGCTATGTGGGGACATCACACATGCCACTAAGCACTTGTATGTTAGTAAAAAACCTGCAGACGAAAGCCTCAATTTTATTGAAAAAGATTCACCATCTGCGTCAGCAAAAGTATACCAAAATAAGATTTTAACCACTGATTAAGGTTATGTATATGTTCAGACACTTAACTCTACCAAGCAATTAGTTGACATGTGTCGATATACATACCCCTAGCTACCGGCGCGGGTAGTAACCCTAAATCCTATATTGCTCCCTCAAATCCTTCAAAAAAGTTCAGAAATATGTTCATAAACAGAAAGTCCAATTACCTATTGAAGATTAGGAAACCCAAAGAGCGATTATATTACAAAATTACCAAATCCCAAACCTATACCATAGAGCGTAAAGGCTGAATTCTGAGTTCATGGGCTGCATTCAATTCCACCAAACGCAAATAAAAAATTAATACCTTCATAGACGTTGAAAAAAGTGTGAACAACGTAAATAAATCTCAATTATAGATAACACAGGTGCTCAAATCGTACTCAATAGCAAAATTAAGCATACACATATCTAATATGTATCTGTTCAATAGACCAGTTTAGCGGCTATTTTGCAATCCGATTCTAGACTTGAAAACACACATCAGTGGTTAAATTAAAGAAAAAACATGTCAGCCCCATAACTTTTTACTGCTTAGTGCTTACCATGAATTTAAGGTAAACTTTTTAGTGTTATATGTTTCGTATTCTACTGTTTCATCAATTTACCCCTTTGCAAGACATGTTTATATAAGTAAACAACATCCTATCATAAAAACGAATACACATAAAAATGCACAAAAGAAATTTCATCACCAGTAGTGTCTCTAGTCAGTCGTCTTCAATCATCATCCTCACGGCGTTGGTTAGTAGCTAACAAACTCATCAAGCTTGTAAACAGTGAGTGATCAATTTTTTTTTAACCACAACTAAAATATGAGAGAGAACAAATATGAGGCTCAAATCTGTAAACAATTGAACAAAGAGGATACATCTGTCATGGCTGCATACTTACCGGTTGCCATGTGAAAGCAGAGTCAAATCAGTTTTTCAGTTTTTCACATGACTGGCCCGGTTGCCCCGGAAAGATGGCGCAAAATCTCATCTTTGCTCATATTGACTCAGGAGCGTTGAAACTCATCATCACAGCCCCTTTCAAAATGGATCATATTTTCATCTTCAAGAGACATCATATGATAATCTATCTGGAACTTAATCCATGATTTTTATCTGCCACAGTAGGCACAACAACAACCACTTATTTAACCGAAAGATTCCGAAAAACAACCGTACGCGTTCCAGAGATGGGACCAATCAGTAACTAAAATTTGGGAAAACGATTATGAGACTCAGATGTGTAAACAATCGAGCAAAGAGGATAAATCTGACATGGCTGCGTACTTACCGGTTGCCATGTGAAAACAGAGATGAATCACATAACCATCTGGTTGCCCCGCCAAGATGCGGAAAATCTCACATTTGCTAGAATTAACTCAGACGCATTGAAACTCATCATCATAGCCTCTTTCAAAATGAATATTATTTCCATCTTCAACAGACAAAATATAATAATCTTGAACTTAACCCATGTAATTTATTCTAATAAACAACAATAATCATATCAGCAACAACACACTGAATCTGTGTGATTTTGTGTGTGTGTCAGATGAAGGGTTGTTGGTGATTTAAGAAAATCATGGGCGTCAAAGAAGGATGGCTGACTTGAATTAAGTCAAAACTGGACTTGATTGAGAAAGGCAACCACCCTAAGAAACCATCCCCTCTGAAATCGCCTCATTTCTTTGTTCATCTGAGTGAAAGAAGTTGTTTAGATTACATAGTGGATCGATGGCTGTACCACAATCCATGTTGCCTTGCCAACATACACACTAAAATTAAAGACTACCATGTTTTGGAGATTGATCAGAGTATGAATCAACGATTTTAGCCGGAAACACATAGGTTGAAAATGGGTTCAAGAACATCATTGGAAACCCATCGGTTTCTATTCTCTCTCTTGCAGGAAGAAAGTGGATAGAAGAGGACCAAACATCACCAGAATGAGACGCCTGTTGTTTGGCGGAGATGGTGGCCATGAAGCCACCGTCCACCTTAACCAATCCCAGTTCAATCACATCTACACCACAGGATTAAAATGAATGGTTGTGATATGCAAAATCACTATTCATTGTCACCATGACTTCAAACCGCCGCCGGCGGTTGTCGTATCCAAGCGTGTCCAGCAAAGCCTCAGCTACCGTGCCTATGCTATAAAATGCTTGTACCGTACAACTATCAATGCAATTGTGATGTTGTGGTTCAAGATGAAGACTTGCTTGTAACAATGTGTCTATACCCTGTGATCATGATTCATGCAATCACATACAGCACATATAACTCAAAAGTGAAATTCAAGTTTGAATTTGTGAAATTTAGTTGAACCAGAAACCAAAACATATAGTCATAAGCCACAATTTCATTTAAACAAAGTCAAATCCAACATAAATAGGTTAAATTCTAAAAAAAAAATAATCAAACTAGATTCAGAACCTCAATATTAATGATAATTATTTCAATGGATGTGCTTACGCATCAGTGCCGATTCCGAATCAAGCATCTTGATCAACGGCCGGATTGCTCCGAGCTACGCTATGCAGGGGTCCATGGTTTTCTCGAGGGGTCGATTAGGGCACCTGGTTTGTTGACGGATCAATTTAGGCCAGGAAAGTGAGGCAGGAAGCATGTGTTGAGTAACAGGAGTAGAGGTGGTGGCTTCATGTAGGACACGCGGTGCGGTTTCAAGATGAAAGATACGGTGGTGGTATGAGGGAGATAACACGTAGCAAACCACTGAAGCCCAGACACCGCACTTAACCACAACTAAAGCGCAGACACGTTCTCAAATTACTATTCATTCCCTTTCTCTATTATCATATTAAGATTTTATGTATTTGAAAATATTGTTTTATAATTTAATTTATTTTATTTCTAATTTATAAAAAAAATCAAGTGATGGGTGTTGCAATTGATTTAGTGATTTGTAATAGAATTGAGTGGAATAAGGTGGCGGTTTGTGATTGGTTGTTTTTCTAGTGACAGTGTGATGGGTACCCCCTCCCCCCCCCCCACGCATTAAATAATATCATAAAAACAAAACGTACGTTCTATTTCTCGTCGTGTGCCCGACTTTGTTAATCGACATAACCATGAGTTCACGGAGTCAACGGTAACAACCTTTATTGAACCGACGAAGGTTCAAGTACCGTTTGAATAGATAGATCTAACACGGGTTTCAATAGCCAAAAGGTTTAGTTCCGCTCGTTAAGTTCAACAAGCAAAAAAATCAATTTTACAAATATGCGTTGTAATAGCACTTGTTTGGTGTAATCTTCTTTAACCCGTTTTTTTCTTCTTGTATACATCACAAACGAATGTCAGGTATATGCTTATACCAGTATACTCCGTGTATATGACTCAATTCACGAATACAAATTATGTACCTTCGTGCGTGGATAAATTGGCTTAAAGTGTTATTGTTTGCAAGCATGCGTATGTAAACTGAATTATTACATGGTGACCAAGGCACCATAAAAACGTGCGTAACATAAAAACCACCTATTTAGTGTAGGTGGTTTGGTTTTAAAAAGCGCAAGACACACGGAGCCGATAGAGTGTTGGGGAATTTCAATTTGCTGGATGATCAGAGAGGCGTGTAATCACTCTCAGATCAAATTATTTCGGTGGTTCACCCGAAAAATTCAATCGGATACAACTCTGATTTTATGAGAAATTGAACCAGGGTATGTTAGTGTGTGTGAATTTTCGAACCAAAGGATTGTAACAAAAAACTCAATACGGATTTTGGGATTTTTTGCAGGTAACTGCCAGAGGCAGTTATTTTCGAATTTTTAATCAAATTGCATTGAAAACTGCCATGATTTTTTGTCTGAAAAATTTATGACGAATTTTCATAAATATCATTTTCTAAGGCATTTTTCATAAAGCAATTTAATTAAAATAAATTTTTTTTGCAGGTAACTGCCAGAGGCAGCTCGACCCCAGCCAGGGGCTGCCGCCCCTTGGACCCTGCTCCCACGGGCGCTGCCCCCGGACCCCCGCTAAGGGGGCGCTGCCCCCTTGGAACCCTCGTAGAGTACGGGCTCCGCCCGTACGCTTCAAATTATAATAACTCAAACAAGCGTGCACTCCCGCACCTCCTAACTTGCTTGATGTGTAGTATAACTCGCTTTGATCACCAAGTCAATCCCCGATTACACTAAAATATCTAACATTCCTCCCCCATTTTAGCATAATCCTTGATTAACTTAAACAAATTCACAACAATCAAACTTATGCATAAATGAAATATCGCGACGGTTGAATTTCACATTAGTATATTACACATTCCAAATATTCGAATATAGGGGTGTCGCTAAGGATTGAACCCTTTCTATTCAGTGAATACATGAAGTTAATATACACACAAGTTTACATACTTTAATGTTCTTTCCTGACACTATTTTTACTAGCCTGTGTCCCATCCTTCAATGAACATATCAAAGCCAAGTCCTAGCTTCTTGAAGCGACTAAACTTCATGCTCATATAGGTAGCTCTTTATTCTTGCACCTGCATATGCAATTTTTCAAAGAACTATTAAGAAGAAAACCTTCAACCTCCTTTAACTTGCGGGTCTGAACACATACCTTGGGATGATGCTACTAATGTGTTCCAATTTCGGGACTTTTGATAAACATTAAAGTCCACCTGAGATTTCTCGTGTTAAGATACCCAATTCCCACCTAATATGAAACTGCATCAGAAAAATTTATTTTCTTGGATTTGTCACATTTTCGAAATGGTAAAAAATTGGCAGTTTTTGGCAATTTTGTCTGAAAATTGAGATAACTGCCACAAGGCAGTTACACCCCCCCAAAAAATCCCAATTTTCGTAGACAGTTTCTTGGTCACAATCCTTTGGTTCAGACAATTCACGCAAACACATACACTGGTTCATTTTCTCAAAATCAGAGTTGTATCCGATTGAATTATTCGGGTGAACCACCGAAATAATTTGATCTCAGAGTGATTACACGCCTCTCTGATCATCCGGCAAATCGAATTTCCCCAACATAGAGTCCCGACTCGAGCCACAAAGCATAATAGCGCATTGACTTTCGTACGCAAAGTGCAAGTATTCGTATAAATTCTTTTACATATTTATCATATGTTTCTAGCATTGTTTACACAAAAATAAGCTTTAGATATGATTCAACATACAAATAATCTACATGTACAACCTAAAAGGCTATGCGTAGAATCCTGATGCACTAAACCTTTCAAGCCCATTTTATGGGCACCTTGCACACCTCATTGATTCAAAGGCGAACCGGCTTGTGGCGGAGAGCTTCAAAATAATTAAATCAAGACCCAACCTCTTTAAATCAAGAATACGGTAAATAATGTTTTTTTTGTCATCCTTTATTAAGTAATCATTGGTTACACACCACAAATATTCCTTGGAGCAACTTGAGTACCTCTGCAAACAAAAACATCACAATTGTAATCTCACGCACACAATTCATTACTGAATCAGAAATGTGAAGAAAATGAAAAAAAAATCAGACCCATAAACTTTAAACCATTTAAAATTAAATTTTAAATTAGTTGCCAGTATACACTTTTAGCTTGTGCCGATAGTAACTTAGTTTATTCCCTCGCTTTTTTTTTTTTTTTTTTTGCGGCTAGGGCCCAAGCGAGTCCTATGCGCCTAACGCTTGACATCAAGAGAAGAAACCACAAGGCCGGTCACCAAGACTAACTATAATTTCGACATGACTATACGTAGTGGAGCCACGTTCCTCGCCACCTCACCTTTTCCGGCTCCAAACACCGAAACGAGGCTACCAAACCGGTTATTTTCTCTAACCAGTTCAGCTAACCTTCTGTTGCCTGGCCATTTCGGATCAGAGCAAGGGATTCATGGATAGGTGTGTTTCATGCATTTGACGTCCTCCATTGGGGAATTTCAATATAGGGGTGAGAGATCTTCCTTCGGTTCTAGTCATCAGCTTCATGTTTTGGGCGGCCTGTCTGGTTAGTTCAGTTATCATTGTTGGAAGCCCTTGCGGTTGTTCGGTTGCGTACTCCCCGTCCGCCTATCTCAGCGAACATTAAGGTGGCATGTCTTACACTCAGCGAACAAAGTGTTAAAGCAGAGAAAGCCAGCTAATTTAGGATATCTAAAGATAGGGGTCGTCTGGTTGTTTGGCATCTATGCCCCCTGCCCTCCAAACAATATGGGAGCCTTTTAGCTCGTACTACTCACACTCCTAGATCATGACGACACCTCCACCATAATGAGAGTTGAGAGCAGCTCCGAAAGAAAGGCAATGCCTACTTAAATAAGTAATAAGCCCTTAACAACGTTAACAACACTACAAAAAAAGTAAACTACCTGTCTGTTATTTTCTTATTTTTGTTTTAACTGGTTATTACTTTAACTTGTTCGGTTATTCATTTTAATCAGTTTTGTTAATAACCGTCTATTTTTGGGTAATTAACGGGTTATTTAAAAAAAAATTGGTTTTTTTCCTGGTTAACCGGTACATCGGTTAAAAACCGGTAATTTCTACAAAAAATCCCTAACCGGTTACTCCTCGATCGTTTTGTAGACCAAAATTTTTACAAGACAGAATTGGGCCTAGACCGTTCACAACATTATTTATTTGCATATTATAATGCACATAACCAACAACTGGAAAAACAACATTATCCAAGAAACCAAGCTACACATTGAGTTGCTATCACACACAAATTACAACCAACACATAATAAAAACACGTTGCGACTCGTCTATTTTATTCAACCATAAACCGTTAACTCCGAATCACGAGCTCAGGACCCGTAATATCCATCATTCGCGGTACGTTTTCAACGATGCTTGGTTCTAAGTTCGCCGAACTAATCGAACCCAGGTTCTTCTTGTATGCAGCATTATGGACCCCGAGTGCAGCCTTTCCCGACGGGTCAAGATTGTTTGACCAAGAAGTGTTGATACACTTTGTGGATGCGTCTCGCTCGGTTCGACAACGTTACGGAATGAAGACCAAAGCCCGATATCCTCCATCGAGTTTCGGTTCAATCACGTTGCTGATCTGCTTGTTGCAGATCTATTTGTTTGTTGCTGTCTGATTGTTTATACAAGTCTGCGATGAAAGAACCTCCTCAGATTGATGTTGCGACAAAGAACCAAGTCTATGATGAATAACCTACACATGATGAGCGACGAAACACCTGCACATGTGACTGACAAAAAACCTGTTGTTTTTCGTCAGACATGGTCTTTCGTCATGAGCTTTCGTCGAGGTATTTCGTCGGCTGATGTCTTTCATCGGCTCCAAGATGTTTCGTCGAGGTCATTCGTCGCTGCAGGTCATTCGTCGACCTGTAGCCTATATATATGCAGACTGGAGACAGAAGACAGAGAGAACACAGAACACAGAGTGAACTCAGGAGAGTTTAGAGAGAGCTTTATCTTGTATCTTAAACTCTTTTGGTTGAAATATATTGAGATTTAAACGTTGAATCTTGTGCTTGTATCTCGTGTTCTTATCTCGGTTTGCTTTCCCGGTTGGATTCCGCACAACCGGGTTTGTTCGTATACAAGGATTAGGCGACTAGATCCTCCGCTAGTGGGCCCACAAGTGGTATCAGAGCCAAGGCTCTCTTCCTTGTTAAAACCGAGTGTTTTTCTTGTGTTTTGAAGATCAAAGTTTCTGGAAAACCCAGTTCAAAATCTCGAAAATCTTAATATTTTGATGTTTAGTTTGATCAAAAACCTTGTTAAAATCATGTTTACATGTTAAAGTTTGGTTTTGAGTAAACTTTTGTGCAAAAATTTGTGTTCGAAAAGCTTGTCCGGCACCGAAAAACTCATAAGTTTCACCGGAAAACTCATAGTGTTCTTCGTATATTCTAAAAGTTCATCAAGTTCTTCATATCTTCTGGGTTGTCAAGTTGACTACTTGTTTCTTTTATTATTAAAATATTGTTAGTGGCTCAAAAGTTAGTAAGAAAAGCATGGCCTTTTGGAAGTGATGGATGTTTGTTTGAAAAAGGGGTTCTAAGGCATGATGGTTGGTTGAACAGTGTGACCAAAAGTAAGGTGTGGTCATAGGAAGTGTCAGAGGATAAGTTTTAATATTGTTGAAAATATCTTTTCTGTGTGTATTTTAAAGTTAACGAAAAACCTATTTTTCATTGGATTTGTCTTTGACGAAAAACCCATTTTTCGTCACAATTGGTCTCTGACGAAAAACCTTATTTTTCGTCACTTTGTCTTTTACGAAAAAACTAGTATTTCGTCAGTTAAGGTCTTTCGCCAAGAACCAAGTTTTTCGTGGGTCACTCTTGTCAAGTTTTAACAGAAGCTTTCAAAAGTTGTCTTGACGGATTGTTTTAAGTGATTTAAGCAGGTATTCATTATTATATATCCAAAATGAGTTCAGATTGGTGGGGTATTCCATCCAATACGGAGAGCAAGTATAGAAGCACGGGTTTGTCGCCATCATGGGCCGAATCTCCCGCACCCGCATCTTCGTCTATTCCATCACAAGCGAATCAAATTTCGACAAGTCAATGGGCGTTCATTTCAAATCAAAATCAAAGTATTCAAAGTATACTTTTAAGCGAAAGTGAAACCGGAAGCATAAATCGTCCACCGAAGCTAATGTACATGAATGAATATCCTGGATGGGAAGAAAGATTCCATACGTATGTCCTTGGGCAAAACACGGAATTGTGGTTATGTTTTACTACAGATTTCGATCAAGCACTTGATGTTTCCGCTTCAACTGCCGCGACATTTGCAGATCTTACGGCAGACGAGAAAAAGGCATATGATTTAGAAAAGAAAGCATATTCTATTCTAACTCAAGCGTTGAGCAAGGATATATATCATCAGTTTGTCAGCTTCAAGACGTTAAAGCGGTTATGGGATGCATTAAAGAGGAGAGGTCTAGGAAATGAAGCGTCACGCAAATTGCGACATGATCTACTCAAGAAGGAGTTTGATGGCTTCACATGTATGGAAAGGGAATCTTTGGGAGATTTGACAAGTCGATTCTATCACTTGTTGACTAAATTGAATAGTTATGGAGTAGTAGTGACTCCAGAAGAAGTAGTCATCAAGTTTGCCGACGCATTACCAGCTCAATGGAATGGTTTCTTGGAAATCTTGAAATACAATGGCACTTTGGCTATGACAAACATCAATGATTTCGTTCAGCTCTTGGAGAACAAAGATCAAGAAGAAATCAGAAAGGACAAAAGGATTCCAGTGCAACAGAATCCTGATATGTATTATGGAAACTGTGGAAGTTCTAGCACTACTGCAAGACCTGCTCCACATGCTCAGCTTCAAACGGCATTTGTATCAAGAGATATGTACGGAAATCCACTACCAGTTTCCTCAACTCAAACGGCTTTTGTCTCAAGCACTGACATGTATGGAAATCCACAACCAGAAGTCTCGAAGCAAAGCTTTTAATCTACCGAAGCAAGAGATATGTACGGAAATCCATTACCAGTTCCACAACAATCTTGTTATGGAAGCACTTCATCTGCCGGTCAGCCATCTAATCCAAATACAGTTCGGCTCGACACTTCAAATTTCTCGAAAGTAAGTGCTGAAGTAGCTAAGGATCATATGGAGCTATTAAACACATTGGTGAGCGCGTATTGTGGGTTAATAGCATGTCAGACTGGAAACGTCAATCTGACACAAGAAGATTATCAGCAGATCGATAAGGAGGAAATGGATATGATGGACATCAAGTGGGCTTTTGCTAGTGCGGTTAGGCGAGCTAAAGACTTCATGGAAAGGACTGGTAGAACCAGTTTGGAAAGCAAGAGAGATACCAAGTATGGGTTCGATAAACAATCAGTCAAGTGCTTCAATTGTGGTGAACGAGGTCACTTCAAGAGAAAATGTACCAAACCAGCTCAACATGGGAACCAGAATCCTTTCAGGAATCAAGGCAACCAGCAGAATCAGAATCAGGATCAAAACAGGAATAATGAGCGTACGTTAATGCCTGTGAACAATCCAAATCAAGCAGGAGCGTCAAATGCCAACCAGGCTCTTGTGGTACAAGTCGATGAAGGTTGTGACTGGTCTATTCAGTTGGGAAGTGATGTTCAGGATGGAACATCTTGTTTTGCTGAGGTTTTCAAGGATCTGAAACACGCCAGTGGTGGAGAATCATCTGAAGATGAAGACAGTTCTGGTTACAGTAGAAGCTCAGATGAAGAATCCTCAACTTCAGGCGATGATCATTTGGATGAAACCTCAAGTGTGTCAGTCGATGCAGACGTTGATGAATTGTTGGGAGAAGCTGAAGCAGGGAATCATAGAAGATCAATCTTGGTGGATGAAGCTGCTTATTCTTCTTCTTCTTCTAATCATTCAGCCTTTATGGCTAATGTGGGCGGTTCATCAAACCAGGTATGTGTCGATGATCCAACTTCTGATAAATGTGTTAATTTAGGTGATAAATTGTCGGACTTGCAAAAAAAATATGATGATTTGCAAAGCAAGTATGACGTGACATATATCCACAATCAAAAGTTGATTGTGGATCTTTCGAAATGAAAAGAGGCTAACATGTTTTATGAAAACCATGAAAAATAGTTTAAAACGGTGATTGAAAATTTAAGAGAAGATAAAACCGAGCTAACAAAAATGATTTCAAGAAAACAAACTAACATAAACTGTTATATCAATCGTCTCGAGGTCATGCAAAAAGAGTTAGCCTATGTAAAGTGTGAAAGTGAGGCGATCCGGCTTAAGCTAGATAGTTATTCAAACTCTAGGTATGTGTTGGATCACATCATTGACATACAAAAAGAGAAAAAGGATGTCACGTGCATTGGATATAAGAAGTGTCCACCACCTGTTAGACAAAATTATGACGCAATGCCTGATGAGGAGAATAGAACTTATTTTGAGCAATCTATTCCTTTAGACATTGAGGAATTTGCAACCGGACTTGGATACAAAACGGAAGTATCATCAGATTCGGATGTGTCAGCCGATACAGATGTATCAACTGCTGAACGAAATCAGGATCCTCCAGTCATTGTTGAGGATGCTGATTCTTCAGATGATGAATCCGATGATACTGACTCAGCACAGTCTGATACGGTAATCAAAGAAGAGGACATACCTCTCGAGAATCATATTCTATGTGATCCTCCCGCAAAACCTGCTAAGACTGTTCTGGTCGAGTCCACGTCTGCAAAAGAATCTGAGAGTGTGAATTTGCTGTACACTCTTGTTGGTGATGATAAAATCTATTCTGACAAAGATTTTCCGATTAAGAATGTAAATCAATCTTTAATCAGTAAAGTTTTTGAAGATTCGACAAGTAGGTTTTTGGGAAAGTCGGGTTCACACGTTGTGGTAACACATTGCCCTCCGATTCCAAAGGCCGAAATTCGAAAATAATATGGCAATCAGAAATTACCAACAGTGAAAAAGCAGCAAAATCATACCAAACCAAAAGGTAAATCAATGACTCAAGGTCGAAAGGAACCGAACCAAAAGAAGAACAAGAAGGTGAACTTTGTGAAGTCGAAGGGGACATATAAACTTGAAACATTTGCCAATAAATCTAACTTAGATCATGTTAATCAAGTTAAAATGCTGAAAAGAAATGAACAAAACAGTTCAAAACCAAGTACCTCGGGATCACAAAGTTCATCAACAAGACAGTCACATGATACTTCGGGGTTTGTTGAAGGAAGATCATGTTTTGAGTGTGGTGAAATTGGATATATCTTCCGAAGTTGTCCGTATCTTCATAAGTTAAAGGCTAAAGTTGATGATCCCCGTGAACAAAATTACCGAAAGCGATCTGTTTCTTCAAAACAAGATCCCCGTCTTGTAGAAGAAAGGGAAAAGAAACAGAAACGCCAACAAGTCAAGGTAATTGAGAAGGCGATTAAAACCGACATGGTTCACAAACAACCTGTTTCAGTTAAACCAGAAATTTCTAAAACTTCTAATAATCACGGAGTTAAGATTTCGAAAATTCAAACTGGTAAAACGCAACAGACTTGGAAACCAAAAACGGTTAATAATTCAGGGGGAGCATCACAATTTCCTAACCATCGAGAAATTGAGATAACTTTTGTCGATGAAAACGGAAGACCCAAGACCACAAAGGCTTGGGTCCCCATCTCCAACTAATCATGTGAGTTCATGTGCAGGGTGTTCCAGGAGGAACTTTCAGCAGTCATTGGATTGTTGATAGTGGGGCATCCAGGCACATGACAGGAGACATGAAGCTTCTCTACGACGTTAAATCTATTAGAGGAGGTTATGTTGCTTTTGCTGGAGATAAAGGCGGATATATTACTGGTGAAGGAATGGTATCCAACGGGGTTGTAAGCTTTGATAAGATCAACTTTGTGCAACAACTTGATCACAATCTTCTCAGCGTTTCACAAATTTGTGATAAGAAGTTTTCAGTACACTTTGATGCAAATGGATGTTATGTGCTGAAACCCGGCTTCAAGATTCCTAAAGACTGGACTCTCTTATCTGCTCCAAGGATTAATGGTTTATATGTCCTTGATATGAGCCAAGTTATTACAACGTCTGCTCAAGCAACTTGTTTCGTTTCCAAAGCCACAGAAAAGGATTCAATCTCTTGGCACGGACGGATGGGACACATTCATTTAAGAAAAATGAATCATTTGGTGTCAAATGAACTAGTGACTGGTGTTCCTCTTAAAAATTTCCCTATTCAAGACGTCTGTGTTTCATGCCAGAAAGGGAAGCAAAGAAAGAAGTCGCACCCTACAAAGAAGATCAACACCGTGGCAGTTCCTCTTGAACGTTTGCACATGGATTTGTTCGGTCCTGTCAAGCATAAAAGCATCACGAATGATCAGTACTGCCTCATGGTGACTGATGATTATTCAAGATTTTCTTTGGTGGCGTTTATGGCACACAAGAGTGATACTTTCCAAATTATCAAAAACTTGATCACAACGATTGAGAATTTGTATACTTTGAAAGTTAGACGGATACGCAGCGACAATGGAACCGAGTTTAAGAATCATGCCATGGAGGAGTTCTGTAGATCAAAAGGTATTCTTCATGAATTCAGTGCAAGTTACACTCCTCAACAGAATGGCGTCGCTGAGCGTAAGAACCGTACATTGATCGAAACTGCTAGGACGATGTTGGTAGAGTCCCAGTTGCCCATTCCATTCTGGAGTGAAGTTGTGGCCTCTGCATGTTATACGATGAACCGAGTCCTTACAGTTAAAAGACACAACAAGACCTGCTTTGAGCTTCTTCACAAACGGAAACCAGATTTACAATATCTTGAACCGTTTGGAGCTCCTTGCACAATGATCGATCCGAATGGAAAGTTTGGGGCAAAAGCAATTGAAGGATACTTTCTTGGGTATGCCACCCCGAACTTAAGAGTCTGGAATCTAGAGACAAAAAGGGTCGAGGAATGGTCTGAAGTCAGAGTACAAAGGCACACATTGCCAGTCAAATGTCCTAGTCAGCCTTGGATGTTTGAGTATGATATCTTTTTCAATTCGATCAATATTCAAGAAGTTGAAGAAAATGCTGTAGCAAAGATGTTTTTCGAGAGTGACAACGCATCAGATTCACTGTTGGTTCATCCAATTATTGTCAACAATCCAGAACCATCTTCAGTGAACAATAATACTCTCGACAATGAGGATTTTCACGATGCTAACGAACTGAACGAATCTTCAGAGGATGATGAATTTCTCGATGCAGACCAAGAAGCTGTTCATGGTACTTCAGAGGCTACACCTCCAGTGGACGCACCTAAAACAACTAAAGCTACTGCATCATCCTCTTCGACAGTTCAGGGTATTGACTTGGTTGTTGATCTTAATCTCAACAATCTGGGTACAAATATTCAAGTTCCAGATAATCCAGAAACAAGAATTCACAATACCCATCCTCAACAAATCATCATCGGAAATGTACAAAGTGGCGTACAAACAAGAAACATGTTGCGAAACAACAACAATGCGGGCTTGTATGCGGCTATTCGGGAATCTGGTCAACAAAATGATTGGTCCTTCGCGTGTTATGTATCACAAGAAGAACCAAAATCTTGGAAAGAAGCTTTGAAAGATAATTCTTGGGTTGAAGCCATGCAAGAAGAACTGCAGCAATTCCAGAAGCTAGGTGTCTGGAAACTCGTTGATAAACCGGATGATTACAAGAATATTGGTACCCGTTGGGTATATAAGTGCAAAAAGGATGACCGTGGAGTAGTTATTCAAAACAAAGCAAGATTAGTCATTCAAGGTTTTCGTCAGATTGAAGGGATCGACTACAATGAAGTTTATGCACTGGTTGCACGTCTGGAAGCTATTCGGATCTTTCTAGCCTATGCGTCCTTCAAAGGATTCAAGGTCTACGAAATGGACGTGAAAAGTGAATTCTTACATGGTGTGGTTGAAGAAGAGGTGTACGTCGAACAGCCTCCAGGTTTTGAAGATCCTATCCACCCTGATCGGGTTTGGTTACTAAACAAAGCTCTCTATGGTCTACATCAAGCACCTCGAGCTTGGTATGCAACCTTATCTAATTATCTGCTGGAGAATGGATTTCGCAGAGGTCTTATCGATTGAACTCTTTTCATCAAAGAACAGGATGGAGATCTTCTATTGGTACATGTATACGTAGATGATATTATATTTGGTTCTACTAACGATGTTTTGTGTAGGAATTTCGAGCGTGTTATGCAGGAGAAATTTGAAATGAGCGCCATGGGGGAGATGACTTTCTTTTTGGGCTTACAAGTGCAACAAACGAAGTCTGGGATCTTCATCCATCAGACTAAGTATGTCAATGACATCCTGAACCGATTTCAGATGTCTGACACATCGCCCATTGGTACCCCACTACAGCAAAATCATGGAATTCATCCTGACTTGAATGGTGAAGTTGTTAGCTCCTCAAACTCCTGCTTGCTAGATATCAAGTTAATCTGAAGGCCTCACATCTTGCAGGTGTTAAAAGGATATTCCGCTATTTGAAGGGATGCCCAGACACCGGTCTATGGTACCCTAGGGATGATAGCTTTGACTTGATCCCTTTCAGTGATTCTGATTTTGGCGGATGCAAAATCGACGGCAAATCCACAACGGCTGGATGTCAGTTTTTGGGAAATCGCCTAATCACATGGCAGTGCAAGAAGCAGACTTGTGTCGCTACATCAACATGCGAAGCTGAATACATTGCTGCCTCAAGTTGTTGCTCCCAAGTCTTGTGGATCCAACAATAAATGCTCGACTACGGTTTTGAATTCCTAACTACTCCTATTTTCGTTGATAATTATGCTGCCTTACAGATCACTAGAAATCTTGTGCAACATTCAAAGACCAAACACATCGAAATTAAGTATCACTTCATACGTTATTGCTTTGACAAAAGACTAATCGATGTTGTTAAGGTCCACACCAATGACCAACGTGCAGACCTTTTTACCAAAGCATTTGACAAATCACGATTTGGCTTTTTATTAATGGTAAACGGCATTAAGGTCAAGCAAGAGTAAAACCGACATCGGAAAATCGTTTTTGTAAATATCTTTGTGTTTTTAATTTATCATAGTTTTTACATTTTAGGGGGAGTAAATCCAAATTTAAAAATCCAAAAACATCGAAAAATTTCACAAGCACAAAAACAATAGAAAAACAAAAATGAGTTTCCTGGCGAGAAAAAGAGAAAATGATAGTACATCAGTGGTCTGTCCAAACCTCTTTAAACCTAAAATGAAAAACGATAAGCAGCTCTATATAAGATGTATCGGTAGGCTCACAATCACCTTAAAGTGTGCAGGGTGATATAAACTTAAATCGACTGAAGACTGTGTGGGAACCGCTCATTGGCATATGGTCTTAGTACCAAAATTTTGTTTGAGAGATTGCCGAGGTTCTGAGATACGTGGTCTTTATGCTGTTTATCATCTGGGTATCATGGTTGTTTCTTTTACCGAAATATAACGGATACGAAGTCTAGATCTCCCATGATACCATACATACGTGTACCTATTGCATACGACCTCAATAAGTGATCAACAATCACATGTCCAAACAAAATAAGTGATAATATATCACATTTTTTCGGGAGTCAAGTTCGTCTCTTTGCTGTACGTTAGTACTGACCTGTTCACGGACTTGCCCATGTGCCCTCATGCATCTGAAAATCAAGTTCCTCATCAATAATTGATTCTATCACATAGGGCTTGTTTTCAATTCAAAATAAGTGAGTATCTCACATTTTCATATACGTCAAAACAGATGATAAATGGTATACTCACCTGTAAGATGAACTCTCGTGCATACCTTGATACGGGAATGTGTCGTGTGTGGATGAACACCGGTCGGTAAGTATAAAACATACACTAATCGTATCCCCTCGCCATGATTACATCTGATAAGCTGAGCTTATGTGGACAACAATACCGATAATCATTATAAGATGCTTATCTAAATGTTAACTAATTGAACAACAAGAGCGTTTTGGCATGACCGTACACTGATATGATTCTCTTACCCTCGAAACTCGGAAAAAGAATGTCTATAAATATTTATTTACTGCTTTCAGTCTTTACATTTGAAATATTCAAAATTCCAAAAAGATTTTAGGTGTGTTTTAATATAAACTTTATAAAAGCCAAAAAGATTTTATTTCTAATTTCTTTTGATTACCCGATGTTGGAACTCGAGTCTTCGTTACCTGAAACCTGAACGAAAACCAAAATGACTGATTCTTCATAATCGGTCGAAATTTGCAAGTTTTTGAAAGTTAAAAACCAAAATTGAACAATTTGTTAAACTTTCAAACTGTCGGACGGTATTTGATTGAAAAATGGTCACATGTGTGTCTGTTGTTTATGTTAACTATATTCCAAGCAGTTGTTCTCATTATGTGTTTAGCTTTCTTGTATGTGCAGATGCGAAGGTGATAGAAGACAAGCTTCGGAATGAAGACACGACGTAAAGGCACTCAAAAGATAAAGATGATCGAGTTGCCGCTGACCTCTCATCAACACATCAAGGATCCAAGTGCTGAAAATGGAGTTTATTTTAAGGGGGAGTTCGTTGATACACTTTCTACTTACGACGCGTGAAGGCTTTGAAGATCCTCCGACATTATAGGCATGGAAGATGAACCCTCACGAGCAGCATCCAAGGGGGAGTTTGTTGATACACTTTGTGGATGCGTCTCGCTCGGTTCGACACCGTTACGGAATGAAGACCAAAGCCCGATATCCTCCATCGAGTTTCGGTTCAATCACATTTCTGATCTGCTTATTGCAGATCTATCTGTTTGCTGCTGTCTGATTTTTTATACAAGTCTGCGATGAAAGAACCTCATCAGATTGATGCTGCGACGAAGAACCAAGTCCATGACGAATAACCTACACATGATGAGCGACGAAACACCTGCACATGTGCCTGACGAAAAACCTGCTGTTTTTCGTCAGACATGGTCTTTCGTCATGAGATTTCTTCGAGGTATTTCGTCGGCTGATGTCTTTCGTCGGCGCCAAGATGTTTCGTCGAGGTCATTCGTCGCTGCAGGTCATTCGTCGACCTGCAGCCTATATATATGCAGACTGAAGACAGAGAGAACACATAACATAGAGTGAACTCAAGAGAGTTTAGAGAGAGCTTTATCTTGTATCATCTTGTATCTTAAACTCTTTTGGTTGAAATATATTGAGATTTAAACGTTGAATCTTGTGCTTGTATCTTGTGTTCTTATCTCGGTTTGCTTTCCCTGTTGGATTCCGCACAACCGGGTTTGTTCGTATACAAGGATTAGGCGACTAGATACTCCGCTAGTGGGCCTACAAGAAGTGTCCCACTCGATTGCTTTTGCAGTGCTGCAAGCCACACTTGCTCCACCCGGGACAGTCAACTTAGCCGAATTCTGCAAAAAGGAAAATGGACAAGACATTTAAAAACTCGAGTTACTCGATTCATCGCACAATAGTTCCCGAAACTTGCCTCAGGGAAAAACCGCTCGAATATCATTCGGTAATAGTAAGCTTCTTTCGTGACAGGTGTGTTGTGAGGGAAAATACGATCAACATTAAGCATCATTTTGTTGGTTACCTGCACAAATCAATAGTCTTTGCTTCATAAACTGAAAAACCAAATGATCCAGAAAGGGGGGGGGGTATGTGTGTATATTGATTATTGATGTACATGTTGTTCGGCATGAGATTTGAGTCCATCAATCTAGCTATATCCGACTCCATCGCTAAACTGTTCTTTCTGTCTATACAAAATATGTTGCACCGCGTATACAAACCCGTTAAACAAGTAAAACTTTGAACAAAACCGAGTGAATTTTTAGAACAAATAAGTGTTTTCGGTACCTTAGGCATATACGGTTTTTCTTCATCATCAAAAGCCCGTCCAAGGATCCATTTCTCGATCCGTTTTTTATCATTATTGATCTGCATATAACCTCATCAAGCTAGATACTTTGAATCCAAATCATAACCAAAGCAATTAACCAAATTTCTTAATAATCTTACCATTTTCGCTTCAGGGTCGATGCTGATGGCCACATTGATGAACTCTTTCTCCAAAAAGAGGACCCGGGCTTCCAATGGCTCGCAAGCAATCGTATTGATGAAGGGATTTAATCTTTCAACAGGTTTCTTGATGGAACTCTTCCTTGTTGGGTACCTTGTGAAAGTATAAGTACCTTCCAAATATCTCGTCCGAGCCTTCACCGGAGATGACCATTTTCACGCCGAGAGATTTGATCTTTCGGGACATGAGAAACATAGGCGTGCTAGCCCGGATCGTTGTCACATCGTATGTCTCGATACGGTATATCACATCTTCTATTGCATCAATACCATCCAACACCATTGCAACATAAGAAACTGATAGAATATAAGCATATTGGGCTCATGGATTCGGGTCGGGCCTGGCCCCTCCCGAAGAAAAGAACATCGTAAGGTACCTGTACGGTGAAGTGGAATTCGTGATGAAATGTTCCTAAATAATCGGCTACCTCTCTAGCCGCCTTGAGATCCGGGGAGCCCTGTTTATGCGACAACGTTTGTCATGAATTTTTATTAATGCTTATTTGGTTCCAATTTCATGGAACGTTTTTTCAAAAGGCTTGTCGACTGATGGGGCCACAAATTAGTCGTTATCTAGCGACTATTGTGTCTTGGTGTTATAAACACTTACCCCAAGACACAAAAGACTCTGGATAAGATAGCGACTAACCCAAAATTGAAAACAAAAATATCCCGTTTATCATTAAGACCAATAAAGTGGTCAACATGACTACCTCAAGGCCAACACAAAATGAATGTAGTTGAGCTCCCCATTGCTTCGCGGCTTTTGTCACACCCCGAACACATAAAACAACAAAGCGTGGCGGAAACGTCGGGGAGTGTTGTAACAGAATTATCGTTTCATAACCATGGATATAAAAAGTGTCTCGTTTTATTGATAATATTAAACATTATCATTGTTTTATGTCACTAAGGCCTCGTCCAGATCCTATGTGACGCATGCATCCTAGAACGTCAATCAAGCAACAATACCTGAAACATATGTAAAAACAAAGTCAGCAAAGAAATGCTGGCGAGTACATAGGTTTTATAAGAGTATCGGAATCGTGGCTTCGTTTACATGTTGCAGTACTTTATTAGACTTCAAGAGTCAAAATACAAACCTCGTTTTGAAAAGCGTATTGCAACATAATTAACCAACTCAAACCATATGGGTTATCGTTTATAAAATCTCGTAGCCATGATTCTTAACCCAAAAACACTTTTGTTTTAGAAAAACCATTTTGTAAAACATCTCGTAAAAACTCGTTAATAAAACTCGTATATTATTTCGAAAACATCGTTGAGTGACATCGTTTCAATATCGTTTACCCAAGTGAACTAAATAACGCCACAGTATGTAATATGTTGAAAACACTTATATATAAGAAGTATCAGCGGCGTATCTACCATGTTTTCACCACATTACACCCGTCCCGTTATCTAAACACTAGCCAAAAACCAATCGTTTACCCAAAACGTTTAACATCGTTTCCAAATCGTTTAACATCGTTTCCAAATCGTTTACTCGTTTAAATCATCCTCGTTTTAATTGTGAAAACTTATATATGGCCGTCTCGTTAATAACATTTAAACCTTCGTGACTCGACTACCTCGTTCCTCGCTTCTCGTATTAACAAACCCCCAAAGGATAAGTTAATAATTACAGATTCAGTCGTTACCCACAACACCCACACATAACCATGGGTATAGTGAAATAACGGGATTTGTCAGATCCTATGGTACCATAACCTAATACTGGTCGGTTCGGCCAAAATTAATGAATGTCATTCGTTATGTAACTACAACCAACAAGTTCGTTCACATTATCGAAATCGTTATTAGTTTAGTATAAATCGTTTTAATCGTTTTTGAATTTATCGTTAACACCTTGAAAACATTATGTACATATGAATCACCCCAAAACATTTGAAAACAGTAAAATAGGGGAACTATGTACTCACATGTAGTGCAAGGTATCCTCAATCAATAGTACTTCAACAAACTCGAGTAAACCAGAGAAATCAAGCAGCACCTAGTAATCGAATCACTAGTCAAACAATAGACGCCTAAATCGGACGATCGGACAGAATGAGGTCTTGCAAACCAAATGAGTGTTGGACCTCATGTGATATGGTTTAACAAAGCCTACATCCTAAATCGGAACCTAACCTAAGTGCTTTCGACCCATCAAAACCCATTAAGGTAGCTTATGCTACTTTAACGCGTCGTTCGCGTAAAACACGTTCAGAACGCCTAACTAGCCCTATGATAGGTAAAATATGCCTTAACATGTCTAATATTATTGCCAAATCAGTTTAGATATCAAAAATTATATTACATATGCTTTAAAGTAAATTTTGGCGTAAAAAGGACATTTTGGTAATAAGCCTAAGGCATATAAACTACCTATCATACAACTAACTAAACGTTGTGACCATAAGGTATAACCTTGGAAGGTTATTCCCTATACCACTATGGTCACCTAATGTGTTTGGTCGGATCCTAATGATCGACCAAACGGGTCGGGTTCGAAAGTATAAGCGATTGATTAGATCGCTTACCTTTACGACCCTATATAAGCACTAAACTAAAAGTGACGAGCTAAGCATGTTAAAACATGCTTAACTAATTTAGAAAACAGGTTTTGATATCAAAACAAACGGTTTTGATATCCTAAAGTAGTTTGGTTACAAAATACGCGTAAATGCGCATTTTGGCCGAAACTTCGACTCGTCACTGAGCCTAGATAACGTGGTAATCAGTAGGTATAGTCACTAGGGGCTATAACCATCGTGATTACACTCACGTTATGAAGTTCAAACGAACTTCACATTGACCATAAACTGGTCAATGCAGAAAGTCAAACGCAGTTTGACTTTAACGCTAAAACGAATGAAAAGAACGAAAGAACACTTACAGAAGGTCCCCGCAAGATTTGATTCCGATTTTTCTCTCAGGTAGGAAGCATATACTTCCACTTAGAGAGCATAAATCAGATTTCAAATTGTGGGTTTTGAAGTAAAATGGACGGGGTATATATAGGATTTCTAGAACCGTTAAGATCGTTCCTCGAAAACTGAGCTTTGATCTGGACCTTACATGTGTGCCCATGGTTTTCTAAAACCATGGGAGCCCCTAATATGGACTATGTTCATTGAATACCAGCCCATGGTTTTGCAAAACCATGGGTTAAAACCACCAACACTTCAAAATGGACCAGGTTCATTGAATCTGCCAGAAATTTCAAAAATGGTCCCTGCACTTGTAAAACTTGATTTTTTTTTGGCACTTTTAATCCCCTTTAACCCCATTTAAAGGCTCTAAAATAAAGTTAAAGTATAGAGAACTTAAAATATGCTCAAAAACATCTCGGATGTCGGTTCGTTTGGTCGTACGGTTGCGTTATTCGCTTAATTACGACGGAAGTCGTAACGAACGCAAAAACGATCCAAATTAAGCGACGAATGGAATTTTATCATGCCAAACACTAAAATAAAATATTTTAAAGCTTACATAAATTTTTGGATGTCCGGATGTATTCAGAACGTAAGTTATGCGCGAAAATGCAAACTTATGCACTTTTTGACGCTTTTAATCCCTGAATGAGCATAAAGTTTATTTTAGCATACCGAACCCCTCAAAGCCTATTTCTAAGCTATGTAAAGGTTATTTAGGGTATGTTTAACTTATGATCAAGTTCCGGAATGTTCGTTACTATACAAATCGGCATAGTTTCGCAGTTTGACACAAATAGTCCCTGCGATCGAACAAAGTTGATTTCGACACACCAAACCATTCAAAACTTATTTCTAAGTTATGTGGAGGTTATTTAAGGTATGTTAAGCCTATGTCACTATTCCGGAGTGTTTTTCGCGTTATACAGACTGCGTTTAAGCACCAGTTTGCGTATAACCTTCCAGAAAGCGATTTAGAGCTTGAAATTGGAATCGAATCAAATTGTAAAATCACTAAACACAATTACACATATAATAACACCAAAACACATATAATAACACCAAAGCACATTGTTTTATTAATAATCATCATTGTTTTACATCGTACATCGATTACAGAACACAGTTGTCACAGTCTCCCCTACTTCAGGAAATTTCGTCCCGAAATTTTAACTAGAGGAAGCTTGTGAAAACAAATGCGGATATTTCCTTTTCATCTGGTCCTCACGTTCCCAAGTAAACTCTGGGCCACGTTTGGATTCCCAGCGAACTTTGACCAATCGGATCCGTTTGTTCTTCAACTGTTTGAAAGCATAGTCCACGATCTCCACGGGTTTCTCGAAAAAGTGCATTGTTTCATCGATTTGGATCTCGTCGAGAGGAATGTGTAGATCAGCGTCAGCTAAACACTTTTGCAGATTGGACACGTGAAAAGTCGGGTGAATATTTCCAATCTCTGGAGGTAGCTCTAGACGATAGGCAACCTTTCCAATTCTTTCCACAATCTTAAATGGTCCCACATATCGAGGTGCAAGTTTTCCTTTCTTTCCAAATCTCACGACTCCCTTCCAAGGTGAAACCTTGAGTAGGACACGATCTCCGACTTGAAATTCTAAGGGCTTGCGTCCCAAATCCGCATATCTCTTTTGACGGTTTCGAGCTGTCATAATATTATCGTGAATTTTCTTGATTTTCTCTGTTGTTTCCAGAACGAACTCAGGTCCAGTAAGCTGAGCTTCACCGGTCTCGTTCCAACAGGCAGGTGAACGACATTTTTGACCGTAGAGAGCTTCGAATGGTGCCATATTAATGCCAGTATGATAGCTATTATTGTAAAAGAACTCGATCAGCGGCAGATTAGAATCCCAATTACCACCAAAGTCTATCACGCATGCTCTAATCATATCCTCCAAAGTTTGAATCGTTCTCTCTGATTGGCCATCTGTTTGGGGATGATAAGCAGTGCTTAGATTCAGTTGGGTTCCCAAAGCAGATTGCATGGCCTTCCAGAAATGAGATGAAAACCGAGCATCACGATCGGAAATGATATATAAAGGAACACCATGTCGTGATACAATCTCGTCTACATAGGTCTTGGCAAGCTTCTCAGCAGAGAAATCCTCACGGATTGGTAAGAAGTGAGCAGATTTTGTCAAACGATTAACTACAACCCAAATAGCATCGTGACCTTTAGACGTACGCGGTAACTTAGTAATGAGATCCATGGCAATGTTTTCCCATTTCCAAACCGGTATCTCTGGTTGTACAAGCAAACCAGAAGGTCGTTGATGTTCTGCCTTGACTTTGAGACAAGTTAGGCATTTTGACACATACAAGGCAACATCTTTCTTCATACCAGGCCACCAGATCTTAGTACGAAGATCCTTGTACATTTTATCAGCACCAGGATGGACAGAATATCGAGACTTATGTGATTCGTCCATCGCTAAAGTGCGAAGATCGTCTTGTTCCGGAATCCACAACCGATCCTTAAAATAGGGCAAACCATCGTCTTTCGCTTCGAGCTTAAGCTCAAGTTGACGTGGTAATTCATTACCTATCAAATTTTGTGAAACACAAAATTGTTGAGCTTGAAGGACACGAGATTGAAGATCAGATAGAGTTCGAACAGCATGAAGCTTGATTCGTTCCTTTCGACTAAGCGCATCGGCTACAACATTCGCCTTACCAGGGTGGTAGCGAATCTCGCAGTCATAATCGTTTAAGAGTTCAACCCAACGTCGTTGCCTCATGTTCAGCTCTTTCTGATTAAGAATATGCTGGAGACTTTTGTGGTCTGTGAACACCACACACTTCGTTCCATAGAGGTAGTGTCTCCAGATTTTAAGCGCGAAAACCACAGCTCCTAACTCAAGATCATGAATCGTGTAGTTCTTCTCGTGAACTTTCAGCTGCCTAGATGCATATGCAATAACTTTACCTCGTTGCATAATGTAACACCCCGGAAACGGGTTTGGTAATTAAACCCCGTTAATACTAAAGAGCGGGTAGAATACCGTTAGCAGAAAAGATTAACCCTGAAATTATTAGGATTCAAATAAATAAGCCTAATAATAAATAAAAAGAGAGCAAACGACTTGAGAAGACAAAAGTATATAAGGAGCCCGAGCTAACGGGACTTAAAAAAAACGGGTTTTTAACTTCCCGAACCTACTAAGTTGGCTAGGAATAATTAACCTAGTTAAGTAATATGAATTTAGGTGATAAACTGCGATGTAACACCCCAAAAATATAAATTCTTTTATTACTAATATGATGTCGGTAAATAAGCAAAATAAACTAACTAGGAATAATTCTAACCTAGTTAGATAGTGACTTATGAGTGGGTTAAACACTTAAAATAAAATAAAAACGAAATTGGAGGGTCTAAAGTTGTCAAGTGTGAAACTTGACATATTAATATCAAAAATACACCAGACACACACTTGTCTGGTTCGTACAAAACGCAGGGGAGCGACCAGGTTTCTCCCACAAACCCTAACTGGCACAAAATTCACAAATTGAAGGCTCAAATCCATCCCAAAACGAAATCTAAGCTTAGATTGGTGATCCCCATTGCAAGGAGATCATAAGGTATATGAAATTTGATAGAAAATCACTACTTGAAATTCTGATTAACTTAGAGAATTCAGAAATTGTTGATGCATGTTTGTTATGTATATGATATAGGAACAATATAGTGTCTAGGAACAAACCCTAGACAAGTATATGATGAAATTAGTATTAATTCTTGTGAATTCATGATCACCATGAAGTAAATTCAGATTTGTTGATGCTAAGTTCGTGCATGTGATGATTTTAGGGTTCTGATTTGCTAAAGATAGTGTTATAATGTCATAAACATGTTTTAATTGAAAGCTGAATTCAACTGCTTCTGATCAGAATTTACTGCCGACTTGTATTGGCTGTAACGTGGACAAACGTGACAAAAACATGTGTTTCTTGAGTCTAAAATATAATTCCAGGAAATATCTTTAAAACCCCACTGGAATGGCATTTTTTCGACGAAAATTGAATGTTTTATGAATTTTTCGGTATCGAAGGTTCAGGCTGCGTTTTCTGGCAGAATTTGCAGCCCATTACGAATGTGATAACTCAATTTAAGAATTGAATTATGATCTCAAATTTTTACTGTAGGTAGCTTCAGGTAATTCCAAAAAGCTCCAATTGGAATTTGTCAATCGGATAAACGAGGAATTTTAAATGAATTTTTTCGTAAGCTGCAGTCAGAAGTGACGAATCTGATTGCAGCCTAGTAAATGAATTTTTATGAATTTTTGTTAAAGAGTTAGATCTTGAAATTTTAACACAAGGCCTAACCCTCCGAGAGGTATGTCACATAGAAAATCATAATTTTTGAAGACTTGTAAACAGGTTAAACAGGTCACCAAAAACAGAATATTTTATGTGATACGAAACTTGATTGTTGATGTTATAAATTATGCCCACAATGTTCATATTTTGAAATTATGAATCAAGCGCGTAATTTCCTAGTTTGACTAATTATGTGTGATATGGGGTAATACAAATTTTAATTATGAAGTCGATTTAGCTTATATGCACATATCATATAATTAAGGGTAGTTAACTTTTGAAAAGTTAAACTAACCATGGACGGAGTCGAATAGTAGTTCTGACATAGAAAATACATAAGGCGGAATAGTCATGGTTATAATGACTAATCTAACCACCTTGTGAATTATGATGATAGTTTGACTCTTGACAAGCTAGATGGAGGCTTGGGAATGAAGCGGGTCAAACGGAGCAGGTACGAAAAGGAAAGCGTAATTTGGATGCGAGGTAAGTAAAAGCTTACACCCTTTTTTTAGTATACATCAGTTGTGTGTATTGAAAATGAATAAGGAAAAGTTAGTAATAGAATTACAATGTTCCGACGCAAATAATATGAGTCGGAACAAGTGCAATGGTGAGAAATCATAAACAATGGCAAAAAAGGGTAAATTGGTAAATTAGTTATGTGACGATGAACTAATAAGAAATTTTGAAACATTACGTTATGGTGTAAACCGGAATGGGTAAAAGGGCGAGATGGTAACTAGATATCATCTCATAATGGAAAATGGTCGTTCGGACTAAACGGGTCAAATGACATTGGCAAGATCATTTGACAATATTAATTGATGATCGCTTGTTGAGTTTTGTGATTACAGGAAATATCATACGGTTCGCGTTGGTATTTATTAGAAATTAATAGTGAAAGATATTTAAACGGGTCAATCCTATGACTCGAGCCAGGTACGCATATTTAGAATTATTGTTAAAAGCGATATTTTTGGTCAAAAGTGTTAAAAAGGAATTTCAAGCCATGATCTTGAAATCGGAATTTTTGAAGTAGTTTAGTATCAGGTTTTAACTCCATAAGATGGAGAATTAAATTTCGAATGCGTAGGAAAAAGAATCGCGTAAATCGGTTAAGTAGATAAAAAGTTATGGCAAATTGAAGTTTGCACTTTGGATAAAACTAGAGCTGGGCAGAAAATGCAGGTCCAGATACGGACCTGCTGAAAAATGGTTTCCCCCGTGGCTCGCAACGGGTAACGTCGTCTGGGTCGCGACACACGACAGACGTCGCGACACGCGACATGTTGTGTTGAGTCTCTCGCGATACGCGGGAGACATAAAAGTCGGAAAAACTATTTTGATTGATAGTTTGATGCGTAGAACTTATTTAAACTTATATTTAAGTTATCAAAACTAACTTCTATGTTGGTTTTGATCATAGGTGGATATCTGGAGTACCCGGATGAAGATCAAGCGACGAGAAAGAACCGAACACATGAAAAAGAAGCTTCCGCACGGTGTTCCGTCGTAACTTTCGAACGACGAACTAAGTTACATTATGTTGTATTTTTAATTTGTAAAAGTTTTAATTAAATCGAAATTTTAAGACATATTTGTAGTCATAATTACAAGTTTATTTTTGTAATATATACGAAAACCTTTAAAATAATAGCAAGGGTGTTACAAGTTGGTAATCAGAGCTCAAGGTTAAAAGAGTAAGTGTGTTCGGTTCGAGGCTTGATCGCAAATCCGGTAAGTACAAGTATGTTAATGGTTTAGTATGATTAAAGTGTTGTGAACAACACCTAGGGTTATCGTATAATACGCGTTACCTCAATTAAATCGATCAAGAATCGATATAGTTAACGAAATTACGTGCATTGACATGTATACCAGAAAGCCTCGTATTATAATACGGGCAATTATTGATGTCGACACGACTAACTTTTGTGAATGTTTTAATTGAAGGACACTCGCATCTGAAGGTGACGAGAGTTGAATGAATTGCGGATATGACGGAGGAACGGTCCGAGGTATGACAAGCAAAGCATATTCATCAAGGACCTAAATCGCGTGACGATCGCGAACAAAGATAACAGCAAGAGAAGCCCGTAAGGGCAAGCATTACCAGGTGCACGCTTTTAAATTTAATCGTATAAGTAGTAATATGCAACAAACACGTAGGGAAAGACGGTTGCATATATCTAATAAAACCTGAATAGGATATCTATTCAGGATAATGTTTCCAAGAGAAGTTTAATAGAAACATGTGTTATTCATTATGATGAATAACAAAGAAATAATAGGATTAGTTCATATGGAAACTTGGACGGGGGGTAATTATCCAAGTGGAAAACTCTCAATATAATGTTATTGAGAAAAGTAGCGATCACATTAACGAATGTGATTATATAATAGTTCAATAGAAAAGAAAAACATTTTATATGTACAAAAGTAAAACTAGTAAAACTAATGATTGTTGTTTTGCAATTAAATAAAGTTTTACTAAATGAAATCAGAGATATGAAATAAATAGGGGCATTACTTACATGGGGTGTGATGTGAAAACTACAAAAAAGGTCATGTGAATCATGTGTTGATCGCTTACTCTGGCCAAGTAAGTAGTGGCGTATGATACCATGAACTTCTTGTAGCAGACACATTTACGCCCGATGTAGTAAGGACGGGGTGAATGGGATTAACTTAAATGGTACCCAAATGAGTCAAACAAGTAAGATGTTTGATAGTAAACGTAAACGCAAGTCGGATGATAGGGAGCGTATTACGTTAGAATAACGAGCCCAAGAGAAGGGACAAAGATTAAAGTAAATGAAAATACAAACCAACTAATGAGAATGCTAAGGCATAAAGATAAAGTTTGACTGTCATAAGTGATGAAATTCACACAGACAAGTCAAAGGGGTAGAATAAAAGAATAAAAGACTTGACTAAATAAAAGCAATGGATTTCGCTAAGATGATCAAATAAATTAAGATGGTGTCTAAAACTATATAAGAATGGTTACTTGATGATAACTTCGGTAGAGATACCCGATAGATGGGTAGGATTTTGAAAGTATGCGTAAACCAAGAGACGGGTACGCGAAATAGAAAGCCAAAGGACTCGGATTAAGAGTCATGACTAAAAGATGATGAGAATTTGCAAACAGAAATTTTGATAACTACGTTCAACTATTTTAAAGTTGAACGGGTCGAATAAAGAACGAAGTTTGACGTTCATGAGCAAGGAAATCTCACACGAATAAGTCAAACGAGATAAATAAAGTATAAAAGCTTGATAGTGCAAGTAAGCGCAAACCGAATAATGGAAGCACGAAATAATAAAGAACCCGGGTAACGGGTCGTAAAGAAGCATAGGTAAGAACCGGGTAATGGTAAGTGTAGGACAAACCGACGTGTAAATGACGTTAGAAGTCATAAAGTCGGAAAGATAATTCGAAAGAAAAAAATGTAGCCTTAGACTACGGTCAAGGTAAAAAGAAATCCAAAAAGCAAAATTGAATAATTCTAAACATAAAAAGGGGTGCCTTGACGCCATATATATATATATATATATACACAATTGAATAAGGATTAGAATAAAAGATGATCTACGAGATCATCATAACCTACGGGATTATAATTAATGTTAAGTCTACGGAACCAAAAGACCCTCAGATTACGAACAAAAAGAAACAAATTGATGGGGTTTTACCTTAGAGGGTGGAAATCTAAGGAAAAAGCCTGCGAGGCTATGCGAAGGAACCTACGGGTCAATATAGTAAAGCGAGGAAAACGGTTGCAACTTCTCGCGTAAAATAATAACGAAAAGTAACGTAAGTATAAAAGCGATGGGTTTCGCTAAGTTAATCGAACGGGTTAAAGCAAAGAGATCACGAGGAGTCTGGTTAACGAAAGTGAAGAATTTCACTAAACATTTAAACGGATAAATTGACAAAAGAATCCACAATTTTTTTTAAATTGTGTTACGTCACAAAAAGGGCGAAGTCATTATCGAAATGACAGCGAAAAAGGAATAGATCCTCGGAAGTAACATTCCTAGAAATGAGGGAAGACGTAAGACAAAGAGGAAACGTAAACTAAAAATTTAGTTTTAGTCAAAAGCAACGTTTTAACAAAACATAAGTGGTATGAGGTGAATTAGAAAATCTTAAACACACATGAGGCCAGAGATGGCAAAATAGTATACCCGGGTGACGAGATATTAAGTGACGGCGACTAATTAGTCTAGTCGATAAAACTATTCGAAGTCAAGATAGTGTCATGACAAATACCAAGCGCTTGTTAATATAAGACAAGCGCGGGATAAAACAGGTTAATAAGACTAACGCGAATGAGTGGTCAAGTGACAACTCGGTCAATAAAGATAAAGGATATAAGCTAAAAATAACGGCCCGCGAGGCCTTACACATGAAAGACGTACGCGTCAATATAAATTAAAACGTTAGATCGAAAGGAACGAATGAATATCTTGAAAACGAAACTAAGTTTGTTTAGTCTAAATCAAAAGAAATACGTAAATAAGGTTTCGGGGATGAAACCTCTTTAAGGGGGGTAGACTTGTAACACCCCGAAAACGGGTTTGGTAATTAAACCCCGTTAATAATAAAGAGCGGGTAGAATACCGTTAGCAGAAAAGATTAACCCTGAAATTATTAGGATTCAAATAAATGAGCTTAATAATAAATAAAAAGAGAGCAAACAACTTGAGAAGACAAAAGTTCATAAGGAGCCCGAGCTAACGGGACTTAAAAAACCGGGCTTTTAACTTCCCGAACCTACTAAGTTGGCTAGGAATAATTAACCTAGTTAAGTAATATGAATTTAGGTGATAAACTGTGATGTAACACCCCGAAAATATAAATTCTTTTATTACTAATATGATGTCGGTAAATAAGCAAAATAAACTAACTAGGAATAATTCTAACCTAGTTAGATAGTGACTTATGAGTGGGTTAAACACTTAAAATAAAATAAAAACGAAATTGGAGGGACTAAAGTTGTCAAGTGTGAAACTTGACATATTAATATCAAAAATACACCAGACACACACTTGTCTGGTTCGTACAAAACGCAGGGGAGCGACCAGGTTTCTCCCACAAACCCTAACTGGCACAAAATTCACAAATTAAAGGCTCAAATCCATCCCAAAACGAAATCTGAGCTTAGATTGGTGATCCCCATTGCAAGGAGATCATAAGGTATGTGAAATTTGATAGAAAATCACTACTTGAAATTCTGATTAACTTAGAGAATTCAGAAATTGTTGATGCATGTTTGTTATGTATATGATATAGGAACAATATAGTGTCTAGGAACAAACTCTAGACAAGTAAATGATGAAATTAGGTCTAATTCTTGTGAATTCATGATCACCATGAAGTAAATTCAGATTTGTTGATGCTAAGTTCGTGCTTGTGATGATTTTAGGGTTCTGATTTGCTAAAGATAGTGTTATAATGTCATAAACATGTTTTAATTGAAAGCTGAATTCAAACAGCTTCTGATCAGAATTTACAGCCGACTTGTATTGGCTGTAACGTGGACAAACATGACAAAAACATGTGTTTCTTGAGTCTAAAATATAATTTCAGGAAATATCTTTAAAACCCCACTGGAATGGCATTTTTTCGACGAAAATTGAATGTTTTATGAATTTTTCGGTATCGAAGGTTCAGGCTGCGTTTTCTGGCAGAATTTGCAGCCCATTACGAATGTGATAACTCAATTTAAGAATTGAATTATGATCTCAAATTTTTACTGTAGGTAGCTTCAGGTAATTCCAAAAAGCTCCAATTGGAATTTGTCAATCGGATAAACGAGGAATTTTAAATGAATTTTTTCGTAAGCTGCAGTCAGAAGTGACGAATCTGATTGCAGCCTAGTAAATGAATTTTTATGAATTTTTGTTAAAGAGTTAGATCTTGAAATTTTAACACAAGGCCTAACCCTCCGAGAGGTATGTCACATAAAAAATCATAATTTTTGAAGACTTGTAAACAGGTTAAACATGTCACCAAAAACAGAATATTTTCTGTGATACGAAACTTGATTGTTGATGTTATAAATTATGCCCACAATGTTCATATTTTGAAATTATGAATCAAGCGCGTAATTTCCTAGTTTGACTAATTATGTGTGATATGGGGTAATACAAATTTTAATTATGAAGTCGATTTAGCTTATATGCACATATCATATAATTAAGGGTAGTTAACTTTTGAAAAGTTAAACTAACCATGGACGGAGTCGAATAGTAGTTCTGACATAGAAAATACATAAGGCGGAATAGTCATGGTTATAATGACTAATCTAACCACCTTGTGAATTATGATGATAGTTTGACTCTTGACAAGCTAGATGGGGGCTTGGGAATGAAGCGGGTCAAACGGAGCAAGTACGAAAAGGAAAGCGTAATTTGGATGCGAGGTAAGTAAAAGCTTACACCCTTTTTTTAGTATACATCAGTTGTGTGTATTGAAAATGAATAAGGAAAAGTTAGTAATAGAATTACAATGTTCCGACGCAAATAATATGAGTCGGAACAAGTGCAATGGTGAGAAATCATAAACAATGGCAAAAAAGGGTAAATTGGTAAATTAGTTATGTGACGATGAACTAATAAGAAATTTTGAAACATTACCTTATGGTGTAAACCGGAATGGGTAAAAGGGCGAGATGGTAACTAGATATCATCTCATAATGGAAAATGGTCGTTCGGACTAAACGGGTCAAATGACATTGGCAAGATCATTTGACAATATTAATTGATGATCGCTTGTTGAGTTTTGTGATTACAGGAAATATCACACGGTTCGCGTTGGTATTTATTAGAAATTAATAGTGAAAGATATTTAAACGGGTCAATCCTATGACTCGAGCCAGGTACGCATATTTAGAATTATTGTTAAAAGCGATATTTTTGGTCAAAAGTGTTAAAAAGGAATTTCAAGCCATGAGCTTGAAATCTGAATTTTTGAAGTAGTTTAGTATCAGGTTTTAACTCCGTAAGATGGAGAATTAAATTTCGAATGCGTAGGAAAAAGAATCGCGTAAATCGGTTAAGTAGATAAAAAGTTATGGCAAATTGAAGTTTGCACTTTGGATAAAACTAGAGCTGGGCAGAAAATGCAGGTCCAGATACGGACCTGCTGAAAAACGGTTTCCCCCGCGGCTCGCAACGGGTAACGTTGTCTGGGTCGCGACACGCGACAGACGTCGCGACACGCGACATGTTGTGTTGAGTCTCTCGCGATACGCGGGAGACATAAAAGTCGGAAAAATTATTTTGATTGATAGTTTGATGCGTAGAACTTATTTAAACTTATATTTAAGTTATCAAAACTAACTTCTATGTTGGTTTTGATCATAGGTGGATATCTGGAGTACCCGGATGAAGATCAAGCGACGAGAAAGAACCGAACACATGAAAAAGAAGCTTCCGCACGGTGTTCCGTCGTAACTTTCGAACGACGAACTAAGTTACATTATGTTGTATTTTTAATTTGTAAAAGTTTTAATTAAATCGAAATTTTAAGACATATTTGTAGTCATAATTACAAGTTTATTTTCGTAATATATACGAAAATCTTTAAAATAATAGCAAGGGTGTTACACATAAGGACGCAACCAAGGCCTAAGTTGGACGCATCGCAATAGACAACGAAATCATCGCTTCCCTCGGGCAGAGATAGAACAGGAGCATTACATAACTTCTTCTTCAGCGTTTGGAACGCTTCCTCTTGCTTGGGTACCCACTCAAAAGGCTTATTTTTCTGAGTCAAAGCAGTGAGTGGAACCGCAATCTTCGAGAAATTTGAAATGAATCGACGATAATAACCAGCAAGACTAAGAAAAGATCGAATCTCTGTAGGCGTCGTCGGTGTATTCCAGTCCTTGATAGCAGCAATCTTGGATGGATCCACATGAATACCCTGCTCATTGACTATATGACCCAATAATTGAACTTCTTTAAGCCAGAATTCACACTTGGAGAATTTAGCAAAAAGTTGTTCCTTCTTCAGGAGTTCCAATGTTAAGCGAAGGTGTTGCTCGTGCTCGGCTCGAGATTTTGAATAACTGAGAATATCGTCGATGAACACAATAATGAACTTGTCCAAATAAGGTTTGCAGACCCTATTCATTAAGTCCATAAAGATAGCTGGAGCATTTGTCAAACCAAAAGGCATGACAGTGAACTCGTAATGCCCATATCTTGTGCGGAAAGCAGTTTTGGGAATATCTTCTTCAAGAACACGAAGTTGATGATACCCAGAACGCAGATCGATCTTGGAAAAGCATGAAGCACCCTGCAGCTGGTCGAAGAGATCATCAATTCGAGGTAGGGGATATCGATTCTTGATGGCAAGCTTATTAAGCTCACGATAATCGATACACATTCGAAAGGATCCGTCTTTCTTTTTCACGAAGAGGACAGGAGCTCCCCAAGGTGAAAAGCTCGGTCGGATGAATCCTTTATCAGATAACTCTTGAAGCTGTTTCGATAACTCTTGCATCTCCAACGGTGCAAGACGATAAGGTGCTTTTGCAATCGGGTTGGCATTGGGTACAAGGTCAATATGAAACTCGACTTGACAAACTGGAGGCAAACCAGGCAGTTCATCAGGAAACACCTCTGGATAATCCCGAACAATCGGAATATCCTGAATACTCTTGCTCTTGTCTTTCTCCTCGGTGACATGTGCTAGAAAAGCAACATATCTTTTTCTCAAATACCTTTCGGCTTCCATTCAAACAGGATATCCTTTTCGAGTCATGACATAAGCTTCAATCCACCTGAAGGTTTCTCGCCACGAATCTCCAGAACATCGCCAGAAGACAAAGGAATACGAACAATCTTATCGAAACAAACCACCTCAGCGTGGTGTTTGGTTAACAAATCCATTCCAACGATAATATCGAAACTCCCAAGTTGCATCGGTGTGAGGTAAATAGGAAAAAGATGGTTATCAAGGTTAAACTGACAATTACGAATAATAGAATCGAGAATAAGGGGTTTACCAGTGGCAACTTCAACAGATAAGGGTTTCCTTAGTTTAGTTCTAGGTATCGCAAGCAAAGGCTCAAATGACAATGAAACAAAGCTTCTATCGGCACCAGAATCGAAAAGAATAGATGCAGGTTGATTGTTAACAAGAAACGTACCATTGACAACCTCGTTGTCAGCCCTCGCTTCGTTTGCATTCAAATTGTACGCTCGCCCACGAGGGGGATTCACATTAACATTGACGTTCGCATTCGGGTTCGCGTTTGCATTCACCAGTCTCGGACAATTGTTGCGGAAGTGACCATACTCTCCACAATTAAAACATGAACCCAGTGGGAATCTCGCAGCATTCCCCTGACCCGGAGCTGGAACCTGAGCAACCTAATTCTGTCCCAAACGACAAACATTGGCCAAATGCCCAAGTTTACCACACGTTGTACATTGCTTGCAAGCCTGTTGTGCAACGTGATGACCGTTGCAACGAGTACAATGAGGTGCGGTACCAGCATACGCTTTCTTTGCAGGTGGCTGAGCCGGTGGGTTCTGCAGGTTCTGAGCAGTCTGTGCTGTAACAGCAAAATTCTGAGCACCCTTTCGCTTCCTCGATTTCTTCGACGTCTCATCTTCCTTACCCTTACCCTTTTTCTTGTCCTTCCCTGAATCAGTCACCTTCTTTTTATTACCCTTGCGGGTGAGTTTACCCTTCCTGACTTGAGTCTCAGTCAGGGTAGCAGACAACTCGATTGCTTGACGAAGGGTAGTAGGATTAACACCGGTCACAATCTCCAGAATAGAATCGGGTAGACCATCGATATATCTCTCGATTGCTTTCTCCAGAGGGGTAACCATGGTGGGACACAATAGACTGAGTTCCTCAAAACGATCCGTGTAAGCATGGTGTTCAGCCCCAATCTTGCTTTAAATCATCAAACTCTCGCTCCAAAGCCCGAATTTCGTGACGGGGACAAAACTCCTTCATCATGAGAGCCCGAAGCTCTTCCCATGTTTGTGCCAACGCCACTTCGGCACCCCTGTCGCGCATAATACCATTCCACCAGGTAAGCGCTCGCTTCTCAAACACGCTCGAAGCAAATTCAACCTTACGTGCATTCGGACACTGCACATGTCTGAATGTGCTCTCGATACTCTCAAACCACTGCAGGAGCGCAGTTGCTCCTTGCGACCCAGAAAACTTAAGCGGCTTTGCAGTATTGAAATTCTTGAAGTTACACGGCGCATTGTTGTTGTTATTATTGTTGAATATCTCGTGGACTTGGGTCACAACGCCGGGAAGCACAGCAGCCACTTGCTGAGAGACCAGGGCTGCAATTTCTTCAATAGTGAAAGATTGTGCTTCACATCGAGGAGGCATTGTCTAATAAGGAAACAAGAGAAACGAGTGAGGTTGAAAAGCAAAAGAGGTATCAACAAAACACAAGAGAGGCGATCATTCGTTCATTACCTCGAACAAACAAATGACACGCAGTGACTAATCAAAGTAAATAGGTCAAAAATAATGTATCGCGAAGACATGCTCGCCTATAAGTGAACACTCACCCCAAGAGTTCCCAGGTAAGAGTGACTGGTCCGATTATGTGGATTTGTACGAACACTCTAGCCTTAGACAGAAAACTCAGAGTACAGGCACTCACTCTTCCAGTTTGCACGTGTTCACATTATTTAGACCCAAACTTTGACGAAATTTTGAAAACTTAAAGGGTTCAAAACCATATAATAAAGGGTTCAAAACCTAGTAATCAATCATCCTAGAATGGATGATTAGTTTTCAAAGCGGATTCGAACTTAGCGTTATTATTGTGGTTATCACCTAAGGATAGGTGACGGTTTTGTTTTAAAATCTAAACACAAGTAAACTTGTGTTAGGGTCCTAAAGTTATAGTCTAGGTCAAAACATTACTAATAACCTAATTCCCTATAACCATTGGCTCTGATACCAACTCTTCTGTCACACCCCGACCACGTAAAACAACAAAGCGTGGCGGAAACGTCGGGGAGTGTTGTAACAGAATTATCGTTTCATAACCATGGATACAAAAAGTGTCTCGTTTTATTGATAATATTAAACATTAACATTGTTTTAACACATAACAAACAAGTTTTATACCGACTATCATTGTTTTATGTCACTAAGGCCTCGTCCAGATCCTATGTGACGCATGCATCCTAGAACGTCAATCAAGCAACAATACCTGAAACATATGTAAAAACAAATTCAGCAAAGAAATGCTGGCGAGTACATAGGTTTTATAAGAGTATTGGAATCGTGGCTTCGTTTACATGTTGCAGTACTTTATTAGACTTCAAGAGTCAAAATACAAACCTCGTTTTGAAAAGCGTATTGCAACATAATTAACCAACTCAAACCAAATGGGTTATCGTTTATAAAATCTCGTAGCCATGATTCTTAACCCAAAAACACTTTTGTTTTAGAAAAACCATTTTGTAAAACATCTCGTAAAAACTCGTTAATAAAACTCGTATATTATTTCGAAAACATCGTTGAGTGACATCGTTTCAATATCGTTTAACCAAGTGAACTAAATAACGCCACAGTATGTAATATGTTGAAAACACTTATATATAAGAAGTACCAGCGGCGTATCTACCATGTTTTCACCACATTACACCCGTCCCGTTATCTAAACACTAGCCAAAAACCAATCGTTTACCCAAAATGTTTAACATCGTTTCCAAATCGTTTCCAAATCGTTTACTCGTTTAAATCGTTTAAATCATCCTCGTTTTAATTGTGAAAACTTATATATGGCCGTGTCGTTAATAACATTCAAACCTTCGTGACTCGACTACCTCGTTCCTCGCTTCTTGTATTAACAAACCCCCAAAGGATAAGTTAATAATTACAGATTCAGTCGTTACCCACAACACCCACACATAACCATGGGTATAGTGAAATAACGGGATTTGTCAGATCCTATGGTACCATAACCTAATACTGGTCGGATCGGCCAAAATTAATGAATGTAATTCGTTATGTAACTACAACCAACAAGTTCGTTCACATTATCGAACTCGTTATTAGTTTAGTATAAATCGTTTTAATCGTTTTTGAATTTATCGTTAACACCTTGAAAACATTATGTACATATGAATCACCCCAAAACATTTGAAAACAGTAAAATAGGGGAACTATGTACTCACATGTAGTTCAAGGTATCGTCAATCAATAGTACTTCAACAAACTCGAGTAAACCAGAGAAATCAAGCAGCACCTAGTAATCGAATCACTAGTCAAACAATAGACGCCTAAATCGGACGATCGGACAGAATGAGGTCTTGCAAACCAAATGAGTGTTGGAACTCATGTGATATGGTTTAACAAAGCCTACATCCTAAATCGGAACCAAACCTAAGTGCTTTCGACCCATCAAAACCCATTAAGGTAGCTTATGCTACTTTAACGCGTCGTTCGCGTAAAACACGTTCAGAACGCCTAACTAGCCCTATGATAGGTAAAATATGCCTTAACATGTCTAATATTGTTGCCAAATCAGTTTAGATATCAAAAATTATGTTACATATGCTTTAAAGTAAATTTTGGCGTAAAAAGGGCATTTTGGTAATAAGCCTAAGGCATATAAACTACCTATCATACAACTAACTAAATGTCGTGACCATAAGGTATAACCTCGAAAGGTTATTCCCTATACCACTATGGTCACCTAATGTGTTTGGTCGGATCCTAATGATCGACCAAACGGGTCGGGTTCGAAAATATAAGCGATTGATTAGATCGCTTACCTTTACGACCCTATATAAGCACTAAACTAAAAGTGACGAGCTAAGCATGTTAAAACATGATTAACTAAGTTAGAAAACAGGTTTTGATATCAAAACAAACGGTTTTGATATCCTAAAGGAGTTTGGTTACAAAATACGCGTAAATGCGCATTTTGGCCGAAACTTCGACTCGTCACTGAGCCTAGATAACGTGGTAATCAGTAGGTATAGTCACTAGGGGCTATAACCATCGTGATTACACTCACGTTATGAAGTTCAAACGAACTTCACATTGACCATAAACTGGTCAATGCAGAAAGTCAAACACAGTTTGACTTTAACGCTAAAACGAATGAAAAGAACGAAAGAACACTTACAGAAGGTCCCCGCAAGATTTGATTCCGATTTTTCTCTCAGGTAGGAAGCATATACTTCCACTTAGAGAGCATAAATCAGATTTCAAATTGTGGGTTTTGAAGTGAAATGGATGGGGTATATATAGGATTTCTAGAACCGTTAAGATCGTTCCTCGAAAAATGAGCTTTGATCTGGACCTTACATGTGTGCCCATGGTTTTCTAAAACCATGGGAGCCCCTAATATGGACTATGTTCATTGAATACCAGCCCATGGTTTTGCAAAACCATGGGTTAAAACCACCAACACTTCAAAATGGACTAGGTTCATTGAATCTGCCAGAAATTTCAAAAATGGTCCCTTCACTTGTAAAACTTGATTTTTTTGGCACTTTTAAACCCCGTTAACCCCATTTCAAGGCTCTAAAATAAAGTTAAAGTATAGGGAACTTAAAATATGCTCAAAACATCTCGGATGTCGGTTCGTTTGGTCGTACGGTTGCGTTATTCGCTTAATTACGACGGAAGTCGTAACGAACGCAAAAACGATCCAAATTAAGCGACGGATGGAATTTTATCATGCCAAACACTAAAATAAAATATTTTAATGCTTACATAAATTTTTGGATGTCCGGATGTATTCAGAACGTAAGTTATGCGCGAAAATGCAAACTTATGCACTTTTTGACGCTTTTAATCCCTGAATGAGCATAAAGTTTATTTTAGCATACCGAACCCCTCAAAGCCTATTTATAAGCTATGTAAAGGTTATTTAGGGTATGTTTAACTTATGATCAATTTCCGGAATGTTCGTTACTATACAAATCGGCATAGTTTCGCAGTTTGACACAATTAGTCCCTACGATCGAACAAAGTTGATTTCGACACACCAAACCATTCAAAACTTATTTCTAAGTTATGTGGAGGTTATTTAAGGTATGTTAAGCCTATGTCACTATTCCGGAGTGTTTGTCGCGTTATACAGACTGCGTTTAAGCACCAGTTTGCGTATAACCTTCCAGAAAGCGATTTAGAGCTTGAAATTGGAATCAAATCAAATTGTAAAATCACTAAACACAATTACACATATAATAACACCAAAACACATATAATAACACCAAAGCACATTGTTTTATTAACAATCATCATTGTTTTACATCGTACATCGATTACAGAACACAGTTGTCACAGCTTTCGAACCAGCCAAGTGACGGGCCGTAACAGATGCGACCAACGACGAGTCTAGCCCACCCGACAAGAGAACACCGAAGGGCACATCCGCCATTATTCGTTTAATCACCGACTACACATCCCAGAATAATGCAATTAAACACTTTATTTTGAGCCATATTTAATCATAAACACATCAAAAAGAAATCTCACTTTTTCAAACGCACGTCGTAGAACAAGTGGATCATACGGTGTCGATGGGACAGTCTCCGAGAACCACGGAGGATTGTACCACCGCCTAAATCCGCCTGATTTGCTAGAGTACAAGTGTCCCGGCGGAAACACCTCAAAATAATCACAATCATCATTTAAACCATTTAGTTCCGATGAAATCCAAACCGAACCATCGAGTTCCCAACCAATGTAGAGCGACGTGATCCCGATAGCATCACGAGCAGCAATGTAATTGTTATCGTGTGTGTCCAATAACACAAACGAAAACATTCCATCCAACATATCGACAAAATTTTCCCCATGTTCTTCATACTACAAAAAATTAAGCTCAGTTACCCCTAAACCCGAAGATTATAAAAAAGGTTCTGCTAAACGTATTTCTCTTTATTTTACTTTTCATAACCCCCCCCCCCCCCCAACCTTTTCCATTAATCAATATTCCTATTTCTTCCACACTAAAAGACATAAAAAAAATCATTTTGGTTCGTTAGATGTTTTCAAGGTTACGATGAAAATTCAATAGGGTATGTTTAACCAAACCCTACACAAATTTTCTTAATAATTACTCACTAAATGCGCATTAACATCACAGTCGCTCCCGGTTTTAATTCATGGGTAAAATGAAAATTCAAAAGGGTACGTTTAACCAACCCCTATGTAACGTTTCTAGAAAATTACTCACTAAATGCGCGATAACGTCACAATCGCTCCCGGTTTTAAACTTGTGACCCGTCAATTTTTCCCGGGGATCCATATGATTATATATCTCACCATTAACCTACGTAACAAAAAAAAAACAACCTTAAAATCAAACAATTTAACAACCAAACAACCTAATATTGTTCCACCACCATCCTACATGCACCCACCGTTACAACAACCGTCTCATCCTCATTATAAAGAGGCTGATCACCCGAAGCCGGATCAATAACTGCGATACGTTGATGCGATAAATAATTATCACCGTGCTGATATAACCCACTCCAATCCGGCCCACGGTGCTTCAATCTAAAATCAACATTATTAAAAAAAAAAAAAAACTTCAACGATTAATACCGTTATTTGTTTTTTTTTTTTTATAAGAGTTTAAGTGAATAAATTGATGATAAAAATGGGAGCATGTAACGTGCCTACGAGAAAGCTCGAGGACACGAACCCTTTTGGCTTGAGAATCATCGGAGCAACCCAACGAAGCTAGAATTCCACACATGGTACAACTAGCAATGCACAGGTTACAAGTTTTTATGAAGAAGATGTTTATTAACGGAAATGGATGAAATGTGGATATTGAATATGTGTTGGTAATAACCGGTTTATACGCCGCGTATTTCTTAAATAAGTATATTTTACCTTTGTATAATGGATGAAATGAAATATACAATTTTCATCATTATTTCTTTTATTTTTTCCTTTTTTTATTATAGAGTTTTCCATTCCACATCCACTTTATTTATTTATCACTAGGTTAATGCCCGCGTAATACGCGGGCTTCAACCAAAACCATATTATTTACTTTAAAATGTAATATTATGTGAAAACGTATCCATTGGAAGAAACACTATTAGCGGATTAATTTTTACATGCCGCTAAAGCAACATGAAAACAATAGAAAATGATTAAAAAAAATAATCTACACACAAGTACAATAACATATGTTCCTCTAAAAGTATTCGTATTCACACAGCAAGGATTATTTCGATGTATCTCTTGAGAGCTTGAGGATCATCAGGAATTTTATTAGGTTGAACCTGGCATGCCTGTTTCACAAATAAGGTAAAAATTAGTGGCATGAATTTAGATTAGACTATAAACAAAAATCGGCCAAATCAGTCATATAGTTAAAACAATGATGGGCTACATAAATGCCAATGGCATGAATTCAGCACTTTGCCTTGATGATTACCTCTGGCCCATTCTATCAAAGCCCACTGGAACCTACCATATATATTACGATGGGCTACATAAATGCCAATACCTTTAATGGGCCTATCTTTATTGTTGCCATCCTGAACATTTATCACAAGCCCATCATCCTCATTATTCTCAGACCAATGACCGCCAAATCTCCTGTATGAAATACCCAGCATCCAATCTATGAATTCCCGAAACTACAAACACTACACCCGGCCCCCAAACTCTAAAGATTCGATTACTAATCAGCCATGGTCCAACAATTATAGCCGCAACTATCCTAGACCAATATAATTCAGCATACATCACTAACATAGATTCTTGAGCAGCTTATTTCTTTGAAAGGCCTTACCCTAAAATTTATAAAAGATAAATATTAAAATCACTTATATCATAGAATCATGGGAAATTAGTATGTTGGTAAGAGCAGCAACATCACTTTTTTTTTTATTTTGCTCTCTACGTATCCCCTTCCTTTATGTTAGCATAAAGTTGTAGTAACTTTTAAATAATATATTTATATGAAAATGGCTTGATTTATTTCAATTTAGCATTATAAGTCAGAAAACCAAATCAAGAATTTGATGTAATGGATTTTTTAATTGTCGCGAACCAATGCCATGGACCTATTATCAAGTTACATTTAGAGTGATGAGCATTTGATACCGGGTACCCGTACCGAACCGTACCGAGTATATTCGGTATCGGTACCCATTTTCCCCGTTTTTCGGTACCAGTATGATACCGGTAATTTACGGGTAAAACACCGGTTCCGGCATCGAACCGGTACCAGATTTTCCCCGTTTTTCGGTACCAGTGGTTCATACATTAAATGATATTTGATGTGGCTAGTTTGTTATGGTGCGGATGAAACAAATGATATACCTCCTTCAAACTCAAATTCAGTTGCCACCACCACCTGACGTGCTAGCAATGGTGGTTGATATCTAAAAAATTAACATAATTAGTACAATTAAAGAAACAATACAAGTACAATGATCATCTATATCTTTAAATCAAACAACACAAACGTTTGCAAACATTTTAAATAGAATTTGAAGTACTTTCAACTCGTTCAGCCCATTTCAACAAATCCCCTTTTCAAATATTATTATTTCACCCGCTTGAGACAAAAAAAAAAGGCTTTGAACCACCTTAACCAATTTCACCGGCCTACTTGTTGCCCATTTCACAAACATTTTTATATGACCCATTTGACATTAAAACACTACAGGTATTCAATTTATCAATGATACATATAATTTTGAATAAAAATCATTACTAAAAACTATAACTAAAAAATATTTAACCTTAATAAACCAACTCACATTGATCATTGATATATGCCTTGTAGTTTCTAGACTGTAGAAGCACATAGCATGATGTGCCATGGCTATTTCCACTTCTATGTAAATTAGGAGAAACAATAATATTGTAAGTATAATGTTAATGTAGTCAAAAGTAACTCAATTGATTATTTATAAATAATGTTATGAATGATTCGACTTTAATGATCTTAAACTTCAAAATCAAAAACTATTCCACAAATCTATTAATATATGAATGACTAACATATTAAAAAATAAGTAAAGCGAAAAAAACAAAGGAATCTTAGATTACATCATGAAAGATCTAGAAAACATACCTGGATAGTTCGTGATTTCACTTTTAGGATTTTAAAGAGGAAAGGGGAAAGATATTGTGTTAATTGAGATCGATGTAATTGGATAAAAAGACGTGGGTATGGGTTGGGTAATAAAAATTGCCCTTGTGGTGATAAACAATTTAGGGCCAATTCACCAAAAAAGAGTGGTAATAGTTTCGTGAGGGCTTAGCAAGTGAATTCTGTTGGTTGAAGCCATATGTATGTGCTACTGATAGCTGAGAGTTGCCAGAATCAAGAGTCCCATTAGCCTTAGGCCTTAGCCTTTTTCGCTGCTGAAAATCAGCAACAGAACATACATAAACTCACAAAAGAATATACTTAACACATAAATAAAAACAAATTATAAACAAAAACCTCCAAACCTAAGAAAAAAATGACATTTGTTCAGATTTGCTGAACTCTTAGCTGATAATTAAGTATTCAAATGAACCATGAAAATAAAGAGATCAGTCTCGTAGTCTACAATGTCCGTACCTGATACAGATGAAAGAACAATCCTATCTCACAAAATCACAAGTTCAGCGTACTTTTAAGCACTATATCTCTTCTGTCCAGTATCTAAAGGAAGGACCACAGTTTTCTCCATTAAATCTTGACACACATACACATACTTATTAGTAGAGTTTATAATATATGTTTCATCTTCTAAATTATGACTCGTTTTGAGTCGACTCGTGACTTGTCCGAGTCTAACAACTATGACTACATCTATCATCCATCTTACCTTAAATTAAACTGTTACTATAAGCTTAAATATCAACCCATACCTGAGTAACTGACAAAAACACATCCCACTCTGCAATGACCCATCCAACGAAAATATATTCTCTGACATCTCGTTCCGATCACCTAATGACATTTAGTGCATAAAGATTAATATTCATAAGATAGAATATTCAGGTATATATATATATTAACTTATAAACAAATTTAAATGGGCCAGCACAACCCAGTCCGGCCTGCATCCACCCGTACTAAAAAATATAGCCCGTTTCAACCCCAGCGTGTTTTGACTTACCCCAACCGCATTGTGTTGTACCCTTCCTCTTGAGTGGTTTATTTAAAAGGGCAAACTTTGTAAACATACTTGGAATGAAATCAATGAAAAAACAGGAACAATTCAAATTTAGAGAGAATAGATAAAGAAATTATAGCTCAATATGGAAAAAAAAAAAAAAAAAAGGAAAACAGAAAGTTGCAAAGGTTATAACTTGTTCTGTTTGCTTTCAAAACATTGACCATATCACGAGTAGAATTCCTTCTCTGGTCCTGCAAAGTCAAACACGGGTCACAGAAGAACCCTAGAAAAGACGAAAAACTTCTGTAATTTACAAGATTAAATAAACAAAACATACCAAAATCATGCCCTAGCTTCTTTGTTAAGCGAGATATCCTTGATTTTAGTTTAGATAACTTTCTGTTGGCCTCATCATATTCTTTTTGTACATTTTCAGCTTCTACCAAAAGACAATGAACAAAATTTGATTTTAGACCCAATAAAGATGTCACATATGTAAAACTATATATTGGATTCAAAATTTTAAGAAGATAAAGCATCAGTTTGCCAATTACTAACTCCATGTATTGCTACTGTCATTTGTAGTCCTCCAACTATTTGCCTACCTTAGAACCCCATAGAGTTAACCATAAGTGTCAAAACCAAACCAAACCAAATGGTTAAACAGAATAAAATTCGAATTATTAATCCTAGCAAAGCAAGAAACCAAATGAAAAAAGAAAGAGTCCTACAGGAATCAGAACAAAAATAGATGACTACCCACAATAATAATCCTTATTAAAGCCAACTTTAACTAAATGTTATTATGCAATGCATATTTTATTTTATTAAGATATCCAAATTATTTGACCTTATAATCATATTCATCACACAATTACACAACCACTTTCCAAAAAGCCTATTGATCACAAAACATGATATAACTCATCTACTCTAACCAAAACAGTCAAATCAAAAGTTTTAACTTTTAGGTTTACCTATACCAATCAATCAAGGTACCTGAAAAGGAATGGTGGTGAAGGAGTCATCACCGGAATCGCCCCGAGGCAACGGATCATATTCATATTCTTTCTCATTAAGAACCCTAGGTCTAGGATGCAAACTATAATCATTTTCAACCTGCAAATTACAGTCCACACCAATAACAAATATATTAATTTAAAAGTCGATTTGATCCATCCAGAAAAACGTAATAAATCAAACTAATAACAAAATTAAGATAATAAATAATCATACTCCCAATAAGCAAATTACAGCTGTTATTATAATTTATAAATCGATTTGATCAATAACAATACACAGTTAAAAAAGTAATAAATCAAAATAACAATACAAAAGAAGATAATAATAATAATGAAAGAACAAACACCTGTTGGGATAATAAAGAGGAACCGAAAGGGATGGCCACCATCACCCGCCATTTGTCACATGAAATTCTATCTATATGTAGTTAGTTTGTAAAGATATCAAATTCTTTAAGTATAACAATAACAATAATTCAATTAGTACCACCCTCATCTACTTAGAGTTAAATATTATTCAAATTAAAATAAAGACTATGTATTTCTTTTAACCTGGATTGAAATCTGTTCGCTTGCTAATAGCCAAAATCAGTTCCGAAATCAGGCTTTGCAGAGCCAAAGTCCAAAATCTGCAGCAGATTCATCATCAGCCTATGAGACCATTTTATATGCATCTATTTATTTCACACACAATTCCCATTTACCACCAATTGGAAGAATTCATGCTGTTTCTCCTACTCTTAGTGAGGCTTTTTATTTTTTGAGGATTCTTTTAAACAAAGTTAAAGGACCCCGATCCTTTGATGATATCCTCACTGTAAATGGTCGTAAATTTAATACCTTTAGAGAAGCATGTTATGCTCACGGTCTATTAGATGATGACATGGAATATATAGAAGCTATCCAAGAAGTAAGTCATTCAGGCTCCGGTTTTTATCTTCGCACATTGTTTGCTACGATGTTGACGTGCCACACTCTGTCTTTGCCGGAACGTGTATGGAAAAAAACATGGGAATTATTATCAGATGGCATCCTTTATAAACAACGACTTATTTTAAAGGCTCCAGGTATAAGCACTTTATAATAATTACTAATTTTTAGGTTTATTTATAATCTTTATGTTTATAATTCACATTCACATATATTTATATATATAATAATATATATACTTCTTTGAAGAAAATTTAAATCACGTAAAATGTTATATTTTATCCAATCACTTCTTTTAGATTATAACAAATATTTGTTTCTTATACATTGGATTATGTTAATCTAAAAATATATCTTTAATGTGTTATTTCAGATTTATGCCTTACTGATGATCAAGTTAAAAATCTCACATTGTACGAGATTGAGAAGATTTTAATTCGTAATAATTCCAGCTTACGAAATTTTAATACAATGCCTTACCCTGATCATGAGTTGATTTCTACTTCAAATAATCGTTTGATTACTGAAGAGCTAGATTATGACAGAATTGATCTTCAAGAGGAGTTTGAGAACCTTTTAGTTTCATTAACCGATGAACAAAGATTTATTTATAATGATATCATGAAAGCCGTTGAAGACAACAAAGGTGGTGTTTTTTTTGTTTACAGTTATGGAGGTACCGGTAAAACATTTCTTTGGAAAACTTTATCTGCATCTCTAAGATCAAAAGGGGAAATTGTTTTAAATGTTGCCTCAAGTGGGATTGCATCTTTGCTTCTTACAGGAGGTAGGACAGCTCACTCTCGATTTCTCATTCCGATTAATCTGGCCGAAGACTCAATTTGTCCTATAATCCCTAACAGTGATGTTGCAAATCTATTAAAGAAAACATCATTGATTATATGGGACGAAGCACCAATGATACACAGACATGGTTTTGAAGCTTTGGATAGAACTTTAAAAGACATATTGAAATGTGATGGTTCTCATAATTCCGAAAGTCCATTTGGAGGTAAAACAATCGTATTTGGTGGAGATTTCCGACAAACTCTTCCTGTCATTCAAGGTGGTACTAGACAAGACATTGTTAATGCTTCGTTGACTTCTTCGTACATATGGGACCATTGCAAAGTACTCACTTTAACCAAGAACATGAGATTGAGTGCAGGAAGTGGAATGCATGATGTCGAGCAAACACAAATCTGTGCTCAGTGGTTGTTGGATTTGGGTGAAGGGAAACTAGGCGGATCTAACGATGGTGATGCGATTATAGACATACCCGATGATCTTTTAATCATGGATTCCGCTGATCCTATTTCAAGTCTTATAGATTTTGTTTATCCTTCTCTACTTGAAAATTACCAAAATTCCGGCTTTTACCAAGAAAGAGCCATTCTTGCACCGACAAATGAAGTTGTTGATGAAATTAATTCTCAGTTGTTGTTGATGTTCCCAGGAGATTCCAAGGAATACCTAAGTTCGGATAATATTTGTGAGACAGAAAATATACAAGATGGTTTTGATCAAAGTTTATACTCTCCTGACGTACTAAATGGTCTTAAGATCTCAGGTGTTCCAAATCACAAATTAGTACTAAAGGTCGGTGTTCCCATCATGCTCCTCCGAAATATTGATCAAAAAAATGGGTTGTGCAACAGAACTCGCTTAAAGGTAATATCACTTGGAAATCGCGTTATTGAAGCAGAAGTGATATCTGGAAGCAACATTGGTGCTCGAATTTTTATTCCTAGAGTTGGTATAATACCGTCAGATAAGAAGGTTCCTTTTAGATTCCAAAGAAGACAGTTTCCTGTTGCTTTATGCTTCGCTATGACAATTAATAAAAGTCAAGGGCAGTCATTATCCAGAGTTGGTTTGTTTTTGAAAAATCCAGTATTTTCTCATGGTCAACCTTACGTGGCTTTGTCGAGAGTCAAGAGCAGAGACGGACTCAAATTATCAATTCTTGATAATGATGGTAGCCTCACTAATAGGACATCTAATGTTGTATACAAAGAAGTTTTTACTTACTTGTAATTTGTATTGGTATTTCTATATGTATTTTGTTTTGTTATCAAAAGCATAGTTTTTAAATATTATTGTTTCGCATAACACATATTACTACAATCGATTAGTGTTTCATAGTATAACACATAGCTAAACATATGTATAATAATTAGACAAAAATGAAGTGGTACCAAAATTCGTCATATATTATAGGCAACACCATGATAAACTAAATTAATTCATTTTATAGATATAGATTTTTTTAACACAACCCATAACCCGTCAAACATGTGTCGGTAAGGTCTGTCAAACATGTGTCTTACTATGTGAAGTTATTATTTTATAGATATAGATTTTTTTTAACACAACCCAGAACCCGTGAAACTCACGGGTATATAACCTAGTCAAATTATAAAACAAAACTGGTTACGTAAAAGTTGAACACGTACCTTTCTTTTAGCCAAACGTGACTGAAGATAAATTAAGACCTTCAACTCTAATGATTTCAGATCGGTAACCATTCTACATATTGAGGTAAAACTTTGCAACAATCTTTCTCCTAAAAAACATCAATTCAATGAGAAAAAGTTGTGGAACAAACCTGCATAAAATTCAACAAATCACATACAAACATAAATTGTCAGGAACCTACACAAAATGGTTGTATAAAACCCTAAATTTGGTTTAAAAGGTACAAAATAGACGTACAAAATTTCAAACATAAATTGTGGAACGAAATAAACCCTAAACCGTAGACAACAGACAACAAATCATGCATTGATAACTAAGAGAAAAATTGTTGAGAATGAAATTGTGGAACATAGTAAAACTTACATCGCAGACAAAAAATCAAAACTAAGAATTGAGAGAATATTGTTTCCTAGATGCTACACTCTTAAAATCGGAGGACGAATCGGCGAAGAACTTGATCAATTGATGGAACAACAACTGAAACAAAAATACAAAAATTGATGTACTCTTATCAAACGAAATTGAACCAAATCAATGGATTTATAGATTTATTGCTTCGTACCTGCTTTAATTGAAAACGAATACTACAAATCGGATGATTGATGATTGAAACGTTATTGAGTATTGAAGATTGATTAAAAGTTGTCGATTGAAGGTTGTCGCCGATGGTATTGAGAGAGAGAGAGACGCAGAGGATTTTTATTAGGGTTTAATTGGAAAGAGAGAGAGACAATAATTAATCGTATGTGAGAAGCTATTCCAATCCTTCAATTCTAGCTATGCCACATGTACTGCCACATATGCAGTTTATTTGGCTTAAACCAATGGGTGACATGTGTCCCCCAATGATTTTGTTTATTATATATATAGATTTAATTTAAACTTTTTTTAATTATTCACAATTTAAAGTTATTAATTCCACACACACTCCATATCAAGATTTGAATTTTGATATTTTCTCGAAAAGGTAAGAGTCTCTACCACCCAGCGAAACTATAGCCGGAATGGCACAATGTCTGTAACATTACAAAATTCGTTCAAATTATACAGTCAAGAATCATAAGTGTAGTGAATGAGTTCTTATCGAATTAAAAAAAAAACATTTTTATTCTATTTTTATAACAACTCAAGGAACACTTCTCTTACCGATAAATAGATAAGCGATAGAAAGATATCACGATGATGTTTACTTGTTCAAATGGATTAGTTTTAGAATTCATCTTATATTCACTTCTTGATTCTCGATCAATAGTTAATTTCTTCACTATCAACTTTTCTTAGAGAACTATAGACATATATATACATTTACAATTTCTCACTATTTGATATATTAAATCCAATATACATGAACAACAAGAGATCTGCAATAATTTTTCTATATACAATTTTATTTGATATAATAAATCCAAATCTTCTTAGTATCTCCAATAATCTCATGTTTTAATTGCTAGACAAATTAATCTCAAAAGACAGCAAGACACCATGACCTACACAAAGTATTGGACATTTGGACTATATTTTTAGGGTTATTGGATTTTATCACCCGTAACTATCGGCCTTTGGCCGTTGCCACCCCCAACTAACACTTTGACGTCCGGCACCTCCAACTTGACTTTTAGCTTGTGCTGGCACCACTCTGTTAACCCATTACTAACATAGTTAGTTTCTGATCCTACGTGTCACAACCAAGCTTACGTGGACAGGATTATGTGGTGATTACGTGACATTATATCCATGATCTACCCCTTCCTTATAGTGTGTTCAGTTATGACCACCAGAAACCAAACTCCGATTATCGTCATGACCACCGTGACACACCACCGTCACTCTCACCGGACGACATAATCCGACTAGCACAATACCACACAACCGCCCCACTCCACCCACCAGAACTCACCACCTCCGCCGCGTAGATCTGAAATGTACAGCTCTAAGTGTACGGCCGCAGGATGTCTGGAAGTAACCCGTAGTGATTAGATGGTGGTCGGCCGGAAAGAGGCGGTGGCTGTGGAGGAAAAAGAGAAGCACGAGCACCGTTGTGGAGGCAGATCTCGGCGGCGTCAGCGGCGGACGGAGGGGAGGATAGCGTGAGTAGTAAGAAGAAGGTTCCGGTGAATAAGGAAGCCAGTTCGGGTACCAATTCGAGCCATTGATGGAGCTCTGCCGGAAAAAATGGCGGATTTTGTCTTCTCCGACTTGCAGATGCCGTTGCAGAAACACCAGGACTGTTGTAACACTTCCATTGGTGTTGGTTATTGGTTTAAGCTTGCTGTTAAGGGTTCAATGGTGGTCTGGAACAACAGATGTTGCTGATTTGTGTGTGTGAGTGAACCTGCGACTTGATGGTGTTGTTTGATGATGATTTGATTTTATAAATTGAATTTCGGTATGAATTATTGCCTGTACATATACATACACATGTTATATATATAATTAGCCACCTCATTATGACACCTCATCAAAAACAAGCCATGTCAGCAAAAAAATTAACCAAGTTAGTGCAAAGTTAACAGAGTGGTGCCAGCACAGACTGAAAGTCAAGTTGGAGGTGCCGGGCGTCAAAGTGTTAGTTGGGGGTGGCAACGGCCAATGGTCGATAGTTGGGGGTGATAAAATCCAATAACCCATATTTTTATTAGAGTGTATTAACACAATTATTCAAAAAAGGGTCAATCAATCTATAGTAAAAGTTCATTCTCAATTTGCATTAACCGGTTCACCCATCGGGCGCCCGTTACTTCATATCCACCAAGTTCCCAGGTACGTGGTTGGTATACCTGTTTATAGGGTTGTAAACGAAACGAACGTTCAGCGAACAGTTCGTGAACCGTTCGGCGGGAAGTTCGTTTATGTTCGTTCATTTAATAAACAAACGAACATGAATAAGAAATATCGTTCGATTAGTTAAATGAACGAACGAACATGAACAGAGGTCCCGTTCGTTAAATTGTGTTCGTGAACGTTCGGTAAGGTGTTCGTGAACTTTCGTTCATTTTATATGTGTTCGATTATTTCGTTTGTTTGTGTTTTAATTAAAGAATTTTGTACTTTCATATATTTTATCTATACTTTTTATATTATTAAACTTTTATTTATTTTATTACCATAACAATTAAACCAGGAAACCTTATTTCACTTTGTTTATGTGCCATTTCCTTTTTCTTTCTCATTATTTACATCGACGAATACGATCGACCTCCGTTCCACAATAAGGGATTCAAGTTCCAGTGCTACTCTATGGGTCATCCATCTTTATCCTTCGTCACGTTGGCCAAATTTATTTGTGTTCGTGAACACTCTCATTTCCTTAATGAACGAACATGAACATAAAATCTCGTTCGGTAAGTGTTCATGAACCGTTCATGGACACATTTATTTCCTTAACGAACGAACACGAACAAAGAATCATAAAAGAAGACAATTGAAACAGGTGCAAATTATTAGTTGAAACTAGTCCTAATTTTAAGATGACGACACATGAAATGAACATTTTCTTTCTCTCAAAACTTATTAAAACTCTCTTTTTCAGCTTGAAATACATTAGAAAAGCCAACAATAAAATACAAAGGTTAAATGCACTACGATTAGCGCATCAATCCTTTAATAATCCTACTTTAAAATACAACAATACTATACTCAATAAAAAAAATAAAATTCTGATATTTTTTGAATTTAAAAAATTATGATAAAGTATATAAAAGCTATTTGAGTGGCAATTGTAGGGACCATGCCCACCCACAAACTTTTTATTTGTTTTTTAGTGTAAAAAGGTGGAGTGTAGTGTGAAGATTTGGAATAGTTTATTGTTGAAGAAAAAAGTGAGGATTTAGATTGATAGTGGTTTGAAATGATGTGTCATGCTAACTATGCTAGAGTTTGGACTTAGGGGCTGTTTGTTTAGCTCTTAATGAGCCTCTTAATGGTTAAAACCTCTTACTGGTTCAACATTTAATGCTTCAGACTGTTTGTTTCACGAGCAGATGTCTGAATGGTTCAGACATTTGCCTCTGAATGATTAAACATTATACTGAGTCTGAATAGTTAAGACCTCTAATTTGAATAGGTCATACATTTGGCTCTGAACAGTTAAGAATTATATTCACTCTTAATGACTCAGACCGCTTACTGGTTCAACACTTAATCATTCAGAAGTTGCCAAACAGCTCCTAGTTTATTGTTGTAGACACTCTAAGTAGTGTTGTAAAATCATTAATAACTAGTAATAAGACCCACGCGCGTTGCGGCGCGGGTACTTCGCAAATATCGAACGGATTAGTCCAAGCGTTATGTGATGTGTTAACCATATGAAAACGCACATTTTGACGTATCAGATTGAACTCAATGTATCCTATAGTTGCATTGCGATAGATCAAAACGTAACGTAAATCAAATTTATATTGTACAATCATAACGTATTATACACGACCCGACTAACTTGAATTTATATCGTCAAGCCAAAAACTCTCGAGGGGGTCAAAGTGGCATTTATAAGGTTCATAAAAAGTTAAGTGGTTAAAAAATGCATTTCCTAAACTTAAGGGCTAAGAAAAGGTAAAGAAAATATTTGATAAAGTTTTGAGGTAAGAAGGAAACTATAACAAAGTTGAGGCTGAAAAGGAAACTATAACAAAGTTGAGGTGTCAAAAACAAACTATTTGTAAAATGGAGTAGTAGTTTATGGACTAAATTTGCTATTTTATAAAACTTTGAAGATACCAAAATCAAGTGGCTAAAATTATAATATTGTAAAAGTACGGGGAAAAAATAATACCTTTTCAATTATATATTATTTTATTAGTTGATTGTTTAATTAGTTATAGCAAATGATATAAAGTATTTAAAATGTCAAATACTTGTATTTAATAGAATATTGAAATTTAATCATTGTGCATGGATACAAGAAATATTTGAGGGTTGTTCGATGGATACAAGAAATATTTGAGGGTTGTTCGGTGGCTATGCCATGTGCATGCATACAAGAAATATAGAATATTAAAATTTAATCATTGTGTATAAATACAAGAAATATTTGAGGGTTCTCGGTGGCTATGCCATTTACATGCATACAAGAAATATTTGAGGGTTGTCGGCGACTTTCTCTTTTAAGATATAGTTAATATGTTTTTGGATATTTCATACCGATTTTTAAGATGAGTTTTAAGTTCAAGTTTCAAATGAAATAATTTATGATAAGCTTAGCTTAATACAAGAAATATAGAATATTAAAATTTAATCATTGTGTATAAATACAAGAAATATTTGAGGGTTCTCGGTGGCTATGCCATTTACATGCATACAAGAAATATGTGAGGGTTGTCGGCGACTTTCTCTTTTAAGATATAGTTAATATGTTTTTGGATATTTCATACCGATTTTTAAGATGAGTTTCAAGTTCAAGTTTCAAATGAAATAATTTATGATAAGCTTAGCTTAACCATCTAATATCACAAAAAAAGGGAATTTTGGTCTCCAATAAAGATAGGTATACGAATATAACGAGTATTCATGTTTTACAAATATAAGAATGTGATATGATCTTACAAACAGAAAGAAAATACTAAAATTTATTCTGAACCAACCCATTAACAAGCCTATGTTCAACTTACTTTCTTAAATTCAACAAGAACTAGTTATAAACCTCGCGCGCGTTGCAGCGCGCTAAACCAAATCGTCTAATCGTTTTCAGTTTGATAACATATACTTTTATGTTTCGATTACTTATACATTACTACGGACAACATCATCTCATGGAAAAAACCCGTTTCACAAATTTAGATAAACGGGTTAAAGGGGTTGGTCCGAGTGACTATTCTAAGTGCATACTGGTTTAGGGGTTGTTTGTTTACCTCTTAATGAGGCTCTTAATGGTTTAGACCTCTTACTGGTTCAGCACTTAATGGTTCAGACATTTGCCTCTGAATGGTTAAGATTTATACAAAGTCTGAATGGTTAAGACCTCTAATCCAAATTGGTCAGACTTTTGCCTCTAAACGGTTAAGCATTATACATGCTCTTAATGGTTCGACCTCTTACTGGCTCAGCACTTAATGGTTTAGACCTCTTACTGATTCAGCACTTAACCATTTAGATGTTGCCAAACAGCCCCTTAGAATGACGATTATAGCACGAATATAACATAACATAACATAGATATAAATATGAATAATAAATTTTATTGCCATAAAATTTGGCTCAATCTTTTTGAACAATTTAATTCCTCTTTCCATTTCAAATTGACGTAGAACTTACTTGAAAGAAACTTATATGAGGTAAAAAAAAAGAGCTTATGTAAAGCACCTAATTAACCAAGTATCAGTTTAGCTAATTAATCGAGTCTCACAAAGTCTCCTATTGCCAACTTAATCAAGTCTCAATCTACTTAATTTACTTAGAAATTGCAACCCACTAAAAAAATTAGTAACATGGTTATGGCCCACAGTTATAAAAAAAAAAAAAAAAAAAAAAAACTAATAACCACCAGCTTACGAAAAGTTCAATGGATTAAATCAACAATCGGATTTCATTTAATTGCTTTTGAACTCCTTTTGCCTTCCAATATTTCAATAACATAGCGTTTACTCGTATTTAGTGAGTATATCAAATTCAAGATACAAAACTATATTTGAAGCCTACTTTATTTTCACCAATCAAGAGAGCATTTTATTCATAAAACAAACAGAAGCAAAGAGCACCAAACATCCACCATATCTATAGTTGCAGCCGTGAACTTTCGAAGAAAAACCTTTTGTTTCGATTAATCCAGATCTCCCAAAGAGTCACAAGGAAGACGACATAAACAGCCCGCTTCTTCTTCGCCCCCATATCTAGATTAAGACAATGTTCCAACATCTACATCTAAGTAATCATATTAAACTCCGTTGTGATAGGGACTTTTAGCCATACACACCATCCACCAAACTGTTTTAGCAAAAGTGCACTCAACCAGCAAGTGGTTTGCTGTCTCAAGACTAATCCCACACACTAGACACAAGCCATTGCCGAAGGCGACTTTTCTGGCTGCAAGGGCCATCGCCAAAGGGATCTTGCCATCAATGGCTCTCCAAACAAAACAATTGACCTTGGGACTGCAGTTTTGTCCCACTTGTAGTGGTTTACATTCCCGTCTTGAAACACCTATTCTTCCATCATTGCATTGTCCTGACCTACCTGACAGTAAATTCCAAACTTTCAAACTATTAATAATTTTAGAAAATTATATATACTTTCTTTATTTAAGCCTAATGGCAAGATGCATTTCAAACTTTCAAACTATTAAAGATTTTTGAAACATATATACTTTCTTTATAATAAATATTCTAAATTATTCTTATAGACATAGACCATTTATTACACTGTACAAAAGTAGCCTTATTCTTAAGAATTGTAATAACCTTGAAATACTATGGCATGGATACATAACGCTTCAATGAAATAATAATATTTAAAGATACAATCGTTTGTTTTTCCTTCCCCACCAAGCAGGCATCAGGTTATCGAAATCCCTGTTCAGACAATCAAATCTTGTTTGCTTATGTCCAAAACAACAACTAAATTCTAGTTAAATAGAGCATACCTCATTAGTTTCTAAACCACATGCAATGTACCGAACAGAGAATCCAAAAAAGTTCTAAAAGACCCATATTTAATAAAGAATGTAGTAAATCTAATAAAGAATGTAGTAAATCTAATAACGATGTAGTAAAATAGAAGAACATACCTTCTCATTAGTATGGCCTTTCAAGGTTAAGACGTAACTGCTCAAGAATCGATTGGTTCAAATGCACAAAGCATCCACAATAATACATCATGTTTCTGTACATACAAATTGAACCAAAAAAATAATTGGATTAGATGATTAGCTTCTTGCAGACGATGAAACAAAAATTGGAAAAGAAAATAAATTAACAAACTAAAATCACTATTTAATTTGAGAAGAACCAAACCAACCTGTTTAACAAACTAAAATCAATGTCTAATTTGAGAAGACCCAAACCGACCCGTTAAAATCACTATTTAGTTTGAGAAGACCCAAATCAACTCGTTTCGCAAACTTAAATCACCAAAATCATTGACAAAATTTATTGTTTGTTAGGTTTTCTATCAACATAAACTGAAAACAAAGATTATGTTGATCAATCTCTCTATATTTTCAGCATATATTCCTTTATGAATGGATGAACCCCAACTGAAACAGAACCACCTTCCTTTTTGTAATCACATCAAAGGTATGTACGAAAACCAAATAACACAATGTTTCAAAGGTTATTCTCATCAACAAAGTTCTAAAAACCCCAAAGTGTTTAGAGGAGGTTGAACACAAAAACCATCCCAACATCAAACCCACGGCTAAACTGGTGAGATAATATGAGATTGATGGGGTGAGGTAGATGGGTTTTACCTTAATAATCGGAGAAGCATACATGCAGACGAATCGGTCACCGATCTACTTGGAAATGGAACATGCAAGCTTTAATCCTTATGCCGGAACTTCGCCGGAATACAGCCGAAACCCTAGGTATTTCGCCGAAGCTTCTTGAAGCCATCTTCATCACCATCCGGTTCTGCCCGCTGATGCCTCCTGAAACCGCAATCGAAACCCTTGGCACCACTTGGGGCACGACTATTGACCGGAGCTACTAGTGGTGCCCCAAGTGGTGGCAAGGGTTTCGATTGCGGGTGGGATAATGCCTAGTGGAGACTAGTGGTGTTTTGTGGGTGGGATAAGGTTTTGGGACCAATAGGTCCTGGGTTCGATTCTCACAAGGGTATTTTCCCATATTTATTGGATTTCCTCCTAAATTAGTGTATAGGTATAATGTCTAGTGGAGATGGATATGATCGGGTGATTTCGCTGGTGGCACGATGATACACCAGTGGTCCATCAGTGATCCAAATTTACCGTTAAAAAATGGATATGCCGAAAAGGTATAATGATGTAACTCAAGGAAAAGATAAGAACTTCAACAAGCCTGGGCTGGTCACAGATTATGCCTAACTTCAACAAGTCATAGGGTTGTATTGGTGAGATTGTACCCACAGCTTTTGATTCAACCATGCCAGGTGGATGAAACAGCTTAGGTGGGTCCGGGATAACAACTTCCATTTCCTATTCACAATAATAACTTTTAGTTTAGTGAACATTTTTAGGATATGATTTATATAACACAGTGATTAATTACCTTTATGGTTGCGGGACGATCATTAGAAACACTTGTGTCTTTGTTTGACACGTCAACACTGGAAAACGCTCCACCTTTTTTAAGAGATCGTGGAGTCTCGGTCAAATTAGCAGCGTAAACGCCAAAAGTTGCAGGGGCCGGAACTAAATATTGTTCAAGATCAAGGTCCAAACTGGTTGAAGAGCCATTCTGAATATAAATTTCAAGAAATGAGAGAGAACTTATTAAACTTCCACTTTCATGGTAAGATGGGCGAATAGGGGGGCTATGTTCGTGTTCGTTAAGGAAATGCAGATGTTTGTGAACAGTTCGCAAACACATTATGTTCGTGTTCGTTTGTTAAGGAATTTCAGTTGTTCACAAACAGTTCGTGAACACAAATGAGTGTAAACAAACACAGACGAACATTAAATTTGAAAATAATAAAAAAAAAGCACCCTTAACCTCAAACATTGGACACAACAAAAGTAAAAAGTTAAAAAAATTAAAACTTTTAAAAAATAAACATAAACAAACGAACACGAACGAACGTAAACGAACATATTGTCGAACGTTCATGAACGCATTCGAATGAACGAGATCTTTGTTCGTGTTCGTTCATTTAATTAATCGAACAAAATTAACTAAACGAACAAACATAAACGAACTTCCCACCGAACGATTCACGAGCTGTTCACTGAACGTTCGGTTCGTTTACAATCCTATGACTAAGAGTTGGGTAACAGGTAAAACAGGTTATGGTTGTTGACATGGGTCAAAACTTGAAACGGGTCAGTTGGGTTTGGTTTGACCAGAAAACAGTTTTTTTTGTCCCTTTTTATATAATAAAAAAATAATAATAATTTGTTAGTCATGGTTACAAAAACAATATAATTATTTGACCTTGTTTCAACCAAAAAACAACACATTTACGAGTAAACGGATCAAAATAACCACCTCGGCACCCTCAGGCAATGAATTTATGCTGATGTCAGTGGCGGACCCAGGATTTTTTTCCTGAGGGTGCGGAAATTTTTTAAAGATTTTAGACCCCTAGTTATATAAAAAAATCGGTTCATAGCGGGTCGGATCGGGTCGGGTAGGGATGAGATCGGTACGATACCGGTACCGATACCGTAAATGCCGTTACCGAAATTGAGGAAATATGGATACCGATTACCTTATCGATTCGGTACCGGTATTTCGATACTTTACCATATTGGTACCGCTTTGGTGTCATCCATTGTTTTACCTAAAAAAATTTCATGTGCAACCCATTCATCCATTATTAATTGAACTAAAGTAATGTATAGAGGAATGTAAACAAAGGATAAACATATTAAGTATTCAAAAACATAAAAGTTTAAACTTTTTAACCTATCCTAAAATCCTATTATCTCGTGACTCTTGAACAAAATCGCATAAACATCAAAATAACAAAAAAAACAAAAACAAAACATGTCGCTGTGGCGGCCTGAATTAACCAGTTTGCAGCCGGAATTTTGCAGTCGCCGACTGGAATTATGTTGTCGCTGGGCGCTGAAGTGAGGCAGTGGCAAGTGGCAGCGATTTGTGATTTTTTTATGTGGACTGATTTTGTTTAACAAACCTAGTAGTTGGATTGAGCTTGAATGGATATTAAGTTATTGAGTTTGATGGATTGAGTTAAGTTTTATTAAAGGGGTTAGTGGGCTAGCTTGTTTACCTTATTTGATCGGGTTTCAATCCGTGTTCACAATTTTTTGTATAAATTCATAATATTTTTTTCTAAGGGGTGCGGTCGGAATTTTCCAAGGGGTGCGGACGAAAATTTCCAAGGGGTGCGGTCGGGATTTTTCGCGAAAAATACCACTGAATTTTTTTTTTCAAGGGGTGCGGCCGCCCACCCACCCCATAATGTGAGTCCGCCCCTGGCTGATGTCATGAATCCCACGAACGGTGCAGATTTTCTTGACAAGCTCTCCAACTAGCAGCAAGATCAAACGGTGAAACCCTATTGGCCTTAATGAACACTTGATATTCAAGAATCTTATCTGTATTAAACGTGAAAACCGCCAATCGCGCAACGCCTTGCAAGAAACCACCCATGAACTGCCGGTTCGGGCCTTCCTCCTCTATGCACGGCACATTGTTGTATTTCGGCTTCAATAAGAATTTGAAGTCCAAAGTTTCTAAAAAAACAGACAAAACGGTTAATGGTGTAGCTGCTATAAGTCATCTGCTTTGACTTTTAAAGTCAAACATCTTATTTTAAGCTTAAAAGAAACAAAAAAGTACCATGATTAGGAGGGACAACAAAACTTAATTCCCACATTGAGGTTGACTCACGTTCCATTGGAAGCTAATTCAAGAAAACTATCGACGTTAAAAATATGAACATAGGAAAAGAATTGTATATAGGTTTTATTAGAAGCTAGAAACAAAAGATAATAAAAACTAGAAACATGAACATTGAGGACTCTAAATAGGTTTCATGGAAACTAGATTCGAAATTTTAATCGTGAACATTGACAAAGACTAAATTGGTTACACCAATACAAGAACCGTTTCATCCTTCCAACCCTCGAACCCTCGAAGCCTTTGGACAGAAAACCATACGTATAAAAGTCAGAAGTCTTTGAGCTCATTTCCCAAAAACCTCTGACTTGGGGGCTGATGACGGGGGTAGCCCAAGACCAAATATGAATGATTTAAATACGTAAATGCTCATAAGGCAAAATGGTTCAAATGTTAAAAACCTGGGAAGACGAGATAAAGTAGCACGGAATAGTAAGTAGTCATGTCTCCAGATTACTTCACCAACTCGCCAGCCGCAAAAGCAATGCAGGTCCACAGAGCACACTCTATTATCCAGGGGTCAAAAGGCTTCAACCCCCGAAAGGGTAAGCCCCTCACTGCAAGCAAGGTCACTAGTCAAAGGCATTCCTCTTTGGGAGATGTCTTCTCCTATATATTTGACACTTCATTTACTGAGCAAGCACATTCCTGGCCAGTCCTGTTTCCTTAAAACTCTGGTCATTCGCCAAGAGTACTTGCTTCATGCGAGTTACTCCCTTTCACATCCAACACACACATTCTGTTTACTCCTTCATCCGAATCTGAATACACTTCAGAGGAGGATCTTCAGCAAACAACAAAAATAAACTAGTGAACCTCCTTCCACGTCTTGCAAACGTGGGGGGACCCCACGACCTGCGTTAGGCAAAGTGGAACCCTTCAACCCTTTTTGCCTAACCAGCCCAGCTACTATCCTTGGTCTATTATTTGTTGCATCAACAAGTTGGCGCCCACCGTGGGGCTACGCCGCTATTTCTCCTCAAAAAAGACCTAGTAGTGTAGCTATCTTCCTTCGAAACTACCATGTCCGAAAGTGGATCCCCGGGAGAAGTGAATCAGGTCCCAAACACCTCAACCCCGGGTACTAGCCAAGCTCATGTGGCTATACCAACTCCTTTCTCAACTCCGGGGAGCACTTCTGAATTCCTCACTTTTAACACGCCAACTCCGTCCAGATCCGGAGTCCCTTCCCCCAATGTTGGTGTCTCGGATACCCCGACACGCATTGAACTTACCCCTAAGGGGGTTGCCAACAATTTCCTTGAGTTGAGATCTCTCCTCAACCAATATGTAAATAAGGAAAGGGACAAGGGAGTGAGGATTCATCTAGACTATGATGAGCCTGAACCAATGCTGTCTCCCGGACCACCCATCCCACCATTTACAACTAGGAATGAGGCTGGTCCCAGTAATCCTCCAAACCCTAATCTATATCTGTCTGCAATGGAAAATCCTACAACACGTCCTCTCTTTTCATCTCAACCAGCTATAAACGATGCTCCTCAGGCCATGAGCTGACCCTAGATCAGCTCCTACAGTCCCCAGTAACCAGCCTTCCAGCTTCTACAACAACCTCGTGGGAACATGCCCTATCCATGCTCCCCTTGGCACGAAGTGCTGTTATGAGGACCCCCTTTGGAGTTAGCTGTTCAGGTGCACCTGGAAGCCTTCAAAGCTTCAACCCCATGCCCCAGATGATGACCCAGATGATGGCCGGCTTCCCATGGCAACACTTTATTAACCAAGTGTTGGCCACCTAAGGAAACAACAACAATGGCAATAACGTGGGTGCAGGAGTTGAAGAAGATTTGGCTAAACCTTATAAGCCAAGTAACCTCTCATGCTTTTCACAGTGGATAGCCGATTATGACTTTCAAACGAAGATCAAGATGCCGTCCCACATCAGAACGTATAATGAGACTGAGGACCCAGAGGACCATCTTCAGATCTTCACTAGTGCAGCAAGGATTGAGAAGTGGTCAAATGCTGAATGTTGTCTAATGTTCATGCAAACTCTTGTCGGATCAGTTAGGATTTGGTTAAATGATTTACCTGCTCGAAGCATTCGAAGCTTCGACGACCTCATCAAGGGTTTTTTGGCCAACTTCTCCCAACAAAGGCGATATGTCAAAGATGCAACTGTCATCTTCCAGATAAAACAACGTGATGATGAAAGTCTTCGTGAGTTTATTGAATGATACAAGAAGGAAGGTCTCACATATGTAGGGGCCGATGAGAAAATGAGGGTAGCCGGGTTCATGAACGCTATCACCTCAAAATATCTCACAAGAGATTTCAACAAATCTCTGCCCAAAACCTTGCAAGAGGCTCTCGAAAGGGCAGAGGCCCACATCCGAGGAGAGGAGGCAGTAGATATTAAAGAGCAAAGGAAAAGAGGGTCTAGTTGGCGGAGTAAATCCCTGCCAGAAAAAGAGGGAACTTTAGCTCCTATGACAGACGTCAAAAGGGTTCAGACCATCGAAGGCCTGAAGGTCGGAACCCTCCAACCAGGGAGAAAGGCATGAGTTTCACACCCCTCACAAAGACTCCTCAAGAAATCCTTGCCACGGAAGAAGTTAAACAGAACTTTAGGCCTCCTAGGCCTCTCCCCAAAAGCAGAAAAAATGAGAACTCCACACAGTTTTGCGAGTTTCATGAAGAAAAAGGTCACCCCACCAATGATTGCTTCCAGCTCAAGAAGAAAATTGAAGAAGCTGTTAAGTCCGGGGAACTCACTCATTTGGTGAAGGGAGTACAAGACAAAATGGCTGAAGGAAAGGGCAAGGAAGTCAATATGGTGGATTACGATGGAAGGGTTCCTCACAAAAGATAGCAGTTGGAAGCTTGGGAGCTTCAGTGTGTTTGCTTCCCCCCAACGGAAAAAGATCCTCTTTCAAGCCCTCGTGTGGCAGAAGCCACTGTGGGAACGCTGCAAACTAGTAAAGCATACATAGACACTGGGGCAGCCACTGAAATCATGTTTGAGAAATTCTTCAACCGCTTAAGCAATGAAGAACATTCAAGGCTTCAACCCTCGGGGACTTCCATAAAACGTATTGCAGATATACCCCTCAAGCCTTTAGGGCAACTGACACTTAATGTTCGTTTCAGCGAAGGTCAGAAGGAAAGAATCCAACCACTCACCTTTGTGGTTACCAACATACCCTCAAACTATGATGTGATCATTGGAAGACCAGGGCAGTGTGCATTCTACATGGCCGTGTCTGTTGGCCATGGCACAGTCAAATTTCCTACCGAGAGAGGGATAGCAACCCTTCAACCCTCTCAAGAAGCCTACCTGGTTGAGGGGGAAAGTTCCAAAAGTGAAGAAGACAAGCAAAGGCTAATCATAAATCCTAAGTACCCTGAACAGAGAATAAGGGTCAATCCAAGCCTTTCACAAGAAACCCTCTCGTATCTTGAAAAGTTGCTAACACATTACAACGATGTCTTCGCTTGGTGCCCAGAGGACATGACGGGAATCCCTCGAAACATTGCTAAACATGAGTTAAGAATACCACCGGAAGTCAAGCCTGTGGTGCAAAAGAAGAGAAGTTTGGCACCGGAGAGAAGCCTGGCTGCTTGCCAAGAAGTTGAAAAGCTTGTGTCGGCCGGCATTCTCCGAGAAGTTAAGTACCAATCATGGGTTGCAAACCCGGTTATGGTCAAGAAACCTGACAACTCTTGGAGGATGTGCATAGATTTCAAGGATCTTAACAAGGCTTGCCCTAAGGATTGTTATCCACTACCAGAAATTGATCTCAAGGTTGACTCCCTCACCGGTTACCATTTCAAATGCTTTCTTGATGCTTACAAAGGGTATCATCAAATACTCATGAAAGAGGAGGATGAAGAAAAAACGGCGTTCCACACTGATAAAGGAATCTTTTGTTACCAAAAGATGCCTTTTGGCCTCAAAAACGCTGGAGCAACCTACCAACGTCTAGTAGACAAAGCCTTTGCAAGCCAAATTGGTAAAAACATGGAGGCATACGTCGATAACTTGGTGATCAAAAGCAAGACGGAGTATCAAATGCTCGATGACATCCAAGAAACTTTCAAGAACCTCAGAAAAGTTAACATGAAGCTCAACCCTGAGAAATGTTCATTTGGGTTTGAGGAAGGAAAGTTCTTGGGTCATATTGTTGGGAAACAAAGCATCAAGGCTAACCCAAACAAGGTGAAAGCTATCCTTGAAACCAAACCACCAAAAACCAAGAAGGAGGTTGAAAGCTTAAACGGGAAGCTTGTAGCCTTGAAGCGTTTCACCTCCAAGCTGGCTGAAAGGTCTCTACCCTTCTACAAAACACTCAAGAATTGCTCTGATAAGAAGGACTTCAAATGGACTGATGAGGCTGAAGAAGCCTTCAACCAGATGAAACAACATCCTGCTTCCTTACCAGACATTGCAGCTCCTGAAACGGGGGAATTAATTCCAGTCTATCTATCAATTGCTGAAGAGGCCATAAGTGCAGTCCTCACCATCGAACGGGACAAAGCTCAGGTACCCGTTTATTTCTTCAGCAAAACTCTAAAATTGGCTGAAACCAAATACCCTCCTCTTGAAAAACTGTCTCTAGCCCTAGTTCAAACAGCTAGAAGGCTTCGAAGGTATTTCCAAGCACACCCTATACAAGTGGTCACCGACCAACCTATTAAGAGTGTGCTTGAAAAACCAGAGAATTCGGGAAGGTTGGCCAAATGGGTAGTGGAACTAGGTGAACATAACATCACCTACGTCCCACGAAAAGCTATCAAAGCCCAAGTCTTGGCTGATTTCATCGTAGAAGTCCCAGACCAAGCAATCACCGAAGTGAACACTGCCACCACTAAACCCTCCAATCCTGAAGCCTGGAAGCTTTTTACCGATGGGGCTTCAAGTGTTGAAGGGTCAGGGGCGGGGTTAATTTTGATCAACCCAGAAGGGTTGGAATTCACATATGCTCTTCGTTTTGATTTTCAGACTACCAATAATGAGGCTCAATACGAGGCACTAATCGCCGGCTTAAGGCTGGCCAAAGAAATGAAGGATGAAAAGCTTGAAGTGTTCACAGATTCGTTGCTGGTCTCGAGCCAAGTAAATGATAGCTACATTGCTAAAGAGCCCAACATGAAAAAATACAAAGAAAAATCCAAGGAGCTGATGAGTACTTTCCAAGCATGCCACATTAAGCAAATTCCCAGATCCCAAAACAAAAGGGCTGATGCCTTAAGTAAACTAGCATCTCTCACTTTTGCCCACCTCACCAAGAAGGTGTTGGTAGAAGTGTTGAAGGCTCCATCGATTGATGAACTGGAAGTTCAAGACGTAGTCACCGAGGAAGATCCAAACTGGATGACTCCCATAAAAAAGTTCCTTAAAAATGGTGAACTACCCAACGATCAAGTAAAAGCTGAAAGGGTTAAAATCAAGGCAAGGCAGTATGTACTACAAGGAGAAACCCTTTACAAAAAGGGTTACCTTGCCCCCTTGCTAAGATGTGTTGGTCCTGAGCAAAGTAAGTATTTGATCAAAGAGATTCACGAAGGCATATGCGGAGCTCATTTTGGAGCTAGGTCGGTGGTTGCAAAACTCATGAACCTTGGATATTTCTGGCCCTCAATGCATCGTGATACCACTGAACAATTGAGAAAATGTGATGCTTGCTAGATTCATGCACCGATCCCAAAAAATCCCAAGCATGACCTTGCCCAATAACCTCGGCATGGCCATTCCATAAATGGGGAATGGACATTGTTGGACCATTCCCCCCAAGCAAAGGAGGAGTAAAATTCTTGCTGGTGGCAATAGATTATTTCACCAAGTGGCCCGAGGTTAAACCACTTGCAAAGATCACAGGCAAACAGGTCATCGACTTTGTTTGGGAAAACATTATTTGCCGTTATGGATTGGCAGGAGTAATTGTCACCGACAATGGAAAGCAATTTGCTGAGAAGCCTTTCAGCGTTTGGTGCAAAGAATACAGAATCAACCAGGTTTTCAGCTCAGTGGCTTACCCGCAATCAAACAGTCAGGTTGAAAGGGCAAATCAAAGCATAGTGGAAGGTATCAAGACAAGATTGGGAAGATACGAAAGCAACTGGCTTGAAGAACTGCCTAGTGTTCTATGGGCAATTAGAACAACCGAAAAAACAAGCCATAAGAAAACACCCTATCGCTTGGTATTTGGATCCGAGGCTGTGATCCCCGCTGAGATAGGAGTTGTAACCCAGCGAATCGTCAACATGGATCCCGAAACAAACCAAAAAGAAACCATGTTGAATTTACAACTCCTAGAGGAAGCACGAGATCAAGCTGCAATCCAAGAGGCCAAATACAAGCAACAAATGGATGCCTACTACAACAAGAAAGTCAAGAACGAACAATTCAAGCCAGGGGGCCTGGTCCTCAGAAACAATGAAGCTAGCAAAAAAGAAAATAAGGGAAAGCTCGGCCCAAAATGGGAGGGTCCATATACCATCCTCGAAGCACACAAGGGTGGATCCTACAAGCTAGCAGATTCAGAAGGCAAGAGGCTTCCAAGGCATTGGAATGGCTGAAAAGGTTCCATGTTTAGACAGGAAAGTTTGGTTTGTATCAAAATGTATTTCGAACAACACTATGAATACCTTTTGTAAAAAGCAAGTATTGCTTGAATGAATGAAGTTGTTTTATCAAACTTGTCTTTCTATCCTAAGATCAGGTTGAGAACCTAGCAAAAAACTCCATGGCAAGGGCCATGTAAGGGGATGAGCTCCCAGGCCACATCGCTCAATAGGTTCATGGGTTGAATGAACCTATATAAGGGGTGAGTTCCTAAATCAATACAACTCCATGAGACTTATTAAGTTAAAGCAAAATTGTCTCATAGACAGGTCCGAACAACCTACACCAAATGTTCCTTAAGCCTTAGAAATATAACCAACAAACAGGCTTATGAAGTCAAATGAAAAACAAAGAAATGATAAAAAGGATAGGTGCTATGTCTTCTTGTTAAAAACACCAAGGCTAAGTGTCTGCAGCACTGAACCCTTTAAGGTGTAAAAAACATAAAGGCAACACAAACTCGACAAAGACAAAGCTACAAGAAAACAAAAATTATCTAAAGGATGATAAAAATGAAAAAATTACAAAAGTTCAAGCCAAGTCAAGTCAAGGAACTAAGAAACCTTCAAGGCTGCAAGCCACCTATGTGACAACTTGAGACCTCGAAGGCTTCAGCCTACCTACGGATAGCCAAAAAGCTTGAAGGGTTAAAGCCAACCAAAATGCCTTAGCAAAATAAGCACAAGTACAAAAAACACAACGCAAAGAAAATGGACAAACATAATATCATAGTAAAGAAAGCCATGAAAGACTTTCAACCACAAGTTATAACAAGTCCTAGTGACTTGTAAGTTAAGATATTGTTCAAACGACCACGCAGGTCTAAAACACCACCACCAGGAACCTTAAGGGTTCCTGAAAACCTAATACTGTTTAAAGGTTATAAACCACTAATTGTTTTAAAAAGATGCTAAGAAAGCTACGAATTTCATGCATCGGTAGAAGGCTTAGAGACCCCAGAACTGCTACTTTTGGCCTTCTTAACCTTCTTAACCTTCTTAGCCTTTGGGCCCTGATCATCAACAGCTGAACCCTCCAAGCTGGCATCCTTCGGAGCATCAGATTCCCCAAGAAAGGTATCTTCACTATCTCCCGAGTATGAATGTTTCCTTGAAAGGGAGCTAAGCATTTCAGCACATAACTTTTCATTCAAACCATCCGACTTCAGTTCCTGCAAAACGGAGAGAGGCTTACCATAATAAGAAGCAATCCGACTCACATACGGGTACGACAACCTCTCCATTTGCTCAACGGAACTCTTAAAGATATCGGAAGCCTCAGGATGGTACATGGGAGATTTCTCTAAAGGATGGCCAGACTCGTGAAGCTTATAACCCGCAATAAGACCTTGGTGTTTTCCCAGATTGAGCAGTTTAGTGTAAACCTCGCCAAGAGCGGAGTTAAACTCTTTGGAATGAAGCAAATAGGTAAAAACCTGGTGAAAACCCTGCTCAATATGCCACTGATTATCCCCAGTAGCCCGGGCAACCAAAGTCTTCAAACTATCTTTCTCCTCATCAAAAGCTTTCTGTTGTACAACCAAGGCCTCTCTATCAGATTTCAGCTTCAGACGGTCAGCTTCAAAACTCTTCTTGAGATCACCCATCTCAATCTCATGCCTCCTTGTTAACTCTTCCTCTTTCTTGGTCCAAGCAAGCTCTTTCTCAGAAAAGATATCGATTTCCTTCTTCATTGCAACAATTGAAGCTTTCATTTTTTCCTTCTTCTTGTTAGTCTCCTCATATTCCTGCATCCCTTTAGCAAAACGAGTAACCTCTTCAGCCAAAAAGGCAGAAAGGTTGCAGGAACTGAGAATCATCCTAGAAATAAGATGATAAGCCTCCATCTCAGATATGGCACTTCGAACACCGGGAGGAGCAAAATGAGCCAAGGCTTCAGCACAAACAGCCGGGTCCTTAAAATTATCACCAACCTTAACCCCCCAGTTAGGCACATAAATATCCTGACCCTCTGAACCTTCGAAACTTTCAACACTTTTGGCTGATGAACCTTGAATAACAGGAGTGGTACCTTTCTTAATCAATTTCTTCTTCTTGCTAGAAACAATTAACTCCTTTTCCATACCCTTTCCAACTTCCACAGCCTTTTCCCCTGATGCCTCAATATCATCACTAACATCGATAGGCTCTGAACCAGAAGGCTGATCAACACCTTTCAGATGACGTTGGGAACGACGGTTAGAACCTTTGGAAGCAGTAACCTTGGTAAAGCCTTTAACATTCGGAACATTCACGTAACCAGAACCCTCAAACCTATAATCAGAACCCTTAACAACCATATTCTCGCCGGGAGTAGCAGCAACATCATCAAAAGCAACATCAGAGGTGTCATCGCTTTTAATAAAATCAAGGGCAGACATAACCGCAACACAAATATAAAAAGCACATAAGCAAACAAAGAAAAAGGAACAAAAAAGCAAGAAAAGAATAAATGCGTACCCTTCCCATCTCTAATAAGCACCGGATCCCGGTTGGCCGTTTCCCACACTTTACTTATACCCAACAACACCAACAAATGCTCAGGGAAGGGAGGAAGCCTCGAAGGGCACTCCCTGAGAATTTCTAAAAAACGAGTGTTTATTTCGGAATCAGAAGGCTCTAGCTCGTTCAGAACAGCATCCGGGTGTCTCCAAACAAGTTTGAAAGGAACAATTTCCTCCGACACCTAGAAAAACCGATCTTTCCAGACCCCAAGTGTAGAAACCATGGACGAAATTAAACAAGTATCAACTTGAGTGGTTTCAAAGGTGAACCAATCACCATTCTTAGCAAGCCGGAAGAAGCGACGAAAGGACAACAGAGATGGGTCATACCCGGTGGCCCGGCACAAAATTTCAAAATGTAAAACCCTAGCCATGCCGAGGGGGTGAATCTGACCAAAAGACACTCGATAATATTCCAAAATATTCAAAACAAAGTTTGAAAACGGATAACGAAGATTGGAAAACTCAAAATGACGACAATACACGCAATCATACCAGAAGGACAGTCATTAATAGATTTATCACAAGCCGGTGCAACCGGTTTATACTTCGTCCCTATACCCCATTCCATACAAAATAAATCGACTTCCTCTTGGGTCAGTCGAGAAAAAGACTTTGCCATATCCTTACGAGCACCCATGACATGAACAATTCAAGAGAAAATAAGTAAAACGGAACTGACCTGATTTTGAAAAAGAGGGGATACTTGAGAGAAAAAGGAGAAAGTAATGTTCTTCCAAAATAAAAATGTGTAAATAAATGAGATTAGGGATAATTATCAACAGGCATAATTTAAAACCGCCGCCTGACAAACTGCCACATGTCTTGTCAACTGTCTTGTCAAATTCTGAAATTCAAAAACCGTTTCATCCTTCCAACCCTCGAACCCTCGAAGCCTTTGGACAGAAAACCATACGTATAAAAGTCAGAAGTCTTTGAGCTCATTTCCCAAAAACCTCTGACTTGGGGGCTGATGACGGGGGTAGCCCAAGACCAAATATGAATGATTTAAATACGTAAATGCTCATAAGGCAAAATGGTTCAAATGTTAAAAACCTGGGAAGACGAGATAAAGTAGCACGGAACAGTAAGTAGTCATGTCTCCAGATTACTTCACCAACTCGCCAGCCGCAAAAGCAATGCAGGTCCACAGAGCACACTCTATTATCCAGGGGTCAAAAGGCTTCAACCCCCGAAAGGGTAAGCCCCTCACTGCAAGCAAGGTCACTAGTCAAAGGCATTCCTCTTTGGGAGATGTCTTCTCCTATATATTTGACACTTCATTTACTGAGCAAGCACATTCCTGGCCAGTCCTGTTTCCTTAAAACTCTGGTCATTCGCCAAGAGTACTTGCTTCATGCGAGTTACTCCCTTTCACATCCAACACACACATTCTGTTTACTCCTTCATCCGAATCTGAATACACTTCAGAGGAGGATCTTCAGCAAACAACAAAAATAAACTAGTGAACCTCCTTCCACGTCTTGCAAACGTGGGGGGACCCCACGACCTGCGTTAGGCAAAGTGGAACCCTTCAACCCTTTTTGCCTAACCAGCCCAGCTACTATCCTTGGTCTATTATTTGTTGCATCAACAAGTTGGCGCCCACCGTGGGGCTACGCCGCTATTTCTCCTCAAAAAAGACCTAGTAGTGTAGCTATCTTCTTTCGAAACTACCATGTCCGAAAGTGGATCCCCGGGAGAAGTGAATCAGGTCCCAAACACCTCAACCCCGGGTACTAGCCAAGCTCATGTGGCTATACCAACTCCTTTCTCAACTCCGGGGAGCACTTCTGAATTCCTCACTTTTAACACGCCAACTCCGTCCAGATCCGGAGTCCCTTCCCCCAATGTTGGTGTCTCGGATACCCCGACACGCATTGAACTTACCCCTAAGGGGGTTGCCAACAATTTCCTTGAGTTGAGATCTCTCCTCAACCAATATGTAAATAAGGAAAGGGACAAGGGAGTGAGGATTCATCTAGACTATGATGAGCCTGAACCAATGCTGTCTCCCGGACCACCCATCCCACCATTTACAACTAGGAATGAGGCTGGTCCCAGTAATCCTCCAAACCCTAATCTATATCTGTCTGCAATGGCAAATCCTACAACACGTCCTCTCTTTTCATCTCAACCAGCTATAAACGATGCTCCTCAGGCCATGAGCTGACCCTAGATCAGCTCCTACAGTCCCCAGTAACCAGCCTTCCAGCTTCTACAACAACCTCGTGGGAACATGCCCTATCCATGCTCCCCTTGGCACGAAGTGCTGTTATGAGGACCCCCTTTGGAGTTAGCTGTTCAGGTGCACCTGGAAGCCTTCAAAGCTTCAACCCCATGCCCCAGATGATGACCCAGATGATGGCCGGCTTCCCATGGCAACACTTTATTAACCAAGTGTTGGCCACCTAAGGAAACAACAACAATGGCAATAACGTGGGTGCAGGAGTTGAAGAAGATTTGGCTAAACCTTATAAGCCAAGTAACCTCTCATGCTTTTCACAGTGGATAGCCGATTATGACTTTCAAACGAAGATCAAGATGCCGTCCCACATCAGAACGTATAATGAGACTGAGGACCCAGAGGACCATCTTCAGATCTTCACTAGTGCAGCAAGGATTGAGAAGTGGTCAAATGCTGAATGTTGTCTAATGTTCATGCAAACTCTTGTCGGATCAGTTAGGATTTGGTTAAATGATTTACCTGCTCGAAGCATTCGAAGCTTCGACGACCTCATCAAGGGTTTTTTGGCCAACTTCTCCCAACAAAGGCGATATGTCAAAGATGCAACTGTCATCTTCCAGATAAAACAACGTGATGATGAAAGTCTTCGTGAGTTTATTGAATGATACAAGAAGGAAGGTCTCACATATGTAGGGGCCGATGAGAAAATGAGGGTAGCCGGGTTCATGAACGCTATCACCTCAAAATATCTCACAAGAGATTTCAACAAATCTCTGCCCAAAACCTTGCAAGAGGCTCTCGAAAGGGCAGAGGCCCACATCCGAGGAGAGGAGGCAGTAGATATTAAAGAGCAAAGGAAAAGAGGGTCTAGTTGGCGGAGTAAATCCCTGCCAGAAAAAGAGGGAACTTTAGCTCCTATGACAGACGTCAAAAGGGTTCAGACCATCGAAGGCCTGAAGGTCGGAACCCTCCAACCAGGGAGAAAGGCATGAGTTTCACACCCCTCACAAAGACTCCTCAAGAAATCCTTGCCACGGAAGAAGTTAAACAGAACTTTAGGCCTCCTAGGCCTCTCCCCAAAAGCAGAAAAAATGAGAACTCCACACAGTTTTGCGAGTTTCATGAAGAAAAAGGTCACCCCACCAATGATTGCTTCCAGCTCAAGAAGAAAATTGAAGAAGCTGTTAAGTCCGGGGAACTCACTCATTTGGTGAAGGGAGTACAAGACAAAATGGCTGAAGGAAAGGGCAAGGAAGTCAATATGGTGGATTACGATGGAAGGGTTCCTCACAAAAGATAGCAGTTGGAAGCTTGGGAGCTTCAGTGTGTTTGCTTCCCCCCAACGGAAAAAGATCCTCTTTCAAGCCCTCGTGTGGCAGAAGCCACTGTGGGAACGCTGCAAACTAGTAAAGCATACATAGACACTGGGGCAGCCACTGAAATCATGTTTGAGAAATTCTTCAACCGCTTAAGCAATGAAGAACATTCAAGGCTTCAACCCTCGGGGACTTCCATAAAACGTATTGCAGATATACCCCTCAAGCCTTTAGGGCAACTGACACTTAATGTTCGTTTCAGCGAAGGTCAGAAGGAAAGAATCCAACCACTCACCTTTGTGGTTACCAACATACCCTCAAACTATGATGTGATCATTGGAAGACCAGGGCAGTGTGCATTCTACATGGCCGTGTCTGTTGGCCATGGCACAGTCAAATTTCCTACCGAGAGAGGGATAGCAACCCTTCAACCCTCTCAAGAAGCCTACCTGGTTGAGGGGGAAAGTTCCAAAAGTGAAGAAGACAAGCAAAGGCTAATCATAAATCCTAAGTACCCTGAACAGAGAATAAGGGTCAATCCAAGCCTTTCACAAGAAACCCTCTCGTATCTTGAAAAGTTGCTAACACATTACAACGATGTCTTCGCTTGGTGCCCAGAGGACATGACGGGAATCCCTCGAAACATTGCTAAACATGAGTTAAGAATACCACCGGAAGTCAAGCCTGTGGTGCAAAAGAAGAGAAGTTTGGCACCGGAGAGAAGCCTGGCTGCTTGCCAAGAAGTTGAAAAGCTTGTGTCGGCCGGCATTCTCCGAGAAGTTAAGTACCAATCATGGGTTGCAAACCCGGTTATGGTCAAGAAACCTGACAACTCTTGGAGGATGTGCATAGATTTCAAGGATCTTAACAAGGCTTGCCCTAAGGATTGTTATCCACTACCAGAAATTGATCTCAAGGTTGACTCCCTCACCGGTTACCATTTCAAATGCTTTCTTGATGCTTACAAAGGGTATCATCAAATACTCATGAAAGAGGAGGATGAAGAAAAAACGGCGTTCCACACTGATAAAGGAATCTTTTGTTACCAAAAGATGCCTTTTGGCCTCAAAAACGCTGGAGCAACCTACCAACGTCTAGTAGACAAAGCCTTTGCAAGCCAAATTGGTAAAAACATGGAGGCATACGTCGATGACTTGGTGATCAAAAGCAAGACGGAGTATCAAATGCTCGATGACATCCAAGAAACTTTCAAGAACCTCAGAAAAGTTAACATGAAGCTCAACCCTGAGAAATGTTCATTTGGGTTTGAGGAAGGAAAGTTCTTGGGTCATATTGTTGGGAAACAAAGCATCAAGGCTAACCCAAACAAGGTGAAAGCTATCCTTGAAACCAAACCACCAAAAACCAAGAAGGAGGTTGAAAGCTTAAACGGGAAGCTTGTAGCCTTGAAGCGTTTCACCTCCAAGCTGGCTGAAAGGTCTCTACCCTTCTACAAAACACTCAAGAATTGCTCTGATAAGAAGGACTTCAAATGGACTGATGAGGCTGAAGAAGCCTTCAACCAGATGAAACAACATCCTGCTTCCTTACCAGACATTGCAGCTCCTGAAACGGGGGAATTAATTCCAGTCTATCTATCAATTGCTGAAGAGGCCATAAGTGCAGTCCTCACCATCGAACGGGACAAAGCTCAGGTACCCGTTTATTTCTTCAGCAAAACTCTAAAATTGGCTGAAACCAAATACCCTCCTCTTGAAAAACTGTCTCTAGCCCTAGTTCAAACAGCTAGAAGGCTTCGAAGGTATTTCCAAGCACACCCTATACAAGTGGTCACCGACCAACCTATTAAGAGTGTGCTTGAAAAACCAGAGAATTCGGGAAGGTTGGCCAAATGGGTAGTGGAACTAGGTGAACATAACATCACCTACGTCCCACGAAAAGCTATCAAAGCCCAAGTCTTGGCTGATTTCATCGTAGAAGTCCCAGACCAAGCAATCACCGAAGTGAACACTGCCACCACTAAACCCTCCAATCCTGAAGCCTGGAAGCTTTTTACCGATGGGGCTTCAAGTGTTGAAGGGTCAGGGGCGGGGTTAATTTTGATCAACCCAGAAGGGTTGGAATTCACATATGCTCTTCGTTTTGATTTTCAGACTACCAATAATGAGGCTCAATACGAGGCACTAATCGCCGGCTTAAGGCTGGCCAAAGAAATGAAGGATGAAAAGCTTGAAGTGTTCACAGATTCGTTGCTGGTCTCGAGCCAAGTAAATGATAGCTACATTGCTAAAGAGCCCAACATGAAAAAATACAAAGAAAAATCCAAGGAGCTGATGAGTACTTTCCAAGCATGCCACATTAAGCAAATTCCCAGATCCCAAAACAAAAGGGCTGATGCCTTAAGTAAACTAGCATCTCTCACTTTTGCCCACCTCACCAAGAAGGTGTTGGTAGAAGTGTTGAAGGCTCCATCGATTGATGAACTGGAAGTTCAAGACGTAGTCACCGAGGAAGATCCAAACTGGATGACTCCCATAAAAAAGTTCCTTAAAAATGGTGAACTACCCAACGATCAAGTAAAAGCTGAAAGGGTTAAAATCAAGGCAAGGCAGTATGTACTACAAGGAGAAACCCTTTACAAAAAGGGTTACCTTGCCCCCTTGCTAAGATGTGTTGGTCCTGAGCAAAGTAAGTATTTGATCAAAGAGATTCACGAAGGCATATGCGGAGCTCATTTTGGAGCTAGGTCGGTGGTTGCAAAACTCATGAACCTTGGATATTTCTGGCCCTCAATGCATCGTGATACCACTGAACAATTGAGAAAATGTGATGCTTGCTAGATTCATGCACCGATCCCAAAAAATCCCAAGCATGACCTTGCCCAATAACCTCGGCATGGCCATTCCATAAATGGGGAATGGACATTGTTGGACCATTCCCCCCAAGCAAAGGAGGAGTAAAATTCTTGCTGGTGGCAATAGATTATTTCACCAAGTGGCCCGAGGTTAAACCACTTGCAAAGATCACAGGCAAACAGGTCATCGACTTTGTTTGGGAAAACATTATTTGCCGTTATGGATTGGCAGGAGTAATTGTCACCGACAATGGAAAGCAATTTGCTGAGAAGCCTTTCAGCGTTTGGTGCAAAGAATACAGAATCAACCAGGTTTTCAGCTCAGTGGCTTACCCGCAATCAAACAGTCAGGTTGAAAGGGCAAATCAAAGCATAGTGGAAGGTATCAAGACAAGATTGGGAAGATACGAAAGCAACTGGCTTGAAGAACTGCCTAGTGTTCTATGGGCAATTAGAACAACCGAAAAAACAAGCCATAAGAAAACACCCTATCGCTTGGTATTTGGATCCGAGGCTGTGATCCCCGCTGAGATAGGAGTTGTAACCCAGCGAATCGTCAACATGGATCCCGAAACAAACCAAAAAGAAACCATGTTGAATTTACAACTCCTAGAGGAAGCACGAGATCAAGCTGCAATCCAAGAGGCCAAATACAAGCAACAAATGGATGCCTACTACAACAAGAAAGTCAAGAACGAACAATTCAAGCCAGGGGGCCTGGTCCTCAGAAACAATGAAGCTAGCAAAAAAGAAAATAAGGGAAAGCTCGGCCCAAAATGGGAGGTTCCATATACCATCCTCGAAGCACACAAGGGTGGATCCTACAAGCTAGCAGATTCAGAAGGCAAGAGGCTTCCAAGGCATTGGAATGGCTGAAAAGGTTCCATGTTTAGACAGGAAAGTTTGGTTTGTATCAAAATGTATTTCGAACAACACTATGAATACCTTTTGTAAAAAGCAAGTATTGCTTGAATGAATGAAGTTGTTTTATCAAACTTGTCTTTCTATCCTAAGATCAGGTTGAGAACCTAGCAAAAAACTCCATGGCAAGGGCCATGTAAGGGGATGAGCTCCCAGGCCAAATCGCTCAATAGGTTCATGGGTTGAATGAACCTATATAAGGGGTGAGTTCCTAAATCAATACAACTCCATGAGACTTATTAAGTTAAAGCAAAATTGTCTCATAGACAGGTCCGAACAACCTACACCAAATGTTCCTTAAGCCTTAGAAATATAACCAACAAACAGGCTTATGAAGTCAAATGAAAAACAAAGAAATGATAAAAAGGATAGGTGCTATGTCTTCTTGTTAAAAACACCAAGGCTAAGTGTCTGCAGCACTGAACCCTTTAAGGTGTAAAAAACATAAAGGCAACACAAACTCGACAAAGACAAAGCTACAAGAAAACAAAAATTATCTAAAGGATGATAAAAATGAAAAAATTACAAAAGTTCAAGCCAAGTCAAGTCAAGGAACTAAGAAACCTTCAAGGCTGCAAGCCACCTATGTGACAACTTGAGACCTCGAAGGCTTCAGCCTACCTACGGATAGCCAAAAAGCTTGAAGGGTTAAAGCCAACCAAAATGCCTTAGCAAAATAAGCACAAGTACAAAAAACACAACGCAAAGAAAATGGACAAACATAATATCATAGTAAAGAAAGCCATGAAAGACTTTCAACCACAAGTTATAACAAGTCCTAGTGACTTGTAAGTTAAGATATTGTTCAAACGACCACGCAGGTCTAAAACACCACCACCAGGAACCTTAAGGGTTCCTGAAAACCTAATACTGTTTAAAGGTTATAAACTACTAATTGTTTTAAAAAGATGCTAAGAAAGCTACGAATTTCATGCATCGGTAGAAGGCTTAGAGACCCCAGAACTGCTACTTTTGGCCTTCTTAACCTTCTTAGCCTTTGGGCCCTGATCATCAACAGCTGAACCCTCCAAGCTGGCATCCTTCGGAGCATCAGATTCCCCAAGAAAGGTATCTTCACTATCTCCCGAGTATGAATGTTTCCTTGAAAGGGAGCTAAGCATTTCAGCACATAACTTTTCATTCAAACCATCCGACTTCAGTTCCTGCAAAACGGAGAGAGGCTTACCATAATAAGAAGCAATCCGACTCACATACGGGTATGACAACCTCTCCATTTGCTCAACGGAACTCTTAAAGATATCGGAAGCCTCGGGATGGTACATGGGAGATTTCTCTAAAGGATGGCCAGACTCGTGAAGCTTATAACCCGCAATAAGACCTTGGTGTTTTCCCAGATTGAGCAGTTTAGTGTAAACCTCGCCAAGAGCGGAGTTAAACTCTTTGGAATGAAGCAAATAGGTAAAAACCTGGTGAAAACCCTGCTCAATATGCCACTGATTATCCCCAGTAGCCCGGGCAACCAAAGTCTTCAAACTATCTTTCTCCTCATCAAAAGCTTTCTGTTGTACAACCAAGGCCTCTCTATCAGATTTCAGCTTCAGACGGTCAGCTTCAAAACTCTTCTTGAGATCACCCATCTCAATCTCATGCCTCCTTGTTAACTCTTCCTCTTTCTTGGTCCAAGCAAGCTCTTTCTCAGAAAAGATATCGATTTCCTTCTTCATTGCAACAATTGAAGCTTTCATTTTTTCCTTCTTCTTGGAAGTCTCCTCATATTCCTGCATCCCTTTAGCAAAACGAGTAACCTCTTCAGCCAAAAAGGCAGAAAGGTTGCAGGAACTGAGAATCATCCTAGAAATAAGATGATAAGCCTCCATCTCAGATATGGCACTTCGAACACCGGGAGGAGCAAAATGAGCCAAGGCTTCAGCACAAACAGCCGGGTCCTTAAAATTATCACCAACCTTAACCCCCTAGTTAGGCACATAAATATCCTGACCCTCTGAACCTTCGAAACTTTCAACACTTTTGGCTGATGAACCTTGAATAACAGGAGTGGTACCTTTCTTAATCAATTTCTTCTTCTTGCTAGAAACAATTAACTCCTTTTCCATACCCTTGCCAACTTCCACAGCCTTTTCCCCTGATGCCTCAATATCATCACTAACATCGATAGGCTCTGAACCAGAAGGCTGATCAACACCTTTCAGATGACGTTGGGAACGACGGTTAGAACCTTTGGAAGCAGTAACCTTGGTAAAGCCTTTAACATTCGGAACATTCACGTAACCAGAACCCTCAAACCTATAATCAGAACCCTTAACAACCATATTCTCGCCGGGAGTAGCAGCAACATCATCAAAAGCAACATCAGAGGTGTCATCGCTTTTAATAAAATCAAGGGCAGACATAACCGCAACACAAATATAAAAAGCACATAAGCAAACAAAGAAAAAGGAACAAAAAAGCAAGAAAAGAATAAATGCGTACCCTTCCCATCTCTAATAAGCACCGGATCCCGGTTGGCCGTTTCCCACACTTTACTTATACCCAACAACACCAACAAATGCTCAGGGAAGGGACGAAGCCTCGAAGGGCACTCCCTGAGAATTTCTAAAAAACGAGTGTTTATTTCGGAATCAGAAGGCTCTGGCTCGTTCAGAACAGCATCCGGGTGTCTCCAAACAAGTTTGAAAGGAACAATTTCCTCCGACACCTAGAAAAACCGATCTTTCCAGACCCCAAGTGTAGAAACCATGGACGAAATTAAACAAGTATCAACTTGAGTGGTTTCAAAGGTGAACCAATCACCATTCTTAGCAAGCCGGAAGAAGCGACGAAAGGACAACAGAGATGGGTCATACCCGGTGGCCCGGCACAAAATTTCAAAATGTAAAACCCTAGCCATGCCGAGGGGGTGAATCTGACCAAAAGACACTCGATAATATTCCAAATTATTCAAAACAAAGTTTGAAAACGGATAACGAAGATTGGAAAACTCAAAATGACGACAATACACGCAATCATACCAGAAGGACAGTCATTAATAGATTTATCACAAGCCGGTGCAACCGGTTTATACTTCGTCCCTATACCCCATTCCATACAAAATAAATCGACTTCCTCTTGGGTCAGTCGAGAAAAAGACTTTGCCATATCCTTACGAGCACCCATGACATGAACAATTCAAGAGAAAATAAGTAAAACGGAACTGACCTGATTTTGAAAAAGAGGGGATACTTGAGAGAAAAAGGAGCAAGTAATGTTCTTCCAAAATAAAAATGTGTAAATAAATGAGATTAGGGATAATTATCAACAGGCATAATTTAAAACCGCCGCCTGACAAACTGCCACATGTCTTGTCAACTGTCTTGTCAAATTCTGAAATTCAAAAACCGTTTCATCCTTCCAACCCTCGAACCCTCGAAGCCTTTGGACAGAAAACTATACGTATAAAAGTCAGAAGTCTTTGAGCTCATTTCCCAAAAACCTCTGACTTGGGGGCTGATGACGGGGGTAGCCCAAGACCAAATATGAATGATTTAAATACGTAAATGCTCATAAGGCAAAATGGTTCAAATGTTAAAAACCTGGGAAGACGATATAAAGTAGCACGGAACAGTAAGTAGTCATGTCTCCAGATTACTTCACCAACTCGCCAGCCGCAAAAGCAATGCAGGTCCACAGAGCACACTCTATTATCCAGGGGTCAAAAGGCTTCAACCCCCGAAAGGGTAAGCCCCTCACTGCAAGCAAGGTCACTAGTCAAAGGCATTCCTCTTTGGGAGATGTCTTCTCCTATATATTTGACACTTCATTTACTGAGCAAGCACATTCCTGGCCAGTCCTGTTTCCTTAAAACTCTGGTCATTCGCCAAGAGTACTTGCTTCATGCGAGTTACTCCCTTTCACATCCAACACACACATTCTGTTTACTCCTTCATCAGAATCTGAATACACTTCAGAGGAGGATCTTCAGCAAACAACAAAAATAAACTAGTGAACCTCCTTCCACGTCTTGCAAACGTGGGGGGACCCCACGACCTGCGTTAGGCAGAGTGGAACCCTTCAACCCTTTTGCCTAACCAGCCCAGCTACTATCTTTGTTCTATTATTTGTTGCGTCAACAGGTATTGAAAAAGATTACAAATAGGTTTGAATGAAAGCTAGAACAAGAAGATTATAAAAACAATAAAAGTGTACATTGAGGAATGTAAATAGGTTACCTAGAAACTAGATACAGGAAACTTATCAAAATTAGAAACATGGATATTGAGGAAAAAAAACTATAAATTGGTTACGACGGATGCTAAATACTATAAAATTATCATAATTAGGAACATGGGTATTAAAAAAGATTATAGATAGGTTTCAATGGGAACTAGAAACAAGAAAATTATAAAAATTAGTAACATAATTGTTGAGGATTGTAAATAGGTTACCAAGAAACTAGATACAAGAAACTTATCAAAAATCCGTTACAATAAAGACTATATGCAAGAAAATTGACATAATTAGCCAATGGGTATTGTCGAATACCCAAATCCCGGCTGACGTTAAATGGATCTTCGCTGACGTCAAGATAGTCCGTTCCTTGAAGCTACAAAAGAATAAACCGTTAGCCTCGTCACGGAGGGCCCCGGGAGGGGGATCCGTGACCAAGCTCCGGCGTGAGAGTAAGTAAACTTGCCGGAGAGTGAGAGGAGCTTCTTCCGATCAGTATGATCACCGGAATATTTCCTCTTTGGTGTGAATCTAGTAAATACGTGTGTGTGTATTGAATGTATAGGAATGTTGGTCGGAATTTATGAGAGAAGAGTAAATGAGAGAATATTAAATGTGATACCTCCGATCTGCCTTATGACCATCCTCCTTAGCTCTTATATAACCCTTGGCCCTTATTCCTCATATGAGATATTTTATCAAAGTGATCCAACGGATTCTGCAAGCTTTCGAGGGGTTCAGACACGTGTCTGACCCCTAACGGTGTGATAGTATCCTTATTTAATGCTCTGGCCGGAGAGTACGATTCCCAGCCGAGATCCTCTGCTTATCAAACATTAAATGAGGCCTGCCACCTCTGATCATGGTTTCCCGCTCATTGTAAACGAAGGGAACCTTAATGGGCAAGGCAATTCATTATTTGGGCTTGTTTGTAGTTGGGCGTGCTTGAGGGTAGCCCAAAGCGGGTAAAATGGGACTTCCCATTGGCCCGTCGTCAAGTCATCTTTAGTCCCTGGTTCTGAGACCCGAGGCTCATGATCCGGGGCTGAATCATAACTGTTTAGGAGGGAGTTTAATTTTCTTAAACCGTGAGTGCAGGCCCACCTTTGGTCAGTTATTAATCCTCACATTTTATTGCTAGGCCCATCATTTCTTCCGTAGACTAGTGGCGGGGGTTTATCCCCTTAAATGCACGTGTCCCCTTATTTGAATTTTGAAAGGACAACTGATTTGACGGTTACTCGCCCTGTCAGTTTCCTTATCTTTTAAACACCCCCTTATTCTTCTCGAACCCTCATTCCATTTTTGTTTTCGTCTTCCGTTTCTTACCTTCTTCATCTTTTTCCGATGAGTCGCTCCGGCCGATCCGTGATCAAATCTGTCTTGACAATGAAGGACTTAAAGTCTTTCGTCAAGGCATATAGCATCCCTGAACAGTTTTCCCCCGCCTTGCCAGGTCCCAACGAACCGACAGTATTTACGCCGGATAGGATCCCCCTCTATATCTTGGCCTTCTCCTCTTGTGGAGTCCGATATCCTCTTTCCGCTTTCAAGGTTGCTCTGCTTCGTCATTTTGGGGTTCGCTTTTCTCAGTTGCACCCCTTAGGGTTGATGAGAGTGGTGCATTTCGAGTTGTCCTGTGCTGCCATTTCTGGTGAACCTTCCATTCCCTTATTTTGTATGTTTTACAAACTGATTTTCGACGGGGATTGGTTCACATTTGCTAAGAGACAGAACAACGTGTCACAACCCTGTTATTCCTTTATGCCGACTTCCACTTACCCGAAGGATTGGAAAAGTAGGTTTATTTTTGTCTCCGCTGCTATGATGCCAAGATCCCATTCGCCTAGGGATGTTGATGCCCCCATTGAGGATGCCGTTCCTACCCTATCGGCCAACGAGACTGTTCAATGGAAACGCATGTGTGAGAACCCTACTAGGGCTTTCACTTTTTCTGAAGGTATTTTAGCCATGGGAGGGTTGAGTCCTTCCTACCCTGTCCGTCCCAAGGCTTTCTTTGGTAAAAAAGGTATCTTTTTGTCTTGGATTTTCCTCTGTTTGTTTTTGTTTTTTGGTATTTGGGTAGTCATCTTTAGTGTCTTTTTCTCACAGAGTTGACTTTATGGGGGCTGCTTCAGGGAGACTCTAAAGATGTGAAGTTTGTGGTTGATGGCGAAGTTGTTCCGGGCTTGAACCGGAGTGGGATGGTGCAGGTTACCGGGGGGTCTACCCAGGCAGGGGACTCTGTTGCTGTAGAGGGGGGTGAGAACACTTCCTCTGATGGGGAGGAGAGTTCCCCTGATCCTGCCCCTGCTAAGCATTCTGATGGAAGTGATGATGAAAATCTGGAGATTCGTTTAGTCCGCAAGAGGAAAGCTGCAAGTCCTCAGCCAGCCCCCCTTTCCCGTGATATCCGGCAAAGGCTTCGGAGTGCCAGTGGGCAGAAGCTCCCTCCTCCTTCGAAGGCTGCTTCCGAACTTCCCCCCGCTGGGGTCAAAGCTTCTTTGTCCAAGCATCTGAGGTCTTCAAGTCTTGTGAGTGCACCTTTGTTGGTGAGTCCTTTTTTCCTCTTGTCTATTCTGTCTCATCTCTGTTTTATTTCTGATGTTTCTCTCGGTGCAGGGGAGTTCTCGCGATCCTATAGAGATCCCCAATGGTCCCTTGTCTTCCCGTGTTCGGGACAAAACCCCGGAAGTAGGCCTGGCTCACTTTACCTCAGCCTTTGAACTTTCTCCTCTTCATGCTACGGGGACCAGCAAACCCACTGATCCTGAGGGTCTTACCCATCGGTCCCCTTTGGCTCCCTTGTTTGCTGATGCCATTCCCTTCACCTATGTCCCTAAATGGAAAGTAACTCAGTCCTCGGTGATAGGGACTCCTGAGGCTGCCAGGGACTTCCTGAGTCATGCTGTTCCTCCTTCCCATAAATTCGTGAATTCTGCTTTGAGGGATGATCTTTTCTAGGATCAATATAGCATGTCTCTTTGTGAAGCTTTTTTCAGGGGTGCTGGTATGCTGCAGCGGATTGACGATTTGAGGAGGACAAATGAGGGTCTTAAGGGTGAGCTTAAAACCTCCCAGTCTGTTGCTGCCGGACTTAGGTGTCAAGAGGTTGAAGCTGAGAGAAAGTTGAAGGAGGAGAAGGTACATAGCCTCCCTCCCCCCCCCTCTTTTTTTTTATATTTCAGCTGTTTTTTTTTTGGGACTTTTTTGTGATGTTTCCTGTCCAGGGGGCTGGAGCCATGTTAGAGAGGAAAGAGCGAGCTTGGGAACAAGAGATGGCGGTGCTGGTGAGAGAGAAGGAAGAATTGGCCGCTGAGTTGAAGTATTTGAAGGAAGTTGACTCCGTTTCCCAGGAGCAATTGAACACCATGTATGCGGATTATGGGATAACTTCTGACGATAATCAGCGGTTAGCGAAGGAGAAACATTGGTTGATTACCGAGGGTTTTGCAGCTTTCCTTACTGCAGTCTCTCAGTCAGAAGATTTCAAGAGTGGCCTGGAGGAGGTGTACAGGGCGTATCGGGATGTTGGCTACCAGTCTGGATTGAAGGATGGTTATGCCTATTCTGCTCAGGGCCTGGGCAGAAAGGAAACTCCGCTTTACAACTCCAAAGCAAAGAAGAGATTATCCAAGCTGGATGAGGAGTTTGGGAGTTAAATCCTTGTTGTTCTTCAGAAGATCCTGGAGCATCCCATGATATCAATTGACGAGTTGAAAGCCCTGTTTTCCTCCGCTGGTCCTTCGTCTCCACCGTCTTTGTCTGGGGGTGATCCCCAGTGATTTCTAGACATTAACATCTTTCGATATGGTTGTAACCTGGATAACTTACCTGCCCTAGGATACTTTAAACTTTTGTGGTTGTTTGGAAGGAGGTCCTTTGTGTCGGGGGCCTCCTTGGTATCTAATCGTAGCTTATGACTGTGTATTGTTTTCTTGTCTTTGTTTGTTTCCTGTTTTTGTTTTTGCAGGGGTCTATACCATGGATCAAGTTGGTGCTTCCCTGAAGACCTGTGAGCTGTTTTGCAAGAGGCTGTATTTTGGTCTTTATTAGTTGTACTTACTGTTTCTTTCTATGCTTATTCTTTATAAAGAAAAAACTTCTTTTTTGTGGCTTGTTTATAGAAGTGTGTTATATTTTGGCTTGTTTGTCAAACCGCGATTGTCTGTTCGAGGCCAATCGCTGGACAAGTTGATAATGTGATATTATGTTTTTGACTTGTTTTGTCCGCTTTCTTTGGGTTAGCTAGACCCTATTTTGCCCCACAGTCGGGCTTTTGGTATGTTTGATATACCCTATACACGTGTGTTCATTTATTGGTTAGGTTTATAGCATTCCTGGGCACGTCTGCCTGGTTATAATACCTGTTATTTTACCAAAATGGGACAGGTTAGCTGCCCGTCTGTCATTTACTTCTTGGGGAGTTAAACTTCCCAGCATAAGTTGTTACAAAAGATCTGTTTTTTGGGGGAGCCCCAGACTATTAGTTAAATATTACAAAAGTGACTCTTGGCCATTTCCCCTGGGGATAAACTCCCTCATATGTAGTACTTCCTAAGTTGCATGAGGTTCCACGTTCTGGGGACCTCCTTGCCTTGGAGAGTTTCCAATTTGCAGCTTCCTTTGTCGTTTTCCCATACGACCCGATAGGGCCCTTCCCAATTGGGTCCTAACTTTCCAGTGCTTTCCTGTAGGCTGGCTTCATTTGCCCTTAGGACCAGGTCCCCTGGGACTAGGTTGAGCCTTTTCATCTTAGCGTTGTAATAGCTTTCCAGCTGTTTCTTATACGTAGCCTCCTTAACCGCTGCTACTTCTCTCCTTTCTTCTAGTAAGTTCAGGTTCATCCGGAGGTCTTGTTCGTTCTCCACCTCCCTGAGCTTCATCCTTGCAGTCGGGGATCCTATCTCAGCTGGGATGACTGCCTCAGTCCCATAAGTCAGGCTAAAAGGAGTTTCCCCATTGCAGTTCTTCGGGGTGGTCCTCTATGCCCATAATACAAACGGTAGCTCCTCCAGCCATCCTTTTTGTTTCCTCCCTAGTCTTCCCTTCATCCCTTTGATAACGCTTTGGTTGGCTTTTTCTACCAGTCCGTTGCTTTGGGCGTGAGTGATGGAGGTAAACACCTGTTGTATGTGCATCTGCTCGCACCACGAATTGAAGGGTCTCCCAGCAAATTGGACACCGTTGTCACTTACCAGCTCTTTCGGGACCCTGTACTTGCAGATGATGCTATCTAGTATGAATCGCCTCATCTGTTCCCCGGTTATTTTAGCCAGGGGCTTTGCCTCGATCCACTTGGTGAAATAATCAATGGCGACAACCACATACTTGACTCCTCCTGGACCCTCCGGAAATGGTCCGATTATGTCGATGGCCCATTTCCGGAAGGGCCAAGATGTTGAGACTGGTATCATCGGGTGCTTGTGTCGATGAGTCATAGGTGCGTGTACCTGGCAGTTATCACATTTCCTGACTTCTTCGGATGTTGTTTCGTACATTCGAGGCCAATAGAATCCCGCGTTCATTGCCTTTGCCACTATCGTCCTTGGTCCCGAATGCATTCCACAAATTCCCTCATGCATTTCTCTAATCACATACCCGACTTCTTCCATGTCAACACACTTCAATGATGGGCCCAGGTATGACCTCCGGTATAGTTCTCCATCAATCATCTCATATTGCAAGGCCTTTACCCTTACCTTCCTGGCCGCCCAGTCTCCCTCGGGTAGTGTCCCATCCCAGAGGAACTTTACGATTGGCGTCATCCAAGTTTCTTGTACATTCTCAACCGTAGCTACCTCCTTTGTGCTGAGGGAGGGGGAGGTCAGGACTTCCACTTTGACTTATCGGGCTAAGTGGTCAAATGCTACTGAGGCTAGCTTACTGAGGGCATCAGATTTTCTGTTTCTTCCACGTGGGATGTACTCCAACTTGAAAGTTCTGAATGCCTCGGCTATCTCTTTGACCTTTGCCACATATTGAGCCATAATGTTGTCCTTGGCCTCGTACTCTCCTTTGTACTGTTTGACGACCAGCTGCGAGTCAGTACTGGCTTCCACATGCTTTGCTTTCATTTTTTCTGCCAACCTCATCCCTGCTAGGAGGGCTTCATATTCTGCCGTATTGTTGGTGTTTTCGAAATCCAGCCTTATGGCGTAGGTTAGTTCAACTCCTTCAGGGCTCGTCAAAGTAATGTCCGCCCCGCTCCCTTCTTCGCTGGAGGCTCCATCTGTGAACAGCTTCCATACAGCCTTGTCTTCCATCTCCTTCTCTTCTTTCTCCAGGGTCTCCCATTTTAGGAGTTCTTTCTCTTCATCCTTAGGGACTTCTGCTAAGAAATCGGCCAGTATCTGTCCCTTCATGGCCGTCCTGGGTTTGAATTCCAAAGAATGTTCTCCCAGCTCCACGACCCATTTAGCCAATCGTCCCGACAGCTCCGGCCTCCTGAGCACCTTTTGGAGGGGCTGATCTGTCATTAGGGTGATCTTGTGCCCTTGGAAATACCTCCTGAGCCTCCGGGACGCAAAAACAAGGGCCAATGCTAATTTCTCCAGAGGCATGTAGCGTTCTTCAGGGCCTTTAAGTGTTATATTGATGAAGTATATTGGTATTTGTTTTTTCTCCCGTTCCACTACCATGACCGCACTTATGGTTGTTTTTGAGGCGGACAGATATAGGAGGAGCTGCTCTCCGGGTACTGGGGTGGCCAACGTTGGGAGCTTGCAGATATAGGCTTTCATTTCTTGAAAGGCAGCCTCCGCCTCGGAGGTCCACCTAAACCTGTCTGTTTGTAGACAGTCCTTCAGTACTTTCATGAAGGGGAGGGTCCTGTCGGCTACTTTTGACAAAAAACGGTTTAGTGCGATTAGCCTCCCGTTCAACTGCTGGATGTCTTTCAGGGATCTGGGGGACCGCATTTCAGCCACAGCTTGAGTTTTTTCCGGGTTAGCTTTGATTCCGCCTTTAGTGACTACTACTCCCAAGAATTTTCCTTCTTCCACCCCAAAACAGCACTTTCCGAGGTTTAGCTTCATATTCACATCCTGCATAGTGCGGAGGGTCTCTGCTATGTCATCTATCATGGCCATCTCGGTCAGGCTCTTGATAACGATGTCATCAACGTATACCTCCAAGTTCCTCCCCCGTTGTTCCCTGAAGAGGGCGTTTATGAATCTTTGATACGTGGCCCCGGCGTTTTTAAGTCCGAAGGGCATCTTGGTATAACAAAATGTGCCCTCGTCTGTGATGAAGGCGGTTTTTTCTTCGTCCTCTACCGACATCTGGATCTGATGGTATCCTTTGTAGGCATCCAAGAAGCATTTCAGGGGGTACTGAGATAAAGAGTCTACCTGGACGTCTATTTCTGGGAGGGGGTAACAGTCCTTAGGACATGCTTTGTTTAGATCTTGGAAGTCTATGCACATCCTCCATCCCCCGTCTTTCTTTTGGACCATAACCGGGTTGGCAACCCAAGATGGGTACTTCACTTCCCTCACTATTCCGGCTCTAAGCAGCTTCCTGGTTTCCTCGCAGGCGGCCCTCCTCTTACTGGGGCCCATGCTTCATTTTTTCTGTTTCACTGGCTTTACCCAAGTGTACGTATTCAGCCTGTGTTCAGTGAGGCTCCTTGGGATTCCTGTCATATCCCCATGTTGAAATGCAAATACATCGATGTTGAGAAGGAGCAATTCCTTGAGAGCACTCTTGCACTTGTCACTCAAGTGGCTTCCTACTTTAACCGTCTGCTCCGGGAACCTGTCACAGAGGACCCATTCTTCAACCCCCTCCTTCGGGGGCTTCTCGGATGCTTCCCCCTCAGACAAGGAAGAGACTACTTCATATGCAGATTTTACCCAAGCAAGGCCCTTTGGCGTCTGGAACACTAAGGCTCCGTGTGGGGTGGATGCTTGTGCCTGCAAGTCCCCAATCCCAGGTCTTCCTAGGATTGCGTTGTATTTTGAGGGTGCTCGTACAACTGTGAAAGTTAGGTTTATGGTTCGAACTCGATTTCCTACCCCAACTGTGAATGGGAGCCTGATCGTTCCCAAGGGGTGTGACACACTGTTGTTGAATCCTACTAGAGGGATGGAATCCTCCTCAAGCCTGTCTCTTACATCCCTGTCGAATCTGAGGAAACAGTGCTCGTATATAACTTCTACCCCAGATCCCCCATCCACGTGTATCCTGGCCACCTTGTGGCCAGCTATTATGGCCGAGATGTTTAGGTGCACCTCACTTTCTTCCAGGTGCGGCATTAAGATGGGAGCTTTCATGCAGTCCGGGGAGCCCAGGATTCTGGCCTTTACACTTCTGGTGGTATCAAATTCATTCCTCCTTCTAATCATATCTACATCTGCCCTCCCAGGCTCCCTTGCATCATTCCCTCTGCGATCCCCCCCCCCCCCTCCTTCCTTGATTTCCTTAACCAAATGGGCCAGTTTTCCCGTTTTCACTGCGGCTTCTATTTCCCTCTTTAAGTACATGCAATCATCAGTTTTATGGCCAAATCCTTTGTGAAAGTCACAATAATCGATTGGTTGTGCCTTCGGCCCGGGTTTTATGGGTGGTGGCCTTGGGAAGGAGCCCTTCACCCTCTCAGTGGCCAATATCTCGCTTGGGGTCTTGGTGAGAGGGGTGAAGCTATCAGAGTAGGGGGATGGGCCTCTCCCCCGAGGTCTATATGGGGAGTATGAGGGTCTTGCCCTATCAGGCAACATTCTATCAAAAGCAGGTTTTCTGGAATAAGGTGTACCTTTATCGAGAGGCTTTGCGACTGGGGTGACCCTTCGGGGTAGGGTGTCTATCTCCTTAGCCTTGCTAACTGTGTCTTTGCCTCTGACAAAGGTTCTAACCCTGTCCATGAGGTTGTCAAATGAGGGTGGGAACTCTTCCCCCAGTTTCTCGCATAGCTGTGCATGCTTCAATCCGTTTATGAAACTGCTGATCTTCATGACCTCCGGGACATCTTTGATATTCATGCTCTCCTTGACAAACCATTCCATGTATTGGTCTATCCGCTCGTTGTCCCTCTGCCTTATGTGTAGGATCTCGTTAGGGTTCTTGACCACTTTCCTTTGCTGACCGAAGTTTCTCAGGAACTTTTCACTTAGTTCTTCGTAGCTGTAGATTCCTCCAGGGGGAGGCTGTCGAACCAGAGCCGGGCCCCCTCCGTCAAGGTTTGCACAAACATATGGCACCAGACCGGCATGGGCCACCGTCCCAGTTGTCCCGCACCCCTGAAAGCATGGAGATGATCTTCAGGATCTCTTGTCCCATCATATCGGTCAAAGTTTGGGGGTAGCTTCGTCTTAGGGGGCATTGGTGCCTCTGCTATCCTCCGGGTGAATTTTGAGACTTCAGCTAAGTCCCGTGGGAGGTAGGGTTGATCCAGGCCGTCGTCGTTTGGATTTTACTTTTCCTTTTCTTTTCCTTTTGGTTTCTTTCCCGTAATGAGATCCTCCCTTTCTTCCGAGGACATTTGTCTAAGGGCTGCCCCGCACCCCTGAAAGCATGGAGATGATCTTCAGGATCTCTTGTCCCATCATATCGGTCAAAGTTTGGGGGTAGCTTCGTCTTAGGGGGCATTGGTGCCTCTACTATCCTCCGGGTGAATTTTGAGACTTCAGCTAAGTCCCGTGGGAGGTAGGGTTGATCCAGGCCGTCGTCGCTTGGATTTTCCTTTTCCTTTTCTTTTCCTTTTGGTTTCTTTCCCGTAATGAGATCCTCCCTTTCTTCTGAGGACATTTGTCTAAGGGCTGCCCCGCACCCCTGAAAGCATGGAGATGATCTTCAGGATCTCTTGTCCCATCATATCGGTCAAAGTTTGGGGGTAGCTTCGTCTTAGGGGGCATTGGTGCCTCTGCTATCCTCCGGGTGAATTTTGAGACTTCAGCTAAGTCCCGTGGGAGGTAGGGTTGATCCAGGCCGTCGTCGCTTGGATTTTCCTTTTCCTTTTCTTTTCCTTTTGGTTTCTTTCCCGTAATGAGATCCTCCCTTTCTTCCGAGGACATTTGTCTAAGGGCTGTCATGAACGTTTCCAGTGGGTCGCTTCCACTGCCCTTGTTTTGAGGGTCTGCCTTTTCTTGATTAGAGGGTGTATTAAACGATAGTTTAGCCCTGATACTGTCGAGTTTTTCTTGTCTTTCTAGATCCTTGAGACACTTTTTCAGTTTCTCTCTGTGCATGGCCACGAAGTCCGGGGTGATGGTCTCTTCTTTTTCCAGCAATTCTGCCTGATTCTCATTCTCTTCCTCATGGTTATATCTTCCACCGTAACTTTGTCATGATCATTCTGTACTGTCTGAATGACCTGTGAACCGGGTGTAGTGTCCATGTTGCCTTTCCTAAAACGGGTTATCTATGACGTCGGAGTTCAGTGTGGAGACACCGGTCGAGCTGATGTCCCACGGATGGCGCCAATGTCGAATACCCAAATCCCGGCTGACGTTAAATGGATCTTCGCTGACGTCAAGATAGTCCGTTCCTTGAAGCTACAAAAGAATAAACAGTTAGCCTCGTCACGGAGGGCCCCGGGAGGGGGATCCGTGACCAAGCTCCGGCGTGAGAGTAAGTAAACATGCCGGAGAGTGAGAGGAGCTTCTTCCGATGAGTATGATCACCGGAATATTTCCTCTTTGGTGTGAATCTAGTAAATACGTGTGTGTGTGTATTGAATGTATAGGAATGTTGGTCGGAATTTATGAGAGAAGAGTAAATGAGAGAATATTAAATGTGATACCTCCAATCTGCCTTATGACCATCCTCCTTAGCTCTTATATAACCCTTGGCCCTTATTCCTCATATGAGATATTTTATCAAAGTGATCCAACGGATTCTGCAAGCTTTCGAGGGGTTCAGACACGTGTCTGACCCCTAACGGCATGATAGTATCCTTATTTAATGCTCTGGCCGGAGAAGTACGATTCCCAGCCGAGATCCTCTGCTTATCAAACATTAAATGAGGCCTGCCACCTCTGATCATGGTTTCCCGCTCATTGTAAACGAAGGAAACCTTAATGGGCAAGGCAATTCATTATTTGGGCTTGTTTGTAGTTGGGCCTGCATGAGGGTAGCCCAAAGCGGGTAAAATGGGACTTCCCATTGGCCCGTCGTCATGTATTAAAAAAGATTACATATAAGTTTCAATGAAAATCATCAAAACTATAAGCATATGTATAGAAACAGATTATATAATAGGGTTTCATTGGAACATAAACACCATTGAAGCTAAATACAATCAAGAAAGATTATAGCAAAAACCACTAGACATTCATCAAACAATGTCAGAAGTTTGACACCAGGGCCATTGTACTAACCGACTCAAGTCAACTACTTAAACCACCTGTCTCCAGTATCGACTCTTAAGGCATGTTTGGCAAGGTACCATCATTGGGATGGAATCAATCTTTAGAATGGAAATGAAAAGAATGGTCTTGGAAAGTTTATTAATCAAGATATCCCAAGGTTTATTTAGTATTATTATTATTATTATTATTATTATTATTATTATTATTATTATTATTATTATTATTATTATTATTATTATTATTATTATGTAATTTAGGAAAGTCAAAGTCGTAAAAGTCAACCGGTATGTTTGTGTCGGTTAAGAAAAGTCATGTCAGTTAGTTATTTAACCGTCAAAAACTTGGGTATAAATACCCTCATATGTACCAAATTATGTGTGAATATATAGTGTGTTATTGTGTGTATTTCTGTATTCACCATGTTCTTCATGGGTCTGCATAATCAAGTGCAAAACCCATATCTGTTCTATCCGAACCACATTGATTGATCGATATGATCATGGGCAACGAATGGGAATGGACCGCAACCTTGGTTTTGAAATGCACGAGGCGCACAAAAGCGACGAGGTCTAAAATCGAAGCGCAAAAGCTGCAGGCTTTTCATACGCGAGGCGCAAGACGATTATATAACTTTTTTTATATATTCTATAGGTTTCTAGGGTCATTTACCCAATATTTAGACACAAATAAGCTTTATATATGTTTTCATACTGAATTTACATACATGTACAACCTGAAAAGCATAATGTACCACAATCTGCTGCACAAAAATAGGGCATATACATGAGGCGCGCGCCTCAGGATGGATTTTTCACCAGAAAAGTGCGCCTCAGATGCGCTTTATGTACATCCTGCGCCTCAGGTTGCATTAGGCGCTGAGGTTTCAGTGCGTCCTAGGTGCGCTTTTTAAAACCAAGACCTCGACAAATTTAATTCAATCGTATTGTTTGTTATGGACAAGAAATCAACCTCAGAAATGCTGAAATGGTCCGGGAAACGCTTCTCAGGTTTGGTTGTGCCATACAATGGAATGGAACTGGATGTTAATTACCTAATTAATCCTTCTCAGCCACTAACTATTAAATATAATGTACCTATCTTATTGTTTAAATGTTTATACTTGCGCTCAACACCTAATTTTGTTGTTGAGTATGAGCGAAGGTTTTTAATTAAAAAATCTAACAAGACGGCGGCAAATTACATCCTACAATTGTCTTCTATGAGTTTTATCTTTCGTAAAAGATACAATATGGGTCACGACATCACATACAGCTAGGCTTATATGGAGAGAGGAGAAATGTAGTCATGACTGCGAGTCTTATTACTTGATGCCATAACTACAAGGATTGATAATTTAAAATGGTTCTAACAAAAAATAAGGTAAAGACTTCTTTTAAACAAAAAATAAGTCAAGCAATGCATCATTGGGAACAAGGAGGTTTTGCTTATTAAAACATACAACTTAGTGGAAGGGTAGGGTAAATCAAGATATTAATAAAGCAAACAACATAAAGGCTCAAGGTACATGTCATATTAGTATCTTATAACTATATCTGCTATTTTCCCCCAACAACCCACAAAAACACTAAAAAGAAGGAATATGTCATGAGTCTCCATGCTAACAATTGTGCATCATCGTCTAATGTCATAAAAAACACCAAAAATATTACCAGCCTATGATAGTGGTCTCCTTCAATTTCACTCACATGAATATCCATAAAAGAAAATGTGTTTTGAGCATATTACCTTCTTAACACAATCAAAATTCACCTTTGTTTGATTATTTATATACACAACTTAAAATGTTTCTAATAGTCCGTCCGTCCGTCCGTCCATCCATCCATACATATATGTATATATCATGCTATATAAAGACTAGACATATTTTATTTTTTCTGATTACGCACTATCAGCATCGCTATGATGGGTCAATATTTTCTAAACATCCGAGGAACTTAGGGGCAGTGGCGGACCCAGGAATTTTTTCATGGGGGTGCGGAACATTTTTAAAAATTTTAGGCCCCTAGGTATATAAGTAAAAAAATCGGTTCGTATCGGGTCGGGTCGGGTCATGTAAAACAAACGAACATCAAACTAAATTTATATAATCATCAAAAACATGTCAAACCTTGTTACAAACATAACTAAAACATCGACGCCCTACGGGTTTTCATTTTTTGAAATATATCCAAAACATCATCTAAATCATCTAAATCTAATTTCTTAAGCAATTCTTTCTCTATATGACATAAGTTTATCGCTCCATAACATAATGTTTCAATTTTAATTTTCAACTATTCAAGCCCTAGAAATCATAACGTAAGTTGTAATCACCCTAAAAATATATAAACAACATAATCACCCTAAAAATCATCTAAACAACCATAAACTCCGTCAAAACACACAAAATTTCAAACCTATTTAACAACTTTGTTACCCTTTTTTCTCCTATAATATCAACCAAAATCATCAAAATAACAAAGAAACTTACCCGTGTTCGGATTCCGGTTAGATTTGGTGTCGAACGACGGTGGTATGGTGGCTAATTACGGTGGTCGCCGGCTGCTGGACTATTGTCGCTGGATGATGTTGTTCGTTGGCAGTGCAGGGACGCAAGAGAGAGACATAGTGGGATAGAATTTCTTAAGGTTTTGGGCTTTAATTATTTTATTATAGTTTGAAATATTGTTAGGTTTGGTTAATGGGCTAAGACTTAGTGGGCTAGCTAGTTAGGAATTATAAGTAGGTAAAGGTATGGGTATTTGAGTTTAGTTGGTTAAGTATTAAAAGTTATATAATTTAGGTAGTATATTTAAAAAAAATTAAGAGTTTACTAAAAAAATTTAAAATATAAATTGATAACACTTTTTACCTAAGGGGTGCGGACGAAAAATTTCAAAGGGTGCGGTCGAAAATTCCAAGGGGTGCGGACGAAAAATTCCAAGGGGTGCGGACGAGATTTTCGACGGAATTTAGCCCTAATTTTTTCCCCCGGGGGTGCGCCCGCCCACCTTGGGGTGGGCTTGGGTCTGCCCCTGCTTAGGGGGCGTTTGGTTCGCATGAATTCAATGGAATTTAAGGGAATTGGAATTTGAATTCCATCTCTTAAGATGTTTGGTTCACAGAATTTGATGGAATTGGAATCTCAATTTCAATTTTCATGTGTTTGGTTGACAATGGAATTGGAATTAGGCATGAATTCCTTCAAATTCCTTTAACTAAAGGAATTCAAAATCCTTCCTATATGTGAAGGAATTAAAGTAATTTCATTGGAATCTTCGACCGTTTCTACCCGCACCGTTTCAACCCATACCGTTTTGACCCATACTGGTTTCGATCCGAACTGTTTCGACCCGTACCGTTTCGACGCGAACAGTTTCGACCCGTACTGTTTCGACGCCAATGGTTTCGACCAGTAACGGTTTCGACCCGTACCGTTTCGACGCGAACCGTTTCAACCCGTAACGTTTCAATGGCGAAAATGGAGTTGGTCACATCCTCTGCTCATGTATGGCCAAACATTCATATGGCTGAAAATAAAAATGGTTTACTATCATTAATATATACATGTCGACTCACAGATAAGACCAAAACACACAAAATAATCCTTTATAAATGGTTTCGAACCGTAACATTTTGATGGCGAAAGTGGAGTTGGTCTACTATCAAAATATATACATGTCGACTCACAAATAAGACCAAAACACACAAAATAATCCTCTGCTCATGTATGGCCAAACATTCATATGGCTGAAAATAAAAATGGTCTACTATCATAATATATACATGTCGACTCACAGATTAGAGCAAAACACACAAAATAAACCTTTATAAACGGTTTCGACCTGTACCGTTTCGACCTGTACCGTTTCGACGCGAACCGTTTCGAAACGAACTATTTCGACCCGTACCGTTTCGACCCGTACCGTTTCGAATCGAACCGTTTCGACCCGAACCGCATCATCGCGAACCGTTTCGACCCGTACCGCTTCGACCCGAACCGTTTCGACACGTACTAGTGGTTGTGGGTGCCTGGATGATGGATTTCAATTCATTTGACAATCAAACACAACGAAAATGGAATTGAGATTCCAATTCCAACAATTTCCAATTCCAATTGGAATGTTTAAATTCCAAATCCAATTCCTTTAAATTCTAATTCCTATACAAATTCCAATTCCAAAACATTCCGCGAACTAAACTGTTTTGGTCAAAAATCAGGCTAGGATAATGCAACCAAATCTTTGTTGTGAGGAATGATGCTTGAAACAATGAACAAATGTATGAACAAACTTGCAAATAAAATGAACAAGTGACACAAGGATTTATACGAGGAAAAAGCCCTTGATCAAGAGTTGATCTCCGGCACAAAAAACCTCGGGTGATGGAAACTACCGATCACCAACTATAATTAAACAAATAATCTTTACAACTCGGGATGATAACAAGCTTGTTACTAGGATCACTAGAGTGCAATGTGTATGAAATCGCCAAATGAACTGCTGAGAGCTTGCGAGAGTGTGAGTGTTAGCTAACTTAGCCAATTGTTCTAATTCAAGCTTGTTACCCCCTTTTAAAATTAGAAATAACTAGATACCTAACTATCCGCTAAATGTGCAAGCTTCCCACGATCTCCATAACATTCACAAAGGCTATGCACGTGTGGAATATTTAAGCATATTCCCCTGGAATATCGGCAAGACCAAGTCCAACGCGTATACTCCTGCAAAACAAACTTAAACATAGTGAAGGCAACCGTTAGCATAAGGATAACAATAAGGATCCTGAATCCTGATCCTGCAACGTCTTCTGAGGATCCTTAATTCAAACAGAATTGAGGATCCGTGATCCTGGCAGTACTTGAGGATCCGTGATCCTTAGGTTTAGAAAATCTATCCCTAACAATTGCCCCCAAAATATGAGGAGTAAAAATGTAAATTAATGAGTCGTATTTTTTAATCTTATCTGCAACTAACTAGCCAACGGAATTATAGCCGTTTGAGTCGAACTAGCCGTTACACATCACACGTCATTGAAGTGACAATCCTGCAGAATCATCATTATATATAGGTTAGAGATAAGGATCAATTTGCATTTAAATTCGAGCGATACTCCTTTTAAATCCTCATTCAAAGATCAATCAGGTATCTCTCTCTTTCTTCTCTCTTCATCTTCTTACTTTGTTCTTCTTCAAAATCTTTAGGTTACAATGAAGCTACGATCCTCCCCCGCCAAGGACCACCAGAAAGATAGCCCCTTAAAAAGCCAAGGGATTATCAAAAATCTCTCGAAGGAACTCTGCAGCTTCACCGATCTGGAGATTGACCGGATTCGCCACTATTTTCCAAAAACACCGTCTTCAAACCCTTTGACCCTACTGCCAAAAGCGATTATGTCTCCGACACTTGGGTTGCTTTTCCAGCCACCCCATTCCTGATAGGATACTCCTATCCTTTCCCTGCCTTCACTGAATCCTTCTTTTCTCTCACCGGCATGTGCTACATTCAGGCCATGCCAATGATGTGGAGGGTTTTATATACCCTAGAGAAAATCATTGAGCAGGAAGGCATAGAGTTGGGGATGTTGGAACTGGCTGAGCTGTATAACCTTGTGAGCCATGGTTCACACCGCTACTTGTTCAAACATAAACCCGGTGATGCACACCCAATCCTCAAGACCACAAAAAATGATACCAAGTGGAAAAGACGTTTCTTCTTCGTTAGGAGAGATTCTATCCCGGATGGGAAGGATCTCCCTAGAAAGTGGACCACCCATGGTAGGATAGAGGATCCTTATAGAAGGATCATAGGATAACCCTGTTTATATTGAGGATAACTGATCCTTTCCTGTCTTTTTGTGCAGCTATCTCAGTCTCTCATATCATTCAGTCACCTGAAACCAAAGAAAGGATCGCTGCTTTTTGGAGCCTTGATCCTGCAGTTAGATCATTCCAGGCAAACACAAAGGATTCACAAGAAGTATCCTCCGGTTCAGTCACAATGTGAAGTAAGTGTTTATTTTTATGTATGATTAAATGTATTTAAATCAAGGATACTTATCTATTGTTTGTCGTTTATAGGTGCTGGAAAGTCCTCGAAGTCAGCCACTCGCTTCAGCGTCATTGATCTTGATGTTGTCTCTGCCCGATCCGGGAAGAAGAAATCTGCTGCTAGCCCGAGTGTCATAATCCCCAAGCCTGTCAACACCAAGGGCAAGGGAGGAAAAAAGAGGAAGACCGCTGATGATCTTGATGGCCTGCCCCTCATCCGTCACCAATTTGAAGAATACTTCGCTGAGGTAAGGATCCCTGATCTTTAATTCTTTCCTGCCCACTTGAGGATAACGGATCCTGACTTGTATCTTCCTTTCTTTCCAGAAATTTGCTGAGATCCAGATGCTCTTGGATGCTTATGCTGAGGAAGCTGACCAGAAGCACTTGGAGTTCCAGAAGATCGCCTCGAGAAGGAGCTTACCTTAGCAAAAAAGCAGCTGGTCATGGCCCACATCAATGCTGATCATGAGAAGAACGAGGTGATGGAGGATGCTAAGCTCTCTGCCGCCATTGCTATGTACAAGATCAAGCTGCAGATGGCTAAGGAAGCTGAGGATCCTGACTTTGACAGGACCAGTTGGGACCAGGAGGGCTGGAAGGCTAAGCTGGCTGAGCTTGATGATGAAGAGGAGGCCGGAGAGGTCTTGATGCTTGAGGCAAGTGGCAGCGGGGCTAAGGATCAGGCCGGTGATGTTGGGGCTGGAGATGATACTGATGGTGATGCAGCGAAGGTGTGAGCTGCAGAAATGGGCGATGATGGATTTATCTAGACGTGGCCGGAGCCCATTTTTTATAGTTTGGTAGTTGGTTTTTTGTTTGATGGTGTTTTTCTTGAACAATGCTGGTCGGTACTTAAACAATAGTTTTTAGGGTTGAGGATCATGGATCCTTGGACAATAGGTAGGATAATGGGTGGTGGATGGATCCTCTGTTTGGGGGATGAAACCACTTGTTATCCTGCCGCCTTTATTTCCTGCACTTAGACCTTGTTAATTTGGACACCCTTTGCCAACCCAAGTGGACGGGCCACGTTTTGCTGGTAGAAACTTGGGTTGGCAATTTTGACAACCTTTTAAGGGTTTAACTTTTGGTAAATAAAAGCTTAATACTTTGACTATCTCGTGTGTTGTTACATTTGTGAATACTTTACCTTTCAGTTGCTATTATACACTTTGTTTGAATTAATAAGTTAAGAATAAAAGGTTGGTAAATTATGTTAAAAAATTTAGGATATGATCAAGGATCAAATATCCTATAATCAAAAAATTTAAAAAGTGATCTGACTTAAGGATCATGCAAGCTGTTGTCAAAGAATAAGGGTCACTTAGACAAATAAAGTATAAACCTAAAGTGATTAAGGATCATACCTGAGAATCCAAGTTAGGATCCTAAACCTTTAATATTTACAATCAGGATAACAAAAAGACAAACCTTAGTAAAAGGTTAGGATCAAGGATCCTTAGCTGTTTAGCTTCAAAAACCTGAAATGGAACATTACTTGGGACTAAGCCAATATAAGAGAAGAGTTAGCAACTGGGGACAAGCCCAAACAATTCTGGGGATAACCCCAATATACTGGGGACAAGCCCAAAAAACTGGGGACAAGCCCAAAGGATCTTGTGTAAACTAGAGTATGGCCCTCACTGGCGACTATCCAAACTTAGTGACATGAAAATGCCAAAACCTTAGCTAACGTGAAAACGTTAGAAACCTTATGAACGGATGTATGGTACGTCTACCATTATACGTAGGATCCTGAATACAGCCAATACAATGAAATTGTCAGCCCCTAAAGCGAGTACTGGTCCCATTGCCTTGAACTACATCAGGATCATCGTGCGCTACTGGGGACAGGCCCAAATAACTGGGGTCAAGCCCAAATAACTGGGGACTTCTGTGGCTATTCAATCCTTTGTTAAGGATATATCAACCTTCTGCAAAACTCAAAACTAAGTGAAAGAAGGATAAAGGATCCAGGATCCTCCTCCTTGTATATAAGATAATTAAAGAATTCAATAGACTGAAATTAGATCATTACCAGAATGAGGATCATATATCCTCTAAGGATCCTTCAAGGATATCGGTCATGAAAATAGCTGAGGATCCTGGATCCTTACTACATGAAGTATCTCTTTAGGTGGACAGCATTCCAAGCTCTTGGTAGCAAATCACCTTCCATTGTTAGCAATCGATATGCCCCCTTTCCTGCCTCGGCTTCAATCAGGTAGGGGCCTTCCCACTTTGGTGCCAACTTTCTGTTAGGGGAGGATTTTCTAACAATTAGTGATCCTTATTCGTTATCCTAACTAGTGATCCTTACATCTGTGACAGGTGGTGATCCTCAGAAGAGCTTCAGGATCAGGATCATGGATCACTTTAAGGATCCTCGTACTGACGATTGTTTACTTATGTATTATACTATCTCGCAGGTATGACGAGCTTGACCAGGTCTTGGCGACATTCCTGGAGAATATTCCTAAGCTATTCTGCACGTGCTTGACCAAAAATAGACGTTGTGGAGAACGTGGAGGCTTGGCACGAAAGTCGGATAGTTAGTTTAGGTGGTTATTTCTATTATAAAAGGGAGGAACGAGCTAGTAGAAAACACTTAGTCATTTTTTGCAGTTACACACACTCGTACAAACGCTCATACAAGCTCTCGTTCAAACACTTAGCAATTTCATACACTTTCTACACATTTCACCGTAGTGATCCTTGTACCTAGCTCGTTACTATCCGAAGTTGTAAACATTAATTCATTTATTTGAGCTTGGTGATCGGTAGTTTCCATCACCCGGGGTTTTTTGTGCCGGAGATCAACTCTTGATCAAGGGCTTTTTCCCCGTATAAACCCTTGTGTTGTTTGTGCAATTTTTCACTAAAGTGATCCTTATCATTGTTACACATTTTAAGCATCATACCCCGTAATCTAGAGTTTGGTTGCAATATCCTCATCTGATTTTTTGACCAAAACAGTTTGGCGCCCACCGTGGGGCTGTTGGTGCTTTGTCCTTAGAAGAATACGCATTTCTGTGCTCATTCCGGTTCATTACAACCAAGCAAATGGCTTCTTCAGCGAAGAGTGCTTCAAACTTGATGCCCTCATTCACTTCTTCACAAGGCGTCCCTCCTTTGCCTCCACCACCTTCTGGATCCCAGAAGAATACTGAGAATGCTGCGAAGAAACCAACTCCCATTTTCTCAAAACCTCCAACTTCTTCTGCTTCTTACACTCCTACTACTAGTGCCTTGTTTACTCTGATTTTGCAGATGAAGGACCATATCCAGCAACAGGACAAGACCAATGAAAAAATCCTTAGAGAAATCGGAGACATCAAGAAACAAAAGAGATCGGCAGAGGATCATTCCCCACTGGTGCCGAAATCCTTGAATTTCGATACTCCAGTGATTACTTCTCAGCCATCAGCGGCTCCAGACATTCAATATGTAGGTGGACCAAAAGGAGTGCACTACGGAACAACAACAACAACAACCCAGGCATCAGGTTCATATTTCCAGCCAGCGGGATCCTATCCTCAGCATATGGGATCCCTCACGAATTCAGGAGGATATTCAGGGATGCAGCATTTTCAAGGATCCTCCTTCGTTCCAGGATCATCCCAGGTTCAAGGATCCTCCTTCATTCCAGGATCATCCCAGGTCCAAGGATCCTCCTTCGTTCCAGGATCATCCCAGGTTCAAGGATCCTCCTTCGTTCCAGGATCATCCCAGGTTCAAGGATCCTCCTTCGTTCCAGGATCATCCCAGGTCCAAGGATCCTCCTTCGTTCCAGGATCATCCCAGGTCCAAGGATCCTCCTTCGTTCCAGGATCATCCCAGGTTCAAGGATCCTCCTTCGTTCCAGGATCATCCCAGGTTCAAGGATCCTCCTTCGTTCCTTCGTTCCAGGATCATCCCAGGTTCAGGGATCCTCCTTCATTCCAGGATCATCCCAGTTCCAGGGACCCTTCCAGATGCCAGGATCCTTAAGGAGTGTGCAAACAGGAAGTTCAGATGTCCATCAGGGAGATTTTATTCCAATGCAGACTAATGCTTCTGCTGGTCCCTCGATCATTCCAGAGCCTCAACAATATGGATTAACATCCATTCTTCCTAACTTGAGTCCAATGGGAGGTAACACTTTTAACAATTCTTATACTACTAACCATGGTCTCATGCAGGATCCAGGTATCAATCATTCCATGGCCAGAGAACTGCAAAAGCTAAAGGATATGATATCAAGTGTTCCGGGAGTGGTCAAACCTATCCCAGAGATTGCAGATGGAAGCCACAAGATATCTCGTTTTGCACCACCAATCTGTGATGCTGAGATACCTAAGAGGTTCCATGTGCCTACAATGAAACTGTATGATGGTTCGACAGATCCTGAAGAACACATAGCACAATACAGGGAGAGGATGGAGATCAATCCAATCCCAGAAAGGTTAAAGGAAGCATGCCTGTGCAAAGGATTCGGATCCACTCTTACTGGATCAGCTCTCAAATGGCTGCTAAGTCTTCCTCCCTATTCTATTACCTCATTCGCTAATCTAGTTAATCTATTTAATAATCAGTTTTCTTGTAGTAGGAAATTTGAACGATTAACTAGTGATTTATATAGGATAACCCAGGGTCATAATGAATCATTAAGGGATTACATTACCAAATTCAGTAAAGAATCCTTAGACATTCCCAACTTAGATATAGCCACGGCTGTTGAGGCCTTTAAAATGGGGTTGCTTAGGGATTCGTTATTTTATGATGATCTTGTTATGACACCATGCAGGAACCTAGATGAGGTAAGAACCCGGGCCTTTAGGTACATCCGGCTAGAGGACGACAAGAGGATCCAGGAGAGGTTAGCAGGATCCTCAAAGCAGGATAAGCAAGGATCCTCATTCAGGAACAACAAGTTCAGATCCTACAATAGATCTGATAACCAGAACGTGCATTCTATTGATCAAGAGGAGGATGATGAGGATTATCCTCCCATTTCTGAATATTGTTTTAGTGTTGATAATAATGAACTAATCCTTGCGATGCAGAGTCTAGGTGATAAAGCTAGATGGCCCAGAAAAAATGATAGGCCAGCTGCAACTAAGGATAAATCAAAGTGGTGTGCATACCATGAAGATTTTGGGCACCTCACAGAAGAGTGCATTGCACTAAGAAAGGAAATTGGATACTTGTTGAGCAAGGGGCATCTAAAAGAATTGTTGGGAAGAAAAAAGTCAAGGACTCAGGATCCTGAAAGGATCCCTGAAAAGGCTCCAGCCCCTCCAGCGGATGCACAAGTGATAAACTTCATTTCTGGAGGATCAGACATTTGCGGCACATCCTTCTCAGCAGCTAAAAGGCATGCAAAGGAAACTAAAATGGATAACGGAGAAAGACCTGTTCGAACATCAAGTGTCTCGGAAGGGAAAGTCATAACCTTTGATGAAGAGGATCGTGTTGATATCCAGGATCCTCATCACGATGGTTTAGTTATTACTCTTTTCATATCTAACCATTTTGTCCGCAGGATCCTTATAGACGGAGGAAGTTCAGTGAATATTATCCAGCTTGATGTCCTAAAGAAGATGGGTATTCCTGAATCAGAGATCATACCAAGATCCTCTGTGCTCGTGGGATTTAGTGGAGAAACTAAGAATACCCTGGGGGACATTAAACTCCCAATATACATTGAAGGCCTACATTCTTATAAAAAATTTTGTGTTATTGACTGTTTATCTTGTTGTAATGTTATCCTTGGCAGGCCCTGGATACACGATATGAAAGCAGTCCCATCCACTTACCATCAATGTGTGAAGCTCCCTAGTCCTTGGGGAATAGTGAAGATTGATAGTGATCAGCAGGAGGCTAAGAATTGCTACACTTCATCGATGAAACCAGCCTCGAAGTCAAGGGAGCAATAGCAATCAAAGTATCCTCCAAGGGATGTCTTGGAGGCAAGAGAGCAGGATGTGGTAGAAATCCTCATGGATCCTGATGATCCTGAATCCAAAATCTATATCGGATCAGGGATCCTTAGCGAAATGAAAGAAGACCTCGTATCCTTCCTCAAAAGGAGAAAGACCACCTTTGCATGGAAACACGAAGACATGACTGGTATATCCAAAGATGTAATCACTCACAAACTCGGCATTGACAGATCCTTCAAACCAATCCATCAAAGGAGAAGAAAGTTTGCACCGGAAAGGAATGCCATTATCCAGGAAGAGGTAGAGAAATTGCTCCGGGCAGGTATGATTAGAGAGGTCAAGTATCCAAGATGGCTGGCCAATGTGGTTGTTGTTCAAAAGAAAAACGGAAAGTGGAGGGTATGTGTCGATTTTACCGATCTAAATAAGGCATGTCCCAAGGATCCTTTCCCTTTACCCCACATTGACTCCATGGTGGATGCAACCGCGGGTCATGAACTGTTAACTTTTATGGATGCTTCATCTGGATTTCAACAAATCCAAATGGAACCATCCGACCAAGAGGATACAGCCTTCATGACTCCAACTGGTATATACTGCTATATTGCTATGCCGTTCGGATTAAGAAATGCAGGTGCAACATATCAAAAGCTGGTGAATATGATGTTCAAGGATCAGATCGAACAAACTATGGAGGTTTACATAGATGATATGGTGGTAAAATCCATAAGAGCTGAGGATCACCTAAAGGATTTGGAGGAAGCATTTGATATCCTTGACAAATATAATATGAAGCTTAATCCTTCAAAATGTCATTTTGGTGTTAAAGTAGGTAAATTCTTAGGATACATGGTGACTAAAAGAGGCGTTGAAGCTAGCCCGGAACAGATCAAAGCAATAGTGAACATCAAATCCCCGGCCAATGCTAAGGATGTTCAAAGGCTAACAGGCAGGATAGCAGCTTTGAACAGATTCATATCCAAATCCTCAGAGAAGTGCAAAGAATTCTATGATATCCTAAGGAAGAACAAGAAATTTGAGTGGACTGAAAAGCATGAAAATGCTTTAAGAGCCCTCAAAGATTACCTATCCTCAGCCCCAGCCTTGATGAAGCCAGAAAAAGGCGATGTGCTATCCTTGTATCTTGCAGTATCCTCAAAAGCAGTAAGTGCGGTCCTTGTTAAGGATCATGAAGGTACACAACATCCTGTCTATTATGTAAGTAAAAGTTTACTTGATGCTGAATCCAGGTATTCACACCTTGAAAAGCTTATTCTTGCATTAATTATGGCATCTACTAAGTTAAGACATTATTTTGAAACTCATGTTATCATAGTTAAAACTAATTTTCCAATTAAGAATGTCCTCAGGAAACCAGAAATGTCAGGAAGGATGGCTAAGTGGGCAGTGAAGTTAAGTGCATATGATATAAGATATGAGCCTAGGACAGCCATCAAATCCCAAGCACTAGCTGACTTTGTGGCAGATTTCAGTAGTGATTTACAAGAAGAAGCTGAGTTAGAATTCCAACAGCTAGAAGAGACCAAGGATCCTTGGATACTCTACACTGATGGATCCTCAAATGTCAAAGGCACAGGGCTTGGAATACTACTAAAATCGCCACAGGGGGACATAATACCCCACTCTATAGCTTGTGAGTTCCAAACCACTAACAATGAGGCTGAATATGAAGCCTTAATTGCTGGTTTGCAAATTGCTAAGCATATGGGGATCAGGTATCTTGAGGTACATGTAGATTCTTTGTTAATTACAAACCACTTTAATGGATCCTATGCTGTTAAAGGTGAAAAGCTAACCAAATATTTAGAGATAGTCAAAAGTTTGGCACTCTCTTTTGTTTCCTTTAGTTTGTCACAGGTACCAAGGGAAGAAAATACAGAAGCTGATGCATTGGCTAATTTAGGATCATCCTTGAAGATCCCGGAGGATATCAAGATCCCTATTATCCATATTCTGAACCCGGCTATTGAGGATCATGTGGCTATGGAGATAGGAAGTGATTCTGCAATGATCCCTAGTGAGGATACTCAATCCCATTCAGGATCAGGATCATGGATCTCACCAATTATGAGATATTTACAACATGGAGAGATTCCTACAAGAGAAAACCCTAGGGCTTTTAAATCTAAGGTATCTCAATTCACAATTATAAATAGTATGTTGTATAGACGATCTCTTGCAGGACCATACTTGAGATGCATTGAGGATCCTGAAGTCCAAGAAGTTTTAAAAGACTTCCATGAAGGAGATTGTGGAAACCACACTGGGGGCAGGGCATTATTCTCAAGGATCCTGAGGACAGGGTACTACTGGCCAACCATGAAAAGAGATGCTGTGGAGTATGCTAAAAGATGTGATCCTTGTCAGAGACACAACAATATCCTTCATCAACCAGCTGAATTGTTACATCCTATATCCTCCTCTTGGCCATTTATGAGATGGGGTATGGATATAGTTGGTAAGCTCCCTAAGGCACCTGGTGGAAAAGTATTCATGCTTGCTATGACTGATTACTTCTCCAAGTGGATAGAGGCCGAAGCTTTTGCCCAAGTCAGAGAAAAGGAAGTTATATCCTTCATTAAAAGAAATATTATAACTAGATTTGGAATTCCTTCTAAGATTATATGTGATAATGGTTCCCAATTTATTGGGGGCAGAACCACTAACTTTTGTGACAGCTGGGGGATTAGGATGATAACATCAACACCAGTCCACCCACAAGCTAATGGTCAGGCAGAATCATCCAACAAGATCATCATCAACAATTTAAAGAAAAAGCTTGGATCCAAGAAAGGGAAATGGGCAGAAGAACTACCCTATGTGCTTTGGGCTGATAGGACAACCCCCAAGAATGCTACTGGTCAAACACCATTCTCTTTGGTATTTGGGGCAGAGTCAGTGATCCCAACAGAAATGGTGGTTCCAACTGCAAGAACAAGTACCCGTGATCCTGAGGAAAATGATGAAAACTTGGCTCAAGACCTGGATACTATTGAAGAAATCAGGGATATGGCCAGGATAAGGATGGCCAGTTATCAACAAAGAATGGCTGGTGCTTACAACAAAAATGTCAGGATCAGAAGGTTTCAAGTTGGAGATATGGTATTAAGGAAAGCATTTCAGAATACCACCAATCCTGCGGATGGAAAGTTGGCTCCAAAATGGGAAGGCCCTTATTTGATTGAAGCTGAAGCAGGAAAGGGGGCATATAGATTGCTAACCATGGAAGGTGATTTGCTACCAAGAGCTTGGAATGCTTTCCATTTGAAGAAATATTTCATGTGAGTAGGATCCTCATGGCATAGATGATCCTCATAATAGGGATATCCTTAAAGGATCCTCAAAGTATCGGTGATCCTTACTTAGGTAATATCCTAAACTTGAGCTATTTCATTTCATTATTTTCTCTTATAAGGATAAGGATCATGTATCCTTTATCCATCTCTCACGTGAGTTTAAGTTTTGAAAGTTCAGGTATCCTTAGCATAACGTTGGTTATCCACAGAAGCGATCCGTCCTTTGGGTTTAACCCCAGTTATTCGGGCTTGTCCCCAGATTCCGCCTGTAGCGCACGATGATCCTGGTGTAGTTCAAGGCTTTGGGACCAGTACTCGTTCTAGGGGCTGATAATCCCATTGTTCTGGCTATGCTTAGGATCCTACGTATAATGGTAGACGTACCATACATCCGTTCATAAGGTTTCTAACGTTTTCACGTTAGCTAAGGTTTCTAACGTTTTCACGTTAGCAAAGGTTTTGGCATCTTCATGTCACTAAGTTTGGATAGTCGCCAGTTAGGGCCATACTCCAGTTTGCATACGATCCTTGGGCTTGTCCCCAGTTATCCTTGGGCTTGTCCCCAGTTGCTAACTCTTTTCTTATATTGGCTTAGTCCCAAGTTATGCTCTATTTCAGGTCCTTGAAGATAGGCAGCTAAGGATCCTTGATCCTTACTTCACTCTAAGGTTTATTTTATAGTTATCCTTATAATGGTTAGGATTCTAACTTGGATTCTCAGGTATGATCCTTAACTCTTTTGATCTTATTTATTATTCTTTTAAATAACCCCTATACTTGACAACTGAACTTATGATTTTTAAATTGTATCACTTTTTAGAACTTATCGGTTATGGGATATGTGATCCTGATCATATCCTAAGCTTTTTGAATAATTTTCAAGGCTTGATAATTATAAACAGAATGAACATTACAACAGTTGGAAAGGAAGATATTAAAAAGTATAACAACACAAGATAAGCGACAAAAAGTTAAGTTTTTATTTATTAACATAAGGCTAACCCTTTAAAGGTTGTCAAAATTACCTACCCGAGCATCTACCAGCAAAACGTGGCCCGTCCGCTGGGGTAGGTAAAGGGTGTCCATGATAATGAGTTCAAAGATAGTGCAGGAATATAAAGGCGGCAGGATCACAATGGCTTCATCCCCCAAACAGAGGATCCCTCCACCAATTGCAATCCTACCTATTGTTCAAAGGATCATACATGATCCTTAATCCTAACACCTATTGTTCAGTACAGACCATCATTGTTTTAAACATCACAACCACAAAAAACTACCACCAAACTAAAAAAAAATTGGGCTCCGGCTATGTCTAGAAGTTTCCATCATCGCCCAATCATGCAGCCTAAGCCTTCGCTGCATCATCATCCCCTCCAGCTGCGGTATCCTTTGTCAGATCCTTCCCACTGCCACTTGCTTCAATCACCAAGACCTCAGTAGCCTCCTCCTCATCATCCTCAAGATCAGCCAATCTTGCCTTCCAACCTTCAACATCCCAGCTGTTTTTATCAAAGCTAGGATCTTGAGCTTCCTGGGCCATCTTCAATTTTGTCTGGTACATGGTAATGGCGGCAGAGACCTTAGCATTTTCAACGAGGTCATGCTTCTCATAGTCAAGGTCGATCAGAAGTTTGGCTGTCTTAGTCTTCTCATCTAGGAGTTCCTTCCGAAGATCAGCAAGTGCAAGGTCCTTGAGCACGGCAACCTGTTGGAGGTCAGCAATTTTCTTGTCCAGCTCCTCAACATTCCCCACGTAATCCTCAATCTCAGCGAATTTCTGCGAAGAAAAGGATAAAGCAGTTCAAGATCAGGTGATCCTTATACGAGTAGGATACCTAGGCAGAATTGGTGATCCTTACCTCATTGAAGTATTCGAGGAACTGGTGGCGGATCAGTGGTAGACCTTGAAGATCCTCAGCATCAGAAGTTTTCCTCTTCTTGACACTCTTTCCTTTAGTGGGTGCCTTTGGAATGGAAATGCTAGGACTGGTGGTGGACCTCTTCTTCCTGGATCGTACGACATCAAGGTCAGCCATGTTGAACTGGGATACAGGCTTGGCAGATTTTCCAGCGCCTACACATTCAAAGCAAGATGAGTATCCTTATCCTATTTCAATTTATTTATTTATTTTAACATTCAAACTATATAACAGGCAGGATACTTACTTGACATGGTAATGGAACCTGAGGATACTTCTTGTGAGTCTTGGGTGTCTATCTTGAATGTCCTTGTTTCAGGATCAAGCTTCCAGAAAGCAGCGAGCCTATCCTTGGTTTCAGGTGATGTGATGATGTGTGAGACGGAAATAGCTCCATGATACAAGACAAAAAGGGTTAGTATAGCTCCTATTACAAAAACAAGACTACTTGGTGATCCTTCTCAGGATCCTCTGTCCTACCATTGGTGGACCACTCCCTTGGTAAATGCTTTCCATCTGGAATGGTATCCCTTCTTACAAAGAAGAAGCGACGTTTCCAATCTTTGTCATTCTTGGTGACTTTAAGAAGGGGATGTTCTGCACTGGGTTTTCGTTTGAATAAATAACGGTGGGATCCAAAGGTGGTAACATCATACAATTGTGTCAGCTCTGACATGCCTAAATCAATACCCTCCTGTTCGATGATTCTCTCCAGGGTATACAAAACCCTCCAAATCATCGGCATGGCTTGGATGTAAGAGATGCCGGTAAGAGAATAGAAGGATTGTGTAAATTCTGGGAAAGGATAGGTGTATCCTATAGAAAATGGAGTAACTGGAAAAGCAACCCATGTTTCTGAAACATAGTCACTCAGGACAGTAGGATCGAAGGGTTTGAAAAAGGCATTCGCCGGAAAACGGTGACGGATGTTATCTATTTGTGCATCGTTAAAGCAACATCTCTCATTCGCCGAGTCTTTGATGATCTTTAGACTTTTCAAAGGGCTATCCTTCTTGTGATCCTTGCCCGGTGAACTTCGGAGCAACATTTTCGAAGTGACGGAGATAAAGATAGAGAAACAGAGTAAGAAGGGAGAAAGAAGAGAAAGAATTACCTGGTTGTTCGTCGACTGAGAATTTAAAGGGAGTCTCTTTCGAATTTGAATGCATAATGATCCTATCTATATCTCTATTTATAATTATGATTCTGTAGGATTGTCACTTCTGTGACGTCATGATCGCAACGGCTAGTTCTATATTAACGACTATATATCCGTTAGTTTGTTGCGGATAAGATCAGAAAATATAACTCGCATATTTACAATTTCACTCCTTATATTTTGGGGGCAATTGTTAGGGGAGGATTTTCTAACAATTAGTGATCCTTATTCGTTATCCTAACTAGTGATCCTTACATCTGTGACAGGTGGTGATCCTCAGAAGAGCTTCAGGATCAGGATCATGGATCACTTTAAGGATCCTCGTACTGACGATTGTTTACTTATGTATTATACTATCTCGCAGATATGACGAGCTTGACCAGGTCTTGGCGACATTCTTAGAGAATATTCCTAAGCTATTCTGCACGTGCTTGACCAAAAATAGACGTTGTGGAGAACGTGGAGGCTTGGCACGAAAGTCGGATAGTTAGTTTAGGTGGTTATTTCTATTATAAAAGGGAGGAACGAGCTAGTAGAAAACACTTAGTCATTTTTTGCAGTTACACACACTCGTACAAACGCTCATACAAGCTCTCGTTCAAACACTTAGCAATTTCATACACTTTCTACACATTTCACCGTAGTGATCCTTGTACCTAGCTCGTTACTATCCGAAGTTGTAAACATTAATTCATTTATTTGAGCTTGGTGATCGGTAGTTTCCATCACCCGGGGTTTTTTGTGCCGGAGATCAACTCTTGATCAAGGGCTTTTTCCCCGTATAAACCCTTGTGTTGTTTGTGCAATTTTTCACTAAAGTGATCCTCATCATTGTTACACATTTTAAGCATCATACCCCGTAATCTAGAGTTTGGTTGCAATATCCTCATCTGATTTTTTGACCAAAACACTTTCCATCAGCAGGGTTTGTGGTATTCTGAAATGCTTTCCTCAATACCATATCACCAACTTGGAACTTCCTGATCCTGACATTCTTATTGTAGGCTCCAGCCATCCTTTGTTGATAACTAGCCATTCTTATCCTTGCTAAATCCCTGAGTTCTTCTATGGTATCCAAGTCTTGAACCAAGTTTTTAGCATTTCCTTCAGGATCACGGATGCTTGTTCTTGCAGTAGGAACCACCATCTCTGTAGGGATCACTGATTCTGCCCCAAATACCAAACAAAATGGAGTTTGGCCAGTGGCATTCTTGGGGGTTGTCCTATCAGCCCATAACAAATAAGGTAGTTCTTGTTTTGGTCAAAAATCAAGCAATGACAATGTAACCAAACTTTCTGTTGTGGGGTATGATGCTTGAGTTGATGAACAATAATAAGGATCACTATGAAGTGTAATGAACAAATGACACGAAGATTTATACGGGGAAAAAGCCCTTGATCAAGAGTTGATCTCCGGCACAAAAAACCCCGGGTGATGGAAACTACCGATCACCAACTCAAATTAAACAAACAATCTGTTACAACTTCGGATGATAGCGAGCTAAGTACAAGGATCACTATAGTGTAACGTGTAGAAATGTATGAAAAATGCTAAGTGTTTTGTCGAGAGCCGGTGAGAGCGGTTGTATGAGTGTGTGTGTGTGTAGCCAAAAATAGCTAAGTGTCTCTAATATAGCTCGCTACCCCTTTTAAAATAGAAAATATCTAAGTAACTAATTGTCCGCAAATGGTGCAAGTCCTCCACGACTCCACAACGTCCATTTTCAGCCAAGCACGTGCGGAATACTTCAAGGAATATACTCCAGGAATATCGCCAAGACCAAGTCCAATTGATACTCCTACAAAACAATTACGAATTCAAAGCAGACAATCATTAGTACTGGGATCCTTATAGTGATCCATGATCCTGATCCTGAAGCACTTCTGAGGATCACTAACTGACACAGAAGTAAGGATCACCAAGCAGGATAATAATTGAGGATCACGGGTCATTTAGAAATCCACCCCTAACAATTGCCCCCAAAATATAAGGAGTAAATATGTAAATAAATGAGTTATATTTTGTCGATCTTATCCATAGCAAACTAACGGATAACTAGTCGTTATAAGCGGACTAGCCGTTACGATCATGACGTCAGTGAGATAACCATCCTGCAGAATCATCATTATAAATATGAGTTAGAGATAGGGATCGATTAGCATTCAAATTCAAGAGAACTCCCTTTAAATTCTCATCTGACGATCAAGCAGGTAACTCTTTTCCTCTTCTTTCTTTACGTTTTCTTTCTCCGTTCCTCCTTCTTCAAATCAAGATAATGCTGAAATTCTCACCAGCCAAGGATCATAAGAAGGAAAGTCCTCTCAAGAGCCAGGGGATCCTCGAAAATTCGGTGAAAGAAATATGTTGTTTCTCTGATCCACAAATAGATAGAATCCGCCACTGTTTTCCGGCAAATACTGCTTTCAAACCATTTGATCCCACTATTCTGAGCGACTACATTTCTGAGACATGGATTGCCTTTCCTGCTACCCCATTCGTTATAGGGTACACCTATCCTTTTCCAGCCTTTACCCAATCCTTTTTCTCCCTTACCGGCATCTCCTACATCCAGGCTATGCCAATGATCTGGAGGGTCTTATATACCCTTGAAAGGATCATCGAGCAGGAAGGGGTTGACCTAGGAATGTCAGAGTTGGCTGAAATGTATGATCTCACAACGTTTGGATCCCACCGATATTTGTTCAAACGTAAACCCGGAGAAGAACATCCCATCTTTAAGGCTACTAAAAACGATACCAACTGGAAACGGCGGTTCTTCTTCGTCAGGAGGGATTCTATTCCGGATGGAAAGGATTTACCGAAGAAGTGGAGCACTCATGGTAGGATAGGAGGATCCTTAGAAGGATCACTAAGTAAGCTCATTCTGATAATGCTTACTAATATGCTTTTGTTTCTTTTTGTACAGCTATCACATTCTCGCACATTATTCCTTCAGCTGCCACCAAGGGGAGACTTGCTGCCTTTAGAAAGCTTGATCCTGAAACCAGATCATTCAAGACAATTACCCAGGATTCACAAGAGGTATCCTCAGGCTCTGTCACCATGTCAAGTAAGTATCCTGTTCTTTTTATATTCAAATGTTTAAATAAATAGTTATATATGAATAGAATAAGGACACTTATCTGTTTTGGGTGTATAGGCGCTGGAAAATCATCAAGATCCGCTTCCAAATTCAGTGTCACTGAGCTAGACACCGTACGATCCTCCAAGAAGAAACTCCTTGCTAGCCCAACTGCTTCGATCCCCAAGGCACCCGCTAAAGGAAGGGGTGGCAAGAAAAGAAAAGCCTCCGAAGCTAAGGATCTGCAAGGTCTGCCCCTGATCCGCCACCAGTTCCTTGAATACTTCAACGAGGTAAGGATCACCAATTCTGCCTAGGTATCCTACTCATTTGAGGATCATCTGATCTTGAATTTCTTTGTCTCTTTCTTTGCAGAAATTTGCTGAGATTGAAGATTATGTTGGGCATGTCGAGGAGCAGGACAAGAAGATTGCTGACCTCCAACAAGTCGCATTGCTTAAGGATCTCAAAATTGCTGACCTCCAGAAGGATCTCAAAGATGCCAAAACTGAAACGGCTAAGATTCTGATCAATTTTGATTATGAAAAGCAGGAGATCACAGATGACGCCAAAGTCTCCGCAGCCATAGCCATGTACAAGACTAAACTCCAGATGGCCTTGGAAGCTCAGGATCCTACCTTTGACAGGAGCAACTGGGATGTGGACGGCTGGAAGGCAAGGCTGGCTGAACTGGATGATGAAGATGAGGCTGAGGAGATCCTGACGATCGAGGCTGGAGGCAGTGGCAAGGATCATGGTGGTGAAGCTAGTGGAGCTGGAGGTGGTGATGCAGCGAAGGTGTAGGCTGCAACAATGGGCGATGATGGACATTTCTAGACGTAGCCGGAGCCCATTTTTTAGTATGGTTATGGTTTTTTTGTTTTGATGATGTTTTGGTAAACAATGGTTGGTCTGTATTTGAACAATAGTAATTAGGGTTGAGGATCATGGATGATCCTTTGAACAATAGGTAGGATTACAAATGGTGGAGGGATCCTCTGTTTGGGGGATGAAGCCATTGTGATCCTGCCGTCTTTATTTTCCTGCACTTGTTAGACCTACAAACAATGGACACCCTTTGCCAACCCATGTGGACGGGCCACGTTTGCTGGTAGAAACGTGGGTTGGCAATTTTGACAACCTTAAAAGGGTTTAAGCTTTTGTGAATAAAATGACTTTAACTTTTCGGCTATATCCTATGTTGATATCCTTATTGTTATTTTATTTTTCAATCTATTGTGATGTTTATGTCGTTTAAACTTATCAAGTAAGGAAAAAATTTAAAAAATATCCCTTAAGAGTTAAGGATATGATCAAGGATCACATAAAAAATAATTTAAGGATCATAATTTCAGTTGTCAAAGGATAAGTGTCACTCAAATACATAATGAATCAAAACTGTTTAGGATCATACCTGAGAATCCAAGTTAGGATCCTATCCTTTAACACTTAAAATCAGGATAACCCAAGATACAAACCTTAGTTGAAAGTAAGGGTCAAGGGTCTTTGGCCATTTATCTTCACAAACCTGAAATAAGATATTGCTTGGAACTGAGCCATCATAAGATAAATGTTAGTGACTGGGGACAAGCCCAAAGGATAACTGGGGACAAGCCCAAAGGATAACTGGGGAAAAGCCCAAAGGATAACTGGGGACAAACCCAAAGAATAACTGGGGACAAGCTCAAAGGATAACTGGGGACAAGCCCAAAGAATAACTGGGGACAAGCCCAAAGGATCGTATGTAAACTGGAGTATGGCCCTTACTGGCGACTATCCAAACTTAGTGACATGAAAATGCCAAAACCTTAGCTAACGTGAAAACGTTAGAAACCTTAGGAACGGATGTATGGTACGTCTACCATTATACGTAGGATCCTGAATATAGCCAGTACAACGAAATTGTCAGCCCCTAGAGCAGGTACTAGTCCCATTGCCATGAACTATACCAGGATCATCGTGCGCTACTCGCAAAACTGGGGACAGGCCCAGACTGGGGACTAGCCCAAACAACTGGATACTTCTGTGGATACTCAATGCTTAGTTAAAGATACCTGAACCTTCAAAACTCAGAAATCAAGTAAAAGGAGGATAAAGGACGCAGGATCCTTATCCTTGTAAGAATAAAAAGAAAGAAATAGTTTAAGATTGGAACGTTACCAGAAAGAGGATCATCTATCACCGGGGATCCTTTAAGGATACTTGTCTGGTAAGGATCATGGATCATGATCACATGAAATATTTCTTCAAATGGACAGCATTCCAAGCTCTTGGTAGCAAATCACCCTCCATTGTTAGCAATCGATATGCCCCCTTTCCTGCTTCAGCTTCAATCAAATAGGGTCCTTCCCACTTTGGTGCTAGCTTTCCATCAGTAGGATTGGTGGTGTTTTGAAATGCTTTCCTTAATACCATATTCCCAACTTGGAATTTCCTGAGCCTGACATTTTTGTTGTAAGCTCCAGCCATCCTTTGTTGATAACTGGCCATCCTTATCCTTGCTAAATCCCTGATTTCTTCTATAGTATCCAAGTCTTGAATCAAGTTTTCAGCATTTTCTTCAGGATCACGAACGCTTGTTCTTGCAGTTAGAACCACCATCTCTGTAGGGATCACTGACTCTGCCCCAAATACCAAAGAAAATGGAGTTTGGCCTGTAGCATTCTTGGGAGTTGTTCTATCAGCCCACAGCACATAAGGTAGTTCTTCTACACATTTTCCTTTCTTGGATCCAAGCTTCTTCTTCAAATTGTTGATGATGATCTTTGTTAGGGGTGGATTTCTAAATGACCCGTGATCCTTAATTATTATCCTCTTTAGTGATCCTTACTTATGTGACAGATAGTGATCCTCAGAAGAGCTTCAGGATCAGGATTATGGATCACCTTAAGGATCCTCATACTAACAATTGTTCACTTGTGTTTCGTATTGTTTTGTAGGAGTAACAAGTCGGACCAAGTCTTGGCGACATTCCTGGAGAATATTCCCAAACTATCCCGCACGTGTTTGGCCAAATATGAACGTTGTGGAGAACGTGGGAGCTTGGCACGAAAGTCGGATAGTTAGTTTAGGTAGTTATTTCTATTTAAAAAAGGGGTAACAAGCTAGTAGAAAAACACTTAGTCATTTCTGAGTTACACACACTTACATACTCGCACACTCGAAGCTCTCGACGAACATACATTCGTTTTCACTCACATTTACACATTTCACGATATTGATCCTTGTACCTAGCTCGTTACTATCCGAAGTTGTAAACATTTATTCATTTATTTGAGCTTGGTGATCGGTAGTTTCCATCACCCGGGGTTTTTTGTGCCGGAGATCAACTCTTGATCAAGGGCTTTTTCCCCGTATAAACCCTTGTGTTGTTTGTGCAATTTTACATTAAAGTGATCCTCATCGCTGTTACATATTTTAAGCATCATTCCCCGAAACAAAGAGTTTGGTTGCAATATCCTCATCAGATTTTTTGACCAAAACAGTTTGGCGCCCACCGTGGGGCAATTGGTGCTTCGTCCTTAGAAAAATACGCATTTCTACGCTCATTTCGGTTCACTACAACCAAGCAAATGGCTTCCTCAGCGAAGAATGCTTCAAACTTGATGCCCTCATTCACTTCTTCATAAGGCGTCCCTCCTTTGCCTCCACCACCTTCTGGATCCCAGAAGAATACTGAGAATGCCGCGAAGAAACCAACTCCCATTTTCTCAAAACCACCTACTTCTTCTGTTTCAACTAATCCAACTACTAATGATCTCTATGCCTTGATTTTGCAGATGAGGAATCATGCACAAGAGCAGGATAAGACCAACGAAAGGATCCTCCGGGAGATTGACGGAATTAAGAAACAGAAGAAAACGGCAGAGGATCGTTCCCCACTGATGCCCAGATCTTTGAATTTTGATACTCCGGTGATTACTTCTCAGCCATCAGTGGTTCCAGACATTCAATATATGGGTGGACCAAAAGGAGCGCACTACGGAACAACAACAATGACCCAGGCATCAGGTTCATATTTCCAACCAGCGGGATCCTATCCTCAGCATATGGGATCCCTCACGAGTTCAGGAGGATATTCAGGAATGCAGCAGTTTCAAGGATCCTCCTTCGTTCCAGGATCATCCCAGTTTCAAGGATCCTCCTTCGTTCCAGGATCATCCCAGTTTCAAGGATCCTCCTTCGTTCCAGGATCATCCCAGGTTCAAGGATCCTCCTTCGTTCCAGGATCATCCCAGGTTCAAGGATCCTCCTTCGTTCCAGGATCATCCCAGTTTCAAGGATCCTCCTTCGTTCTAGGATCATCCCAGGTTCAAGGATCCTCCTTCGTTCCAGGATCATACCAGGTTCAAGGATCCTCCTTTGTTCCAGGATCATCCCAGTTTCAGGGATCCTTCCAGATGCCAGGATCCTTGAGGAGTTTGCAAACAGGAAGTTCAGATGTCCATCAGGGAGATTTTATTCCAATGCAGACCAATGCCTCTACTGGTCCCTCGATCATTCCAGAGCCTCAACAATATGGATTAACATCCATTCTTCCTAACTTGAATCCAATGGGAGGTAACACTTTTAATAATTCTCATACTACTAACCATGGTCTTATGCAGGATCCAGGTATCAATCATGCCATGGCCAGAGAATTGCAAAAGCTAAAGGATATGATATCAAGTGTTCCGGGAGTAGTCAAACCTATCCCAGAGATTGCAGATGGGAGCCATAAGATATCTCGTTTTGCACCACCAATCTGTGATGCTGAGATACCCAAGAGGTTCCATGTGCCAACAATGAAGTTGTACGATGGTTCGACGGATCCTGAAGAACACATAGCACAATATAGGGAGAGGATGGAGATCAATCCAATTCCATATAGATTAAAGGAAGCATGCCTGTTCAAGGGATTCGGATCCACTCTCACTGGATCAGCTCTCAAATGGCTGCTAAGTCTTCCTCCCTATTCTATTACCTCATTTGCTAACCTAGTTAACTTGTTTAATAATCAGTTTTCTTGTAGTAGAAAATTTGAACGATTAACTAGTGATTTATATAGGATAACCCAGGGTCATAATGAATCATTAAGGGATTACATTACCAAATTTAGTAAAGAATCCTTAGACATTCCCAACTTAGATATAGCCACGGCTGTTGAGGCCGTTAAAATGGGATTGCTTAGGGATTCGTCTTTCTATGATGATCTTGTTATGACACCATGCAGGAACCTAGATGAGGTAAGAACCCGGGCCCTTAGGTACATCCGGCTAGAGGATGACAAGAGGATCCAGGAGAGGTTAGCAGGATCCTCAAAGCAGGATAAGCAAGGATCCTCATTCAGGAACAACAAGTTCAGATCCTACAACAGATCTGATAACCAGAACGTGCATTCTATTGATCAAGAAGAGGATGATGAGGATTATCCTCCAATTTCTGAATATTGTTTTAGTGTTGATAACAATGAACTAATCCTTGCAATGCAGAGTCTAGGTGATAAAGCTAGATGGCCCAGAAAAAATGATAGGCCAGCTGCAACTAAGGATAAATCAAAGTGGTGTGCATACCATGAAGATTTTGGGCACCTCACAGAAGAATGCATTGCACTAAGAAAGGAAATTGGATACTTGTTGAGCAAGGGGCACCTAAAAGAATTGTTGGGAAGAAAAAAGTCAAGGACGCAGGATCCTGAAAGGATCCCTGAGAAGGCTTCAGCCCCTCCAGCAGATGCACAAGTGATAAACTTTATTTCTGGAGGATCAGACATTTGCGGCACATCCATCTCAGCGGCTAAAAGGCATGCAAAGGAAACTAAAATGGATAACGGAGAAAGACCTGTTCGAACATCAAGTGTCTCGGAAGGGAAAGTCATAACCTTTGATGAAGAGGATCGTGTTGATATCCAGGATCCTCATCACGATGGTTTAGTTATTACTCTTTTCATATCTAACCATTTTGTCCGCAGGATCCTTATAGACGGAGGAAGTTCAGTGAACATTATCCAGCTTGATGTCCTAAAGAAGATGGGTATTCCTGAATCAGAGATCATACCAAGATCCTCTGTGCTCGTGGGATTTAGTGGTGAAACTAAGAATACCCTGGGGGACATTAAACTCCCAATATACATTGAAGGCCTACACTCTTATCAAAAATTTTGTGTTATTGACTGTTTATCTTGTTGTAATGTTATCCTTGGCAGGCCCTGGATACACGATATGAAAGCAGTCCCATCCACTTACCATCAATGTGTGAAGCTCCCTAGTCCTTGGGGAATAGTGAAGATTGATAGTGATCAGCAGGAGGCTAAGAATTGCTATACTTCATCGATGAAACCAGCTTCGAAATCCAGGGAGCAATAGCAATCAAAGTATCCTCCAAGGGATGTCTTGGAGGCGAGTGAACAGGATGTGGTAGAAATCCTTATGGATCCGGATGATCCTGAATCTATAGTTTATATCGGATCAGGGATCCTTGGCGAAATGAAAGAAGACCTCGTATCCTTCCTAAAAAGGAGAAAGACTACCTTTGCATGGAAACACGAAGACATGACTGGTATATCCAAAGATGTAATCACTCACAAACACGGCATTGACAGATCCTTCAAACCAATTCATCAAAGGAGAAGAAAGTTTGCACCGGAAAGGAATGCCATTATCCAGGAAGAGGTAGAGAAATTGCTCCGGGCAGGTATGATTAGAGAGGTCAAGTATCCAAGATGGTTGGCCAATGTGGTTGTTGTTCAAAAGAAAAACGGAAAGTGGAGGGTATGTGTCGATTTTACCGATTTAAATAAGGCATGTCCCAAGGATCCTTTCCCTTTACCCCACATTGACTCCATGGTGGATGCAACCGCGGGTCATGAACTGTTAACTTTTATGGATGCTTCATCTGGATTTCAACAAATCCAAATGGAACCATCCAACCAAGAGGATATAGCCTTCATGACTCCAACTGGTATATACTGCTATATTGCTATGCCGTTCGGATTAAGAAATGCAGGTGCAACATATCAAAGGCTGGTGAATATGATGTTCAAGGATCAGATTGGACAAACTATGGAGGTTTATATAGATGATATGGTGGTAAAATCCTTAAAAGCTGAGGATCACCTAAGAGACTTGGAGGAAGCATTCGATATCCTTGACAAATATAACATGAAACTTAATCCTTCAAAATGTCACTTTGGTGTTAAAGCAGGTAAATTCTTAGGATATATGGTGACAGAGAGAGGCATTGAAGCTAGCCCGGAACAAATCAAAGCAATAGTGAACATCAAATCTCCGGTCAATGCTAAGGATGTTCAAAGGCTAACAGGCAGGATAGCAGCCTTGAACAGATTTATATCCAAATCCTCCGAGAAGTGTAAAGAATTCTATGATATCCTAAGGAAGAACAAGAAATTTGAATGGACGGAGAAGCATGAAAATGCTTTGAGAGCCCTCAAAGATTACCTATCCTCGGCCCCGGCTTTGATGAAACCAGAAAAAGGCGATGTGCTATCCTTGTATCTTGCAGTATCCTCAAAAGCAGTAAGTGCGGTCCTTGTTAAGGATCATCAAGGTACACAACATCCTGTCTATTATGTAAGTAAAAGTTTACTTGATGCCGAATCCAGGTATTCACACCTTGAAAAGCTTATTCTTGCATTAATTATGGCATCCACTAAGTTAAGACATTATTTTGAAACTCATGTTATCATTGTTAAAACTAATTTTCCAATTAAGAATGTCCTCAGGAAACCAGAGATGTCAGGAAGGATGGCTAAGTGGGCAGTAAAACTAAGTGCATATGATATAAGATATGAGCCTAGGACAGCCATCAAATCCCAAGCATTAGCTGACTTTGTGGCTGATTTCAGTAGTGATTTACAAGAAGAAGCTGAGTTGGAAGTCCAACAACTAGAAGAGACCAAGGATCCTTGGATACTCTATACTGATGGATCCTCAAATGTCAAAGGCACAGGGCTGGGAATACTACTAAAATCGCCACAGGGGGACATAATACCCCACTCTATAGCTTGTGAGTTCCAAACCACTAACAATGAGGCTGAATATGAAGCCTTAATTGTTGGTTTGCAAATTGCTAAGCATATGGGGATCAGGTATCTTGAGGTACACGTAGATTCTTTATTAATTACAAACCACTTTAATGGATCCTATGCTGTTAAAGGTGAAAAACTAACCAAATATTTGGAGATAGTCAAAATTTTGGCACTCTCTTTTGTTTCCTTTAGTTTGTCACAGGTACCAAGGGAAGAAAATACAGAAGCTGATGCATTGGCTAATTTAGGATCATCCTTGAAGATCTCGGAGGATATCAAGATTCCTATTATCCATATCCTGACCCCGGCTATCGAGGATCATGTGGCTATGGAGATAGGGAATGATTCTGCAATTATCCCTAGTGAGGATACTCAATCCCATTCAGGATCAGGATCATGGATCTCACCAATTATGAGATACTGACAACATGGAGATATTCCTACAGGAGAAAACCCTAGGGCTTTCAAAATTAAGGTATCTCAATTCACAATTTTAAATAATATGTTGTATAGACGATCTCTTGCAGGACCATACTTGAGATGCATTGAGGATCCTGAAATCCAAGAAGTTTTAAAAGACTTCCATGAAGGAGATTGTGGAAACCACACTGGGGGCAGGGCATTATTCTCAAGGATCCTGAGGACAGGATACTACTGGCCAACCATGAAGAGAGATGCTGTGGAGTATGCTAAGAGATGTGATCCTTGTCAGAGACACAGCAATATCCTTCATCAACTAGCTGAATTATTGCATCCTATATCCTCCTCTTGGCCATTTATGAGATGGGGTATGGATATAGTTGGTAAGCTCCCTAAGGCACCTGGTGGAAAAGTATTCATGCTTGTTATGACTGATTACTTCTCCAAGTGGATAGAGGCTGAAGCTTTTGCCCAAGTCAGAGAAAAGGAAGTTATATCCTTCATTAAAAGAAATATTATAACTAGATTTGGAATTCCTTCTGAGATTATATGTGATAATGGTTCCCAATTTATTGGGGGCAGAACCACTAACTTTTGTGACAGCTGGGGGATTAAGATGATAACATCAACACCAGTCCACCCACAAGCTAATGGTCAAGCAGAATCATCCAACAAGATCATCATCAACAATTTGAAGAAGAAGCTTGGATCCAAGAAAGGGAAATGGGCAGAAGAACTACCCTATGTGCTTTGGGCTGATAGGACAACCCCTAAGAATGCTACTGGTCAAACACCATTCTCTTTGGTGTTTGGGGCAGAATCAGTGATCCCAACAGAAATGGTGGTTCCAACTGCAAGAACAAGTACCCGTGATCCTGAGAAGAATGATGAGAACTTGGCTCAAGACCTGGATATTATTGAAGAAATCAGGGATATGGCTAGGATAAGGATGGCCAGTTATCAACAAAGAATGGCTGGTGCTTACAACAAAAATGTCAGGATCAGGAGGTTTCAAGTTGGAGATATGGTATTAAGAAAAGCATTCCAAAATACCACCAATCCTGCTGATGGAAAATTGGCTCCAAAATGGGAAGGCCCTTATTTGATTGAAGCTGAAGCAGGAAAGGGGGCATATAGATTGCTAACCATGGAAGGTGATTTGCTACCAAGAGCTTGGAATGTTGTCCACTTGAAGAAATATTTTATGTGAGCAGGATCCTCATGGCACAGATGATCCTCAGGATAGGGGTATCCTTAAAGGATCCTCAAAGTATCGATGATCCTTACTTAGGTAATATCCTAAACTTGAATTATTTCATTTCTTTATTTTCTCATATAAGGATAAGGATCATGTATCCTTTATCCATCTCTCACGTGAGTTCAAGTTTTGTAAGTTCAGGTATCCTTAGCATAACGTTGGTTATCCGCAGAAGCAATCCATCCTTTGGGTTTAACCCCAGTTATTCGGGCTTGACCCCAGTTCCGCCTGTAGCGCACGATGATCCTGGTATAGTTCAAGGCATTGGGACCAGTACTCGTTTTAGGGGCTGATAATTCCATTGTACTGGCTATGCTTAGGATCCTACGTATAATGGTAGACGTACCATACATCCGTTCTTAAGGTTTCTAACGTTTTCACGTTAGCTAAGGTTTCTAACATTTTCACGTTAGCTAAGGTTTTGGCATTTTCATGCCACTAAGTTTGGATAGTCGCCAGTTAGGGCCATACTCCAGTTCACATACGATCATTGGGCTTGTCCCCAGTTATCCTTGGGCTTGTCCCCAGTTGCTAATTCTTATCTTATATTGGCTTAGTCCCAAGTGATGCTCTATTTCAGGTTCTTGAAGATAGGCAACTAGGGATCCTTGATCCTTACTTTATTCTAAGGTTTATCTTATAGTTATCCTTATTAAGGTTAGGATCCTAACTTGGATCCTCAGGTATGATCCTTAACTATTTTTAATTCTATTCATTATTTATTTGAATAACCCTTATACTTGACAACTGAACTTGTGATTCTTAAACCGTGTCACTTTTTAGAACTTATCGATTATGGGATATGTGATCCTTGATCATATCCTAAACTTTCTGGATATCTTTTCTAGTTTTTCAAGTCTTGATAAGTATAAACAGAATGAACATTACAACTGTTGGAAAGTAAGATATTAAAAAGTATAACAACACGAGATAAGCGATAAAAGGTTAAGTTTTTATTTATAAACAAAAGACTAACCCTTAAAAGGTTGTCAAAATTACCTACCAGAGCTTCTACCAGCAAAACGTGGCCCGTCCGCTGGGGTAGGTAAAGGGTGTCCATGATAATAAGTTCAAAGATAGTGCAGGAATATAAAGGCGGCAGGATCACAATGGCTTCATCCCCCAAACAGAGGATCCCTCCACCAATTGCAATCCTGCCTATTGTCCAAAGGATCATACATGACCCTTAATCCTAAAAACCTATTGTTCAGTACAACCCATCATTGTTCAACAAAAAACACCATCACCAAAACAAACTATCAAACTTAAAAAATGGGCTCCGGCTACGTCTAGAAATGTCCTTCATCGCCCATTTATGCAGCCTATGCCTTCGCTGCATCATCATCCCCTACAGCTGCGGTATCCTTCATCAGATCCTTCCCACTGCCACTTGCTTCAATCGCCAAGACCTCAGTAGCCTCCTCCTCATCATCCTCAAGATCAGCCAACCTTGCCTTCCAGCCCTCAACATCCCAGCTGATTTTGTCAAAACTAGGATCTTGAGCTTCCTGGGCCATCTTCAGTTTTGTCTGATACATTGTGATGGCAGCAGAGACCTTGGCACCTTCTATGAGGTCATGCTTTTCATAGTCAAGGTCGATCAGAAGTTTAGCTGTCTTAGTCTTCTCATCTTGGAGTTCCTTCCGAAGATCAGCAAGTGCAAGGTCCTTGAGAACGGTAACCTGTTGGAGGTCAGCAATCTTCTTGTCCTGCTCTTCAACATTCCCCACGTAATCCTCAATCTCAGCAAATTTCTGCAAAGAAAAGGATAAAGCAGTTCAAGATCAGGTGATCCTTATATGAGTAGGATACCTAGGCAGAGTTGGTGATCCTTACATCGTTGAAGTATTCGATGAACTAGTGACGGATCAGTGGTAGGCCATGAAGATCTTCAGCATCAGAAGTTTTCCTCTTCTTGATACCATTTCCTTTAGCGGGTGCCTTTGGAATGGAGATGCTAGGACTGGTGGTGGATCTCTTCTTCCTGGATCGTACGACATCAAGGTCAGCCGCATTGAACTGGGATACACGCTTAGCAGATTTTCCGGCACCTACACATTCATAGCAAGATAAGTATCCTTATCCTATTTCAATTTACTTATTTAGTTTAATATTCGAACTATGTAAAAGACAGGATACTTACTTAACATGGTAATGGAACCTGAGGATACTTCTTGTGAATCTTGGGTCTCTACCTTGAATGTCCTTATTTCAGGATCAAGCTTCCAAAAGGCAGCAAGCCTATCCTTGGTTTCAAGTGATGTGATGATGTGTGAGACAGAAATAGCTGCATAATACAAGACAAAAAAGGGGGTCAGTAATCCTTATATAAAAACCAGACTACCTGGTGATCCTTCTCAGGATCCTCCGGCCTACCATGGGTGGACCATGTTCTTGGTAAATGCTCTCCGTTTGGAAGGGTATTCCTCCTGACAAAGAAGAAGCGACGTTTCCAATTTGTGTCATTCTTGGTAACTTTAAGAAGAGGGTGTTCTCCGCCGGGTTTTCGTTTGAACAAATAATGATTGGATCCGAAGGTGGTAAGATCATACAGTTGTGTCAGTTCTGACATGCCTAAATCAATGCCCTCCTGCTCGATGATCCTCTCCAGGGTATACAAAACCCTCCAAATCATCGGCATGGCTTGGATGTAAGAGATGCCGGTAAGCGAGAAGAAGGATTGTGTGAATTCTGGGAAAGGATAGGTGTATCCTATGGCAAATGGAGTGACTGGAAAGGCAACCCATGTTTCTGAAACATAGTCGCTCAGGACGGTGGGATCGAAGGGTTTGAAAAAGGCATTCGCCGGAAAACAGTGACGGATTTTATCTATTTGTGCGTCGTTAAAGCAACACCTCTCATTCGCCGAGTCTTTGATGATCTTTAGACTCTTCAAAGGGCTATCCTTCTTGTGATCCTTGCCCGGTGAACTTCGGAGCATCATTCTCAAAGCGATGGTGTTAAAGAAAGAAAAACAGAGTAAGAGAGGAAGAAAGAGGAGAAAGAGATACCTGATTGATCTTCGACTGAGAATTTAAAGGGAGTTTCTTTCGAATTTGAATGCATAATGATCCTATCTATATCTCTATTTATAATTATGATTCTGCAGGGTAGTCACTTCTGTGATGTCATGATCGTAACGGCTAGTTCTATTTTAACGGCTATATATCCGTTAGTTAGTTGCGGATGAGATCAAGAAAATATAACTCACATATTTACAATTTAACTCCTTATATTTTGGGGGCAATTGTTAGGGGTGGATTTCTAAATGACCCGTGATCCTTAATTATTATCCTCTTTAGTGATCCTTACTTCTGTGACAGATAGTGATCCTCAGAAGAGCTTCAGGATCAGGATTATGGATCACCTTAAGGATCCTCATACTAACAATTGTTCACTTGTGTTTCGTATTGTTTTGCAGGAGTAACAAGTCGGACCAAGTCTTGGCGACATTCCTGGAGAATATTCCCAAACTATCTCGCACGTGTTTGGCCAAATATGAACGTTGTGGAGAACGTGGGAGCTTGGCACGAAAGTCGGATAGTTAGTTTAGGTAGTTATTTCTATTTAAAAAAGGGGTAACGAGCTAGTAGAAAAACACTTAGTCATTTCTGAGTTACACACACTTACATACTCGCACACTCGAAGCTCTCGACGAACATACATTCGTTTTCACTCACATTTACACATTTCACGATATTGATCCTTGTACCTAGCTCGTTACTATCCGAAGTTATAAACATTTATTCATTTATTTGAGCTTGGTGATCGGTAGTTTCCATCACCCGGGGTTTTTTGTGCCGGAGATCAACTCTTGATCAAGGGCTTTTTCCCCGTATAAACCCTTGTGTTGTTTGTGCAATTTTACATTAAAGTGATCCTCATCGCTGTTACATATTTTAAGCATCATTCCCCGAAACAAAGAGTTTGGTTGCAATATCCTCATCAGATTTTTTGACCAAAACAATCTTGTTGGATGATTCTGCCTGACCATTAGCTTGTGGATGGACTGGTGTTGAAGTTATCATCTTAATTCCCCAACTTTCACAAAAGTTAGTGGTTCTATTCCCAATGAATTGGGATCCATTATCACAAATAATTTCAGAAGGGATGCCAAATCTAGTAATAATATTTCTTTTAATAAAGGATATAACTTCCTTTTCTCTGACTTGAGCAAAGGCTTCAGCCTCTATCCACTTAGAGAAGTAATCAGTCATAGCAAGCATGAATACTTTTCCACCTGGTGCCTTAGGAAGCTTTCCAACTATATCCATTCCCCATCTCATGAATGGCCAAGAAGAGGATATAGGATGCAAGAGCTCTGCTGGTTGGTGAAGGATATTACTATGCCTCTGACAAGGATCACACTTCTTGGCATACTCCACAACGTCCTTCTTCATAGTGGGCCAATAGTATCCTGTTCTCAAGATCCTTGAGAATAATGCCCTGCCCCCAGTGTGGTTTCCACAATCTCCTTCATGGAAATCCTTTAGGACTTCATGAATTTCAGGATCCTCAATGCATCTCAAATATGGTCCTGCAAGAGATCGTTTATACAACATATTATTTAATATTGTAAATTGAGATACCTTAATTTTAAAAGCCCTTGGGTTTTCTCCTGTAGGAATTTCTCCATGTTGTATGTATCTCATGATTGGGAGTATCCATGATCCTGAATGAGATTGGGTATCATCACTAGGGACGATTGCAGAATCTTCTCCTATCTCCATAGCTACATGATCCTTGATAGTAGGGGTCAGGATATGGATAATAGGGATCTCAATATCCTCAGGAATCTTCAAAGATGATCCTAGGTTGGCTAATGCATTAGCTTCTGCATTCTCTTCCCTTGGTACCTGTGTCAAACTAAAGGATACAAAAGAGAGTGCCAATTCTTTGACTATCTCCAGATATTTGATTAGCTTTTCACCTTTAACAGCATAGGATCCATTAAAGTGATTAGTGATCAATAAAGAATCTACATGTACCTCAAGATACCTGATACTCATATACTTTGCAATTTGCAAACCAGCTATCAAGGCTTCATATTCAGCCTCATTGTTGGTAGTTTGAAATTCACAAGCTATGGAGTGGGGTATTATGCCCCTCTGTGGCGATTTTAGTAGTATCCCAAGCCCTGTTCCATTCACATTGGAGGATCCATCAGTAAATAGTATCCAAGGATCCTTGGTTTCTTCAAGCTGTTGGACTTCTAGTTCAGCTTCCTTTTGCAAATCACTACTGAAATCTGCCACAAAGTCAGCTAATGCTTGGGATTTAATGGCTGTCCTAGGCTCATATCTTATATCATATGCACTCAACTTCACTGCCCACTTAGCCATCCTTCCTGACAATTCAGGTTTCCTGAGAACATTCTTAATTGGGAAATTAGTTTTGACAATAATGGCATGAGTCTCAAAATAATGTCTTAATTTAGTAGATGCCATAATTAAGGCAAGGATAAGTTTTTCTAAATGTGAATACCTGGATTCAGCATCAAGTAAGCTCTTACTTACGTAATAAACAAGATGTTGTGTACCTTGGTGATCCTTAACAAGGACCGCACTTACTGCTTTTGAGGATACCGCCAAATATAAGGATAACACCTCTCCCTTTTCTGGTTTCATTAAGGCTGGGGCTGAGGATAGGTAATCTTTAAGAGCTTTAAGGGCACTTTCATGCTTCTCAGTCCATTCAAATTTCTTGTTTTTCCTCAGGATGTCGTAGAACTCCTTGCACTTTTCTGAGGATTTGGATATGAATCTGTTCAAGGCTGCGATCCTGCCAGTCAACCTTTGCACATCCTTGGCATTGGCAGGAGATTTGATATTCACGATAGCCTTAATTTGCTCTGTACTTGCTTCAATGCCCCTCTTTGTTACCATATATCCTAAGAATTTACCTGCCTTTACACCAAAATGACACTTAGAAGGATTTAGTTTCATATTAAATTTATCAAGGATATCGAATGCTTCCTCCAAGTCTCTAAGGTGATCCTCAGCTCTTTTGGACTTAACCACCATGTCATCAATATAGACTTCCATAGTGTGTCCAATTTGTTCCTTGAACATCATATTGACAAGCCTTTGGTAAGTAGCACCTGCATTCCTTAGTCCAAATGGCATAGCAATATAACAGTATATACCAGTTGGGGTCATAAAAGCTGTATCCTCTTGATCGAATGGTTCCATATGAATTTGTTGAAATCTAGATGAAGCATCCATAAAAGTTAACAACTCATGACCCGCGGTAGCATCCGCCATGGAGTCAATGTGGGGTAATGGGAAAGGATCCTTGGGACATGCCTTGTTTAAATCTGTAAAATCAACACATACCCTCCACTTTCCATTTTTCTTTTGAACAACAACCACATTGGCTAACCATCTTGGATACTTAACCTCTCTAATCATACCTGCTCGAAGTAGCTTATCTACTTCTTCCTGGATAATAGCATTTCTTTCAGGTGCAAACTTCCTCCTCTTTTGATGAATTGGCTTGAATGACCTGTCAATGCCAAGTTTGTGAGTAATTATATCCTTTGATATACCTGTCATGTCTTCATGTTTCCAGGCAAAGGTGGTCTTCCTTCTTTTGAGAAAGGATACTAGCTCTTGTTCAATATCGCTGAGGATCCCTGACCCTATGAAGACTTTGGATTCAGGATCATCAGGATCCATGAGGATTTCTTTCAAATCCTGTTCTCTTGCCTCCAAGACGTCTCTTGAAGGATACTTTAATTGCTATTGCTCCCTTGGTCTTGAGGCTGGTTTCATTGATGAGGTATAGCAATTCTTAGCCTCCTGTTGATCACTCTCAATTTTCACCACTCCCCATGGACTTGGAAGCTTTACACACTGATGATAGGTGGATGGAACTGCCTTCATATCATGTATCCATGGCCTGCCAAGGATAACGTTACAACACGATAAGCAATCAATAACACAAAACTTTTGATAAGAATGCAATCCTTCAATATAGATTGGGAGTTTGATGTTCCCCAATGTATTCTTTGTTTCCCCACTGAATCCCACAAGTACTGAGGATCTTGGGATAATATCGGATTCTGGGGTATTCATTTTCTTGAGAACATCCAGCTGAATGATGTTCACAGAGCTTCCTCCATCTATAAGGATCCTGCGAACAAAGTGGTTAGAAATAAACAATGTAATTACGAGACCATCATGGTGAGGATCCTGGATGTCAACACGATCATCCTCATCAAAAGTAATGACTTTATCCTGGGTGACAACGGAGGTCCTGACGGGTCTGTCTCCATTATCCATCTTGGTTTCCTTAGCGTGTCTTTTTGCTGCTGAGAAGGATGTACCACAGATGTCTGATCCACCGGATATGAAATTTATGACTTGTGCATCTGCCAGAGGAGCAGGAGCCCTTTTCGGGATCCTTTCAGGATCCTGGGTTCTTGACTTCTTTCGTCCCAAGAGTTCCTTTAAATGCCCCTTGCTCAACAAATAACCAATTTCCTTTCTAAGTGCAATACACTCTTCAGTGAGATGCCCAAAATCCTCAGGATATGCACACCACCTGGATTTATCCTTTGTAGCAGCCGGTTTATCACTTTTCCTTGGCCACCTAGCTTTCTCACCTAGATTCTGCATTGCAAGGATTAGTTCATTGTTATCAACAGAGAAACAATATTCAGAAATAGGAGGATAATTCTCATCATCCTCTTCTTGTTCCACTGCGTGCACATTCTGGTTATCAGATCTATTATAGGACTTGGATTTGTTGTTCCTGAAGTAGCATCCTTGCTTATCCTGTTTTGAGGATCCTGTCAGTCTGTCCTGGATCCTTTTGTCATCCTCTAGGCAGATGAACCTAAGGGCTCTAGTCCTTACTTCATCAAGATTCCTGCAAGGTGTCATAACAAGATCATCATAGAATAATGAATCCCTAAGCAATCCCATTTTAAAGGCTTCAACAGCCGTAGCTATATCCAAATTGGGAATATCTAAGGATTCCTTACTAAACTTAGTGATATAATCTCTAAGTGATTCATTTTGACCTTGTGTCACCCTATATAAATCGCTAGTTAATCGTTCAAACTTTCTGCTACAAGAGAATTGACTATTGAAAAAATTAACTAAATTAGCAAATGAAGTAATAGAGTAAGGGGGAAGACTTAGCAGCCATTTAAGAGCAGATCCTGTAAGTGTGGATCCAAATCCATTGCATAGACATGCTTCTTTCAACCTTTTAGGAATTGGATTGATCTCCATCCTCTCCCTGTACTGAGCTACATGCTCTTCTGGATCCGTTGAACCATCATATAGCTTCATTGACGGTATCTGGAATCTTTTAGGTATCTCAACATCACACAAAGGTGGTGCAAAACGAGATATCCTATGGCTACCATCCGCAATCTCAGGAATGGGTTTAACCACTCCTGGTACACTGGATATCATATCCTTAAGCTTCTGCAGTTCCCTAGCCATGGCCTGATTGATACCTGTATCCTGCATAAAGCCATGGTTAGTGTTATACAAATTATTAAAAGTGTTACCTCCCACAGGATTCGAGTTTGGAATTGCGGATGTGAATCCATCTTGTCGAGACTCTGGCATGATTGAAGGACCAGAGGAGGCAATGGTCTGCATTGGTATGAAGTCTCCTTGATGGACGTCTGAGTTCTGAGGTTGCATATTTCTCAAGGATCCTTGATTTTGAAGGGGGTAGGATCCTTGGAATTGTGATGATCCTTGAACCGGAAAGGATCCTGGGACCAGGGAGGATCCTTGGACCTGGGAGGATCCTTGTACTGCATGCATTCCCACATATCCTCCTGACGTGAAGTATCCCTGACGCTGAGAAGAGGATCCTAATGGTTGAGAAGAGGATTCCTGAGGCTGGAAGCAAGAACCAAATACCTGACTCATTGTTGTTGTCCCATAACGCCTTCCTGATAGTTCACCCAAGTATTGCACGTCCGGAACTGCTGAGTATTGTGAGGTTATGACCGGAGTGTCGAAGTTCAGCGATCTTGGCATCAGAGGGGAGTGATCCTCCACTGATTTCTTCTGTTTCTTGATTTCGTCAATCTCCCGGAGGATCCTTTCGTTGGTCTTATCCTGCTCTTGTGCATGATTCCTCATCTGCAAAATCAAGGCATAGAGATCATTAGTAATAGGATTAGTTGAAACAGAAGAAGTAGGTGGTTTTTGGAAAATAGGAGTTGGTTTCTTCGCAGCATTCTCATCATTCTTCTGGGATCCAGAAGGTGGTGGAGGCAAAGGAGGAACGCCTTGTGAGGAACTGAATGAGGACATCAAACTTGAAGTATTCTTCACTGAAGAAGCCATCTGTTTGGTTGTAGCGAACCGCAATAACCACGAAAACACGAATCTTTCTGAGAATGAAGCACCAATTGCCCCACGGTGGGCGCCAAACTGTTTTGGTCAAAAATCAAGCAATGACAATGTAACCAAACTTTCTGTTGTGGGGTATGATGCTTGAATTGATGAACAATAATAAGGATCACTATGAAGTGTAATGAACAAATGACACGAAGATTTATACGGGGAAAAAGCCCTTGATCAAGAGTTGATCTCCGGCACAAAAAACCCCGGGTGATGGAAACTACCGATCACCAACTCAAATTAAACAAACAATCTGTTACAACTTCGGATGATAGCGAGCTAAGTACAAGGATCACTATAGTGTAACGTGTAGAAATGTATGAAAAATGCTAAGTGTTTTGTCGAGAACCGGTGAGAGCGGTTGTATGAGTGTGTGTGTAGCCAAAAATAGCTAAGTGTCTCTAATATAGCTCGCTACCCCTTTTAAAATAGAAAATATCTAAGTAACTAATTGTCCGCAAATGGTGCAAGTCCTCCACGACTCCACAACGTCCATTTTCAGCCAAGCACGTGCGGAATACTTCAAGGAATATACTCCAGGAATATCGCCAAGACCAAGTCCAATTGATACTCCTGCAAAACAATTACGAATTCAAAGCAGACAATCATTAGTACTGGGATCCTTATAGTGATCCATGATCCTGATCCTGAAGCACTTCTGAGGATCACTAACTGACACAGAAGTAAGGATCACCAAGCAGGATAATAATTGAGGATCACGGATCATTTTGAAATCCACCCCTAACAGTTCTTCTGCCCATTTTCCTTTCTTGGATCCAAGCTTCTTCTTCAAGTTGTTGATGATGATCTTGTTGGATGATTCTGCTTGACCATTAGCTTGTGGGTGGACTGGTGCTGATGTTATCATCTTAATCCCCGAGTTGTCACAAAAGTTAGTAGTTCTACTCCCAATAAATTGGGATCCATTATCCAAAACAATTTCAGAAGGGATACCAAATTTAGTAATAATATTTCTTTTAATAAAGGATATCACTTCTTTTTCTCTGACTTGAGAAAAGGCTTCAGCTTCTATCCACTTAGAGAAATAATCAGTCATGGCAAGCATTAACACCTTTCCTCCTAGTGCTTTGGGAAGTTTACCAACTATATCCATTCCCCATCTCATAAATGGCCAAGAAGAGGATATAGGATGCAAGAGCTCTGCTGGTTGATGAAGGATATAACTATGTCTCTGACAAGGATCACACTTCTTGGCATAATCCACAGCAACCTTCTGCATTGTAGGCCAATAGTATCATGTCCTAAGGATCCTTGAGAACAATGCCCTGCCCCCAGTGTGGTTTCCACAATCTCCTTCATGAAAATCCTTTAGGACTTCTTGAATTCCAGGATCCTCTATGCACCTTAGATATGGACCTGCAAGAGATCGTTTATATAACATGTTATTCAATATTGTAAATTGAGATACCTTGATTTTGAAAGCCCTGGGGTTTTCTCCTGTAGGAATCTCTCCATGTTGTATATATCTCATGATAGGAAGGATCCATGATCCTAAATGAGACTGTGCACCATCACTAGGAACCATTGGAGAATCCTCTTCTATCTCCATAGTTATGTGATCCTCAATAGCAGGAGCCAAAATATGGATGATAGGGATCTTGATATCCTCTGGAATTTTTAAGGATGATCCTAGGTTGTCCAATGCATCAGCTTATGCATTATCTTCTCTGGGTACCTGTGTCAAACTAAAAGAAACAAAAGAGAGTGCCAATTCTTTGACTATCTCTAAATATTTGATTAGCTTTTCACCTTTAACAGCATAAGATCCATTAAAGTGATTAGTAATTAATAGTGAATCTACATGTACCTCAAGATACCTGATCCTCATATGCTTGGTAATTTGCAAACCAGCTATCAAGGCTTCATATTCAGCCTCATTATTAGTAGTTTGAAACTCACAAGCTATAGAGTGGGGTATTATGTCCCCCTGTGGTGATTTTAGTAGTATTCCAAGTCCTGTTCCTTTGACATTAGATGCTCCATCAGTGAAGAGTATCCAAGGATCCTTAGTCTCTTCAAGCTGCTGAACTTCTAACTCAGCTTCTCTTTGTAGATCACTACTGAAATCTGCCATAAAGTCAGCTAAGGCTTGGGATTTGATGGCAGTTCTTGGTTCATATCTTATATCATAAGCACTAAGCTTTACTGCCCATTTAGCCATCCTTCCTGACATTTCAGGTTTCCTGAGAAAATTCTTAATTCGAAAATTAGTCTTGACAATAATGGCTTGAGTTTCAAGTATAAGTTTTTCTAAATGTGAATACCTGGATTCAGCTTCAAGCAAACTCTTACTTACATAATAGACAGGATGTTGTGTACCTTCGTGATCCTTAACAAGGACCGCACTTACTGCTTTAGAGGATACCGCTAGATATAAGGATAATATATCCCCCTTCTCTGGTTTCATCAAGGTAGGAGCTGAGGATAGGTAATCCTTAAGGGCTTTGAGAGCATTTTCATGCTTTTCAGTCCACTCAAATTTCTTGTTCTTTCTCAAAATGTCATAGAACTCCTTGCACTTTTCTGATGACTTTGATATGAACCTGTTCAAGGCTGCGATCCTCCCTGTCAACCTTTGCACATCCTTGGCATTGGCAGGAGATTTGATATTCACAATAGCCTTAATTTGCTCTGGACTTGCTTCTATGCCTCTTTTTGTTACCATGTAACCTAGGAACTTCCCTGCTTTAACACCAAAGTGACACTTTGAAGGATTCAAGTTCATATTGAATTTGTCAAGGATATTGAATGCTTCCTCCAAGTCTCTAAGGTGATCCTCAGCTCTCTTGGACTTAACCACCATGTCATCTATATAGACTTCCATAGTGTGTCCAATTTGTTCCTTAAACATCATATTGACTAGCCTTTGATAAGTAGCACCTGCATTCCTTAGTCTAAATGGCATAGCAATATAACAATAGATACCAGTTGGGGTCATAAAGGTTGTATCCTTTTGATCAGATGGTTCCATCTGAATTTGTTGAAATCCAGATGAAGCATCCATAAAAGTCAACAACTCATGACCCGCGGTAGCATCCACCATGGAGTCAATGTGGGGTAATGGGAAAGGATCCTTGGGACATGCCTTGTTTAAATCAGTGAAATCGACACATACCCTCCACTTTCCTTATTTCTTTTGAACAACAACCACATTGGCTAACCATCTTGGATACTTAACCTCTCTAATCATACCTGCTCGGAGTAATTTGTCTACCTCCTCCTGGATAATGGCATTCCTCTCGGGTGCAAACTTTCTTCTCTTTTGATGAATGGGTTTGAATGACCTGTCAACACCAAGCTTATGAGTAATTTGTCTACCTCCTCCTGGATAATGTCTTCGTGCTTCTAGGCAAAGGTTGTTTTTCTCCTCTTAAGGAAGGATACTAGATCCTGTTCAATGTTGCTGAGGATCCCTGATCCTATGAAGACTTTGGATTCAGGATCATGAGGATCCATAAGGATATCTTTCACATCCTGTTTTCTTGCCTCCAAGACATCTCTTGGAGGATACTTTAGTTGCTATTGCTCCCTAGGTCTTGAGGCTGGTTTCATTGATGAGGTATAGCAATTCTTTGCTTCCTGTTGGTCACTCTCAATCTTTATCACCCCCATGGACTAGGAAGCTTCACACATTGATGATATGTAGATGCAACTGCCTTCATGTCATGTATCCACGGCCTGCCAAGGATAACATTGCAACAGAATAAGCAATCTATTACACAAAATTTTTGATAAGAATGAAGTCCTTCAATGTAGATGGGAAGTTTAATGTCCCCTAATGTATTCTTGGCTTCTCCGCTGAATCCCACAAGAACTGAGGATCTTGGGACAATATCTGATTCAGGGATGTTCATTTTCTTGAGGACATCAAGCTGAATGATGTTCACCGAGCTTCCTCCATCAATTAGGATCCTGCGAACAAAATGGTTAGAAATGAACAAAGTAATGACAAGACCATCATAATGAGGATCCTGAACATCAACACAATCATCCTCATCAAAATTTATGACTTTCTCATGTGTGACAGTAGAGATCCGGATGGATCTGTCCCCATTATCCATCTTGGTCTCCTTGGCATGTCTTTTGGTTGCTGAAAAGGAAGTACCACAAATGTCTGAACCATCAGATATGAAGTTTATAACTTGTGCATCTGCCGGAGGTGCAGGTGCTCTTTCTGGAACCTTTTCATGATCCTGGATCCTTGACTTTTTTCTTTCCAAAAGTTCCTTCAAGTGCCCCTTGCTTAACAAGTAACCGATTTCTTTTCTAAGTGCAATACATTCTTCAGTGAGATGTCCGAAATCCTCATGATATGCACACCATTTGGACTTGTCTTTTGTTGCAGTTGGTTTATCACTTTTTCTTGGCCACCTAGCTTTCTCACCTAAATTTTGCATTGCAAGAATTAGTTCATTATTATCAACAGAAAAACAATATTCGGAAATGGGAGGATAATCCTCATCATCCTCTTCCTGTTCTACTGCATGCACGTTCTGGTTGTCAGACTTGTTATAAAATTTGGATTTGTTGTTCCTGAAGTAGGATCCTTGCTTTTCTTGCTTCGAGGATCCTGCCAGTCTTTCCTGGATCCTTTTATCATCCTCTAGTCGGTTGAATCTAAGGGCCCTGGTTCTTACTTTATCAAGATTCCTGCATGGGGTCATGACAAGATCATCATAGAATAATGAATCCCTAAGCAAACCCATTTTAAAGGCTTCCACAGCAGTAGCTATATCCAGATTAGGAATGTCTAAGGATTCTTTACTAAACTTAGTGATGTAATCTCTAAGTGATTAATTTTGACCTTGTGTTACCCTATATAGATCACTAGTTAAACGTTCAAATTTTCTACTACATGAGAATTGGCTATTAAACAGATTAACTAGATTAGCAAATGAAGTAATGGAGTAAGGGGGAAGACTTAGCAGCCATTTAAGAGCTGATCCTGTGAGTGTGGATCCAAAACCCTTGCATAGACATGCTTCTTTTAACCTCTCGGGAATTGGATTGATCTCCATCCTTTCTCTGTACTGAGCTACATGCTCCTCTGGATCCGTTGAACCGTCATACAACTTCATGGTTGGTATTTGGAACCTCTTGGGTATCTCAGCATCACAAATAGGTGGTGCAAAACGAGATATCCTGTGGCTCCCATCTGTAATTTCAGGAATAGGCTTAACCACTCCTGGAACGCTGGATATCATATCCTTCAGTTTCTGTAATTCCCTAGCCATAGCTTGATTGATACCTGTATCCTGCATAAAGCCATGGTTAGTGTTATAAGAATTATTCAAAGTGTTACCTCCCGGAGGATTCAAGTTTGGAATTCCAGATGTGAATCCATATTGACGAGATTCTGGTATGACTGAAGGACCAGAAGAAGCAACGGTCTGCATTGGAATGAAGTCTCCTTGATGGACATCTGAACTTGAGGATTGTACACTTCTTAAGAATCCCTGATCCTGAAAGATGTTGGATCCTTGATATGCCATGAATGGGGGTCTTGGAGGATAATCCATGGATCCGTAAACCTGAGATGAAGATCCTTGAACCTGAGAGGATCTTTGAACCTGAGAGGATCCTTGGACCTGAGAAGATCCTTGGACCTAAGAGGATCCTTGGACCTGAGAGGATCCTTGAACCTGAGAAGATCCTTGGACCTGAGAGGATCCTTGGACCTGAGAGGATCCTTGAACCTGAGAGGATCCTTGAACCGTGTGCGTCCCCATATATCCTCCTAAGCTAACGAAGGATCCCTGATGCTGGAAAGAGGATCCCGAAGGCTGAAAACAGGGTCCTGAAGGCTGGAAGTGAGACCTTAAAGCCTGACTCATAGTTGTTGATCCATAACGCCTTCCCAATGGTCCACTCTGGTACTGGATGTCTGGAGCTGCAGATTGCAGGGCAGTTATAGCTGGAGTGTCGAAATCCACTGACCTTGGTATCAGAGGAGAGTGATCCTCCCCTGATTTCTTCTGTTTTTTGATGTCACCAATCTCCCGGAGGATCCTTTCATTGGTTTTATCCTGCTCTTGTATGTGATCCCTCATCTGCAAAATCAAAGTAAAAAAGATCACTGTTAGTAGGGTTAGAAGAAACAACAGATGTTGGTGGTTTTGGGAAAATGGGGCTTTGTCTTTTTGCAGCATTTTCAGCATTCTTCTGGGATCCAAAAGGTGGTGGAGGCAAAGGTGGAATGCCCTGTGAAGAAGTGACTACCGGCATAGAGCTTGAAGTGTTCTTTGCTGAAGAAGCCATATGGTTGAAGATAGTGAACCGAAATGAACACAATGAGAAAAAAAATTTCAGAAATGAAGCACCAATTGCCCCACGGTGGGCGCCAAACTGTTTTGGTCAAAAATCAGGCTAGGATAATGCAACCAAATCTTTGTTGTGAGGAATGATGCTTGAAACAATGAACAAATGTATGAACAAACTTGCAAATAAAATGAACAAGTGACGCAAGGATTTATACGAGGAAAAAGCCCTTGATCAAGAGTTGATCTCCGGCACAAAAAACCTCGGGTGATGGAAACTACCGATCACCAACTATAATTAAACAAATGATCTTTACAACTCGGGATGATAACAAGCTTGTTACAAGGATCACTAGAGTGCAATGTGTATGAAATCGCCAAATGAACTACTGAGAGCTTGCGAGACTGTGAGTGTTAGCTAACTTTGCCAATTGTTCTAATTCAAGCTTGTTATCCCCTTTTAAAATTAGAAATAACTAGATAACTAACTATCCGCTAAATGTGCAAGCTTCCCACGATCTCCGTAACGTTCACAAAGGATATGCACGTGTGGAATATTTAAGCATATTCCCCTGGAATATCGGCAAGACCAAGTCCAACGCGTATACTCCTGCAAAACAAACTTAAACATAGTGAAGGAAACCGTTAGTATAAGGATAACAATAAGGATCCTGAATCCTGATCCTGCAACGTCTTCTGAGGATCCGTGATCCTGGCAGTACTTGAGGATCCGTGATCCTTAGGTTTAGAAAATCTATCCCTAACACAAACGCCCCCTTAGGTCCTTAAAGCCGAGGCGCGAGGGGAGAGCTTCACGTGTGTGAGGCGCTAGGTATTCATTAATACTTATGAACTAACTCTAGATAATATTTACTACATTTTACAACCTAACAAGCTATATGTACAGCCTAAATACTTATATATTAATTCTAAACTAAAGTTGTATGTAATTTATAGTTAAAATATGATTAACAATTTTTTTTTCAGCACATGCACATCTACCGAACACTGATAATCTCAAAGCCTTTTCTTTAAATAAAATTAAAACACAATGAAACCTCACACCCACCCTCTCTATCCCATAAGCGCCTCACGTGAAAACAACCTCACCAGAAGTGAAAACCAATCGGAAGAAGAAGGCAACCTCTCGAAACATCCGGCATAGCGCCGCCTAACCACCACTCTCTTGTAATCACACCGCTTCAGCCTTGGTGAAGCGCTAGAACCATAGTTGTCGATAGCGAATAGCGATAAATAGCGACAAGGCACCTATAGGCTACGTAGCGAATAGCGACAGCTATTTTATAAATAGCGATTACATTAGAAAAAGAATTTTGAAAATTTTTATATGTATATTACATCAAAATACCCTTGTATATGCTATTTTATATGTATATTTAACAAAAACCTATAAATCCAGTTATTTTATAGCTATATCTAATTGCTATTTACATAAAAAAAAATTGTCGCTAAATACGCTATTGGTCGCTATGACCCATATAGCGACACTTAGTCACATGGCTACTTAGCGCGCTATAGCAGTCGCTATAGCCGCTATTGACAACTATGGCTAGAACCAGCGCCCAGCGGCTCAGGCGTGAGACACGCTTTAAAAAACCACACCTTACATGCTTTATACGTTACCATATATCTATTATATAACTTTTAATACTAAAAGAGGGTGGAAATATAATAGGAAGTTTATTTCGCTAGGAAACATAGGAAGTAATCATAACCGTCCAATTGCACAATCTACGGTCTAGATCAAAATCAAATTAAAAACTGTCATTTAAACACGGTCTCCGGGCTTTCAAGGGTATTATCGTCAAAATCCAAAATAACCGCCGTTGAATATACACAGAAACGCTTCGAAAAAAACTGCATTACGTTTTACACTTCCATTGAACTATCACACACATACATAAATTTGAGAAAATCATACTCCATTGAAGTTCATGGCGTCGTCGAGAGATAATTTGAAGGTTTACATTTGAGTTACTAAAAAAAATCCGTCTCTGAAAACCCTAAATCATCAAAGAAGCTAAAAACATCATCAGCTGAAGAGAACATAGAACAACAAGTAAATATTAGCCGAAATCAACAATGAAACAACAAAGTAGTAGAAAACGCAAAGAGATTTCAGACAATGGTAATTTTATGTATTTTTTTCTTTTTAACTGAATTCAAGTTACGTTTTATGAAGTGCAATAGACCTAATATATCATATCCCTTCCCTAAAATTGTTAATGAGTGATATCTTATACCTATGTTAACATTTTTGTTATTAGAGACTACATTGCGTTTTATGTTAAAACTATGACCTAGGGTGCTAATGCTTTTATGGGATTTATATATTGTGAACTAATGCGTTTTATCTTAATAAATTTGAAGAAACAAAGAGATTATTATTATGATAATTGTAATCGAATTTATGATATAGTATCTGTATGAATCATTGCATTTTATCTATGAATTTGCTGAGAAACATGTGTTGTTAACTATTGCGTTTTATCATAATACTATCAAATGCTTTTTTTTTACTTGACTAATGCGTTTTATATTAAAATATCATAAAAAACAAAATGATATTATATAATGTTAATTTGGTGTGTTAAATAATATGATGTAAAGTTTTGCGTTTTATCTTAAAACTATGAATTACTGCTTTTTATCTTTATAGTGTTAGCTAATGCGTTTTATCATAAATTTGTTAATTGACATTGTTTCATTATTCTGTTTAAAGTTAAAAAACATGAGGAAAAACAAAAAAGGAGAAGAAAGAAAGTGGTGACAGAATCTTCAGAAGATACAGTTTCTGATCCAAAGGATGAAAATTCTAGTCGAGCTATAGTTCTGCATACTTCCAAACAACAACAAGTAAATTCAGGTAACATAAAACACATTTAACAAATTTCATGAAAAAATATATGTTTCTAAAACACTTCAATGTATCAGATGATGATTTTGTTGATCCATCACCAAGACTGAAACAGACAAAAAATCAAAAGAAGGAAAAGGCAGAATCAAAACCAAAAAGATCATTGAGGAAAGATAAAACAGAAGAACAACCAGAACCACAACCATATTATGATTACGACGGAAAAAAAAATAAACATAAGATGTGCAGTCAATAATCTAAAAGATTGTATTGAAAGTTTGTCAAAAGAGCAAAGGAAAGTTGTTAGAGAAATAGGGTTTGAGAGCATACTATCATTCAAGCTGCATTCAGTTCCATGCAAATTCGGATATTGGCTGGTAAAAAACTTTGATGCTGAAAATGATCAGATAAATACAGGAGATGAGAAGATTAAGATCACAGCTGAATTGATCCAAAAGGTATTTCAAATACCAATTGGAAAAACAGAGATTGAGGAAAAATTCAGGCCAAATGAAACTGATCTTATAATTAAATTCTGGCGCGGTCAATTCAGCAAAGATATGTTGAAGAGAATCTATGCGGCCAACTTGATTAAATATTTAAAATCAAGAAATGAGCTTGGAAGACTGTTCAAACTAAACTTTTTGGTTATATTTTTTACGGTCATGGCAGAGGCAATGCAAAGTAGTAACGTTAATCAAAGATTCTTGCCATCAATGAAAAGTGACAAAAAAAACCCAGGATTTTAATTGGTGTGAATATATTCTGACTGTTGTAAGGCGAACAAGAAGACAATGGCCTGGAAATGACAAGCTCTTCAATGGACCTATTGCTTTGTTAGCGGTATGAAATCTGATCTTTCATTACTTCTACATATTTGCTGAATGCTTGTTTAGGCAGCTTGTTTATATTCTTTGTTTAAAATATGCTTGTTTAAAACGCAATGTATATAAAGTTACAAAAGGCAATGACTTGTTTATATTATTTGTTTGTTTGTTTAAAACTATGCTTTATTAAAACGCAATGCTTGTGTAAAACGCAATGTATTTAAAGTTACAAAAAATTAGTTGTGTAAGTTGTTTACAATGATTTATATTTTAAAACGCAACAAAATTTGAATTGATTATTTTTCTAAAACGCAATGATTCATACAGATACTATATGCTTACAAAAAACAAGGATTTGACGATGCTGAAAACACTGAAGAGTTCTCTCTTGATAAAATAGACTCTACAACATTACAAGAATTTGAAGATGAATTGGAAATTGCTGCGCAAAATGAGGGGAGATGTCTTGTAATGGATAAAAATAAAAAAGAGAAAAAAGTCAGAAAGAATAAACAAAAAAAGAAAGATGAGGAGGATGAATTTTATGTTTATCCATCTGAATCCGAGAATGAAAACGAAGAAATTTGTCAAGATGAATCTGAAGAAAAAGATGAAGAAGATGCTGAAGAACACCCAAACATCAATATAAAAGATGGAAACACCTTACTTAAAGCTGCAACAGACTGGATTGAACAAGAGAATCAAGAGAATGTTCAAAACAGCCCACTTAAAACCAATGAAACTGAGAAAACACATACAGAAAGTGGAGGATCATGGGGGCAATTCTTCATTAAACCATCAATAGGAAATAAAGATAAACTGTGGGTAGACAGTCAATGCCGACTGCGTAATTTCATGTCATCTCAAAATCAAAGTGAAGGTCTTTCTAACATTCATTCAACAAAAAGTGCGATGAAAATATGAAGAACATTGAAGATAAAAAATCACATGAAGAATATCTTGTGAATGCCTTGGATGATCATTTTAAAGGGTTTGAAGAAATTTTCGAAAGCATCCAATCACGCATAGATGAGATCGTTGAAGAATATCCAAACAGTGAAGTTGTTCATAACAAAGTAAACGAATGGGCGTCATTGATTGAAAAATTCAACCATCAAGCTAAAAAGCACAAGAAAGTTAATATTGATTCAACTCTGATGTAAACACCATCAAGATTTCTAAATTTGAGCCAAAATGAAGACACCGAAAATCAAATCATTTCAACTCCATTGATTATAAAACGCAATGATCATGATGCAAAACGCAATGAGGATAACACAGCTGTAGTCCAGTCCTCAAATCCAGAAAAAATCAGTGACAATGAACCTGCATCTATTCTGCAAACACACATTGAAAAACCTTCAATGGAACAATCATCATTTAGGAAAGAAACTCCATCATTAATGTTGGAGATAATCAAAAAGACAGATGCAGAAGAAAAAAAATCAAATCAAAAGAAAATTCATGATGATGAGGTACCATCCTTTGATTTGAAAATTTCTCAGTTGTCTTCAAATGTTGATGAAAATGAAGTTGAAGTTGATGCTACTCGCCACGCTGCACAAACCGAAATTCAAGCGGAATCTGAAAATAACACAATCGAAAAAGAAGTTCAAATTACTGGAATACAAACAATGTTTGATAGAATTGAAGAACAGGATACTGAAAATGAAATCAGTGATCTAATTCAAAACACATCTAACCTCATCCGCTTTATCAATATAACTTTTAATATGATCCCTGTAACGACACAGCTCATCTAAATCCCCAACCAGCCTATTAACCACATACCCATTTGCAACAACGATTTCTCTATAAACTTTATCAATTTCACTATTCCTACCAATTTCATCAAACCGAATATTGCAATGATTTGATCCATTTGAAACAACATCTCTAATCCATCTTCTATGAACATATCTTCTAGGAAACTCTGTTATATCATCATACCGTAGAACATAAAATATATGGCGGCACAATATACCAAATTGTTCAAACCGTTTGCAAGAACAACTTATACTTAAACCATCTTCTTGTTTGTCGTATTGCACCTGTAAATAAGATTAAAAAGCTATATAAAATTAGTGAAATGTAATATAAAACGCAATGAATAATAAATATAATACAGAATTAAGTATATGATCATATAATGATAAAACGCAACAAAGATGGAAAAAATAAAACGCAATAGATATTTAAATAAATATAAATTTAAAAAATACCTTGAATAAAGATGTGCATGGCTGTTTGAAATCCTTTATTTCATAATATTGAACATCACCCACAGTATCAAGAGACTTTGACATACACTTTGTAATGGCAGCATCAATTTCAATCAGAATATCCTTAAAAATTGTTTTGGTATATATTTCTGATGCTTGTTTCTCCAATACAAAGTCACTCCAGGTCTTACATTGAATATACCTTGTATCATGATCATTCCTCCTATGCTCATGCCTTTGAATATCCATTGCAGTCTCAAAATGAGTGAAAAATTCAACAAGTGTACATCTTGGATTGCAAATCTGACCAAAGAAGTAATTCTCGCTTTCACATCTAGACGTAGTACGCATAAGACCAGCCAAATCCTCTCCATGGTAATAAGTGGGAATCCAATCAAATCGAAGATCGTACATATCTTTTAACCACTCATGATTTTCCAATCCAAAAGTAGACATTATTGAATGCCACTCAGTTTCAAAATCTTCTGGAATAATAGTATCATTCCAAACAACATGAGTCATTCTTGTATTAAAATCAATGTTTGTTGACAAAACAGGACCAACCTGTATAAAAAGTAATAAAATTATTAAACATAAAACGCAATAATTTAAAACACAATATATTGAAAATGATAAACATAATGAATTGATGGTAAAACGCAATTGTTTTGTAATTCTATTGATAAAGTGTTTGGGGATCTTATTGTATAATACATAAAACGCAATAATAAAACTATATAAAATTGCAGTTTGTTATATCATAAAACACAGTTAATACCTTTGTCTTCAATTTCTCCCATATATGCCACATACATAACCTATGCCTACTTCTTGAAAGTACATCCTTAATAGCTCTCTTCATTGCAGCATCTTGATCAGTAACAACAACTTTAGGCTCACTTCCAAAAGCATTAACAAAGCACCTTAAAAGCCATCTATAAGAATCTGCAGTCTCCGAACCAAGTAATGCACCACCAAATGTGGCATTCCTAAAATGATTATCAATACCAGTAAATGGTACAAAAACCAAATCATACCTACATAAAACAAATTAAAAAAGCATTAGAAAAAATAGAACAGGATATATTACGCAATAGAATATATAACGCAATAAATGAAAAAAACTTACTTGTTTGATTTATAAGTAGCATCAAAACCAACTATGTCACCAAACACTGTATAATTTGTTTTTGATTGCTCATCAGCCCAGAAAAGCCCTTTCAATCTTCTATCTTCACTAATAACATTATCACATGTGAAACCAGGACAACATTCTTTCTTCCTAATAAGACGCCTAACTACCATTTCTGCATCATACTCTCCTATGTAAAGATTCAAATCCCTTCTATAATTCTTACAATCAACTTTACTAACACCAACTTCACCAAAACCACCATACATTGTTTTCATAATATTGAATGCTTTAACAGGTCCAATATTGATTGCAGACAATCCAGATATAAAACTTTCTTTAACATAATCGATACTTCTGGCAGCCGACAAGAAATGAATATCTTCATCTTCAACAAAGATATGATTATGTTCTTCTTCAAAGTAGTAGATTTTAAACACATTATTGTTCTCTAATATTAATTTCACATGAGCATTGCATCCAACTCTTTTTGAACCTCTATTACGTCTAACAATCTTTTTACTATTCTCATCAACTGAACCAGAATCTATTTCTTTGCTAACATGAAATCCTTCTTTTGAGCAGATAATATATCTTATTTTCACTAAACCACCACCATTTTTCCAAGAGGTATTTTTTCTTGCAGAAAAACCTGCAGCAAGTGCATATCTCTGATAAAACGCAAAAGCCTCATCAAATGGTTTAAAAAAACATTCCAACAGCAGGTGTAATGGATCCACTGACTTTAGGTTTGAAAACTTTCTTCCACTGTTTATGCATACACGTTCCTCCCACTTGGAAATGTTATCTGAAACAATTAACAAATAACTAAAAAACGCAATACCTCTTATATAATAATGTTTTTAGTGATAAATCTAAAAATATGTTGATAAAAAATTAAAAATACAGACCTTTAAAGTTTGTATATGAACTAATATGGATAAAATCATATAACGCAATACGTTCAGTAAAACGCATCATGTGATCTGAAACACTTAACAAATAACCATAAAACGCAATACAACTTATATAATAATGTTTTTAGTGTTAAATCTCAAAATATGTTTATAAAAATTTAGAAATACAGACCTTTAAAGTTTGTATATGAACTATTATGGATAAAAGCATAAAACGCAATACGTTCAGTAAAACGCATCAAATGATGAACAAACAAAACAATGTCTGAAACGAACAAAACTCTAAAATTGTACAACAATGACAGTTATAGCTTTATATTACATAAATCTTAAATTAAAAGTTTGTATGCATATAATTTGATTAATATCATAAAACGCAACTATTCACTAAAACGCAATAAATGATGAAGAAACAAAACGAATAAATTATGTTAAATTATACAACAATAACAATTAAACTTATGAAAAATCAAATATTAATAACAGAAACACGAATTATAAAACGTAAAACAATGAACTTCGGAAAAAATAACAAAAATTTACTCAAAATTGAAGCTAAACATACCAGCAGAGTCTGAAGAAGACATTGAGGTTATCGAATTGATGAACGAAACAAGATTAATGTTTGAAAAGAGATGAATTTGCGATCGATGGCGATTTAGGGTTATAGAATCTTCAATTCTGTTATGAGAGTGATGAACTAAGAAGAGAGGTAACAGAATCTATAATCGAATTAGAACGAAGATATGATAATGTAAAAAGACGAAAAAGCCCACGCGTCCAAAATTTTTAAAAAGAAAATGAACGGCTAAGATTGCCTGCAATAAGAAGCAAGTGGTGATCAAGACTCCGTCTGGTGAATCACTTACCATTCAGGGAGATACCCGGTATGGTCTACCTGAGCAAGTGTCTATGCTCAAGGCTAAGTGTTTAAAGAAGGGTTGTGTCATCTACATGGCACAAGTGACTATTGATGAGCCGAAACCCAAGATTGAGGATATTCCTGTCATTTCTGAATACCCCGAATTTTTTCCTGAAGATCTACCTGGTTTACCACCGGATAGGCAAGTAGAATTCAGAATTGACATCATCCCCAGAGCAGCACCTGTTGCGAGAGCGCCTTATAGATTGGCACCAACAGAGATGAAGGAATTGAGGACACAGTTAGATGATCTGCTAGCCAAAGGTTTCATTAGACCTAGTTCGTCTCCTTGGGGAGTGCCGATCTTGTTTGTCAAGAAGAAGGATGGATCGATGCGTCTGTGCATCGATTATCGTGAGCTTAATAAAATCACTATCAAGAATAGGTATCCTTTGCCCAGGATCGACGATCTGTTCGATCAATTGCAAGGGGCAAGCTACTTCTCTAAAATCGATCTGAGGTCAGGCTATCATCAATTGAAGGTTAAAGATGAAGATGTACACAAGACTGCATTTAGAACTCGTTATGGTCATTACGAGTTCCTAGTGATGCCTTTTGGGCTCACTAATGCACCTGTCGCGTTCATGGATCTCATGAATCGTGTCTGCAAGCCTTACTTAGACAAATTCGTCATCGTTTTCATCGACGACATTCTCATCTACTCGAAGAACCAAGCTGATCATGAGAAACAACTTCGATGTATTCTTTCATTACTTCAACAGGAGAAGCTTTACGCCAAATTCTCTAAGTGTGAATTCTGGCTTCGAGAAGTCCAATTCCTTGGACATGTTGTAAGTGAGCGTGGAATCCAAGTAGATCCCGCTAAGGTTGAAGCTGTCATGAATTGGCAAGAGCCGAAGACGCCTACAGAGATTCGTAGCTTCCTAGGCTTAGCAGGATATTATAGGCGTTACATTGAAAATTTTTCAAGGATTGTTGCACCCCCTAACTTCTTTGACTAGGAAGAAGGTTAAGTTCGACTGGGGACCTAAGCAGCAAGAATCGTTTGATATTCTGAAGCAAAAGTTGAGCAACGCTCCTGTATTAACGTTGCCTGATGGAATAGAAGATTTTGTGGTTTATTGTGATGCATCGCACACAGGTATGGGATGTGTGCTTATGCAGAAAGGCAAAGTCATCGCCTATGCTTCACGTCAGTTAAAGGTGCACGAAAAGAATTACACCACCCATGACTTGGAGTTGGGTGCCGTTGTATTTGCACTGAAGCTATGGAGGCACTATTTATATGGTATCAAGTGTGTGATCTATTCCGATCACAAAAACCTCCAGCACCTGTTTAACCAAAATGATTTAAACATGAGGTAGCGCCGATGGATGGAGACGTTAAATGGTTATGATTGTGAAATAAGATACCATCCTGGCAAAGCGAATGTAGTCGTCGATGCCTTGAGTAGAAAGGAAAGGGTGAAACCCATCCGAATCAATGCCAAGAGCACTGAAATAAAGAACAGTTTGAATGAAAGGTTGTTAGCTGCACAGAAGGAAGCTGTGTTGGAAGCTAACTATTCTAACGAAAAGCTAGGAGTAACTGAGGAGCTGTTATCTCTTGGCAAAGACGGAATTCTGAGATTGAATGGACGAATATGGGTTCCTGTTTATGGAGGACTTCGGAATGTTATCCTCCAAGAAGCCCATAGTTCTAAATATTCCATTCATCCTGGAGCTGATAAGATGTACCAGGATTTAAGAGCCAACTATTGGTGGATAGGCTTGAAGAAGTCTGTAGCTGCCTATGTAGCTAAATGCTTGACGTGTGCGCAAGTCAAAGCTGAACATCAAAAGCCGTCAGGTTTGCTACAACAACCTGAACTTCCCACATGGAAGTGGGAAATGGTGACGATGGATTTCATCACCAAGTTGCCAAAGACAAGGAAAGGCAATGATACGATATGGGTGATCGTAGATAGACTGACTAAGTCAGCACATTTCCTACCCATAAAGGAGACCTATAGCTCCGACATGTTAGCCCAACTGTACGTAGATAATATTGTAGCTCTGCATGGCGTACCTGTGGCTATTATCTCTGACAGAGATACTAGATACACGTCGCATTTTTGGAAGAGTTTCCAACAATCTTTGGGCACGCGCTTAAATTTTAGTATGGCTTACCATCCTCAGACGGACGGACAGAGTGAGCGTACAATCCAAACGTTGGAAGACATGCTTCGTTCATGTGTAATTGATTTAGGTGGTAGTTGGGATAACCACCTGCCATTGATCGAATTCTCCTATAACAATAGCTATCATACGAGCATTAAGGTTGCTCCTTTTGAGGCATTATATGGTAGAAAATGCAGAACGCCTATTTGTTGGGCGGAAGTAGGAGAAGTTCAATTATCAGGACCTAAAATAGTCTTTGAAACAACGGACAAGATTATCCAGATTCGCGACCGACTGAAAGCTGCCAGGGATAGGTAGAAAAGCTACGCAGATTTAGGGCGTAATCCTCTGAAATTTGAGGTTGGTGATAAAGTTTTACTTAAAGTATCACCCTGGAAGGGAGTGATGCGATTTGGTAAGAAAGGCAAGTTAAGCCCGAGATACATAGGACCATTCGAGGTCATCGAACGTGTCGGATCGGTTGCTTATAAGTTAAAACTGCCTAAAGAGCTCAGTGGTATTCACAATGTATTCCACATCTGCAATCTGAAGAAGTGTTTCGCTGATGAATCACTAGTCATACCACATACAGATGTGCACATAGAAGAGAGCTTAAAGTTTGTTGAAAAACCGGTGTCGATCGAGGATCGGCAGGTTAAGAAGCTTCGAAGGAAGCATGTGCCTATAGTAAAGGTTAAATGGGATGCCCGTAGAGGTCCCGAGTACACGTGGGAGGTAGAGTCCACAATGAAAGAAAAGTACCCTCATTTATTTCAATAAATCTCGAGGTCGAGATTTCTTTTAAGGGGGTGAGGATGTAACACCTCGAAAATTCACGTCCTAGAATGTATAGACACGTGTCATAAGCTTGAACGTGTGAAAGAATGTTCTAGAAGGACTAAAGTTGACAAACATGGAAAATATGCGAACATAAGGGTTCAAAATGTCAACAATGAATAAATATACTTTTCAGTAACCCTACATGATGCTCATACCTTCAAACAAATAAATCATGGATCATACGAAGCTAAATATGGAAGAAAGTGAGAGATTACAAACTACAGGGGTTAAATGTGTCAACATGTTTAAAGTATACCTCCGAGTGACCTTTTAGCAAACTCGAAGCTTTGTAACAGTAAATTATGCTCACTAGAATGCACGATAAAAATTTCATAAAGTTTCGTTATCGTATGAGAAAGTTATGATCAAATTCGTATACGAGGGGTTAAAAGAGTCAACGATGAAGTTTATGACTTTTCGGGTGATAACCAAGTTAACCAAGGACTTAACAAAGTGGGTATAAGACTTGAAGCCCTTATAAGTCAATTAGAGGGGCTCAAAATGGAAAGAATAAAGGTGGTTTTACCTTTCGAAAGACCAAGAGCCAAGGATGCAAACTGAAAGAATTTTTTTTCCCTGATGGAAGGCTTACGGACCATAAGCCCCAAGCCTTACGGTCCGTAAGGATGGCCCAGATGCAGAAAATCGTGAAAGTTGGCTGTTCAGCCATGGAATCGACTTAGATCAGATAATTTCACTTCATGGGCGACCCCTACATGTTCTTAGGCCTTAGGAACACTTGTAAATGATCTGGGATCCATGGTAGCATGAGTTGTCAACAATCTAATGGATTAAAATCACTATATAAAGCCTTCATGTTGCAACATTTTGAGCACTCATTCCATCTGCACTTGTGGAGCTTCCTGGAGCATAGGAGCAGACCCAAGTCATCCCTAATAGTGCATTAGACTTTGGTAAGTATGCTTAACCTTTCCTAATTGAGTTTTTACTTAGTTTTAGCTTAAAAGTCAAACCGTCGTAATTAGCGTTTGACTTAGCAATTAATCATTAGTGGTCTAGTGATTAGTCGAATTGAAGGTAGTTACAAGTTGGTAATTATGTGGGCATTAAACCCTTAAAAGGGCACCCACTGATTCCCATCCTAACTAGATCAAATGTCGGGTCAAAGTTGATTAGAAAAAGTCAACAGAATGCTAATTTTCGAATTAACATGTAATTAGCAATGTAGAAGGCATGTAACCTATTTTATCACTCATATAACTTGATAATAAGTATTATAACTGGTCTAAGCTTGTTTGATCCGACAATTTCCTGTTTAGACCCGGTTCGGAACCGAAAGTCGCAAAACTTTGACTTTTGCTTTGACTTCAATTCTGACCCGTTTTAGTATGAGTTAGAATGCCTTATAGATTCTTTAGGACCAGGATACATGTTAGTAAGACCCTCTGGGGTTGGTTCGTTGATTACCCGAGTCGTTTACACATTTCCGTTAAATGCTCAAAGTTGACCATAATGCCCTTTTGACCATAAAACAAGGATTTAAGAAATGTGAAAGGACAATAATCTTTGCTACTGATTTATAAACATGTCCCTAAAATTTCACATCAGTTGGAGGTCTAGATTAGGAGTTATGCCCAATGACGTAATTAGAACGCTTTTTAGTAATTAAACGGCGTCATTAGCATAAAGCCTATCTAAACCCAATTTTTGACACCAAACCTTTTACCCACTGATGTAATATAATATTTTGATATTTTTAATTATTTTTAAACTGATCATAACCTAAGGTTATGGCGTTGATTCGGTAAATACCGATTATACCCTTTTCGGTCATAAAATGAGTTCTACATAGTATTTTGACGCCAATCCAATTGCTACTGATTTTATATGATAAATAAAGTATTTTGAACTTTATAACCTGATCAAAAACTCAGATTTCCTATATAACCCGGAAATCGCTTAAAATGGTTTTTAAAGCGTATTAAACGCATAGTTTGGGTTTAAAACCATTTTGTCACATAAGACTTATTACCAACTGATATGACGTATAAAAAATAAATTATTTTACTGATGTATTCAGACCCGAATCTCAGAAACTTAAATAATCTCTTTTATAATCTTTAAAATGACCAAAATACCCCTACGGGGCTTAAATTGTGATTAAACTCGTTTTGGGCATAATGGAAGGTATCCTACTGATATCACAACATATTTAAGGCATATTAACTTAGGAAACCTGTAGATGACTCTTTTGGTTACTCGTTACGCACTTGTCGCGTTCGGACCGGCTTATGTGACTAGTTTGCATATATTAGCCGAAACGGGTCAAACCATATCTTTTTGGTCTCAAAATCCAGAATGTGTTTAAGTTACCCATATTAAACAAGCATACAAGCTTGTCAGGTCAAAACCACATTCTAAACCGGTCTTCGCTTATTCATGCGTTTGAACCGTGTCTTCCTTTTAAAACTAACCGGTCTAAGCTTAGGCTTAATTAAAGACCCGTTAGAAATCTAATAGGTTATTATAAACCTACGTTCCAGATTAGGAGCCCAGTAAAAGTACTTGCAATTGCTGTATTTGATTGATACTTTGCTCAGGTAAATACTCTTAACTTATTTTCCCTATACGGGCTTGGGATACGGTACTATAAAAGTACCGCTTGGTCGGGTATGTAGTCATTTAAATCGGATTGTGATTAATGTATTTACATAACTCGCTTTATTCTGTATTATTTGGTGTATGGCCCTTGGGGGTTAAATGACCATGTCCCGGATATCCTTGGCATCATTTTACGAAATGGCCACGACCTAAGCACGGGGTGTAGGCGTACACCTGACAGTTGCATATGTAAAAACTGGTAATCCACTTAAAGGAATCAACCTTGTGGGCATTATACCTGTGGCGTGACGCTTAACTTAAGCCGGCTCTTCTAACCGGTACTAATGGACGACAAATGAGTAAAACTGTATACAAGATTATTTTAATAATTGTCCCAAGTTATAAAAGATATTTTGTGCCGAAGTGCATTCAAACCGATTTACAAACTCTTTTCAAAATGAATCAGTTGAGTTGTATTTACCAGTGTAAACTGACGTATTTTCAAAAAGGCTAAGTGCAGGTGCTAGACGAAATAGGCTGGCTACTCCAGGCATCATTACTCAAGTCTCGCAAGCTCTAGATGTCGAAGTCTGTTGAACAGTTTTCCTTTTTATATTGATCCGCCTGTGGATCATTTACTTTCCGTTGTAATACTTGATATTACTTTATATTCGGATTGTAATATATTTATCTTTTGCTTCCGCTGTGCATTTATATATTGTGTTGTTTGACTATGATGATATCAACTACGTCACGATACTCCCCACCGTGCCCACCGGTCAAACGTGGAAATATCGGGGTGTGACACTCCACCTCCGCCGCCCCACTCCAACCGACACCCACCTCCAGCCGTTCCCATTTTCTTTCTTTCTATTAGTAATTAATTACAACAAACAGTTGGTGTGTGTGCATCTTTTACATATAATGAAAGGTATAGATTCCGATTTCACTCTATTAATTTGGTATTTATATATTTGATTGATGCTCTTGCTATGGCATAATTTGTAGTCATGTTGTTGTTACTTTTGAAAGAATTGTTGTATACCTTATATCTGTAGTTGTTGTATATGGCAAATAAACTCTTCAAGTGAAGGATTATTTTGGATTGAGAGGTTCTAGCTATGAAAAAAAAACTTCGATCACACCCTCACTGTACTTCTTTTATGCAAGTTAACTCCTTATAACATGTTGGAATGAGATAATTTCAACTAAAAGTCGACTAGCATTGGTATTTTGCTGAATTTATGTGTTAAATTTCAGAAATTGGGTGGTATTTTTGATGACTTTTGGTGTTAAATTTTAGAAATTTGGTGGTATTTTTGATGATTTTTGGTGTTAAATTTCAGAAATTTGGTGGTATTTTGGTGTTAAATGTCAGAAATTTGGTGGTATTTTGCTGATTTTAGGTGTTAAATTTCTGAAATTTATTAGTAGCTTGCATAACTTAAAAAACAAACAGTCTTCTCCCTGCAGACTGCAGAGGTTTGGCCCACCTCTTCTGCTACAGATGTCTGCAGACGTGGTCCGCAGACTGCAGACGTTTTACCTCTGAAAAAACAAACAGCACCTAAGAGAAGCCATCTTCTGGGGGTACATTTGTCTATTCACATATATTTGCATCTAACTACATCACCAAGAAGTGAAATGGCACGGCAACGAAAACAAAGAGCGCATGCCAGGCGTGATGGTGTTGATCAGGGCCCACCAGGTGTTTTTTATGCAACTTACCTACAATTGTTTGTTTGTTTATATACTTTATTAATATATAGTATGTTTATAAATACTATAATAGCTCAAAGAAGCTCTGGTTTCAGTAAAAAGTCTGGGAAGCCTGAACTGTGAATTCCAATATAGCCCCTACAATATTAAGTTAAACAACAAAGGGTAAATTTAAGCAGGATCGCAGACACTTGCAGGAAATTAAAATTAGACCTACTATCAGTCATATAAACTATAAGAAGTGAATTCTAATAAGTCATGCTTAGAGCAATGATGCATACTCATATCCAACACAGCAGAAAAAACTTCGATATACAACTATCAGTTCTTTCACTAGCAAAACTCATAATAAGTAACATTAAGAATGACCATGACCATCACTTCACTTGAGATATTAAATCCACAATTAAACAACAACTCGTCTAACTGATACAAGAACTTAAATTCAACAATGTAAAACCACAACAACAATTCAACATTTTGACTAAAAAAAACATAAACTTACTATTCCAGTAACATTTTATAAAGTTCAAATAACATAACAACTTTAACAGTTTTAAATGCTGCTAATATAACACTATGCAGTTTATATCCAGATATATCAGTGATACATCGGTTACCGGTCCCCTGCCGAGGTATCGGTACAAAATATCGGCCAGAATATCGGTACCGATAATATCAGTGATATTGACCGATATTTGAATCACTGATTTTCCCAATATCAGTACCTTTCATCTTAGTCTTAATAATGAGGTCCTACTTGCTACAATTGTTAGTGTTTTGCAAGTTGCAAAAGGTTAATGTGTTAATGGTATAAGAGTATACTGAATTGTGAGTGTTAAATTGCTAGCATGATACTAAAATTATCGATATCCCACCGCGATAACTGATATCTCAAATATCGGACCGATATCCGATATTTTACCGCCCGCATAGTCCCTATGTGTAAGGACCTGCAAAAATTGCCCCACAACACTCCGTAAGTGAAAACTTGAACCCCTAAAACCCTAATCCTTGTGAAAAATCAAGAAATTCAATTTTATTGGTCTGTCGCGGGCCGCGTAAGACTTAAGAATAGTCTATGCGGGGCGCGACAGCTAGGCTAATCTCTGGATAAGCTTTAGGCCACGTGTCAGACACGTGGCAAACCTAGGGTGTGGCACGGCAGCCCTAGCCGTAGCTAGGGTGGCCCTCGCGGGCCGCGTAAGATGTTATTCGAGTTTATGCGGGCCACGACAAACCCAATTTTCAGCTATAAATGGGACGTGCATGGGCATTTCGTCTGTGCTCGAGAAATTCATCAAAATCACCATCTTTCTGCTTAAAAATCACGTTCAAAGTAGGGAAACGCTGCTACGATTACGGGGTAATAACTCGATCACTGCTACGATACAATGTTCGATCGATTGAAACCGATCCGATGGATGTTTAAGTGCTTCCCGACTTCGGGCTATACTTTGTCATTCGTCGTGAGAGTTTTGATTTCGTGAGCTTATCGTAAATGTTGTATTAAGTTACTAACCTAGTTCGTGTGCATTGTTATTTAACTAGGTTACGAGGCTAAATCAGTAGACAAAACTCTGTCCAATTAAACTTGCAATGTGAGTCATTCTCTTTTTATCAAAAGTGCTTACAATACCTAAATGTTTTCCAGTTATATATTACAGGGATTAAGTCTTTGTTATCTTAAGTTATTGGAAGTAAGTGGGGTATTGTGCACAATGACTACTGTTTTATCACTTTTAGGTGAAAGGACCTAAATAGTGATACACGTCACTTTTGGGTGAAAGGACCCATTAGTGATATGACTACAGTCATAGATCTGGCCGAGTGACAACTCGCCAGTATTTCCCCGCTTATAAAATCTTTTTAAACATATTTCAGGTAATTTACTGTGAACAAGGAAAAGTGCCGCGTAGCACTACCAGCTTGGATAAAGTGGCTCAGTAAATAAATAAACATGTTTTTAATGTAAACAGGGAATTTCCCAGTAAAATTACTTTACTGTAAATTACGGGGTTTATCCCGAGACTTGAAATAAAATAATCGGGTGTTTTCAGTTTTAAAAAGATCCTGTTAAAAATTCCGCTGCCAAAAATTAAATACTACGGGTTTTCTGTCCCGCGGCAATCGAACCAGGAAACGGGGTCGGGGGCCGTGACACTATGGTTTGGTGAAATTTCACCTTTAGTCCCCAACTTTCGGAAATTACACATGTGCTCCTCGTGGTTCGTCAAGTTGTTACTCAGATAGTCCCTAGAGTGGATGACCGTTAGTTTTCGCTGTTAAGTCCATGTAAAATTACTAAAATGCCCTTGGTTGTCAGTTAACACAAATTATTCAAGTAAAAAACTGGAAGACAAAAACATCTTAAATTTGAGTTATTAAGTCTATGAGACATTTCGTCGAACACGTGGAATGCAGAATATATCAAAGACAAGTTATTAAATCTCTGAAGCATTTGATCGAACAGGTGGAACGCAGGTCAACTGGGTACCCCAAAATTGAAGTCAAAAGGTTTTATTAATGCGTATATCTTTCAGAACAACACTAGTTATTCTTCAAAATCCATAAACAATATCTAAACAAAGTACCCACTTAAGGGTTACTGATTGGTTGTTTAATTAGCTTAATTCAATCATATAGTTGAGAGATTGAATCACAGATACAAAACAAAAAAGAATACTTGAAGAAAATGGGAAAGGGGTATTTGATAATTACATTGGGAATGATTTCAGGAGGTTTGAGTAGGTGATGGTGAAGAGTTTGGGTTTCCGATCTGCTTTCGCGTTCAACCGAATCAACCGCTGAAACTCGACGGAGAAGATGGTGGTGATAGTTGTGGGAGGCAGGGATGGATAACGGTGGGAGGGTGGTAGTCGGTAGGGGTGGGAGAATGGCAAGGGTGGAGACATCGGACCAGTGGAGAACAATAGGTGGAGAAGAAGGGGGTTTATCTTTAATTTAAATGAGTGGGGTCCACTAAGGAAAATTTGGTTTTTCTAACAGGAATGGGTAATTTTGTCATTTTACAAGGACTTAACTGAGCAAATGAATGGTCATCCACTCAGGAGACTATCCTAGTAACAATTTGACAAACCACAAGGAGTACGGGTGTAATTTCCAAAAGTTAGAGACTAAAGGTGAAATTTCACCAAACACATGGACTATCCAGGCATTTTACTCCTAGAATTATAACAAATTGTAAACCATCCTATTGTTGTCCCTAGGGCTTCAATACAAACTATATACTAACATGACGTCACATTCAGTTTCAAACCCTAACCTAACAACATGTGTAATCATATCAACAACAACAGATAATAATTCTTATAATGCTTACTTTTTAACGGTTTCAGAACCAGATTTTCCGTTAACGGATTCAGGAGCTTTCTCCTCATCATCATAATCCAGAAGCTCCACTTCGTAATCGTTATCTTTAACAATTCCTGCTACATAAAATTCTACTTTATTATTATCGTTATTATCAACTAATATTGTTTTCATCAACGGTTCTTCGAATAAAACGAGATGAATTGTTGAATATTGGGGGCGATTAATGAAGCGTATGGTAGATGGGGGAGTTAATTGAGATTTGATGATGAAGGTGACAGATGGGTTGGAGGATTGGCATGGGTTTAATGGGAAACTAGTAATTAGAACTTGGTACATTTTAAACCTCGAATGGATTAATATTACTAAACGTTATGTGATGCGTTTACCCGCACGTTTTGACGTATCCAAGTTAACTCAATAGCATTCTAATATTAGATCAAGATTACCTAAAGCAATCAAATTTTTAATGTACAATCATAACGTATCTATTGGTGACCGATTCATACATAGAAAATGTACCAAAAAAAGCATTACACACGTATAAACGGAAAACTAACACGTGTAATCAAAAGACATAATCACATCAAGGATTGAAATTTTACTTGTAGCACGTTGTGGCGTGGTTGAAACGTAGAGTAACTATAACTTATACTGTTGAATAAAAACGTATTATATTTCATCTCACTTGTTTCGGAATTAAATTTATTGCGAAACATAAAACAACCGGAAACATACACAATATAGGCATGAAAACATATTATGTTTTATCTGACTTGTTTTCTAAAAAAAATTACTTCGAAACGTATACCAACTCAAATTTATACCGACACGTATATAAAAATACGCAAGTAAAAAATAGCTTTTCTTAAGTAAAGGAACAAAAGGGACAAATGCACAAAATGGACTTTCCAAAAGAGGTTTACTTCAAAAGGTATACCAACACGAATTTATACAGACACGTATACAAAAATACGCACATAAAAATAGTTTTTTCAGTAAAGGAACAAAAGAGCCAATTGCACAAAATGAAGTAATAATGTTGTAACAACCCGACATTCCGTAGTCAAAGTCAAAGTAAAAGTCAGGTTGTTATTCAAATCTGTCTTTTCTTGCTTAATTATTGCTTGTACTATCGATATTCATTAATAGTTTAGCCCTTTGTGTGAAGTAACAATGCGATAAACGCAACTAAATGCTATTTTACTAAACGCTATCGCAACGCTAACTCGAAACACAACTATTGGTATTGTTCTATGTGTTATTATGTGTTTTACTTGTGTGTGCCTTATATATGTTTTGGGATGTTAATCGCAAACACAATCGCGACTCTATCGCAACGCAACCCCATCGCAAACCCGAAACGCAGACTTATTAGGCTTTTATGAGTTATGTTATTTGTGTAACTATTGTTTGATACTATCGCATTGTTTACTCGCAACTCGCTTAAACGCAACGCAATGATCGATGCACGAAACAAAAGTCGGAAAACTAACCGGATGGTCATCCGGTCGAACGGTCGTCCAACCCACTTAACCCTCCACCGCCTCACACCCTCTCACACTATAAATGCTCACATGTCACATCAACTGTTCATTGATGTGACAGCCCTATCCGACCAGCACGCTCTCAAGCACTTTTCTCTCGACTCCACGCAATTCCGTAAGTATTTCACCTTAAATCTTGTTCTTCCATCATCAGCACACACTTTCTCATCATCTTCTTCATCAAATTTTGCGTTTTCACCATGAAATCACCTGCTTTGGGTTGTTTTAGGGTGACGTCACCTCGAGTTCCTATGAACACTGAAGCGTGACCTCATCTCACCAAGAACAGTTCGGATCTAACGGATTTCTACATGATTTTACATTGATTTCGCCAAGATCTAAACACGTTTCAACTAAATCAAACTTTTCTTCAACATTCTTCACTTTTTACTCAAAACGTTAGAATCTAGACTCGTTCAGGCTGTCTACCCATTCTCCAGCAGAGAACCGGTCTGAGAACGGATTTCTACCGAAGTGACGACCGATTCATGGGTTGAACATGAAACTCCGTCAAGAACAGTTAAGTTTGATCGAACGGGGTAATTCCCATCCGATCAGCTGAACTGAACTTGGAGTGGTTTCCGTTGTTTAACACGTCGTCACACCCTCTCGGTTAAACCGCAAAACTTTTCAACTTAGCTGATTTTACAAAATTTGCGAAACATCAGATCGCCAATCAAATAGCCATCCGATCGGATGACCATCCGATCGAATGACTATTCGACCAGGTAACCTGTAAGTTCAACACTTAAACAATTTTTCAAAACTTCACAGAATATCAGCTTCAATCGAATAGCCATCTGATCGAACGGTCATCCGTCTGGATGACCATCCGATCGAATGACTTTATTTATACTACAACGAAAAATTCAAAAGTTCAAACATTTTACAATACACTTCCTCAATCGAATGACTAACCGACCGAATGGTCATCCGTCCGGACGATTATCCGATCGAATCACTATCCGATCACTCATCTCACCTAACGCACTATTACATGATGTTCAACACTCACGCTATCGTTCTGTGATCAGGCTAATCTCCCCTGCGCTCCCTTCAATCCAAGATAGTGTTTATTTACTAAACACGCTCTATGAGTATACTCAAACCCTTTTTGCTTTATGCACTTTTGGGTGTTACATACGTTACCTCTATCAAATCACATCAACACACAACACAACACTTTTAAACGCTAACTGCTCTTGCATGTTATACGTGTCTCAATGAATGCTTGTATGTTATGTTTACACAGTGATTGTTGCCTGACACCTTAGCAACGATAGTACTATAGTTTGGACTCAGCACCTGTCGTGGACAGGGGTTGTTAAGGGTTTTACTTCACATGGTCACAGTGGTGATAATGTGTTGCGCATTCTACAACTCGCAGTCATGTCGGTTGCATATGTCATTGTCGATAGCTTACTTGCTTCACATTACTACGTGTTACATACTGGTTATGCGTAAACGCTTTCGGTATACTATATGCTATTAAACTTGTACGCTCACCTTTACACTCTGTGTATTGACTTTATGTTAACGTATGTGACAGGTGTCTAGGATGCTATATTTGCTGATCTTTTGTGGAATCAAGATAGGCAGTCTAGAAACTACATCAATTAGAAAATCTAGGTTGTCAAACTTGCTTTGTTTGAGAGAAACTCGTATTCTGTAATAATTATTTGTCGAATATTTGTTGATTGGTATGGGACAATTGACCATAAAAATATTGGTAACATTTAGTTGTTACAGATCTCTTGAGTTATTTGGTTCGCCTAGTGCCACGCCCCGATGTTTCCGCCATCGGTCAGGGTGTGACAAATGCAGGGGTTAAAAATGCAAATTTCAAACGTTATTATAAAAATTATAAAATGGAGTAGTAATTTAGGGGTGAAAATACTTCTAACATAAAGTAGCAGTATTATAGGGATTAAAATTATGATTTTCAAAAGTTGAGGAAGTATAAAAGTAAAAAAGGTTCAAAGGGAAAAATAAGAAATCTCAAACACCCACTTAATATTTTCTAGGCTAACCGCCTACGAATTGGTGACATCTAGTTTTAAAATGTATATTTTTCATGATCTTTTCTTTTTGTAGTATTTTGATACAACATATTCTTTTAGTATTTTGATACAACTAGATAGGCTGATAGGTGTGGGGGACGTCTCTGGGCCGGCTTGGTGCGGCGTCACATCTGGACACCGCCCCCCTCGGGGTGTCCCCGTCCTCTCTGTAACCCCTTCGACGCCAAAGCCGGTCCACTTCTCTCTTTCTAACACACACATGTATATATATATATATATATATATATATATATATAGGACAAAGATCCGTTAGGAACCACCCCTTATTGCGACAACCAATGTGAACACAACCAAAAATGCCTAAAATAGCTAAAAAACACACAAAAATTTTTTTAATATTTTTTATGCTAAAATCGCTACTTTTAGTAGCCAAAAAAAATTTTTAATTTGTTAAAAAAAATTTTAATTTTTTTTAAAAAAAAATTTGCTACTAAAAGTAGCGATTTTAACACAAAAATATTAAAAAAAATTAGATTTTTTTTTAGATTTTTTTAGGTTTTTTGGGGGTTTAGTTTTTAGCATTTTAGCTTGGGGTGGGGGTTTAGGTTTTTGGGGGTGGGGTGGGGGAGGGGGGTTTAGGTTTTTTTTTGGTGGGGGGTTAGGTTTTTTTTAGGTTTTTTTGGGGGTTTTAGTTTTTAGCATTTTGCTTGGGGGTTAGGTTTTTTTTTTTTTTGGGGAGGGGGGGGGGGTTAGGTTTTTTTTAGCTATTTTAGGTTTTGTTCACATTGGTTCTCGCGGTTCTCGCAATAAAGGTGGTTCTCGCATGAACCTTACCCTATATATATATATACTAGATTATATACCCGTGAGCTTCACGGGTTATGGGTTGCGTTAAAAAAATCTATATCTATAAACGACGAACGACTATATATTTTTTAATGTTTAATTAAAAATATATTATAAAGAAATACTTTTCGAATTTTTATAATCAATCGTTATTATATGGTAAGAAACCACATCAATTTGCAAATTAAAATATGTTTGACTTCGAAAGTCATAAGTGCATAATCTATCCAATTGCCTTAATATCTAGGTTCCTTTTAAATTCGATTATTTATCATGGAGTACGTACACATGGTCCTAATGTACCTTACATTTATAAACTTCAACATCAAACGAATCAAACAACCTTTCTAATTTTTTATCATAAATTCGCATCAGGTGGTTTGGTGTAGATTTTATTCATTCCTTATAGAATTTAAGTGCTAAAAATTTCAGCATTTCACTTCTAAGTCACTCTTTGAACCACCATTAGATACCCGTTTGATACACGAATTGAACAATGCAAAATATACAATTCATAAGTATATAATATATATAATATTTTTTTATAAATGAAACAAAATATTACATTAAAATAAGGTAAAAGTTAAATTACAATTATATTTATAAACCTACCTGTAAACAAAAAAAAAACTACCTAGGCATAAAAAGCCACATTTTTCAAGCAAGGACGATTCCATTTGTCTTGCCCAGCTCTTTATAAAAAAGATTAATATGACACTTTTCATGCAAAAAAAAGAGAAAATCACGAAAATAGCCAAGTCAACGCCGTTATTTCAATTTTGGCCATGTGACACCCCTCGCTGAGCCGTTTCAGCATCTTGAAATGGCACAAGATTCCCCTTTAACGGCCAGCCAACCCTAGATAACCACGTGTCCGACAAAGCCTGTAACGGCTTGAGGTTGCTTCTGAAGACGCCACGTGTCCGACATTGTAGAAAGATCATAGCCAAGCCGTTACAGTCGGCTGTCGTTGAAAGATCTTAGCCGAGTTCTTTCCACGAGCCAAGCCGTGTACTTAGGTTCCAGCCGAGCCGTTACCCGTACACACGTGGACCCCAGCTCTACATGCCAAGCCGGTTCAGCTGACTCCGAGCCGGTTCCTGTAACTGTCCAAGCCGGTACACCTGGCGCCGAGCCGGTACAGCTGACTCTAATGCCGGTTCAAGCTGTGGTTCGAGCTGGTTCAACGTGTCCGAGCCGGTTCAATGGATTATTTTATTTATTTATATTTTGGTATATATTTGTCTGATATATAGGTTATATTTTGTAAGGAACTTACCAACTTAGAATTATGAAGATTCGTTTGGTTGTATACACCGGCGGAAAGTGGGAAATCGTTAACGGAAAGTTGGAGTATGTTGCTGATGCTGATTCAAGTAGACGTGGTTTAGAAGTTGAACCCAACCTTTCATACACTGGTTTTCTAAGTAAAGTGTCAAACATGTGTAGTTCTACAAACATTACGAAGTTATCGTATCGTTTATCTTCCTTTAGTGATCCAATCGATATAATAAACGATGATGATGTTGAAATGTTTTATAATTTTGCTATGGAAAATATTTTTGAAATTTATAAATTATATGTTGTTGAAGGGTTTTGTGCTGGGTCATCTAGTTTTTCTTCTCCAAAAAAATTTACAGTTCCTAATTTGAATCTATATATTGACGAAGAAAACTATGATGTTTTAAACGACTACCAGCCAACTCCTGATAATTCATTTGAAAATTTTTTGCCATCTTCATCAATTACTTTTGAACAAGGGCACGTATTTAATAACAAAGAAGTCATGAAACTTGAGTTGGGAAAAAAATGTTTGTTAGAACGCTTTGAGTTTAAAGTAGATAGATCTTCTAAAACACGGTACGAAGTGTCATGTTTGGTGGACGGATGCGTTTGGCATTTTCGTGAATACAGTTTTGGGGATAATGGGGTGTTTTTTGTTAAGAGTTTTAACGATAAACACACATGCTCGAAGACGCTAACGTACCCACATCTTCGTCAGGCAAACCCAAAGGTTGTTGCTCACTATTTAAAAGAACCTTTAAAAGACAGTGGTAGAATATATCGTTGTAATGAAATAGTGAAAGATTTTAGACAAAGATTTCAAGTTGAGATAACCACTAGTCAAGCTTGGCGTGGAAAAAGTCTTGCGCTAGAGGTTTTACAAGGAACAAGCAGAAATTCGTTTGCAGAACTACCATTTACTGTTACAATTTAGAGCGGGTAAATCCAGGTTCTATCACTCATATCAAGACTGATGACGAACGTCGGTTTGAAATGGTCTTTGTCGCGATTGGTGCTACGGTAAGTTACAGCAGTCTCTGTTTTTTTTTTCGTCAAAATACATCTTGTTGACGTTTTTTAAATAATTTTGTTTCAGATTCGTACCTTTATCCGTAATCTAAGACCGGTGGTGATCATTGATGCTGCACACCTAAAGGGTGAATTTAAAGGGACGTTATTTTTAGCAGTTGGGATGGATGGAAACAACCAAATTTTACCAATTTCCTATGGAATAGGAAAATCAGAGGATGGTGAATCTTGGACATGGTTTCTGTCTAAGCTTAAAGAATGTATCGGTGAAATACCTGACATGGCGATAATATCGGATAGAGCGAATTCTATACACCTAGCTGTTAGAAATGTCTTTCCACATGCTTATCACGGGTTATGCTGTCGTCATTTAATGATGAACCTCCGTTTACCATCTGATAAAAAAAAGGAAAATGAGAAGCTGTGGTGGAAGACATGCAAATCCTACCGATTGTCTGATTTTAATGAGTCATTCGATGCTCTTTGTCTTACCGTTCCTAGGGTACGTCGCACTCTAACAAGTATTGGGTTTGGTAGATGGGCAAGGGCGCATTGCCCAGGCAATCGATATCATTATCTGACATCTAACAGCGCGGAGTCTATTAACGCTTTATCTAGACACTCGCGTAAAATGCCGGTAACGCAAATCTTAGAGTTCTTCCGGCAATCTGTACAAAAATGGTTTTACGATCGCCACTTGCAAGGTATTTCTGAAAAACATTTACTTACACAATGGGCACAGAAGAAAATTTTTTAAAAAATTGAAGGGTCTAGAAGCTGGACAGTTGCTGGGATTGGGTTAAACAGTTATTCTGTCGCAGACAGTGGAAAGGGGGGTTTAGTTGACTTTGTTAATGGAAGTTGTAGTTGCCGAGTTTGGCAGGTTTCTGGTTTACCTTGCGGGCATGTTATTGCCGTTTCAAAATTTTTAGGTGAAACCGACTGCAGTAAGTATTGCTTCCCGTGTTACTCAAACGAAGTTTATAAAAAAACTTATGAAGAAGCGATTAATCCTCTTCCTCATAGATCTGAATGGGAGACTCCAGAAGACCTTATCAATCTTCAACCGCCGCATATGACAAAACGCCAGGCCGGTCGTCCTCGAGAAAACCACCGTATCTTATCCCTCGGGGAAGAACCTACTCCCCTGTATTGTTCCCGGTGTAACTCCTATGGTCATCATCGGGATGTCTGTCGGCAGCCCATGCCGTCAGAAATTCGTACTCGCAAAGGCCCAGACAAAGGGAAAGGGAAAGAAACTGATAATACTTTAATTTGGGAGACTTTTAATACACAATCTCCGTCTAATTATATGTATCCGTCTTTTAACCTGGGAGACTTTTAATACTTTAATTTATTTTGTGTATTTCAATTTCTCAAATAACGTAGTAAGTCTATTTAGTTTCAAATAATTAATATTGAAAATCATTTCATTACAATATTTTATTATTTTTTTATTATATTACATGCATACATAGAACCATTAAACATTAACAGGTGTGAAGCGCCCGGCGTATAGTTCATCTGCCATGTATCGTCTATATCTGAAACAAGCATCCTGAAGGTTTCCTTCGTTCCATGTTAAAGAAAGATCCCGAACAAGTTTTTCCATTAGCATACATATGATGACTCCTGCATTTCTACCAATACGATATGTTTGATCAGGCCACACGAAATCCCCTACTATTTGCATGGCACGCGTCTCATATATTTGTGAGTGTTGCCAGTACGATATACGTCCGAGAAACCACAAAAATAGAGATTCAAATTCTAGTACAATTTGATGTACTCTTTTGTGTACACAAAATGAGTCTCCGCAATTAATCGTGTCACAACTATTGAAAAAAAAAATTTAATTCTAGTGACTTTAGATTTATTTTAAAAAGCAACCAATTTTGATCCTTGTCCGGTATAGGAATGTATACCTGCAAAAAGTGAATAATCTTGTTAAAAATAAACATATATTTTCACTTTTATAGATATTATTTCTTTTATAACTTATATTTGTTTGTTTTATTTAAGCATGGGCTGTTAGTGGGTTTGTTTTATTTAAGCATGGGCTGTTAGTGGGCTTGAGGCTGGTGGGCTACTCGTGGGCTGCTCGTGGACTCGTGGGCTGGAAGCATAGGCTTCAAAACGCTTCAGAAACAAAATATTATAAAAAAAAATATATTATTGTTCTTTTAGTTTGTAAATATTACAGCAAACACGTTTTAAACACATGTTTAAGTTCTTATTAAAAAAAACACTGACATTTAACTAATGACCGGAATGGTCTTCCGATTCAGAATCATACTCGTCTGACTCTTCCATTTCCGCAAAATAAGCTTCAAAACGTAGTTCATCGTACAGTCTTTCGAAATCCAGTTCCTCCTCTGAGTCTTCGTCAGCAGTAGCCGTCAAACAATGTTGTGGAATAATCTGGTCCAAAGGACGTTGTCGTTCATCGGTGTTGGGTAACGGCACAAGCGCCTGACACTGACCTGAACCGCTAATTGGTGCTTCACGTGTTGGCTGTTGCACCGGGTTTGGGGGTTACGAGTTTGGGAATTGTTTGGTTCGGGGTTATCTGAGGGTGGGTTTGGGTGGTTAAATGTTTGGGAAATGTTGACGTTGATATGAATGTGTAGATGAATGTTGTGTTCTTGATTCGCCATGAGGTAGAAAAAAGGGGGATGCCAATTGAGTAGTGGAGCAACATGTGTTTAAATAGGGGTGTGGAGTAAGAACGAGCCTTGTGCTTTGGTATATATGGTATAAGTATTTACAAAGTAAAAGAACAATAAATATAAAATCTTTATAAAAAACGGATATAATAAAATAAAAAAATTGATTAAGTATACCGTATCAATTTCCCAGAATGGAGGATATGTTGCTGTAGAACCATCTCCGTATCTGGTTGCATCAATATCTTGTTCATTTAACATGTCGAAGAAATTTGGAGGTAGAACTGTCCAACGATAATCGTTTGACGACAGCGTTCTTGAATTTATTTCAATCTCTCGTTCATACATGAGTTTGTTACACCATGCTTTTACGTGCTAAGAAATAACGGTAAATTATTTAATACAAAAATAATGAAACTGATTTTTATTCCGAAAATATTTATTATTAAGGTACCGTTTTTTGAATAAAACCCGCTCCAGTAGATCCAAGCAGTCCCCCCCACCAAGCTTTTCCTAGTGCTGTTGTCCCCGTGTATGAAGAAAAGCAAGTAGTATTATCCCCATCGTAGTAAAATTCAAGAACATTTGGAGACCACTGGCGATTCCGATCATGTTGATTGATCCAAACTGTGTGTTGTACGGAAGGAGGAATGCTTGTCATTGGTAAATGTTTTATAACACATATGTCTTTGTATAAAGGTGGAACAAACATATATATAGACATAGGCAGCAGTACAAATTCATTTAATTTTTAAAAGAAACAATACAATTATCCTAAAATTACGGGATCTTCATCATCATCATCAAAGACTTCACTTGTACTATCGGGTAACACGGAATCATAAAATAGTAAAGCTAGTTGACGTCTCATTCGTTCCGCTGTTTTCTAAGTATCTTCATCATCGTTCAACGGTTTTTTATTTATCAACCTTTCAATAAATATGCAAACCCAAACTCCACAATCTCCCAAAGGTCCGGACTGCTGAGGAGCATCGGTCGCGTAAATAACTTCGAAGGGGTAATATAACGGTAGTGGTATGTGGGCATTATAACCATGAATTCGTAGCCAATGGTCAACACACAAAATTTATATGACACACCACTTCCGTTCTTTCCTTTTCCAAAGCATGTAAAAGGCTAAAACAGCAACAAATTAACACAGTTAGCAACATATATTTTGGAGTACTAATCAGTTAAATCGGGTTAATACATGTCGTATATCGTCAGCTTGTAATGTACAAGGTTGAAAACGCCTAAAAACCAGTGAAGGCCTTCTATAAACAACGGTACGTAAACCTATATAATTATTACGCAAAATATTAAATGAATTCAATAAGAAATACATTTATCTAGTAATTAATATGTTTGTTCCACATTACCTCGTCAACAGTATGTATTGATGGAAAAGGTTCAACCTGCCCAGTGAAGTAACCTTTACAGTTCTGGTCGACGGACCGCGATCGAAAATAATTCTGAAAATATGGGGGTAGAATACTCCAGCGATCACTTTCTTTTCTTGAATGATACAAATGGATCATCCACCCAAATATATGTTGTTAAACTTGATAAGTTAGTTTGAAAACAATATACAAAAAAATATAAATTTATTTATTTTATGGTTGTTATATACAGATGCCATTACTTACATCATCGCTTAACCAGCCGCTACCTTCCTGGCCCAGCAACGACCCCCAAAATTTTGGACCGACAGAATTCCCCACTATTAGGGAAAGATGTTTACTTTCGCTATTTGGATACCACGTCTTGATGAACTCAATTTGTCTATCCTCATTCCTTAACCTTTGGGCTTGTTTTTTTTTTCAATCTTTTGTAAGCCACATACGGGGATAGCAAAGCTGATGCGGGCTTTACAAGCCTTTCGGATCGTCTCATTTTGATTAATTCAGGATCCTCATTCTACAAATATTGTATATACGTATTAATTTCACTTTATAAAATATATTTTAATTAACTTTCTTTTACACAATTAAATCGTACTGAAATTTTATATATTTATAGTGGTAATATAAAAATATGACCAGTAATTAAAATATATAAAATGAAAAAACTTACAACATGTACGTTCACCATGGGGCTCAAAGAGACGTGGTATGCATTATCGGCATTATCGGCATTGATAAATGAATCTGCAACAGCCTACAACAAAGCATGTCAGTTAAATTAACGGTTATTAGTAGATATTGTTATTATAAAATAAAAAAAACATTCGGAAAGCACATTACATTATCACTCTGAGTGTGTCCCTGTTCTTTTGGCGTTCGTACGGGAGTCCTGACAGTTTTTTGTTTTGGGGAACAGCGATATGATTGTGAAAACTCTGACATGAACATATCAGTCAGTCTCCGGTTGTTCTCTAGCAGCCTCTCGTCCATGAGTGATCTAAATTGTGAAATCAGCTCATTCTCGTAATTTGCTCGAAACGGGGTCATAGGGGGAACAAAATTTTGTTGTGGAATCTCCTGTCGATCCGATGCCCGATTATAACCTTCATTCGCCCCATCGTCACCAAACAAAATGTTTATTGCAGACGCTATATGTTCTTGTGTGTTTACACCGGGGGCAGCCTGCATTTCTGGTTGAATTGGACCCGTGAACCCTGTGGGCATTTGAATGGGTATTTCCGTGGGCATTTGAATGGGTATTTCCGTGGCCATTTGAACCGGATTCTCGCCCGGCATTGCACTGGCATACATCCGACGTTCAGCGTCTAAATAATCTGAACTAGACAAATACCACGCGCTTTGCAACTCATTTTCAGTGGGCAATATAACCAAAGACGGCCTATATTCACGTCTCTGCAATGTTATAAATAACAAAAAAAATTAATAAAATAATAATATTTCTCTCTCCAATTTTAGTCCCTGTTCGTTTGTCAATTTTGCAAATTTAGCCCAAAACTCATATTTTTTGCAAAATGGCAGTTTACTTTTATTAATATAAATAATAAAAATGTTTATGTTTAATTTTTAATCTTTATTACTTTGGGTATGAAAAGCTACTAAAAAAATACAAAAAATTAAAAATTTATAAACAGTAAAATAATTAAAGGTAAAATTTTAACCTTTGCAGCTAGTTTAAGCAATCGGTCCACAGTGCCCCTCATAAACTTTTTGCCTTCTTTCCATCCCAAAAATCTTGGAATCGTCTCACCTTCAAACCATTCCCTTGAATTCTTAAATTCAGGAAAAATCTCCAACACCCACATCTACACAAAAGAATATATTGAAATTTTATATGGTTTTCGAAATAACAATATTAATTGACATTCACGGGTACCTTGAATGGCCAGACAAATCCAGCCAAAGAAAAACCTTTAGCGTCTTCTTTTTGTCGATTGTGTAAATTGTATATGGCAGTATAAGTACTTTCCCAAAAATAATTACCCCATGGATACTGTCTGAATGCTTCTAAATTATCCACAAGGTCTAAAAGCAAATTATCAACAACATTGGTGTTTTGCCAACCCAAAAAACCTTGACCGATTAGCATGAGGAGACATATCCTCGTGGCGTCATTATCGTTAATCTGGTTAATGTTCTCGAATAAAGTAATTATTCTCCCAAAACTAACATTTGATCCAGGTTCAAAATATTTGTTCTTAAAGGAGTTCATATGGTCTATAGGTGCCCAAGAACTGTGCCCAAAACGTAGCCCCGTTATTAAACAAAATTGTTTAGGAGTGAATGTAAATAGCTCCCCTCGTAATCTATATGAAATACCAAGACGGGGAGTAGGAGTCGGTATTTGCAGTTGTGCAACGCCATATAAAAGAAGGCTATTACATATGGTGCATCTATTATCTAAATATGGACCGAAACACGTCTGCCTAATAGCTGTTTCAACCGCCGGAGTCATCACTTCACGCAATTTTTGTAAAACCAACCACTTTTGTCGTACTTTAATGTTTATTTGCTACATAAAAAGAAAAAATAAATAAAAAAGTACACAAATTCAAATAAAAATCTTAAATCTTATCTTTTGTTCAATAAGCCGCAAACATTTTACCGGGCATGAAGGGGGGTCCATGAAAGCTTCTTCCATCTCTTGGACGTTTGGCATGTTCACGTGTCGGTTGAAGTCCATAGTGGGGGGCCCACAACTAATGTCGAAGAAGTGTGATTAGTGGTCCCAGACGAGTCAACGATCTTTCGGATCTTCAACGTTGGGTCTTCAAGTACTTTGCTTTGCTCCAAAGTGGAGAAAAGTTTCAAAGTGAGTTCAAAGTGTTGTGTTTTGGTGTTTGTCACATGGGGGGAAACGACTTGAATGTCGTCTGACCCGATCTTGTTGACCCGACTTGAATGTCGTCTGACGGGGAACAGTACCTTATTGGAACACGAGCAGTCAAAGCGCTTGGACATGCACTGGAAACGGCATAAAAAGGTAACTGAAACGGCTTGGACAGTAACATGAAACGGCTCGGCAGTTGCTTTTTACTTTATTGTAGAACGTGCGTTGCAGCGGAAACGGCTCGGGCAGTTACATGAAACGGCTCGGGCAGTTGCTTTTAACGTTATTGGAGAGTGTTGAGACGGCAGATGCATTGCATGGTAACGGCTTGACTTTTTACTTTATTGGAGCACGTGCCTTGAAATGACTCGAGCAGTATATTGAAACGGCTTAACCATTAATTTATTCAAAATTTCATTTCATGTTAAATAAGATCGCAAAATATTGTTACACCTCCATTGAGAAGCCTTGAAACCCCCTTGAAACTCCCTTGAAACAAATAATGGCTGACAAAAACAAGAGTGATGTATACTGCTCTCAACCAGTTAGTAAATCATCAACGTGGATTCTTAAGAAATGGAGAGCACCAAGACAATCGGGTGAAACTTCATCGTCTGAAACGGCTGTGCCACAGGTGCCGGAAGAAAACAACTTTGTAACTAATCGTCAAAGCTTACACCCGAACAGAGGCGGAAGATGTGCAATTCCAGACGACGAATCTGAGAATTGGTCAAAAGATGTTGCAACATTTTACAGTAATGGGGACGCCCCATCTTGTTATTTAGCTGTGTTCAGTCGTTATGTGGAGTTGGACCAAAAATTTTGGGGCACTCTGTTAGGCTATCGTTGTAATGGCTACCTAACAGCAACGGTAATTTCATTAGAACTTTTTTTATTAACAAAATTTGTATTTATATTGTTTATTACATGTAACTTGTATTAATATAATATTTATTAAAAGCATATTGAGGGATAGACTGGAAGACTAATGGCTTGGAGAAGCAGAAACCTACAAAAGGATCCCACGTTAAATTTGCGGTGGACAATTCTTCCACCGCAATTCTATGACACGTTACTACAATCCGTTCCTAAGAGCGTGGTTGGTTATGGAAATGGTAAAGAAAACCCATTTCCTTCCTTTTTTGACATGGATTTTGTGTTTATCCCACTGCCGATTGACAATAACGAATGGCTGTTGGTACGATTAGAGTTGGCATCCCAGGAATTAGTTTTGTACCCTTTTGAAGACTTTTGTGGACGACTGGACAAATTTAGAGCAGTTATTATTCCACGGTTGACGAAGCTTAAGGTGTATTTAACTGGTTTGCTGGTGCATTTGCAGTATTGGAAAAAGACAGGCAAACCAGAATGCTGCATAACTCATGAGCTAAACGATAACTACGTGATTTCTAACAGGTCAATCGTAGGCAATGAAGCTGTCTATCTGTGTATGCTTATGGAGCATCTCGTTACGGACAAACCAATTAACATTACCGGAGACGTAAAAAAATATGTTTGTTAATAGACGATTCATGGCTGATAAACTGTATTTTTGGCGGTGTTTGCCACGCCCAAATGCTGTTAAATAAAATAACTCTTCTTTTTAATATGTGTAGGATCGGTTTGCTGATCCGAATGAGTCGGTTCAGAGGAATTCCATCAAATACAGGTGCGGAAAACAAGTATTTGACTTAAACACAGCTGAAACTTCACTTTAACACTGATTTGTATTGATATGAACACAAATACAATCAGTTCTCACACCGGCAGCACCTCGGTATGGAAATTTCTCAAATGTTACCTCTTGATTTCGCTTGACCTAGACCTCCTATATATAGAGATTGGGATTTCGCTTGGAATGATCTCAAGCGAAATCTAACATGTTGATTTCGATTGAGCTGCTTCAAGCGAAATCCTTTACACATTCAGATGTTCAAGCGAAATCTCATAAACTCTCTCTCATTCTCTCTTTCTACGTGCCCTGATCTATTCTAATCTAAAGTAAAACTCGATACAAGACGAAGTCGACAGATGTATTGCACCAACAGACTCCCCCTCAGATGTTGACGAGTCGACTATCGAGTTACACCAAAGCTGTGTCTTTACATCTTCATTCTTGATCAGTCTCTGGGCTTTTCTCTCTCTATCTTCTTTTCCAAAAACACCTTGCTCTATCAGACTCCCCCTCATGATTTGCTGGCTTTCATTTGTTCTTCAGCAACATCTGCTTTAGGATCAATGTCTGACTCAAAAGTTGTTTACAAGATCATTGCCTGGCTTTTATCTAAATCTCTTGATCAGATCTCTTGATTCCTTAAGTTCATCAGCATCAGCAACTAGCAAACTTTAGATTCATGATCAGAGTCTGACTTTTGTAAACCTTGAATGAATTAACCTGGCTCACCTGTAACAATCTTAACCCAGAAATAAATTTTCTAAATTTAACAATTTAAATGCACCAACAATCTGATATAATCAGATAATTCTTTCTCATATCACAAATCAATAATGAACCAAATGTAGGTGTTAAAATACCAAATTGTAAGAATTCTAACAAACCTTTTAACATTTTAAGATTCACTCCCCCTCACAATCAAGTCATCATGTTTAGCACTTGAAATTTTGACAATCAGCTTTCCAATACCAGTTGTCGAAAATCTTTTTGAATTTTTTTTAAAATTTATGCTAAAACACACTAAAAATCTTTTTGTAATTTTTGATTGTAAAAGAATGCAATAAAGAAATATTTACAAACAATACTTTTGTGAGTTTGTGCAAGAGGATCATATCAGTTTCTGAGACAGATCACTAACACCGTTAAGCTTCATTTCATATTAAGTTCTAAACAATTTACCTAGATTGTCAGTATGTTTGTCCACTTAAATTTTCACACAAAGTTCAACTGATCCGAGATACGATGTTAATTGTTTTAAGAGACTTAAACTTATCCGTGTGTCCCACTACTTGAATATACTCCCGTATCCAGATTCTCAATAATCAGTCTTACAGGTGAGAATACTACAATGATATCTGTATATAATTTAGGTATGCGAGGGCCGAGGGATCTCAGATCGATACTTCCGTATACGCAGAGAGATATCAGCTTCGACTTTTCGGTGTGTCCCCTTTAGAGGATCTTTTTGCTTACAACAGCAGCATATATCAATTTTATTGTTTCAGCATGCTGAGGGTTTAATGCTGTGTTTCAAGCATTGCAGCAAGTATTAGCAAGGGACTAGGTCAGAACTACCGTTCAGCAGAAGTCCCGGAATAATACCCCAGATATCATAGAGTATAAAGACCTAGTATATCAGATTAAGAGACCTTTCAAACAAGATTTCAGGGGTTACCTATATATCCAAGTTTGTGTTAACCCACAGAACAAGCAAGTTTGAAATTTAGGTTTATATCTCGTCACAATCTACTAAATGTGCAAAAACCTACTGACATATCCACAGTAAGATTGTTTATCACATTTTTCTATACATTTCTCTAGCATGTTGTGATAGTCCACTGATGTACTATCATTTCCTCTATATGCAACAAAAACTCATTTTTGAATTTTTATCATGTTTTTGTCTTTTTCAAATTTTCAAATGTTTTTGGATTTTCTGAAAAAAAATTTACTCCCCCTAAAATGCAAACACATTTTAGGAAATTTGAAAATAAACTGTACAAAAAAATGACAACTGATATCGAATCGCATCAAATCGCCATTCACTCGGCATAAACAATCAGAACTCCTCCTATCACAAAACTATTTTCTCATTTAGATTTCAAAACACTTAAGTTTGTTTTAATCAAAATGATTTTTCCGGAAAATAAGTTTTTATGTATAATCATTTGAAAATTCGGAGTGTGGTTCATCACATTGTCTATTCGAAATACCAATTGTAAGTATGGTCCAATCAAGTTCAACTTAATGACCTTGATTAACCTTTTCCATGTATGCACCTACTATACCAAAAGTAAGAATTACCACATGTAGGAATGTTACGTCTACATCACCATTTTACCAATCAAAATGCCGATTCCTGCTTCGCACTTATCAACCTGGAAGCTCCGGCGTAGTCATACAACCTGTAAACATCCAAAACACTATCAAAAACTTTTAACCAAAATCTTCAAACATTAGAAAGATGCCGATTCCTGATCCACGATATAAACTTGGGATCTCCGGCAATTCCTAAGACTTTCATGGAAAGCAAACTTCCACCCAAGTCTTCTTTGACTTGGTGGCTTCCAATTCCTGAGCAGTAGGGTTATAAGTTGCCTTTTTAGTTGCATAAAAATCTTTAACCCCCTTTACTTTCCCATCAACCATTTTCTTGAAAATTTTCTTAACATTTTCACTGAATGTTTTTTCGATATCAAAATCTGAGCTTTCAACTTTATCAACCATTTGTTTAATTTCTTCCACACTCAATGATTTAATGTCAACATCATTCATCAAATCTTTGATCTCATCTTGTGACTCCTCTGATTTTGTGGAATCAGAATCATCGCCAGATTGTACATCTGATTTTTTAACAATCCATTTTTGATTGTCTTTTGCCTTCTTTTTGTACAATCTTTTAGAATTTTCACCAACTTCATTCTTTGAATTTTCAACAATTTTGAAGTTTGTAGTTGGTGAATCATTCTTTTCAACCACTTTTTCTTTAAGTTTTTCAGAGACTCCCTGTTTTTTGTTGACTTTGTTTGGACAATTGTGAGCAATGTGTCCAACAACTTGGCATTGAAAACAAGTTCTTGTGTCTTTTGGAATGTCTCTTGAATGAAAAACTCCAGTTCCTGTCCTTTTCCTTTCAGCAAGGAACTCTTGATTTGATTTCTCCAAAGATAAGCTATTTGACTCCTCTTCATAGCTTTTTCCTGCAACATATGTCATTTTTGATTTAAAATCTCTAACATATTTTTCATTTTTACGATTTTCAGGTGGAGTAAAACCAAGACCTTTCCTTTTGTAACTACAATTTTGATTTGTTTTCTTTTGAAAACTAGAATCAGAATTGTAATTCTTTTTTCCTTTTTTCTTGTTTAACCTTTGTTGAACTCTAGAAGTGTATTTTTTAGGTTTTTCAGTAGATTTTAGATCTTTAATTTCAGAAAAATTAATTTCCGTCATCTTGAAAACCTTTTTGATCATGTCAAAACACACACTTTTAATTGGAAACTCTTTGTCAGAATATAATTTGTCCGAATCATTTAAAGTATATGCAACTTCAAATGTTTCATCATTCAAATTTGCCTTTGATAACAAAAATTCTTTACTGTAAGACCGTTTTTCCGATGATTTTGAACTGTTGACTGACGAACTTGAACCCCCAGACTCAAACTTTGACTCAGACACCTCCTCAGTATCCAACACCTGATCAACCACCTTTTTGATTAACTCAGACTCATGATCAGTATCAGACGAGGTAAACGTGATATCAATGTTATCTGGTAAAACGTCAGTTGTCTCGGATTTTAACTTTATATTGACTGCTTTTTCGACTTGCTCCTCATTTGGTTTTCTAGGAGAATACCCTTCCCAGATAGGAGGCGGACACTTGTTATATTTAACAGTCGATTTCTTACCAGTCTCATTCTTTTGCTTCTCATCCTGAAATGCTTCAAAACCTGCAACAGTAGGATAAACTCGATCAATAACATAATCAGAACAAGAATAACTCAGTAATAACCTTCTGATCCTTTCATTCTCGATCTTTTCTTTCTCCAACTCTTGCTTTAGACTAGCATTTTCTTCGATGTAATGATTAATTGCCTTTTGCTTTGTCATCAATGTAGCATTCGTCATCGTTAAAGCCTTTTCTCTTTCAGAATTCGTTGTTTGAAGACTTGTCACTGTTCTGTTCAACACGCTATACGATTCTTTCACATAGCTGATGTCAGATAGTAACTTTTCTATCAGTCTTTCTCTATCAAACAAAATCACATCTTTTTCTTCACAACTCTTACACATTTCCAAACATTTCTTGCAAGGCTTTTCCACTTCAATAATCTTTTCAACCTCAATTGTTTTTACCACTTCAATTACTTTTTCAGTTTCAACTACTTCAGTTTGAACAACATTTTCAATCTTTTCATCTTGTTGTTGTTCTTTTGCAGCTTGTTTCTCCTTTAATTTCTCCATGTAATCTGCAAAATAAAAATGAAAACTTTCAGGAGAAAGATGATTTTTAGCAATATTAATATGTTTCTCTTCTTCATCATCACTGCTACTCTCCATTGGTGTTTGATCAAACTCTACAGATTTTTCAGACTCAGCATCTGAAATACCAGAATCAAATGGTGTTTGATCAAAAACAACTTCTTTTTCTGAAGTATCCTCATTTTGCACACTCTCATTTGTACTTAATGAATCAGAATCAGCACTTTCTGAACTTTCTTCAGATGTACTCGATTGATCTTTCACTTTTTCACCAATTGATCTCATCCAAGTAGCAAACAAATCTGGTTCTCTAACAATCTTTGCAATGAAAGCCTTGAAATCACCCTTTTCATCAACAAACATATCCCAGCTGAATCCTTCAGGTAGTTGTTCATCAACTTGGTCCACTATACATGTTGTGATGTTAGAAGAAATGTAATTGCTCCAGTTGAAATCTACCAAACATCCTTTCTTTGAATCTTCAATCTTTCTACCATGAGCTGTCTGTAATTCTTGTGTCTGACCAACTTGCTGATAAATGGCTTTCCGGTAGTAGTCATCTTTCCCAAATGGATTCTGAGCACCACTAACTTCTCTATTCTTGCACTCCCGTTTAAAATGACCTTTTTCCCTGCACCTGAAACAAGTAACTTTAGATTTATCAAAACCTAAAGTAGAAACACAAGCATCAAGAAAGTCATTTCTCCCAGTAATTGTCTTGAATTTTTCAGCACGTCTAAGAACACTTGCAAGACACCATTTGATATCCATTAGTTCCATCTCTTCAGCATCTATTTGGTCGTAATCCTCTTTAGTAAGCATAGGATTTCCAATTCGACCAGCAACTAAACCTTCATATGAGATAAGCACGGAACCAAGTAATGCCATATGATCTTTCGCAATGTCTTCAGAAAAACTTTGACCTTCTGGAAGATTTAGAGCTATGTTGCATTGAATCACACAACCATTTCCCATCTTTGTGCTTTGAGACTGAAAACTTTCTGATGAGCTTTTCGGATTAACACTCGAATACAATGAGAAACCACTGTTGCTTTTGTTTGAATTTTGATCAGTCTTTTCTGTAGAATTTCCAACACTATAAGCAGTCTGAATTTTCGGACTTCTCTCAGCTTCTGAAGTCGGAATACTACCCTTGTAATACATTTTTACATCTTGTTGACCACTTGGATTATTCATCCTTGCAATCTTCTGCTGTTCTAAATCCTGACTTTCAATCTTTTCAATGAACTGAGAGATCGACAACCCTTCATAAACTCCGGTATTTTTCAGTATCATCAAATATGTTCCCCACTCTTTCTGAGGTAAAGCATCAGCTAGCTTATCCACCCATTCCTCATCTTCTTTGTTGATGTTCATCATCGACATTGTTCGAACTAAGTGACAATAACGTTCAATGAGTTTCTTTGTATCTTCTCCGGGCAAACTTGTGAATAAGTCAAACTCCTTTTTAAGCAATGCCTTTTTGCTTTTAATCATGTTTGCACTACCTTCAACTTTGACTTTCAAAGCATCCCAGATTGACTTTGATGTTTTGTCATGTTGAAGTAGTATAAAGATGTCTTCTTTCATAGCTTGTTGACGCAAACTGATCATCATTTTTTCAGCTCGATACATTTCCCGTTCTTCATTACCAAACTCTGATATCTGTTTTACTGTTTCCATTTCAGAACGTGGTAGCATATACTTTTTCAGAATACATTCCCAAGATCTCAAATGATTTGCTTGCACCCAGTTTTCGAAACGATCTTTCCATCCATAGTATTCCTCAATGCACATTAGTTTTGGGGGTTTCTGAGTAGTTCCCGTTTCATTTTCTGAATTCATGTTCTGAGCAATGGAAGATGAACTAGGTGATGTTGCAAATGCGTTGTGAAAATCGTTGTCCATGATTCAATTACTTTCAAGCGAACTGGTCAATTTGGTTGAAGCGAGACCTTTGAAGCGAAATTGTTTCAAGCGAAACTTTCAAGTAAATACTTTCTGAACCAAAAACCTTGAAGCGACAACCTTGAAGCGAATTAGAACTCTGAAGCGAGATCCTTGAAGCGAAAACATATAACCTCTGAAGCGAACTGATAAGTGTCGCTTGAGAGTTCAAGCGAAATCGTTCAACACAAACTTTGTTCTTCAAGCGAAATCCATTCGGAAGTCAATTTTGATCACTTTTAGGTTGAATTTTTCTGTGAAACTTTCAAGGGTTTGTTATCTTGTACTATTAAACAATCCGTGAGAAATTGAATAGATTTTGACCGTGAAAAAATTCTGAACTGATGAAAAGAAGGTGTAGAAGTATGAGAATGATGTCAATTTCAGCTAAAATCCTGTAGAACTCCTCAACTGGCTCTGATACCAATTATAGGATCGGTTTGCTGATCCGAATGAGTCGGTTCAGAGGAATTCCATCAAATACAGGTGCGGAAAACAAGTATTTGACTTAAACACAGCTGAAACTTCACTTTAACACTGATTTGTATTGATATGAACACAAATACAATCAGTTCTCACACCGGCAGCACCTCGGTATGGAAATTTCTCAAATGTTACCTCTTGATTTCGCTTGACCTAGACCTCCTATATATAGAGATTGGGATTTCGCTTGGAATGATCTCAAGCGAAATCTAACATGTTGATTTCGATTGAGCTGCTTCAAGCGAAATCCTTTACACATTCAGATGTTCAAGCGAAATCTCATAAACTCTCTCTCATTCTCTCTTTCTACGTGCCCTGATCTATTCTAATCTAAAGTAAAACTCGATACAAGACGAAGTCGACAGATGTATTGCACCAACAATATGTTTTAATATTTAATATTAACTCCATTCTCATTTCAAACCTATAAATACATACATTACTCCTCCCATTTAACCCCATTATCCTCTCAAAGTTCCCACTAAAAAAATGGAGTCTTGGACCGACGAGGAAGATATTGCTGCTGTCGTTTCGTACGCTGCCGCTCGTGATCTGGGCACTTATTCAGTTTCCGATGCTGCTTTCTGGGGGCAGGTTTTCAACTACTTTTGCATTCACCTATAAGAGACGTCCCGGAGTGTCGATGCCTTGACGACTCGTCTTGCTTTTCTACGCTTTAAATGTAACCGTTTTTTATGTGTGTGCAAAGTTGTTAAAAAAAATAATCCGAACATGGAAGAACAAGAGGTCGTTGAAGAGGCCCTGCTCGACTACGCAATCCTTTACGACGAGGACTTTGAACACCTTTCAGTGTTTGAAACTTTAAAAATTTATCTGTAATTCACGAAATGATTTTGTAATATTTAGCTTGTATCGTGCAACTTAATGTATGACTTTTAACCGTTTGTCTATGTGAACCGTGAATTTAGTTTTTTAACTTTTTTTAACCGTTAATTAGTTATAAATTAATATAATTAATTAAACTAATTAATAAAGTTAAATAAAAATAGTTATATATTAAAATTAATTTGATAAAATTAATTTTGTACCCGTTAATAAAGTTAACAAGGTTAGCTAACTTGGTTAATAAAAGTTAAATAAAAATAGTTAAATATTAAAATTAATTTGATAAAATTAATTTTGTACCCGTTAATAAAGTTAACAATGTTAGCTAACTTGGTTAATAAACTGGGCCCGTTTGGACGGTCCAACAAGAGCTGTTAAACTACAGCCTTTAACGGCCCAACATGAGCTGTTACATTATTAAAAGTGGACGGCCCAACAGGAGCTGTTAAATTATTAAAAGTGGACGGCCCAAATCGTTTGTTAACGGACATAAATAATATAATTTATAATACTTGGGCCTGTTTTATTTTGTCATACTGTTTATTTTTTTTTTTTGTTATGGAGACAAAAATTTATATATATATATATATATTGCAAACATAAACATTAAACATAACTTAAAAAAAGAAACCAAAACATAATATATCTAAAACCAAATCCTAATTGCCTCCCACTCTGCGACGTGCTTGAATTCATGACCCTCGTCATGACGGTAATTGATCAATGCCACCTCCTTCTGGTCATCCTCAACCAGGTCCGGCATTTCTCTCTCGACCTTCTTGAAATAGCTATCAAACCGCTCACACTCCAACCGCAGGACACGAAAGCGGGACGATAAGGCGTCCACGGTCCGGTTATGGTCCGGACCCCGAAGCTGCCCAAAGATCTGTTGAACCTTAACCCACAGCCCCCCCCCCCCCTGTCCACGTCTTGGGGGATCGGTCATCGCTTCTTCCCATGCTTCGCACAATGCGATGTCGTCGACGTCGGTCCAGGTATTTGCCATTCGTTGACGAAGTCGGAGAAAAATCTTTTGAAAACGGCGAGTTTTTTTTGGATTGCAGACGGCGTGGATGTTGAACGTGGTGAGGGTATTTATAAGGAGGAGTAAATACGTGGGAACTTGGAACGGCAACGGTTATATTTTAATATAAAACGTCGTTTTAGTTTTTTGAATGTAATTTGTTTTTTTTTTTTTTTTTTTGTGGGAACTTGGAACGGCCCAAACACATAAACAGCCCAAACAAAATTTAAATAAATTATTTAAAATGAACGGCCCAAACACATAAATAGCCCAAACAAGATTTAAAATTATTTGCTAGGTAATTTACTGGACTATTATATAATACAAATTACATAAAAGATATAACATGTAAAAATACAAACATAACTTCGCCAAACCGATGAAACGGCTAATAAAGTGATTCAATTTCATCCACGGACTTTCTGATAACCGCTGAAACGGCTAGTAGAGAAAAAATCTCGGTCTCCAAGCAAGCAGTCTTCAGATAACAACATAACTTCGCCAAACCGCTGCTTCTGAATCGGCAGATAACCGAGAGCAAATTGAAAGTTAGGAGTGATTCAAATCTCTTCTTCGGAAAATCGAGTCAAAACGCTTGTAGCAATGATAAAGATGCGTCTTTTGCTCGATAGTTCCATCCACACTCACTGCGTAAGTAGAGGTGGAATTTCTGAAGAGAAAGACACTCCAATATGAGAAACAATATCAAAAGCTAATTTGATAACTAAAGCCCAGGAACAAGTCTTTTACCCTATCAGATACGTGAGATTTCATAAATATTTCTTGGCGGTGATAGACGAAAACATCTATGACAATCAAATGAACAAAGCAAGATAACATTTTCTATGAGATTTAAGTGTGGTAGAGGCATTCTTTTAACAAACACACAAAAAAATAACAAGTGGGTAAATATATAGTGGGAAAAGACGGTCAAACGGCTTGAACAACACGTTGAACCGGCTCGAAGTATAGGTTGAACCGGCGTTAGACAGCTGTACCGGCTCGGAGCAGTTGAGACGGCTTGGACAGTTAAACGTACCGGCTCGAAGTCAGCTGTACCGGCTCGGCGCCAGGTGTACCGGCTGGAGCAGTTGAGACGGCTTGGACATTTAAAGGAACCGGCTCGGAGTCAGCTGAACCGGCTTGGCATGCAGAGCTGGGGTCCACGTGTGTACGGGTAACGACTCGGCTGGAACCTAAGTACACGGCTTGGCTCGTGGAAAAAACTCGGTTAAGATCTTTCAACGGCAGCCGACTGTAACGGCTTGGCTAAGATCTTTCCACAATGTCGGACACGTGGCGTCTTCGGAAGCAACCTCAAGCCGTTACAGGCTTTGTCGGACACGTGGCTATCTAGGGTTGGCTGGCCGTTAAAGGGGAATCTTGTGCCGTTTCAGAATGCTGAAACGGCTTGGGGAGCCGTGTCAGTTGGCCAAAATTGAAATAACGGCGCTGACTTGGCTATTTTCGTGATTTTCCAAAAAAAAAAAACACACTTTTCATGCTCTTTATAAAAGAAGGATTAATAAAGACTTTATTGACATGTCAAAGACCTTTTGCCCAAATTCCACCACAAGTCTAATATGACACTTTTCATGCAAAAAAAAAGGATTAAAAAAGTGAGAAGCATGGTTTCATAATTCATTACATAAGTTAATAACAACTAAATCCAACGATTTCAACCCATTCGTCAATACATATACCAGTCAAGAAATATGTACCTGCACATTATAATTTGTAGGCTCCAAATGCCGGAAACTTAATGCCACCATAGATTGAAAAACATAATGTTGCTTGCTTATGTGAGGTTCTGTTGCTACTTAATTATCAGTTTCACTTTTTTCTAGTGAATCATCTTCTAAGTTATGGTCAACCTATGTTACTAAATGGATTAAACATGCAAACCCAAACAAAACCCGTATATTGAACGTTTCGTCATTTTTTTAGAGACTCTTTTTTAATTATCATGATTAACAATAACAAAATTTAAAAATTTCCCTCTTTAGATGGGCGGTTCACCATGGGCATTCGGATCATTCCCTAAGCTTGTTATAATAGCTAAACAATTGACAATTCAAGTGTTCAAGTTTTCTTGTGTCAAATGTACGTTGTACTCTATTGTCTCACAAATAAAAAAAAACTCAAAGCTCCTTGAGCACTTGTTTATTTACAAAACAATAGCCAAATAACTTTACCTCTGTTGGATCAATCACTCCATCTCCATTCCTTCTACTGGTATGCCTTAGTGCTAGATGTAAAGACAACACTTGAAGGTTCTGTGTGAAATTGCAAAATCTGAGAACCCAACACTTCATTTATCTGACATTGAAATGTGTTCGGCTCTGCGTTTTCTTTCATCCATTGCAATCTCTAGCTCTGGCCACACCTAGCTAACGATAATTAGTAAACACCTTGAAATTAAAATCAACAACATTTCAGTCATGTTAAATAGCAAAATTCTAATCAAAAGTTGCTTCGCAAATTCATCAAAGAATAGTTGGTCGAAGATAACACATCCACTCAAACAAACAAACAAACATATAGCTGCTTAAAAAACACCAAATACAGACATTAATCGCTATGAATCGGACATGTATTTGAAAACAAATGGAGCTCATAATCATCATAACTCGCCTACTCGTTGGAACTGATTAGATTTCGGTGGAACTCAGATTCGCCGGAAACTGCCGATTTCGCCAATGATTCAATGAATACGACGTATACTAATGAAACAAAAAATCCCTCAATCATACATCAAAAAGAATGAATCAAATATTTAAAATTGAAAATCAAAGTTAAATTTTGAGTGAAATTTGAATGGTAAACAAACCTGGTCTCTTAGAAATCGTCATTAGAAGTTGTATTTGCGAGATCTGTATTTGGTGAAGAAATTTCGTTTATGATTACAAATCCTAAAAATGAATTCATATAATAAATTAAATTAAGAAGAATGTCAGCCATAACGTATTTTTGGATTGATATTCATGATTTTAACTTGAACATTAAACTTGAGATCAGCTATAACAATATTAAAATTATTCATGCTTTTTAACTTGAAATCAGTTTTGGATTGATCTTCATGAATAACAATGTCAGCTATAACCAGAGTTTTGGTATTTATAAATTTGTTAATCAGTAGTCTTCTTCCTACAAATTTTCATACATAAGCAAATATTTTTACTACACTTTTCTATGTAATCAGCTATATTTGAGATAAATTGTTTTATTGTTCATTAGTTCCTAATGTTTTTCCATAAACAATAAGTTATGTAAAATACCTCCTTTGCGGGCCCGCAGAGGGTAGCTACCATTGCTAATGGATTTTGAAGGTAACGCCCGAGGGCCATCGCTCGTTTAACGATGCCTGAAAAGAACGATAGCTTTAGAATTAGTTTGGCGTGTCATTAAACGTGATTGCTTAGGTTAATTAATTAATTAATTACCGGGTTGTGGTTGAAGCTGTTCGGATGAAATGCGGGAGTTTTCATACAAGTGTGGGATAGTCTCGTCAGCACATAATATAGTTATACCAACCATCTCACGCTTAATGTCTCTTGGGTTGTCTTCAAATATCTTACATATAACCTGATAAGAAACTAACAGTCATTAAAAATATAAAAAAAAATTGTCTATTTTTAAAAATTATAACAAATGTGTTAAATGTTGCTTTTACATTGTAAATCTCGTCCTTGAGCCAAGCACAAGACAAATTAACAGCTCCAAGAACAACAACATGAGGTTGATGCTCTATCATGAACTTAGCAACATGCTGTTTATCATTCTTCTGACGTTGCTAATGGATCCATCCAAATATCAAACAATAAGTTATGTAAAAGTTATATCAAATTGTGCCCAGCTTGCACTCGTACACCAGCTGCATCATACATCACCTTCCAATAATGTCATTATCAGATAGATGCATTTTAAACAATGACAGATGATCAAAAGAATGATTAATAGGAATATAATCGTACCACACAAGCTAAAATGAGGGCAATTGCAAGGTCGAACCCCCTAAGTCATCTTGACATCTTGTAAACCAACAGCAACCACAAGAGCAGTGACTGTTGCAAAATGTGATGATGGCATGTCACGAGACCCAATAAGTTGCTAAAGATCACTATGGTGTTCCATATACCTGCACATATACCATATAATAATAAGACTCTTTGGACGTATCACTAAGACTATGGGGTATGGGGCGTGGGTTGGCTGAAAACGCCCAAGCCACCACCCCGGGAGCTTGGGTTGGGGCGTGGGTTGAAGCGTGGCCCAAGGGGCGGGAGTTTGAAGCCGGGCATGGGGCGGGCTAGTTATCCTATGTGGCGGGCTCCTATTCGCTTTTTTTTATAAACTGCCAAGCCACGCCCCAACCCAAGCACCGCCATACCCCACAGACACGTCACTCACCGGTGGGGGGGCTCGAACTCCACGTGTCAACTCATGCCCCCAACCCAAGCCCCACCATACCCCACGGTCTAACACTAAGTCATCAACCACTCTCAAATGATGGGCGTGTTTATAAAAGCTATTTGCAATAAACATTCTTTATTTCTTTGTTGTTTAAAAACATTAATATGGTTCTGATTTTGTGATTATTTATTAAGGCTAAAAATTTATCAGATTTGGCTCAAAATTTATCAGATTTATGTGTGACCAACATGAAAAGCATAAGTATCTCTAAAAGCTCACTTGATTATTAGAATAACTTATTGTGTGATTCTAATTATTGTTCTTCTTTGAGTTTTTGCAATATCTGGAGATCTAAAAGGAATTGGCTATAAGAAATTAGAGAGAAACAATATAACGATGCAACAATGTCTAACGTGAAGCCCACCAATAAGAGGGTGTTTAGGTGAATAGGTGGTGCTGTTTTTTTAGCACTGTCCTCCTGTAATTATAAAAACCAGCAATTAATATTCAACAGAAACCAAAGTAGTTAAAAATATTCATAGCAAATACATGCAAAAGGCGTATGATTATACCAGAACTCATGGGTCTCCCTGCCACAATCATCAACCAGATCTTTCACTTCTCAAAACAGACACCACTTTGTTAAATCGACATCCAGTGGCTTCACAAAGGAAATATCAAATTCTATTGCGGTCAATGCACATCATATAACAGTTAAAGAATAGCCACGATGAATTGTAACAGTTGAAACATAAATCGCATGGTTCTTTCAAATTTTGATGATCGCTTACCGTATAAACTTGTTTAGAATGACCAGTTTACTTTTAGCACTTTTGGCAGCTTACCCGTGTACTTTTAGATGGTTATTTATATAGCTCAATCTAAATAAAACTAACCCAAATGGACCCGGTAAATGCTAGCTATTCTTTACAATAAATAACTTTTGAGGTCAAACCTAGTACCGCATTCAAAACCAAAACCAAAACTGAAATGGATTTTTTGGCAAGTTAAAACCAGAACACCAATTTGTGAATATTGTCATTATGTATGTTGTCCGCCTATCCTTGTTAATTTTCTAGCAAACGAAATAACAATGTTCAACGAAATATGTTTAACCTCAAATGAGTGGAAAACTAGATTATAAAGAAAATACATAAAACCTTAATTTAAGCAGGCATTATATCAGATCTAAATAAAAAACATTTTACTCAAAGTAAAGAGGCAAAAAAAAGGTAACATGGGTAAACTTTGAAAAAAGTTAACTGAATTTTGTGTCTCCGGCATCATAGTTGTAGAAATCATACAATATAGGGGTAAAAATAAGCTTGTGCAGAACCTGTAGACAGATTAAAGAAATAAAGAGTGAAAAGTTATGTGAATTGTTAATAAGCCATTTCAATAACACAAAAATATCGTTACTTACCAGCAAAACGGCACCAAGATAGCTACCAAATATGAACCAACACCACCAGAGCCTTGAAGAACAATCATCGATACGACAACATGTTAGTTGCATTAACTAATTACATATTATATTATAATCTGAATGTAAATGAAAACAGACTCATAGAATGCATATGAGGACCTGTAAACCGCTAATGTCTACCGCATCTTCATTTGTATCTACAACAACCGGCTACAACCAGATCTGTAAACCACCACCACAAAAACCATCAGATTTGCCTTTTTATCTTACAGATTTGTCAAGTGTATTTGATTTCGCATACTGGACTGTTCATTTTTACACTATTGTAACTTTATCAATATTGCAGGTTTAACACCAACCCAGCAAATTTAACCAACAAACTTTCACTTTTAGAATCACTAAACTAGGGTTTCGTTTCATTCATGATGGATTGGATAAAAACAAACAAATAGATCCAAAATTAAACTTCAAACTCTTAACTAAAGGACTTCACATGAAAACCTAAATTAGGGAACATAAATCACGATAAATGATGTAAGACTCAAGATTAACACCTTTAGAAACAGAAAACCACAAAACGGTTCCAACATTAGGGTCAACGACTACACCATGTATGCTTGATTGTAACAATTCAGATGTAATTTTCACTGATTTCGGCTTGAAACCTCAATTGCAGAACAAAAACCCCCAAATGAAAATCATAAGAGCCTAACCCTAGGATTCCAGATCCGAACACCTTGAGTTATTACCGCCACCGTTCAACCTCGTTGTATCTTGACTCTCCTTCTCGTCTCTATCCCTATCTCCCTCTCTCTCTCTCTCTCTCTCTCTCTCTCTCTTCTCGGTTATTCCCTCTGCAAATGAAAAGAAAATGGGTGTTTGGGGATATGTGTAGGAATTCAAAATTTGAATTAAACAAAACCCTAGGTACAGGGAATCATATAATCGTGAGAAAAAAATTACTAACCGATTTCTTGAGAGCAAGGCAAGCCCGTCACACAATTGCTCTCATCATCAAAACCCTCAAAACCCTAGATGAAGAACAAACTCAGATCCCACACCGGCTCTGTATCAAGTCGGAAGATGAAGATGAGGATTTTGATTCCACTCTGATATTGTAGATCAACAACACATCTCTACATTCTTTTTCTTTTTGAATCCACAGATCCAAATCCAGATCTTTGAGGGAGAGAGAGAACGAAAATGAAAAGAGGTAGTAATTTGAAAAGGGCTCACGTGATGAGTGACAGAGCTGTTCAGACTTTTTGTCCCAAGCCTGTTCTCACCAGCTTTAAAAAAAATCATCGGAAAAAGGAGGAGAAGACACGTGGACAAGTTGAATGTGGGATTGACATGTAGGAGAGATAGAGAGGGCATGGCTTGTGGTGTTGACAAGTAGGATTTTTAGGGTTTGATTTATTATAATCTATTATATATAATAAATAATAAATGAAAGTTATTTGGGCCACGTGTCACTTGATTAGGCCATCCTCAGTTCTCTTTTCCCGCCCAACAATGCCACTGCCCTCTTCTATTTATATCCTCCTTCATTTACTCATTTAGGGCTTCTTGCTTTCTTTCTCTCTCTGCTCTGCTCTATTTTCGATCGATGTTTATCCTCTCTCATGTTTATCCTTCTTCTTCTTCTTCTCATATTCATCTCCTCAACAATGTACGGCAGAGGTTACTTCTATTGGATACATCTTCGTTTGAAACCCTAAATGATGTACCGTCCAGTGGTTGAAGAAGAGAATAATCATGTAAGATCTACTTTTTTATCTAGAAATTTTATTTCGTTTTATCTATTTTGTCATACTGAACATGATGAGCCCTTTTCTACCCTCAGAAGAAGAAACAGATCTCCTTATCGTACTCGATGAACGCTTTTGTACAACCTCCTCTTAATCGGTGACTCTGGTATGTTTGGTTTGTTGTATCATGTGATTACGAGCAGATTTATTTTGATATGTTTTGTACTTTGTCTTTCCAAACCTTTTTTGTTGGATTATAGAGTTTGTTGATTAGAAGCAACCTCTGCCGGACGGTTGTTAAGGAGATGGAAATGGGAAAGGTTATACCAGGTGTGTTGATAGGTGATACCAGTGCAAAAGTTTAGGACATCACCAAGGTAACTTAAATTGGTGTGATTTATTTTTTTGGTATTTCTAACGTTTTGATTTACTGTTTATTGGTGCATTGATTCATTTGTAATCCTTTGCAGATCTCCCGTCATCTCAATTTGAGCAATTAAACGTAGTTTTGTTAATCACTATCGGTGTTTTAATTACTAGCAGTGGTTAAAAAATTTTCCATCAGCTATTTGACTTAACAATAGTTTGCGTTATTTATTCTAAATTCATCAGTTTTTGTAGGTAAACTGAAGTTTCCACCAATAGGCACTGCCCAGCTAAGTTTCCTACAATGACAGTGGTTATAACAAGTTAATATGGCACATCACTGATCTGCCTAACAAGTGTTGGATATAAGGATGGTTGTACATAAAGTTTGATGAACATCATCCACTGTTCAATTATGAAGAACCACTGATCAAGACCAAAGTCCAGACAAGCACCGATCAACTAAATGTGAAACACTCTCCAACAACAGTGGTTCCTCATCAACAAAACATCTTCTATGTTTGTTTATGTTAACAGTGTTTATTCTATCTTTGTTTATGTTAATAGTGTTTATATGTAACAGAATTTATACTATCACTTCAGTGTTTTGATCTGTACTATTAATTGAACAGTTGTTTCATCTTTGTACTAATAAAATTCCTATACACTTGGATGAATATTAAGCACCTCATCTTGATTGTTTGAGTATAGTATTCTTGAAATTGGTTCAAACATTTGATTGTTCAAAATATTCCACTGCTGAAATACAACCACTGTTTCTTCAATCTCCATGTTGACCACTGATTGACCAAACATCAGTGTTTTGAAAACTGGTTGGTATCCACTGATCGGAAAAAATCCACCAACTTTATTCTCATCATAAAATTTAAAGTTAGATTAAAAAAAATTCTTGATGACAATTTGTTTCAAACAAATCACTATTTTAATGCTGATTTCTTGATCTTTTGACATTTGATTAAGCAAATTTTGTATTTCAAATTGACGGTTATTATATGTTGATTAAAGTTACAATAAAATTTAAAAAAGTCATTATGGCATTTGCTATCAAATCAAGTCAGTAGTTACTGACAATATCAGTAATTTTGAAATTCAAAATATGTAAAATGGTAATTTAAAAGACTGTGTTTATATATAACAGTGTTTTCCGCATCAATGTTTTAAAGACTGTTAGGTTGTTAGATGTCATCACCTCAGTGTTTTATATGAAACCATTTTTATGGCATCAGTGTTTATATGTAACAGGGTTTAGTACTTTTGTTTATATGTAACACTATTTATCACATCAGTTCAGTGGTTTGATCTGTATTATTAATTGAACAGTTGTTTCATCTTTATACTAATAAAATTCATATACACTTTGATGAATATTAAGCTTCCCATCTTGATTGTTTGGGTATAGTATTCTTGAAATTGGTTCAAACATTTGATTGTTCAAAATATTCCACTGTTGAAATACAACCTCTGTTTCTTCAATCTCCATGTTGACCACTGATTGACCGAACATCAGTGTTTCGAAAACTGGTTGGTATCCACTGATCGGAAAAAATAGTCACTGCTCACTTTTACATTGTTGACAACCAATTACATAAGAGTTCCACCAACATTCTTTTCATCATAAAATTTAAAGTTAAATTAAAAAATAAAAATAAATTCTTGATGACTATTTGTTTCAAATCAAATCAGTAATTAATGCTGATTTCTTGAGCTTTGGACATTTGATTAAGCAAATTTTGAATTTCAAATTGACGGTTATTATATGTTGATTAAAGTTAAAATAAAATTTAAAAAAGTCATTATGGCATTTGCTTTCAAATCAAGTCAGTAGTTACTGACAATATCAGTAATTTTGAAATTCAAAATATGCTAAATGGTAATTTAAAAGACTGTGTTTATATGTAACACTATTTATCACTTCAATTTAGTGGTTTGATCTGTATTATTAATTGAACAGTTGTTTCATCTTTATACTAATAAAATTCATATAAACTTTGATGAATATTAAGCTTCTCATCTTGATTGTTTGGGTAGAGTATTCTTGAAATTGGTTCAAACATTTGATTGTTCAAGTATTCCACTGCGGATACATAACCTGTGTTTCTTCAATCTCCATGTTGACCGCTGATTGACCGAACATCAGTGTTTCGAAAACTGGTTGGTATCCACTGATCGGAAAAAATAGTCACTGCTCACTTTTACATTGTTGACATTCACTGATATTGACCATCAGCGGTTTCCCTAAAAAATAGTCAGTGCTCACGTTTTTATTTTTGATGTTGTTAATTAGTAATACATTGAAATTATCAAATGAAAACTAGAATTACAATCAAATTACCATTTTACCTAATCTTTACATTCCAATTACATAAGAGTTCCACCAACATTATTTTCATGATAAAATTTAAAGTTAAATTAAAAAATAAAAAAAAATTCTTGATGACTATTTGTTTCAAATCAAATCAGTAATTAATGATGATTTCTTGAGCTTTGGACATTTGATTAACCAAATTTTGAATTTCAAATTGACGGTTATTATATGTTGATTAAAGTTAAAATAAAATTTAAAAAATTCATAATGGCATTTGCTTTCATATCAAGTCAGTAGTTACTGACAATATCAGTAATTTTGAAATTCAAAATATGCAAAATGGTAAGTTAAATTTTTCGTTCTCTCTTTTTTTTCCTACAGTGCATATCAGTTCTAATATTTAATTATTTTAATAAAGGAGCATATAAGAATATACACTACTTTTACCTTTGAAATTAAATCTGAAATTTATGACGTCCAATAACAGTGTCAAACTATAACAGTGGTTCAGCATCAACTTTAGTTATTCTATGTTTCTTTTTATTTGTTTATGTTAACAGTGTTTATATGTAACAGTGTTTTCCGCATCAGTGTTTTATAGACTGTTAGGTTGTTAGATGTCATCACCTCAGTGTTTTATATGTAACAATTTTTATGGCATCAGTGTTTATATGTAACAGTGTTTAAGAACAGTTTTGTATTTCACATCACTTCAGTGGTTTGATCTCTACTATTAATTGAACAGTTGTTTCATCTTTATTTTAATAAAATAAAATTCCTATACACTTGGATGTTAAGAGTGTTTAAGTGTTTATATTTAACAGTGTTTTTCGCATCAATGTTTATAGTCTGTTAGGTTGTTAGATGTCATCACCTCAGTGTTTTATATGTAACCGGTTTTATGGCATCATTGTTTATATGTAACAGTGTTTATCACCACAGTGGTTTATATGTAAGAGTATTTATCACATCACTTCAGTGGTTTGATCTGTACTATTAATTGAACAGTTGTTTCATCTTTATACTAATAAATAAGGTAACACAAAATACACTTGGATGATTATTAAGTTCCTCATCTTGATTGTTTGGGTATTGTATTACTGAAAGTGGTTCAAACATTTGATTGTTAATGACTATTTGTTGCAAATCAAATTAGTAATTAATGCTAATTTCTTGAGCTTTGGACATTTGAGTTAAGCAAAATGTGAATTTCAAATTGACGGTTATTGTTTCTTAATTAAATTTAAAATAAAATATAGAAAAGTCATTATGAAAATTGCTTCGAAATCAAGTCAGTAATTTTGAAATATTGAAATTCTTAATATACAAAATGGTAATTTAAAATTGACGTTCTTTCTCTTTTTTTGCCTACTTTGCATATCATTTCTAATATTTTATTACTTTAATAAAGCAGCATATAAAGATATACACTCCCTACATTTGAAATTACATTTGCCACTGCATTCAGTTAAAATTTTTATTGGATAATCGGTAAGCTTGAATTTCAACCTTGATATTTTTTTAAGAACATCCATGCTTATTGTATTATCATATTACGTTTAGCAATACTTATATTTTGCTTATTCTTTTTTTTATGTACAGTCTTCAAATGGAGGTTGCAAATGTTAGCATGCTTAACGATCTTAATACATTCTCAAACAACTATTCGATTAGAGTGAAGATTGTTAGCATTTCGAAGAAGATGATGAATGATAACAAAAATGAAATATATCGTCTTGATATGATCTTCATGGATGAGATGATACCGTATATAGTTGTGTTATATTTTTTTTTGACATATGAATATCCAAATGAATATAACACCTTTTTTATTTAATTGGATGTTTCATATTCTTAGGGAACTATGATACAAGCCAGTTGTTTGCATAAGATGCTAGGAAAATTCAAACACTTTCTTCAGTTGGATGAATGTCTTCTTATCACCAAACCTTCTCTTGCTACTAATAAGTCCTCTGCTAAGTATACCAAGAGAAATGACAAAATATCACTTTATTTCTATACTTCTGTTGAGAAATGCTTTGACTGGTCTGGACCGAAATATCGTTTTAATTTCATTAGATGAGATTGAGATTTGCTTTTTGAAGATGTGCAACGATGTTGGGATACATGAGGATGATTTGCTTGTGTTTAGCAGGATTGATGATTTTGTTTTTGAAGTAGTAGTTTATAGAGATGAGATTGAGATTTGCTTTTTGAAGAAACCTGAATCTGATGATGATAGTGTAGTTGAGATATTGAAGGCTGATTATGTTAATAATGCATTCAAGGTACGTAAGTATTTAGCATTAGCAATAAAAGTTTTAATTTTTTAGCTTTATATTAATTATTTTATTAATGTTGACCAGGACATCTATGAGGATGAAGAAGTTGTTTCTGTAGGTGAAGGTACAACCGTTACTCAGGTACTTGCTAAATTATTAAAATTATTTATTTTTAATTTAACACATATAAGAATTTAATGTTTTTACAACTATTAGTAATGTTGTTTACTGATGTTATATTTATTCAATAATGTATTATTTACAAGAACTTACCAACCAATGCCGAATGCACGTCCAAGAGACGCATGTCTTCACGATTGAACCAAACCCAAGATGTAAGTTTACCATCTTAAAGATTGTTATATTACTATTGTTATTAAATTTACTCTATGACAACAGGTTAAGAAGAAAGCTAAAGTTACTTTTGAGAGAAAGGAGGTCGTCAAGAATAGGACTAAGGGAAATGCTGCCTTACCTGTCGACACAAGTGATCATACTGGATGTTCTTCGTCTGTTCATAAAGTTAAGGTATCTATACTTGCCAGTTAATTAGTATATGTTATATAAACTGTTTTTTTTTTTTGTGCATATATTGATCATTCCTTTAATTCACATGTATATGTTTACTTTTTCATCAAGGGGAAGAGAGCTACCAACGTTCAAAAAAAGCTTAACCGTAGAAATAAGATTGCAAAGACTGCAAAAAAACATTCTGGACATCCTCTTGACCCTGAGTTCTTTCATTTTGATCGCAAAGGAGACTATAGGCTGGTATACCATTTTTTATAATAAACTAATGATTTACGTTTATTTGTCTGACTATTATTTTTTTCCACACAATACATGTAGCGTCTTCCTGCTGAAGTTGCGAGACGAGCAGGTCTTTTTCTTGATCTTCATCCTTTGAAAGTTCAAAACATGGTTGGAGTTGTTCAGGTTTATGATGTTAAGTTGGAGTTAAATGAATTGAAGCCACGTTATGCGTTGGAAGGTTGGCGAAAGTTTATGACTGACAATAACTTGAGGTTTAGTGATATGTTGCATTTCACATACGTGTCTTCGCAACAGAAGATAGTATTAAATCAAGTTACATCAGTTTAACAAACACATTTTAAGTCTGTTCTGATATCAGATACTAATTATGAATTTTTTGATGGTGATGTTGTAGGTTTTTTTCTTAAATTATTAACTTGATGTTTTTGTTGCTATGTATGGCTAAGATGATAAAACACTGTTATTAGCACTTTATGTTTTATATTTGGCCAATTAGATTATGTGTTAAATTATAGTTCTTTAAGTCATTGTTCCATTTTCTTGAATTCTATCTAATTTTTTAAAGAACTTCAATAACAAATAGTGGTTTGAACATCTGTTTGCCTTTTGGTCAATAGTTAATGGAAACCTATGTTAGGTTCAACAATGTTTTGAAGAGGAAAACTGTGTTAGAAGACAGTAGATCTTAACAAGTTAAACATCTGTTAAGGCTTAAACAGATGTTTGCCCTTTAACAGATGTTTGGCCTTTTATATCAAATGTCTGGACTTAAACAGTTGTTTGACCTTAAACACATGTTTGAACCTTAAACACATGTTTGAACCTTAAACAGATGTTTTGCCTTAAACAGATGTTCTTCTTCTATATCAGATATTTGGACTTAAACAGATGTTTGACCTTAAACAGATGTTTCGCCATAAACAGATGTTTGGTCTTAAACCAAACATTTGTTTAAGCTCAACATCTGTTTGACTATTTGTCAATATCTTATTGACTTTTGGTTAACATCTGTTTCAAATTTGGTCAACATCTTATTTTGTAAAAGAGGTACAAAAACAAAGATTTTTTTCAAAATCTCAAATCACCCTATCATGTAAGTGCATTGATGTAAAAGTGGAAATGATGTTATTCATATGGTCCTGTTGTGCTTTTGTTTGTCCTCTAATATGAGTTCATGATATAATGCGGTGATTTCAAGACATTTTTATTGAATCGAATGAGATGGTTGATGTAATGCGGTCGTATTAATAACAAATAGTAATTAATTAATCTAAATAACTTTCCCGAGCCCGGGAAGCAATCCCGGGTAAAAACCTAGTAGAGAGATATATATAGAGAGAGAGGCTCATATCCACACCCGCTTATGTGGACGCCTACGTGATGGATCATCCTTTGAGGACTACCCTCCTCCACACCACACCACACCACATATTCATAGTATCAGGTGAAATCAGGTACAAAGTAACATATGATGTTTTTGAAAAAAAAAACAGAACCTTTTTATGTATAAGACTATACGTTGTGGTTTGGCACCTCGATCATCTCAATTATTTTAGGCATTAAACACTACACAAGGGCGTCAAACTTCGCACCAAAGAACCCTCCACCAAGGTCATAAAGGGCGTGAAGGGAGAGCTAAGAGAGATAGTTAAACGATTTTTTTAGTTAATTATGTAGTGTCATATCACTCATCTTTTTCAGTTAAATCACTACATCATCGTGAATATGTAGTTTAGTTAGGTTGCCCGGTGTGGGGGCATGGAGGGGAGCAAGGAGGTGCTGGTGGAGATGTGGGGGACCGTTAACACCACCCCTCACGGGGCTGGTCAGTTACAAACATGGAGAGTTCCATAGTTTCCACGAGCATTTGCTTCTTTTTTCTATGAGTCCCAAATCAGCTTAGGGTCACAGTGATAGTGATTGACACACACACAAACACCTATTGATTAGGTGTTTGAGTGATAAAAGTAAAAAAACCAAGAAAACTAAGAATAAGATGAAGAATATTGTCCAAAGATGAATCACCAAGGTTGAGTAGTAATCCCATGATGATAATAACAATCAGATGCTTTCGATAAACAATTTCAAGCATTGTGTGACACTTATTTAGAGAGATATAATCCCAGCATACACACAAACATGGGATCAATGCATTTGGGTTCAATTCAGGGCATGGTTGTAAAACAAGGTTTCCAAGGCCGAGTACTCCCTGAGTAGTCGGTACAAGGTAGGTTGCCGAGGCGACTTTCTCCGACGCCGCCTAATTACTCGGAATTGGTCAAACGCGGTCAACCTTGGCCAAAATCGTATCTAGTAGGTCAACTCGGACCGAGTTTAACTTAAAAAATAACAAAGCATAATTTCTATGCCTATCGTATTAAAGAATGAATATCATTTTCACGTATTTTTTATAGATATTAGTAAATTTATGTTATTTGACATATATTTAATTTCCAAAAACTAGTTTCTTTATAATTTAACATGTCCGAGTACTCCCCGAGTACTCTCCGCCTAGGCCGAGTACTCTCAACTCCCCGGTCGACCGATTAGGGAGCGACTAACGACTTTTGCAACCATAATTCGGGGTAACCTTAAACTTAATTTATTTTACACCATGAGAAACCAATTGGCTAAAAAACAAAGGGGTAACACTTCAAGTAGTGAGCTAGGGAGGTATAAAGGCTTGGATTTTGTTACCACTATGACTACTAAGGAATATGAAATTTTTGATGTCTTGTCTTTGGTGGAAAGCAAAGAAAACCCATTTCCCGATCACGACCGCTATGGCTCATGATCTATTACGCGTCCAAGCTTTTATAGTAGCTTCAGAATCGGCTTTTTTTCTTTTTTAGTGGCAGGGTTTTATCATTACGAAGAACGCAGCTAACTCCCCCATCGTTGGAGATGTGCATATGTTTAAAAGATCAATTGAACGCGGTGGATGGTGTACAACACCAAAGTACTCCCCATAACGGAGTATGAAGAAAAAATACATGATGCAAAGGTTGAAGATGGACCAAGTGATCCCCTATCCACAAAGAAATCTGCTATGATGCATCGATGCATGCAAATAATAGTTGGGACGAAGAATAAACACCAAAATGATAATTTAATTTTTCGATCTATGTTTTATGTATTTCATTTTTCTATTTTTCTTGTTTCGAAAACTAAAAAAAATTCTTATTTTTTGGTCACTAAGAAAAATTAAAATGTGCTCAAGAACCGGTTTGGAACCAAAATCGAAACAGAATCAAACCGAAACTGGTGTTAATAACCGGGTAAAACCGAACTAAAACCGGTTTGACCAATAACCGGCCAAAAGAAAGTTCATCTCTAGTTGAAATATCTCCACAGTAGAAGTTGCAAACAGGCCCAGTAAGAAGAAGTTTGTATTTTGTATCTTGGGCCAACTAAGCGGATCTTCAAATTCACCTTCAGCTTGGCCCATCAAAATTTGTTTAACTTTTCTTAAGATGGATTTGTTTCTAGATTTGAGCTCATATCCAGTACATGTAAAGTCATTTTGTTCTTTTGAAATTTGACCACCATGAATAATGAAATCTAATATGCATGCTTTGTTTTTATAATAATAATATGCATGAGCCATGGTTGTTATTCAGATTTACATAAATCATAAATCCCCTCTCTCTATGCTTAATATCATGGTAAACTTGAGTTATTATTGAACTTTCATTTGTATGCGTTCTCCCACCTCATGACTTTAAATATTATTCCATCACGTATTTTTTTAGGAATAATAATAGATAGGGAAAAAGGTGAATTAATTCTAACATAAAAGACATGAATTTATCACACGTGAACAAAGTTGTTACGCAAAAGTTGATTTGTGTGTCACATCAATGCCGGAGTTTGAATGAAAAATCAATGGAGGCCGGACTCTTAAAACCAAATCAATGGGGTCGGACTCTTAAAAAATCCAATATTTTACGCTACAAATAAAAAATCGAAAATTTTCAGTAAAACTAACACTACGAGCGAAAAATCAGTGGGAGCAGGGGCACCCCCAGGCCACCAAGAACCTCCGCCACTATATGTCAGAGAGAAAGTAAACTTTAATAACCAAACGAAAGTAAACCAGTGTTTTCAGACCCGGACCGGCCGGACCGGGAACTAGAGGTTGAGCCGGTCCGGGTCATGGTATCGGGCCGGAAATGCATTGAACCGAAGTTGAACCGACGACCCAACGGTTGGACCGGTTTTTTATATATTTTTTCAGATTTAATCCTATTAATTTTTATAATATCTACGATACCTTCTGGTTCTTATGTCTGGTCCGACCGGTTGGACCATTAAACCAGTAAGAATACCGATTCGACGTCCGGTCAACTTCTGAAAACATTGAAGTAAACCCAGGACCAAAGATTCTCATATCACATGTGTGAAGTTGTCATGCCGTGGCCTTATAAAGATGTATAGCACACATAAAAAATTGGTCGTGATTTTCTCTTAAATAATTGTGTTAGCCAATTCTCTTTCCATTTGAGACAATTTTTTTCAAATTAGCAATCTCATATTTTGGACGATTTTATGTTTTAATATTTTGTCAGTTACATGTTCCAAATTGACTACAACTAGTGTTAAGACCCGCCCGCGTTGCGGCGCGGGTACATCGTAAACATTGAATGAATTAGTCCAGACGTTAATCCAAAAGGGAAAAAATGGACGCGTTGCGATGGGTTTGTCAAATATGTAAAAATATAGCAAAAAACGTTGAACCTCACATGTACGCTACGACATGTTAATATCAAAGTTGTATACGGAAGCAAATGTCAATTAACCAAATTGTATAATGTTCAGAATTTATTATGAATGTGATGGTGGGAAGCAGACCTTGGAGCACTCCTACCCTTTGCAAATGTGGAAGCATGAGTGAAAGGTGCATATGCAAGATCGAGAAGGTTGTCAAGAAGCAGTCCATGCTCCACTGGTAGTTCCCTGAAAATATGTCCTTCCTAATAAGCATGATAAACATTAAATTATACTCCTATTGTATCAGAAAAATTGAATGTTAATACTTCATTAACATGAATATATAGCTTATGATAGAGGTGGGCAATATGGCCAGGTTGCTAAAGTGAAGAAATAAGATGCATAATCACTTAAAAAACATAGACCTTAGCTCTCTGGAATCCTGGGGTGACTTAAGTGAGGAAATAATGAGTGAAGAAGGCTCGTTTCCAGGCCAGATCAATATCATGTGCTCATGCTCAATGCATGGAAGTGACTGTATCTTCACGTTGACTAATTGTACTACATGTACTTCTGAAACGAATTTTACAAAACTATAGTTAGTTAATTATATGGTAATTTACTTAAACCTTCTACGCTAGCATACTTTTGAATCAACATGAACTTTAAAGATTGAAGTCACATAAAGGTATAAAACATGTAGCTATTTACCTGTTATTGGATCAAGTTAAAGTCCTGCAAAAAGATAGCCTACATGCCCCCATCAAGCTCCGGAAGCGCAACCTGAGTCGGGTGAAGTCCCAAAGTGTTGTCGAGCCACTCTTTGGTTGACGGGAGCACCAAATGCAGCGCCACAATATACAGTACATCAAACGTCATCAGCGCATCAACCGCTAAATTTCAACCAAACTTAGCCCCATTTTGGATTTAATTGCTAATCAACTTACATTTGTAAAATCAGAATCAAGAACAAACAAATCTTTCACAACCAATCACCACCACCCACTAACCGTAGAGTCAAATTACTGACAAAAATATGCTCTACACACAAATTTACAATCATACAAAATAAAAACAAAAAAAATATAGTAATTTATATAGAACCATGAACACAATTTGCATCCACATGAATGCATTCAACATCTTCGTAATAAACCCTTAAAATTCGTCATTTAAACTCATTCAACACATTGTCTAGCGTCGATACTTATTCGTCCAAACTCACCAAATTACCAACAAAAATCTATGTTCATACATGTTCTACACCCAAAAGAAATAAATGATTTCTAGAGGAATGATATGGTGATACAAATGCTAACCTAACCTTGCCAGAATCGAGATGAATGATACGAAAGCCTGAAGGCAAAAATGTTGCATCATCAGCAAGAGAAAAATCAATAGGAGCAAATATAAGTTCAGCACACATCCCAACAACATTTTCATCAATTCCACTGCATAGTCATAGATTAGATCATAATGTTTGACAAATACCCCAAAACACAACGATCTACTACACCCATCGCACCGAAAGCTTGGGAAAATACAGACCAGATTCGCCACCAGCGTCACAATCGCCGTTTATGGTTCTTCAATATTAGGCAAAGAAGATAGGATTGTGACAATCACCGTCTAGGGTTTCCAACTACAGATATGTAGCGGCAATTAATCGGTTAAAGGGATTGTAGAGCAGCGGCGGAGAGTCACCACCGTCATCGTCAATGTCTCTCTCTAGCTCCTTCTCTCTCTCAAACCTTGACTTTCTCTCTCTAAATTCTGAATGCAGTGTTGGGAAGAAGTAAAGAAAGAAATTATAGTGTGAAAGTGACATAAAAGTTTTTTTTTTGGAAACTCCCCAAGCATCATGTACAACAACTATATGCATAAAGAAGTTGCTTCTTTAATTTGTTATTGAAAAAAAAAAACCTTTACCTAAAGAATGTCTAAAGAGACTAAAATATTTTTAATATCACTTTATTAAAGTTTAAACTAAGTACGCAAGAATGCAAGATATTAGTTGTCAACGCATAAGAGGATGTTGGTTTGGATTATTGTGTGGATTTGCTAATACGTATATTTTATGTGTGGTTGATTGGAGTTGTGGATTAAGTCGTTTGCTTTAAGGTGACATGTGGTTAGTTTTTTGGAATTATTATTATTACTATTATAATATTCGAATGAGTATGAATATATGAGTTTAGATTTCATTTATTGTTAAAAGATCAAATACAAATAACTTTAACGTATAAAACATACAAACAACAGGTTTTGCTGAAAAAATGCGGTGACAATTTCGTAATTATTAGTAATTATCAAAATTACTCTACAAATAATCATGTGGAGCAATTTTGATCTTTTGTAGAGTAATTTTGTAAAATGTTCTTTTAGAATAATTTTGATCTTGTAGGGTAATTATCAGAATTACTCTATAAGTGTATCAAAATTACTCTATAAACGAATCAAAATTACTCTGCAAGTTTATCAAACAACATAGTGAACATACAATTCAAAATTACTCTACAAATGAAACTGTAGAGTAATTTTGATCTTCTAGAGTAATTTTATAAAATGATCCTGTAAAGTAATTTTGATCTTTTAGGGTACTTTTGTAATTTTTTTTAGCATTTAGTTATGGGGTTTAGTTTTTAGCATTTAGTTTAGGGGGGTTAGGTTTTTTTTGGTAAGGTATAGTTTTTATCAAAATTACTGTATAAGAACATTTTACCAAATTACTCTACAAGAACATTTTGCAAAATTACTCTACAAGATCAAAATTTTGTAGAGTAATTTTAATTACGAAATACCACCGTGTTTTTTTTGTCTTTTTCATGTTATTCGTACGTTTAGTACGTTAAAGTTATTTGTACAGTAACTTTACTCTTCATTTATGATACTATTGTTTGATTTAGTGGGTGAGTTTATTTAGGTATAAGATTTTGGGAGGGGTTTGAATCTATTGAGTTTGATTGTCATGTTATAATTCCTATATGTCGACCAACCAAAATATGGTATCAAATATCAATTGAATTCGCTTATTTCTAAACTCATCAATCAAACATAGGGCTGTAAACGAACCGAACGAACACGAACAAGGCTATGTTCGTGTTCGTCCGTTAAGGAAATTAACATGTCCGTGAACTGTTTACGAACGCTTACCGAACATAATTTTATGTTCGTGTTCGTTCGTTAAGAAAATTCAGTTGTTCACGAATAGTTCGTGAACACTTGTCTCGAACACAAATGAACGTATGCAAATAACAACGAATGTAAACGAACATTTAACTTTTAAATAAAAAATAAAAAAACATTATTATCCTTAAAAATTGGATATAAGTAGTTAAATACAACCTTCAAATTAAATCAAAACTATTACACCACTAAATGATAAATCAAGGTTAACTAACCTACACATAATTGTCCCAAAAAATGTCTTCGAGTGTCCAAATTTTAGTTAACTTAGAAAAAGACAGGGTTTCAAGTTTATGTTTAGATAAAAGATTTATTATTTGTTATTTTTAATATAATCAAACGAACACGAACGAACATGAACAAACGTAAACGAACATATTACCGAACGTTCACGTACGCATTCGAACGAACGAAACCTATGTTCGTGTTCGTTCGCTAAGCTAACAGAACGAAATTTCTTGTTCGTGTTCGTTCGTTAAGCTAATCGAACGAACATAAACGAACTTCCCGCCGAACGGTTCACGAACTGTTCGCTGAACGTTCGGTTCGTTTACAACCCTAATCAAACATATTTCGGGCTATCAATGATCGGTTGAACACTGTCTTGTGCATGTCCTATGTCAGGGATGGCAAAAATACCCGAGCCCGACGGGTATACCCGAAACCCGACACAAATGGGACGGGTATACCCGATACCCGACGGGTATTGGGCCGGGTATGGGTTTAGTTTTAAAAATTTTCGCGGGTATGGGTCGGGTATGGGATTAGGTGATACCCGACCCGATTACCCGAAACTACATACCCGTTTACCCGAACTATATACCCGATCAAATACCCGAAGTTTTTAATTTATATTTTTATTTTCCATTAACCCTTATATATTAGTGATTTATTTTAATATGTTCATAATGTGAAAAAAAATAATTTCTTTTAGCATATGTATTTGATGATAGTATTTATATTTTGTATGTTGTGAAGTATATACATATAAGTGCATAAATATTATAAAGTTATTATTAATTTATGCTAAAACTTATATCTATGTAATGTATATTTTAATTTATAATAGTTGTTGCATAAATAAAATTATATAATAATTATAATCGTAAAAAATGTATTTGGAAATCCCAATTTATATTTTTTTAACAAACTAATGGGTATACCCGATACCCGCGGGTATACCCGGTACCCGACGAGTATTGGGTCGGGTATGGGACACGATTTTACAACCGGGTATGGGTATGGGATTGCCAATACTCGACCCGAACCCGACCCATTGCCATCCCTATCCTATGTAACAATCCTTTTTTCCTCCTTCCACAGACATCTTTCTCTTTCTCTCTCTCTCTCCTTATTACAAAACTTGAAAGGGTCCCTTATGGACCATTTGTGGCAACGAACGTTACTTTCAGGGTCGGCCCGTTAGGCTTACCAATCTAGGCCCGGGCCTAGGGCCATCAAAAATCAAGGGCCTCCAATTTTCAGTAAAGTTTTATATATTGTATATGTATCAGTCTCAAATAAAAAGCAAAACTAAACCATGTTTTTTTAATAAAGTTACACAGTTAAAAATTGTTTATGGAAAAGGGCCCACATTCAAGACCCAGTTTCGAAATTAAACCACATACATAATTGCAGTCTGTAGCAACCATCTAACACTCGACCTCATCCGAATTTCGTGAATCAGTGCCAAAAATCCCTAAAATTGAGCGGCAGTCATCGTTCCTACCTCCTATCGCAACCCGCTCTTTCGATTTTCTAGGTTATCGGCTATCACTAACGATAATCACTCATGGCGTCGGGTCTGTCGGAATTAAAGGAGAATTTATAGGCAAAATTAAGGCTAATTACTAAACATAGGTTAAATTTAGCAGCTAATTTTTCTATTAATCTCTCTATGTTTTTCAAAAGGGTCTCCACTTCGTAGTCCGTTTAGAGTCTACAAAAACGTTGGAACGGCCCTGGTTAGTTTCTCTATCAACTAATCCTTCACATTAGTTGTCTTATCTCCATCTCTCTTCCAAGTTTACGTTCGTAGGGATCGATGAATCTCGTTGCATATTCTGTTATAATGTATTAAGTCATTTAATTCTACGAGAGAAAAAAAACCACTTAAATAATATGTTAATGTCTAATTTGCCAAGATTAATTTCTATTATAATAAATTCAGTCTCCTACTCAAATCAAAAGAGAAATCTATCTATACTTTCTATAAAAGGAGAAATCCAAGTGACATAAGAAAAGCTGATGTGTCAGCAGGAGAGCATGTCCAACAAGGCTTTTCTTATGTCATCCGCGATGAGGTGGCAGCGATAGAGGAAGCATAGTGACATCATAATTCAAAGATCTGCCTTCCAAACCACTGCCCCACTTTTCAATTTCAAAGGTCTGGCCCACATTCAATTATGAAACCACTGATGTTCATTCAAATTCAAACCACTGATGTCTCATTAAAATGGAAGGGTAATTTGAAATTTAAAACTTCATAGGGATATGTAATTTGCATTTAATGTTATCAGAGGTTCAATTCCTCTCTCTCTCAAATATAAATTCAAACCCAAATCCAAACTCGATCATAATTTCAAAAACCCATTTCAATCTCTCGGTCTACTCTCTCTCAACTCTCTATCTCTAAAACTGTAGATACAGAGAAGAGGATGAAGACGACAGAGGTGTTGCATTTAACATCGATTTGAATATTATGCAGACCAGTGGTAGTTTAAAAATAGATAGTTTTTGATTTTTTTTTCTTTTTATCACAAACTGAAGGTTTGTATGCTAAATGTTCTTCAGGTAGATCTTGCTGGATTTGTTGTTTGGTGTGGAAGTCTTGAGTTCGTTGGCCGAGCTTCCGAATGTGATCAAGGTTATAAAATGAATCTCAACTTTATTGATGAATAGGTAATGTCCGTTTGTATTTAAAAATAGATGTATATGTGTTTAAAATAAATTATGATTCTATGAAATTTGTTTGATATGTTTATAGCTTTTGATTTTGTCTTTGATTTGTTATTGTTTATTGTTTATTTAGATGCTTGCATTGGTGTACCATGTGATTACCAGTAGATTGATTTTCAGTTGGTATATATTGGGATTAAATACTCAACTGGTGGAATTGCACCAAGTCCAGCTTATGCTTCAAGTTGTCTCGATCTCTTTGGAGGCGGATAGGTGGCTTTGGGAGGTCTGAAAATCAGAATTGATATATTTAGGGAAAATGGGGTTGAAAGATGATAACCCAACAGTTGAGGATCTCATTCTACATCTCCGATAAATTCAATTGTATTCTTAAATAATGTTTCCTAGATTTTTAAAGACCGACAAATGTCTAAAGAAACATCACTGTGGACATTTGTTGGTCTTTGTCGGTCTTCAAAAATCTAGGAAGCATTTGTTTGAGAATACCATTGAATTTATCGGAGTTGTCGAATGAGATCCTCCACTGTTGGGTTATAATCTTTCAATCCCATTTTCCCTAAATATATTGATTCTGTTTTTCAACAGGGATGTAATGTAATGATTACTCTTAATTGAATAGACGGACACTGTTGAAGACAAAGTTGTTAAAGACGGGCACTTATGTACCTAAGGCCTGATCAACCAAAGGAAAACCACTGCTCAGTAACAGCAGTGGTTCAGTATCTACAGCGGATTCAACATCAGTATTTATGTATCAGTTTTTCTTATGTAACAGTGTTTAGTGTATCAGTGTTTAGATTTTGTTACAGCTTCGATGATGGTTGTTAGATTTATGAAAATGTAATTGCTACAGTTTAAATATTATTGTTATTATATTATCATCTGTTGATCATGGTCTGTTAAAGCACTGCTGTTAAACATTCTCTGTTGAACTGCATCATCTGTTAGTCCATAGCAGAGGTTATCTTTGGCAGACCTTTGCTTGAACCGTCTCGGTGTATATCAGCAGATGTTCATCATGAGGCGTGTGTAAACAGATGTTTGAAATCCTCTGTTGAAGTGTATCATCTGTTAAGTCACAGCAGATGTTAGCAATTTATACTGTGGAATGATTAGCAGATGTTATGTTTGGCAGACCTTTGTTTCAACAACAGATGTTGGTTTTATGATGCTTTTGTATTCATATTCAGCAGTAGAGGTTGTTTTATCAGCAGAGGTTATTTGCTATAACAGTCTTTGTGTTTATTAGCAGAGGTTATTTGCTGTAACAGTCTTTGTGTTTAACAGCAGACTTTATCTGAATAGAGGTTGAGTGCATAAATTTGTTTGTAGTCAGAGGTTTGTATCAGAGAGGTTATGACAATAATCACCCATAAATTTGTTGAAGCCTTTTAAGAAAAGCCTTTTAAGTAACAACAGATGTTAGCTTTATGATGCTTTTGTATTCATATTCAGCAGCAGAGGTTGTGTTTATCAGCAGATGTTATTTGCTATAACAATCTTTGTGTTTATCAGCAGAAGTTTTTTGGAACAACAGACTTTGCTTGAACAGATTTTCTGTTTGACAGAGCTTTTGGTTTGTCAGACTTTATCTAAATAGAGGTTGAGTGCATAAATTTACATAATATAATTGAAGTTTTAATGTATCATGAAGAGCCAATTAAAATATATGGAGAATGTACAACAAAGGTTTAAGTTAATATAAATAACAAGATAAGCATACATGATTATAATTTAAACATTCGTAAGTCGTAAGTTTTCAAATATAGAAGTTTGATACATCACCATCCCATAATTTATCTCAAATGAGATAATACCAACAACCACAACTATCTGTAGACTTTCTTTAAGATCAGCTTGGCTTTTTCTTCAGAGTAGACAAATTTGCATCTCATATTTCTGTAGATACCATTGGGCTTCGTGAACTTCTTGGGGAATTCACAAGCCGCGTATCTAAATCCCTTGCCTTGTGTCACACCCCAATTTCCACGTGTCACCGGTGGGCCCGGTGGGGGAGTATCGTGACGTGGTTGGCAACGTAATAGTCAAACAACACAATATAATAATGCACAGCGGAAGCAAATTTAAAATAAGATACAACCGAATTTATTTATTGTAAACAAAGTCACAATTATCCGGTGTTTATCCACAGTAGGATCGAATAAAGAAAACATTGTTTATGGTTCAACAGACTTCGGCATCTTTAAGTTTGCGAGACTTCTAATGATGCTTAAGAGAATCCCAACCTATTTCGCTTAGTACCTGCATTTAATCTTTTTGGGAAAATACGTCAGTTTACACTGGTAAATACATTCAACTGACTCATTTTATAAAATGATTGAAAATTGGTTTGGATGCACATGGCATAAACATTTTTATTAACTTGGGAGAATTATTTAATATTATAATCTTGTGAACGATTTACATGTTACTTATGCGTTCAGTAGCCCGGAACGTATCCGGGTTAAAGATCAATAGACACACCACGTTAAGTGAGTTATACACGGGAGTACGCCTACACCCCGTGCTCAGGTCGTGGCTATCTCGTAAGATAATGCCGAGGATATCCGGGACATGGTCATTAACCCCCCAAAGGCTTTAAAGTAAACAAATCTGTTTAAAACGAGCCGATCAAATTATTCAACTACCCACTAAGCGTGGAGATTTGATGCCCGATCAAGCGGTACGCTATGTACCGTAACCCAAGCCCGTATAGGGAAAATAAGTTAAAAGTATTTACCTTGATGCAAAGTATAGTCACAATAATCAAATAGCAGGTAGCTTTTACTGTTTCTCCTAATCTGGAACGAAGGTTAAATATAACCTATTAGAATCCTAGCGGGTCTTTAATTATGCTTAAGCTTAGACCGGCTAGTTTCATAGATACGGTCCGTACGCACTATTAAGCGAAGACCGGATAGAATGTGATTCAGACCCGACAAGTTTAAAGACTTGTTTAATATGGGTCTATTATTCACATTCTGGATTTTGAGATAAAACCGATAAGGTTTGACCTGTTTCGGCTAATTTATGTAAACTTGTTACATAAACCGAGCCGAACGCGTAAAATGCGTAACGGGGATCCGTAAGAGCCATATACAGGTTTCCTAAGTTAATATGCTTCAAATATGTTGTGACATCAGTAAGATGTCTTTCGTTATGCCCCGAACTAATTTAAACACAAACTATGCCCCGTAGGGGTAGGTTGGTCATTTTAAAGTTTGTAAAAGCGTTTATATGTTCAACTGAGTTACAGGTCTGATGTAAACAGCAAACATACTCATTTTGATGGGTTATAACAGTAGGCTAAGGCATATATGTGAAATTTATCATATTTAACCAAACTATGCCCCGTAGGGGTATTTTGGTAATTTCACATAAGCCGAAAAGCTCAAAAACGAAGTCTGAGTTTATCAACTTTTGCTTACTATTAAAATATCATAAATAGTCTCTTATATCAGTAGGTATCAACCCGGGTATGTCCAATATGATTCTAAGACATACTATGCGTTAAAAACGCTAATTATGGCGACTAAAGGCCATTACCGGGTTCGATACTTAAACCTGACATTTTTATATTTCCAGAAAACTTAAAATAATTTATTTATCATAATTAATCGGTAGCAAAAGGTTTGGAATCGTTTAGATGTGTAAAACTCATTTTATGGCCCGTAAGGGTAAAACCGACAACTTCCGAATTAAGCTTACGACTATGAGTTATGCTCAGCCTAAAGTTAATTAAAAATCTTTAAAATTCCCTAATTATTATATTACCTCAGTGGGTAATTCGTTTTATACCAAAAAGTATGTTTAACTAGGCTATACGCTAATTACGCCATTTTATTAACATAAAGCTTTAATTTAGCGACAATGAGCATAACTCTTAATCTACAAGTCAAACTGATGTCAAACTTTGCATACAAGTTTATATATCAGTAACTAAGGTTTCTACACTTTTACATTTTCATAAATCATGATTTAAGGTAATAAGGGCATAACGGTCAACGTATGAGCAATTAACGGAAATTTGCATATTAATTGGATAACTAGTGAACCAAGGTGTATGATCATAGAGGGTTGTTCTAACATGTATCCTAATCCAATTAAAGCTCTGAGGCATTTCTAAAATATGCCTAAACGGGTCAGAACTGAAAGTCAACCGAAAAGTCAAACTATGTGACTTTCGGTTCCGAACCGGGTCTAAACAGGAAATAGTCGGGTTGAACATGTTGGGACATGTTCTTACACTTATTTCTAAGTTATAACAATGTTCAAACAGGTTACAAATGTTCTAGATAGCTAATTATGCATAATTGACATTTTAAGCAATATGTTGACTTTTTAAGTAAATGTTTGACCCGACATTTGACCTGCTTAGGATGGTGATCAGGGGAAACCCTTTTGGGGTTTTATTACCCACATAAATACCATTCTAAAACTACTTTTAATTCGAGATAAGACTGAGTCATTAGTGACTAATCTCGAAGTCAAACCGTAATTACGACGGTTTTGACTTTTAGCTAATTAACTAAGCTAAACACAACCAAATAAGAACTAGCAGACTTACAATAGTCCAATGCATGACTTATGATCAGAAGGGAGAGTTCCTATGCTCCAGGATGCTCGAAAGATCAAATGCAAGTGTGAAGAATGTTGTGACCTTGAGGTTCCTTTTATAGTGTAATGGCTCACCACAATTGGTTGACAACTAACTCTAGAGCTGACCACAATCATCCAACAAGTGTCCTAGTGCTCTAGGGTCGTTTAGGGGTCTTTAAATAATGATAAAAACCAGTTAAATCGGTCATAATCGCGAGAAACAGCCAACAGCAGGTTTCTGGTCGCTGGGCACCTCTAGCGCACCGTTACGCTACACATGTAGCGGTGCGCTAGCCCGCTATAATGGGCCGGTTGACTTAACATGGTAGCGCACCGTTACGCCACACTTGTAGCGGTGCGCTAGCCCCTTCTGAGACAGAATTTGTTGTTGTTTGTTGAAGTTTCGTAAAGGTAACCAATTATTTCGATCTTGGGTCCTATACCAACACTTATGGACCTCCCAAAATGGTCTTGCACAGTATCAAACCCCACCAAAATGATATGTTTTGTTTTGGATTCAAAAGCAAGACCCGTATACATCGGTTTACCATTCAATTTACTTGTGGGATCAAATCATGCTTTTCAATTCTATTATTAACAAGAATTCTCTGCATTGAGGGTAATAAAGATGGGTATAACATTTAATCGGGTCTTGGGATTTATAATTGAGGTCGTTCAGAGGTAACAATTTAACATGACGCCACTTTAATCCTACCGAAACATCTTTATTAAATCCGGGTTTTCAACGCGTTTTGTCTGACATGACACGTGTCGTTTTATTATTGAACCCGAAATTTTCGAGGTGTTACATCCTAACCCCCTTAAAATAAATCTCGACCCGAGATTTACTGAAACAAGTACGGGTACTTTTCTTTCATCGTGGATTCAACCTCCCACGTGAAATCGGGACCTCTACGGGCATCCCATTTGACCTTCACAAAAGGTATATGCTTCCTTCGAAGCTTCCTTACCTGTCGATCTTCAATCGACAAAGGTTTTTCAACAAATTTTAAGCTTGTGTCAATATGCACATCTGTATGTGGCATGACGTGTGTGTCGTCAGCGAACACTTCTTTAAATTGCAGATATGGAACACGTTGTGAATTCCACTGAGCTCTTCTGGTAAGTTCAACTTATAGGCAACTGACCCGACACGTTCGATAACCTCGAAAGGTCCTATGTATCTCGGGATTAGTTTGCCTTTCTTACCAAATCACATCACTCCTTTCCAGGGTGACACCTTAAGTAGGACTTTGTCACCTACTTCAAAGTGAAAATCCTTACGACTTGGATCCGCGTAACTCTTCTGCCTATTCCGGGCAGCTTGGAGATTGTTACGAATCTGGACAATCTTGTCCGTCGTTTCAAACACGATCTCTGGTCCTGATAACTGGACTTCTCCAACTTCCGCCCAACAAACTGGCGATCTACACTTTCTACCGTATAATGCCTCAAAAGGCGCAGCCTTTATGCTGGTATGGTAGCTATTGTTGTAGGAGAATTCGATTAATGGTAGGTTCTTATCCCAGCTACCTTCCAATTCGATCGCACATGCACGTAGCATGTCTTCCAACGTTTGAATAGTACGCTCACTCTGACCGTCAGTCTGAGGATGGTAAGCCGTACTAAAGTTCAAACGTGTGCCCAAAGATTGCTGGAAGCTCTTCCAAAAATGTGACGTGTACCTAGTATCTCGGTCAGAGATAATAGCTATAGGTATGCCATGTAAGGCTACAATCTTATCAACATATAACTGGGCTAACATATCGGAGCTATAAGTCTCCTTGATGGGTAAGAAATGAGCTGACTTAGTCAGTCGGTCAACTATAACCCATATCGTATCATTTCCTTTCCTTGTCTTGGGTAACTTGGTAATAAAATCCATAGTTACCATTTCCCACTTCCACGTAGGAAGTTCAGGCTGTTGTAGCAAACCTGACGGTTTCTGATGCTCGGCTTTGACTTGCGCACATGTCAAGCATTTTGCTACATGGGCGGCTACAGACTTTTTCAAGCCTATCCACCAATAATTTGCCTTTAAATCCTGGTACATCTTATCAGCTCCAGGATGTACGGAGTATTTGGAACTATGGGCTTCTTGGAGGATGACATCACGAAGTCCTCCAATAATTGGGACCCATATTCGTCCGTTTAACCGTAAAATTCCGTCCTTGCTAAGAGTTAACTGCTCCTCAGTCACTCCTAACTTTTCATTAGGATAGTTAGCTTCCAACACAGCTTCCTTCTGTGCAGCTAACACCCTTTCTATCAAACTGTTCTTTATCTCCATACGCTTGGCGTTAATTCGGATGGGTTTAACCCTTTCCTTTCTGCTCAAGGCGTCAGCGACTACATTCGCTTTGCCGGGATGGTATTTGATTTCACAATCATAATCATTTAAAGTTTCCATCCAACGGCGTTGCCTCATGTTTAATTCTTTCTGGTTAAACAGATGCTGGAGGCTCTTGTGATCAGAAAAGATCACAAACTTGATTCCATAAAGATAATGCCTACACAGTTTTAGTGCGAACACAACGGCACCCAATTCCAAGTCATGGGTGGTGTAATTCTTTTAGTGCACCTTCAACTGTCGTGATGCATAGGCAATCACCTTGCCTTTCTACATAAGCACACACCCCATGCCAGTGTGTGATGCATCACAATAAACTACAAATTCTTCAGCGCCTTCAGGTAAGGTAAGCACAGGAGCGTTGCTCAACTTTTGTCTCAAAACATCAAAGGATTCTTGCTGCTTAGGGCCCCAAACAAACTTAACCTTTTTCTTAGTTAGGGAGGTTAGGGGTGCAGCAATCCTTGAAAAATTTTCAATAAAACGCCTGTAATATCCTGCCAACCCCAGGAAGCTACGAATTTCTGTAGGCGTCTTTGGCTCCTGCCAATTCATAACAGCTTCAACTTTAGCGGGATCCACTTGGATACCACGCTCACTGACCACGTGTCCAAGAAATTGGACTTCTCGTAGCCAAAATTCACACTTAGAGAATTTGGCGTAGAGTTTCTTCTGACGTAGAAGTTTGAGAATACATCGAAGGTGTTTCTCATGGTCAGCTTGGTTCTTAGAATAAATAAGGATGTCATCAATGAAGACGATAACAAATTTATCTAAGTAAGGTTTGCAGACGCGATTCATGAGATCCATGAACGCGGCTGGTGCATTAGTGAGCCCAAAAGGCATCACTAGGAACTCGTAGTGACCGTATCGAGTCCTAAATGCAGTCTTGTGAATGTCTTCATCTTTAACCTTCAACTGATGGTAGCCTGACCTCAGATCAATCTTTGAGAAGTAACTTGCCCCTTGAAGCTGATCGAATAAATCGTCGATCCTGGGCAATGGATATCTGTTCTTGATCGTGACTTTATTAAGCTCGCGATAGTCGATGCACAGACGCATCGACCCATCCTTCTTCTTGACAAACAGGATTGGCGCTCCCCAAGGAGATGAACTAGGTCAAATGAAACCCTTAGCCAGCAATTCATCTAGCTGCGTCCGCAACTCCTTCATTTCCGTGGGTGCCAATCTGTATGGTGCTCTAGCAACTGGTGCCGCTCCGGGAATGATATCGATCCTGAACTCGACTTGTCTATCTGGTGGTAGGCCAGGTAGATCTTCAGGAAACACTTCTGGGTATTCTGAGATGATAGGGATATCTTCCAACTTCGGTTTAGGTTCTTCCATAATCACTTGTGCCATGTAAATGACACATCCCTTCTTCAAACACTTGGAAGCCTTGAGCATAGTCACTTGCTCAGGTAGTCCATACTGGGTATCTCCCCGAATGGTAAGTGATTCACCAGACGGAGTCTTTATTACTACTTACTTCTGGTTACAGACGATTTGGGCCTGGTTATGAGATAACCAGTCCATACCCAGAACTATGTCAAAACCAGCTAATTTAAACGGAAGTAGAGACAGAGGAAAAGAATGGTTCTTAATGGATATAACACATCCATCTAACACATTAGAGACGGTTTCTACGGTACCATCTGCTAATTCTACCTCATAGTTCACTTTTAGGGTTTTGACAGGTAAATTTAACAATTTACAAAATTTATGATCTACGAAGGACTTATCTGCGCCTGAATCAAAAAGTACTCTTGCAAAGACATCATTTACAAGGAAAGTACCTGTTATGACGTTATCATCCTGCACAGCCTCCTTCGCATCCATCCTGAAGACTCTGGCATTGGTCTTCTTAGCCTCTTCAGGCTTTTTGTTGTTCTTGGGGCAGTTAGTCTTTATGTGGCCCTTTTCATTGCAACGGTAGCACGTTGCATCTTTCATCTTTCTGCAATCCAAGGTTTTGTGTTCCTTGGACTTGCACAAACCACAAGCAAAAGACCTTGACTCGTTATTCGAGTTTGATTCGAGTCTGCACTTTCCAAAGTGCTGTTTCTTGCAAGTTTTGCATGTGGGCTTCTCTCCAGAACGATGCCCATCCTTCTTCGAATCTGATCCCTTCTTGTGATCACCGCTCCCACGGTGCTTCTTGTTCGACCTACGCGAACCATCATCTTCGTGCTTCCTCTTCTCGGCCGCCTTATTCCTCTGCGATCTCTGCCGGACCGCATCAAGAGTGAGGGATAAGGATAGGTCAGTTACAGACCTGAAGGTAACTGGCCGAGAGGCTTTTACACTGGACTTGATCTCGGGTTCCAAACCACCAATAAAGCGAGCGATTCTCTTGGGCTCCGGGGTTACCAGGTAGGGAACCAGCCGAGACAGTGTATTGAAGCTTGTCAGATAAGCCTGACAATCGAGGTTCTTCATCACCAGGGATAGAAAGTCATATTCTATCTTTTCCACCTCATGTTGAGGGCAGAAATTATCTTTGATCAGGGCAATGAATTGATCCCACGTCATACTATACAACGGGATCTTTCCGGAGGCCTCCATCAGAGATCTCCACCATGCCAACGCCTCACCTTTGAAGGACTGTGAGACAAATTTAACCACATCACCTTCAGCGCATCCGCTGATGTCCACGACCGTGTCCATCTCATCGAGCCACGTCATACAGTCGACGGCTCCTTTATCCCCCGTAAAATCCCTGGGTTTACAAGACACAAAGTACTTATATGTGCAACCCTTGTTACGGGGTCCTTGATGCAGTACTAATTGCTGAGATGGATTACTTTGGTGGTTGGTGGACTGGCGATCATCATCGTTTTTCTTTGGTCCATCCTTTTTGGGAGGAGGCTTGTTATGAGCCTCAGAATGTGTCCTTGGCTTTGACTGTGACACAGAGTGGGTCCTACTCCGAGTACCACTGTATTCATCATATTGTCTATCCAAAGCTTGTGTGATGGCTCCGTCTATGATTGCTTTTAGTTCAGCACCCGTTAATGTAATCTGGGCGTTCTCATTCGGCTCCACAGGATGGCTGTTTACTTCATTGGAGTCAGCCATTTGTATTGAACTGTTGCAGAAAACAAGGTCAATATATTTTTTTTTATTTAGGATTTTATTATGGAATTACCCCTTAGGGTAATTCGTTAACCATGGTAAACAGAGACCATATTTGGTTAACTTATTAATCGCATTTATTTAGGATTTTAATTAAAATTTATCCTAAACATAAACAATAACAATATATATTAGCACATAAGGCTTGGTCTCATGGACTATTTTATAAACCATGATTTCAGAGAATCAAGACTTTTAAGATTTGAACCTAGTTCATTACCTTTATTAGACAGGGAGTCATAGCTACCACTGTCTTTTGGCTCATGTAGAAATGAGCAAGGCCCGTAGGCATTATATTACCACGTATGGTTAAATATGATCATCTTAATTGATGATGTAAATCCAGGATTCAGAGATCATTAAACTGGATTAGGAATCTTCTAAAGAATCCTTATTCATTTAAGAATGACATGTGATTTTTAACGAATCACTTCTGCCGGAGTGTTAACATGTTTTAAGATGTTAACAGGAATTTGAATCTTTTAAACCGGTCTTACCATTTTGGCCCGGTCTTATATTTGACACGAGGCTAGGTTTCACACTTAAAGATTCTTAATTAAATAATTACTTAGGCAGGTTAAGAGGAATGATTTTAATTTATTTATTTCATTTATAAGTTATTTATGCACAAATGGCAAACATGAAATTTATAAAAATAACACTCCATTAATTTATCACTATATTACATATCGCCCTAAACGGGTCTTTTACACATGAAATTTTGCCCACGCAGGAGCTAAAACATACTAACATGCCCACACAGGGGTCTTACAGGAGACATGCCCACGTAGGGGTCTTACAGAAAGACACAAGTCCTCGTAGGGACTAACACACCAACAATTGTCCACGTAGGGACTTAAACAAACATAAGTCCACGCAGGGACTAAACATACAACATACCCTCGTAGGGGTTTATGGAAAGATAGACCTACGTAGGGGTCAATACACACAACAAACAAACATACCCACGTAGGGGCTTAACAACAAGACATGCCCACGCAGGGGCTCAACAACAGCTGGGAGGATTTAATAATCCTTCTTGTTCTTTCCCTTGAGCAGTCCTATCAATCCCTGGAAGAAGGTCTGCTTCTCTTGGCGGTCGCGGCGAGCTTCCCGCTCAACCTGATTCAATCTATGTAGAATTTCCTCCCGTTCTGGGGGAGAAAATCGTGGCGGCTGCGACTGCGTTCTAATGATAGGCCTGGGAGGTATTGGGTACCCCTGATTCGGGTGGCTTACCCCCCATGGATCTCCGTAGGGTCCTTGGGCATTGAGGGCGTTATAATTTGCTGCTTCCATATAAGGATCTGCCTCAGCGTATCCGTAGTTGTGGTAAGCTGGTGGCTCAAACGGGTTGTAAGTACTCGGACCCGTGTACGCTGGGATTGGGTTATCAAAACCCATGTGCGGTGGCTGTTGAAAAGCTGGCTGCGAAGGCCCACCCATTTGTGGGTCCTCATAGTGCGGTGGGTAGTGACTAGCACTAGACTGACGCGGGGAATCGAAAGTGAAACCCCCTGGTCGCACCGACATACGGGCACCGGTTCTTCTACGCCTTGGCGGTTGAGGAGGTGGCGGTTGAACTGGTGGCGGTGGAGGTGGTGGCGTAACTGCCACAAACCGATGATCCTCTGATGAATCTTGATGATGCGGCTGTGATTGTGGCTCCTGTTGCTGCTGAGAATGCTGCTGATGATGCTGCCCATGTGACGACGAGTGGTGTGATGGTGTATAATACCATGGGTGTTGATTAAAGAAGGCTTGGAAGCTGTCTGGACCACCATAGGGTGATCCGTGAAACGAAGATCCGTCCGAGATCTCTATCGGGTGGTTCGGAGTGCCACTAGCAGGCATGACGGGGTCCGTATCCTCGTCCATGTCGTCAGCTTGATCACCAGAGAAGTGGTCGTCTGGCCCTAGTGGGTTTTTAACCCACGGGTTCTTGTAGGTAATCGGCCGGGTTAAACTGGCCTCTAAAGATCGGTGTGGGGTCCCCATAGGAATGGTGAGATAGGGACCTCTGAAGTGGTATGTATGAGGGCAGAGGGTTATTAGGCTCGTCTTCCGATTGAGGTCCATATGAATTTCGGACCGGAGGGGTAGAGCTATGCGAAACAGATCGTCTCGCTGGTTCGAACAGGCTTCTCCTGTTCCGTCGAGGATTCTCACTTTCTGCCGCTGTTGGAGCTCGTGTATTAGACGACCCTGCTTCATGGTCGTTGGGGGCGGCTACCGGCCCCTTTCCGCGTCCTCGCGTGCGCAAGAATCTCGGAGGCATTTTGTGATTCCTGTCAATAGAGCATGAGATAACAATAACAACAATATAAAATATTAAAGGGCAAACAAAAACAAATAAAGTGGAATTTGTCCTATGTTATAAGTCTAGACTCAAAAGTTTAGATATGTGCAATTGTGTAACTGAGATTAAACACAAAAGGCTAGTGTTTAATTCACTCAGTGTTGGCTCTGATACCAACCTGTCACACCCCAATTTCCACGTGTCACCGGTGACCCCGGTGGGGGAGTATCGTGACGTGGTTGGCAACGTAATAGTCAAACAACACAATATAATAATGCACAGCGGAAGCAAATTTAAAATAAGATACAACCGAATTTATTTATTGTAAACAAAGTCACAATTATCTGGTGTTTATCCACAGTAGGATCGAATAAAGAAAACATTGTTTATGGTTCAACAGACTTCGGCATCTTTAAGTTTGCGAGACTTCTAATGATGCTTAAGAGAATCCCAGCCTATTTCGCTTAGTACCTGCATTTAATCTTTTTGGGAAAATACGTCAGTTTACACTGGTAAATACATTCAACTGACTCATTTTATATAATGATTGAAAATTGGTTTGGATGCACATGGCATAAACATTTTTATTAACTTGGGAGAATTATTTAATATTATAATCTTGTGAACGATTTACATGTTACTTATGCGTTCAGTAGCCCGGAACGTATCCGGGTTAAAGATCAATAGACACACCACGTTAAGTGAGTTATACACGGGAGTACGCCTACACCCCGTGCTCAGGTCGTGGCTATCTCGTAAGATAATGCCGAGGATATCCGGGACATGGTCATTAACCCCCCAAAGGCTTTAAAGTAAACAAATCTGTTTAAAACGAGCCGATCAAATTATTCAACTACCCACTAAGCGTGGAGATTTGATGCCCGATCAAGCGGTACGCTATGTACCGTAACCCAAGCCCGTATAGGGAAAATAAGTTAAAAGTATTTACCTTGATGCAAAGTATAGTCACAATAATCAAATAGCAGGTAGCTTTTACTGTTTCTCCTAATCTGGAACGAAGGTTAAATATAACCTATTAGAATCCTAGCGGGTCTTTAATTATGCTTAAGCTTAGACCGGCTAGTTTCATAGATACAGTTCGTACGCACTATTAAGCGAAGACCGGATAGAATGTGATTCAGACCCGACAAGTTTAAAGACTTGTTTAATATGGGTCTATTATTCACATTCTGGATTTTGAGATAAAACCGATAAGGTTTGACCTGTTTCGGCTAATTTATGTAAACTTGTTACATAAACCGAGCCGAACGCGTAAAATGCGTAACGGGGATCCGTAAGAGCCATATACAGGTTTCCTAAGTTAATATGCTTCAAATATGTTGTGACATCAGTAAGATGTCTTTCGTTATGCCCCGAACTAATTTAAACACAAACTATGCCCCGTAGGGGTAGGTTGGTCATTTTAAAGTTTGTAAAAGCGTTTATATGTTCAACTGAGTTACAGGTCTGATGTAAACAGCAAACATACTCATTTTGATGGGTTATAACAGTAGGCTAAGGCATATATGTGAAATTTATCATATTTAACCAAACTATGCCCCGTAGGGGTATTTTGTTAATTTCACATAAGCCGAAAAGCTCAAAAACGAAGTCTGAGTTTATCAACTTTTGCTTACTGTTAAAATATCATAAATAGTCTCTTATATCAGTAGGTATCAACCCGGGTATGTCCAATATGATTCTAAGACATACCATGCGTTAAAAACGCTAATTATGGCGACTAAAGGCCATTACCGGGTTGGATACTTAAATCTGACATTTTTATATTTCCAGAAGACTTAAAATAATTTATTTATCATAATTAATCGGTAGCAAAAGGTTTGGAATCGTTTAGATGTGTAAAACTCATTTTATGGCCCGTAAGGGTAAAACCGACAACTTCCGAATTAAGCTTACGACTATGAGTTATGCTCAGCCTAAAATTAATTAAAAATCTTTAAAATTCCCTAATTATTATATTACCTCAGTGGGTAATTCGTTTTATACCAAAAAGTATGTTTAACTAGGCTATACGCTAATTACGCCATTTTATTAACATAAAGCTTTAATTTAGCGACAATGAGCATAACTCTTAATCTACAAGTCAAACTGATGTCAAACTTTGCATACAAGTTTATATATCAGTAACTAAGGTTTCTACACTTTTACATTTTCATAAATCATGATTTAAGGTAATAAGGGCATAACGGTCAACGTATGAGCAATTAACGGAAATTTGCATATTAATTGGATAACTAGTGAACCAAGGTGTATAATCACAGAGGGTTGTTCTAACATGTATCCTAATCCAATTAAAGATCTGAGGCATTTCTAAAATATGCCTAAACGGGTCAGAACTGAAAGTCAACCGAAAAGTCAAACTATGTGACTTTCGGTTCCGAACCGGGTCTAAACAGGAAATAGTCGGGTTGAACATGTTGGGACATGTTCTTACACTTATTTCTAAGTTATAACAATGTTCAAACAGGTTACAAATGTTCTAGATAGCTAATTATGCATAATTGACATTTTAAGCAATATGTTGACTTTTTAAGTAAATGTTTGACCCGACATTTGACCTGCTTAGGATGGTGATCAGGGGAAACCCTTTTGGGGTTTTATTACCCACATAAATACCATTCTAAAACTACTTTTAATTCGAGATAAGACTGAGTCATTAGTGACTAATCTCGAAGTCAAACCGTAATTACGACGGTTTTGACTTTTAGCTAATTAACTAAGCTAAACACAACCAAATAAGAACTAGCAGACTTACAATAGTCCAATGCACGACTTATGATCAGAAGGGAGAGTTCCTATGCTCCAGGATGCTCCAAAGATCAAATGCAAGTGTGAAGAATGTTGTGACCTTGAGGTTCCTTTTATAGTGTAATGGCTCACCACAATTGGTTGACAACTAACTCTAGAGCTGACCACAATCATCCAACAAGTGTCCTAGTGCTCTAGGGTCATTTAGGGGTCTTTAAATAATGATAAAAACTAGTTAAATCAGTCATAATCGCGAGAAACAGCCAACAGCAGGTTTCTGGTCGCTGGGCACCTCTAGCGCACCGTACCGCTACACATGTAGCGGTGCGCTAGCCCGCTATAATGGGCCGGTTGACTTAACATGGTAGCGCACCGTTACGCCACACTTGTAGCGGTGCGCTAGCACCTTCTGAGACAGAATTTGTTGTTGTTTGTTGAAGTTTCGTAAAGGTAACCAATTATTTCGATCTTGGGTCCTATACCAACACTTATGGACCTCCCAAAATGGTCTTGCACAGTATCAAACCCCACCAAAATGATATGTTTTGTTTTGGATTCAAAAGCAAGACCCGTATACATCGGTTTACCATTCAATTTACTTGTGGGATCAAATCATGTTTTTCAATTCTATTATTAACAAGAATTCTCTGCATTGAGGGTAATAAAGATGGGTATAACATTTAATCGGGTCTTGGGATTTATAATTGAGGTCGTTCAGAGGTAACAATTTAACATGACGCCACTTTAATCCTACCGAAACATCTTTATTAAATCCGGGTTTTCAACGCGTTTTGTCTGACATGACACGTGTCGTTTTATTATTGAACCCGAAATTTTCGAGGTGTTACACCTTGCTTCTCCCGTCGAAAGTCAATTACAGTGTCAACTCCATTCAGATTTTCAACTGTCATCTTCAATGTTCTATGAATCCTTGATAAAGAAGCTACTTTCACATTCAGACGCTTAAAAATAAATATAAAATACCAATAATTAATAAGAAATACATAATGTATTTAAGTAAATTAACAAAAAAAACAACTTAATTGTAACAAACATTTAACATCCAAAAAATGAGGAATAATATATTAAGAGAATAAACTTACAAAATGTTTGCTGCAGTACCATACAAATTGTAAGGGGTATCCATCAGGATCAGCTTCATAATCTGAGACAGCGGCATCAAAATCTGCGTCGTCGATATCATCGGATGATTCATTCGATACAACATAATCACTATCAGAATCTGTGTCATTGGATTCTTCAACATCCGACTGGTGATGCAGATCCTCGGTAATTTGAGGAACTTCCAAATTGGGTGAGGAAGTATCGTCTATCGGACTGTCATTGGATTTTGGTGCAACAATCTCACATCCATTCAAATCAAAGGCAGTAAGCAGAAAGATGTAATCCGCTACGTATCTTAAAACAAGTACAATTCCTGTTTGCATACCCATGTAGTGTACAACCTTTTCCCATCCATCGGTTATAAAGTAACAATTACGAAGAGGATCACGTTGAAGTAGTACATCAAAAGAGTCCCACTGATTCACATAGATCTTAAATGTCTATTTAAGTTTACCAACTCCAATACTAACGTTGACTAACTCCATGGGTATTAGCTGAACAAAAACATATAAAATTATGAAATCAACATAGGTACAGTAAAATTAACAACTATATCATTGTTTACTATAGTAACATTTAAGTATTGGATTAAAATACCAAAACTTACCAACACGTCCTTACAAACATCGGTAAAACTGTGGGAGAATGAATCCATACATCCAAACTTCCTCTCAAACGATATTGATGTGAACATAGAAATTATTGGGAGTTTTGTTGGATAATCATGAACTTTTTCAAAAGGTGTCAGCATATATGTATATGGTGCAGTTTTTTTAAATACCAACAGACATCCTTCTTTTAATGAAAGTTCAGAGACAACTGAGGACCATCCTTCTTTTAGAGCAAAGGTTCCATTGTGTTTTGAGAATCGGTAATCCCATCTCATACCGTTTACACACTCTATAACGCTAACGTTACCGGGAACTTCTTTGAGTAAATGATTGTTTGCAAAGTTTTGTGGTATTATCTATGACATCTGTGCTTGTGATCATTGTGAACAGTTCAGTTATCAATAAAATAAAGTTATTTGATCCCAATGTTTGTTTGTTTATGTTTGATGTTTTTCATGTTTTGACTTTTATTCAATTTCAAACTCTATATCGCTTTCAGGAGAGAACTATACGCAAACTGGTGCGTAAACGTAATCAGTTTAACGCGAAAAATACTCCGGAACATCAACACATGCTTAACATACCTTAAATAGCCTTTACATAACTTAGAAATAAGTTTTGAAGGCTTTGGTATGGCAAAATCAAGTCTATTCGCTTACAGGGACTAAATTTGACAAACTGCGAAAGTATGCCTATTTGAACTGTAACGGACATTCCGGAACATGGCCATAAGTTAAACACACCTTAAATATCCTTTACATGGCTTAGAAATAGGCTTTGAGAGGTTCGGTGTGCTAAAATAAACTTTATGCTCATTCAGGGACTAAAAGCGTCAAAAAGTGCATAAGTTTGCATTTTCGCGCATAACTTACGTTCTGAATACATCCGGACATCCAAAAATTTATGTAAGCATTAAAATATTTTATTTTAGTGTTTGGCATAAGAAAAATCCATTCGTCGCGCAATTTGGATCGTTTTTCGCGCTTATGCGCATTCCGTCGTAATTAAGCAAACATCGCGATCGTACGACCAAACGAACCAACATTCGACATATTTTTGAGCATGTTTCATGTTCCCTATACTTTAACATCCTTATGGAGCTTAAAAATGGGTTTGACGGGTGTTAGAAGTGCCAAAACACGACCATACGCGCACAGGGACCAAAACTGACAACTTTGAAAGTTGCTGGTCTGCAGATCAGCTTACGGTCCGTAAGGCTGAGGACCATACGGTCCGTAAGGCATCCCCAGATCAGCAGAATGTTGATTCCAGCTTGATCCAGCTGCTCCACACTTGTGCACATGGTTTTGAGCATTTCTAGGGGCTCCCCTGGTTTTTTAAAACAGTGGGCTCGATGTGTACGGCTAGGATTAAATCTCGGTTTTCAAGAAACAATCCTAACGGTTGTATGAAAGCTATAAATACCTCACCCATTTCACTTGCAACCCACTTGATATCTGAGATTTTCTCTAAGTTGAAGTGTGCAACACTTCATACCTGAGAAATACTTGAATAATCAATCTTGCGGGGACCCTTTGTAAGTGTTCCTTCGTTCTTTTTATGCGTTTTTAGCTTGGAAGTCAAACTGCGTTTGACTTTATGCATTGACTAGTTTATGGTCAATGCGAAGTACGTTTGAACTTCATAACGTGAGCGTAATCACGATGGTTATAGTCCCAAGTGACTATACCTACTGATTACCACGTTATCTAGGCTCAGTGACGAGTCGTAGTTTCGGGTAAAATGCGAGTTCTTGCGTATTTTGTAACCAAACTACTCTAAGGTATCAAAACCGTTTGTTTTGATATCAAAACCTGTTTTCTAACTTAACTAAACATGTTCTAGCATGTTTAGCTCGTCACTTTTAGATTTGTGCTTGTCTAGGGTCGTAAGGGTAAGCGATCTAATCAATCGCTTATGCTTATGCTTTCGAACCCAACCCATTTGGTCGATCATTAGGATCCGACCAAACACTTTAGGTGACCATAATTGTATAGGGAATAAGCTTCCGAGGTTATACCTTATGGTCACGTCGTTTAAGTAGTTGTATAATACGTAGTATATATGCCTTAGGTAAATTACCAAAATGCCCTTTTTACGCCAAAATTCATTTTAAGCATATGTAACATAACTTTTGACATCCAAACTGATTTAGCAACAATATTAGACATGTTAAGGCATATTTTACTTGTCATAGGACTAGTTAGGCGGTCCGGACGCGTTTTACGCAAACGACGCATTAAAGTAGCATAAGCTACCTAAACGGGTCGTAACGGGTCAAAAGCACTTAGGATAAGTTTCATTTTAGTATGTAGGCTTTGTTAAACCATATTACATGAGTTCTTACACTCATTTGGTTTACGAACCCTAATGCTACCCGATCCTCCGAATAGGTCCGTTTATTAATGTAGTTACCTATATTAGGTGTCGTTTGATTCCGTAACCTTCTAGCTTTGCTTGGTGGATATCTAAAGTCTATTGAGCAATCTCAAGTGAGTACATAGACCCCTCTTTTATTGTTTTTCAAACATTTTGGGGTGAAACACATGTGCCTACTTGTTACTTTCATGCTTTCCACGTTTTCATACTATATACTTGCTATGTTCAATTGTACACTATCAGTACATAATTTCATTTTGTCTTGCTATGTATGTTTACTTAGCATGCTAGCATATTAATTTACATTACATCTTCTTTAGCTATGTATGTTTACTTAGCATGCTAGCATATTAATTTACATTACATCTTCTTTTGCTATGTATGTTTACTTGACATGATAGCCCATTGATTTACATGACTTTTTCTTCTTTATATGTTAACTTGGCATATTTAGCACATTGATTTACATGACTTTTCTGCTTTGTATGTTAACTTAGCATACATAGTACATTATTTTATTACATGACTGTTTTTGGTATGACATTTGGTTTGTACAACGGGACTACACTACATTCATTAACCTTAGCTACGCCGCTCGGTAGTAAGTAATGGTACCATAGGACTTGACAAATCCCATTCTTGACATCCTAGATTTGTTTGGATGTAAGGAATGACTGAATCCGAAAACATTTCTTTTGATAATCCTGACTTAGGGTTATCCGTCTGTCTCAAGGCTTGAATGTATGCGTTAACTTACCACATAAGTGTTTGAATCAGTAAAGCATGTATTTATTTAGTTATTTTACAAAACATAACTTTTGGTTTATTCAAAATACTTTGTTTTATACATTTTTACTTGTGGTATAAATAGTCTCATTTTACTTACCATACATAACTTTTGTTTACACATTATATGACTTATATTCAACTTGGCTTATACTATGACATTTGACTATTTGACTAAAACATGGATATCTTACAATGTTGGTTGGTTTGAGTGACTTAAATAACGAGGCGTGTGTAATATGATACAAGCATGGTGGATACACCGCTGGTACTTCCTATATATACGTGTTTGTATGATATTACATATCGTAGCGTCATTTAACCACTTCAGTTTAGACATATTACATTTACAACACATTTTTCACTTAAACATTGTTTTACAAATAACTTGGTTTATTCAAACTCTTTTTACTTGGTTATTCTTATAACCATACAATATTCTTTTATATATACATATCATCTGATTTTGCTATCGTTTTTCAAATGATTTATAAAACAAAACAATTAACAAGGTTCATGACTAAATTTTTTATTAAACATTTCTTTAAACTCAAGTCATGAATCCTATTTTCAAAAACCTATGTATCTCACAGACATTTTTATGCTGACGTACCTATTTTCACATGTGTTTTCAGGAGCTGCTGCTTAGGATGATCATGACATACTAGGGCGGACCTGTGCCTTAGAGACTTAAAATAAAGATAGACTTAGTTTAATTATGTTGTGTACTCTTTGGTTCTTGTTTTGAAACAATGTATTCCACATTTGGTTGTTAAATAAAATGTAATTTTAATTACCATGGTTGTGGAACAATAATTCTGTTACAACACTCCCCGACGTTTCCGCCACGATTTGATGTTTTACGTGGTCGGGGTGTGACAGAAGAGTTGGTATCAGAGCCAATGGTTATAGGGAATTAGGTTATTAGTAATGCTTTGACCTAGACTATAACCTTTCTAGGACCCCAACACAAGTTGTCTTGTGTTTAGATTTTAAAACATGCACTTCACCTATCCTTAGGTGATCACCAAAACAAGAACCCAATTTTCCGAAACGATTTTTGAAAATCAAAGATCTGTTTTTAAATAATTTATTGTAAGGTTTTGAACCCTTCAATTTTTCTGAATGATTTTGAAAATTTATCATCTGTTTTTGAATGATTTCTTTTGGCCTTGTGCCTTCCAAGTTTTCAAAATCTCGTCAAAGTTTTTGGTTCTAAATTGTATGAACACGTGCATACTGGAAGAGTGAATGCCTGTACCCTGGGTTTTCTGTCTAAGGCTAGAGTGTTCGTACAAATCCATATAATCGGACCAGTCATTCTTACATGGGAACTCTTGGGGTGAGTGTTCACTTATAGGCGAGCATGTCTTCGCGAAGCATTATTTTTGACCCATTTACTTTGATTAGTCACTGTGTGTCGTTTGTTTGCTTTGTGATACGGATGAATGACCACCATCTTTGCTTTCGTCGATTTTTGTTTCACCTCATTCTTTTCACCTAATCGCCTCACTCGTTCCTTTCATGTTTCCTCTTTTAGAATGCCTCCTCGACGCGAAAATCCGCTACCAAATGCCGAACTGGCAGAAATCATTGCGCAGCAAATGGCTGCTGCCTGCTGCGTTCCCAAATCTTATTGATCAATGGAACCAAGCCAACAACAACAACAATGCTTCATGCAATTTCAAGAATTTTAACTCGGCTAAACCACTCAAGTTTAGTGGTACTGAGGGAGCAACCGGGCTTCTTCAATGGTTCGAGAGCATTGAGAATACTTTTTGTCACGTTCAGTGTCCTGATAATCGCAAAGTCGAGTTTGCTTCCAGTGTGTTTCAGAAGAGGGCTTTCACATGGTGGAATGGGGTTATGAGAAACCGTGGTGCTGAGGTTGCTTTAGCACAAACATGGGCTGAACTTAGGACTCTTATGATGAGGGAGTTTTGTCCTCGTCATGAACTGCGAGCTCTAGAAAGGGAGTTTGATGATCTGAAACAGGATAGTGGCGAGCACCGGGCGTATACTGATAGGTATGAGGAGCTGAGTTTGTTATGCCCAACAATGGTTACCCCACTTGAGAAGGCTATCGAGAGGAATATCGATAGCCTACCTGACTCCATACAAGACACCGTTACTGGTAGTAACCCTACCACAGTCCGTCAGGCAATCGAGTTATCTGCGACATTGACCGAGTCTCAGGTTTGAAGGGGTAAGCTGCATAGAAAAGGTGACAAGGGTAAGAAGCAGTCATCTGACAAAGAGGATAACAAGAAGGGTAAGAACAAGAAAGGGAAGGAACCAGGTTCCTCGAAGGGTTCTAGGAAGCGTAAGGCTTCCCAAAATTTCGCCGTTACTGCACAAGCTGCACCAAATCAGCCTGCGCAACCACTTGCTAAGAAACCTTATCTTGGCAATGCACCTTTGTGCAACAGATGTAACGGTCATCATCAACCACACCTCCAGTGTCGTCATTGCACCAACTGCGGAAGATCTGGTCATCTTGCTGACACCTGCCGCATTCCTGCCAATCAGAATCGGGCCTTTCAGAACCCGGCTCAACAAGTTGCTCGACCTCACTACCCACCAGGTTCTTGTTATAACTGTGGGGATCTGACCCACTACCGTAATCAATGTCCAATATTGGTGAATGCGAATCCAGCTCAGGCTCGAGGTCGAGTCTTCAACATGAATGCACAAGAGGCGCAAGCAGACAATGAAGTGGTTAACGGTACGTTCTTTGTTAATAATCAACCAGCATCTGTTCTTTTTGATTCTGGTGCCGATAAGAGTTTTGTGTCGTTATCTTTTGAACCATTGCTTCGCGTGTCTAGAACGAAACTAGGTAAGCCTTTGACAGTAGAAGTTGCCAGTGGTGAACCCATTGTTCTTAATTCTGTCCTCCACAACTGCCAGTTGAACCTTAACGACCATCTTTTCCCCATCGACCTCACGCCAATGCAACTAGGAAGCTTCGACATTATAGTGGGTATGGATTGGTTAGCCAAGCATCGCGCAGAGGTAGTATGTTTTGAGAAGATTGTTCGTGTTCCGCTTTCGTCTGGTGAGATCCTACATGTTCGTGGTGAAAAACCTGCTAGTAGTCTCAAGCTCATGTCTTGTTTTCAAGCTTGGAAGTATCTGCGAAAGAACTATGTGGCCTTCTTGGCACATGTCACAGTAGAAGATAAAGGCAAAGGTAAGTCCATTCAAGATATCCCTGTCGTTCGGGATTATCCGGAGCTATTTCCTGAGGAGTTACCTGGATTTCCCCCAGCGCGCCAAGTTGAGTTCCGTATTGATCTTGTACCTGGTGCAAATCCCATTGCCAGATCTCCATATCGTCTTGCACCGTCTGAGATGCAAGAGTTGTCTAAGCAGCTTCAGGAACTTTCAGATAAAGGTTTTATCCGTCCTAGCTTTTCCCCTTGGGGTGCTCCCGTTCTTTTTGTCAAGAAGAAGGATGGATCTCCAAGAATGTGCATCGATTACCGTGAGCTTAACAAGCTTACCATCAAGAATCGATATCCCCTACCTCGCATTAAAGATCTCTTTGATCAGTTAGAGGGCGCTTCTTACTTTTCAAAGATAGATCTATGTTCTGGGTATCATCAACTTCGTGTGCATGAAGAAGATATTCCCAAGACAGCATTCCGCACTCGTTATGGGAATTATGAGTTCACAGTTATGCCATTCGGTTTGACTAATGCTCCTGCTGTTTTCATGGACCTGATGAATAGGGTCTGCAAGCCTTATTTAGATAAGTTCATCATTGTCTTTATTGATGACATTTTGATATACTCTAAGACGTAAGCTGATCACGAGCAACATCTTCGTCTTATTCTGGAACTCCTAAAGAAAGAGTAACTTTTCGCCAAGTTCTCCAAGTGCGAATTTTGGCTTAAAGAAGTTCAATTTTTGGGTCATATCGTCAACGAATAAGGTATTCATGTAGATCCCTCCAAGATCAGTGCGATTAAGGATTGGGACACGCCTACTACTCCTACTGAAGTTCGTTCATTTCTTGGTCTCGCGGATTATTACCGCCGCTTCATCGAAAATTTCTCAAAGATTGCAGTTCCTTTAACTTCTCTAACTCAGAAGAATAAACCCTTTGAATGGGGTTTTAAACAAGAAGAAACATTTCAGACCTTGAAGCAGAAGCTTTGTGATGCACCTATCCTATCTTTGCCCGAAGGTAATGATGATTTTGTCGTGTACTGCGATGCATCCAATTTGGGACTTGGTTGTGTTCTGATGCAAAGGAACAAAGTCATAGCATATGCATCGAGGCAGTTGAAGGTGCATGAGAAAAACTACACCACTCATGATCTTGAGTTGGGTGCAGTTGTGTTCACTCTTAAGATCTGGAGACACTATTTGTATGGTACAAAATGTGTGGTTTTCACTGACCACAAAAGTCTTCAGCATATCTTCAATCAGAAAGAACTCAACATGAGGCAAAGACGTTGGGTTGAGCTTCTAAACGACTACGACTGCGAAATTCGCTACCATCCTGGTAAGGCGAATGTCGTGGCTGACGCTTTGAGTCGTAAAGAACGTGTCAAGCTTCATTGTGTTCATGTTCAATCTGATATCCAAGCTCGATCTGATATTCAAACCCGCATCTCTCAGGCTCAACATGCTTATGTTTCACAAGACTTGATGGGTAAGGAATTACCCTATCACATTAAGCCTGATCTTGAACTGAAGGACAATGGATCGTATTATTTCATGGACCGTTTGTGGGTCCCAAGCCTAGATGATCTTCGCACTTTTCTTATGGATGAAGCTCATAAGTCTCGTTATTCTATTCATCCTGGCTCCGATAAGATGTATAAGGATCTTTGTACTCAGTATTGGTGGCCTGGTATGAAGAAAGACATTGCCTTATACGTTTCAAAATGCCTTACTTGTCTTAAGGTTAAGGCTGAACACCAACATCCTTCTGGTTTATTGGAGCAACCAGAGATCCCAGTTTGGAAATGGGAAAACATTGCTATGGATCTCGTTACTAAACTTCCGCGCACTAAGAAAGGTTATGATGCCATTTGGGTAGTTGTTGATCGTCTTACTAAGTCAGCGCATTTCTTGCCAATCCGTGAGGATTTTTCTACTGAAAAGCTTGCTAAAATTTATGTGGATGAAATCGTAACTCGACATGGTGTTCCTTTGAACATTATTTCTGATAGAGATGCTCGTTTCTCTTCTCATTTTTGGAGAACCATGCAAACTGCTATGGGGACCCAACTTAATCTGAGCACTGCTTATCATCCGCAATCTGATGGTCAATCTGAAAGAACAATCCAGACTTTGGAGGGTATGCTTAGAGCTTGTGTGATCGATTTTGGTGGTAGTTGGGATTCACATCTTCCATTGATTGAATTCTCCTACAACAACAGTTATCACTCCAGCATCAACATGGCTCCTTTCGAGGCTCTCTATGGTCGAAAATGTCGTTCACCAGTCTGCTGGAATGAGATAGGTGAGGCTCAACTTACTGGACCTGACCTCATTCTAGAGACAACTGATAAGGTTAAGAAAGTTCGTGATAACCTCCAGACAGCTCGAAGCCGTCAAAAGAGTTACGCGGACCAACGATGCAAGCCCTTAGAATTTCAAATCGGTGATCGTGTATTACTTAAGGTCTCACCTTGGAAAGGTGTGATCAGATTTGGAAAGAAAGGAAAACTTGCACCTAGATATGTTGGACCATTCAAGATCGTCGAAAGAATCGGTAAGGTAGCCAACAGACTTGAATTACCTCCTGAACTTGGAAATGTTCATCCAACCTTCCATGTGTCCAATCTCAAAAAGTGTTTAGCTGATGAGAACCTCCACATACCACTTGACGAAATTCGTGTTGATAAGACACTACATTTTGTTGAGAAACCTGTGGAAATCATGGACCGTATAGTCAAATGGCTTAAACGCAAGCGCATTCCTTTGGTTAAAGTTCGCTGGGAATCTAAGCATGGACCTGAGTTTACTTGGGAACGTGAAGATCAAATGAAGGCGAAGTATCCGCATCTTTTCCCACGAGTTTCCTCTAAATAAATTCCGGGACGAAATTTCCACAAGTAGGGGAGACTGTGACATCTGTGCTTGTGATCATTGTAAAAAGTTCACTTATCAATGAAATAAAGTTATTTGATCCCAATGTTTGTTTGTTTATGTTTGATGTTTTTCATGTTTTGACTTTTATTCAATTTCAAACTCTATATCGCTTTCCGGAGAATTATACACAAACTGGTGCCTAAACGTAATCAGTTTAACACGAAAAATACTCCGTAACATCAACACATGCTTAACATACCTTAAATAACCTTTACATAACTTAGAAATAAGTTTTGTAGGCTTTGGTATGACAAAATCAAGTCTATTCGCTTACAGGGACTAAATTTGACAAACTGCGAAAGTATGCCAATTTGAACTGTAACGGACATTCCGGAACATGGCCATAAGTTAAACACACCTTAAATATCCTTTACATAGCTTAGAAATAGGCTTTGAGAGGTTCGGTGTGCTAAAATAAACTTTATGCTCATTCAGGGACTAAAAGCGTCAAAAAGTGCATAAGTTTGCATTTTCGCGCATAACTTACGTTCTGAATACATCCGGACATCCAAAAATTTATGTAAGCATTAAAATATTTTTTTTTAGTGTTTGGCATAAGAAAAATCCATTCGTCGCGCAATTTGAATCGTTTTTTCGCGATTATGCGCATTCCGTTGTGATTAAGCAAACATCGCGATCGTACGACCAAACGAACCGACATCTGACATATTTTTGAGCATGTTTCATGTTCCCTATACTTTAACATCCTTATGGAGCTTAAAAATGGGTTTGACAGGTGTTAGAAGTGCCAAAACACGACCATACGCGCACAGGGACCAAAACTGACAACTTTGAAAGTTGCTGGTCTGCAGATCAGCTTACGGTCCGTAAGGCTGAGGACCATATGGTCCGTAAGGCATCCCCAGATCAGCAGAATGTTGATTCCAGCTTGATCCAGCTGCTCCACACTTGTGCACATGGTTTTGAGCATTTCTAGGGGCTCCCCTGGTTTTCTAAAACAGTGGGCTCAATGTGTACGGCTAGGATTAAATCTCGGTTTTCAAGAAACGATCCTAACGGTTGTACGAAAACTATAAATACCTCACCCATTTCACTTGCAACCCACTTGATATCTGAGATTTTCTCTAAGTTGAAGTGTGCAACACTTCATACCTGAGAAATACTTGGATAATCAATCTTGCGGGGACCCTTTGTAAGTGTTCCTTCGTTCTTTTTATGCGTTTTTAGCTTGGAAGTCAAACTGCGTTTGACTTTCTGCATTGGCTAGTTTATGGTCAATGCGAAGTTCGTTTGAACTTCATAACGTGAGCGTAATCACGATGGTTATAGTCCCTAGTGACTATACCTACTGATTACCACGTTATCTAGGCTCAGTGACGAGTCGTAGTTTCGGGCAAAATGCGTGTTCTTGCGTATTTTGTAACCAAACTACTCTAGGGTATCAAAACCATTTGTTTTGATATCAAAACCTGTTTTCTAACTTAACTAAACATGTTCTAGCATGTTTAGCTCGTCACTTTTAGATTTGTGCTTGTCTAGGGTCGTAAGGGTAAGCGATCTAATCAATCGCTTATGCTTTCGAACACGACCCATTTGATCGATCATTAGGATCCGACCAAACACTTTAGGTGACCATAGTTGTATAGGGAATAAGCTTCCGAGGTTATACCTTATGGTCACGTCGTTTAAGTAGTTGTATGATAGGTAGTATATATGCCTTAGGTAAATTACCAAAATGCCCTTTTTACGCCAAAATTCATTTTAAGCATATGTAACATAACTTTTGACATCCAAACTGATTTAGCAACAATATTAGACATGTTAAGGCATATTTTACTTGTCATAGGACTAGTTAGGCGGTCCGGACGCGTTTTACGCAAACGACGCATTAAAGTAAAATAAGCTACCTAAACGGGTCGTAACGGGTCAAAAGCACTTAGGATAAGTTTCGTTTTAGTATGTAGGCTTTGCTAAACCATATTACATGAGTTCTTACACTCTTTTGGTTTACGAACCCTAATGCTACCCGATCCTCCGAGTAGGTCCGTTTATTAATGTAGTTACCTATATTAGGTGTCGTTTGATTCCGTAACCTTCTAGCTTTGCTTGGTGGATATATAAAGTCTATTGAGCAATCTCAAGTGAGTACATAGACCCCTCTTTTACTATTTTTCAAACATTTTGGGGTGAAACACATGTTCCTACTTGTTACTTTCATGTTTTCCACGTTTTCATACTATATACTTGCTATGTTCAATTGTACACTATTAGTACATAATTTCATTTTGTCTTGCTATGTATGTTTACTTAGCATGCTAGCATATTAATTTACATTACATCTTCTTTTGCTATGTATGTTTACTTGACATGATAGCCCATTGATTTACATGACTTTTTCTTCTTTATATGTTAACTTGGCATATTTAGCACATTGATTTACATGACTTTTCTGCTTTGTATGTTAACTTAGCATACATAGTACATTACTTTTATTACATGACTGTTTTTGGTATGACATTTGGTTTGTACAACGGGACTAAACTACATTCATTAACCTTAGCTACGCCGCTCGGTAGTAAGTAATGGTACCATAGGACTTGACAAATCCCATTCTTGACATCCTAGATTTGTTTGGATGTAAGGAATGACTGAATCCGAAAACATTTCTTTTGATAATCCTGACTTAGGGTTATCCGTCTGTCTCAAGGCTTGAATGTATGCGTTAACTTACCACATAAGTGTTTGTATCAGTAAAGCATGTATTTATTTAGTTATTTTACAAAACATAACTTTTGGTTTATTCAAAATACTTTGTTTTGTACATTTTTACTTGTGGTATAAGTAGTCTCATTTTACTTACCATACATAACTTTTGTTTACACATTATATGACTTATATTCAACTTGGCTTATACTATGACATTTGACTATTTGACTAAAACATGGATATCTTACAATGTTGGTTGGTTTGAGTGACTTAAATAACGAGGCGTGTGTAATATGATACAAGCATGGTGGATACGCCGCTGGTACTTCTTATATATAAGTGTTTGTATGATATTACATATCGTAGCGTCATTTAAACCACTTCAGTTTAGACATATTACATTTACAACACATTTTTCACTTAAACATTGTTTTACAAATAACTTGGTTTATTCAAACTCTTTTTACTTAGTTATTCTTATAACCATACAATATTCTTTTATATATACATATCATTTGATTTTGCTATCGTTTTTCAAATGATTTATAAAACAAAATAATTAACAAGGTTCATGACTAAATTTTTATTAAACATTTCTTTAAACTCAAGTCATGAATCCTATTTTCAAAAACCTATGTATATCACAGGCATTTTTATGCTGACGTACCTATTTTCACGTGTGTTTTCAGGAGCTGCTGCTTAGGATGATCGTGACATACTAGGGCGGACATGTGCCTTAGAGACTTAAAATAAAGATAGACTTAGTTTAATTATGTTGTGTACTCTTTGGTTCTTGTTTTGAAACAATGTATTCCACCTTTGGTTGTTGAATAGAATGTATTTTTAATTACCATGGTTGTGGAACAATAATTCTGTTACAACACTCCCCGATGTTTCCGCCACGATTTGATGTTTTACGTGGTCGGGGTGTGACATTATCTGTTGAGTTCAAGTATTTAAGTATTGGCAAGTGTTATATGTGAATTAATTGTTAACAATAAAACTGTAGAAAATGGTTTTAATGTAATAATCTTACCAAGATTTTGGAATTAAGAGAATCCAAATATTTATAAAAAGACATCTTCCAAGATATTATGTTTCTGGTTAAAAATCAAAGAAAAAATGAGACAATGTATTTTATCAGATACTTCATTATTTATAAAGACTGTGATAACAAATGTGAACCAACAATGTTTAACATATCTATGTCATTCAGATAACGAATTTAATATTTATCGATTTATCGATTTATCTAGAGTATAACAATAAATAAAGATTCCTCTAAAAACTGTAGAATCGAGTACCACTGTCAATAACTTTTTTTTTGCAAGTCTATAAATAAAAGATTTGTCATTTAATCATATTCTTAAATATCAAGTAAGAAAAACCACAAAATATACCTTATCGATTGCTTTCAAGAATCCAAATGTAACACCATATCGAACAAAACTTCAAATCGGAAACATTATAAAAAATAAAAAAGCTTGTAAAATTAAATTGATATATCATCTAAAACATGTAATACATTGAGAACAGTCTTCATAACAGTTGTTAATCATGTGCATATGAAACTAATGTATATACAAATTTTAATAAATATTATTATACCTTGATCGAAGTTGTTGATGATGTCAAAAGTAAGAAGAATTCAATTGGATTGATTCAATATTGAAATGGACATCGGTGATTAAAACTTGAAGCACTTTTTATGAGACCAGACAAACAATTTTGTAAAAGGGAATTTAGAGAGTCGCTAAAAAGGTAAAGTATGTTTCTATCTGCCTCTATGTAAAAAGGTAAACCGCCATTGGAATAATAAATTAAATTATACCGCCATTGAGATAAGAAACTTACATTTTACCCCCTAATAATATAGTTTTTTTTCAAATAATTCAAATCATTTTCAAATAATTCAAACCATTTTCAAAATACTTTGAAAGTCTTTTTCTTGAGTACTCAACACACTTCTTCATTCAGATATTTGAAATTATGGCTACAGATAATAGAATTTCAAGTAAGTATGAACTGTTCTTTCAACCAAGTCAAAGTCAAGTCTGTGCTGAAGCAAGGAAAAAAGGAAGCGTGTTCTGCAACAAAAGCGAAACAAGTGTGGTTTTCATCATACATCGACATCCGATTCTGTTAAAAGGATTCCATTATTAAACACTCCAAGTGGTATGTCTTGTAGGTTTGTAAACAAAATTTTACAAGAAATATATATTTATATGTTATCGTTTGGGAATCCTTACACATGTTTCATATTTTACAAGTTTCAACAACCAATGTTGAGAGAATGAATGCGTATCATTTTCCTGCTTATGGTACTCCAAATATTAGCAGTAATTTGTTTCACTCATCTTCTGAAGTAAAAGGTATACTTTTTGCAGATATTTTTTGGTAATTTCAAAAAAAATTTACAATATGTTCAAAGTTCTTTCCTTGAGTGGTCAACTATCTTTTTCATTCAAGTATTTTAAATTATGGATACAGATAACACAAGTATGAAGTTGACCTTCAAGCAAGTCAACGTCAAAGTTGTGCTGAAGAAAGAGAAAAAAGGAAGTATGTTCTTCAACAAAAGAGAAACAACAGAGGTTGTCATCCTGCATCAACATCTGATTCTGTTGAAAGGATTCCATTTTCAAATACTTCAAGTGGTATGTGTTATAGTTTTACAAACAAAATTTAAAAGAAATATGTATGTATATGTTATGTTTTTTGAATCCTTACATATGTTCTATTTTACAAGTTTCAACCACCAATGTTGAGAGAAGGAATGTGTATCATCTTCATGTTTATGCTACTCCAAATATTATTAGTAATTTGTTTCACTCATCTACACAAGTAAAAGGTATACTTACTACAGATATTTTTTGGTAATTTCAAATAATTTTCACAATACTTTCAAAGTTCTTTTCTCGAGTTGTCAACAATCTTTTTCATTCAAGTATTTTAAAATATGGATACAGATAACACAATTTCAAGTAAGTATGAAGTTGACCTTCAAGCAATTCAACGTCAAATGTGTGCTGAAGAAAGAGAAAAAAGGAAGTATGTTCTTCAACAAAAGAGAAACAACAGAGGTTGTCATCCTGCATCAACATCTGATTCTGTTGAAAGGATTCCATTTTCAAATACTTCAAGTGGTATGTGTTATAGTTTTGCAAACAAAATTTAAAAGAAATATGTATGTATATGGTATGTTTTTGGAATCCTTACATATGTTCTATTTTACAAGGTTCAACCAACAATGTCGAAAGAAGGAATGTCCACCACACTCCTTTTGGAAGTACTAAGCAAATATCCAATTTTGTTGAGAGGACTCCATTATCAGATATTACAAATTGTATGTTTTAAATTTTATGAAACAAAAGATTTGTTTAATCTTAGGTTTTATGAATTGTTATATATATCTTATTTTACAAGCTTCAATATAGGTGGAATATCTAAAATTGAATAACAAATGAGTGATGAGATGTTACCAGATTTTGTGGTTAAGAAGATTCATGGAATTTCTAAAGGTATAAGATACGAATGTAAATTCCTGTTAAGTTTTCAATATGTAGAAAACTTATGTTGACTTATAAATTTACTAAGTCTGTAGATTATATTGATCATGGAGATGCCATCTTTGTGTGTTCTAAATGTGATGCAATGTTATGGGAAGATGAAATGCTTAGGGGAAATAAAAAATGTAAGAAAACATCCTATTCTCTTTATTGTTCAAATGGAGATGTTGAGCTACCACGACCGCCTACACCTCCTCCATTACTACGTCATTTATATAAAAGTCATACCTCACAGTCTCGCAATTTCATGGATAATATTCAAGCATATAACATGATGTTTTCCTTCACATCTCTTGGTGGGAAGGTTGACAAAAGTTATCAGAGAGGTAAAGGTCCTTATGTATTTAGACTACAAGGTCAGAATTATCATCAAATGGGTAGTCTACTTCCGGACGATGGGGAAGAACCTAAATTCTCCCAGCTTTACATATATGATTCACAAAACGAAGTTGTAAATCGTCAAAAAGCAGTAAGGTAATTTCTTTATGATAATTGTGGCATTTAAGAATATATATTTTGCTTTTCAATATATTTACATTCATTATCATTTGAAATGAATTTAAATTTTAACATTTTATATTTATGGCAGTTCTTAGATAGAATGCAAAACTACAAGAAACAACCAGCTTGATAGTACAACCTTAGAGGGTCTTAAAGATATGTTGGATTCTTGCAATCCTCTTGTCCAGTCCTTCAGAATGGTAAGAGATTGTTTTCAAGAAAATGAGTTTCAAGATGTAAGCTTGAAGCTTATTGGAACAAGAGATAAAGATGGAAGAGTTCACAATTTGCCAACAACATCAGAAATTCCTGCGTTAATACATGGTGATTTTGATGGAGCATTTGATAAACGGGACATTGTTGTTAGAAAGAAGTCTGGTGGTCTTCAAAGAATTAATGAGCTTCATCCCTCTTACCTTGCTTTGCAATATCCACTTATTTTCCCATATGCGGAAGATGGTTATAGAGTTGGTATTAAACATAGAGGGATTGCGATTGATGATGAGGTACTTAGAACCAATCTTACAATTAGAGAATTCTTTTGTTACAAAATTCAAGATAGACAGAATTAGTTTTCATTGTTAGTTAACACGAAAAAACTATTTCAGCAGTTTTTGGTTGATGGATACACGATGATAGAATCTGCCAGGTTGAATTATATAAGGACACAACAACCTAAACTTAGAGTGCAAAATCTTAAGAACTTGAATGCTACTGTTGAAAGTGGAGAGAATAATGCCTCAAGTTGTGGTAAACCTATACTTTTACCTTCGTCATTTACTGGTGGTTCTAGATATATATGATGCAAAAGTACTTGGATGCTATGGCAATTTGCAAGTCTGTTGGTGATGGAGAGTGTGAAACACGAGCCTTAAGTGTATTAGATTGTGTGATTTAATGCGGTTTATGCGATTATATTCGTTGGATATAGTAACTACGAGTTTTTGTGGTTTTATAGGTTAATCGCATAAAATGGTGAAATACGGATGCTTAATGACCAAGAGGAACAAGTGAGGATGTTTATCACGATTTATCATATCATTCGGGATTTGTTTGAGGCCAACATATAGTTTGGATTCATGAGAAATATGAGATATTAAAGTCTAGGGGGCTAAATTGTCAGTATATGAAGTTATAAGTGAAGAGAAAGGGAAATTAGAGGTGTGACGGTTTGGATATGTTAAAAACAAAAAAAGAAACCGAACCTACAAATCGTAGGTTACGTTTTGATTTCGTAGGCTACGGTATAAAAGAAAGGGCATCACATCTTCATTCATCACATGCAGTCGACATTTTGAGGAGGCATTAATTCAGAATTTACAATGATCAATCAAATCATCATTCAAAGTGGGACATCATCATTATTCTAACTTTGATGGCAGCAAGTTGGCCACACATGGGAGGCATTAGCTTTGTTTTGGTTTCAAAACATAAAAGTCACGTGAAGACTTGGTAACATGGGGGGCCCTTTGACTTTTGAACATATCAATTTATCATCACATAGTGGGCTGCACATGCTGGATAAGAAGATTAACATATGCAGATTTGGGCTTTTGGCGGCTACTACTTTGTGGACTTCTTTGTGGGCTGATTTGAGGGCCAATTGAAGATGAGAGGTGCAAACAATTGTCGAGGCGATTATCTTATAAAATATCATTATCTTTGACGGCAGTTAGGGGGACTCCCACACGCAAACAGGCAGACGAAGATCAACCAATCCAGATGAGCGGCTAGTTCTTTTAGTGGTTTCCTCCGGATGGAGGGTTTTTGTAAGTTAGATAATTTTATGTGTTTGTGACAATCGTTTAACTTGGTGATCTAAGCATTCGATGCTTTTCATCCTTGTTTTGATTTCTTGATTGTAAACAGTTACGTTTATTTAAACCTTAATTTCTAAGCATTCAGTTCCCGAGAGTTCTAGTAATTGGGATATATTTGACATGGGGTTAGGGTTTGTAAATTGTAATTGATAATCATTCGATAACCTCCCGTTATGTATTGACCGGAGTACTTAGTCGTTGGTTATCACAATTGATGAATTAGGTTAAACACTTATGTCTATGTGAGTGTTTCGATTAAACACATAATTGAATCTAGCTATAAAACCTGAAATCTGGAGGAACCATTGTTCTTTCTATTGATTTAAATCTCACATTTAGTTTGTAATTTTTAGTTAATCCACAAATCAAACAATCATCAGTTTATTTTTTTTTATAGTTGTTAGTAAATACTTAACATTACACACTTTCCACAATCCTCCTCTGGTTCGATATCCGACTTATCCTATCTACATAGTTTAGTTGGTTTTTGCATGTCCATAATGACAGACATCAAAATGGCGCCGTTGCCGGGGAGGCGTGCGCAAAGTGTTTAGTGTTAAGTTATTAGTAAAATAGATTAAAAAAAAATCAAAAAATAGTTTTGTTTTGTTTTGTTTTGTTCAGATTTATGCGTGGTGTTTGTGTTCTTGTGTTTGTGCAGGATGATAGATCTTACAATATTATGCACCTCTCTTACATGCATTTTGTGCAAGGAACCACTTCACCCATGTATCGGTTGCCGCGAGGCCCGATTTAAACGGGAAAGAGCGAAATTGGAAGAACCACCGATGCCTTGCTATGGTAATCCTTCCCCTCCACCATATTTCTATGGTTCTGATACAACGGTGGAGGATGGTTATTACTCTGATGGATGGGATCGGGACGAGGATGCTTATTATGAGCCAAGGACGGATGGACGATGTTTCTGTTGCGGTCGTAATCATACTTCTGTTTATGAAGATGTGTGCGCGGTATATTTGGAAAATCCAGAGTATTGGAATAAAAAAATGATGGATGCGTACATCTCAACACCGTATCAGGGATACCGACAGTATCATCCTGAGGAATATTCTAAGCCCGATGGTGTGTATGCTTATCAGACCGAGGAGGAGAAAAAGCTTGCTATGTTGGAAGCGAGTTTGTCCAGACTCGAGCAGTATTTGTCAGCACCCAACCTTTCCGATGAAGATCGAATCAGCTGCCTAGTTTCCAAGTGTCAGAAGTTAAAAATGAAGATAGAAATAGAAGAGCGTCTCTCACCATTACCTGTTGATATTAGAGATTATTCTCACATGGAGGATGAGGTTGTGGAGGATAATACCACACCAATGAATCCTTTATCTGATGAAGAGTCACTGGTGGATCAGATGGTGTGTGAGGATGTGAAGGCAGAGCAGTCTGATGAGATGAATGTGTGTACCGAACCTCCTCCCATATCAATCATTCCAATTAACAAGTGTGGGGAAGAGGGTTCGAGGAAGAAGATGAAAAGGGTGAAGTTACAAGACATCGGTGTATATCTCGTGAAGTGGATTAGCGAAACCCGCATGTGCTTTCTAAACATGCCAATTATACTTACAAGATTATGGAGATGGCATGTAAATTTCCGGGTATTTGTTGGCAATGTTTTGGGTAAGTGTGCACTAAGACCACCGTAGCGGAAATCAGGTACGGTCTGGCTGAAGACCTTTAAACTTAGCGCTCTCGGGAGGCAGCCCGAGGATGTAGAGTATTGTATTTGTTCTTTTGTTTTGTTTTGTTTTGTTTTGGTGTGTTTGTGTTTTGACAGGTTCCTACGATTCTATCTTCACGGATGCAATGAATCAAGTGTGGGGATGTTTGGCAACATCCCCGGCGAGATCTCAAAGAATCTATGAGGGGCGTATGTTCCGGTTAGATCACAACAGCTATACCGCCACAGACACTCACTTGTTTTCTGATCAGGTGCATGTGTTTATCTATCTTGTGTTTTATTTGTTTTCGTGTATTTGGTGGTGTGAGTCTTTGTGTTGGGAATGGTTTTATGTGTCGAGTCGTCTAGGTTGTTAGCCGTTCATGGTCTGTAGGTGGTATTTCTCGAGTTTAGAGTATAAATTGCACCATACATTGGGGACAATGTATCCCAAGTGTGGGGATGCGGTAACTCGAGAGAGGGTTGGTAGGATTGATGATCTTAAATGCTTGAAGGATTGAAATTGGGCTAAATTGAAAAAAATTTGAAAATTTTTGTTTCTCAAGTATGCTTGAACTACATGAAAACCTAAATTTTCAATTGCTAAAGGGTTCCTGCTGATATTAAACTAACTTAGATCCCTAGTCATGGTTGTCCCTTTAAGTTTCATGAGAGTATATCTGACAGTTGTTTTAGAGAAGAATTAAAAAGAGATGCCTAACTAGGGGTAACATGCTTTAGGAATTACACATGCAACATGTCGGTAACCCTTATTCATTTTGTTCGGTGAGATATTTGAGCCTACTAGATTGTTAGTTGAATTGCAATAAATGTTCATTTGCTGAGAGTAGGCCATATGTTGCTTTGTGTTAGAACTTGTGTGGTTTGATACGTGCCGAGACTGTGGTTTAGCGTTTTCACATAAATGATAAAGGCATTAGGATCCCTTCCATTGTGTTATTTGTTGATTGTTTATCCACCCACCATAGTTAACCATGTTGAGCCTTATACCCTTCGTTTGATACACCTTGTTTGACCCGTTTAAATACTAACCATGAATGACAATTGTGTGTTAGATATTTGTTGAAAAAAAATGAAAAGAGAAAAAAAAAAGAAAAAAAAAGAGAAAAGAAAGAAAAAGAAAAAAAAACCAAAAAAATCATTGTTTTGTTCGTGTTAATAAATGGGTCGAAAAATCACCCAAAGTGTTCGTATCATTGTGAATAAGTTGTCATGGTTTGGTATCTTCATTTGTGTTCACCAATAAATATAAAAAGCCAAAAATATTTCCTTACCTTTACCCTTAGCCCAAAACCCAAAAGTCCTTTTGATATGTGCTACGTTATTTGATACAGTGGAGGTGTGATTGCTATACAAGCTTATGATTGCAAAGTAGCATATTTGGTTTTGAGTGAAATATATACTAGCACATTACACGCTAGTCTTGATGAAACCGAGCGGAGCGATTATTGTGAGGGGCGTGTGGCATGTGTGTAGTATCATAAGCATGTTAGTTTTAGTTAGGTAAGTCTTAAATTGTTTTAAATGCGTATCACTCATTTGTCAGATTGTCAACCTCGATTGTGTCAGTCTATGGGACGGGTATGACTTGGGACCTTAATTTGCTAATTCGGTAAGGGATTTATTAGTGATTTGTTAATAAGGTGAGTAATGTGTATGATGGTTGCTTGAGGACAATCAATGATAAGTGTGGGGATGTGATGGAGAGTGTGAAACACGAGCCTTAAGTGTATTAGATTGTGTGATTTAATGCGGTTTATGCGATTATATTCGTTGGATATAGTAACTACGAGTTTTTGTGGTTTTATAGGTTAATCGCATAAAATGGTGAAATACGGATGCTTAATGACCAAGAGGAACAAGTGAGGATGTTTATCACGATTTATCATATCATTCGGGATTTGTTTGAGGCCAACATATAGTTTGGATTCATGAGAAATATGAGATATTAAAGTCTAGGGGGCTAAATTGTCAGTATATGAAGTTATAAGTGAAGAGAAAGGGAAATTAGAGGTGTGACGGTTTGGATATGTTAAAAACAAAAAAAGAAACCGAACCTACAAATCGTAGGTTACGTTTTGATTTCGTAGGCTACGGTATAAAAGAAAGGGCATCACATCTTCATTCATCACATGCAGTCGACATTTTGAGGAGGCATTAATTCAGAATTTACAATGATCAATCAAATCATCATTCAAAGTGGGGCATCATCATTATTCTAACTTTGATGGCAGCAAGTTGGCCACACATGGGAGGCATTAGCTTTGTTTTGTTTTCAAAACATAAAAGTCACGTGAAGACTTGGTAACATGGGGGGCCCTTTGACTTTTGAACATATCAATTTATCATCACATAGTGGGCTGCACATGCTGGATAAGAAGATTAACATATGCAGATTTGGGCTTTTGGCGGCTACTACTTTGTGGACTTCTTTGTGGGCTGATTTGAGGGCCAATTGAAGATGAGAGGTGCAAACAATTGTCGAGGCGATTATCTTATAAAATATCATTATCTTTGACGGCAGTTAGGGGGACTCCCACACGCAAACAGGCAGACGAAGATCAACCAATCCAGATGAGCGGCTAGTTCTTTTAGTGGTTTCCTCCGGATGGAGGGTTTTTGTAAGTTAGATAATTTTATGTGTTTGTGACAATCGTTTAACTTGGTGATCTAAGCATTCGATGCTTTTCATCCTTGTTTTGATTTCTTGATTGTAAACAGTTACGTTTATTTAAACCTTAATTTCTAAGCATTCAGTTCCCGAGAGTTCTAGTAATTGGGATATATTTGACATGGGGTTAGGGTTTGTAAATTGTAATTGATAATCATTCGATAACCTCCCGTTATGTATTGACCGGAGTACTTAGTCGTTGGTTATCACAATTGATGAATTAGGTTAAACACTTATGTCTATGTGAGTGTTTCGATTAAACACATAATTGAATCTAGCTATAAAACCTGAAATCTGGAGGAACCATTGTTCTTTCTATTGATTTAAATCTCACATTTAGTTTGTAATTTTTAGTTAATCCACAAATCAAACAATCATCAGTTTATTTTTTTTTATAGTTGTTAGTAAATACTTAACATTACACACTTTCCACAATCCTCCTCTGGTTCGATATCCGACTTATCCTATCTACATAGTTTAGTTGGTTTTTGCATGTCCATAATGACAGACATCAGTTGGATATCCCGATTTATTCATAACGGTGACTTGTAATCCAAACTGGCCTGAGATTTACAGGTGTTTGCACGATAAAGCTCTTAATGCTGAAGACAGACCGGATATTATCTCTAGATTATTCAAGTGTAAATTGGATCATCTTATAAAAGATTTCAAGAAACATAAATTCTTTGGTGATATACAAGCAGGTACCCTTTAGTTATATTTTTTACTTTGAACATCTAATTATATTTATCTAACAGCCCACTGTTCAAAAATTTCAGTTATGTATACAGTGGAATTTCAGAAGCGTGGTCTCCCACATGCTCACATATGTTGTTCTTGGGTGCTGAAAGCAAATTTCCAAATGCATCTGATACTGATCGTGTTATTAGTGCTGAGATACCAGATAAAGAAAGAGATCCTGAATTATATGAGCTTGTCAAGCAATTTATGATTCATTGACCATGTGGTACAGACAACCCACTTTTTCCATGTATGGTTCAGCAAAAATGTTCTAAAAAGTTTCCCAAAAAATATGTAGATAAGACTTGTGTTGATTCTGAAGGATATCCTGTCTATCGTCGCCGTCAAACAAGTAATACAGTAGTAAAGAATGGTGTGACACTTGATAATAGATTTGTAGTTCCTTACAATGCTCTCCTGCTTAGAAAGTATCAGTGCCACGTTAACGTTGAATGGTGCAACCAGTCAGGTTCTATCAAATATTTGTTTAAATATATTAATAAGGGGCCTGATAGAGTCACTGCTTCTGTTTTTCAAGCCAATAGCACCAAGAATGATACGGAACAGAATGTAGTTGTAGATGAGATAAAAGCATACCTTGATTGTAGATATATCTCTGCTTGTGAAGCTGCTTGGAGAATATTCATGTATGATATACATTATAGATATCCAGCTATTGAAGTATTACCTTTTCATTGTGAAGATAGTCAGAGTATTGTGTATAACGATCATGATAATTTGTGTGATATTGTTACTGATCCAACTGTGAAAATGACAATGTTTACAGAGTGGATGAATTGTAATAAAGTAGATGAATTTTCCAGGACATTGAGGTATGTTCAGTTTTCGGAATATTATGTATGGAATGCTAAAAATCACAAATGGAATCGAAGAAAGCATCCGTATGGATCAATTGGGAGGATACATTATGTCCCACCATCACTTGGTGATTGTTATTACCTAAGGATTTTACTGAATCATATTAAGGGACCAACCTGTTTTGAAGATATAAAAACAGTTGATGGGCAGGTTTTTCAAACATTTAAAGATGCATGTTTTGCACGGGGGCTGTTGGATGATGATAAAGAATATGTTAATGCTGTCAAAGAAGCTAGCACATGGTCAACCGGAGATTTCTTGAGGACCTTTTTTGTAATGTTGTTGCTGTCAAATTCGATATCTCGTCCTGGTGTTTTTTGGTCGGAAACGAAGTCCCTGTTATGTGAAGACATTCTGTATCAGCAACGAAAGATAACTGGTATTGCAGGTAATGTTATTATTTTATTAAAGTTATATACAACTACATTAAAGTTATGCAATAGCTCTGTTATTGGGAAAAAAACTAATACCTTTTTCAACATTTGTTTTAGATTTGGATCTTCAACAAGAAGAACTTGAAAATATCTGTCTATCTGAAATTGAAAAGTTGCTACTTACCAATGGAAGTACAGTGAGAAATTTTGATGATATGCCAAGTGTTCCGGACAATTATGTTTCATCGTCGAATAATCAATTGATAATGAAAGAATTATCGTATGACAGACTAGCTCTTCAAAGGGAACATGATCGTTATGTAAAGTGTTTAACTGCCGAACAGGAAAGGATATATAAAATTGTTATGGAAGCGATTGAAAAAAGTGATGGAGGTGTGTTTTTTATATATGGTTATGGTGGAACTAGAAAGACGTTTCTTTGGAAGACATTCTCAGCTGCATTACGATCAAAAGGTGAAGTTGTATTGAATGTTGCATCCAGTGGAATTGCTTCACTTTTGCTGGATGATGGTAGAACTGCTCATTCAAGGTTTGTAATTCCAATCAACATTAATGAGAATTCAATATGTTCGATAGAGCCTAATACTAAGTTAGGTGATTTAATTAAAAGAGCAACATTGATTATTTGGGATGAAGCATCTATGACTCACAAGCATTATTTCGAGGCTCTTGATAGAACAATAAGAGACATATCACGTTCCAGTCAACCGAACATGCAATCGAAGCCGTTTGGGGGAAAGGTCATTCTATTTGGTGGTGATTTTAGACAAATTCTTTAGGTCATCCCTAAAGGTACCAGAACAATGATAGTCAATGCTTCTTTGAATTCTTATTATCTATGGCGGCACTGTCAAGTACTAAAGCTAACTAAGAATATGAGATTAAGAGTTGGTTGTCAGGAAGCAGATTTGAAAGAAATAAAGGAATTTGGAGAATGGATTTTAAAGCTTGTGATGGTCTGCTTGGTGAAGAAAATGATGGTGAGATTGATATTGAAATACCAGATGATTTACTTATTCATGACCAAGTCGATCCTATTTCTTCTCTCATTTCATTTATATATCCGGACATGAATAAGTTTTTGTGGGATTTAACGTATTTCCAACAAAGAGCGATTCTTGCTCCAACTAATGAAGTAGTGGATTCAATAAATAAAGAGTTGTTAGAGAGTCTGCCCGGTGAAGAAAAGGTTTATTTTAGTTCAGATAGTTTATGCCAATCGGAGGAAGAATCAGAGCTTAATATGGCATTGTTTCCTCCTGATGTGTTAAACAATCTTCGTTTATCTGGTTTACCTAACCATAAATTAGTACTGAAACTTGGTGCTTCGGTGATGTTACTCAGAAACATTGATCAGGCAAATGGATTGTGTAATGGTACACGTTTACAAGTCACGAAGCTCGAAAAAGTTGTGATTGAAGCAAAAATTATCACAGTGACTAATATAGGTCATCATACTTTGATTTCAAGACTGAAGATGACACCTTTAGATAAAAGAATACCATTGAAGATTTCTCGAAGACAATTCCCACTTTCACTGTGTTTTGCTATGACAATAAATAAAAGTCAAGGACAATCATTGGAGCGTGTTGGTTTATATCTTCCACGTCCAGTGTTTAGTCATGGCCAGCTCTATGTTGCTGTATCTAGAGTAAAAAGTAGGAAGGGATTGAAAATTTTGATTTGTGATAAAGAGAAATGAGTCTGTACAACCACTACTAATGTGGTTTACAAAGAAGTTTTACAAAATCTATGATGATATTAAACATCTGTCAACCTGGCAACGTCTGTTGGGAATAATGGAGGAACTGTTATGAGGAAATGTTTGTTGGAAAGCAATACAACTTTTTGAAAGCATCAGATACTTGCTCTGCATTAAGCTTATCCTGAGAACACATGTTATTAATAACATTATTCTCTTAACATCTGTTTACTAACCTTTGTAATTTCTGTTGACTGACCTTTTTAACATGGGTCGACTAACATCTGATAGTTACAATCTATCCATCTGGCAAGCTCTGTTGGAGATAATGGATGACAGTTCTTAGTAAAGTCTGTTGGAAAGCAACATAAGTTTTTAACAGTTAATAGACAACAGTGGTTTCCTATCAACATAATGAAATTGCTGTTGAATAAACTTATTGATCATTAATTTATATCAATTTTGCAAATCTGCAGTAATTATTTTTTTACTCTCTGTCAATATGTGTTATGCATGGTTTTCTAAGAACTGACAGTGGTTTGCTATCAATATAATGGAATTGCTGTTGAATAAACCTATTTACCATTAGTGTATATCAATTTTATAAGTCTGTACTAATTATTTTTTTACTCTATGTCAATATATGTTATGCATGGTTTTCTAAGAAACGACCCGTGTTTTCACACGGGTCTTACCGCTAGTACTATATAATAAAAGAAACTATATGAGGAACACATGTCATTTTATGGAGTAATTTTTATTAGATTTTTCCGTCTAAAATTTTATATTATTAATTAATATAAGGATAATTAATTTGATAAATATGTATCCTGTTTATTTAAATCTTATTTTTCAAATCAATAAATAATTTGTTTGATTCAAGATTTCAAATATATTAATAAAGATATTGGATAATTAATAATATAAAGACACCATCAAAATATGGATGTAAATACGTACGTTATAAAATATTGATTTTATCATGCATAAAATTTTAATAACATGTTAATATTATTAATCTATATCTATATCTATCTATTAATTAATGTGTGATACGTGTTATTCACAAAATGCTTCTATTTTTTATTAAAATATTAATTAAGCAAATAATAAATTAGTATTAAATCTTAGTTTACTTTGAATTTGGAACAAGATGTTCAATATCATTAAAACCAGACTTTGTATTAATATATTATCATTAGTTTTTTTATGATATAACTTTTTTTGTTATTTGGTATATTAAATTAGGTTTATCCAACCCGTGTAATAAATAAAGTTTTAAAAATAAATTTTTTTATTATTTACTATATATACATCTATTTTTTTATTTTCCATATATTTTTTTCTACATACCTTATACTAATTAAATAAATAATAAATTAGTATTAAATCTTATCTTACTTTGAATTTAGAATAGAATGCTTCTATTTTTCTATTAAAATATTATCTTCAAATTTAAAATCTTAATTTACGATATTTTTAGATAAAACAAATTACGTATCACGAAAACCAAACTTTGTATTAATATATTATCATTAGTTTTTTTATGAAATGACTTTTTTTTATTTGGTATACAAAATTAGGTTTATTCAGTCTGTGTGATACAAAGGGTTTTAAAAATTAACTTTTTATTTAACCCATGTATTACACAAGGTTTTTAAAGATATAACTTTTTTTATTATTCGCATAAAAACCTGACAAACGATATGATCAAAAGGTATTACCCTTAGGGGTTATTCCCTACAATAATATGATCATAAAACAACTTCAAATCAATATTTAAACTATCCTAAACGGGTCAGGATCGAAAGTCAAAGCATAAGTCAAACTGTTTGACTTTCGGTTGTGAACTAAGCTTTAAGCAAGAAATGACGGATTGGAAATGATCTAACATGTCCTAATATGTTATATAAACTTATATAGTGTCAAAAATTAAGGTTTTGATACTTAGAAGTTCATTTAACGTTAATTACAAAAATCTGTGTTTTTTACTTTTATTTAATAGAACTTTAACCCGTCATTTGACCAACTTAACGTGATCTTCAGGAGGTGCCATCATAGGGGATTAACACCTACATTATTATGATAACGTAGCCATGTTCGATTCGAACATTAACTTGACCGATACAGTCATAACCGAAAGTCAAAGCAAAAGTCAATTTGATTGACTTTCGGCTAATAACTAGCCTACAATTGAAACAAGACTAGGAAGAACACTTAAAAGTGTTCAAGGAAAGCTTGGACTTCAGGAAGGAGGCCTCTTTATGAGCAGAAGCACTCCAAAGATAGAGAGAAAGAAATTGTGAAGGTGCAAGTTCAAGTGAACCAAGAACATGGCTATTTATACTTAAATTCAAGCCCTCAAATCTTGTCAAGTGTCCCCTGAGGTGTTTAGGGAAGGATTGGTGGCAACCTAGGTGTCCCAGGGAGGAGAAAGATGGCCAAAATTGCGAGTATGGTGGCATAGGAGCATTCTGCAAATAGAAGCTCATTTTGGACTGCCAGCGAACCTCTTGCGGACAGTAAGAGGTGAGCCTTGCGGTCCGCAACTGTCACACCCCAACAGATGGCGGAAACATCAGGGCGTGGCACTGAGCGAAATAGATTGTCCAGAAGTTTCCATAACAACTATAATTACCAATTATTTAAAGCAACACGTCCCATACCATGTCATAAAAGATAACATAATTATTACAGACAAGATCTAGTCAATTTGTTCTGTTCTGACAACTCAGATTTCAAATACAGACAATTGTTTATTTGTTTCTAGACCTTTCCTAGCCTCGATTTCACAGCAAGCTAAGCAAATAAGCATCCTAAGCACCTGTCACATACGTTAAGGTAAAAGTCAACACATAGTGTAAAGGTGAGCATACAAGTTTAATAGATATAATAGAGTTTGAAATCGTTACGCATAACCAGGACGTACACAGTGTAAAATAAGGCATGTTAGTTATCGACATGAACCTATCGATACCAATGACTGCGGGTTGACTGCCCAAGGCAGTTCGTAATACACACTCACCACTGTGAGCCATGTAACAAATTGTCCTTAACAACCCCTGAGTAAACAGGTGTTGGGTCCAAACAAATAGTACTATCGTTGCTAAGGCAGGTAGACAGCATTCCATGTGTAAACATAACAAACAAGCATTCATTAAGTCACGTATAACATGCGATAATCGGTTAGCGTTTAAAGTATTGCGTAGTGTGTTCGATGTGATTTAGAATAAGTAACGTATGTAACACCCAAAAGTGCGTAAAGCAAAAAAGGATCGAGTACACTCACAGCGATGATGGATTGAAGGGAGCGCTTAGAGTGAGATTAGCCTGATCAGAATGATAGCATAACGATAAGCGATTCGTAAAACAGAGTGAAGTGTCAGTGGATCGGATGGTACTCCGATCGGATGGCAATCCGATCGGGTAGCCGGTCGATCGGGTGACAATCCGCTCGGATGGTCATCCGATCGGATGACCTTTCGAGTGGATTGTTTCTTCCTTTGTGAAGGACGTGTTTGTGTATGATGGCTTGACTTTTGAAGTTTTTGTTGTAGCATTTTGAAAACTTAGAAGTATCTCTACCTTTCAGGTCGGTCGATCGGACGGTAGTCCGATCGGACAGCAATCCGATTGGCGAGTCTTCTCAAATTGAGAACAAATTCACAGCAGGACGGTCACTTGATCGGATGGCAATCCGATTGGGTGGCAACCCTTGCGAATTGAACATGTTGGAAATTGTTTAAGTATTGAAGTTTCAAAACATCACATGGTCGGATGGTCGGTCGATCGGGTAGCAACCCGATCGGACGGCGATCCGTTCGGTGTTCCAAAACTCTTGAAGTTTGAAATAAAAGTTAAGTGTGGGGCAAAGGTGCAAGCCGATCGGGTGGACATCATACAATCCAATTGGACAGTAGTCCGATCGGGCGACACTCCGACCTGGTCGTCTTCTTCCTTGGTCATTTTGATAGTTTGTCGTTTTATCGAGATAATTTGATAACGTATTAGTCAACAGAAACCTCGTCACGACTTAGTAACCTGATCGGACAGGAATCACCCAAATCCGACCAATTAGCTGTTCGAGACGGTGTTCCATGTTTAACCCGAAATCAGTAATCTGGTGGATAGAATCCAGACCTTGAACCAACACAACCACAAGAATGAGTAGAAGATCAGGACAAGCTTCGATTCTATCGGTTTGAGTGCATTGAGTGTAAAACAGTTGAAAGAAAGTTGGAAACCATCTTTCAATTCCTTTTCACCATGAATATGTTCAGATCTATGCAAGATCTTTGTTTATTTGTGTGGAAATCGTTCAGATCTAAGTTGTTCTTGGTAGATTGAAGCCTAAACATGAAACTCCTAAGAACACCATGATGACATCATCCTAGAACACCTCAAATCTAGTGATTTCACGGTTAAAAGTTAAGATTCAAAAGATAGAAGGGTGTAGGAGTGCGTGTAGATCAAGAAAGTACACGATTTAGGTTGAATACTTACAAGAATCGTGAGAAATCTGAAGAAAAGTGGGCAAGAACGCTGGTCGGACGAGAGGTGCCGAAAATAGTAAGTTTGTGATGTTAACAGGGGGTATTTATAGGCTTACCACAAAAGGAAATGGGGAAGAGAGGGCTGGTCGATCGGGTGGTAACCCGATCGGGTGACTACTCGATCGAGTGGCACCCCGATCGGCTGGCAGCTTGATCGGCTGGCCACTCGATTGGTGTGCAAGGCGCGACGAGTTTTGCTGTTTCGATTGCGATTGCGAGTGTTGCGAAGCGATATAGTTTCCTAGTCAAATTACTTTTAATCCCAACTACTATATTAACATACAATCATCCTTATTTCATATTCATTTAGCGTTTGCGATTCGATTTGCGATTTGAGTTTCAATTGCGATTCGATTAATCACCACACATAAACATAATTAAACATGCACAAGTAACACATAAGGCACACACACACATAGAACAATATCCAGAACGCGTAATTCGAATTGCGAGTGCGAGTGCGATTGCGATAAAGCGATAAAACATGCGATTAATATCGAATAAACCTCGATTATTAATAAGTACTCCACATAATACAACTAACGTAAAGCATAAAATAGACTAACTACAAGTCAAAGAAGTTAAAACAGGAATTGAGCAAGGAGTGACAGATCGCAATTAGCAATCTTGTCTCCTTTTGACTTCAATCTTGACTTTGACTTCCATAACACGGGGTGTTACAGCAACAGCTTCTAGCACCCACTGATTTGAATAGCCTTGCGGACCGTAAGGCTTAAGGCTTGCGGCCCGAAAGGGACTTCCATAAGCGAACAATTTGAATAGCCTTACGGACCATAAAGCATATGCCTTGCGGTCCGCAAGGGACCTTCAAAACCACAATTTTGGCATTTTGTCATGTTTGACCCCTCCACTTCCATCCTTCCACATATTTACGTATTTGGTCCCTCTCGTCCAACTTATCGGGAATATTTGAGAGTTGATTGGTGTCACACCCCAACCGATGGCGGAAACATCGGGGCGCGGCACTGAGCGAAACAGATTGTCCATGAGTATCCATAACAACTATTAATTACCAGATATTTAAAACGTCATGTCCCATACCATAACATATCTAAATAAAACAGTTATTACAAATAATTGTCTCATAAACAAATACTGATCCGACAACTCAGATTTTAAATAAGAGAGTTTGTTTGTTTGTTTCTAGACTCTTTCCTAGCTTCGATTTCATCACACAGCAAACAAGGCGTCTTAGCATCTTAAGTACCTGCCACATACGTTAAAGTAAAAGTCAATACACATAGTGTAAAGGTGAGCATACAAGTTTGATAATAGCATAACAGAGTTCGAAATCGTTTACGCGTAACCAGCATGTACAACGTATAGTGTGAAGCATGTAAGTTATCGACAAAGATCCTATCAATACCAATGACTGCGGGTTGACTGCGTAAGGCAGTTCGTAACACATATTCACCATTGCGAATCATGTGATTAATAATCCTTAACAACCCCTGAGTGAACATGTGCTGAGTCCAAACTATAGTACTATCGTTGCTAAGGCAGGTAGACAGCAATCTATGTGTAAACATAACAAACAAGCATTCATCGAGTCACGTATAACATGCGGTAGCGGTTAGCGTTACAGTATTGCGCAGTGTATTTGATGTGATTTAGAATAAGTAACGTATGTAACACCCAAAAGTGCAAAAAGCAAAAAGGGTTCGAGTATACTCACAGCGATAGAGTTAATGGATTGAAGGGAGCGCTAGAGCGGAATTAGCCTGAACAGTTAACGATATCATAAGCGAAAGTCGGCGTGTATAACGGTGCAGGTGTACCAAGGATAGGATGGTAATCCGATCGGATGGCAATCCGATTGGATGGCAATCCGATCGGATGGCCATTCGATTGGATTGTCACCTCGTTTGGTGATGATGTGTTTGTGTATAATGGCTTGTACTTTGAAGTTTTCGTTGTAGCATTTTAAAAATAGAGAAGTATCTCTACCTTTCAGGTCGGTCGATCGAACGGTCATTCGATCAGACAGCAATCCGATTGGCGAGGCTTCTCAGTTTGAGAACAAGTTCACAGCAGGACGGTCACTCGATCGGATGGCTATCCGATCGGGTAGCAATCCGTATGTTGGAAATTGTTTAAGTACCAAAGTCCCAAACGTCACACGATCGGACGGTCACTCGATCGGATAGCAATCCGATCGGGTGGAAATCCGTTCAACGTTAAGATCCTTGATTATTTTGAATAAAAAGTTTGAGCATGGAACCAAGTGCAACCCGATCGGATGGCCGGTCGATCGGATGGCAATCTGATCGGACGGCAATCCGTCCCAACTGTCAGATCGTCTTGTCAAGTTTTGTAGTTTTGAACGAGACATTTTGATATCTTGCTTGGACAACAAAACCCTCATCTCGGCCCAAGTGACCCAATCGAACAGGAATCACCCTAGTCCGACCGGTTCACGGTTCTAGTCGGTAGTTCATGTCCAAACCCGAAATCAGTATCTCTTGGATAGAATTCAGATCTGGAACTAATGCATCACTAAGAATGAGTAGAAGATCAGAACAAGCTCCGATTCTATCGAGTTTTGAGTGCATTGAGCGTAAAAGAGTTGAAAGAAAGTTGGAAAATCATCTTTCAATCCTTTTCACCATGAATGTGTTCAGATCTATGCAAGATCTTTGTTCATTCATGTGGAAATCGTCCAGATCCGAGTTGTTCTTGGTGGATTGAAGCCAAAACAGGAAGTTCATAAGAACACCATGATGACATCATCCTAGAACACCTCAAATCCACTGATTTCTCGGTTAAAAGTTGAGATTTGAAAGATAGAATGATGAAGAAGTGCGTGTAGATCATAAAAGTACAAGATTTAGGTTGGAAACTTACAAGAATTGAGAGAAATCGAGAGAAATAGAGCTTGAGTGCGGCTTGGTAGAGTAGAGGGCTGTCACATCAAGTGATGTGACATGTTGGGGTATTTATAGGGTTTCCTAAAAAGGAAGGTGAGGAATAAGGCTGGTCGATCAGGTGGCAGTCCGATCGGGTGGCAACTCGATCGGATGGCAATCCGATCGGATGGCCACTCGATCCGCGAGTTCGGCGCGTTGAGTTTAGTCGTTTCGATTCGGGCGTTGAGCGTTGCGATGCGATTCGAGATAGCGATGCGGTAGTATTACTCATTAGTTAACATAACTACCATATCTAACATACAATCACTATAAATAACTTGCGTTTAGCGTTTTCGATTCGATTGCGATGCGATAGATTGCGATTGTGATTAACACCTCAACATAAACATAACATGCACAAGTAACACGTAAATAACACACACACGTAAAACAATATCCAGAACACGTAATTCGGGTTGCGATTGCGATAGCGTTAAGTTGATAGGTTGATCAAACATGCAATTAATATGCGATTAAACCTCGATTATTAATAGATACTCCACATAATACAACTAAAGCGATAATATAAATAGATTAACCATAAGTCAAAGAAGTCAAAACAGGAGTTGAGCATGGAGTGTCAGATCGCAATTAGCAATCTTTTCTTCCTTTGACTTCAATCTTGACTTTGACTTTGACTTTGACTTTCGAAACACGGGGTGTTACAATTGGACACGTATTGCCTTATTATTCATTTTGAATTTCTGAGGTGTTACACGTTACCACTCAGTTACATCCACCACTCGTATTGAGAAACCCCAAATTGTAAAACCTTACTAAAATCAAATCATGCAAAACCGCAGTTTTGATTTCAATTCACTATCTCCCTAAAAAGGGTTCATCATAACTCTAAAATATCCCCAAACCCACAAAACCCCAACTCAAAACCTCTGATCTTGCACCAAAAAGACCCATAAATCAACCAATCATGTCAACTGAAACACCCATCCCAGATCCAAAATCGACGCCCGCAAGTCTCATTCGCCCCCATTAACTCATCCCTACTAACCCCTAACTATAACTATCCAACTGTCGTGACCCTAGATAAATCGGGTTACTAAGAAAAAGAAAGAGATGACGAGAATGGTGTTCTGATTTTGACGGCAGTGGTGTTGGGTTTTTGACATTGGATGATAGCAGTTCTGGTGTCGGGGGGTGGTGGCTGGAGGTGAGATCTCAGTTAGTTCCGGTGTTGGTAGTTGGTGGCTAGAGGTGGTTGTTGGTGGTTGAGGGTAGTGGCGATTTTTGGAATGATAGATTGTGGTGGCTGGAGATGGTTGTTGGTGGTGCCTGGCGGTGGTTGTTAGAGGCTGTAGTGAGAGGTATCGAGATATAGATAGAACTAAAATGAGAGACTGGTTTTTCTTTTTATCTATATATACACATGCTATATTATATCATATATATTATATCATTTTTAAATTTATTTTTGTTTTATTCGTTAAAATGTTTTTTTAAATGAATGGGTAAAAAGACGCTAAAAGTCCATTTTGCCCTTCATTAAAAGTAATTGTGTAAACGAGCTGGGCCGAACCCGAGTTCGACTGGGCTCGAGCTCTGCTCGGTTCGAGCCTACTTATTTAAGCTCAAGCCCGGCTCGCGAGTAAAACCCGAAGATCGACTTGGCTCGAGCTATTTTAAGAACAACTTCAAACGAGCTAAAAACTCGGCTCGAACTCGCTTCAATATCGTTTAAACGAGTCAAAGCTCAGCTCGAGCTCATTATATTATATATAAAATACATAAATTTTTGTTTGGGCTCGTTTAGGTTCGCGAGCCTAAACGAACTTTGTATTTCAGGCTCGAACTCGAACTCGGGCTCGGGCTCGTTAAAGCTCGGCTCATTCGAGCTTTTAACCGAACCGATAACGAGTTGCTTTCGAGTCTCTAGGCTTGTTTACACCCCTAATTAAAAGGGAGGAAAAAGACAAAAAAAACCTGGATGTTAACTGAAAAATCTGATCAGATTTTGCTTTTGGATGAAAATGACAATAAAACTGAAACCAAAAGGACCCAGATTCAAAAGATTTTAGTTTTGAATTAAAGTAACAAAAGTGATCAAACCTCATAAACCATTTTGACAGTTTAATATCACTCTAGTATCTCTGTTTTTTTTTTTTTTTTCTATTTTAGAAAATCTGATGTAAAACAGATTTAGATAGATTTTTACCATTGTTTGTGCTTTTCAATAGAATTTAAAGAGTGTCAGCGCTCTTATGTGATATAAGAATTATGCTCCAGTTTAAATTTTTGAAAAAATTAAGCCCCGTTTTAGTACTTGTTACAAAGTTTAAAATTAATTTCTATTTATATAAAAAAAGCTAAACTTTTCTGTTATTTTGTTAACACATTTAAGTTTATGTGAATTTTACGCAAACGCATGTGGCATTCATGAAAATAGTGTATGACCATCCAAAAGAAAAATGAAGTACAAAATAAGATTCCAATATTAACAAAAGCTATTTGAATACCTTTTTCTTTTCGTAAAGTAATAATCATTTCGTAATCAATTGATGGGGTTTTCATGGTTTTGTGAATAAATATCATTTTAATCCCTATGGTTTAGGTTATTTTACCAGTTTAATCAAAAGGTTTTATTTTTTGTCTCTGGGTCCAAAAAGATTTCAGCGTTGCCATTTTAGTCCACTGGGTTAATTTCATCCATTTTTTCTGTTAACGAGAAGGGCAAATGTAAATCTGTTAACTAGAAGGGCAATTCGGTCATATAAAATGACCGAGTTGCCCTTCTCGTTAACAGAAAAATGGATGAAGTTAACCTAGTGGACTTAAATGGCAACGGTGAAACATTTTTGGACGCACATGCGAAAAATGAAACATTTAAACTAAACTGGCAAAATGACTCAAACCACATAGACTAAAATGACATTTAAGTCAATACTTTATTAATTTATCTTCTGTAATTAATTAAAGCAGAAAACTTTAATAAAAATTTATCTTCTTTTAGAGGGAGGGGGCGCTCCGTGGTGGCACGGTGACCACATGTGGATTCCCGTGGAACACCGCCGCCGCTCAACCCTATCACGCGTGGAACTGAAAACGCATGCCCACTATCATGCGTGAAAAGTTGGAGAATGTGGGGGAAATTGTTGGGTGTGGTGACTCATGGGCATTTCCACTAAAATCATCATTAGTGATGGAATAATGCTTGATGACATAGCGGAACTTGATTGGAAGTTGTGAGTGATGAAAGATGAGCTCCCCTACCGCTGCGCATGTCTTTCTATGTTTAATTGAGTAGTTGAGCTTCAAACAGTTTGGCTTAAGTTTTGATTTCGACACTTTCCTTGTTTAATAATTCGGTTCTGTATGAAACTTGCACAAAGTTACTTAGAAATTGATAAGACTAGTATTAACCAAACATTTATTAATTATTAGTTTTTACCTTTTTAATATGTTAATAATCTTTTTAAAAATTTAAAATGATATATGTAGACTGACAAACTACATGTATGTAAGTCATAAACTATATATACCACATATACACACACCTCGTATGACCTACATATATTATTTTTAAAACTTTTAATGCAAGCTAATGATTTAAAACACTTCTGTTCAAAACTGTCACCTTTAAAAGCAAACTTTTAAACCGTTAAACCGGTAAGATAGACCAGTATGATTTGTGATAATTTTCCAAAATAGTCTTGAACTAGCACAAATTTCATTTCTACATGAACGTAAATCAGTAGCTATGTCGTTCTTAAAATAAAAAAGTCGTACTTCGTAATTTGACTCAAATTTTTTAGCAGATTAGGGTTTTCTATTCAGAAGGGGACGGCGGCGTAGTTTGTTGCCCGTCTACCTGCTATCCTTATGTAATTTCCCCTGTTGATTGGAATAAAAATATCCACTCAAATTGCCAAAAAAAATTTGTAATCACCTCAACATGAATTGCTAATTCCCTTTTTGGCTCACTATGATTTAAAATTTAAATCGATTAATGAAAGTGGTTTATTATTATATTATTAAGATACGAATCATGAAAATAAATTAGGTTATCAAAAGAAAAATTCGATTTGAAAAGAAAAGCATTCAAAGGCGTTAGTTGTGAGGCCCACAAATTGCAGTCATGAAATGGACGCCATGGGAATCAAACACACGAAGAAACAATATCTTTTATTAACATGGTTTTCAACTTTTGGACTTTTAGATGACCTCTGCAGCGGGTATTTCGCTCATTTATTCATGATATGATTTGTGGAAAATGATATAAAATGTTCTTTTCTTTTAACATTTTGTGTTATGCCTACATATCATTATGATTATTATAAATTATAAAATAAACTTCTTGTTTAAATCAAGTGCTAACTACAAACATCAATATTTGATATAACTACTAACTATAAATAACTACTCATATCATATATTTACAAACGTCTAAAAAATCAAACGATTTTTTTACGGCTATATCACCCGGTTAGGCCTTTGGCCTTTGATCAACCAGGTCACGAGTAGAAATCTCGCGGTTGGCATATTTAGACCATTTCCAATGCGCCTGTAGGGAGGCCGCCCGTAGCAAGCTTCTCTAATGTGGACCATCATGGACGGTGAGGTGGAAGAGAGAGTGACACTCGCTGCATTTCACTAAGCGTGCGCCCATGGAAGAAAGAAATGGGGATTGTGAGAGGGGAGGCGGGCCTTGGCTAGGCCGCCCGTTGCAGGAGAGGATGGACGACAAGGTGAGGTGGCACCGAGGAGAGGGTTGGACGGATGGCCATCGTTGGATATAGTCTTAGATTTTTCAAGTGAATAAAGAAAGCCAACTAGAAATTAACAGAGTTAAATATAAAATCAATTATGGTTAGAAGAATTGAACATCAAGTATAATTTGGAGATACGAAGACTAAGATCAAACAAATGCTAGCACTGAAGATTAAATACAAAGAATAGAATATTGTTAATGACAGTGAAAATAATAAGAGTTCCAATTACCTTAGTGTAAATTTTATTTTATACTACCTAATAAATGAATACAAAATTGGACCCTAAATGTTTAATAAAGTAGGAAATAGTAACTTAATCCTAATTTAATATTATTAATTTTTTTTTTTACTAATATATGACATAGTAAATTAACTAATAACTATGAAAAAATTTTATTCGTCATATAAACCGTTAACTTAGTTCATAATTTAATAATAACTAGTTGTTAATTAAATCAACATAACAAGTATTAATACGAATAACAAATCTAATTTATTTCATACCAACAAAATTATATTCACTACTTTAAATAAAAAGTTATATTAAAAGAATACACAATAATAAATACAATATTATTTATATGCACCATTACTTGTAAGGTAAATATGTAACTTCAATCATATGAAGAATAAATATTTGTGTTTGTATTACATGTATTTTAGTATTCAATCCGTGTAATACATGAACTATTATTGCATTTTATCGTTAGTAATTAACATAGACCTGTTTTTGTAATAAATTTAAGTTAGTTGTGTGAACTGTCATATGATTATAAAAATACGTTAGCTATAAAAAGTTTTTTAACAGATTATATTATTATATTGTTTCTATTGTACAACTTCGTGTAATACACGAGTTTATAACTTACTTTTATATAATCAAATGAGTTTTAGAAAATAAATATATTTTCTCATAAAAAAATTCTTGTTTATACGCTAACTATAGTTTATAGCATTTAGAAATTATATTATATTATATTATATTATATTATACTATATGTTAATAATAGAAAGTAATGAGCAGTAATTTTGAAGATAACACTTTTTTTTGAAGATGTAACATTTGTTCCCATAATTACTCCATACCTTAAAATATTCAAATGTTTAGATCCCATTTTTAATTAAATAGAACTTACAAGTCCGGGTTAACTTGTAACCCAAACAAACTGATGTAATAAATTATTACTCATACAACACAGTCTAGGGCTGTCCAAACTGCTCGGCGTTCGAAGATCGTTCGAAAAAGCTCGGAAATTTGCTCGTTCGATTCCTTGCTCGGTTCGGTTTAAAAACGAACCGAGCACGAGCATAGGTACGCTCGCTCGTCGCTCGTTCGGTTTCGATCGAATTTATTTTTATTATTATACATATATATATATTATATTTATTAAATATAAACATGTAACATAAATATTTATTATATTATATATATATATATAATATATTAAAAAGTATTAAAAAAGTTGAAATCAGATATTCCCGCTATTGTTTTAGACATTAGTAAAGTAACCCTAATTTCCCTAAATCCCTAATTCCCTATTTCCCTCATTCTTCTCAAGACTCAAGTTCACCATTTCAGTATTTCACCAAAATTAGCCCTAGTCTCTCTCTCTCTCTCAGACTGAATCTCTCACGGCCTTCTCTCGTATCATCCTTCTGACCTTCTCTTGTTTTCCCATTTGTTCTCTTGAATACATATTTGAGCTTTGATCCGTTAGAAACAAAATTATGAAATACATCCAATAAATTAATTTGTGTGCTCTCTTTGACCCGTTAGAACATTGCTCTTACGGGTTAAAAAAAGAATATACTTATTTTTCTAATAATTAATTCGTGTGCTCTATTTATATTTGGTTTTGCAGCTGTTGCGGGTTCAAAATTGGAGGTCTTTGGAGTTATTTTGCATTTTAGATGTTCTTAAACATTAAACATTTAGATGACATTTTGTGTTTATTTTTATGGGACTTTCTATGTTTGTATTTTGTAAATTGTTAAGTGTGTGTGAGACATATAAGTTGGTGAATTTTGGTGAATGAATGGCTGTGTAGGAATGCTAAATAAAACTGAGCAAAAGCGAACCGAACCGAGCGGCTCAGTTGTAAACCGAACCGAGTTCGAGCATAAGATTTCCGCTCGATTTCCTAAATCCGAACCGAACTGATATAACAACCTTCCTAAAATCCTTTAACATGCCCTACACGTCTTAAAATATACCCCATATACGAAAAACAAGCATCAAATACCTTTATATTTATAAAAATCAATTAAAAACAAAACTTTAGGGTTCTCGCGGGGCGCGACCCACTTAAGAAAAGCAGTCGCGGGCCGCGACAAGGTGACACCAGGCGACATCCTGAGCCGCCACGTGTCCCCTCTCGGGTTAGATCTACGGTGTGAGTTGACCAAGCTAGGACCTACCCTAGGTCTCTCGCGGGCCGCGTAAGATTTAGAGCAGGTGCTCGCGGGCCGCGAGCCGCCATGGTTCCAGCCTATAAAAGGAGTGTTCGAGCTTAGTTAATCTCGTTCAAAATTTTCTTTCTCTCTCAATCTATTATAAGCTAAAACTCTCGGGTATTATACCCCTAAAAAGCGAAGCTCTGCCTCGTTGTAAGTATTATAACCCCCGGTTACGTATTAGTTACTCTACCCGATTGATCTAGGGCTCCGTAACGCAAGTCAAGGCTCTGCCTGACTCAGTCATTGGAGTTCTGTCTCGGGGGTATGGCTAATGTAAATTGGGTTATCTTACTAACACGTGTGCATTGTGTGATTTTAATATATTATAACCAGGAAGTCACCAGAAAGCAGTAGTATTATCTAAAACAGCAAAGTGAGTACATTCTCCTTTTGTAAATCTTTTTGTGAGTCAAAATGTTTTACCAAAACCTCAAATGTTTTAAGATATAATTAATAGTGATTGAGTCTATGTATTCTACAATTACTGTCGGTATGTTGGGGTTTTGTATACATTACTTGTTACTACACTGTGAGTAGTATCATGACCACAAGTTAGGATTGACCGTACCGTGGGTGGTAATTGGGTAGATATAAATATTGTAATCGCTCTCAATACTATAAAGATATAAAAGCTTGTTTTGATTAAACTGGGATGCACTCGCCAGTATTTCTTGCTAATAAAACTTTTTAAAACGCGTTTCAGGTAACTTAATGTGAAGCTAGTAAAAGCCAGATGAAGAGCACTGAAGGCTTGGAAAAGTGGCTATAAAAGTTACCTAAATAAGAAAAGAGTTTTATTTCAATAAATTAGGGTTTATCCCTATAAACATATTATAAATGGAAACTTGGGTGTTTCCCATGTATTTATTATTTATAAAAGTGTGGTGTTTTAACTCTGATAAACTATTTTCTAACTACGGTCCTGATGTTAATTTCCGCTGCCAAATTAATAAACAACAATACCACCGGCTCTGTGCTGCTCGCGGCTGCCCGCCCCTCGGGGCAAGGGGTCGGGGGTTGCGACAACAGAGCGGCTCGGTTTCAAACCGAACCGAGCACGAGCATACCTTCGTTCGGTTCGGCTCATGAACACCCCTAACACAGTCCAAAACACATCAAAAGTTTTGGACTTGAGAAACTTGTCACGCAAGATCATGCTTAATCTTTTCCAATAAAATATCCCCAAGGAGATGGCAGTTTAAGAGTGTTCAGTTCCTCGTGTGGCTCGATCGTCCATCCGGTGATTGCTTTAGATTTCACCTATAATAAACACCTACAAAACGATTAGTGTTTATGTTAATAAGTGGGAAAATCGATGTCAAATAATCACATTTCAATGCACAGCGGAAGTCTAAAGTAAAAATATTACAAACCGATTCAAAGTAACATAAAATTTTACAAACGGATTGTAAAGGGGATCCACAGGCGGATCTAAAATAAAGAAATATTATTCAACAAAATTATGCATCACGAGCTTGCAAGACTCTTTATTTGATACTAGGAGTAGCCAGCCGATTACGAATAGTACCTGCACTTTAACCTTTTGAAAATACGTCAGTTTACACTGGTAAATACAATTAACTGACTCTTTTGAAAAGTGTTTATAAAATAATTGATTTAAATGCACAAGGCATAAATATTCTTTATTAACTTGGGATAATTATTTAAAAATAATCTTGTAAAAGAATTATATGTTTATTATACATTCAGTAGCCCGGGTTAGAAGTACCGGGTTAAAGATTAATAGACACACCACATAATATAAACCCACGGCGAGTTATTCTCAACGAGCGGGTATATCTTTTTACATACGCACTGGCAGGTGTATGCCTACACCCCGTGCTTAAGTCGTGGCCATTTCAATGAATGAGCCGAGGATATCCAGGACATGGTCATTAACCCCCCAAAGGCTTAAAACAAACAAAACATATTAAACGGGTTATCTCAATGATTTAACTATTATTTGATTAAAGATTCAATACCCGACCAAGCGGTATTATTAAATACCGTACCCCAAGCCCGTATAAGGGAAAATGAGTTAAAAGTATTTACCTGAGCTAAATATAAATTTAATCCCAGCCGTAAATCAAACAGCAAACACAGGTAGCTTTTACTGGGCTCCTAATCTGGAACGAAGGTTTTAATAACCTATTAGATTCCTAACGGGTCTTATTTAAGTCTTAACTTAGACCGGTTAGTTTTAAAGAAAGGTATACGGTTCAAAACACAAGATTAAGCGAAGGCCGGATTAGAAACCCGGCAAGTATGAAGACTTGTATAATATGGGTAAACTAAACACATTCTGGATTTTGAGGTAAAAATGATAAGGTTTGATCCGTTTCGGTTAATTTATGCAAACTAGTCACATAAACCGCACCGAACACGGAAAATGTATAACGGGTAACTAAATGAGTCATGTACAGGTTTCACAAGTGTCACAACCCCCGATCCCACTTCCCAGGGAACGGGCGGCCGCGAGCCAGTTTCGGTGGTATCTCGTATTGTCTAATTTGGCAGCGGGATTTTTCATCAGGACCGTAGTTAGGAAATATTTGATCAGAGTAAATACCACATTTTCATAGTATTAAACAAATGGGTTAAAACCCAAGTTCATAGTACACACGTTTTCATAGGAATAAATCCTATTTATTTAATAAAAACATCTATTTTATTTTTAGGTAACTTTATTGCCACTTTTCCAAGCCTTCAGTGCTGTCCAGCTGGCTTCTATTTGGCTTTCACATTTTGTTACCTGTAACGCGTTTCAAAAACATTTGTCAGTGGGAAATACTGGTGAGTGAATCCCAGTTTAATCAAGTTTAAGTAAAACAAATCCCAGTGTACAGTATTGAGGGCGATCCGGCAATTATATTTGTTTCCAAGACATAACAATTAACATCCATGGTACTGTCGAACCCGACTTGTGGAAATGTTACTCCTTGACCAGGTGGTAACAAATTTTGTATACAAAACCCCAACATACTCATCAGAATTGTATTCTTACAAATACTCAATAACTGTTATTCGCATGGAAAAGTATTTAACGTTTTGTAAAACAGTTAACAAAAAGGTTTACAAAAAGTGGATCAACTCACATTGCAGTCTTAGATTTTCCGTAAGGATTTCCTGGTGAAAATCTAAAATTTACACAAATGCACACGCGTTAGTATAATAACCCATTTTAACATTAGTAATACCCTCCCCGAGACGGCATTCCAACGACTACGTCGGGCAGAACCACGACAGCCGTTAAAGAACCCTAGATCAATCGGGCAGCATATCTAATACGTATCCAGGGGTTATAATACTTACAACGGAGCAGAATTTCGCTAATTAGGGGGGTATAATACCCGCGTATTATCTCTACTATTCAGAATTTAGAGAAAGAAATCGATTTTGAACGAATTCAACTGAGATCCGATGCGTTCTATTTATAGTTGCTGAGTTTGGGTCTCTCGCGGCCCGCGTAACATAAGGGAAGGGCCTACGCGGCCCACTTTGACCTCCGGTCAATGCGTAGCTGGGCTGAGTCGACAACTAGCTCCGCCGGGTGTTGGGCCACGTGGCGGCCCAGGGCCGTGCCAGGCCTTAAGTTGACGTGGCCCGCGTCACGCTTGGGGTGGGGCTTACGCGGCCCACCTCAGCCCAAATTTTCATTTTTTATTATTTTAATAATATTTAATGTATTTAAGGCCCGTTTTCGCGTATGGGGTATATTTTGGGACATATTGGGATATTTTAAAATATACACGGGTGTCGGTTTATTGAGGATTGTTACATCCTCCCCACCTTGTTTTAGAGCTCGTCCTCGAGATCTACTGGAACAAGTGTGGATATTTCCTTTGCATTTCAGATTCAAGCTCCCATGTATACTCAGGTCTTCTTTTGGAGTCTCACTTCACTTTGACCAGAACTAGTCTCTTATGTTTGAGATTCTTGACTTTCCTGTCTTCAATCTGTAGAGGCCTTTCTACAAACTTGAGTTGTTCATTTACCTCTAAATCCTTAAGAGGTACTACCAGTGATTCATCAGCTAAGCATTTCTTGAGATTAGATACATGAAATACATCATGTATTCCTGCCATTTCCTCTGGCAGTTGTAGCTGATAGGCTACAGGTCCTATTCTTCTAATAATCTCAAAAGGTCCAACATACCTGGGACTTAGCTTTCCCCGTTTGATGAATCTTACTACTCCTTTCCAAGGAGAGACCTTCAACAATACTTTATCTCCTACTTGAAATTCCAATGGTTTGCGTCGGTTATCGGCATAGCTCTTTTGTCGATCACGTGCTGCTTTCAGCCGTTCCTTGACTTGAATGATTTTGTCAGTTGTCTCTTGCACTATCTCAGGTCCAGATAGTTGCTTTTCCCCAATTTCTGCCCAACAGACTGGGGTTCGGCACTTTCATCCATAAAGTGCTTCGAATGGTGCAGCATTGATACTTGTGTGATAACTATTATTATAAGAAAATTCTATTAAAGGTAAGTGATCATCCCAATTACCTCCGAAATCAATTACACAAGCTCTAAGCATGTCCTCCATTGTCTGAATTGTTCTTTCGCTTTGTCCATCCGTTTGAGGATGATAAGCTATGCTTAGATTTAACTTGGTTCCCATTGCCTTTTGGAAACTTGACCAAAAATGAGAGGTAAATCGGCTATCCCTATCAGAAACGATTGATAAAGGAATTCCATGTAATGAAACAAATTCATTTACATACAATTTAGCTAGTTGTTCCATACTAAAAGTTTCCTTCATTGGTAGGAAATGAGCTGACTTGGTTAGCCTGTCTACAATCATCCAGATTGTATCATTTCCTTTCTTTGTTTTGGGTAATTTAGTAACAAAATCCATTGTTATCAATTCTCATTTCCATACTGGCATTTCTAGTTGCTGTAACAAACCTGAGGGTTTCTGAGGTTCAGCTTTAACTTGTGAACAAGTTAAACATTTAGAAACATAGGCTGCTATGTCCTTTTTCATTCCTATCCACCAGAAATTTTTCCTTAAATCCTGGTACATTTTATCACTTCCTGGATGCATTGTATACTTAGACTTATGGGCTTCTTCTAATATACAATGGCGTAGGTTTCCTAATTTAGGTATCCACGTTCTCTTTTTATGGAATCTCCATATTCCATCTGTTCCTTGTTCTAATTCTTTTAGCATACCTTTTAATTTTTCAGCATCATTCTTGATTACTAATTCTTGTGCTTTTCTGATTTGATCATTTAAATCTACTTGTAGGTTTAATTTAAGAGAACGTACCCTTTTTGGCTTTTCATGATACTTTCGGCTTAAAGCATCTGCCACTACATTTGCTTTTCCTTCGTGATACTGGATATCACAATCATAATCACCAAGCATCTCCATCCAGCATCTTTGTCTCATATTCAACTCCTTTTGCCCAAAAACATACCTTAAACTCTTATGATCGGTGAATATGGTAAACTTACTACCATAAAGGTAATGTCTCCAAATCTTAAGGGCAAAAATTATAGCTCCTAATTCCAAGTCATGGGTTGAATAATTTTCTTCATGATTCTTAAGTTGTCTAGATGCATAAGCTATAACCTTTTGGCGTTGCATCAATACACATCCATAACCTAATTTAGAAGCGTCACAATAGACTACAAAGTCTTCAGTTCCTTCTGGTAACGCTAATATGGGTGTATGGGTTAATTTATGCTTAAGAATTCTAAATGCTTCTTCTTGTTTTGGTCCCCATTCAAACTTAATGGATTTACAGGTTAACTTAGCTAAAGGAATGGCTATTCTAGAAAAATCTCGAATAAATCTCCTATAATAACCGGCCAATCCTAAGAAACTTCTAACCTCAGTTGGTGACTCAGGGGTTTTCCATTTGATAATCGCCTCGATCTTTGTTGGATCCACATGAATTCCTTCATGGTTCACTAAGTGTCCAAGAAATTGTACCTGTTCTAGCCAAAACTCGCACTTCGAAAACTTAGCATAAAGCTTTTCCTTTCTTAATAGACTTAAAAGTGCGTGCAAATGCTTTGCATGATCTTCCCTATTTTTAGAATAAATGAGAATATCATCTATGAAGACGATTATGAATTTATCCAAATATGGCTTACATATTCGGTTCATCATGTCCATAAATGCGGCTGGGGCATTGGTTAAAACAAATGGAATGACAGTAAATTCATAATGGCCATACCTTGTTCTGAATGCGGTCTTAGTAATGTCCTCTTCCTGTACCTTTAATTGATGATATCCTGACCTTAAATCGATTTTAGAGAAAAATCAAGCTCCTTGCAGTTGATCGAACAGGTCATCGATTCTTGGTAATGGATACCGATTCTTAATCGTGACTTTGTTCAATTCACGGTAGTCAATGCACATACGCATTGATCCGTCCTTCTTTTTAACGAATAATATTAGTGCTCCCCATGGCGACGAACTTGGTTGTATGAATCCTTTTTCCAGCAATTCGTCTAATTGTTTCTTTAATTTCTGCGGGTACCAAACGGTAGGGTGCTTTGGCAATTGGTGCTGTTCCAGGCAATAGATGAATTCAACTTCTCTGTCTGGTGGTAGTCTGGTAATTCTTCTGGAAATACATCTGAAAAATGTGATACTACTGGAATGTCTTTTAATTATTTTCCTTTAGTGTTAGTGATTATAGAAATCAAATACACTATAGAACCTTTTCTTATATAACTTGCAGTTTTCATCACAGAGATGAATTTTGTAGATATAGAGGGTTTATCTCCTTTTATTGTGATCTTTTCACCTTTTGGTGAATTTACTTGAATTGACTTTTGATCACATAAAATACTGGCTTTATTGGCTATTAACCAATCCATTCCTAAAATAATATCAAATCCTACCAGATTCATAGGATAAAGGTTTGCCCTAAACTTCTGATTTAAAATTTCTATTCTTGCTCCCTGCAAGAATTCAGAAATCCTAACTGTTTCTCCATTAGCTGTCTCTACTAGACATTCTTGTGGTAGTTTAGTTAATGACTGATTTAGAAGTTTGCAAAACGAAGTATTAATGAAACTTTGGTTTGCACCAGAGTCAAATAATACTTTAGCAAAAACATTATTAACTAAAAACGTACCAGCTATCACGTCTGGAATCATCTTGGCTTCATCTGCAGTCAGAACAAATGCTCTAGCATTTTTAGAGTTCCTGTTGTTCACAGCTGGAGCCAATTTTGGACAATTCAGCTTGATGTGACCTTTTTCTCCACAGTTGTAGCATAGTCCATTACTGGATTTTCTCCTGCAATCTTCTTCCTTGTGTCCTGACATCTTGCAGAAATTGCAAAGAGTGGAGCATTTTCCCGAATGCTTTTTCTTGTAGACCTTGCAGAAAGGTGCAGAGATAGAACCTATATTCCTACGGTTGTAATTCCCAGAACGGAATTCTTGAGTAAGCCTTTGGGTTAGGTTTCTCCTCTGGTCTTATTCCCTAGTACGGATTAATTCATCTGTCAAGGTGTTGGCTAGTTCTACAGCTTCTTCTATAGTTTGAGGTCTAGCTGCCTTGACTACATGTCTAATCTCTCCAATTAATCCCCAGATGTAACGGGAGATTAACACCGGTTCAGGTGATGCAAGGGTTGGTACTATTCTAGCATATTCAAAGAATGTGGTAGTATAACCCTTACTATCTACCCCGGTTATTGTTAAGTTTAGGAACTTAATAGCTATCTGTTCCTTTTCATTAGGAGGACAGAATTTCCTTTCTACCGTATTCTTAAATTCCTCCCATTCCATATTGTATACCCTATCACTTCCTCTTGACTGAAGGATAGTGTTCCACCATTCTTAGGCTGAGTTCTTAAATAGATTAGAAGCAAACATTATTTTATCTTCTTCAGCACACTTGCTTATTTTTAAAACAACCTCAATTTTCTCTATCCAGCGTAGGGCTGCAATGGGTCCTTCATTGCCCGAGAATTCTATTGGTTTACAAGACCAGAATTCTTTGTAAGAACAACCATAAGGCATGGTTCTTCTTCTTTTGGGAATGGGCGCTTGAAGTACGGGTCCATTGTTCACGCTGTTTTCTGGTTCAATTGGTCGCTTACTGCTATGCTTACTTTTATTATTCGCTTCTTGAATCGTTTGAATAATAAATGGCATTGCATCAATGATTCCTTGTGCCACTATGTGTTGAACGACACTATTATCCATTTGGTTTCCATTATTATTGATGCTTGGATTCTCATTAACCACGTTAATGTTACTCTGGTTATCATTATTCAGATTTTCTTGATTTCCTTCGTCGGCCATCTGAATTTTAAACATTTACCCCATATTAATATCACAAAATAATATTTAATATAGTCAATCACATGACACGCAATTTAGCCAAAAGCGTCGATCATTGCGACTTTACTCTATTCATCTACTATATATCTATTACACACCAGTACTGAAATAAAATTACAATACCAACAGAAATAAATAAGAGTAGGCATCCGTACACACATATTTTATTTTATTTTATTTTTTTTTATTATTATTATTATTATTACTATTACCGTCTCCTACCATCACATTCACGGATATGGATTTTTCCAAAAATCCATATTGCGCTCGTCGTACTTCCAGACGAGTCGCTCTCCCACCTGTCTCATTCTTTCACTGCTCTCTAAAATTTCCTCACCAAATGTCCTAAGTTCTTGTACGTTTTCTGCACTCATTGGGGGTGCAGGTTCTAGGACTGGGTTCGGAATCTGAGGTGTGGGTTCCTGGTATGGGGGTGTAGGTGCCTGAAATCGGTAAGGATCTTCTAAGATTTCCCTAACGTATTCATCGTGGTAATAGGGATCTAAAGGGTCCATACCTGGATAGGCTCCTATGTTTTGCATGGGTGTGTCTTCATGTATCGGGTAGTGCTGCACATAGTCCCTAACTTCATCCCACCAGGGGTCGTAATTTGGGTCTAGGGGGTTTGGTGCTGGTACCCTAGGGATTTCTTCCGGATTGAAGTCATGCATCTCTACTTGGTTTTCAGGGTTTTCTATCTCCATCGGTTGGTCAGGGATTGGTGGCTGTGGTTGGGGTGCTATTATTTGCTCTAGATTAGGGTCAGCTGCAGTGGTTGCTAAGATGTGAATATTGGCTATACCCCTATTTATCATATCCTGGGCATATGCATCTGTCTCTCTCTCTTGGCTGCGGCTAGTACCCTATGATCCTATAACTTTTTCATACGTTTTCTACGCTCGTGTGCCCCTCGACTGAACCATCCCCTCTTTTTCTGAGGAAATGGCTCTTCTGACTGAGCCTTAAACACACAGATTCCTTCTTCCGTATCAGCAGAATACCTTGAGAGGGCAAGCTGAGAAGAGGAGGTGCCTTCGCTTCTAGGCGAACCAGAGAATTGACGGTACGCGTCAGATGGTCCTTGGTCGCTCATACTATAAACTAACAAATAGTCAAATAACACATAACAATAAATACAGTTATGCACGTATTTCCGTAATTTATTTCCTAACATTTTACATTTTGATGTCAGCAGAACACCTCTGTGGCTGAATCAGTGGCTTAGCTCTGATACCACCTCCTGTCGCAACCCCCGATCACACTTCCCTGGGAACGGGCGGCCGCGAGCCAGTTTCGGTGGTATCTCGTATTGTCTAATTTGGCAGCGGAATTTTTCATCAGGACCGTAGTTAGGAAATATTTGATAAGAGTAAATACCACATTTTCATAGTATTAAACAAATGGGTTAAAACCCAAGTTCATAGTACACATGTTTTCATAGGAATAAATCCTATTTATTTAATAAAAACATCTATTTTATTTTTAGGTAACTTTATTGCCATTTTTCCAAGCCTTCAGTGCTGTCCATCTGGCTTCTATTTGTCTTTCACATTTTGTTACCTGTAACGCGTTTTAAAAACATTTGTCAGTGGGAAATACTGGTGAGTGAATCCCAGTTTAATCAAGTTTAAGTAAAACAAATCCCAGTGACAGTATTGAGGGGGATCCCGCAATTATATTTGTTTCCAAGACATAACAATTAACATCCATGGTACTGTCGAACCCGACTTGTGGAAATGTTACTCCTTGACCAGGTGGTAACAAATTTTGTATACAAAACCCCAACATACTCATCATAATTGTATTCTTACAAATACTCAATAACTGTTATTCGCATGGAAAAGTATTTAAGGTTTTGTAAAACAGTTAACAAAAAGGTTTACAAAAAGTGGATCAACTCACATTGCAGTCTTAGATTTTCCGTAAGGATTTCCTGGTGACAATCTAAAATTTACACAAATGCACACGCGTTAGTATAATAACCCATTTTAACATTAGTAATACCCTCCCCGAGACGACATTCCAACGACTACGTCGGGCAGAACCACGAAAGCCGTTACGGAACCCTAGATCAATCGGGCAGCGTATATAATACGTATCCAGGGGTTATAATACTTACAACGGAGCAGAACTTCGCTAATTAGGGGGTATAATACCCGCGTATTATCTCTACTATTCAGAATTTAGAGAAAGAAATCGATTTTGAACGAATTTAACTGAGATCCGATGCGTTCTATTTATAGTTGCTGAGTTTGGGTCTCTCGCGGCCCGCGTAACATAAGGGAAGGGCCGCGTTGACCTCCAGTCAATGCGTAGCTGGGCTGAGTAGACAACTAGCTCCGCCGGGTGTTGGGCAACGTGGCGGCCCAGGGCCGTGCCAGGCCTTCAGTTGACGCGGCCCGCGTCACGCTTGGGGTGGGGCTTACGCTGCCCGCCTCAGCCTAAATTTTCAATTTTTAATTATTTTTATTACTATTTAATGTATTTAAGGCCCGTTTTCACGTATGGGATATATTTTGGGACATATTGGGATATTTTAAAATATATTAGGGTGTCGGTAATATTATGAGGGTGTCAGTTTATTGAGGACTGTTACAACAAGTTAATATGCCTTAAATATGTCGTGATATCAGTAGGATACCTTCCATTATGCCAAAAACGAATTTAAAATCAATTTAAGCCCCGTAGGGGTATTATGGTCATTTTAAAGATTATAAACGAGGTTAAATAGTAATCTGAGTTTCTGGTCTAAAAAAATCAGTAAAAATATTTATTTTTAATAATTTATATTAGTAAGATATCATACATATGTGAATTTTATAATTTATGACCAAACTATGCACCGTAGGGGCATTTTGGTCATTTCACATACGTTAAAAGGGCTAAATTTGGAATTCTGAGTTCAAAAATTTTATTTACTGTTTAAGTATATAAATGTATTCATAGCAGCAGTATGTAACAATTCTTAGGTGCCAAATATGGTTTTAAACCATACTATGCGCCTAAATCGCATAAAAGTCGGTATTTGACGATATTCGGGTTGAATAAGGAAATCTGAGATTTTGACCAGCCTTTATAGTTTAAAATAACTTATTTATTATATAAAATCAGTAGAAAAAGGTTTGAAATGTAAAGGATGTATAAAACTCATTTTATTAGCAAAAAGGGCATTATCGTCAATTACCGAGCCTATGCAAGAACTCTATGTTATGATTTTTTTTTTGAACGACAAATTTGGATCACTGATGGTCCACTGGACTATCATCGTGCCACCAGCAGAACCACCCGATCATATCCATCTCCACTAGGCAATAATGCCTATACACCAATTCAGGAGGAAACCCAATAAATCTGGGAAAAACCCCTTATGTGGGAATCGAACCCATGACCAAATGGTCATAAGCCTTATCCCACCCCCAAGATACCACTAGCCTATAATGCCATGGGTAACTCTATGTTATGATTAGTTTAAAATTTAATAAAAATTTCCAAAAATCCCTAAATATTATATTACATCAGTGGGTAAAAGGTTTGGTGAAAAAATTTGGGTTTAAATAGGATGTATATCAAAAATGCCGTTTAATTAATAAAAAAGCTTTCATTTACGATATTGTGCATAACTCTCATTTTAGACCATAAACTGATGTTGATGTGTGCAAAATGCAACATATAAATTTCATCAAATGAGGCATAAAACTAACCATTTTTTAGTACTAATGTTGGAAAAAGTGTGTTTTTGTCTTCCTTTTGTACTTTCAGGATTAAATGAGCTCAAATGAACAAAAGAAGCAAAAAGGCAGCTAAATCTAACAAAAATACAAGAAAAGGGATAAACGTGGCATGCCCGACCCCCAACAACATCTTCCCAAGCAAAACAAGAAAACAGAAGGCTGAACACGCCCCCAACAACATCTTCCCAAGCAAAACAACAGCATCTTACATATTTATATTGTTTAACAACTTTAGTCCCTCAAGATCAATCCATTACACGTCTAAAGTCCATGACACGTGTCTTTATAGTATTGGTTGTGATTTTACGAGGTGTTACAATCAACAAGAAAACAAATTTGGTTCTTCTAGGTGAAATGCCTGGCTCACTAGACATAATGTCTGATTCACTAGTTATGGTTGGCTCACTAGGCATACTTTCTGACTCATTAGTTATGCCTGGCTCACTAGGCATAATGTCTGACTCGCTAGTTATGCCTAACTTACTAGGCATATTACCTGACTAATTAATTATGCCTGGCTCACTAGGTATGTCTGCCTTTCTAGTTATTCCTGGCTCATTGGGCATAATGTTTTATAAACTTCGACCGCATTTGATACAAATGCTTCAAAACTCCGCAACCTTCCATGGGCTTGCGGACGAGGATCCCTATTTACATATCACTAATTTCTTAGAAATTTGTGATACTTTTCAGATCAATGGAGCATCAAACGATGCCATCCGCCTTCGAATGTTTCCATTTTCACTAAAAGACCGGGCTAAGGCTTGGCTTAATACCCTCCCAGTTGGATCGGTAAACACCTGGGATGAACTAGCCCAAAAGTTTCTATATAAATATTTCCCTCCTGCTAAAACGGCTAAATTAATGACTGAAATTAATACATATTCACAAGAGGATGGGGAATCTTTATATGAAACTTGGGAAAGGTTCAAGGAGCTACTAAGAAAGTGTCCTCATCACGGTCTTGCGGTATGGCAACAAGTATCCAATTTCTACAATGGGTTGTTGCCACACACAAGACAAACACTTGACTCTAGTTCCGGTGGACTTTTAGGTAATCGTCGCCCAAATGATATTTATAATCAAATTGAGGAAATTGCTCAAACCAATTTTCAATGGCACACTCCCCGAGGCAATAAATCCATTGCCCCGGGCGCCCATAAGGTTGATGAAAGCACTTCCTTGCAAGCCCAAATCGAGGCCCTCTCTTCAAAAATCAAAAAGTTAGAAATGGCAAAAACGGTCTCAGTTATGGCTTGCGAGGGGTGTGGTGGGCCTCATGAAAATTGGAGTTGTATGAAAGAAATGGATAATCAAACAGAGTCGGTAAACTACATTGTTAATAGACCTAGGCCGCCAGGTCCTCCAACGGGTAGCTACAATCAAGGATGGCGTAACCACCCTAACCTTGGTTGGAGAGAACCCGGCAATAGTAGTAACCAACAAAATCTAAACCAACGAACAAACTTTCAACAACCACGAAATGAGTCACAAAAATTCTCTCAGCAACAAGGGGGACGAGAAAGGCTTGAAGATACTGTATCTCGCCTCATCTCCGACACCGAAAAGAAAAACTCAGATCGATTTCAACAATTGGAATCGAATTTTAGAAATCAACAAGCTAGTATCCAAAACGTTGAAAAACAATTAAATCAACTAGCTCAAAATTTCGCCGAGAGACCACAAGGCGCGTTACCTAGTAATACCGAAACCAACCCAAAAGTTCAAGTACATCTCATCACACTGAGAAACCGTACCGTGGGTCCCAATGAGGCTCCATTTCCACCAACTGAAAGAATCCAATCTAGCCAAACCTCAACTCCACCCTCGCCCCAACAAGAGAAGGCTTCTCCACCAATCCAAGAGTCTACTAAGACTCCTCCGGTTCAATACCCCGGTCGATTAATTCGTCAAAATACCGATGAGCAATTCGCAAAGTTCGAAAATTTACTAAAACAATTGCATATTAATATTCCATTTATCGAAGTCCTAACTCAAATGCCTAAATATTCCAAATTCATGAGGGACTTTCTCACTCATAAAAGGAAAATTGAATCATTGCAATTAGTTAACTTAGGCGAAGAATGCTCCGCCTTGCTACTCAACAAACTCCCGCAAAAGAAGCTTGACCCCGAAAGCTTCACAATTCCTTGCTCGATTGGGGAATCCCCCATTCGTAATGCACTAGCCGATCTCGGGGCAAGCATCAACCTCATGCCTTCATCAATGTTCAACCGACTCGGCTTAGGGAAAACAAGCCCTACAAAAATAAGCATACAACTCGCCGACAGATCCGTCAAATATCCACAAGGTATCGCTGAAAATCTATTGGTCAAAGGCGGCGAATTTGTCTTTCCGGCCGACTTTGTCATACTAGATATGGAGGAAGATACCGAAGTACCACTCATCTTAGGGAGGCCATTCCTAGCTACGGCTCAAGCAGTGGTGGATATGAATGATGGAACATTGACAATAGGAATTGGGGACAAGGAAATGAAGTTTGGAGTTGGGAAAATAGTAGAAGATGACGACCCGGTCAATTACATGAAGGTCATAGACTCAAGTTTGGATGATGCTCTCCGACGGTGCAACATGGGATGCAAAACATCCCACTTGGGTAACATATGACCAGGCTTTGGGTCTAGCCAAGGACCCTTATAAACGTGGCGCACCACGGAGGCATTCCGCGGAACTATCCTTAGTTTAGTTTAGATTAATTTTTATGTTTTGTAGTTTAGTTTTAATTTTCAGGAATAAAACACACTCGGGATGGTGAAGGATACTAAGGGAAACTAGCACCAGCACCCCATGCACAAAAACAGGGCCATCCGACTAATTTTTCTTCATTACAGCAAGTTCAGCACGGGGTCGTGCTCACCCAACACGGCCCGTGCCCAACCATCTGCAGAAAGTTGCCCAGTTCAGGTAACTGGACACGGGCCGTGCTCACCCAGCACACCCCCGTGTCCAGGCTTCTGTTTCTTTTACTCAATTTCTGTTACTGGCGATCTGAACACGGAGCCGTGCCCGGACACCACGGGGCCGTGTTCAGAAGCCCAGTAACATAAAAATTTTCTTTTCACACCTTTTTACACGTCCAATCAACCTAAAAACTTATTTTTGGGACACATTGAAAACAATGTGTAATTTAAGTGTGGGGGTGCTAAAACCTTGAATTTTGCAAGTCCTAATTACAAGTCTTACACAAAACTCTATTGGAACCGCTAAACACCCCAATTTTTTTTCAAAAATCTGTCATTTTTCTTACTTGTCTAGGTTTAAATTGGAAATTTCAAATTTCTAAAAAGGTGATATTTTTACAAATTTACAACTGATAGCGTCGTGATAAAAAGAACCAACATAAGAAAATTATGAAACGGCATGACAAACCTAGTTAAAATTTGATTATATATACTTGATCACATAAAAACTCATTCCCACAAAAAGTGAGTTTTGAGCCTTTATTGAGCATACAAATACACATCTTTAAACTAAATGCTCATTTTTCGTTTCTTGTGTGAATAGGCGTTTGGTTCTTACGACTCTAGAACTTGCCACGACGATACATTCCCGGTCCTTACCAACTTAAACCCGAGTAAGTAAATGACAGAGGCATTAGGACTAAACCTTTTTATTTCTACACCATTATTTTTCTTTTTTTTTACCACCTACCCAAAATCCCCCTAGTTAACCCATTTGAGCCTAAACCTTTTCATTTCTTAACCCAAAATAAACACCCTTTTCACCCACCAAAACCCTTTTTTTCATTTTAAACCCTTTATTTTAGTAACAAAGCTCGGTTTTTTGTGTGACTTTCTTATGTTAAAAAAAATAATAAAAAAAACAAAAAAATTTGAAGTTTGCAATAAACCAACAAAGCTCACAAAAAGAAAGCTTGTTTGAGTAATACTTCATTAGAATAAAAAGTCACAAAAACAATATATTTTGCAAAAAAAAAACGACGTTTTTACACCTTTTTCGCCCTTTTCTACTAACCACTAACCCAACCACCTACCTTTAACTCAAGCCTAACCCTTCACCCAAAAAGTCCTCTTGATATTTACAAAGGTATATAGTTAAAAAGGATAAGGATTGATTGCTTGGCAAGCTTATGGTAGAAGTAAGTTCCATGCCGCTCTCGAGTGTTTCACAAAAATACATCTTCGGTCGAGTGTTGAGTGATCCCCCGTGAGGTATGTGAACTTGTATATAAATGGAATTTTAAAAAGGCACGTTATGCCCTAATAAGTAATTTATCTTATGTAATGTTTTAAATAAATCATGACGAATAGGATTGTAAATAAATAAAAATAAAACTCAATAAAGAATCTTGGAAATCCCGACACTCTATGACAAGCCCAAAAAACCTTCTCTTCTACCCATTCCATTTGGGAGTGTTAAGCCACATTATAAAGAGTTTTACTTAAGGACAAGCAAAGATTCAAGTGTGGGGGTATTTGATGTGTGCAAAATACAATATATAAATTTCATCAAATGAGGCATAAAACTAACCATTTTTTAGTACTAATGTTGGAAAAAGTGTGTTTTTGTCTTCCTTTTGTATTTTCAGGATTAAATGAGCTCAAATGAAGAAAAGAAGCAAAAAGGCAGCTAAATCTAACAAAAATACAAGAAAAGGGATAAACGTAGCTTGCCCGACCCCCCAACAGCATCTTCCCAAGCAAAACAAGAAAACAGAATGCTGAACACGCCCCGTGCTCAGTGAGCACGGGGGCGTGCCCAAGTATCTGCAGAAAAGACAAAGCTGTAGAAACTTCTATCACCCACCACGGGGGCGTGCCCAACGGACACGGGGCCGTGGACAACTCTAAGATTCGCAGAATCTGAGAAAATCTTGATAGTACAGATACGCTTCTGCACACGGGGTCGTGCCCAGCGGACACGGGGGCGTGGTCAACTAATGCAGACAAACTGCAATTAATGAAGAAAGAGAAGGAAGATGGACACGGGGCCGTGCCCGAGCTGCTGTTCAGGCTATAAATAGGGGTGCTTGGCTCATTTGCAAACCATCCCTTGGCAAACCACCTCTATCACACTACATCCACCCTCCACCACCATCACAACCCACATCCACCACCATCATCCATCATCCATCATAGAGTGTGTGTAGTAGTCTCGGGATCCAAGATTGATCGTAAGAGTTCTTGACAATCAAAGGCCATGTTTGCCTAAGTCTCTTACATCACTTGGTGAAGACAAGTGTTTAGTGTAATACTTTTTATTTTTAATCTTTTCGCACTTTTTATTTGGTTATGTATTAATGACTTTAATAACTAGTTTCTTATGTTGAAGGTGATTCTTCCTTATCGTTTGCCGTGGTGTCTTGGCATTATTTTACTGTCTATATAAAATAAAAGATTTTCACCATTCATATCTCCACAGTCTATATGGAGATATGTTGGCTACCTGGTCGGGGGTTAAGGGAACGGTTTGGTAAGAGTCTTGCCTTGTTCAGTGTTTAGATCCTGCAAGCACCTGGGTCAAATTTAGTAGGACCTCCTTCAATACCCATCGGTATTGGATGGCGGGGGTCCAAAACTCTTTGATCCCCTCATATGTAAGCTACTATTAATACTTTAACCCGGCTACTTAGGACTGTATCCCTGCTGACTCAGACTACTTAGCCGAGGGTAACGTCACCTTCAAAAGAGGGGCCTACCACATTATGCATTAATAACTTAATTAATTATCTTTCAATAATCTAACTCAAACTAATGGGTTGAGGGTAACATCACCTTCAAAAGAGGGGCCTACTACAATAACTAAGATAATCTCTTAAAAAGTGCAAAAGTGCGGAAAAAATCAAAGGTTACACTACACACGAGTCGGATCCAAGTGATTCATCTTGTCTATCTGTTTTTATTTTATTTTTCAGCATTTTAGTTAGTTTTATTTTTTCTAGTTTAAAATATTTTTCTAAACTTTTGATTTGATTAGACGTTGAGGATAAACCGGTACTAAAAGCTCTTGTGTCCTTGGACGACCTCGGTATCTTGCCAACACTATACTACGCTCACGATGGGTACACTTGCCCATATGTGTGTTTAGCGTTAGTAAATATCGTGTTTTATAAATTTAAAACTTGGCTAAAAAGTGTAAAAAGGGCTTAAAATATATATTAAAAACCATACACACTTCACACGCATCAGATGTCAAACTTTTAGGACATACTTAAATATCAGTAATAAAGGTTTTTGTCCTCTCACATTTTCAAAAATCTCGTTTTAATATCAAAAGGGCATTATGGTCAACGTTTAAGAATTTAACCGAAACATGCAAATGATCTAGGATTACTAAGGAACCATGTTGTATAACCTCAGAGGGTTATACTAACTTATAATATGGTCCTAAAGGAACCCTAAGGCATATCTAAAACAAGCTAAATCGGGTCAGAACTGAAAGTCAAAGCAAAAGTCTACTTTTGCGACTTTCGGTTGCGAACCGAGCCTAAACTCAGAATTGTCGGGTTGAACATGCCTAAACATGTTTTCTATCTTACTTACCAAGTGATTTTAGCGTTTAAATATGTTCCATAACCTCTACATTGCTAGTTATGAATTTATTTATAAAAATTGCTTTTGTTGACTTTTTAATAACAAGTTTGACCCGACAATTGACCAAGTTAGAGTGATAATAAGTAGGTGCCCTCTTAAGGGTTTATTACCTACATAATTACCAACTCATAGCCACTTTCAATTTGAAAAATGGCTAGACCATTAGTGATTAATCACTAAGTCAAAGCTTAATTACGATGGCTTTGACTTTTGGTCATTAAACTAATAAAACTTGAACTTAAGAGGCTAAGAACACTTACTATGGTCCTTAGCACGAAAATAGAACTGAGGAAAGCTTGTTTGAACTCCAGGAAGCTCCAGAGAAAGAGTTTGAGTGAGAAATTTGAGAGTGTGCAAATGAATTCTTGAACAAGAGCCTTTGTATAGGATTTTACACTTCATAAGATCATTCCACATGGCCCTATATTGATCCCTGATGTTAACAAGTGTCCCTCGTGCATGAAAATCTGTTGGCACTGTCCCTGGTATCGAATTCAGGCTTGCAAAGGCGGTGGAACTGGCTGGACATGCAGCTGTCATTGTTTTCTGATGCTGGCACTCTCACGCGGGCCGCGTAGACTCCTTAAGAGTCTTACGCGGGCCGCGACTCTCCTATGTTACCGGAAAACAACTTTCAGCAATTGCAGTTTTGGTCCCTGGTCCATATAAACTTTATTTAACTCTTGTTTATTGCACTTTTGACCCCCAAAGTTAACTTTTAAGGGCCTTAGGTCATAAACTAACCCCGTTAAGCTCCCGGTTAGTTGTACGATCACCCGAAAAGTCTTGAATTGCAACGTTGACGCATCTGACCCTTATTTCTTGGAATTAGCACTTTGATTATTCATGTGCGTCAAAACTCCACGGATTTATTATCCAACATACTTGGAAGTATAAAGAAGTATTACCAAGTCTCGGAATGTTAAAAGGTCACTCAGAGGTAACTTAAACATGTTGACACATTTAACCCTTATGCTTTGTAAACTTTTCAATTTAAGCACAAACGACTTTCTAAGTTCGATATATTATTCGTTAAAGAATACGAACGTCGTGTGAGGTCAATCAGAGGCACAAGAAAGGCATGTTGACACTTTGGATCCTTATACTTACATATTTACATTGTTTGACAACTTTAGTCCCTCAAGATCAATCCATTACACGTTTAAAGTCCATGACACGTGTCTTTATAGTATTGGTTGTGATTTTACAAGGTGTTACAATCGAAAAGAAAACAAATTTGGTTCTTCTAGGCGAAATGCCTGGCTTGGTAAGCATCTTGCCTGGCTCACTAGACATAATGTCTGATTCACTAGTTATGGTTGGCTCACTAGGCATACTTTCTGACTCATTAGTTATGCCTGGCTCACTAGGCATAATGTCTGACTCGCTAGTTATGCCTAACTTACTAGGCATACTACCTGACTAATTAATTATGCCTGGCTCACTAGGTATGTCTGCCTTTCTAGTTATTCCTGGCTCATTGGGCATAGTGTTTTATGAACAGTCCAAAAACCTCATTTCGTCATAATTTGTATATTTTGCCTTCAATACGAGTTCCGGAATCCCAATTAAGACCTGAATTTGATTAGGTTGCAATAAATCAGTCGTTAAGCATTTTAGCTCGTTTCAGGTCAATCTGACCCCGTTATGAGGCCTGAGCATTCTAGCTCTAGTCTCCAAGAATTTTCCATCAATTTCTTTACCCGACATCATGTTCGGGTAGGTAAATCATTGTTTGTTTAAGCAACACTTACATTACTTATAAAACATCAACTCAATGTTTTAAACTGTTCAAATGCGGGTTGGTCACAAACTCCCATTTTCCCAAACCTAAAGTTTGTTCTCATTAATCAAAGCCCCTTAGACCTTCAAGGATCAAATATCCAGGTTTGTTTAGTTGTTCAAGGTCTTATTGACAATAAATGACCAATTATAACCATTATTTGGCATTGTAGTCCTTTAGACCACAATCATTTTATGGCTTCACCTACTGAATTTCCTTTGGGACAAATGATCAACTCGATCGCAGGACCCATAATTTTCAATTTTACCCCTGGAAGTGGTTTACCCAAACCCATTACTCAAATGGCACTTTGGTCAATTTAAAACCTTTACCTAACCGGAAAAAAATCACAAGTTTAGATGAAATCTATTAGACTCTTTTTAACCTCTATCCCATTAAGATCATTTATGTCCCCAAGGACATATATGTCTCCAATTTCCTCGTAGTTCAAGACTCGTTTAGTCGTGTTTTGCATCATAGACGCATTTTGGCTCTATGGACCATTCTACTTAATACTTAATATAACCACACATGAGGTAGATTATTACTCAAATCTGGCCCAGTCATCTTTTGTTGTGTCATATAGCCTTACCAAAAGTATAACGTGTTACAAATACCTGGCGGGGTAAAACCATTGACCCGTTACCAATAACTTGCGATTCTGTTTGATAATTCATGGCAATGCATTTCCTTACCACTATGTTTACTTGTAGATATAAAAATCAACATGACAAAATGTTAAATACCGAGTTCAAATGGTGATAACATCAACAATTGACCCGAATGACTCGTTTGGTCCACTTGACCATAATTTCATAAAAACTAAGTTTCCGGGTTACTATGCACCCATTTCGTAATATAACATTTATTTAAGTAAATCAAGTATCTAAGTCGCGGTACATTTTTGTAAAACATATTTACATTTATGTACATCTCGTACTTGGACCAGTCATTTTTTCGTTATTAAGGTTACAACCCAACCTTGAGTTTAACCTAAATTCCCAAATTACCCTTATTTGGATAACTTAAATTTTCTATAATGAAATTAGTTAATTAAAAAAATCCTATCTACCACGAAGGGATTACAAATTTATAAATAAACTTTTAGTATAAGTTACTTACCAGCGCCCCATTTTAAACACTCCTTACTTCATTAGCCCGTTTGACCCGTTCCTTGCAAGCTTCCACCTAGCTTGACAAGATTAAACTTAGCACAATACCCACAAGATTTGTTAGGTTAGCCATGATATAAAATGATCACAACAACTCATGGATTAACACATACCAATTCATCAAAGCATTAGCTTTAGGTCAGTACATATGCACTAACTCAGAACATGCTTAGCATACAAGTACATAATACTTGCATAAGTCATTTGTAAGTATCTTAGATACTTCTATACACCCAAAAAGATGCACATAATTAACTACAAGCGACCATTCGTGTTTTAATGGTTCACGTTGACATATCCGATTGTTAATGGTTTAGAAAAACTTATTATTTGTGTGGCAACTTTCTATGTAGCTACTTAAATCAACCATTTTGGCCCACTTACAATCTAAATTAGGTTAACATGTTCAAATAAGGATTGTAGAAGACTTAACTATCTTCCCAGCATATGTAATACACCTTCATACGTTTTTCTACGATTTTATATGATTTTTACAAAATCAGGAAAACAGCTAATTTTTAGCCCAAACAGCATGCTGTCTTCTCGACATAACCATTGAATTCGACGTTTTTGGCCAATTTAACTTACAAACCTTGTCTTCTTGTTCAAATATGAAATAAACTATGCTCGGAGGGCTTTACGAGCGTATAGGATTTATTAGAACTCAATCTCTCACATTTACATTGATTGAAGAAATAATATATAGTGTTACAAGAGCCTATAAACTAGGAAACTAAATATACAAATAATTTGGCAATATATTACATAATCTCATCACTGATTTATTGTTAGGCTATTACCCCCCCTTCAATCGAACAGGTGGAGGACCAAAACGGAGCAGAGTCCGAAATTTCTGAAACAAAGGCTTGGGAAGACTCTTGGTAAAAATGTCAGCAACCTGGAGATTGGATGGAACAAACTTGGTGTAGAGCTTTCCAGACGAAACAAGTTCTCAAACAAAGTGATAATCAATATCAATATGCTTCGCACATTTGTGAGAGACTGGATTTTGACTGAGAAAAATAGCACTCTTATTGTCACACAAAAGAGTAGGTCGATCAGTAGGAAGAGCATGTAATTCTCGCAATAGGTGAGTAATCTAAATAATCTCAGCTGCAGTGTTCGCCATAGCACGATATTCAGATTCGCAGCTGGAACGAGAGACAATAGGCTGCTTCTTTGCACTCCATGAAACAAGATTCCCACCTAAATAGATCGAATAACCATAAGTCCAGCGGCGGGTCTTAATACACCGAGCCCAGTCAGCATCAGAGTACCCAACTAAGGTGGTTAAAGGCTGTTTAGAGAAAGTTAAACCATAGGAGATTGTGCCCTTAACATAGCGTAGAATACGTTTGACCGACTGAAAATGAGAAGTAGTAGGTGACTGCAGATACTGGCTGGCTTGATTAACAGCATAAGAGAGATCAGGACGCGTAATAGTGATATATTGTAGAGCTCCAACCAATGATCGATAAAGAGTGGGATCATGAAAAGGTTCACCTTTTCTGAGAAAACTCTCTGAAGCAGCGAGAGGAGTATCAACCGGCTTGGAATCAAGCAAGCCTGCACAAGCCAAGATGTCATGAGCGTATTTAGCTTGACTGAGGAAAAGACCGTCTGTGGCGTAGGTGACCTCAAGACCCAAGAAATAGCCAAGAACACCTAGATCTTTTACTGAGAATTCGTTGTGCAAGCTCACAATAAACGATTGAATCCAAGTAGTATCACTACCAGTAATAATGATATCGTCTACATAGACAAGAAGGTAGATGATGGCATTCCCTCGTTTGAAGATAAACAAGGAGGTATCTGCTTTGCTACACACAAAACCTTTGACAATCAAGAAATTACTGAGATGCTGAAACCAAGCACGGGGAGCTAGTTTTAGTCCGTAGAGAGCTTTTTGAAGTCGACAAACATGATGAGGAAATTTGTCATCAACAAAACCTGTAGGTTGCTCCATGTAAACAGTTTCAGTAAGATCTCCATTTAGAAAAGCATTCCGAACATCCAACTGACGAAGTGACCATCCATAAATAGTGGCAAGAGCAAGAACCACACGAACCGTAGAAGCCTTGACAACTGGACTAAAGGTGTGTGAAAATCTAGGCCAGGAATTTGAGTGAATCCCTGAGAACCATCAGCTTTGTATTTTGTCCGGAAAACCCATTTTGATCCCACTATATATGCGTTGGAGGGTCTTGGGACAAGAACCAAATATTATTCGAGCGTAACGCCCGAAGTTCCTCTTCCATTGCTTTTACCCATTTAGTGTGCTTTGCAGCTGACTTGAAACCACGAGGATCTTGTGCTGCAAGAAGGGCATAATGTAAAGGACCTGAAAACAAAGCAAGATCAGCATAAAACTTAGGCTTGTAAATTCCGTTTTTCAATCGAGTCCTCATTGGATGGGATGGCATCGGCCCAACAGTTGATCCAGAGGTAGTATGGGAAGGTGTAGGTGAGCTGAAGGAAGGATTATAGTTCGGTAAAATGGTAGCGCGTTAGGATGTAATGGGCTGGATAGGATTAGAGGAGTGGGCCGAGGGGTTGAGAGAAGGCGTTGGTGTAGTGTGGGCTGCAGTAGTGCGGGCCGAGGGGGTGAGCGGATGAGCGGGTGTAGTGTGGGCTGGGGTAGGGCGGGCCGAGGGAGTGAGCGGAGGAACTGAGGTATGGGCCGAGGAATGGACTAGAACATTTGGAGGATGGGCGACCGAAGAGGAACACAACGGACAATGGGATGTATTATGAGTGTTTGGTGTAGGCTCGATAGGAGGTGAGGCAGATTCAGCGGGTATGTCTGGGATTGGTGGCGGGTTGGGTATAGGGACGGATGGTAAAGTTTCGTCAAACGTTGAAAAAACCAAGGTAGCCATATCAACCGGACTAGTGTGAGCACTAAATGGAAAATTAGCTTCATCAAACTGTGCATGACGCGTAACATAGACGTGATGAATATGCGGATCCAAGCATTTAAAGCCTTTATATTTTGCATCATAACCAATAAAGATACATTCGGCACTACGGGGAACTAACTTATGTTTCGCGTAGTCCCGTAAATATGGAAAAACCAGACAACCAAATACACGAAGATTGGAATAAATGGGTGAGTTGTCGTACAAAATTTCATAAGGAGATTTGAAGTCAAGTACGGAAGAGGGTAAACGGTTGATAATGAAGGTGGCGGATGCAAACGCATCAGTCCATAATGTGGCGGGTGCGTGGGAGTTAAAAAGCATAGCGAGGCCGGTTTCAGTTATATGTCTGTGTTTGCGTTCAGCATGGCCATTTTCTTCAGGGGTGTAAGGACAAGAAAGACGGTGATGAATTCTGTGTTCGTTAAAAAAAATTTGGACGCGGTAGTTTGTAAATTCAGTGCCCCCATCACTCTGAAAGACTTTAATTTTGCATGACAACTGATTTTGAACAAATGGAGCAAACACTAATAAGGCCTCATAAAATTCAGATTTATACTTAAGTGGGTAAAACCATGTGAAACGAGAATAATCGTCAATAAATATAGCATAAAACCGATAACCATGCGAAGAAGTAACAGGTGCAGGACCCCACAAATCACAATGTATCAAATCAAGAGCATGAAAAGATCGTTTTTCATTCAAAACAAAAGGCAAACGTTTGGATTTAGATAATTGACATGAAGAACAAACTATAGGTTTTGGTAAAAGCGAAGTAACAAATAAAGAACCATGTCTATGCAACCTAGAAATAATATCAAATGACACGTGACCAAGGCGAGCGTGCCATTTGTCAAAGGAGGCTTTAAGATGATAATCCGAGTAGGAAGCAATGAATGCACGATTTCCTTATCGAAGGATGTAGAGGCCATTCTCAAAGGTTCCCTTTGCTAGGATCTCCTTTGATTTTCGATCCTGAATGTGAAAAAAGTTGTTAGTGAAAAGAACATCAACGGGTGAGTCATGGGTAAGCTTACTAATAGAGAGTAGACGTTTGGTAAGATGCAGGAAAACTAGCACATTTTTTTAGATGAAGATTTTTTGTAAGAGAGGTGGTTCCAATATTCGTCACTGGTAAGGTATGACCATTCCCGAAACGAACAAAATCCTGCTTAGGGGAACGAAAAATGGCATCAAGATCCTTAAGATAAGGAGTCATATGAGCTGACACGCCTGTGTCGCCAGCCCAGTCGGGATGGTCCTCATCAGTGACATGGCACTGAGCATGTAAAGCATGAGCCAGATTTGCATCAGCAGACGATGCTTGCTTTGCAAAGCTAGCAAGATTTGGACAGGTGTTTGCATAATGGCCGTCTGTCCTGCATAGTTGACAATGAGGCGGGCGACGAGTACGACCACGACCTGCACCACGACCACGACCTCTACCATGGTTAGAGTAATTTGAACCAGAATTAGAACGAGAATTACCAGATCATAAGGGTTGAGTCGTAAAGGCTACGGGCGGCGTATGCTGGCCACAGTGGCGGACCCAGGAATTTTTCCATGGGGGTGCGAAACTTTTTTAAAAATTTTAGGCCCCTAGGTACATAAGTAAAAAAATCAGTTGTATCGGGTCGGGTCGGGTCATGTAAGACAAAAGAACATCAAACTAAATTTATATATTTCGCAAACACGTCAAACTTGGGAATTCGATACCTCTTGGTTGATACGGTCCTCTTAGTATATATTCCCTTCTAATCGCATCCTTTTGATTCACGTTATATGATTCTATCGGCTTGCGATCATACGGATCCGAAGGAAGAGTATCCAAATCAATTAGTTCGGAAGATGTATCCACTTTCCTCTTGAGAAATCGCGCCATAACGTCTCTACTCATGGTTCCTATCACAATCATATTGATCCATCATCCATGACCATTGTAGGATCGTTTGCGGACCCGAACGAGTCGTTCAGAAGAGTTTATCTCAGTTTGAGCGGCGGAAACAAACAAACCGAGTTCAATTCAGCGAGATTTCACTTTAAACTGTTGTTGTATTGATAACGAATGCGATTACAGACCTAACAACACTTCGGCAGCACTTCTGTGTCGGAAACTAACAATTGAACTCCACTCCCCAACTGATTACGCTTCAGGGTATATATAGAAGTTGAGGTTTCGCTTGAGCACTGTTCAAGCGAAATCATGTTATGTGGATTTCGCTTGAACTTGCTTGAAGCGAAATCTTCTATTAAAGACCCTTGAAGCGAAATCATCACTAAAACACACTAAATCATGATATTTTCTCATATTACAAGTCCTAATCAATCAGTTCTAATCTAAGACTCGAACAAAGATGAAGTCGACAGACAACTGCACCAACAGACTCCCCCTTGAATGTTGACGGAATCTTCAGTGAGAGTCTTCAAAGTAACGACTCTTCAATCTTGATCGATCTTCTTCAGGACCTTCTCCTGGAATCATGTACCCGGATCTTTTCTTTAGCTCTAACTTCATCAGACTCCCCCTTTCATCAAGCTGGGATTTTCAGTCTGGAATTAGCTATCGCCTTTGAAATTAAATCCTGGCTTTTAAGCTCTTCACAGATTCTGATGCATCTCCTGGCTTTTTGTAATAACAGGATCAGAAACCTTTCTCTCACCTACACACATCTCTCTACCAAAACATAAGTTTTCACTTAAATCAATAAGAAAAACTTACAAACAATAGTTACATCAAGTTCAAATTAATGACCCTGATTAACTAATCTCAATTTCTTTCTTAAATCAAAATTTTTCAATTCAGTACACACACTCCCAAACCAGTTCATCATGTTTAGTATTTGGAATTTTGAAAATCAGCTCTTCAACATCAGTTATCGAAAATCTTTTTGGACTTTTCAAAATAATGAAACATGAATGCAATAACAGAAATTAAATGCAGAAATAAAATATGTTCAAACACTATTTTTGTGAGTTCGTGTAAGAGGATCATATCAGTTTATGAGACAAATCACCAACACCGTTAAGCTTGATTTCATTTTAAGCTCTAAACGATTCACGTTGATTGACGATATTTTTGTCCACTTAAGCTCAATCTAAAAACTTTCAATCTGCTTACCGATACTTTAAGATATATTAAGATAGCACTAAGTTCTTATGGACCCCACGATCTCAGCATATCCCCTCATCATGCAATACACTAACTCAAGTAATGCCTTTAAACTTTATCAACTGTGATTTGTGCGAAAAACAAAGCAGAATGTTTAAACATTAACAATCAGGTCGATACTTCCGTATACGCAGAGAAAGTCCAATGTTTAAACAAAATAAGAAAATAAAACAAGTTGAAGTTGTTTAGGCTTTAACCACCAGATCGATACTCCCGTATACGCAGAGGTGATCCAAAGCTTAAACGAAACACCAAAGAAAATAAAGCAGAACGTTTAGGCAACAACATCCAGGTCGATACTCACGTATACGCAGAGGATGTCCGATGCTTAAACAAAATAAAGAAATAAAACAAGTTTAAATCTTTGCAAAATAAAATGCACAATCACAGCGACTTTTTAGCAAAGTTGTGAAAGTTCACAAACTTAACCAGTTTTATGTCTTTCGACAATCAGCGATTACTGAGTAGGCACACAGTCAAGAAGGACAAAACTAAGTACTATGCTTTCGACCATGTTTCCCACTAGAACTAGGCTTTTCATTTTAAGTTTGTATCGTTATCGCAAATCTACTAATCTAGCTGAGCCTATCGTCACATCTTTAGTGAGACCGTTTATCACTTTTAGGCTTTACATATCTTTAGCATGCCGTGATCATCCACTGATGTACTATCATTTCCTCTTTTATACAACAAAAACTCATTTTGAATTTTTCAATGTTTTTGTCTTTTTTCAAATTTTCAAATGTTTTTGGATTTTCTAAAATTTCTTACTCCCCCTAAAATGCAAACACATTTTAGGAAATTTGAAAACAAACTGTACAAGAACATGACAACTAATATCGAATTGCCTCAATTCGCCATTCACTTGGCATAAACAATCAGAACTCCCCCTCACAACAAACTATTTTCCCATAGTGATTTCAAAACACTTAAGTTTGTTTTAATCAAAATGGTTTTTCCGGAAAATTAGTTTTGTTGATTTTATCACTTGTAAAATTGGGGTTTGATTCATCACATTGTCTATCAACCATTTGTAGAAAATCAGATACAACTTAATGTCCCTGATTTACCACTTGTAACCAACACAAACATACAACTCAAACCTGTTTTTCAACCAATTTACCATCTTTTGATTGAATTCTCAAGGTGCCGATTCCTACTCCTCGCTTACAAACCTGGGAGTTCCGGCAATTCCTGCAAAAATTCTCAAAAATTTTTCAATTTTCAAACAAACAACATAAGAATGATGCCGATTCATGATCCACGATTACCAACTTGGGATCTCCGGCAAGTCAGGTTTTTACTCTTTGAAAAATATATCCACCCAAGCCTGACCTTCCTTGGGTGTAACAATCTCTTCATCATCTTTTCTTTCAACTAACCTGTGACCTCCTCTTTTGGCAGCATAAAATTCTTTAACACTTTTGGCCTTACCATTGATCATTTTGCAAAAAATGTGTTTCACAGTTCCGTTGAAAGCTTTATCAACATCAAATTTCTTCTTGTCAGAATAAAATTGATTTGAAATTTCAACTTTCCCAACTCTCTTTTTAAAATTTGTAGCACTCAAAGATGGAAAATTCACATCATCCACTTTTAAAACTGATTTTTCAACCTTTTCTTTAACAACTTTTGGCTCCTCTGATTTTGTGGAATCAGATTCATCACCAGAACTGTTTCCTGAACCCTTAACAACCCATTTTTGATTTATCAGATTTTCTTTTCTTTTAATCACATTCTTTGAACATTCTCCCTTCTCAAAGATTGAATTTTCAAAGCCTGTAAATGGTTTGATTGTAAGTTCAGTTTTCTCCACAACTTTCTCTTTCAATTTACCAGATACTTCCTGTTTTGGTTTGAATGTTTTCGGACAATTCCTAGCAACATGACCAGCAATCTTGCACTGAAAACAGGTTCTGGTTTCTATCTTCTTTGGCACAGCATTTTTCTTCAACTCTTCTTGCTTCTTGACAAGGAATTCCTGATTTGTCTCCTTCCAGAATGAACTCTTTTGTTCTTTCTCTTGACTTGTTCCTGAAACAAAATCAGTTTTTGGTTTATAAATTTCCTCATTTTTATAATTTTTCGGTGGTATAAAACCTAGACCATTCCTTTTGAAATTACGGCTTTGGTTTGGCTTCTTTTGAAAACCAGAACCAGAACTGTAACCCTTTTTCTTGTTTAATCTTTATTGAACTCTTGAGGTGTATTTTTTAGGTTTATCAGTAAGATTTAAATCTTTCATTTCAAAAATATTAATTTCTGTTAATTTGAAAACCTTTTTGATCAATTCAGTTTTAACACCTCTTAATGGAAAATCTTCATCAGAATATAATTTGTCAGAATCTTTCAAAGTATATGCCACTTTAAATGATTCATCATTCAAATTAGATTTTGATATCAAAAACTCTTTATCATAAACCCGTTTCTCCTTTTTGACTGTTGACTTTGACGAATCGGACTCAGACTTTGACTTGGATTTGGACTCTGGTTTTGACTCCTCTATGTCATCTTTGTCTAACACCTGATCGACCACACTTTTTATCAATTTTGACTCATGATCAGTATCGGATGACGTGTACGTGACATCAATATTTTCTGGCAAGTTATCCGACGGCCCAGACTCCCATTGTAAGTTTATTGCCTTTTCGATTCTTTCTGAATTTGGATTTCGAGGTAAAAATCCATTTTCGACCGGGGGCGGACATCTAGTGTAAACCACACTTGGTTTCTTACCAGAACTTGTCACTTTATCTTTTGTCACGGATTTCTTTTCTTCGGACATCTTCACATCTTCAAACGTCTTCAATTCTTCCACAACCGGATAAATCCTGTCAACAACAAAAGTAGAACATGAGTAACTGTCTAATAATTTCTTAACTTTTTCAGTTTCTATCTTTTGTGTTGCCAACTCAAGCTCGAGATCTGCACATTTCTTAATGTTATAGTTTGCCGTATCAAGCTGTCTCAGATAAGCTATCTTCAAAGTATTCATAGCTTCAGCTTGTTCACCGTTTGAATCAGTATACTTGTTGATTTCTCTGTTCATTGTATCATATGATTCTTTCAATCTGTTTATGTTGTGCAGCAATTCATTGTTTTGCTTGATTAAAGAATCACAATTCATGCACTTTTCAGGATCTTTGACAGGTTCTGCATCAACTTTGATCTCAAATTCAGGAACTTCTTTGACTGTTCTGTTTGATTGTAAAAATTCAGCTCTTCTCTTTTTCTCAGCTTTAGCTTCAGCTTTTAATCTTTTTTCTTCTTCTTCCTCTTCTTCATTCTTTCTTCGTCTTTCTTCAGCTGCTTCCATGACTTTTCTGCACCTTTCTGCACATTTCAAATCATAAGCATTTGCAAAGAAAGCATTAACATTTGAAGTGTCTTTGGACATCTCTTTGGCCATAAATTCTTGATCTGAGCAAAAATTGTCCCAACTGAAACCTTCAGCTAATTTTTCATTGTCTTGATCTGCCAAACACAATTTGCTATTTGTTGGAACATATTTATCCCATCTAAAACCACTATCCTTTCCCAGACAAGCTTTCTTTGAATCTTTAATCTCCATCATTCCATGTGCAGTTTGTGCCTGATGCAGTGCTGGTGGTGTGATTTGATGATAAATTGCCTTTTTGTGATAATCGTTGTTTCCAAAAGGATTCTGAGCTCCAGTAGCTTCACGATTTTTACACTCTCTCTTGAAATGCCCCTTTTCCCTGCAACGAAAACAAGTAACTTTAGATTTATCAAAGCCTAAATTTGAAACACTTGCATCCAGGAAATCATTTCTTCCAGTAATTTGTTTAAACTTCTCAGCTCTTCTCATTACACTAGCCATGCACCATTTAATATCCATCAATTCCATTTCCTCAGCATCAATTTGATCGTAATCTTCTTTCGTGAGCATTGGATTACCGATCTTTCCGGCCACAAAACTACTATAGGATTCCAACACCATTCCCAACAAAGACATTTGATTTTTAGCAACCTCTTCAGTATAATCTTGATCATTTTCAAGACTTAGAACAATATTGCACTGAATTTTTCTTCCGTTCTTTGTTGCTGAAATGTTTGGATCAAATGATGAAAATCTTGTGCTTCTTGAACCCTGAGATGATCTCTTTTCAGAAGAATCTTTCACACTGTAAGCAGTTTCGATCTTTGGAGAATGATTTGTTGTTCCAGTAACACCACTCTTGTAATACAAGCTGATATTTTGTTCTCCATCGTAATTCTTCATCCTAGCAATCTTTCTTTGCTCCATTTCTTGAGCTTCCAGGTGTTTGATAAAATTTCCCAATGTCATTTTCTTATAATCTGTTTTGTTTGACCGCAACATCATCAGAAATGTTCCCCATGTTTCATATGGTAGCGCATCTGCAAGTTTTTCAACCAATTCATCAGTATCTTTCTTAACACCAAGTTTAGTCATATTTCTCACCAAGTTACAATATCTATCAATTAATTGCTTGACACTCTCATTTTTCAATCCCCGAAATAAGTCAAATTCCTTTTTCATGAGAGACATCTTATTCCTGAGCATATCATCACTTCCAGTAAACTTTGCTTCCAACTCTGTCCATATTGAATATGCAGTTCCATCATGTTGAAGCAGTATCAAAATATCTTCTTTTATTGCTTGCTGAAGCAGACTCACCATCAATTTCTCATCTCGATATTTCTTTTTATCTACAGAAGTCATTTCTCTAAGTGTCAACGGAGTACCATTCACAACATTGTCCTTTGTGGGTTTAACATACGGCTCTTCAGTGTGTTCCCACGCATCCAAGTGATACGCCTCAACCCAATTTCCAAACCTTTCGGACCATCCATTGTAATCATCAATATCCATGAGTTTTGGTGGTTTCTGAGACGTCCCGGTTTCATTTTCATGCAAAGCACTCTGAGTAATTGTAACTGGACTAGCAAAAGCATTGTAGAAATCTTCGTCCATTTTTCGGAATTCAAAAATTTCACACACCAGTAAGTTCAAGCAAAATCACCAAGTCAATCACAGTTCAAGCGAAACCTTTTAACTAAAATAAATCCCTGAAGCGAAATCAGATCTTAAACTCAAGCGAAATTATCCACCTAATGCATCTTCAAGCGAAATCAATAAATTTTGATCTTTCAAGCGAAAACTTCAATTTCGCTTCAACTTTTCAATTTTAATCAGAATATTTCAAGCGACACCTTCTATTTCGCTTCAAACTCAAATGAAATTATCAAGTAAACTCAAGCGAACCAGCATGACATCATCATTTTCGGTCTGTTTTTGATCTAACTGAATGTGTAAATGATCGAATTAGATTCTGAAACTCTCAAGGGTTTGTTAAAACATGTTTTCGCACAATATGTGAAAGTTTGAACCGATTTGAACCGTAAAAAGTTGATTAATTTTGAAAGAAGGTGTAGAAAATCAGAAAACGTGGCTGAATTGGTATGAACTCTTCCTCCTGAGCTCTGATACCAATTATAGGATCGTTTGCGGACCCGAACGAGTCGTTCAGAAGAGTTTATCTCAGTTTGAGCGGCGGAAACAAACAAACCGAGTTCAATTCAGCGAGATTTCACTTTAAACTGTTGTTGTATTGATAACGAATGCGATTACAGACCTAACAACACTTCGGCAGCACTTCTGTGTCGGAAACTAACAATTGAACTCCACTCCCCAACTGATTACGCTTCAGGGTATATATAGAAGTTGAGGTTTCGCTTGAGCACTGTTCAAGCGAAATCATGTTATGTGGATTTCGCTTGAACTTGCTTGAAGCGAAATCTTCTATTAAAGACCCTTGAAGCGAAATCATCACTAAAACACACTAAATCATGATATTTTCTCATATTACAAGTCCTAATCAATCAGTTCTAATCTAAGACTCGAACAAAGATGAAGTCGACAGACAACTGCACCAACAACCATAAATTCATCGTTCCAAAAATCATCTAAAAATCACCCCTAAGGCCCTAAAAATCATCTAAATAACATAATCATCAAGCCCTAGAATTGTTTAATCACCCCTAAAAATCATCTAAATAACATAATCATCAAAAAAATAATCTAAGGCAGTAAATCATCACGTAAAATCATCAAAAAATCATCTAAGGGGGTAAATCATCAAGTAAAATCATAAAAAAAAAAACTAACCCTTTGATGATGTCGCTGCTGTGTTGCTGCTGCCTGCTGGATTCCGGTCAGTTTCTGGCCGGAATTATGGAAGTCGACTGCTGCTGTTGCTGCTGGCTTGCTGAAGAAGTCGTTGGGCAGGAGGTCGCTGGGCAGAATCAGAAGGGCGGGAGGAGGAAATCAGGAAATAGAAGGGGTTTGGGCTAAATCTTAATTGTTTATTGTTGGGTATTGGGTAATAGACTATTGGACTAATGGGCTTTTTGTTTATTGTTAGGTATTAGGTAATGGATATGGACTAATGGACTAATGGGTTAAGGTTTGGTTTGCGTTTAAGTAGTATAATCTATTAATATAGGTAGTTTTTTTATAAAAATTCAGACTTTACTAAAAAAAATTATAATATGAATCCATAATATTTTTTACCCAAGGGGTGCGGATGAAAAATTCCAAGGGGTGCGACCGAAAAATTCCAAGGGGTGCAGACGGGATTTTCTTCGGAAATTTACATAAATTTTTTTTTTCTCGGGGGTGCGCCCGCCCACCTTGGCTTGGTGGTGGGTCCGCCCCTGGCTGGCCATGAAGGGATTGTATGCATACCCTCAGAGACAATCTCCGCCTTTTACAAAAAGGATACCATTAAGGACTCAATCTCTCACATTTACATTGATTGAAGAAATAATATATAGTGTTACAAGAGCCTATAAACTAGGAAACTAAATATACAAATAATTTGACAATATATTACATAATCTCATCACTGATTTATTGTTAGGCTATTAGGATTCGTCTACACAAGAGTTTTCCATGATTTCATACGATTTTTACAAAACATGCGTGTAACTCGTTTCAATTCTAACTTCCACTTTCTTTGAGGCATTTTTGCAAACACTTGGTGCGCTTTAAGGCATAATATACATGTAACTCATGTCTAATTTCCTAGCTCATGGTATCAAACATTATATCTCCTTAAAAGATCAACTACCTTTCATTCAGCAGACATCATGCATAGAAAGACATAACATTCTTTCAATCCATTTATCAAATTTACCAAATATGATCATGGGTTACTCCCACAATCACAATTGGATCACTGACGAGATTTTAATTGGTTTAAAATATGGTATACGCTTCCACCACTAATTAATATGAGATATTAATTGATTAAATAAAATATAATATTATTTAAAGTTAAAGTGTACACCGATGATTCCTAATAGGCTATGGATGCAGGTTCTGAAAAGAAAACAAGATGCTAATTTTATGCATCCAAAAGACTCGAAATCGACGCATATAGTGATCTCATGCATAAGGGATCGGGTTTTAACAAACTTTATTAAAACTCCTTACCTTAAAACCTAGTTTGTACAAGACCGAGCCTAAAAAACTCCAAGCTTCACTTTTTTTTCTTTTAAACGAGTTACGTGACGTTTGTGGATGATGAAAACAAGATCCGAAGTTTACTATGTGCGATCTGTGAGCAAACTAAGTGCAATGTTGAACTTTATCTCCGTAGCGTTATCTCTTTAACAAGTATGGTGAAGATGATACAAATGGAGGGGTTTCCTTCCCATGATAGGGTTGTTGATGATATTACTAAAATGCCCCTCGTTAGGCCTTAGCAAATATACATAACTAATGGAACTTTTTTTAATTTTCGCTTTACCCTTACAAATTTTCTTTAAAATTCATGTGTTATAAATCCGGGGCTTAAAGGTAATTGATAACTTGGTAATATAATTGGTAAAATGTGTGAGATACCTATTGGAAATATCTTATTAAAAGGATCTAGAAACTAATTAGGGTTTTCTTCATGGTTAATCTTGAATAGGTTGTAAACCGCAAAATCGTTACCTTATCGAGAACCCAAACTAAAAACCCTAAATCATAAATGTTCATAACATAACTTGCTTCATTAAGTTATGTTTTGATGTGTGTCTATTGCATTTTTTACCGGTTTGGTGTGATTAACCTTAACCGACTGTAATCCATCTTAGCACTTCAAACATTATTTTAATTAATCACTAAAACAATTTCATAAGTAAAATCAATCAACCATATCGTTCCATCTTTGATGATTCAATTATCAATGGTTACCTTTCTAAACTCTGATTTTCTTAGATTCTTTCAAAATTGATCATATTCTACTTTTAACTTTGTTTCTTTCAAAGTTTAAGTCCTTTCACATTTTCATAGATTACCTATTGGTAGATAACTTAGTATCGAGAGTCATTATGTCCACGAATTGATATCCGGTATTTGCTATACTATATAACGATGGGATCGTTTGTCTGTACGTGTGTAGTGAAATGCCGGAGATGCACTAGCTTAGTTTTAAAAGTAAAATGCCGAAAATAAACTTAAACTTTCTACACACGCCAATGCATATATTTATTTTCGTAAAGATTAGTAATATATAAAGTATAAAGTGCTACTAAAAGGAGCATGACTCGATCGATAAGGCATGTTCGCTTCTTGAATGCTAATCGTTCAGAGATCTTTTTATCAATTAGTTTCAGTTATATTGATCATTGAATTGAATAAGTATGCTATGTTTTACGTATCTGTTTGCATCTTAGCATAAAAATTCTATAACACACCTTCAGCAAAAAGTTGTTACACGAGAGTTGTTTGGTGTAATCATAGGACATAAAAAGCGATTATGATTTCACCTTGGTGTTGATCAGTTCTGTTTAAACATAATGGAAAACATGAATAACATACCTGTTACAGCATTCAATGCAGTGGAGAATCCAGTCAGAGAAGATGACATCGAGTTCGACATACTTGTCACTGTGATTTGGTTCCTCCTTAGGGTGTAAGGTGATGATGGTAATGAACCGAAAGTAGGGAGGGTTTCGGTTGAGAGAGAGAGTCGATTATGATGTTATGAGGGTTGTTAAATTGTTTAACTTGTGTAACCCTTAAATTCTCTAATAAGCTCCTTATTTATACACCCAAGAGGAAACCTAATTAGTTAATAAGGGTAATATGGTCCATCAACAATTACCAACTAATTATTAATAGGTTATTAATATATTTTGATCTATATAATATAAATGATTATAAAGGCTACAAGATTAAATATTACATTAATAATATATTTAATCTCACATTCTCCCACTTAGCCGAGTAATCATTTATCATGAGTATTAGGTAAGCCTAGCCAGGAGTTAACACTCATTTTAGCCTTAAACCAAGAACTATAGCAGAGAAATACAGCCGTTGAATCATCATTCGACTCAGGACCCCCATTAGTCATAATATAGCCTCAATTTAAAACCTAATAGTTACGATCAAAATATGTATAAGCCCTTTAGCGTCTAATTTGTATTTATATTTGTCTATATGTCATTACACCGGCAGAACATATGTTAGAGACATACAAAATCAAACTGAGGAAATTTTATTAATTAAAACATAAGCTAGTACAATATGCCATTAAATAAGGTCTTTAGTAAGTCCCATATTCGATACATGTTCTTCGAAAACGTTAGGTGGGAGACCTTTAGTCATCGGATCCGCAAGCATATCTTTAGTACTAATATACTCAATACAAAGATTATTTTCCTCAACTCGTTCACGTACGAACAAATATTTTGTATCGAGATATAAACCAGCTCCAGTCGAACTGAACTGTTCGAGAAACTAACGGCAGCTGAGTTATCACAGTAAAGCTTCAATGGTCTAGAAATGGAATTAACGATTTTGAGTCCAGTGATCAGATTTCTAAGCAACATTCCATGACAGGTTGCGTTATAAACAGCAATGTACTCTGCCATCATTGTGGAAGTTGTAGTTAACTGTTGTTTATGACTCTTCCATGAGATAGGTCCGCCTGCTAACATAAAGATGTAGCCCGAAGTGGATTTCTTGTCATCTTTGCATTTGGCAAAGTCAGAATCAGAATAACCTACCACTTCTAAGTGATCACTTCTTCTATAAGTCAGTTTATAGTCTTTCGTCCCTTGCAGATATCTAAGGACCTTCTTAGCTGCTTTCTAGTGATCTAGGCCAGGATTAGTCTGATAACGACCTAGCATTCCAGCAATATAAGCGATACCTGGGCGAGTACAGACTTGAGCATACTTCAGGCTCCCGACTACTGACGCGTAAGGTATCTGGCTCATTTGCTCCTTTTCAACCTCTGTTGTCGGACACTGGAATGAACCGAAAACATCTCCCTTAACTACTGGAGCGACTGAGGGTTTGCACTGTTGCATGTTGTAACGTGTAAGGACACGATCTATGTAAGTCTTTTGAGACAATCCTAAGATCCCTTTGTGTCTATCTCGGTGAATTTCGATGCCAATGACGTAAGAAGCATCTCCGAGATCCTTCATGTCGAAGTTACGCGAGAGTAACCGCTTCGACTCATGCAACATGTCTAAACTATTACTTGCCAATAGAATATCATCTACATAAAGGACAAGTATAGTAAAGTTACTCCCACTCATCTTGAGGTAGGTGCATTGATCCACTTGATTCTTCATAAAACCTTGCCTCTTCATGACTTCATCAAACTTGAGGTACCATTGACGTGATGCTTGTTTTAACCCATAAATGGATTTCTTCAACTTACAGACTAGATGCTCCTGACCTTCAGGTTTAAAGCCTTCAGGTTGTTTCATGTAAACATCTTCGTCTAAGTCTCCATTAAGGAAAGCAGTTTTGACGTCCATCTGATGCAGCTCTAAATCAAAATGAGCTATTAGGGCCATAACGATCCTTAATGAATCTTTACGAGAGACAGGTGAAAACGTCTCTTGATAATCAATTCCCTCTTTCTGAGTGTAGCCCTTTGCAACCAATCTCGCTTTGTAGCGTTCAACGTTCCCATTCGGATCTAGTTTTATTTTGAACACCCATTTACAACCTACAGGTTTGGCACCATTGGGTAATTCGACTAAATCCCAAACGTCATTTTTCTTCATGGATTCAAGCTCATCAATCATTGCTTTGTTCCATTCAGAAGACTGATCACTGCTAATGGCTTCATTATAAGAGATAGGATCATTGAGCTTTCCAGCATCCATTTCAGTCAGGTAGGTAACATAATCATCCCAATTAGTAGGCCTTCTTTGCCTAGATGACCTCCTGAGTTGATTATCGGGTTCAACGTTGTCTTGGTTTTGAGCGTTTGATGTGCCTTCGTTATGAGGTATAATGGGTTCTGATTGTAGAGATGGAGTATGTGCAGTAGCTTCATGTGCAGTTGCATGGGGTACAAGAGGAGTAAACGGAGTAATGGTAAGCGACGAGTCTCCCCCCCCCGCGTCTTGTACTTCTTGCAATTCTTCGTAAGGGTTGGTACTGCTCCCACTGACCTTGAAATCCTCCAAGAACGCAGCACGCTTGGTTTCAACAATACGGGTGACATGGGAAGGACAATAGAAACGATAACCCTTCGAATGATCAGGATACCCGATAAAGAAACAGGTAACTGTTTTAGGGTCAAGTTTCCTTAGGAAAGGATTATAGAGTTTTGCTTCAGCAATGCAGCCCCATACTTTCATATATTTAAGACTCGGTTTCCTTCCTGTCCGAAGTTCATAAGGAGTTTTAGGGACAGACTTAGAAGGAACTCTATTGAGTATATGAACAGCTGCTTTTAACACTTCAGTCCAGAGAAATAATGGTAAATTAGTGTTGGCTAACATACTGCGCACCATGTTCATAAGGGTACGATTTCTTCGTTCAGCGACACCATTCTGATGAGGTGTACCAGGCATGGTGTATTGGTTCACAATCCCCTGGCCCTTACAAAACTCATAAAATGGACCAGGAGCTTGACCCACATCAGTATGTCTTCCATAATATTCACCGCCTTTATCTGATCTCACAACTTTAATCTGACGATCTAATTGCTTTTCAACTTCAGCTTTATAATCTTTAAAAGTTGTTAGAGATTCAGATTTTTCCTTAATAAGATACAAGTACATGTAACGAGAATAATCATCAATGAAAGTGATAAATGAAGTATGTCCTGTTATACCAGCGATTTGATAAGGACCACTAATGTCAGTGTGAATGAGTTCTAATAAATTAGAGCTCCTAGTGGCACCTTTCTTATTCGCTAATGTCATTTTGCCTTTAAGACATTTGACACATGTTCCAAAATCAGTAAAATCGAGAGGAGGTAAGACTTCATCCTTTACGAGACGATTTAATCGTTCTCTTGAGATGTGGCCTAAACGTTGATGCCACAACATAGATGAAGTCTCTAAGTCTCGAGTCTGTTTCATCTTTGTGAGTGATTCATTAATATTATATGACAACAAAGATTTGGAAAAATTATCATCTAGTTCTAATCTATAGAGACCACCATCCAGAATGCCAGTACCATAAACAACGGAATCATAGAGAATAGAGAGTTTGCGATGACCACGAGTAACGACAAAACCGTCCATGTCTAACTTTGGTCCTGATACAAGGTTCCGAGTTACCTCAGGAACATATAAGGTATCATAAAGTTTAATACATAAACCAGTTTTCAAAAATAATTGTAATGTTCCTATGGCCTTCACTTCTAATTCCCGATCATCTCCAACTTTAAGTGTTCTTTGGTTTCTTCCCAGCTTCCGGATTAAAAGGAATCCTTGAGTTGAATTGGTAACATGAACCATAGAACCAGAATGAGGATTTGGATTTGGCTTTTGGACCTTAGAAGCATCCTTTCTTTGATAATTGTGCTTCCTCTTCTTAGAATTGGAGGTGGTGAAGTTAGCAACATCAGTAGTGCGATCCATCTTCATACGCTCTTCCTCCTGTACGCACATATCGATCAGCTCTCTCATCGTCCATTTGTCCTTCTGAGTGTTGTAATTGATCTTGAATGCTTCATAGGACGAAGGAAGCGAAGTGATGATGAAGTGAACAAGAAAACCATCATTGATTTCCATCTCTAGGCCCTTCAGCTTATTGGCCATGTCATTCATCATCATGATGTGTTCGCGAATGCCGCTCCTCCCATCATACTTAGTTGTCACCAGCTTGAGGATAAGAGTACTAGCGTGTGCTTTTGATGTTCCCTTGAATTGATCCTCCACAGAAGCCAAATAGGTTTTAGCATCTTCAGAATCAGGAATGGCTCCTCTGATTGAGTTATGAATGGACTGCTTCATGAACATGAGAGACATGCGGTTACACCTAGTCCACTTATCATGAGTTAACTGCTGAGCAGCAGTACTTTGTGGAGTAAGGTCCGCTGGCTTATTCTCTCTTGGGGCATAGTCAAAGTCCAGCAGCCCAAGCGTAAGCATGAGAGCATCCTTCCATGCATCAAAGTTATCACCAGTCAAAGGTGGAATCCCGCAATTGGGCGCTGATAGTGGAAATAAGATGAGCGAATTATGATACTAAGAAGAAAGTCTTAACGTGATCTAAGGGCATGTTATACTAAGGCAGGCATAAATAATGACCATTTTAATTATGAAGCTGTGATAATGTATATTACTAACATCAAAATAATAGACTTAGTAAAATTCTACTTAAACAAAGACAAATCAGCTTTGGCCAGAAGTGTAATCATTTAAGTATGTGTGCAAAGTAATCGTGACAAATCAGCTTTGGCCAGAAATGAGACAATCACTTTAGTTATGCACTTGTCAAGCATGCTAAACATAAATGAATTAAATCAGCTTTGGCCAGAATTAAGACATTTCACGTTTGTAATGCATACTTAACATAGCTTTTATAATACTTGAACAATAAATAGGTGTATTAAATCAGCTTTGGCCAGAATTAATACATCAGAAGCTCATGCAAGTTAAGCTATTTTGGTTTTGTAAAAATTATCTGATTCTGATTAGTTAATTAAGTGTTAACAAAACCAAGTATTTTAGTTCACATTAAACAGCTTAAAATAATGAGGTTTCGAGTCTTGTGCGATCAGTAATGCCCAAGTTTTGTGCGATCAGTAAAGCCCAAAAACTTGTGCGATCTGTAAGGCCCAAAACTTGTGCGATCAGTAAGGCCCAGAAAACTTGTGCGATCAGTAAGGCCCAAAAAAACTTGTGCGATCAGTAATGCCCAAAAAACTTGTGCGATCAGTAATGCCTTGTGCGATCCACAAATTTTGTGTGATTATGCAGTCTTAACTTGTACAATGTGCTTAATTAGTTGTACAAATCTTGTGCGATTGCCCTTGAGCGATCAGATCATATTTTATGTGATCTGATCTTGTGCGATTGAAGGGAACTTGTGCGATTAGTTACATTGATAATTTCGAATCCACTGTTAAGGCTGTTTATTGTGATAATAACTGAAACTCGAAATTTGAGGGATTGTGGGATAGTGTTTCCTATTTTATTTTTGATCTAAACTTATCAAAAGATTTCGAAAATAATAACTGAAAATCTATTAACAGTTTTCGAAATTTTAATAGATAAAATTAAGATCAAAACAGTAAAAAACACCCACTAATCCAAATTATATTCCAAAATTTAGGGAATTTTCGAGTTTTCTTAGAACAGTATGATGAACCCTAAAAAAACTAAAACATAATCTGGGATCCGAAACCTTAAATTTTAGACTTTTATTAATAGATTTCGGATATTAAGTGTTGATGCACAAGAATGTCTGTTGACTGCATCTTCATCAAAGTCTTAAATCAAGAAAGTCAAGAAAGTCAAGATTAGGGTTTTTAATTGTTAATTTCGCTTTAATGAACAATGTTGATAGGTGATTTCGCTTTTAGGGACACATGTGATTTCGCTTCAATGGACATGCCATATAAGCGAAATCAGTTTCATGTGATTTCGCTCATATGGTCATGACCATTGAAGCGAAATCAGCCTCACTATAAATATCACACATGTGTTTCATTTGGAAAGACATTGGAGCGGAATTAGGTCATTAGCTTGGTAACAAAACTCTGTCAAAATCATTCTAGAAAGCTAATAAAGAGAAGAAATTGAAAGGAAAAGCTGTTGTTACTTTGTGTGCATTGATTCCGCCTTTACACGTGAAGATGAACTACCTTGACTGATCGTTTAGGGTCACGACACGGTCCAACAAGTGGTATCAGAGCTTCAGGACGAGGAGTTCATACTACATCAGCTGATTCGACACTATTATCTCATTTCTACTCATTTTTCTCTTTTATATTTTTCGGATTAAACAAGTTTCTTCGGACAAAATGAGTTGAATCTCAAGTATATTGAGCGAAACTAGTTGTTATTCAATCCGTAAAAGTATCAGACCTTAAAACACAGTAAAAATCAATCAATTTTATCAAAAACAAGATCGGTTCACGGACAGAATTTTCAAACTCAGATCTGGAACGAATTTGCGGTCAAAATTGAACAATAATCATATCATTGTGATCGGAATTAAGAGTAGTACAACCCTTGAAAGTATCAGATTGAAATTCAGCGTAAAAATGAGTAAAATTGTGATTCCGCTTTTGTGTACATCAACAATACTGATTTCGCTCATAAGGACATAGCTGATTTCGCTCATTCATACATCTTGATTTCGCTTATGTGAACATAAGTAATTTCGCTCTTACGGACAACGTTTGATTTCGCTTTTACGGACATAAGAGATTTCGCTCAAGTGAACATTGTGATTTCGCTCGAGTGAACATTGTTCTTGATTTCGCTCATCTGTCACAAACTTGTGATTTCGCTTGTGTGTCATTATTTTTCAAAATTTCAAAATTTTACTAAGTGTTTGTTTGTTTGTTTGTTTGTTTGTAGGTGATTCAAGGTGATTTCGTTTGAGCAGGATATTTCATTTGAAAGTGATTGACATTGCAAAAATTGTTATCAAAACATGGATAGTGATGATGAATATGGTTGTTCCTTTGAAGATGATATTTTTAACAATAATTCAATGGATATTATTGATATTCTTTCCAGAAAACCAAATCCTAGAAAATCATTTTCAATAAACAAGGATTCAAAAATTGTTGTGGATAAAATAGAAAAGAGTTTTGAAGTTAGTTCTGAAAAAGATGAAAAAGTTTCAGAAGTTATTTCAGAAAAAGTTCCAGTTTTTTATCATTCATACTCATCTGATGAAGAGTGTGATGATGATAGCAAAGAACTTGAGAAACTTGAGTTTTATAAACAGTTATTTTCATCTGAAATGGTTAATGATTCTTTTGCAGAACAAATTGACGAGCTCAAGAATAAACTTGCTGCTAAAAAGATGAATAAAAAGGCAGCAGATGTTGAAGAAATTGAAGAAATTAAGAAAGAAGCTGTTACGGAAAAACAGCAGGTTTTTGAAGAAGTAATTTCACAGAAAGAAGTTGATGATGGAAAGATGAACGGAAAATGCTTGAAATGCGAAAAATCTGAAACAGACAATGTCAAATTCTTGAAGGATGTGGAGATTTTAACACTGGAAATCAAAAGTTTGAAGGATGAGAAAGAATCTGATAATAAACAGATTTTCGAAATGAGAGAAAATTGTGAGAAATTAACGTTAGAAAATGTCAAACTGTTGAGTAGTTTGGACAGTTTGACATTGGAAATTAACAATTTGAAAGAAAAAGAAAAAGATTTTCAAAGTCAAATGAAGGTTTTAGAAGATGAAAAATCTGTTATTTTTAACAATAATCTTGAAAAACAGATTGAAATAAATTCTCATCTTCAGAAAATCATTCGGCTTGAAAATGAAGCTGAAATTGCTCGAAATAAAATTACCAAGTTTGAGAATAAATTGAAAGGTTTTGTGACTTCGGCACCTTATGAGTGTCCAAAACCGATCAATTCAGTTCCAATAAGTGACAATGTCACAAATTTTGACAAAGTCAAAATTGAAAATTGTGATGAAATATCTGATGATGAAAAAGAAAAGAAAAGAAAAATATTTTTAGATTTACAAGAAAAATTTCAAAATACTGTTTTGCAATCTACTGAAATAGGTGAATGTTCTAAACAAAAACCTGTTAAGAAGAATGCAGAACAGAAACAAAAAGATAAAAATTTGAAAAATTCTAAAATTGAAAATAAAAGCTCATCAGATAAATCATCCAATCATTATCAAAAATTACAAAAATTTAAAAATGAAAACTCACAAAATGTTGGTAATAAGTGGTGCAGGTTTGACCACAGTGCTCAAAAGTCAAATCCAGCATTGAGAAGGAGAAATGACTATAACCAAGCCAAACAATGTTATGATCTTAAGGTTTGGACAGATAGAAGTGGATGGCATAATAACAAAGTGTGTTACACATGTGGTGTGAGAGGACATATTGCTGTTAACTGTCAGAATTGGAATTATGAAACAAGAAGATGCTATAATTGTCATATCAGAGGACATATTGCCAGAGATTGCCTAAGGAGATCGATGGGAAGATCGAGGGCTGATTTTCAGAGAATGGTAAAGAAACCAGTCAACGTCAAGCCCCATGAACAGAAGGTTCTAAAACCTAAAGTTCAGGATCAGATAATTCAAGAAAAGAAAGTTAAACTTTCACAGGGGCAGAAAGACAGACTGCGAAAGAAAAGGAAGAAGGCGAGAGAGTATCTCGAAAAAATTTTGTCTTCGGGTTCAAAGGACTGATTGAATAAAAGTTCTGATGAATTAATTCACTCGACTGCAAAGCCAAGTAAATTGAATTCTTCAGATGCAAATCTGAGGACAAAAGAGAACAAGAAGAAAAAGAATGTCATTGGCGATGAATCTGGCTCATCCAAGTCAGACAAGTCAAGTTCGGGCAATGAATCTGATTCCACAAAATCAGAGGAGCCACAAGTTGAGGTAAAAAAAAAAGAGACAGTTCTGCTAATGAATGATGAGAATTTTCCACCATTACGAGCCGCAAACCCAAAATCAAAAGGTGTTGATGCTGGAAACATGTTTAATAGCAATGTTAAACATATTTTTAGTAAGATGGTTGATGGTAAGGAAAAAGGAGTGAAAGAATTTTATGAAGAAAATAGAAAAACTCAAAATGCACCTAAGGCTGGTCAGGCTTGGGTGTCAAAATCTGTTGGTTGAATTCCTGACTTGCCGGAGCTTCCAGGTTGGTAAGTGTGAAGCAGGTATCGGCATTATTATTGAGAAATTCACAGGTTGGTAACTGTGATATTTCGATTTACAAGTGGTAAATCATGGACATTAAGTTGCACTTGATTTTCTACTAGTATTTGTTGTTGACAAGGGTCTTAATTGTTAAATCTTTCAAAATGGTTAAAGAAGAACAATGTGATGAAACCCCGAATTTGTGAAATGACACATAAAACTAATTTTCTGGAAAAACCATTTGATTAAAACAAACTTAAGTGTTTTGAAATCTAAATGGGAAAATAGTTTGTTGTCAGGGGGAGTTCTGATTGTTTATGCCAAGTGGATGGCGAATTGAAGTGATTTGATATCAGTTTGTCACGTTTCTTGTATAGTTTGTTTTCAAATTTTCCTTGAAAATCAAAATTGAGATATATTTTGATTTTAGGGGGAGAAATAATTTTAAAAAAATTAGAAAATTTGAAAATGTCAAAAACATTGAAAAAGCAAAAATGAGTTTTGTTGTGAAAAAGAGGAAATGATAGTAAATCAGTGAACTATCACAGCATGCTAAAGATATGAAATGTCAAATGTGATAAACGGTCTCACTAATGATGTGTCAGTAGGTTTTTGCACATTTAGTAAATTGTGACGAGATATAAACCTAAATTTCAAACTTGCTTATATCGTGGGTAACATCTCTCGGATATATGGGTAACCCCTGAAATCTTGTTTGAAAGGTCTCATATTCTGATATACTAGGTTTTTATACTCAGTGATATCTGGGGTATTATTCCGGGACTTCTGCTGAACGGTGGTTCTGACCTAGTCCTCGAATAATACTTTCTGCAAATGTTTGAAACACAGCATCACCCTCAGCATCAATGATAAGACAATAAAATTGCTTAGCAATGCTGTTGTAAAAAAGATCCTCTAAAGGGGACATACCCATAAGTTGAATCATGATCTCTCTGCTGAACGATGGTTCTGACCTGAGCTCTCATGATTCTTCATAATTTATTAACCCCTTACAGATATCATTTGTGTTATAATTGCCTGTAAGACTGAATATTGGGATCTGGATACGGGAGTATATTCTGAGGTGGGATACACGAATAAGTTTAAGTATCTAAGACATTAAACTCGTATCTCGAAGCAGTTGAACTTTGTGTGAAAATTTAAGTGGATCAGTATACTGATAATCTAAGTGAATCGTTTAAAACTTAACATGTTTAAAGCTTAACGGTGCTTGTGATTTGTTTCATAAACTGATATGATCCTCTTACACAAACTCACAAAAATATTATTTGTACATATTTGTTTACTACATTTCTTTAAAATTTTGAAAATTCAAAAAGATTTTTGACAACTGATGTTGAAGAGCTGATATTCAAAATTTCAAGTGCTAAACATGATGAATTGGGTTGGGAGAATATGTTGAAAACTTTGAATGTCATATACAAATGTTTTGAAAGACTGTGTAGTTAGTTTATCAAGGTCATTCATTTGAACTTGATGTAACTAGTATGATTGATTGTATTAATAATGTCTACCAGTAAGTTTACTAAATTCAATTGTTATAAATTTGTGAAACTTATGTTGAGGTAGAGGATGTGCAGGTTAACAGGTTGTAAACTTCATAATTCCCAATGGAAGCTAAATGTCAAAGCTTGAACCAGATTTCTCAGATTCTAGCATATCGAGAGGGGGAGTCTGTGAAAGGGGGAGTCTGGAACAACAGTCAAAGGGAAGATGGAAGTTAGAGACATGTTGTGTTTCTGAAGTTTGTAAAGACAGAGAGTTAGAGAAAAGACTAAGACTGAAGACTCAGGAGCTGAAGATTACGTCAACATCCAAGGGGGGGTCTGTTGATGCACAAGAATGTCTGTTGACTGCATCTTCATCAAAGTCTTAAATCAAGAAAGTCAAGAAAGTCAAGATTAGGGTTTTTAATTGTTAATTTCGCTTTAATGAACAATGTTGATAGGTGATTTCGCTTTTAGGGACACATGTGATTTCGCTTCAATGGACATGCCATATAAGCGAAATCAGTTTCATGTGATTTCGCTCATATGGTCATGACCATTGAAGCGAAATCAGCCTCACTATAAATATCACACATGTGTTTCATTTGGAAAGACATTGGAGCGGAATTAGGTCATTAGCTTGGTAACAAAACTCTGTCAAAATCATTCTAGAAAGCTAATAAAGAGAAGAAATTGAAAGGAAAAGCTGTTGTTACTTTGCGTGCATTGATTCCGCCTTTACACGTGAAGATGAACTACCTTGACTGATCGTTTAGGGTCACGACACGGTCCAACATTAAGATTTGCCCATTATAGTCTCGAGTCAATTTATCAAATTATACTTTTCCGAAAACAGGGATTTCGGCAACAAGGACTCGAAAACAGTTTTGATTTTTATAAACTTTCAAAATTCTGTTTTCCAGATTTTGATCCCAGAATAATGGATACAAAACAGAACTGATTTATCAACATATGCTCTGATACCACATGTTGATCAGTTCTGTTTAAACATAATGGAAAACATGAATAACATACCTGTTACAGCATTCAATGCAGTGGAGAATCCAGTCAGAGAAGATGACATCGAGTTCGACATACTTGTCACTGTGATTTGGTTCCTCCTTAGGGTGTAAGGTGATGATGGTAATGAACCGAAAGTAGGGAGGGTTTCGGTTGAGAGAGAGAGTCGATTATGATGTTATGAGGGTTGTTAAATTGTTTAACTTGTGTAACCCTTAAACTCTCTAATAAGCTCCTTATTTATACACCCAAGAGGAAACCTAATTAGTTAATAAGGGTAATATGGTCCATCAACAATTACCAACTAATTATTAATAGGTTATTAATATATTTTGATCTATATAATATAAATGATTATAAAGGCTACAAGATTAAATATTACATTAATAATATATTTAATCTCACACTTGGGAGAGGGAGGTCTTGGGTTCAAGTCCAACAGACGACAGGAAAAAAAAGAAATTTACCTTTCAAATTTTTTTTCACTTATCCATGTGATATATGTGTAAATAAATAAATAAATAAATAATCTGTAGCATTACTATGAGTGTAATGCACGAAAAGATGACTAATTTTGTTATTTTCTTTTAACGTCATTAATTATAAAATAGGGGTGTGAATCGTGCAACCTAAATTCGACCCATATTATTATCAGTGTCAAAGAATTCAACCATAACTCGCGCACATGTATGGGTCAACTCAAACACGTCGAATTTAACCCATATTTTAAATGAGTCATACATGTTGACGAGTTATAAAGGGTTGTAAGCGGGTTACGGTTAACGTGTTTAATGGTAAGTATGATTGTGCCAAGTAGATAATATGGTATGATAAAGTTAACATGCTTAGTCAGTAAAATGGAATGCGAAAAAAATAAAAATATAAATGTTCTTTTTTTCTAAATACATAAAAGGGTTAATGGATCAACCCGAACTCGGCTAGTTTTCAAAATGGGTCCACTTGAACCCGACCCGTTATTTAAGCGAGTTGTGTTAGTCGACTTAAAACCTGTTTTTTTCGTATCGTGTTTGTGTCGTTTTTCAGGTTGTGTCGATAATTGCCGCATAGTTGTGATGAAAATAAGGCTATGGGGTATGGGGCTTGGGTTGGGGCGTGAGTTGGCTGAAAACGCCCAAGCCACCACCCCGGGGGCTTGGGTTGGGGCGTGGGTTTGGGCGTGGCCCTTGAGGCGTGGGTTTGAAGTCGGGCGTGGGGCGGGCTAGTAAGGTGACATGGCGGGCTCTCAATGGCCAAACCAAACTCATGCCCCCAACCCAATCCCCACCATACCCCATGGGCGTGGGTTTGAATTTGCTTTCCACGTGTCAACTCATGCCCTCCAACCCACGCCCACCATACCCATGGTCTAAGGTTGTAAATTTACACCTAAATTCAATTTAAATCTTTCGTCCCTACTCGAATGACACAAACCTAATTCAATAAGTACCCATCTATATTGTGAGCCCTAAATATGACATAGACGTGTGAAGTATCAACCCTTTTGAGAGACAAAATCAAGGCATGTTAAACTTGAGTTTTAATTGTTTTCAATTCCAAAAACAACAAAACTTTATGAGTAAATTGCCATTTTAATCCCTGAGTTTTTATCCAAATTGTCATTTTAGTACTAATAGTTTTTTTTCTCCTTTGGGCCCCTGACTTTTTTTTTTTTTTGTCATTTTGATCACATTGCCTAACTTAGTTTAAAAACCAAGTTATAATCATGGGTATTTTTGGTATTAAATTATTATAAGGTTTATAAATTATGTTGTAAACTACCACTGATTATCATTACACAGCAGTTATGCCAAAAATACCCCTGGTTATAACCAGATTTTTAGACTGAGTTAGGCAATGTAATCAAAATGATAAGAAAATGAAAAAGTCAGAAACCTAAAAGAGAAAAAAAAATTTATTTGAAGTAAAATGATAATTTAGACCAAACCAGAGACTAAAATAATGACAATTTACTCAAACTTTATCTATCATTTATTTATTTATTTATTTTTATTTTCTTTTTCACAACTCCACGTTACCTTCTCCAACTCCCACCATTTCAACTCCACTTCCCTCCTATTCCATTCTCTCTCTCTCTCTACAATATCTAACCTCTTTAAACTCACTTGTACACCTCTTAACACACACAAGATTGCTTCAAAAAACTTGTGAACTCCATGAAACCAACAAGAAGAGCAAGTTTTAGCATCTAATGCTACAAAATCCACTAAAAATGAATCTTGTTCCTTGCTTCATCAAAGCTCTTCTACTTACAACAACACTCTTCACCTTATCAGAATCAAGAAACTGCAACAACACAGATCATCTTCTCATCATAAAGGCCTTTGCTTCAGTCTCCAACTTCAACTCTTCATGGGTCCACTGCTCAAACTCATCAATCTCAAACATCAACCTCTCTTCAAGAAACCTCATAGGTACTCCCTCATGGAATTTCATCAAAAACATGACTCATCTTCATACCATTAACCTCTCCAACAACTCTCTTAAAGGCTACATACCCACATGGTTTTGGTCCATTCCAAGTTTAACACAAGTCAACCTCTCACACAACAAGCTAGGTGGTACCATCGGATCCGAATCCGGGTCGGGTAACCCATCATCAATCCAAGTTCTCAATCTTTCTTCCAACAGGTTCACTAACTTAGCTCATCTTTCCAACTTCTCAAACCTTTATGTTCTTGACATCTCTCATAACAACTTAAAGGCGTTACCTTTTGGTCTAAACTCTTTGAAAAAACTCCAACATCTTGATCTTTCTTCATGTAACATCTCGGGTCATTCAAAACCCTTATCGGATCTAACCTCATTGGAGTATCTAGACATTTCAAACAACCACTTAACTGGCTCTTTTCCAAAAGATTTCCCACCACTTTCCACCATCAACTTCTTGAATATCTCATTCAACAACTTCACTGGCTCATTACCATATGATAAAGTTCAAAGATTTGGTAACTCTTCATTTACCAACTCAGGAATGTTATTCAAAGTTTCAAACTTTTCAAACCATCACACCAAGAAACCACATACCAAACCACACCAAATTGTTTCAGCTGACACTCATAGTAACCCTAAAGATCCCACACCCACAAAGAAAGATAAAAAAGATCACAAACCCATATCAAAAAAGAGGGTTTTTATCATCATAATCATATCTTCTGCATCAGTATTAATATTATCAGCCATGTCGGTATCCATATGTTGCATATGTAAGAAAAGAAAGATGGCAAAAAGAAACAAATGGGCTATATCTAAACCGGTTAACCAAACTCAACCGTTTAGGGTTGAAAGATCCGGCCCGTTTTCGTTTGAAACGGAGTCCGGGTCATCATGGGTGGTGGATGTTCGTGAACCGTCGTCAGCTGCGGTGGTGATGTTTGAAAAGCCGTTGATGAGTTTTACTTTTAAGGATTTGATGGGTGCCACGTCAGAGTTTGGGAAAGAGTCCTTGCTGGCAGAAGGGAGGTGTGGGCCCGTTTACCGAGCTGTACTGCCAGGTGATATCCACGTGGCAGTGAAGGTGTTGGAGAGTGCTAGAGGGATGAGTCATGATGAGGCTGTTTGTATGTTTGAAGAGCTTTCGAAGCTCAAGCATCCAAATTTGCTTCCTATATCTGGTTACTGCATTGCAGGTTGGTTAGTTACTTCTTTTCATGTTTACTTTTTTACACTGCATTATTTACTGATTACACTCATTGACCTATACAATACATACTAGAATATTACTACTAGGGGTGTGTATATACAGTTTGAAAAGCAAGTCTGTTGGTTTGGCCGGTTTAAGATTCAAACGGTTCGTTTTTAATGTTTGCTTGCTTAACGGTTTGGTATGGTTTGAAACTTGGTATGGATCGTATAAACTCAATGCAAGGGTAAACGTACACCTCTATATGTTGAATGCATCCCGTATGAGTTTAAAGTAGAGATATAACGTGACGGATTTAGTAGTACGTTATATTTAGTAAAAACAATAGGAGGGTAATACGCTTAGCACAACTTAAACTTACTTGACCATTTAACTTAAGCTGTTAGTGTGGGGCTAACTCATTTGATAGAAAGTTAGAAACACATATTTCTTTAAAGAGAAGTCTCAGGTTCAAATTTGGGTAAGGAGTAATTTAGGTTTTTTGTGTAAGATAGAGTAAACTAGTAAGGTAGCATTTGCCGTTGAAAAAAAATTAACTTCGGTTATTCATACTTTCTTTTTATTTTGGAGTATGTAGCTACGTATATGTATAATAACCATGAACCATCTTTTTCAACGTATTTTATTTAATTTTGATTTTTAGGAACAAAAATATGAAAAAAGTAGATTCAAATCGTTATCAAACAGGCCGGGAAATCCAACCTGATTGGTTTGGTTGTTTCCCGAAACTATAAACATTGATTCAGTCTAGAATTTTCGTTGACAATGGATAAACGGGAATGTGAATACTCTAACGATTGATGTAATGTTGTTTTCTATATTTGAACATTCAAGTGTCATGTGGGTTGAGTTATTGACACCGGTTATAGGAATCATGAATGCTTCCTCTTCCCTTGGGCGTTTTATGCTATATTAGTTGTCCAATACAAGTACTTACTTGATTAAGAAACCAAATATCAATTGGTCCACGGATTTCAATTTAAAAAGTCAAAATAGATCATGTGAATGGGAAGAAGATATGGGCAGAAAAAAGGACACAGGGATGGAAAGATGGTCAGAATATATGCAATAAAGAACAAATTTTGAATATGAATACTCCAAAATAGGTCATCATTAGTTTGACAAATGACTTCTTACCACAATAAATGTATATAAAAGTATATGTATAGCTATTTTACACGAATTAGAAAATAGCTATTTTCCTTTGTAAAACTTGTTAAGGGTAGGTAAGTGAATATGGATTAGATACATGAAAATGTAGATAGTATCATGATTTTTTTAATATTAAAGGTATAAAAATATTATTTAGTTGAAAATGAGAGAAAAAATGTAATGATTTTTAGTATATAGATGGAGAATTATGTCTCTTTTTTATGTGTGTATGTATGTGGTATGTGTATATATATTAAATGGCAAATTGAATTAAATTCGTCTTCGACTGAGCTCAAATTTTTACACTTAAGGGAACAGCATTTTAACTTTAATGCTTTTGTCAATTGAATCCAAATCTTCACCCTTTTTATGTATGTTTGTTTGGGACTCGTATAAGCGATTGCTCGCTTGGCTTCACAAAATGTACAAGCAAGAAAGCATTGGGTACAATATACAAATACTTGAGCATTGTTATTGGTATGATAGTGCATGAAAAATGCTATTTATAACATGTGTCATGGAATTCCTACCACACAAGTGAAGCGGTATAGAATGAGTGAAATCATTTAATAAATTAAATGAGTTTCAACAACTTATGACATTATTTTGTTAGGGATATTTATTAAGAAAATAATTTTAATAAATAGTCATGCATTATTTCATAGGTCATTTAGTACGACTGTAGTGTATTTATTGCATTTCTTTTTAATTTAGGTCTCCATTTTGAATTTATTTATTTTTAGTATTTAATTATGTAAATAATGTTGTTAATGTTGTTAATTGAAAATAAAATTTTGGACTAAAATGATTATGCAGGAAAGGAAAAACTCGTGTTGTACGAATTTATGGCCAATGGTGATCTTCACCGTTGGCTACAAGAACTTCCAACGGGAAAAACAGACGTGGAAGACTGGAGTACCGACACATGGGAGTACCCAGCTGACTCATCATCACCCGAAAAAATGGAATGGCGGACACGTCACAACATCGCGGTGGGAATAGCCCGCGGTCTAGCCTATCTCCACCACGCCCAATCCACACCAATAGTCCACGGTCACCTGGTGCCATCCAACATCCTCCTATCCGATTACCTCGATCCCCGAATCGCCGACGTGGGACTGAGTCACAACCGAGTTGACTCAGCCACCACCGATTCCGACGTGTACAGTTTCGGCATTGTGTTAATCGGGTTGTTAACAGGCGAAAGCGGTTCGGATGAAACGGTAGCGAGGGCTAGAAAGTTGGTTAGGGAAGGTCGAGGGGTGGACGCGTTGGACGCGCGGTTGCGACTCGGGGACAACTCAGTGAGTGAGATGGTTGAGTGTCTCCGAGTTGGGTATCTTTGCACGGCGGAAACACCTGGCAAAAGACCAACGATGCAACAAGTTTTGGGGATGCTGAAAGACATACATCCCGTCATGCCCGAGTTAAACTGACCAACTTTTTGTTTATTTTTTTTGAACTTTGTTTTGTCACGGTCTTACTTTTTTTTATATTATAAAATACAGGGCTATGATTGCTGAATTCAGATGATTATTGCTTCAGTGGGTTGTACATTGTGCATAAAAAGTTGTACCTGTTACTGGGTTTTGGGTTTTAGTAGCTGAAACAACTGCAGTAGTTCTGCTAACTTCTGTTGACTGATGTGTGAGTGGTTGCTTTCAAATGGGTGCATATTTAAATATTTTGCTATTAAAAAAAATCTTAACTTGTGTTTCAGGTAATTCTACTATGAAATATGCATGGCCATCTAGAAAAAATCTAAAAGAGCAACGTTTTTATAAAAAAGGACAGCGAAATCGAAAAAATGTCAAATTTTTTCAAAATTTACACCATCACCGGAGCGTCAAAGGGCAACAGGGGGTTGCCCCTTGTTCTATGCTAGGTCTGCCCCTGATATGCATGGTGTACAAGTAGCTGATGCAGTATAGAGATTCAATAGGGAAAGTCACGTGACATTTTTTAAATAATTGTACTCTTAAAAAATTTATTTTACTTGAAGCTTAGAGCATTCACGTTCAACCCTCTTGCCTGAGAGAGGGGTTTTTATTTTATAATAAGTGGTTGTAGGTGGTTGTGAGTACAGGAGAGAGAAAATGTTACTGTTTATCTATAAATTTGAGGGCACACTGTTCTCCCTTTATAATTTTTTAATAATTAATATATTTTGAAAGTGGTTGTAAGTGAAAAAAAAAAAGAAAATATAATAATAAAGGTTTTAAAAAGTATTATTTAATTGAAAAAAAAAAAAGAGAAAGATAGTTATTTTTAGTGTATCATAAGGTAAAAAATGGAAATGCTCTTAGGCCTTTGGAGATGGGAAAATACCCCTGGGCTACATGCTATTCTTGAAAAAAATATGAATGAGTCGAAATTAAAAGTTTAAAAAGAAATATTAACAATGATTTTTCTTTTCATGTATATTGAAGTAGGTTTGTTATGTTTGTAGTTTTAAGTATATATTTTGTCACATGAATGAAAATTTTGTTTGAACTGGATTTGATTCTCAATAGACTGTATACAATAAAAATTTAGTTTGAAATGTTTTTCTTTTTGAAAACATACATGATGATATGAACAAGTAACACATATATTTTGTTAAAACGAATTCTAATTCTAAAAAACTCTTATTAACCGTTTACGCCTACAATGCGTAAAATTTGAATCATTCATCTATTGGATAGAGGGAAGACACCTAAAACAACATATATTGGTTTTTAATGATTATTCTCTTAATAAAATTATTCATATATATATTTTTAGAATGGCGGATTTCTTTGTCAATAAACCATCAACCCATTGGTTCATATTTTTAAGGATTATGAAAGCGTGCTTTATATTAATATCCAGAAATAATCATCACAACTAAAACTAATGTTTTCAAACCGAATTAATCCTTGAACCGGTAGCTTTGACAATTCATTGATTCAACCGGATGAATGCTAAAAGAAGGTAAGAATCACCAGTTTTCAATAAGTTTTGCTCAGTTTTATCTGGTTCATATAAAAGTGTCTGACCATCTGTACTCAGTCTCGTAATCTAATTACGACAATTCCAATTGCAGATTTAACCTATTTGATCCGGTTTGTAAATCACTAGTAAGCACCAATCAGCTAAAGAACAAGAAACACAACTCACAAATATATAAAATTAATTATCTAATATTATTATAAATAATAAAAGGACAAATGGATCAAATGTAAATAGATGGACAAGTAGAAGTGGGCAAGGTGAGAGTCAGGGAAATCCCACTAATCGCTTGTCCCTTGTAATTGTTTTACATCACTCAAAACCTTTATTCTAATTATTATTATTTTTTTCCATTCTTATGTTTGTTCTTTTTAGGCTTATTTTAACTGCTTTATTCCCTTTTCATTATTTAGTGAGCCTTTCTTTATTTTTTTCCTTTAGAATATTCTTTTACTAGCTTTTTTTCCTTTGAAAATTGAACACATCGAATCTACTATAAAGTGTGGTCTGCCTTCAAAGTTAACAAAAGATTACAGTTATTTATAATGATCATTACTTTATGGCTACTTTTATTTCATATAACTAAATTGCATTTAGACTATTATCTACTAGAAAAATATTTTTATCAATGAAAAACACATCGACAAAAAAAAAAAAAAATTAGCGGTTACCGAGTTAAAAATCCGCAGTAACCTTTCAAAACAAATGGAATTCTATAAGGGTATGCGTAGTGGGGAAAAAAAGGGGCGCCATCTTCAACATAACCCCCCATAACGTCCCGAACACCATTACGGGGGGCGTTATGAGGCAAAAAATCTTGGTGGGCGCGATATCCATAGCGCCGTTATGGGGGAATCTTTCAAAATTTGGACCAATCAAATTTAAGCAATCTTTTTTATATTAATTAATAAAATTGAAAATTATTAAATAGGTAATGATTAGGCGGGGGCTTTATGACTACGGGCTTAAATGCATAACGCCCCATAACGCCCACCCGCACACGTGGCGCGCCACGTGTCGCATAACGCCCACAAAGGGGCGTTATGACTACACATGGCCTAATGATATGTTGCTAAATATGCATATGTAAAGTCTTTACGCACTTCTGAAACCCATAAATTTTCACCAAGAGTTGGTTTATTCACTTGTGAGTATTCCCATCGGCGAAACGTCATATGGTTTGGAGTGTTAAGTTATTAAGTTAGCTTTTAATAAACTTTGACATATAAATGCTTAGTTTTATAAACGATAATTCCACTAACATCAACATAGTTTAACTTTTTGGTATTTTTAAACTTATCAACTTGTCTAAAATATTATTATAAAATTAAAATAATGACTTCTTACGCCTCAAACAGTTCAAAAATTGACATCCCGATTGTGCAAAAATGCTAACATTAATATTTTTTTGATAATATAATATGCTTTCGTATATTGTGTTCATATATGCAGTGGTGGATCCAACCTTGTTTTGTGGGTTCACATTAACCCACTCGGCTTGGAAAAAAATGAAATTTTTTTTTTTACTAAGAACCTTGTATGATTTGGAAAAAGTAAATGAGATTCCACCAAAACAAACATACTGAAAAAGGTTACCGGGTCCGTCACTGCATATATGTCATGAGAGTTATATTACCTTACCTGGTGGTTCTTATTGAATTAAATAAATATGATATAAAGTTTAAAATCTCTAACTAATTTTTATATGATATAAAGTTTAAGATCTCTAACTAATTTTTAATATACTTTTATGTTAGTCAACTAATGGTGTTGATTTAAGACATTCAAGTCGTGTGCAACTTAACTACATGTGATGGGATGAGAGGTCAATTATATAGACCAAAAGCAGTCCATGAGTGCTACAAAACAACAAGAACCCCAACAACTTTTGAAGTCTTTTCTTTTGTGCGCATCCACCTCCATTTCACCTATTCTTTGTCTTTCCTATTTGTTTCTTTTGTAGTTGTTACATATTCTATTCATCATTGGGTTTTTTTTTTTTTTGAATAGACATTTGAATATCTAAAAGAAAACCAATCTATAATTTTGTAATTAATTGTTTATGATGAATCGGGTAAATATACAAGATATAAGCATTCTACAAAGAAATATTTAATTTGAGAGTACTTTTGTAAGATTTTTAAATTCATATACAATGAAATTGAATAACATACGTATTTAAAGTTCATTAGTTTGAACGGACCGGCACGTTGAACGTGTGTGGAAATTTATTTTGTAATACAAGTCAGTTTTGATGAAGTAGTTTAAGGGGCTGTTTGTTTACCTATTAATGTGACTCTTAATGGTCCAGACCCCTTACTGGTTAAGCACTTAATGATTCAGATTGTTTGTTTCGCGAGCAGATGTTTGAATGGTTCAGACATTTGCATCTGAATGGTTAAACATTATACTAAGTCTAAATGGTTAAAACCTCTAATCTTAATTGGTCAGACATTTGTCTCTGAATGGTTAAACATTATACTGGCTCTTAATGGTTCAGACCTCTTACTGATTCAGCATTTAATGGTTCAGACTTCTTACTGATTCAGCACTTAACCATTCAGAAGTTGCCAAACAGCCCCTAACCAGGTAACAATATATAAACAACTTACAACATCTAACTTTATTTCTTTAATTACATAATTAGTTAAAAATACAATATTAATAATGGAGACAAATTTTTTTTACATAATTTTAAGACATTAAATAGTTACAACTTGTAAAACATATATATCAATTCTTTAAAACATATTGTTGAGTTTTATACTAACTTCTTCCTTTCACGATTTTTAAACAGTTATAATTTTTTCATACGTTAATATATATTAAAAAAAGGAAGTTGGCATGTAATAATTCCTAGTAGACGTCATTGGCCATTGGCAGTCTCACTTTTGAATTTTCTCCCTGCCAGTCCAACTTTTCATCTATTTTTTCTCCACCGGTCCCCAGTTAAAATAAATAAGTTTTTTTTTTCGAATTACAAACAGATGTTTTAGGTCTTTTGATCAGGACGGCGATACGAGTCAATTGATGTAAAACTTAGCTCGAAACGATGCTCCAAACAACTTGATTTTTGTTAATTGGAAGCTTAAACACCCGAATTGAAGCACCGTTTTCGTTGTTTAAAGCACCGTTTCGAGGTAAGTTTTACATCAATGGACTCGTATCGTTGTTCTGATCAAAAGGCCTAAAACATATGTTTGTAACTCGGAAAAAAACGTAACTGCGTTAAGTTTTTTTAACAGGGACCGGTGACGGAAAAATATGTGAAAAGTTAGACTGGCAGGGGGAATATTAAAAAGTAGGACTACCAATAGCCAATGACATTTACTAGGGATTATTACAGACCAATTTCCTTTAAAAAAATTACACCATAAAAACAAGAATTTACATATATAGGGTCTGGGGAGGGTGGGATGTAGATAGACCTTGCCTCTATCCCTAGGGATAGAGAGGCTGCTTCCAGAGAGACCATCGGCTCAAAAACGAACATGCGTGAAAAGATGATTTAAAAAGATGACCACGAACATTTGAATACCGGACTTTTTCTTTTTCATTCAGACGCCATAAAGGTACAAGAGTTATATGTCCCCAAGTGTTCATCGTAAAGCATGATTTGCACATATATCAAAAAGATATAAAGATGATTGTGTATACCTACGTTGTATGTATAACCGAAAATGAGCTAAAGATTCTAATGTCCATTTCATCCCTCTTGCTACAAAGATTCGAGTAATTGTTGTTAAGTGGTTCGTAGCATTAGTTACTATTCTATTTATAAGTTTGGATATTAGGATATTCATGAACATTTTATCATGATCATTAGTTGGATAACTTTACTATCGTCATATTCATCGTAAAATCTGATATAAAGAGATCTAGTTTTTGATTATTCTAATAGAGAGAAAATATCATTCAATAACATCGTTTTGTTCTTAATTTGTTTTAATTCTTTCATGGTATTAGAGCATCATTGCTCATGCCCTTGAGGACCAAATCATTCTGTCTTCTTTTTTGTTTGTTTGATCTTTCTTTTTAACGAATCAGACATTAAGCTTGAAATTAAAAAACTGATCGAAACGAAGTTCGTACTCAAGCAAAATAAAAAAAAAATAAAAAAAGACGAAGGAAAGAATTTAGAAGCTTGATGACACTTAGGTGATGGGACCAAAGTTTCTCATATGTGTTGATTACATACAATTTGTTTCAAGCTACACGTTGCTCTAAATGTTCACCTTGAGAGGAAATGTTAATCAAGTTATCAACTATCCAAACTATTATTTGAGTTATCATTTATCTTTAAGTTTGGTTATATTATTATTCTATATATAAGTTTGAATAATAGGTTAGTTACTAATGTTTTATCATTTATATATAAGAAAGATTATTTTACAAGAGGGTGAAATTGTGCTAAGTGTATGAGAGATCATGGGCCTTTGATCAAATAATTCAATTGTTGAGATTAAGTGGTCTCAAAATTTAGAATTCACGTAACTAAAAACAAGTGGGGAAAATGACAAAATAGGAAAATCCAATATTGTTGACTGATAAACTTTTTAATACGAGCATTTAATTCTCTTTAATTTGAATATGCTACTGGTATAGTTTTCTTAATTTTAAATAATTTTGTTTTACAAGCTATAAGGTTACATGATTGTTTAACTTTACGTGATTATGTTCCGGTACGTAATTACGTACTGGAATATAATCAATGAATACCTAAATCACGTACTATCTCTGCAAGTAATAACAAATTCTCAATGTAAAACAACATCCATAATTACATACCAAAATGATCAATAAATGCCAAAATCACATACCAGATACTCAAATGTATACCTGAATCTAGAATCATGTACTATGTGTGCAAAAGCAGTAACAAATACTCAATGTAGTAATTACGTACCATGTGTGTAATGCAGTAACAGATGCTCAATGTAATAATCACGTATCATGTGTATAAATCAGTAACAAACGCTCAATGTAACACTACACATATAATCAGATAACGACTTATATTACAGATCTAATAACGTAGTAACATAAAAACAATTAAGTTCTCGTTATATTGAATGTAAAATCACGTAATACGCATAACTTTAGTTAAAGAAAAACATTATACAATAAAAAAACTATAATAAAGTAATTACGTATTGATACATAATCATATGACATTACACTTGTTACATATGGTACGTGATTATAGATGTAGGGTCACATTGAACATTTTTTACTGCTTGCACATATGTTACATTACGTACTGGAACATAATCACGTAACGTTACACAAATCACGTAACTTTATAGCTTGTAAAATAAATTTTTGAAAATTAAGAAAACAATAGCAATAGTCTGCTCAAATTAAAAAAGTATGAAATGCTTGTTAAAATGGTGTAAATTTTCTTAAAAAAGTTATCGTATAGAAAAGTTATAGTTGTTTGAAAAAAGGGATTGAATATCACACCTTGACTTTTGCGGAAGCGTGATTATGTGTGACTTGCGTAATATCATTGCATTCAACCATAACAAACCTCTATATGATAATATTAAAGATGTTCATCCATTAGAATAGTTTAAAACATCACAAACAACATTGTCATGAAAACCAACACAAACTTCAATTCCAAATACAAACCATGCAACTTGTTTTAGAGTTCCACGAGGAGTCGACAAAAGACATTAATAAAAACCAGGCTTTGGAAGATGTGTCTTATCCAGGATGAGGCACACTATCCAAACCCTTAGACTCCGGATTACATATCTTATTCATAACATTACTTGAAACATCCAAACGCCCGCCAGATCCACATTTAATTCCCTAAAATACATGTAGTTTGAAAACACCAACAAAAGTTGAGCGAGTTCATGTGTTTGTTTGTGTGCACGAATAAACCTTTGTAATCATTGAAAGTATGTAAGTATGTTTGTAAATCCCGGTATGAAAGCAAACAAGGAAAACATATCATTAATGGTTTGCAAGGCCATTAATATGTGTGACGTGATGCAGGAAGGCTCAAACCTAGCAAATTTTGTCTCCGGTAGTAAGACATAGTCACCTCATGGGCCAAACCCCGGTCCACATGGGTGTGGGCTTGCTACACCCAAATAGATCTATCACTCATGTCTCTCGGTCCTACTACGAGGATTAATGGTCTTAAGCGTTGTACCCACCACTCACATGATCAAGCAGTACCTTTCCTTAGCTAACCATACCAAATGTAATCGTATGTAAACAGTTTGTAACATGTACTTCACCCCCGAAGTTATAAAACCAAAAACAGTTAAAAGAAAAGGGGGACATGAACTCACAGTCTTGCGTTCTTCGTAATCAACTGTAACTCAAAGCTTCTTCTGGCGTACACGACTACCTACAACGTACTATGGTTTATTAGACGAGCGGGTCGTGCCTTGACTTAGTATTAATTAGTGTCTTTGAGTTACGTTTCTTTATGTCCTTAATATTATTCCAAATTATATAATTATTTGTTAAAATAATAAATATTTTAACTTAAATTATATTTATCAAATTTTGGAATATTTGTTAAAATAATACATTTTTAACTTGTTACTTTTTATGTATTTATACATGTATATCCTTCCCAAGGATGGGTGTATTTGTATTCGTGTTCTTATTCTTATATATTTTTGCCAAGTATCGGTGGCGTATTCCGGTGTGTATCTATACGTACAGAAATACGTATTTTCTTGTAATTGTTAAGTATTCTTATACTTAATTTTGTATTAACTTTTCCGGAATAATATCTTTAATAAAAATACATCAATATATATTTCCAAAATATACATTTTAAGAAATATTACATAGAAAAATTATTCATAATTTTTCCCTTGGCAAAAATATTTATAAATCTCATACAAGTCTCAAAAATAATATATTTCCAAATCTAACTTAGAAAATATATATAAATCCATTTTTCTTCCAAAAATTATATATTTCAAGTTTATTTAAGAAAATACATTTTCTCCCAAAAATAATGTATTTCATGTTTGTTTAAGAATATATATATTTTCTTCCAAAAATAATACATCTTCTAATAATTCCAAAAAAATATATATTTTTACTTGCCAAAAATAATATATTTTCTCCTTGTAAAAAATATGATATATTTTGTAATAATTGTAAAAATCATATTTTTGTTCTTTTGGTGTCCAAAATACTTATTACCAAAATATACTTATGAATAAATTTTTCGGAATATTTTGTAAGTTATATTCCTTTGTTTGGTTTCTCCAATATTTTGGGTATGATTTATATATTCATATTCTTGGGATTTTGGTAACATTTTGGATTGTAATTTCTTGGTATTTTGGTGAGTTATATTATTTCAAGTCCTAAAATAATATAACTAATACACTTAATATACAAATAATCACACACATGGTGACTTCTAAATATATATTTCCTAAATACATATTTAGTCACTTTTATTTATAAAAACCAACCTCCAATATTTACTATTTTTGTAACAAAATTTATGGCAAACTTTATATGAAAATTTATGGTTTTAAATATACTTGTAAATATTTGTTTAGAAATATTTTTCTAAGTGTTTAATTTTTAGAAAAAAATTGCCACAGTTTCCCATAAAAATGGAGGTTTCCATGTCTTCAAGGCATATTATTTTCTTTTGGAAATCAACATAATCAACAACAAATCAATCTACACTTACCAATTTGCCAAAATCAAGCATAAACTACTACCTCATGAACTTGAAAATTTATAAAAATTTGTAGTAACTTACTAGTGTATTTAGTAAGTCTTGTTACCATTTAAAGTGTGGTTATTTATTTAAAAACTCCATTTTTGAAGAAATTAGTTCTTTACAACTTGTAATTACATTTTCTAAAAATATTTCCTCTTGGATTTTTCTTGTTAAATACATGATCCTACACTTGATTAACCACTAAAAATGTGATTTATTTATTTAAGAACCAAGATTAAGTAAACTTTGTATTTTTAACTTGATTTCTTGAAAAACCATTCTTGGTATCATAGATTTACAAGACTTTATACACACTTTGATCATCACTTAACAAGAAAACAACTTATTCTTTCAAGTTCATGATTCACATGAGGATGATATATGGATCTTTAACATTTTCATCCTCTCATCTTGCTAGATTATGTTTTTAATCATTATCTAGCAAGATCACATGATGATCTATAAAAAAAACATGAGTAAACAACATTCAACAAGTATAACAACACATAAACATCATGGTTTCTTATGATTTTAAGCTTATGTTCAAGTTTCAAGTTCAAGATTCTTAGTGTTCATCATGATCAACAACTTGTATCTTCTTTTAACCACTAAAATATGATGTAAAATGAAGAGTATAGTGTTCTTACTACTAGCTCAAGGCTAGGGATGATCACTAGATGAAATGGAGTGGATAAAAGCACAAGAGAAAAGTCCTTCAACTTCCACAAGCTCCAAGCTTCTTTGTTAAGCTCCTAGCACCTTTGTATCACCTTGGAATGGAAGATGGAAGCTTGAAAATAGTGGTGGTGGTGTGGTTGTTTACGGCCGAGAGCCAAAGAGGGAGAGGAGAAAGAGTGTGTTGGTGATATGTGAAGAGATGAAATGGTTAAGTTCTAATGGGTATACTTATAATCTTCCAACACCATTTTTATCTAATGTGTAACATGTTTTTAAAAGTGAAACAAGATCAAATAAAGAACTCAAATAAAATCTACATGTGGGGGCCCACATGTAACCGTGAACTAGGTGGGGGGGGGGGGGTCTTAGGCTAGGTTTCAACTATAAGTTAGTTTAGTTAGTTAAAATTCAAGTATTAGTTAGGTTAGTTAGTTACTAGGTGTTATATAGTGTGTTATGATGTTCGGGGACCATAACTAGCTTGGTAATGTTAAAACAGTGCTTCTAGTAAAAATTTGGTGTTTCGGGTAGTGTCCGGTTGTTCGGTTGGTTACCGGTTCGTTAAGGTGCTAAACTATGCAGTTTAGTGTGCTTTATGTTACCTTTTGTGACAGTTTTGATTCCCGATACTTAGTTCTGGACCATTTAACCATATTTCTGCATGATATTAGAGTGTTTAAATGCTGAATTTTGCTGATTTATGCAGAATTCTGCAGTTTATGTGAGTTTAAGGCACTTTCCGGCACTTAAACTATCTCTAGGAAGGCAGTTTTGTGATCCTTACTTTCCTACACACTATACTAGTGTATTACTTGGTTTCTGGCTCATTCTGTGTCTCAACACATTGTCTGTCTATGTACTGAACTCCGTCAGCATTTTCCTGATTTGTCTGATAACTTTACTAACTGTGTTTCGTGCATCATTTGAATCAACAAAGTTTGCATGCAATAATGATATGTCACTTGCAATATATGATGCACATATATGTATAAAGCAATAATTAGAAAGCAATTCAAGTCATTAATTGTAATCCAGCACAGTCATTAAGCACTAATCATTGTTTAATAATTGTACGGATACCTGAAATTTTGACAGTTGTCACATTGAAGTAGGTTCAAGGGAGAATGACCATAATACCCTTCTTTCATAAAACTGAAAATAACACTTGTCTAGCCTAAATTGTCTCCTACACTTTGCATGAAATATCCCTCTTATACATGATCCAACCTCTTCATATATTATTATTATTATTATCAATATATAAAAAGATATTTTTTTTAGTTATTCAATATACAAAGATAATGTTATTTACCAACATCATTTTGTTTTTCTTTTCAGGTCTTTCACAAGCTAGTATTGCAATACACTTATAAGTTACATCTACCACAAGTAAGGATGAACCCCCAGACTACAATGTGCGCACGGGCAAATGCTTTATTGTTGGTGTCAAAACCTTTTAATGCTTGTTGTTTCTTTGTAGGCATTTGTACGTTAGGACATGTTTACATTTTGTGCTCCGAACATCCCAAAATGAAGGATGTGGGGCTTTCTTGGACTTGATTACTTTATCCATCAACCTTTGATATGCGTCTCCAAAGTTTTAAAACCAAAAAACATTTTGTAGCGGTATATACCATCACGAGTGTAAAAAGATGGCTTGTCTTCATCTTTGACTCTCATGCGATGGTATTTTATGTTTGTGTCGAGCAAGCATATAAGTCGGTAGCCCAATAATAAATTATTTTGAGGTACATCTCTTGTAACGGGTAATAATCCTTTCGATATGCATTACTTAAAATATAAAGTTGTTGCACATCCTCCATGTTCTAGTACTTTTCTTTACCATAACAATGTTGACCGACGTTTGATATTTGTTTGCTAAAGTCATCGACGATTTTGGACCTCACTCTCGTATAAATTTTGAATTGGTCTCTACTTATGAATAAAGTCATCCCATGGAATTTCAATCGTGAGTTACAGGCCATCACTAAGGTATACGCATTGATCAACATGATAATATTAACCAGTAAATACGCATACTGTAAATTTCCCAATTACATTGATTAGGAATAATTGCTTGTTTACCTTACACAACTTCCCAGTCTCCTCGCATGATGCATCATAATGTAGTTGTCCATAAATGATTAACATTTTATTTAGGCATTCATAACTCCTTGTAAATTTTCAAATGAAGAGACTTTTGCCTTAAAATGTTTCACTTACAAATGAGCAAATTTACAACTAGAATAAATGGGTTCCATTGAAGATTAAGGGGGTGTTTGGCATTCCTTTTAATTTATAAGTTATTAACTTTTTATAAGTCGTAAGTTAGAAGTTAGAAATTCTAACTTCTCATTTTCTCCTTTTCAAGCCATAAAACTCATTCTCAACCCTTATCCAAACACTATCAAAATGACTTATTAACTTTTTATAAGTCAATAAATTAAAAGTAGCTCCAAAATAAGCTAACCCAAACACCCATTAATATATTCGGATGGAGAACGATGTTAGGCAGAATCCTGATATTAGAAGTTTTGATAAAGAGAGATATGCTAGTGGGGCCGTCGTGGTGTGCAATGTGTGGTTCTGGGGATGAAACGGTGGATCATATTTTCACCTTTTACTACGTTGCTTCGTAGATTTGCAATGTATTACAGCTTGGTGTAAGGTGGAGCTGGAGCCAATTTTTGCCTTCTCATTTAAAGATTGTGAAGTATACATGCATATCCGAGGGGCGACTCGTAGAGGAAGATGTTTCCAAGTGATTATCTTGGTGGTGTGTTGGGTTATGTGGAAAGCAAGAAATATTGGATCTTCAACAAGGAGCCGATTAAGATAAAGCTATGTGGAGAGGTGAAAGCGTTTAGTTTTCTTTGGATCTCAAGTCGTTCTAATGTAGTTTCTTTAGATTAGAACAAATGGCAAAAGGTTTGATGTGTAATGTTTTGTTGTTGCCTTTTCGGCTATTTTCTTGCTAGCGACGTGTTTCTAATAAAGGTTGTCGTTCAAAAAAATTAACCCCTTGCACCTCAAACTACGTAATGGATTACAACCTAAACAACATTTGTAAGGAAACTACCAATAACGTTCGTTAATTATTGTCAACCATCTACCTTACTCACGTGGTCAAATCATCTTCCGTGATGTTCTTAAGGCATATCTATCTTAATCTTGTTTGGCATTCATCTATTTGGCTTTGTTTGCAATTTCCCGAGATCTTATGAATCACGGTTTAAGTCTAGACATTACAGGCTAGCATCTAAATCCCTTAAACCAACATTCTGATACCAACCTGGCACACCCCAACAATATGATGGCTTGACGAACAGTTGTATTTACACATATGTAAAACCTTTATTAAGAAACACAATGAAAGTCAAGATATTCTGAAATTATAAGTTACATAAGCTTGTCTAAAGCTAAGTGATATCATAGTTCTTCATGTCAATTACTAATCTTTGCCAAATAGCCATCTGGTGCCTTCTATCTGACTATCTCATAACTCATTGCTCTTGCAATCGAAGTCTTAGCTTTCCTGGAATACACACTAAAACAAGCCAGCTTACGTTGGCGAGTTCTTTGTTTAAGGTTCAAAAATATGTATCCTTATGTCATGTGTCTTCATATTAGGATCACCCTATTTCAGGATTGCATGAGTGAGTTTAGTACATACAAGTTTTGTTTAGAAGAGATACGTTTTGTGTACATATTTCATATTGTCCTACTAGCTTTGTTGGAGTTTTAAATATGATGTAACAGATCCTAATTATACTTTCTTATCAGTTTAAACATTGGACCAGTTAGAAATTTATAGCTCGTGTTTTCCCTAAGTACACACGCCATGTTCCAAGTTTTACGTATGCCTACGACTTGGTGTTTCATGACCATAACAATGTATATGACCGGTACCAACATACGTGTATAGTTAGCTCTAACGTATCTTAATATAAACATATAATATTGATTATGATGATATCAATAAGCTTATAAGGCATGTATTTGCAAAAGTTTCCTGAAGTATGTATTTCAGCCCAAAAATGTTTAAGTAAAAAGGGCTTCATAGAATTCACCTGATTCATGTAAAAGTATTCTGTGTCAATGTTGTGAGTTTGTTACTACGTAGTACGTACGTGTGTTCACCAAGATAGGCCTAATCTAAGTTCGTAACTGTTAATTATCTATAAACTATTTATTGTGGGATAATAATAACTATTATCATCTGAATCTTCTCTCTCTCTCTATATATATATATATAGAGAGAGAAAGAGAGATGAGTAAATAAAGGTTTAAAATAAGTTAATATTATTTTTTTACTGTTTTAACGGTCAAATAAGGAATTCTTATATTTTTAAAATGTTACCGTTGTGTGTTGGGCCACGCATGACTGACACGATGTTCCTTGAGTGATCACACGACCACGTAGGACCACACAGGGATACGTGAGAGGTGCGCCGCACTGTATATACGATTGCTCTTGAAATGATGGTGCTTCATGTATAAAGAGTTCCACATAAGGTGCCACGGACATAAGGTGTTTCTAACATAAAAATGAGAGATGTGAGGGCTACCCCTTTAATCACTAAAAAAGATCAAAACTCAATAAATTGAAACCAAAGTCTTTAGAACAGAAAAATGCCAAACTATCATTGAAATGCCATAAATTGAAACCAAAGTTTTGTCTACCAATATCACTTCCGGGTCTTCACAGAGTTAAGCTCTAGCCCAAGTCCGCTTCAAAAGCCCAAGTCCAAGCCCACTTCAGGTCTTCAACGAGTCAACGACAACAACCGATGTCTAAGCCCAATAGCAGTCTAGTTCATTTTCTTTATTTATTGCATATCAAATAATATTTTATTAGTGCAAAACTATAAGTTATGAATCAAAGTGGAGAACTTTTTCTTCTTTCAGAATTGCCTTTTTGTAAATAGTTAACAAGTTAGTGTAAAATACATTTCATGTACGGCACAAATAATGTAATTATTTAAATATTTATCTACTAACGAGTTTGTTTTTTCTTTGATAACAACTTTACAATGAGTTTAGACGCGTGCAAAACAGAGTAAATGTGAATTAGGGGCTGTTTGTTTACCTTTTAATAAGACTTTTAATGGTTCATACCTCTTAACGGTTCAACACTTAATGGTTCAGACTGTTTGTTTCGCTAGCAGATGTCTAAATGGTTAAGGCATTTATCTCTGAATGGTTAAGCATTATACTGAGTCTGAGTGGTTAAGACCTCTAATCTGAATTGGTCAGACATTTGACTCTGAACCGTTAAACATTATACTGGCTCTTGATGGTTCAGACCTCTTACCGGTTCAACACTTAACCATTCAGAAGCTGCCAAACAGCCCCTTAGATACCAATGTTCATTCTTATACTTTGAAATAAAAGTGTTGTACAAATTTAGATGGAAACTTTCTCAAAGCGGGGTAAAGTGGTTTAAAAGTGATGAATCAATATACTTAGTGCCAAGGCTGGAGGGATACTTTTTTCATCTACCCAATCCCCCTCCAATCGTGTCTTGACACAATAAAATCATTGGCAACACTTATTTCAACTACTTTAGAACTTTTTAGTTTTTTTTTAACAAAAACAATTAAACAAATAAAAATTAAAAAATTAAACACAAATAAAAAACATATTTCAAATAAAAATACATTTAAACTATTCCTCGTCCGACTCGAGGAGGTAGGATAAATCTTGAGTTGCAAGATCATTTCAAAGTCAGAAATGCGTATTTGCATCCATTAACTCTGCAAGGGCATCATCTTCAAAATGGGTTGCACTAGAGGATCCCATATGTGAACAAGTGAGAAAGTCTTTCTGCCGTCCTTTAGGTCATGTTGTGCAATATAATGCACTCATACGTCATGCTCCTAATCTTGTTTACAGTCATAGCCCGTAGGGTCGCCTAACTACGCCTTATTTTTCCTTTAGAACACCGAAAACGCGCTCCACATCTTTTCTTGCCGACTCTTGCAATTTTTTGAACTTCTTTTCATTCAGATTGGTCAGGTATGGAAACGTTTTCACAGTCTTTGACCAAGTAAGGTAGATACGTTTGTATAAGTGTCCATTCACATTAAATGGACACTTAGGTGCGGTTCCATTTCGCAGAGTGAGAAATATTGGAGATTGTTGGAGAACGTTGATGTCGTTGTTTAACCCAGGCGGACCACAATACGCATGTGAAAATCATAGATCTTGTGATGCAACCAATTCAAGCATGACCCTTGGGTATCTTTTATCGCCTCTCATAAATTGGCCTCACAACGTTGTGGCACACATTCCCCAAATCAGATGTGTGATGCTACCCATCCTCCCAGGGTGATTTTTTTTTTCATGTGATAGGTACAAAACCACAACAACGTGGTTTGTATGGTCTACACAAGAACTCATCACCGTATACATGAATCACAGCATTGCAGAAAAATTGTAGGCATTACCGCGAAGTCCTTGCAGACATACATAAATACTCATCGTTTTTGTCGCGAGTTGTTTAACGGCATATATGTTTTTTTTTGTAAAGGCGTAAAACTCTTTTTCATCCTAGCGTCTACACCTCTTGAAACCATTCATACCATGCTTCTATGTCACCAACAATTTTTAGGGTCCTTCACAAACCGTTGATGGAAAATAACGTCATTCTATTTTGGGTCCTCCACAAAATAATCTTCAATAAGAAGACCTTTTTTGCGATCACGTGACACAATTCTTTTAGTAAATATTGATGTTGCGGTGTCTTCGTCTCCGGCTTGGTCCATGAGATCCTTGAAAAATTGTATGCTACCATCCTTTGCAAAAACATCACTATTGGAATCATTGGGTGAAATGAATAAGCCGAGGCTATCTATTGAGAAATTAACCATGCTAAAACTGAGGGTATGAAAGGTGTGTGAATGGTGGATAATTTGATTGAATCAAAATGGTGAAGGGTTGCGTATTTATATTCTGTTTTTACTTAATTTTTTAAATGCTTCCAACGGTCATTTTGACCATTCCCTATGGTCACAAAGAACACTTCACACACGACTTGGTCTACCCGGAAACCAAACCCGCATGCCATAACCAAGGGGGGTGGCGGTGGTGTACCCTAAGCGGGTATGAACGCTCTCTTGTTACCCGAGGGGCACCCGCTCCACCCTAAGGTAGTGTTTGGTATGAAAAAATGAGAGGCGGAATGGAATGGATCATTATGACGGAATGAAGAAAGAAGTGTTTGGTTGGTCAATGGAATTGAATCACCCATTCCATAAAGCATTCCATTCCCTCAAAATCATTTCATCCACTCCTATGTTTTTTTTCATTCCATCCCATCTAGCACCATTCATCACCAACACCACAACCCACCACCTTCGCCACCACCCACCACCACCATCGACGCCATCGTCGCCTCCACCCGCAACCCGTCAACGCCTCCACCGCCACCCTGACAGCCACCACCGCCACCGTCGACGCCACCACCACCGCCGCCGCCACCCACCGCTACCTCTGCCTCCACGCACCCCCGGTCACCACCACCCGCCGCCGCCACCCACCGCCGCCGCCACCCACAATCACTACCATCGACCACCACCACTCACTGCTGATTTTATTTTTTCGTTTTTCTTGCCTACCAAACAATACACAATAATAATTCATTAAATTCCCGCATGGTAACCAAACAAGATATGAAAGGGTAATAGTCCATTGCATTCCCTTGTCTATTCCATTATCTCGTCCATTTCATTACCACGTACCGAACAGATATTAAGTTTTTTACTATTGTTTAACTTAACACTTGACTTGTGTGCACTTGTAACCTACGGACACAAATGCCGAAAATTTGAATTTAGGCTCGTGTTGTATAGAGTGTATGAAAATGTTTTGGTTAACTAGTAAGTGTCCATAAAGCCAATGAAATTGATAATTAAAGTTGTTTAATACATACAATTAATCGATTAAATGACCTTTGTCATTAGAGTATAAAACTAATCTCAATGCCCTAGTTACACATATCAATAAAAATCAAAATAGAGAGAAACACACAAAAAGATTTCTAGCAACTATGAATTACGCGTGAATTTTCAAGCTTGTTGGTAAATTCATATTACAACCAACTGATCCGGTTGTTGTATTATGTGAGTAAAACACATTCTTAAAAGACAAGGCCTCAACTAGGGGTGTTCATCGAATCGAATATCGAATTTTCGAATTATTCGAATATTTTTTATTTTTCCTTGAATTCGAATTCGATTCGTATTCGATTAAAATCTACCCAATTCGATTCGAATTCGTATTCGAATAAAAAACCCAATTCGTATTCGATTAAAAATTCGAATTCGAATCGAATTCGAATAAATTCGATTTGATGATTTTTTTTTATTTTAAAACATATAAAAGCTATTAAAATGAAACATAATTTTAAAGCAGCCATAAAACACGATATCACATTAAAAATTTCCAAATAAAGTATCATAAGTCTAACATTCAAAACGAGAATTCGGGAATAACCGCTACAAGTTAATATATTTAGGGTTAGAAATCTATTGATAGATTTATTATTTAGGTTTTAGTTATGGGCAATGTAGTGAGTTCGGTAACGGGTAATTTTAATACTTGGAATAAATTTTGAAAATAATTTATAGTATAGCCCAATAAAAGTTATATATGTATTATATATAAAAATAATAAATAAAATGTATAATTTTTATTCGAATTTCGAATCGAATCGAATTTGAAATTATAAATTCGTATTCGATTTGTATTCGATTTACTTGACTCGAATTGTTATAATCGAAACGAATTCTTGATAATCGAATCGAATTTCGAATTTCGAATTTTTCGAATTCGAAACGAATTCTGAACACCCCTAGCCTCAACCATACTCCTTCTGCCTCTTCCTCTGTTTATTTAAAATTGTAACATGTAGTTAGAGGAGTTATATTAAATTAAATTTCTTTCGTATTGTATTGTATTGTATCTTGTTTTGTTTTTATTCTAAAGGACATTCTCCTACATGTGTGTATGCGAATTTGTATAGTGGTGTTTATTGTTCGAGTCAGACTTGAAAAACCCTAAATCCAACGCTAACCAAGTTCGAGCTTCGATTTATTCAAATTGAATGCTTCTTCAAACCGTATTTTTAATTTGAATTCGAATGTAAAAATCTTGAGTCAAATCGATGCAAATAACCCGAATTCACATAATATATTTCAGTTTAAACTTTTTTTTTATTTACAAACTAGGTTATAACCCCATGTATTACACGGGTTAAAAAATGTAATTTTACATACTAAAAAAATAAAACAATATATCTTTAAAAATCTCATTTAGTACACCGGTTGAATAAATGTAATTTTATATATTAAATAATAAAAAAATATTATATCTTTAAAAACCTCGTGTTTTATATAGGTTGAATAAATGTAATTTATATACCAAATGATAAAAAGTTAAATCTTAAAAAACAACCGGGAATAAAATAATTTTTCGTTCAAAAAAAATAATAATAATAAATATTATATCTTTAAGAACCACGTGTATTGTATGGGTTGAACAAATGTAATTTATATACCAAATAATAAAAAAGTTAAAAAACTTTGTGTACCACACGAGTTGAATAAACGTAAATTTGGATTGATTGTATATTAAATAAATATAATTTTGGATAAAGTCATATATAATAAATGTAATTTTGGATTAATAGTATATTAAATAAATATAATTTTGGATAAAGTCTTATGTATAAAAAATTAAAGTAATCGATATATTTGATAAATAATAAAACAATAATAATAGTAAAAAAAATCTCATATGTGTATGTTATCATCTAAGTAATCCGATGTTATCCAATATATTTTTTTTATTCAATTAATTTTTTTTTCTATTTAACATTATCTATAATTATTAGAAGATAAATATAAAAGAAACACGAAAAACCCTAAAAATAGGTGTCCCCAATGAATGACACGTGTCCCAAAACAGGTTTTTTTTATTATATAGTATAGATTATTTAAAAGATAAAATAAAATAAAAAAATAAAAGATAAAATAAAATAAAAAGAAACTCTTAGGTTGAAGGATAAAATGCCACATGGCATTTATTGGAGTCTTTTATTAGAATTTAGATATTGGCTTTTGGGTTCTGTCTTTTAAGTTATTTTGATAACTATATATCATACTAGGAATGCTTTTTATTATAGGCAAATCGGATTTAAATAATCCCAACTCACTGTTATTGGCCAATAATAATCCCAACTCATTTAATCACCAATAATAATCCGAACTATTCACTTTTGTTTGTAAAATACTCTCAGTTAAAAAAACACTAACTAGGTTAAAAAAATAGCTGATGTGGCATCTGATGTGACCCTTTTAGCTGATGTGTCATATGACGTGGCAGTTGATGTGGCATTTTTTGATGACGTGGCAGCTGATGTGGCAGTCTACGTGGCATTTTCGATGACGTGGCAGCTGATGTGGCAGTCTACGTGGCATTTTTCGATTACGTGGCAACTGATGTGGCAGGTGACGTGGCAAGCCACATCAGCAATTTTTAACCTAGTTAGTGTTTTTTTAACAGGGAGTATTTTACAAACAAAAGTGAATAGTTCGGATTATTATTGGTGATTAAATGAGTTGGGATTATTATTGGCCAATAACAGTGAATTGGGATTATTCAAATCCAATTTGCCTTTTTTATTTTATTTTTTGTTTTTGAAAGTTTTCTATTTTCTTTTAATTTTATTTATTCAGATAAGCTTATTCGAACAGGTTTTTAGAAATGATATTCGAATTCGGATAAGCTTATTTGAATACTATTTTTTTTTCAATATTTTTCTTTTGTATTTTGAAAATGCTAGATTTACAGTAAAAAAATATTAAACAAACATTGGTATGATTTTAAAGTTTTTTAGTTTTCTCAAGAAGAAAAGTTTTCTCATGATCCTTCATCTATATATATAGGATAAAGATCAAATACAAATAAACTAAACGTACTAAACATACGAACTGAAGGAAAAGATAAAAAAACACAGTGTCATTTTTGTAATTATAAGTAACTATCAAAATTAATCTTGTAGAATAATTCTGATCTTTTGTAGAGTAATCTTGTAAAATTACTCACAATCAAAATTACTTTTACAAGTGAATCAAAATTACCCTGCAAGTTTATCAAAAAACTGTAGAGTAATTTTGATCTTTTGTAGAGTAATTTTGATCCTGTAGGGTAATTATCAAAATTACACTAACCACCAGAAAACTTTAGAGTAATTTTGATATTTTGTAGAGTAATTTTGTAAAATGATCCTGTAGAGTAATTTTGATCTTGTAGAGTAATTTTGTTAGCATGTAGTTATGAGTTTAGATTTATGGTTTAGTTTTTAGCTTTTAGTTTGGGTGGTGGGGGGGGGGGGGGGTAGGTTTTTTTAGGTTTTTGGGGGTGGTGGTGGGGGGGGGGGGTTCGTTTAATTTTGATAATTACCTTACAAGACCAAAATTACTCTACATGAACATTTTACAAAATTACTCTACAAAAGATCAAAATTACTCTACAGTATCATTTGTAAAGTAATTTTGATAATTACCCTACAAGAACAAAATTACTCTACAAGACCATTTTACAAAATTACTTTACAAAAGATCAAAATTACTCTACAGGTACATTTATAGAGTAGCTTTGAATCAATGATGTTTAGGGTTAAGTGAATTAATAGATAGATGTGATTGATGAAAAGTGAAAGTATAAAGATGATTAATCAATCGAATTTGAGTGATTTTACCTGTAAATGCGATGAGAAGAAGAAGTAGAGATTGATTTAACGTAGGAGAGATGGAATCACTGGAATGATGAAATTTCAATTTTTATTGAATCTGAGAAGTTTGTTTGATCTAATAATGCAAACAAATATCGCCATGTCATTAATTTGTTATTTTATTCATTTTTAACAAATAATATTTCATTAATTTGTTATTTTATTCATTTTCAACATTCTGTTTCAACTAAAACAAGGTGAACAATCAACAGAACATGTGTGTGTCAAATGATTTGGGGATTTTCAACTAACCTAGGCAAACACTTGCTGTGTACTCCTATTGTGGCATCGGAGTTGACATTTAGTGCAAGTGGAAGAGTGATTACCGAACATTAGTTGTGAATCAAATGCTTCAAACTCGGTGAACAATCCTAAGGTACCAACTCCAAATCCTTCAAGTAGTGTTGCTAGCTAAAAACAATGAACAATCCTAGCTAAAAACTATATGAATATGTCCAATTATCCATGATTAATATGACTAATTGACTATACTTATTTTGTGTGTAGGTTTGATTGTTTGGAATTGAAGATTTGAGAAGAAAGACCAATTGGAACTTGGAAGTTTGGGACTTGATATTGTTTTCAATATATGTTTTGATTAGAATTCTATGTGTTTTTGTCTTAAATTTGTTAAGGAGCATGGATTTATGTTTTATTTTAAGACTTTTATAAACTTTCGTCGCCTTTTGTTTCGTTGAAAGGTTGTCTAATATGTGTTTCTAAACAGCTATTATCGTGTACTATCGTGTATTATCGTGTATACCAGGTATAAACAGATTCGTGTTCGTGTTTGGGTTACAGGTACACGATAAATTTTCGTGTCGTGTACAGGTATACCCATTTCGTGTTCGTGTCTTATCGTGTTCGTGTCTTATCGTGTACGGGTATACACGATATGCCAGCCCTAGCTTTGATAGTTACTGATAATTACAAAAATGTCACCGCCTACTTTTTCCTTTTCATGCAATTCGTATGTTTTATACGTTAAGTTTATTTGTACAATAACTTTCCCATATATATATAGAGTAGGTTAGAAACCTATTTTTCCTAATTCTTATGGTTAATACTATACATGCTTTAAGAGGCAACGCCTCTCGAACAAAACTAGAACTAAGAGACCGACCCTATCAAATTCTTAGTGCTAAAGTTACAAGAGGACACTTTGGAGATGAGGTTGTTGTATGAGAAATAACGAAATGAGTGACGGAATGGAATAGACCATTGTAAGGGAATGAAAAAAATTGGGTGTTTGGTTAGTTAATGGAACTGAATCACCCATTACATAAGAAATCATCCCACTGTTTTTTTCATCTCACGCCACTACCCACCACCTGCTGTCACCACACACCACTACCCACCACCACCTGTACGGTCGCCATCACCGCGGACACCTGCTACCATCATCGCCACCCACCCATCACAATCATCGCTACTCACCACACTTATCTTTTCTTGTCTACCAAACAAACTAAATTAATGATTCGTTGGGTTACTCTTATTTTTTTTACATCTAGTTACAAAATTCTACTCATTTTACTTGTAGATTTTACTATTTATAATTTTACATAGCTTATGCTTAGTTCACTTTAATTCTTACTCATTACATAAATGAATATATTATTGGGAATTTAAGATGCCCAAGTGTGTATATGATAATATTAATGTCATGAATATGTGTAGAATCAAGCATTTATTACTAGTATTCTTTGAAATCTTTTTTGATACAAGCGGTTCCTATATAAACCCATGCCAATAGTTTCAAAAAACATATTTAGACTTGATTCAAGAAAACTAAAAGATGGCATCTATCAGATTTGTTGCTATTCTTGCTGTACTGATAATAGCATCCTCTGTGTCAGATTATGTAACTGGCGTAGGTAGGTTATAGATTTGCTAAACGTACTCCTTCACAAACTTGGGGGAGGGGTCCACTGTTAACTTTTTATATAGAGTGTATATTCAGAAGGGGGGGGGGGGGGGGGGGGGGTACGTTTAGACACACCTGTAAGTTATTCTCATTAAGTTTTTATTTATCATGTAAATGTTATTTGATCATAACAGTTTAATTGTTATTTACAGGAGCACAAGTATTAAAAATGGAATGTACAAGATCGTGTTGCAGTCACATAAATTGTGAAAAGTCATGCACGGGGAAAATTGCACTCTGTAAACCCGAGAAAGATTGTAATGGTCAGGGAGGATTATGTTGCTGTGCCTCGTAAATGATGTTATCCCTACTCATGTTACATTGGTGCTCTTTTGTTATGCTTAGTGCCCCTAATAAACTCTAATAAAATATTTATATTTATTTGATTAAGTAACGTTACTTATCTTATAGTTGTTTTTTTTATAATTATAGCCACTATTTAAAAACAACAGACTGAGGATGAATTTCATCTCTAATGGTCTAAAAATTGAAACATAATATATATAAACAAACCACATACTAAACATGGTTAAATAAATAGACTTATAATACATGTTCCATAAATCGGTATATACGAAAAATATAAAAGAACTTTGTAACAGCTACTTGTTGCATATGAGTATAAGGACATCCAGCATATGTAATTATGTATCAAATGATATTCGATATGGAGATCATATAACACTTTTATGAAGTTACCACTTACCATACAAGGATTCATGGTTGTAAAAGTTAGTTACATGAAATGATAGCACATCATATTAAAACACGTTAAGTTTTACATAATATCTTCACATTAGACCATGGGTATGGTGGGGCTTGGGTTGGGGCTTGGGTTGGGCATTTGGTGACACGTGGATTTTAGATATTAAAAACCCAAAGGCAAGTGTTTTAGCGGTATGGTGGGGCTTGGGTTGGGCGTGGCTGGGCGGCGTGGCCTAGCCACATCATCATTTTTTATATATATTTTTATTTATAACTAAATAAAAAATAAACATACAACGTATTTTTTTTTAAAATACATAAACATACATAATAATTATCAAAATAAAAAACAGTCATTCTTCGTCGTCTTCGTCGGTTTCGAACCCAGGAATCGTTGAAACATGTTCCACCAAATCAGCTCGAAGGTTCTGATGTATATCCCTTGACTTTATTAAAAATTCATTTGCCGCTTTATCTTCGTCTGTTACGTTACCTTGTTGGGGGTCATCGTCCTCGTAGTAGGTAACGACCGCTCTACCTTCATCCTCCAAAATCATGTTGTGAAGAATGATACATGTGTACATCACGTTTCCAATCTGATCCTTGTCCCATAGTCGACAAGGCATTGCCAAAATTCGCCACCTTTTCTTCAAAACACCGAATGCTCGCTCAACGTCTTTACGTGCAGCCATCTGGACCCTGTTAAACTTTAATCTCTTTGGATCTGTGGTACCGTGTCTTGTGAACGATTTTACGAAAACCCCCCACTCTGGGTAAATCCCATCAACTAGGTAGTACCCGTACACGTACTCAATCCCGTTTACAAAGAAACTTCCTTTCGGTCCTATTCCATTTACCCGATCATTGAAAAGAGGCGAGTGGTTTACGATGGTAATATCATTATGTGAACCTGGCATACCGAAGAACGCATGCCATATCCAAAGATCTTGGGACGCAACCGCTTCAAGCATGATGGCTGGCACCCCGTGAAATCCACTAGTGTGAGCACCTTGCCATTGGGTAGGACAAAGTTCCCAAGACCATTTCATACAATCTAAACTACCTAGCATCCCGGGTAGCCCATGATAATCTGCGTGATGTTCCAATATTTGTTGCATGTCACTGAATGAGGGCTTTTTCAAACATCTTTTCCTATAAAGTAGAATGCACGAACAAAAGTTGTGAAGAGTTTCTCTAGCTACACGTGCAGACATTTTTAAATAGTCATCCATAATGTCCGAACTATTGCCGTACGCTAACTGCCTAAGTGCGGCCGTGACCTTTTGCCACGTACTAAATCCTAATTGCCCGGTGACATCGGGTTTTTGTTGGAAACAAACATATTTCTCCTCAAGATCTCTAGATATTCTTAAAAATAAATTTTTACTCATACGAAAACGACGCCTAAACATTTTTTCATCATACTTAGGTTCCGCTGAGAAGTAATCGCTTACCAACAAATCGTTAGCGGTGTGCCGTTCACGAGCGATGTACCTTCTCCTCCGTTTAGGTTGTTGAGTCTCTTCCTCATTGTCTTCGTCTTCCACGATAGCTTTCACCACCGCCGCTATCGTTTGTAGAAATATTTCCGCACCATCGTCAGACGAGGATGACGATTCACTATAACTTGAAGAACTCATGGCAATAATGTGTTTTATGTTTTGATATTGTGTGAAAAAAATGTTAAATGTGGTAAGTATTTATAAAGGAAAAAAAAAGTTTTTTATTTTAAAAAGTAGCCACCAACGGCTACCCCAACGGCTACTTTTAATGGGCCAATCACAAACCGCCAACTCACCTTGCTCCCCCGCCCCACACCCGGCTTGAAACCCAAGCCCCAAGGGGCCACGCCCAAACCCCCGCCCCATACCCCACGGCCTTAATGAATAGAAAATAGACATTAGCAACAAAATTCGAAACCACTGTTTGGGATTGTACCATGTTTTGAAAAGAATTTTGTGGCTAACATAAACTGGATAACGAGCTTTAGAAAGATTTTAGATAACCACCAAGAATCTTCATGCTTGGATCTAGAAAACACAAACAGAAACAAAAAGGAATGTTTTGAAGTTTGAACTACAAACCTTTGTAGTGTGCCTTGAAAATCCTGGTTCATAGCACACATCAAGGGTAGTTTTTCGTGTCAACCATCGTGACACCGGGCGCTGGGGCTAAGGTCGACTACTCGACCGCCGCCAGGCCCTTGGCTCTCCCAGATGCGCGGAAACCCGACCTCCACCCGCCTGAAGGCACGACAGTGGAATAATCGGTAAAACTCGTCTCCCATCCAAGACGAACGGTGCCACCCGTATTCGCTTTTCACCTGGATGTCATAATACACTTAGCAATCAATTGTACCACACTTGATCGACATCCGAAGTTGTAATCTTTTACATTGTGCAATATAGTCGATAGTGATAGCTTTCACTATCCGAGGTTTTTATGCCGGCGATCTACTAGTGATCAATGGTTTTTCCCCGTATAAATCCTTGTGTTCGATTACATTATTCATCAAGCATTCATTTTACCATTGTTCATCACCTAAGCACTCTACCTTACTTTACAAATTTGGTTACATTATCCTTAATCAGATTTTTGACCAAAACAGTTAGTGTGTTTGTTTGTATAAAGTATGCAAATGTGTGTGTGTAAGTATGTATCTGTGTATGTTAGTATGTTTGTTTGTATAAAGTATGCAAATGTGTGTATGTAACTATGTATAAATTTTGTGTTTTTGGTGAAAATGTGTGTATGTAAGTATGTATGTTAGTATGTATGTGTTTTTATGGTCCTTATACCTGAGTTCACTACAGCCAAGATCAACCTCAAATCGTATGCTTGGTATTGGTCTAAACGGGCTGGGTTGGGTTAACCCTAAGCGCTTTTAGTCCAAAATTCTTAATGCTTTAACAGAGGATTAGTGTATGAAAGGATTGTAAAAGTTATGTTATTTTAACGGAGTCCGAGGCCTTTAAAGAAAAAAAATATGGATCTATTTCTTGATTACATCATACTCCTTTATTTTTTTTTTGTTTTTACGCTTTAACAGTTGCGGTAGTAATGTAGTATATGCCATATTTACAAGGAAGGGCAACTTTACATATTATGGTCCTTATGCCTGAGTTCAATACACCCAAGATCAATCAAATAGTTCTTTGCCTTGATAGTAATTAACCTTATGGCTTGACTTTTGAAGTTTTCGTTGTAGCATTTTGAAACCATTGAAGTATCTCTACCTTTCAGGTTGATCGATCGAACGACCGTTCGATCGGGCGACAGTCATATAGGTTGGGCACTTCAGCGAGAACAAGTTCCCAGCAGGTTGTCACTCAATCGGACGGTTGTTCGATCGGGTGGCATCCTTTGTGCATTGAACATGTTGAAAATTGTTTAAGTGTTGAAGTTTCGAAACATCACATAGTCGGATGGTCGGTCGATCGAGTGATAACTCGATCTGATGGCAATCCGTTCAGTGTTCCCAAAACTCTTGAGGGTTGATTTGAAGAATTAATTGTGGGGCCAAGGTGCAATTCGATCGGATGACCGATCGTTCGGATGGTTGCTTGATCGGACAGCGGTCCAATCGGATGACACTCCGTCCTGGTCGACCTGTTCGTCTTACACTTGGTTGTTTTAATTGTTTATCGTTTTATCGAGACGTTTTGATGACGTATTAAGCAACAGAAACCTTGTCAATACTTGGTACCCCTGATCGGACAGGAATCACCCAATTCCAACCAGTTAACTGTTCGAGACGGTATTCCATGTTTAACCCGAAATCGGTGATCTCGTGGATAGAATCCAGATCTTGAACCAACACAACCACATGAATGAGTAGTAAGTCGGCACAAGCTTCGATTCTATCGGTTTTGAAGGCATTGAGTGTAAAAGAGTTGAAAAACCATCTTTCAATCATGTTCATTGTGAATATGTTCAGATCTATGAAAGATCTTTGTTTGTTTATGTGGAAATCGGTTAGATCTAAGTTGTTCTTGGTGGATTGAGGCCAAAACATGAAGTTCTCAAGAACACATGATGACGTCATCCTAGAACACCTTGAATCTTTATGATTTCACGGTTAAAAGTTAAGATTCAAAAGATAGAAAGGTGTAGGAGTGCGTGTAGATTAAGGAAGTACAAGATTTAGGATGAGATCTTACCGGAATCGTGAGAAATCTGAAGAAAAGTGGGGAAGTTGAGCTGGTCGGAGGAGAGTTGCCAAAAGTGGAAAGTATGATGGTGACAGGGGGTATTTATAGGGTTTCCTAAAGAGGAAAGGGGGCTGGCCGATCGGGTGGCAGCCCGGTCGAACAGCTGGCCGATCGAGCGACAGCTCGATTGAACGGCTGGTCGATCGGTTGGTCATCTGATCGATCAGTCGCTTGGTTCGAGTGTTCGGTGCGACGAGTTATGCCGTTTCGATTGCGATTGCGAGTGTTGCGATGCGTTAGAGTTTCCTAGTCAAATTACTTTTAATCCCAACTACTGTATCAACTTACAAGCATCCTTATTTCATATTCGTTTAGCGTTTGCGATTCGATTGCGATTGAGTTCGATGGCGTTTCGATTGATTACCACACATAACATAAATAAACATGTACAAGTAACACATAAGGCACACACACACGTCTAACAATAACCAAAATGCGTAATTCGAGTTGCGAGTGCGATTACGATAGCGATAATGCGATTAAACATTCGATAAATAGCGACTACTATGCGATTATTAATAAATACTCCACATAATATAACTAAAGCGATAACAAAATAGACTAGTTACAAGTCAAAGAAGTCAAAACAGGAATTGAGCAGGAGAGACAGATCGCAATTAGCAATATTTTCTTCCTTTGACTTCAATCTTGACTTTGACTTTGACTTTCGAAACACGGGATGTTACAGCCTCCGCTAGTTGAGGGAATTTCGTCCCGAAATTAGGCCGAAGCCGTAACAAACACTGTGGGTACTTCGCCTTCATGTCGCTTTCGAGTTCCCAAGTGAACTCTGCGCCTCCTTTGCCTTCCCATCGGACTTTCACAATAGGAATGCGCGAGCGTCTGAGCTGCTTGGTTTGGCGGTCCATGATTTCGACAGGCTTTTCCACGAAGTGTAGTGTTTCGTTTACTTGGAGGTCATCGAGAGGTACTATTAGATCATGCTCAGCTAGGAACTTTCGGAGGTTTGACACATGGAAAGTCGGGTGGACATTACTAAGTTCCTCCGGTAGTTCGAGTCTGTAGGCGACTTTTCCGATCCTTTCCAGAATGTTAAAAGGCCCAACATATCGAGGCGCTAGTTTCCCTTTCTTGCCGAATCTGACCAAACCCTTCCAAGGTGATACCTTTAGGAGTACGTAGTCACCAACGTCAAATTCAAGGGGCTTGCGTCGTCTATCGGCGTAACTTTTTTGTCGACTTCGAGCTTTCAACAAGTTGTCTCGAATTTGGAGGACTTTGTCACTCGTTTCTTGCAATAGCTCGGGACCGGTTAGTTGCGAGTGACCGATCTCGTGCCACACAATAGGCGATCGACATTTTCTTCCGTATAAAGCCTCGAATGGTGCCATTTGAATGCTGGTATGATAGCTGTTGTTGTACGAGAGTTCGACTAACGGCATGTATGCATCCCAATTACCATCGAAATCAATGACACACGAACGGAGCATGTCTTCAGGAGTACGAATCGTTCTCTCAATCTGACCGTCGGTTTGAGGGTGGAATGCGGTACTAAGATTAAGCGTCGTACCGAGAGCAGCTTGAAACGTTTCCCACAGTCGCGAGGTAAACCGAGCGTCACGGTCAGAGATGATGTCGCGAGGCGTCCCATGTCGACAAATGATCTCATTGGTGTAGATTCGGGCTAATCGTTCTACCTTGTAGTCTTCCCGTATTGGCAAAAAGTGGGCTGATTTGGTCAAACGGTCAACAACAACCCAGATGCTGTCGTGACCTGATGGCGCGCGCGGGAGCTTTGTTATGAAGTCCATAGCTATACTCTCCCACTTCCACATAGGGATCGGGGGTTGTTCGAGTAAGCCAGAGGGTCTTTGGTGTTCAGCCTTGACCTTCGAGCAAGTCAGGCACTTTCCAACGTAGAGGGCGATATCTCTTTTCATTCCCGGCCACCAGTACTTGTAGCGAAGGTCCTGGTACATTTTATCGGCACCGGGATGAATGGAATATCGGGATTTGTGGGCTTCGTCCATCAATATCTGTCGCAAATTGGTCCGTTTAGGGATCCAAATTCGGTCCAGGTAGTGGAATATCCCATTTGATTATTCACAAGCTGAGCTCCATCGTGGTAGATTCTTTCCTTATCCAAAGTGCGCTCGTTGAAATAAGCATGCTGGGCTTCGCGGATGAGGGTTTCGATATCGAATTGGGCTCGGGTATCATGAATGCTAAGCAAATAACTCCGTCTGCTAAGAGTGTCGGCAACGACATTTGCTTTGCCAGGGTGATAACGAATCTCACAGTCATAATCGTTGAGAAGTTCTACCCATTGGCGTTGACGCATATTAAGTTCCTTCTGGCCAAAGATATGTTGTAGGCTCCTATGATCGGTGAAGATCGTACACTTGGTACCGTACAGGTAGTGTCGCCAAATCTTTAACGCAAAAACAACTGCGCCTAGCTCGAGATCATGGGTTGTATAGTTCTTCTCGTGGATTTTGAGCTGGCGAGATGTGTAAGCTATAACCTTGTCTCGTTGCATGAGGACACAACCAAGACCAAGGTTGGAAGCATCACAATAGACAATGAAGTCGTCGTTTCCGTCGGGCAATGAGAGAACAGGACCATTGCAAAGCATGCGCTTGAGGGTTTGGAAAGCAGACTCTTGTTCGGTTCCCCAAACAAAAAGGCTTGTCTTTGTGCGTGAGAGCGGTAAGCGACACATCGAACTTTGAGAATCCTTCGATAAATCCTCGATAATAGCCCGCTAGTCCGAGAAAAGAACGGACTTCAGACGGGTTCTTAGGTGTAATCCAACTCTTGACGGCTTCAATCTTCGCGGGATCGACGTGAATGCCTTGACTATTTACAATGTGACCGAGGAATTGAACCTCCTCCAGCCAGAATTCGCACTTGGAGAACTTGGCATAGAGTCGATTCCCTTGGAGTAGCTCGAGAACCAAACGTAGATGTTGCGCGTGTTCGACTTGGAATAGATCAAGACATCGTCGATAAACACGATGATGAAACGGTCGAGATAAGGTTTACACACGCGATTCATCAGATCCATGAAAACCGTGGGTGCGTTGGTTAAACCAAAAGGCATAACAACGAACTCATAGTGGCCGTATCGAGTGCGAAAAGCGGTTTTGGGTATATCCTCCTCTTGGATGCGTAGCTGGTGATAGCCTGAGCGTAGATCGATCTTGGAGAAACACGTAGCACCTTGTAGCTGATCAAACAAATCATCAATGCGAGGCAGGGGATAGAGATTCTTGATAGTTAACTTATTCAATTCCCGATAGTCGATGCACATCCGGAACGACCCATCCTTCTTTTTGACGAAAAGGACTGGCGCGCCCCAAGGAGAGGTGCTCGGGTGAATGAAGCCTTTCTCAAGTAATTCCTGAAGCTGACTCAAGGGTTCACGCATTTCGGACGATGCGAGTCGGTAAGGAGCTTTGGCAACAGGGTTGGCTCCAGGAATGAGGTCGATACGAAAGTCGATATCACGACTTGGCGGTAGTCCGGGAAGATCCTCAGGAAAAACGTTAGGAAATTCTCAAACCACTGGGACATCTGTATTCCTTGCGGAGATACTTGCTAGCTTGGACACATGACATGAGCTTGAGACCTTTCGATGCAATTTCGCCATAAACACACAATAAATCACCATTCGCGAGCGAGAATCGAATCATCTTATCGAAGCACACAACTTCAGCATGGTTTTCGCGAAGAAAATCCATGCCTACTATGACATCAAAACTTCCGAGTTGCATCGGAATAACGTCGATTGGGAAAATGTGATTGTTGAGCTCAAGAGTACAATCACGAAGATCAGAATTAACGGCAACCGTTCTTCTGGTGGCGACTTCAACATCGAACTTCGAGGGGAGATGGGAGTGCTTACGACTAAGAAGCTTCTCGAATTCAAACGACACAAACCAGTTATCGGCTCCAGTATCAAACAAACACGAAGCATAAATACCATTCAAAAGGAACGTACCATTAACTACGTTGTTGTCAGCCTGGGCTTGGCGCACATTGATGTTGAAGGTTCTGGCGCGGACGGCTTGTTGCTGCTGTTGAGGCTGTTGTTGCTGGTGTTGCTGAGGCTCTTGCTTCACAACCCTGTTCGGGCACATGTTCGCAAAGTGGTTGGGATCACCATATGTGAAGCAGACTCGGGCGTTGACCGCGGGTGCCTGAGCCGCTTGTTGGCCTTGTGGGGCCGGGAGCAGAGCTTGATGAGAAGTGGCTTGAGCTGGTGCTTGTTGGGGACCAGTACGACAATTTGTAGTAAAATGGCCGTACATATTGCAGTGAGCGCAAAAACGGCAAGCTAGACCCACCGGGTGATGATAAGAGCATGTCGGGCAGGCAGGGTGAGGCCTGTGTATGCACGCTTTGCAGGCGGTGCATAGGTAACTGGTGCTGGGCGGTGGTGAGGTTGCTGCTGAACCGGTATGGCTTGAAGTGGAGCAGCAGTGGTAGTGACAGCACAGTTCTTGTTGCTGGAGCTGCTGTTGTTGTTCTTCTTCTTGCGGCGTGATGACTTTGACGACTGAGCGGCGACGGTTTCAGCGGCTGGTGCGGCGGTGACTTGATGCAGGTTCTTCGGAGTTTTATCACAAAAACCAGCTTTTACTCGCTTGTCGTTGATTTCTGCTGCAAGCAAGTAAGTTTCTTCGATTGTTGCTGGCTTTGCGGCATGCACAAAATCTGCAACACAGTCAGGTAGTGCTCGAATGTACTTCTTGATCGTCATGTCGGGCGTCTTCACTTGATCGGGACAGATGATGCTGAGCTGCGTAAAGCGAGCAGTCAGGACAGCGTTGTCACCTTCTTTCTGCTTAATGTGCCAGAACTCGTCCTCCAGCTTCTGGCGCTCATGGGGAGGGTAGAACTCTTCGAGCATAACGTTCTTCAACTCGTCCCATGACAGACCGTAAGCTGCATTATTTCCGCGCTTGTTCCTTTCGGCCGTCCACCAGTTTAGAGCGTGGGACTGGAAGACGCTGGTCGCGTTCAGTGTGCGGAGATTATCAGGACATCCGCTCTGTCTCAGGGTGACTTCGATTGAGTCAAACCATTGAAACAAAGCCGTAGGGCCTTCTTCACCGGTGAACTCCTTCGGTCCACATGCCTTGAACTGTTTGAAGCTGAAAGCAGCTTTGGGAGTCTCGGTCCTGGATTCTTCAGATGATTTGCTCATGTTTTCGTACAGTTCACTGATGACTTGGGGTATAACCTTTGCCATTTGCTTAGTAATCATGGCAGCGAGGCATTTGTCTGCTTGCTTTCGGCGAGCATCTCGGGTAGCGAGAGATCCAGATGATGACATTGTCTGCAACAGACATCGCCACAGGACTCAACACAATATAATCGAATCTCACCTCACACGCCTAATACTACTAAAACTCAGAAACACGTACAACCACGTAAGCACGTAGGCACATAATCACAGATTCACATAAGCACAAAAGCACATAAGCACGTAAGGCACAGAATCACAGAAGCACATAAGCACGTAGGGCACAAAACACAAAAGCATATAAGCATGTAACTTGTCTAGATGCACACAGAGGCGGTCAGAATACAGAAACCTATCATTCAAAGTTCGTGATCGTTCGAGAAGAGCGTTCGCGCATAGCATAGCGGGTAGTATAGTATAAGCGAATAATATAGCAAGCAACATAGCGTACGGTGGTTCCTCATGGTAGTAGCGATTTGATAACGTTTGTGCGGTGTGTTGTGTGTTTAAAGCAAAAAGGCGTTAGATCGAAACCAACAATACCTCAAAACGCTAACAAATAAGCATAAGAACACATAAAATCCACATAAAAATGACGAAATATCAGAGTCGGCAGTAGCAATCTCAGAATCGAAGCACATATAAATCGAGAAATAGATTGTCTGCGGCTATTTAGACATTGACTACCCAAAGTGATTCGACTATTCACAGGGACCTGTTGTGTACACTTTGACTTTCAGGGCTGTGCTTTTGCCTCGAATCTTGGGCTCGGCACGCATCCTTCTAGTCATATCGTGACTTCAAGTCGTTGGAGTCCGTCGAGACTTTGGTGAGAGTTTTGTAAAACCAAGTAAAGGTCGGAACAAGTCGTCAAGGTTAGGGTTTCACCCCTGGCTTAAAAACTTCGTTCCTGTTTTGATAAAATAAAAAGAGAATTATGCGTTAAAGTATGGATTTCACTCCTATTTAAACGCAATTTCTCGTGTTTATAGATGAAAATGTGGGTTGAACAAGCAATTTAGTCGAGAGTTTGCGGTTTTCACACCTCATCTCAACTTAATCGCTCATTCATTTTTGAAAATTCGAGTGTTGTGATAGTGTAGCGTAGGCGAGAATAGCGAGAAATAGCACTAAGCTCATACATAATCCCTACTGGACATGCACGAATCGGTCTGTTGGTTCCTAACTATAGACTAGGTCTCTAAGACATCGACCCGGACTAGGTCGAGTCTTGCCTAATTCCCTATAGTTATGGCTCTGATACCAATCTGTCACACCCCAACCGATGGCAGAAACATCGGGGCATGGTACTGAGCGAAACAGATTGTCCAGAAGTTTCCATAACAACTATATTTACCAAATATTTAAAGCAACACGTCCCATACCATGTCATAAATGATAATACAATTATTACCGAAAAGATCTAGTCAAATTGTTCTGTTCCGACAACTCAGATTTTTATTACAGACAGTTGTTTATTGTTGACCTTGGTCTTTCCTAGCCTCGATTTCACAGTAAAGAAAGCAATTAAGCATCCTAAGCACCTGTCACATACGTTAAAGTAAAAGTCAATACACATAGTGTAAAGGTGAGCATACAAGTTTGATAATAACATATAGAGTTCGAAATCGTTACGCATAACCAGCACGTACACAATGTAAAATGAGGCATGTTAGTTATCGACATGAACCTATCGATACCAAAGACTGCGGGTTGACTGCCCAAGGCAGTTCGCGATACACACTCACCACTGTGAGCCATGTAGGTAATTGTCCTTAACAACCCCTGAGTGAACAGGTGCTGAGTCCAAACTAATAATACTATCGTTGCTAAGGCAGGTAGACAACATTCCATGTGTAAACATAACAAACAAGCATTCATTAAGTCACGTATAACATGCGGTAATTGGTTAGCGAGTTAAAGTATTGCGTAGTGTGTTCGATGTGATTTTGTATAAGTAACGTATGTAACACCCAAAAGTGCGTAAAGCAAAAAAGGGATCGAGTATACTCACAGCGGTTGATGGATTGAAGGGAGCGCTAGAGAGTAGGGTTAGCCTGAACAGATTGATAGCATAACGATAAGCGACGCGTAAAACGATACAGAGTGCAAGTGGGTAGGACAGCAGTTCGATTGGATGGTAGTCCGATCGGATGGTAGTCCGATCGGACAGCACGTCGTTCGAGTGACAGTCCTTTCGGACGGTCGTCCGGTCGGATGACCGTTCGAGTGGATTGTTACTTCCTTTGGGAAGGACGTGTTTGTGTATGATGGCTTGACTTTTGAAGTTTTCGTTGTAGCATTTTAAACCCATTGAAGTATCTCTACCTTTCAGGTCGATCGATCGAACGACCGTTCGATCGGGCGACAGTCCGATAGGTTGGGCACTTCAGCGAGAACAAGTTCCCAGCAGGTTGTCACTCAATCGGACGGTTGTTCGATCGGGTGGCATCCTTTGTGCATTGAACATGTTGAAAATTGTTTAAGTGTTGAAGTTTCGAAACATCACATAGTCGGATGGTCGGTCGATCGAGTGATAACTCGATCTGACGGCAATCCGTTCGGTGTTCCCAAAACTCTTGAGGGTTGATTTGAAGAATTAATTGTGGGGCCAAGGTGCAATTCGATCGGATGACCGATCGTTCGGATGGTTGCTTGATCGGACAGCGGTCCAATCGGACGACATTCCGTCCTAGTCGACCTGTTCGTCTTACACTTGATTGTTTTAATTGTTTATCGTTTTATCGAGACGTTTTGATGACGTATTAAGCAATAGAAACCTTGTCAATACTTGGTACCCCTGATCGGACAGGAATCACCCAATTCCAACCAGTTAACTGTTCGAGATGGTGTTCCATGTTTAACCCGAAATCGGTGATCTCGTGGATAGAATCCAGATCTTGAACCAATACAACCACATGAATGAGTAGTAAGTCGGCACATGCTCCGATTCTATCGGTTTTGAAGGCATTGAGTGTAAAAGAGTTGAAAGAAAGTTGGAAAACCATCTTTCAATCCTATTCATTGTGAATATGTTCAGATCTATGAAAGATCTTTGTTTATTTATGTGGAAATCGGTTAGATATAAGTTGTTCTTGGTGGATTAAGGCCAAAACATGAAGTTCTCAAGAACACATGATGACGTCATCCTAGAACACCTTGAAACTAGGAGTGCGTGTAGATTAAGGAAGTACAAGATTTAGGATGAGATCTTACCGGAATCGTGAGAAATCTGAAGAAAAGTGGGGAAGTTGAGCTGGTCGGAGTAGAGTTGCCAAAAGTGGAAAGTATGATGGTGACAGGGGGTATTTATAGGGTTTCCCAAAGAGGAAAGGGGGCTGGCCGATCTGGTGGCAGCCCGGTCGAACAGCTGGCCGATCGAGCGACAGCTCGATTGAACGGCTGGTCGATCGGTTGGTCATCTGATCGATCAGTCGCTTGGTTCGAGTGTTCAGTGCGACGAGTTTTGCCGTTTCGATTGCGATTGCGAGCGTTGCGATGCGTTAGAGTTTCCTAGTCAAATTACTTTTAATCCCAACTACTGTATCAACTTACAAGCATCCTTATTTCATACTCGTTTAGCATTTTTGATTCGATTGCGATTGAGTTCGATTGCATTTCGATTGATTACCACACATAACATAAATAAACATGCACAAGTAACACATAAGGCACACACACACGTATAACAATTACCAAAATGCGTAATTCGAGTTGCGAGTGCGATTGTGATAGAGATAAAGCGATTAAACATGCGATAAATAGCAACTACTCTGCGACTATTAATAAATACTCCACATAATACAACTAAAGCGCTAACAAAATAGACTAATTACAAGTCAAAGAAGTCAAAACAGGAATTAAGCATGGAGAGACAGATCACAATTAGCAATCTTTTCTTCCTTTGACTTCAATCTTGACTTTGACTTTGACTTTCGAAACACGGGGTGTTACAATAGTACTATCGTTGCTAAAGTGTCGGGCAACAATCACTGTGTAAACATAACATACAAGCATTCATCGAATAACACGTATAACATGCAATAACGGTCAGCGTATAAAAGTGTTTGCGTTGTGTGTCGAATGTGATTTGAAATAGGTAACGTATGTAACACCCAAAAGTGCGTAAAGCAAAAAGGGTTCGAGTATACTTACAGATCGTATTAAATGAATAACACAGTCTTGGATTGAAAGGAACGCTGGAAAGTTAGCCTGATTACAGAATGATAGCATAAGCGACGAAAAGTGCGTGAAACAGCGTGTCGGTGAGACAAGTGACGAAAGGTGATCTGATCGGATGACCTTCCGGACGGATGGCCATTCGGTTGGAGGGTTATCCGTCTGGAATGGATGTGTTTGTGTATGATGTGACTTTGAAGTTTTCGTTGTAACATTTTAAAATTTAATAAATGTCTCTACCTTTCAGGTCGTCCGGTCGAACGGTCATCCGAACGGAGGGCCGTTCGGTCGGATTGCGATCCGTTCAGTGAGATGCTTCAAAGACAGGTCCCTTGGTTAGAATAGTCATTCAATCGGGTGGTCATTCGATCGGATGACTATTCATTGGGAACTGATAACCTTTGAAAATTTGCAAAAAAGTTCAAGTATTTGGAAGCCACAGGTCAACCGATCGGATTGTCGTTTGTAACACCCCAATCGCGTAATACGACAACACGCGACGGAAATATCGGGGAGTCACGTTACAAATTGCTCACAACTACTGGTACTAAAATTGTTTCAATAATGTTAACATCGTTTTACAAACAAAGAATACATGTAATTGTCTTTTGATTTAAGAAGTCTAAGGCCCGAATGCAGTCCTATGCGTTGCATTCTTGAATAGTTGAAAACCTGAAACATATGTGAAAAATAGTCGGCATAAAAATGCCGACGAGTATGTTGGTTTTGTTAGCCAAATAAATGACAAAAAGTTTGGTATTGCAATACTTTGACAACTACGAGAGCTGTCAATTGAAAATAAATCTTGAAGCCAAAAAAATGGCAAAGGTTTAGTATTGCAATACATAATCTTGGTTGTGAAAACTCGTGGCAAATAGTTTTGTATATGGCAATATGATTATTACTAAGCAATTTTTATGCCATTTGAAATTGTACATCGTAATCTCGTTGAAATCATCGTAAAAACTCGTTAATATGTTATTATAACTCCAATCAAGGATTAATAATAACTGTTTTGAAATAAATCAAAACTTGTGTGAGTATTATATAAATCAAATCAATGATTCATGATAATACTTCAGATATCCTTCTAAGAATCTAACATATAAAGATATGAGAGATTCTATGAGGATTTGGATAATCGAACATTGAAACAATCGTACACAAAATCCTAAAGTGATTCGGATAACGCTACACGAATAATAAAATAAGAACACTTATATATAGGAAGTACCAGCGGCGTATCCACCCTGTTCTTATTTTATTACACCCGTTTTGTTATCTAAATCACAACTACCACATAAACACACAATCGTCAATTTGTCAACAACTTGTAAACACGCATTAAAGTACACAATGAATCCAAATAAGGACTCCAATATTAGCACTGTAGACATCCCATGTATGTTTAGCTATGAAGATAGATAAATATTACAGGGATCCGGTTCTCGTCATATTGTCTAGTCGCATACGCCTTAAAGTACTCATGAATCCAAACAAGGACTCCAATATTAGCACTCTAAACATCCTACAAGTATCAATTTATAAAGATAAGTTGACGCTGAAAGGATTAGGTTTCTGTCGTATTGAATCATTGTATCACAACATCCTAAATCCTAATAGTGATTCGGGATAATGCCACGAAGGGTAATACAATAAGCACACTTATATATAGGAAGTACCAGCGGCGTATCCACCATGTGCTTATTGTATTACTCTAGTTTCGTTATCTAAATCACCAACAATCTACACATAAACCATAACCATCATGTCGTAAAGTACTTCTTAAAAATCTCACTATGAAGATAGGAAGATCTAAGACTGTACTTCACATATCCTATAAGAATCTAACTATGAAGATAGGTAGATATTTTATGGATTTGGATAAACATCGTATTTGCATAATCGGAATAGTACGCATAAAAGCACTTAGTAAACACATATATGCCATACATTTGGAAAACAAATCGGTTACACATATGAATCACCCCAAAACATTTGAAAACGGTAAAAGAGGGGAACTATGTACTCAGTTGGGATTGCGTATAGTTCTTGTTCAAAAGATATAACAAATCTCAAAAGACCAAGAGTTCAAGTGTTGAAGCGGTTCCTACTGTATCGGATACTATGTTAGTGAATCGGCACCTAAATCGGAAGATCAGGTAGAATGAGGTCTCGTAAACCAAACGAGTATTGGAACTCATGTGATATGGTTTAACAAAGCCTACATTCTAAATTGAAACTTAACCTAAGTGCTTTCGACCCGTTATGACCCGTTAAGGTAGTCTACGCTACTTTAACGCGTCGTTTGCGCATAAGCGCGTTCAGACGGTCTAACTAGTCCTATGACAAGTAGTATATGCCTTAACATGTTTAATTATGTTGCATAATCAGTTTAGATGTCAAAACACGTACATATGCTTAAAATGGAATTATACGCAAAAAGGGCATTTTGGTCATTTTCCTAAGGCATATAAATTACCTATCATACAACTAACTAAACAAAGTGACCATAAGATATAACCTCGGAAGGTTATTCCCTATACAACTATGGTCACAAAATATGTTTGGTCGGAACCTAACGATCGACCAAATGGGTCGGGTTCGAAAGTTTAAGCTGTTGTTTAGACCGCTTAACTTACGACCCTAATTAAGCACTAAACTAAAAGTGACGAGTTAAACATGTTAAAACATGTTTAACTAAATTAGAAAACATGTTTGATATCAAAACAAAGTGTTTTGATACCCTAAAATAGCTTCGTTGCAAAATACGCATAAATACGCATTTTGACTGAAACTTTGACTCGTCACTACGCCTAATCAATGTGGTAATCAGTAGGTATAGTCACAAGGGACTTTAACCATCGTGATTACGCTCACGTTGCAAAGTTCAAACGAACTTTGTGTTGACCAATCATGGTTAAAGCAGAAAGTCAAACACTGTTTGACTTTCATGCTTGAAATGCATAACCAAGCATGAAGGAGACTTACAAAGGGTCCAAGCTTGGATCAAGAACAAAGAAAATTGAAGAATGGAGCCTTCAACCAAGAAGGGATAGCTCCAATCAGATCCAATGAGCAGATTTGAGATGAATGGGCAAGTTGGGTTTGTGAAAATCTTGGGTTTATGTAGAAAATCAAGGACCATTAGGATCATTCCACATGTTTTGAAGTATGATTTTGGCCATACACATGTAGCACATTGTTTTAAATACTTGAAACAAGCTCCATGTATTGCAAAACCATGTTAAAAACCAAAGAAACAGTTGCTGAAAGCCAGATTCAATGTTTCTGCCAGCAACAGATGTCACGGGCCACGAAGGCAGACACAAAAGTCTTCGCCCCAGGCGAGGACTTGCAGATTAGAAGTTTACAAGTTTGGCAGAACAGGCCCCTGAAGCTTAAAACTTGATTTTTAACGCGTTTAAGCCCCGTTAACCCAATTTCAAGGCTCTATAATGATGCTAAAACATAAGGAACATGAAATATGCTTGAAAACATCTCGGATGTATGTTCGTTTTGCCGTACGGTCGCGTTGTTCGGTTAATTACGGCGAAACACGAATGGACGCGAAAAACAATCCAAATTGCGTGACGAACGGTATTTTAGCATTCCAATCACTAAAATAAAATATTTTAATGATTACAAAAATTTTTGGATGTCCGGATATGTTCAGAATGTAAGATATGCGCGTAAATGCAAACTTATGCACTTTTTGACGCTTTTAGTCCCTATTGATCAAATAAGTGTATTTTCGCATACCGAACCCCTCAAAGCCTATTTCTAAGCTATGTAAAGGATATTTAGGGTATGTTTAGCTTATGATCTTGTTTCGGAATGTTCGTTGCTATACAAATCAGCAGACTTTCGCAGTTTGACGAAAATTGTCCCTGTGATCGGATAAACTTGATTTTGGTACACCAAACCCTTCAAAACTTATTTCTAAGTTATGTAAAGGTTATTTAAGGTATTTTAAGCTTATGTCACTGTTCCGGAGTGTTTGTCGCGTTAAACTGATTACGTTTATGCATCAGTTTGCGTATAACTTTCCAGAAAAACGATTTAAACCTTGAAATCGAACTAGAATAAAAAACGTAAGATTGTCAAACATAAATGAGAAATTTTTGAGACCAAAACACATTGTTTCTTTGATAAATGATATTGTTCTACATTATGTGGTGTTTACAGAGCACAAGTGTCACAGTCTCCCCTACTTTAGGAAATTTCGTCCCGAAATTTATTCGAAGGAGACCGTAGAGTGTATTTGAAACAACTGAAGGATAAGCAAATTGCTAGATCCCAAAGATGCGGAGCATCGTTTGGTGTTGGAAATTTTGGGGGATTCAAAATGTGATTTGGGATATTCAAAGTATCTCAAGGTATTCAACCCTTTGAAACTTGTGAATTTTTAAAAAAATGTAAATCAGTGTTCAAAAAATTGTTTGGGTACAAATGTTTATATATGTTTCATACTAACCAAACAAGTAGATGCAACATATACTAATCATGCATTGTCATCATAATGTAAGCATATCGAGAAAATTTTTTCAAATCATGCGCTAGGTATGCTAAGTTAACACACTAAGCAAAATGTATTTGAAAATAATGTACTAAGTATATTAAGTCAACATGCGAAGCAAATTGTATTTGAAATCATGTACTATGCATATTAAATAAACAAATCGTGTATGTAATGCCATGATCACAAAATAGTATTAACTTGTTCATAGTATTCGTATCGATCATGTTGCTAAGTTCATATGAATGCACTAGTGTGCAATCATAGTATGCTAAATTTCAAGATTTAGTTCCTAAAGAACGGAATCCTCAAAGTCAGCATGTAGTTGTAATCACACATAGTGTAATCACATTAGAGTTTGTAATTGGAAAATGAATAACAAGGATAAAGATAAACTTCTTGAAATTTACATTGTCATTACAAACATAGTTGAAATATGTACATTGTTTTCGAAAATAAACAGAAATTATAGAGGTTCAAATGATCATAAGTGCTTGATCATTAGCTTGAGCCTCATTGATGTTGAACACTCGTCCATTAGCATTGGCAAGCTTGTGGCAGTTTCGCTTGAAATGATTTAAATCACCACAATTGAAACATGCTCGAGGGTGAGTCTGAGTGGGGGTTGCTCGGTTCTGGATACGGCAGGTCACAGCTAGATGTCCAAATAGACCACAGATCGTACACTGGTGGCAAGGAGAATTTGTTGCGTGATGATAGTTGCAATGATTGCATCGAGGTTGCTTTCCACGATAAAATCCATTAAAGGGTACTTAGAATTTTTTGAAGTTTTGCGCTTCTTAGAATTTTTGAAGTTTTGCGCTTCTTAGAATTTTTAGAAGATTCGGCCTTTGTCCCTTTTGAATTCTCATTAGTAGTTTCGGTGTTTTGTTTCTTGTCTCCCTTTCGAAATAGTTTCCCTTTTCTAACCTGAGAGTCGGTTAAAATAGCGGCTAATTCCTTAGCCTCCCTAAGCGTTGCAGGTTTGCTTCCATTGACAATGTCTTGGACAAGATCAGGTAGGCCATCAATGTATTTCTCAATGGCCCGATCCAAAGGTGTGACCATAGTGGGGCAAAGTAGGCTTAGTTGTTCAAATCGGTCAGTGTAGGCACAGTTTTCCCCACTATCTTGTTTTAGATAATAGAATTTGTTTTCAAGTGCCCTTATGTCACACCCCGACCACGTAAAACAACAAATCGCGGTGGAATCGTCCGGGAGTGTTGTAACAGAATCATTGTTTCATAACACATGAAAATTGAAGTTTTGTTTTATTGAATTAAAAGAGGTTACAATGTCTTAAAAACAAATTACATAACATGATTAACTAGTCTTGCATCTTTTATTGTCACTAAAGCCCAAGTCCGCCTAAGTGTAACTTGATCAATCCTATGCATCATCTCCTGAAAACACATGTGAAAATAGGTACGTCAGCAGAAAAATGCCTGTGAGATACATAGGTTTTATTAAAATGGATTCATGACTTGTAAGTTTAAAGAAAATGTTTAACAAAAGTTAGTCATGAACCTTGTAAAATGTTTTCTTTTATAAATCATACAAACAGTGATAAGAAATCAGATGATATAAAAGAAAGATGCATAGATAAATAAATAACCAAGTAAAATGAGTTTGTATAAAATATGTTGTTTGTAAAACAATGTTTCATAAAGATATGATATAAGTGTAAAATGTATTATGTCTAACTTGAAATGGTTTAAATAACGCTACGATATGTAATACCATAAAAGCACTTATATATAGGAACTACCAGCGGCGTATCCACCATGTTTTTATCATATTACACACGCCTCGTTATTTAAATCACTTACCAAACAAACCACAAATGTCAAAATGTTCATGTATTAATCAAATGTAATGTATGGTAAAATAAATAAAAATATCTACTCTAACCATATGCACAAAACAAATGTCATTTGAATAAATCAAAAGTTATTTTTGTAAAAAATCCATGCATGCTTTACTGATACAAACATCTATGCGGTATTGTTCTAATGCATACATTCAAGCCTTGCGACTGTGGCGACAAACCCTTAAACGAAATTAAAGTCTCATCTAAACTATGTATATCGGATTCAGTCATTCCTTCCATCCAAACAAACATAGGATTTCAGGAATGGGAGTTGTCAATTCCTATGGTACCATTACTTACTACCAAGCGGCGTGATCAATGTTAATGAATGTATTTTTGTCCCATTTAAACAAACCAAATGTCATACCAAAATGTAAGCATGTTTTATGAAAATAATGTACTAAGTATGCAACAAATGAACATACATAGCATGAAATGTGATGTAAAACAATGTACTAAGTTTGCAACAAATGAACATACATAGCATGAAATATGAAATGTGATGTAAAACAATGTACTAAGTATGCAACAAATGAACATACATAGCATGAAATGTGATGTAAAACAATTTACTAAGTATGCAACAAATGAACATACATAGCAAAAACACGGATAAAATCATGTACTATACGTGTACTAATGAACATAGCAAGTAAGATATAAAAACATGGAAAGCACGAAAGTAACAAGTAGGCACATGTGTTTCACCCCAAAATGTTTTAAAACAGTAAAAGAGGGGACTATGTACTCACTTGAGAATGCTTAGAAGTCTTGAACAAAAACCAAGCAAAGCTAGAGGGATCACGGAAATCAAACGACACCTAGTATAGGTAACTATATTAATAAACCGGACCTAAATCGGAAGATCAGATAGAATGAGGTTTTGTAAACCAAATGAGTATTGGAACTCATATGATATGGTTTAACAAAGCCTACATACTAAATCGAAACCTAACCTAAGTGCTTACGACCCATTACGACCCGTTTAGGTAGCTTACGCTACTTTAACGCGTCGTTCACGTATAACGCGTTCGGACCGCCTAACTAGTCCTATGACAAGTATTATATGCCTTAACATGTCTAATAATGTTACCTAATCAGTTTAGATGTAAAAAATTAGGTTACATATGCTTAAAATGAATTTATGCATAAAAAGGGCATTTTGGTCATTTTCCTAAGGCATATAAATTACCTATCATACAACTAACTAAACGTAGTGACCATAAGGTATAACCTCCCAAGGTTATTCCCTATACAACTATGGTCACAAAACATGTTTGATCGGATCCTAATGATCGACCAAACGGGCCGGGTTCGAAAGTCTAAGCGGTTGTTTAGACCGCTTATCTTACGACCCTATATAAGCACTAAACTAAAAGTGACGAGTTAAACATGTTAAAACATGTTTAACGAAGTTAGAAAACAAGTTTGATATCAAAACAAAGGGTTTTGATACCCAAGAATAGTTTGGTTGCAAAATACGCATGAATACGCATTTTGTAACACCCCGAAAATACAAATTCTTATAATACAATAATGTTGTGAATAAATAACAAAAATAAACTAACTAGGAATGATATTAACCTAGTTAGATGATGAGTTGTGAGTAGTTAAAGAGTTAAAACAAATAAAGAACGAAAGTTGAGGGGCCAAAAGTGTTTAAATGAAAACTAATATTAATAAAAAAAAAACTCAAAACACATTTGTGTGTGTTGCTGAGATCGATCAAAAGCAGGGGGCGATCCCAAGCTCCCCAAAACCCTAGTTCTTGGCAAAACCTCCAATTTGAAGGTTCAAATCAAGTCCAAAACGAAAATCGAGCATAGATTAGTGATCCCCATTGCAAGGAGATCATAAGGTATGTAAAATTTGATAAAAATTCTCTACTTGAAATTCTCATGAATTTAGGGAATTCGAAATCTGGGGATGCATGAATGATATGTAGGTGAAATAAGAACATTGAAGCGTCTAGGAGTAAACCCTAGACAAATACATGTTGAAATCATACTTAATTTTAGCAAAATTCATGAACACCATTGTAGGTGGTTAGTGGGTGGAGTAGAACTTGATAAACCCTAGGAAATTTGGGGTGGTTCTAGTGAAATTTGGCATGTATGAAGCAATTTCAGAATCCTAGAGGCTAAAATTCATGTAAGGTAGTTGATTGATGAAAATATAGGGCTATATGACAAGTTATGAACTTGCTAATACATCATGTAAATTGCCGCCCTTAAAGTGTTTGTATAATTGCCTCAAAGAAGGCTTAAAACTGAAATTTAAAGTTAAATCGCATAATTGTTATGTTACGGAAAATTGTGCGACATATGATTTAAAAAGAGTTCTAAACATGTTATGATTGGACTCTATAGGGAAGGACACCGGAGCGTCGAGTGGACAAGCCGGTGGCGACTTGCGTTTGAAGGGCGTACGTTGAAGGTATGTAACTTGATCCGTTACATTGAGTAAGTTTTGATAATTAGCATGTGTATAGTTGAGTAGTAGAATAAAGGTTGTGTTGATTGAAGCCACAATGTTCACTATATGGAATAATAGGTCAAGAATTGGTTAGAACTCGTTTGGTAGTCATCATAATGGAGGATTCCGTAGATGAGCCAAACGGGTTGAATAATGGTGTATTGGTAGCGTCAAAGTTATTTAATAGTTATCATAGGCGGTTACAATCATACGAGCATGAATCCATAACATGGATATTGAAATGCCGGTGATAATAAGCCCCGAAAGTTGGGTAAAAAGCGCCTTATGTTTACTATTGAAAAGATAGAAAAATAAGTGTAACTTAACGGGTCGAATAAATACATAGTGATTTTAGTCATTCGGTCCGTAAACTAAATTTTCGATATGATAAACATTATATACACTGCGGTAATTAAATTACAGACGTATAGGAAAAAGAATCACCTAAAACGGACTTACGAGTCAAAAGTTATGATAGTTTAAAGTTTATAAGTGGCATTTAGTGATGCTGGACTGATATACAGCAATCAGCAACAACATTCTGTTGAAAACCCTTGCTCATGCCGCGCAACGGCCAAACAGGCTCACCGTCGCGCGACGCGACGGCAGTGGCGTGACGCGACGGATTGTTGATCACTCGGTCGCACGGCGCGACCGCCCCACCTCGTCAAATTTTGTTATTTCTTCCATGTTAATCCAAGAAACTTGTTTATACTTAATTTTAAAGTGTCAAAACTAAACGTTTATGTGGTTTTGACCATAGGTGACGATGGACCTAATCCGGATGGCGATCAAGCAAATTCCAAGAACCGAACACGATATTTTGAAGCTTCCGCGATTACTTAAATATGTTCAAATCAATGTCTATGTAGTTAACACTTAAACACTTGTTCTTTTGTGTTGGGATTCTTAAACTAGTAATACTTGTCCTAGATGTTAACTTGGTTAAATTTTCCTTATGTTTGATATAAAAGTCAAGGTTTTGGTATATTAAGACCTTGTTTATAATAAAATATTATGAAAACGAGTAGAGTGTTACAAGTTGGTAATCAGAGCTTAAGGTTGTCAACAAAGTGTTCGGTTCAAGCTTGATTGATCGTCCGGTGAGAATTAATTATTTATGTTAGTAGATTTTATCTTATGTAAGAAACGAGATGTTAGTTAATGTGCATGGGAAGAGCGTGTTAACACACACAAACCCGGAAAGTGCACTAAATATGAATGGTTAAAGCAAGTTACGAACTTGGCTAAACCAAAGCAAATAAAGCTATGTTATAAATGAGACGTTTAATAATTGACGTAAACATTTCAGTTTCGAGATGTCGGAAGGGAATGACGATGATCCGGTGCTGATAAGCACCGAACAAATGAAAGAAACAATTTCCGAAGAAGTGGGAAAGGCAATTGAGGGTAGTCTATCCGGGTTCATAGACAAAATTCAAACCACGGTGTTATCATTAGTTGAAGAACGAGTCAAAAGGTTGGAAGATGGTGTCAACCTTATGAAAGAGAAATCGGGAGAACGTAAAGGATGTTCGTACAAAGAATTTATGGCGTGTAAACTGCCAATCTACAACGGGGAGGTTGACCCGATAATTTGCCAAAGATGGCTGAGCGACATTGAAGGGGTGTTTGAAAGGACCCACTGTGACGTAAGTGATTTTGTTGCTTACGGAACGGGTCAGCTAAGGGTTCAAGCCAAGGATTGGTGGGACAATAAAAAGAAGGAGATAGGAGCCGAGGCGGCAAGAGTTATGACATGGGACGAGTTTAAGGTGTCATTCCTTAAGAACCATAGTCCCAAGCGGTTATTAACAGGATCAAAGAAGAATTTATCCAGTTAAGACAAAAAGGAGAATCAATTGATAAAATCACGGGTATCTTTATGGATAAACTGAGATTATGTGACGAGTTAGTCACCACTGAAGAGCAGAAGATATACTACTATTACAACATACTGAGTGCTGAATACCGGGAGTTCATGACTCCCTCAAAGTATGAAACCCTCACAGAAATTATCAACACTGCCCGGGAGCGGGAAATCGAGTTGAAGAAACAAGTTGAAAGGGGTGAGCGAAGGGCACATGATGTGAATCCAAGCCCTACAAAGAAAGCTCGAACTGTGGAATCGGGAAAAAAAGTGGATGCTAAAGGCGGGTCGCCAAGTTGTAAAGTGTGTGGAAAAGGGCACAAGGGTGAGTGCCGTTTCAAAGACAAACCGTGCCCCATATGTGGTAAAACGGGGCACACGGCGTCTCTATGCACCGGTAAAGTCTCGGTCTGCTACAAATGTTATCAGCCCGGCCACAAAAAGTCTGAATGCCCAGACTTAGTTGGAAAGAGAGACGTTAAAGAATCTTCAACAGAAGCTCTAAAGGCGAAGGCTAGGTCTTTCCAACTTACAGCAGTTGAAGCAAAGACAGAACCCGATGTGGTCTAAGGTATATTTGCAATAAACTCGATCCCTGCATGTGTATTATTTGACACGGGTGCGAATAAATCCTTTATTTCACATGGATTTATTCGACATCTTTAATTTGTATTGACAAAATTACCTATGCCTTTAGAGGTTGAGATAGGAGATAACAAAAGTTTAATAGTATGTGATGTCTGTCAAAGCTGCAAATTAAGTATCGATGATGAGGAATACTTGATAGATCTAATCCCGATGTCTATGGGGGAGTTTCAAGTGGTTGTAGGGATGGATTGGATATCTCGACACCACGCAAAGGTCGTGTGTTTCCGTAAGGAGATAAAGCTAACATCTCCGGGCGGAAAACACGTCACAATCTATGGCGAAAAGGGAGGCAATCCTATAATATGCTTGATGATGAAAGCTCACAAGCTCATGAGGCATGGATGTAAAGCATTTATGATATACGCGAATGAGCCCAAGAAAGAATTACCAAAGATTGGAGACGTACACGTGGTACGTGACTTTGAAGATGTATTTCTGGATGATTTACCGGGAATGCCGCCCGAGCGGGAGGTAGAGTTCGGAATTGAATTAGTTCCAGGCGCAAAACCCGTAGCAAAAGCACCATACCGACTTGCACCATCGGAATTACAAGAATTAATGTCGCAGATTCAAGACTTGCTCGATAAAGGATTCATAAGGCCAAGTGTGTCTCCTTGGGGCGCGCCTGTGCTATTCGTGAAAAAGAAGGACGGAAGCATGCGTATGTGTATCGATTATCGGGAGTTAAATAAACTCACGATGAAGAATCGATACCCGCTTCTGAGAATAGACGATCTATTCGACCAATTACAAGGTGCGAACTGGTTTTCAAAAATTGACCTTAGATCGGGGTATCACCAACTAAGAGTCAAGGAGGAGGATGTACCGAAGACGGCTTTCCGCATGAGATACGGACATTACGAGTTCCTCGTGATGTCATTTGGGCTGACCAATGCACCCGCGACTTTCATGGATCTCATGAACCGGGTTTGCAAGCCGATGTTGGATAAATCGGTAATCGTGTTTATTGACGATATTCTGGTATACTCGAAAAGTGAAGCAAAACATGCACGCCACTTACAAGAGGTGTTAGAGACGCTCAGGCAAGAAAGGTTGTACGCGAAATTCTCAAAATGCTCCTTCTGATTGCGAGAGGTGCAATTCCTTGGCCACGTTATAAGCGCCAATGGAATATTGGTAGATCCTTCAAAGATAGAGGCCGTGTCAAAATGGAGCCCTTCGAAGAATCCTTCAGAAATCAGAAGCTTCTTAGGGCATGCGGGATACTATAGGAGATTCATTCAAGATTTCTCCAAGATTGCGTCGCCGCTAACTAAGTTAACCCGGAAAGAGGAAAAGTTCAATTGGGGTGCCGAACAAGAAAGAGCGTTTCAAACGCTAAAAGAGAAGTTAACTCAAGCTCCGGTATTAACATTACCAGACGGGGCCGAAGACTTGGTGGTTTATTCGGATGCCTCAATATCGGGGCTTGGATGCGTTTTGATGCAACGGGGCAAAGTTATAGCTTATGCCTCGAGGCAACTGAAAATACATGAAAAGAAATATCTCACGCACGACCTCGAATTGGCTGCGGTGGTGTTGTCGTTAAAAATATGGAGGCACTATTTATATCGGGTAAAGTTCACCATATTCACCGATCACAAGAGCTTAAAATATTTCTTCGATCAGAAGGAGCTAAATATGCGACAAAGGCGATGGTTAGAAACGGTGAAATATTTTGACTGTGAAATACATTACCACCCCGGAAAGGCAAATGTGGTGGCGGATGCCCTGAGCAGAAAAGCGGATTATGTCTCAATACGAGTAAGGTCGATGCAGCTTATTGTGACCTCGGGCATACTTGAACGTATCCGAGAAGCGCAAGTAGAAGCAGTGAAAGAGGAGAACTGAAGAAGGAAAGAATAATCGGACAGTTAAAAGATTTGTCGGATAGAAAGGACGGGTTGAAGACTCGATCTGGAAGAATATGGGTTCCAAATTCTTGTGGGGTTAAGACGCTTCTACTCGATGAAGCTCATAAATCCCAATATTCTATTCATCCGGGTGCTACCAAGATGTACAATGATCTGAAACAAAATTATTGGTGGCCCGGAATGAAGAGGGATGTAGTAAAATACGTGGAGAAGTGCTTGACTTGTTTACAAGTCAAAGCGGAACACCAGAAACCATATGGAAAACTGCAACCTTTGGAGATCCCGGTTTGGAAATGGGAACATATCACTATGGACCTATTGACCAAACTACCTAAAACGATTCGGGGATTTGACGCTATATGGGTGGTTGTGGATAGACTAACGAAGAGTGCTAATTTTATTCCTATACGCGAGACATATACTTCGGAAAAGATGTCCGAGGTATATGCAAACGAAATAGTTGCACGTCACGGAGTACCGGTATCTATTGTGTCGGATAGAGATACCCGGTTTACTTCAAACTTTTGGCGAGATTTTCAAGAACAAATGGGAACGAAACTTTTCATTAGCACCGCCTACCATCCTCAGACGGATGGGCAGAGTGAAAGAACAATACAGACGCTAGAGGATATGTTACGGGCATGTATCATCGACTTCGGCGGAAGTTGGGATGTTTATCTACCGTTGGCCGAATTTTCGTATAACAATAGTTACCATTCAAGCATTGGCATGGCACCTTACGAGATGCTATATGGTAGGAAATGTAGAATCCCGGTGTGTTGGGGTGAAGTGGGACCACGTGAACTGGCCCATAAAGATGTTGTCCAAGCCACTAATGAGAAAATTGAAGTGGTACGAGCCCATTTGAAAGCAGCCCAAGATAGGCAAAAGTCTTATGCTGATAAAAGATGAAGACCGATTGAATTTCAGATAGGCGACATGGTTATGTTAAAGGTTTCCCCATGGAAGGGCGTTATCAGGTTCAGAAAGAGAGGGAAATTAAGCCCGAGGTTTATTGGGTCATTTAAAATTATTGAACGGGTTGGCAAGGTAGCCTATCACCTCGAGCTACCGAAAGAGTTGAGTGGAATACATGGCATGTTTCATGTATCACAGCTACGAAAATGTCTAGCGGAGGAAACAACATATATCCATTACGACGATATCGAGGTGGATGATAGCCTGAATTACGCGGTAAAGCCATTGGAGATTTTAGATCGAAAGATTAAGCACTTGCGAAATAAACAAATCGATCAAGTCAAGATCAAGTGGGAGCATAGGAAAGGTTCGGACACTACATGGGAGTCCGAAGAGGAGATGCGTCGTCTCTACCCTACACTATTCAGTATGTACCCTGGTTTCGGGGACGAAACCCTTTTAAGGGGGGTGGACTTGTAACACCCCGAAAATACAAATTCTTATAATACAATATTGTTGTGAATAAATAAGAAAAATAAACTAACTAGGAATGATATTAACCTAGTTAGATGATGAGTTGTGAGTAGTTAAAGAGTTAAAACAAATAAAGAACGAAAGTTGAGGGGCCAAAAGTGTTTAAATAAAACTAATATTAATAAAAAAAATAAATAAACTCAAAACACACTTGTGTGTGTTGCTGAGATCGATCAAAAGCAGGGGGCGATCCCAAGCTCCCCAAAACCCTAGTTCTTGGCAAAACCTCCAATTTGAAGGTTCAAATCAAGTCCAAAACGAAAATCGAGCATAGATTAGTGATCCCCATTGCAAGGAGATCATAAGGTATGTAAAATTTGATAAAAATTCTCTACTTGAAATTCTCATGAATTTAGGGAATTCGAAATCTGTGGATGCATGAATGATATGTAGGTGAAATAAGAACATTGAAGCGTCTAGGAGTAAACCCTAGACAAATACATGTTGAAATCATACTTAATTTTAGCAAAATTCATGAACACCATTGTAGGTGGTTAGTGGGGGGAGTAGAACTTGATAAACCCTAGGAAATTTGGGGTGGTTCTAGTGAAATTTGGCATGTATGAAGCAATTTCAGAATCCTAGAGGCTAAAATTCATGTAAGGTAGTTGATTGATGAAAATATAGGGCTATATGACAAGTTATGAACTTGCTAATACATCATGTAAATTGCTGCCCTTAAAGTGTTTGTATAATTGCCTCAAAGAAGGCTTAAAACTGAAATTTAAAGTTAAATCGCATAATTGTTATGTTACGGCAAATTGTGCGGCATATGATTTAAAAAGAGTTCTAAACATGTTATGATTGGACTCTATAGGGCGACTTGCGTTTGAAGGGCGTACGTTGAAGGTATGTAACTTGATCCGTTACATTGAGTAAGTTTTGATAATTAGCATGTGTATAGTTGAGTAGTAGAATAAAGGTTGTGTTGATTGAAGAGACAATGTTCGCTATATGGAATAATAGGTCAAGAGTTGGTTAGAACTCGTTTGGTAGTCATCATAATGGAGGATTCCGTAGATGAGCCAAACGGGTTGAATAATGGTGTATTGGTAGCGTCAAAGTTATTTAATAGTTAGCATAGGCGGTTACAATCATATGAGCATGAAGCCATAACATGGATATTGAAATGCCAGTGATAATAAGCCCTGAAAGTTGGGTAAAAAGCGCCTTATGTTTACTATTGAAAAGATAGAAAAATAAGTGTAACTTAACGGGTCGAATAAATACATAGTGATTTTAGTCATTCGGTCCGTAAACCAAATTTTCGGTATGATAAACATTATAGACGCGGCGGTAATTAAATTACAGACGTATAGGAAAAAGAATCACCTAAAACGGACTTACGAGTCAAAAGTTATGATAGTTTAAATTTTATAAGTGGCATTTAGTGATGCTGGACTGATATACAGCAATCAGCAACAACATTCTGTTGAAAACCCTTGCTCGCGCCGCGCCATGGCCAAACAGGCTCACCGTCGCACGACACGACGGCCGTGGCGTGACGCGATGGATTGTTGATCACTCGGTCGCGCGGCGCGACCGCTCCACCTTGTCAAATTTTGTTATTTCTTCCATGTTAATCCAAGAAACTTGTTTATACTTAATTTTAAAGTGTCAAAACTAAATGTTTATGTGGTTTTGACCGTAGGTGACGATGGACCTAATCCGGATGGCGATGAAGCAAATTCCAAGAACCGAACACGATATTTTGAAGCTTCCGTGATTACTTAAATATGTTCAAATCAATGTCTATGTAGTTAACACTTAAACACTTGTTCTTTTGTTTTGGGATTCTTAAACTAGTAGTACTTGTCCTAGATGTTAACTTGGTTAAATTTTCCTTATGTTTGATATAAAAGTCAAGGTTTTGGTATATTAAGACCTTGTTTATAATATAATATTATGAAAACAAGTAGAGTGTTACAATGAGGGAGCCTGTTTTTGCAAAAGTTTCATTTTTGGCAGAACAGGTCCCTGCATGCTATAAAGTTGATTTTTGACACGTTTAAGCCCCGTTAACCCATTTTCAAGGCTCAATAATGAAGTTAAAGTATAGGGGACATGAAATATGCTCAAAACCATCTCGGATGTCGGTTTGTTTGGTCGTACGGTCACGTTATTCGGTTAAATACGATGAAACACGAACGGACGTGAAAAACGATCCAAATTACGCGACGAATGAAATTTTATCATGCCAATCACTAAAATAAAATATTTTAATGATTACATAAATTTTTGGATGTCCGGATATATTCAGAACGTAAGATATGCGCGAAAATGCAAACTTATGCACTTTTTGACGCTTCTAGTCCCTGTTTGACCAAATAGTTTATTTTTGCACACCGGACCCCTCAAAGCCTATTTCTAAGCTATGTAAAGGATATTTATGGTATGTTTAACTTATGGTCAAGTTCCGAAATGTTTGATACTGTTGGATCGTCGTATGACCCGAATGAGTCGTTCAGAAGAGTTTTGAGTCAGAATCAAAGGCGGAATCAATGATTCTAACTTGATACAGCTTGATTTTCCCTAAATATCTTCTTTTTATTGATTTCACAGCTTTTACAGATCGTTTGACAAACCGGCAGCACCTCAGCTCTGAAATCGGAAAGTTACAAATGAAACAGCACAACAGGTATTTATAGGGGTGTTGATTTCGTACGAAATAGCAAAGGTCTATTTCGTGCGAAATACCTAAGTGTTATTCCGTACGAAATAGCCCTTTGCTATTTCATGCGAAATACCCCTTAAACATCTAAAATCTGTTTTCTAACCTGCTGAGCACTGGTTTATCCTATATAGATACAAGACTCTATAAAGACGAAGTTAACAGACATCTATGCACCAACGGACTCCCCCTTGGATGTTGACGAAATATTTAGCATCAAATCTTCAGTCTTTAGTGTTTATCTATCTTCTCACTGTCCAATTTGTCTAACACTGTAAGCATCCTTCAATCTCTATCTTCAAACTCCCCTTTGAATGTTGATTCCCCCTTTCAATATGCTGGAGCTCGAATTCTGGTTCAATCTTTACACTTTCTTTTCCATGGGGATCTTGTTTCCTGCTTCTCAAGAATATAACATTACAATCTATTCTCCTTTAACATCTTTTCTCGCTTTTATCAGTTTTTAGAAATCTACTTAAGTATCTAGGTCCAAGTAAATGACCCTAGGCACTTAATTTATCTACCAAGTCCAACTTAATGACCTTGGTTGATCTAAGACAAAACAAAACTGACTTTTGTTCAACATTTTTCAAAACATTTTTATGAAAATTACAAGTTTCAACTTAATGAACTTGTTTAAACTTTTTATTTTCACAAATTTAACAAGATAAGCTCACAACTCTTCTGTCCAGCTCAGAAACTTCCTGCATCTGCTTCAAACTGTGAATCTGAAGATCTGCTTTCCACTTTGGTTTGTCAGAAAAAAAAATAAAGCAGAAATGTAAAATCTTTTTGGATTTTGAATAAAGTTTCTATACTAGAAAGCTAAACAAAAATGAAATGCAGTAAACGTAAACTATTTACAAACATATTTTTGGTGAGCGTGTTAGGGAATCATATCTGCTATTCGATAAGTCACTAGTACCGTTAACCTTTAATTTCATATTCAGAATTAAACAATTCGCTTAGATTGTCGATATACTGATCCACTTAAATTCTCACACAAATTTCAATCTGTCCAGGATACGAATTAGGTATATTAAGAATTTAAACTCTTTCATGTGTCCCACCTCTTAAATATACTCCCGTATCCAGATCCCAATATTCAGTCTTACAGGTGAGTATACCACAGATGATATCTGTAAGGGGTTAAATGCGAGGGCCATGAGAGCTCAGGCTATTGCTTCCGCAAAATCAGAGAGATGATGGCTTCGACTTAAAGTGTTTCCCCTTTAGAGGATCTTTTTTACAACAGCACATGATTAGCATTTTGAAATGTTTCATCATTTTTTATGCTGAGGGCGATGCTATTATTTCAAGCAAGCAGTAAAGTATTATACGGGGACTAGGCCATTGCTTCCGCAAAATCAGAAGTCCCGGGATAATACCCCAGATATCACTGAGTATAAAGACCTAGTATTTCAGAAAGAGGGGTCCTTCAAACAGGATTTCAGGGGTTACCTATATATCCAAGTAGTGTTCCCCACGAAATAAGCAAGTTTGATTTTAAGTTTATATCCCGAACAAACCTACTAAATGTATAAAAACCTATCGGCATATCATCAGCGAGACTGTTTAACACTTTTTAAACTTTACATTTCTTTAGCATACCGTACCTGTCAAGCCAATGTACTATCATTTTCCCTTTTTACACAAGCTCTTTTTCATTTTCTATTGTTTTTGAATTTTGAAAATATCTCATGTTTTTGGATTTTTGAATTTTTTTTTTTTTACTGTTTTTGTATTTTCTGAAAATATTAACCTACCTGCCCCTAAATACCAAAACAAGTAAAAAATCGACAAACCATTGCCGATTGCTTCTCAACATCATCTACAGTGGTACCTTCATCTACGCCAAGAATCTCCTCCGACACCGATAAAAGCTTCATACCGTTCAATTTTAAAAGATATTGAAAACGAGTTTTATCAAACGCTTTTGTATGTAAATCAGCTTTTTGTTCGTCAGTGTGGATTTTCTCAATTCGTATCAACTTCTTCTTGAAACAATCTCGGATGAAGTGATGACGAATTTCAATGTGTTTCGTTTTAGCGTGATGAACAGGATTTTTTGTTATGTTTATAGCTGCCTCATTATCAACAAAAATAGGGGTGTTAAGAAATTGCAAACCGTAGTCGCGCATCTATTGCTGGATCCACATGATCTGAGAGCAGCAACTGCTAGCAGATACATACTCGGCTTCACATGTGGATAAAGCCACAGAGGTCTGCTTCTTGCATTTCCAGGTGACCAATCGTGGTCCGAAAAACTAGCACCCCGCTGTTGTTGACTTAGCGTTAATTTTGCAGCATCCGAAATCGGAATCGGAATACCCTTCGAGCGTAAAATCGCCTTCTCTTGGATACCACAACCCCAGTGATGGAGTTCCTTTCAGGTAGCGCAATATCCGTTTCACAATCACCATATGTGAAGCTGTCAAATACATCAGTGATCCGATCATGGAACGATATAACGTTTCATCTACCTTCTCTCCGGTGAGATCAGGGTTTATCCCATGGTTCGTCGCTAACGGGGTGGAAGCTGGAGTTGAACCTGACATCCCAAATTTCTCTAAGATATCATGAACATACTTCGTTTGATGTATGAAAATTCCCTTAGGCAGTTGATCAACCTGAAGTCCCAAGAAGAATTTCATCTCACCCATCGATGACATTTCAAACTTTTGCTTCATAACTCTTTCGAAATCTTTGCACAAATTTTCATTTGTTGACTCAAATATGATGTCATCCACATATATTTGAACTATCAGAAGATGTCCGTCGACTTCTTTGGTGAAGAGAGTGGCATCCACTTTTCCACGGATGAAGCTGTTGGCAAGTAAATGTTGAGACAATGTCTCGTACCAAGCTCTCGGGGCCTGGTGTAAACCATACAACGCTTTATCCAGTAAATAGACCTTGTCTTTGTGGATTTGATCGGTGAAGCCCGGTGGCTGTCCGACATATACCTCCTCTTTTACCTTCCCTTAGAGAAACGCCGATTTAACATCTAGCTGATAAACTTTAAAACTTTTCCAAGGTGCAAATGCTAGGAAGATTCTGATTGCTTCAAGTCTAGCAACCGGAGCATATACTTCAGTGAAATCTATACCCTCCTGCTGACTAAAACCCTGGACTACGAGTCGAGCTTTGTTACGAATAATAACCCCTCGATCATCTCTCTTACACTTGAACACCCACTTGGTGTTTATCTTCCTGTGACCATCAGGCAAGTCTACCAATTTCCACACACCTAACTTCTCAAACTGACTCAGCTCCTCTTGCATCGCGTTGACCCAAGAATCTTCAGTTAGTGCTTCCTTATATGTTCGCGGCTCAATCTGCGAAATAAAACAACTATGTGAAAACTCTGTTTGTAACGGAGAAACTGTAGAATAAAAACAAGTAAGGCCTTGGTCAATTTGTCGTCTTGTGCGAACGCCTGATTGTAATTCTCCAATAATCAGCTCTTCTGGATGGTACGAAAGAGTTCTCGGCATCAACTCGCCTGGAACATCTACCTCGCCTTCCAAATTTGTGACATTTTGATTTGCACCTTGTTCACTGACTGGAATTGTTTGACTTGAAATCTGGATCTGCTCCCCCTCAGAATCTAAATCACCACGATCGAATATAGGTCTATTATCAGATTCTTGATTATCGTTTACCACCGTCTGATTGTCAAGCGTTTGCTGAATATCATCTTGTTCTCCAGGATTACTAGGACCGGCTTCATCGTCATTGGAAGCTCGATATTGACGTCTAGAAGGCTCAGCTGGGAAACTTTCTTGTGATTCTTCATATTCTCTTAGAATATCCAACTCGTCAAATAAATCTGGTTCTTCTATGTCAAACGAATCCCACAGTGTATCGTAATTAAAACGCCATGAGTCGCCGGGATTCTGAGGTGGCATGGTATAACTTTGACACTCAACATTATGTGCTTCGATAATCCGCTTCAAGCTTGGAACAAAGACTCGTTTCAATGGACTTGCATAACCCACGAAAATTCCTTCAATGCTCTTTGCACTAAATTTACCATAAGGTTCTAGAACTGTACAGGGAGACCCAAACGGTTCTAGATACTTCAGGTTAGGTTTGCGGTTATTGATCAGCTCGAAACATGTCTTGTTGAATTTCTTCACTGTAAGAACCCGGTTGAGTGTATAGCAAGCGGCTGATACTGCTTCTGCCCAAAAGTTGACAATTAATTTCGAATCAGCAAGCATCGTCCTAGCCGTTTCAATTAGCGTCCTGTTCTTTCTTTTAGCTACTCCATTTTGCTGCGGAGTGTAAGGCGCACTAAATTCTTGCAATATACCTCTCTCATCACAATACTCTTCCATCTTGTTGTTCTTAAACTCTGTACCATTGTCACTTCTGATTCTTCTGATTCGAGTTTGGTACAAGTTTTCAATTTTTCTGAACAACGTCATTAAACTTTCAAATGTCTCATCCTTTGACTTCAGAAATGATACCCATGAAAATCTCGAGTAGTCGTCTGTTACTACTAGACAGTAGAGATCACCAGTTATGCTTTTGACATTTACTGGACCAAAAAGATCCATATGGAGTCTCTCTAACAGTCTTGAGACTGAGTTAACCTTCTTTCCGGGGTGAGATTTCTTCTTTTGCTTGCCTTTGACACAGCTAATGCACTCCCCCTCAAGATGAAAACATTTCACATGAACACCAATTACTAAGTCGTTATGCACCAGGTGATTCATTTTTCGCAGGTGAATATGGCCCATCTTTCGATGCCATAATTGCGATTCTTTTTCCGTTGCTCTTGACATAAAACAGTGTGCCTGATTGCTACACTCATGTCTAACACGTACAGATCATTGACTCTGGGTGCTCTCATGATAACCCATTCTTCGGGAACAACAAATCCTGGTTTCAATATCAAACATTCCTTATCTGTAAAGTGCGTTGTATACATACGATCACATATCTGAGAGATGCTCAGAAGATTGTTTTCAAGCTCGGCGATGTAGTTTACTCTTTCAAACGTTACAATACCATTTGATAAAGTTCCTTCACCAACTATTCGACCACCTTGATTACCTGCAAATCCCACATACCCTCCATTAAACCCTCGAACATCATACAATAGGGTCTTCTTCCCAGTCATGTGCCGAGAAGCTCCACTATCCATAATCCAACGTGAAACGGATCTTTGAAGCTCCTGCACATATCACAAACACTTAGTTAGATTTTGATGCCACCCAAGCCTCTTTTGACTCAGGTAGCTTGACATTGAGGTGCGTTATTGCAGTGTAAAGTGGCGGAAATTTTTTTTCATTCATCTTTAAGCTCTCTTCAGACCCAATCTCAACCTCTTTGTATAAAAAGAAATCATTTTTAGGAGGTTGACCAGATGATTGGTCTTTCTTTGGTACATACTTCTTCTCAGAAGTAGTAGACTTTTGATCCTCAAGTTTCTCATAGTAATCCAAAGGAACATTCATCTTTACCGCAGTGGTAGAGGATGATTGTTTTTCCATCTCAGAAACCTTTGGATTTGAAGAACTTGATTTCTTTTCAACTGATTTTGGCTTCCATGTTTGTTGAGGCGAAGCAACCCGTTTGTAAAATTTGTCAGTTTTAGTTACCACATTCTTTACGGGTTCAGTTTTGATTTTGATGTTATCATTTTTCAAAACTTTCTTCTCAACAACCATTGGAGCTTTGCCTTTTGCATCAGCTTTCCTTTTCTGACTCTCAACAACTTCAGACTTAGGCTTTAAGTTGGTGCACTTTCGTGCAATATGTCCAACTTTGTTGCACTTAAAGCATGTACGAGTATCAACTACCCGACTTGTGCCTTCGGTCTGAGGCTGTGAGGCCTTTTCTTCAAAAAACTCTTCATTTGTTTTTGAAAAAATCTCAGATTCTTGCTCGGAATGAGAACTCGATCTTTTTACAAACACCTTTTTCTCGACAAACTTCTTGTTTTGAAAGTTCCTTCTTTGATAATTCTTACCATCCTGATAACCACCCGACCATTTGTTTTGATAGTTCCTAGAAAAACATGGTGGTACAACAGGTTTTTTGTAGTAAGCTTTATCTTTTTCAAAATTTAATTGCCGTTTGGAACGTTTCAAACCTTCGATCTCAGACACATCAATCTCAATCAACTTGAACACATTTCTCAATTTACCAACATTCACATTCTCCAAAGGAAAATCACGATCCTAATACAACTTATCAGATCCCGCCATCTTGTACATCACAAGATTAGGTTCTTCATTTAAGTTGTTTTTGGATTTTGATTTCGGAATATATTTGTCCAAAAAGCATTCATCATCCTCAGTAGTGTCACTTTCAAACTTTAAAACATTTTCAACCATGTTTTTTCACAACTTCAGATTGGACACTATCTTCATCGAAAGATGAAGTGAATGTGACATCAATTATGTCTGGAAGCTTAACTTCTTTTTCTTCTTCATCATTAACCAACCCGGATTTTTTCTTTGAAAATTTGTTTAAAACTGGCGATGGAGCCTGATGATACCCAACCCCGGTTCCATCCGAGTATACATCTTCGCCTGCTTTGTTCTTCCCAATTGGTTTAGGATCGATATGTTGAAGAACAAAACTTGCAGAGTTGTAACTGTTTAGTTTCAACTGGATGCGTTCGTTTTCAATGTTCGCTTCTTGAAACTGAAGCTTCAACTTAGCAATCTCATCCAATTGTTGATTAATTTGCTCTTCTTTTACCCTAAGAACTTCGGTCAGTTGAAGATTTTCTTTGTTTGTTTTACCATTTCTTTCATCAAAATCTTTTACCGTTTGTTTTAGCTTCTCGTGATTTTCTGAGAGTTGACAGTTTTCATGAATTAATTTTTCGTTTTCTTTCCTAATTCTTTCTACGTTAGTTTTATCATTTTCAATTTTCTCAGATAATTCTTTTAATCTATCATTTGAAGCTTTTAACATTTTGTCACGGTTTAAGATCTAATCTTCAACATCTCTGACTCTTCATGTCAGTTCTTCGGTCTTTTTACCGCTGACGTAAGCAAGTGTACTACAAACCTTGCAGTCTTTCGTGCAATTTTTGCAGTCACTCTCAATCTTTGCTTTCTTACCTGAATCATTGGTTGCATCATTCGAACTGACCTTGCTTTTAGACTCAGTTCCAGAACCAGAAACTACCTCTAACTCTTTCGCTGCAAGCACTTTGTCAGCCATCTGCTTCAGGTTTTCTGCGGTAAATTCTTTTGACGTGTCAATAATCCCGTCATCAACTTTCTTTGGCTGTGACTCTTTCTCCTTTTCTTTTTCTTCAGCTTCTCCTCCTCCCCACCACATTCTCTGTCTTGCTTCTTCTTCTTCAGCAATTTGCTCGGTGAGAGTTTCAATATTTACAGAATCTGGATCAACAGCTATGTTTCCGTTGGGATCTAGGTAACATTCTCTATCAGCATCCCATCTATTTGCCTTTTTTGCTTCTTTCCATGTATGATAAATTTTACTTCTCAAGTACTGAGCTTGCATCTTTCTGTTGATGTATTTCACTTCTTCTGTTCTTGAATCTTTGAAAGGAACAATCTTTGTCACAAACGCATAGCCCACTGCGTCTTCTTCTGGTAACACTTCACTCCAATCATATCCCTCGTCGTCATGGATAACAACAAGTGCTCTGGATTTTTCTTTGGGATTTTCTTCTATCTGCTTCATTCTGGGGGATTCAGATTTGTTTTGATGATAGATGGCTCTTTTGTAATAATCTTCACGGAACGGATTTGCCGTATCATCAGCATATGCATTTCGACATTCTCTTTTAAAATGACCTTTTTGTTTACATTTAAAGCACGTGACCTTCGACTTATCAAACCCTAGCTTAGTTGAGGGTCCACCAATAGAATGTCTACCAGTAATCTCCATGAATCTTTGCGCTCTCCTAACTGCACTCGCCATACACCACCTGATATCAATCAACACCATCTCCTCTGGGTCGATCTGATCATAATCTTCCTTGGTGAGGTTAGTATTTCCGATCTTTCCCGCTACGAGGCTTTCATAAGATTCTAAGACAGATGCCAAAAACACCATTTGCTGCTTAGCGGATTCTTCACTGAAATTTTGTGCATTTTTTAGATCCACAGCAATGTTGCATTGAAACAGATTCTTTGGAACTGATTAACTTTGAGTAGTTGACGAAGAACCTCCATGATAACCACTGCTTGAACTTTCTTGATTTGATGTGTTAGAACTTTCTGCTGAGAAAGCTGTCTTTGGAGACACAGTCTTCGGAATCATACTTCCTCGATAATACAGCTCAACATTCTGTTGATATGAGGAATGATTGACTTTGTTTGATTTCTTGATCTCAAGTTCATGACTCTCCAATCTTTCGATTAACAGATCAACCGTCAGATCCTCCGACTTTACTTTGTTCTTCAGCATCAAAGCAAAGTACTGCCAGTCTTTCTCATCAGGCAGCGAGTCAAACAGTTTGTCAACCAATTCTTCTTGAGTATACACGAATCCGTGTCTTGCAAGTTCCAGCTTCAAATGCCCGAATCTTTCAATCATCTTTGACACAGATTCGTTTTTCAAACATCCAAACAAATCAAATTCTTTTCTTAACAATTTCTTTTTGTTTTTAACAATCTCGGCACAGCCCACACATTTTACTTTCAGTTTCTCCCATAGATCTTTCTAATTTGTGTATTCAATCAACGATATTATGTCATCCCTCACGGACTGATGAAGTAAAGCAATGCCTTTTTGTTCAGTAACAAAATTTTCAACTTCATTATCCGGTATATTTTCATAATCCGTTCTTCCCATATCAAAACCATTCTTCATGTTCTTCCAACTGAGATATGCAAAAGCTTTTAGCCATTCTTCAAACCTTTTAGCCCATCTATTGTATTCTTCAATCGCCATTAGCTTGGGCGGTTTGTTGTAGGTGCCATAAACACTTTCTACACTCAAAACATCAGAAAGAGTTTTCTTCGCACTCGGATTTGGAGCATTTTCATTTGTGTTGTTTGATGTATCATCTCCGGTGCTTCTAGTATAAGCAAAACCATCACTAAACGGATTCAGAAAATCATCCATCTTTACGTACCTGAAACAATCAACAAACACTTAGAATTTTTTTTTTGGATTTTAAAACAATTTCAAACGAAATGACTTTCAAGCAAAACAGCTCAAACGAAATGATCTTCACGCGAAATGAGCTTTCACACGAAATGCACTTTGGTACGGAATAGCAACTTGGTGCGAAACAGTAGACTTTCAAGCGAAATAGACACTTTTGAAGCGAAATAGTTGCTTTCGTACGAAATCAATGTGTATTTCGTATGAAATAAGGTCCAGATGTTGATTTCGTGCGAAATAGAGCTCCTCAAAGTTGATTCCGTGCGAAATAAGATGTTGTTTTCGGGAATACAGATGACGTCAGCACTGTCGGGCAAATTTTTGTCCAATTGATCCGGTTTTTGTTCGAATTAAGGTCCAATTCTTTCAAGGATTAGTTAAAACTATGTTTTATGTGATATATGTGAAATTTAAGTCATTTTAACCGTAAAATCTCGTTAAATTTTGAAAAGAATGAGTAGAAGTGAGAAATTCTGATGAAAACAAGCTGAATTGGTATGAACTCTTCGTCCTGCGCTCTGATACCACTTGTTGGATCGTCGTATGACCCGAATGAGTCGTTCAGAAGAGTTTTGAGTCAGAATCAAAGGCGGAATCAATGATTCTAACTTGATACAGCTTGATTTTTCCCTAAATATCTTCTTTTTATTGATTTCACAGCTTTTACAGATCGTTTGACAAACCGGCAGCACCTCGGCTCTGAAATCGGAAAGTTACAAATCAAACAGCACAACAGGTATTTATAGGGGTGTTGATTTCGTACGAAATAGCAAAGGTCTATTTCGTGCGAAAAACCTAAGTGTGATTTCGTACGGAATAGCCCTTTGCTATTTCGTGCGAAATACCCCTTAAACATCTAAAATCTGTTTTCTAACCTGCTGAGCACTGGTTTATCCTATATAGATACAAGAATCTATAAAGACGAAGTTAACAGACATCTATGCACCAACAGATACCATACGACTCAGCAGACTTTTGCAGTTTGACGCAAATAGTCCCTGCGATCGAATAAACTTGATTTCGACATACCAAACCTTCCAAATCTTATTTCTATGTTATATAAAGGTTATTTAAGGTATGTTAAGCCCATGTCACTGTTCCGGAGTATTTATCGCGTTAAACTGATTACGTTTACGCATCAGTTCGCGTATAACTTTCCAGAAAGCGATTTAGAGCTCGAAATCGAACGAGAATTGATATGTGCAAATGATACACATATTTATACAAATCCCAAGTATGAAACAAAACATTTCATTGATTTGGTATTTGTTATAATGGCCGTGGAGGCACATATGTCACACCTTATTTCGCTTCATGGGCAGAATTCTTTCTTCACAAGATCTTTAAATTCTTCCCACGTCAGTGCCATTGCTATATCGGCACCTCGGTCTCTCATAATACCGTTCCACCTAGTGAGTGCTCTCCTTTGAAAGACACTCGAGGCGAACTCCACCTTGCGCTCATTGGGACACTGAACATGGCGGAATGTGCTTTCTATACTCTCAAACCATTGTAGGAGCGCAGTTGCTCCTTCAGACCCATTAAACCTGAGTGGTTTAGCCGAGTTGAATTGTTTATAGTTATATGGCGATAAAACATTGTTGTTGTTGTTATTGTTTTGGATTTGGTTGACTTGGGTCACAACGCCCGGGAGTAAAGTATCTAGATGCTGAGAAATCCTTGCTGCCATTTCAGCGTTCCAAGTGGCGTCGCGGCGAGGAGGCATCTTGAAAGTATAGCTATAGTGAAAACCGAATAAGTTGGATTTATCAAATTGTTATGAGTTTGTAATATCATTGTATAGTGAAAATTTTGGACTAGTAAAATCTCGTTCATTGGTCTCGTTCTTGTACTTAGAAAATATAGTGTTGTGGATTTTGTTTTGAGACAAGAGTTGTTTGAAAAAAAATAAACTTTTGTAATATTTTTGGATGAGAGAATACAAACCAAGTTAATGGTTTGTGTTATAAATTCCTTTACTGTTTAAAAATTTATTGTTTTTAAGATAAAATGTTTTAAATTTAATTTTTAAAATAAAGAAACTTTGTGTTGAAATTTTGAAAATTCTCATCCAAATGGTAAAAATTTAAGATTTTGAAAGACAAAGGTAGTGTTTCGAAAATGAAATAGGATCTCATAGTGTCGTGAAATGAAATGAAATTCATTTCATTTGTCTCGAATCAAACATATCACCGAAGGTAATATGATGAAATAATATTGTGAAAGGAAATTTGTTTCGATTGTCGTGAATAGCAAACATATTACCAAGGGTAATATGAATGAGTAGTGTCACAAAGGTCGTTTAGAAACCGTTCGACATAGTCAAGATGGATAGGTTTTTATAATGTTTCACTAAGACATGCTTTAGCCTATAAGTGGACACTCACCCTAAGAGTTCCCAGGTAAGAGTGACTGGTCCGATAATGTGGATTTGTACGAACACTCTAGCCTTAGACAGAAAACTCGGGGTACAGGCATCCACCCTTCCAGATTGCATGTGTTCACATTATTAAAACTCAAGATTTCGATGAAAAATGTTTGAGAAAAACATTTGAGAAATCTGTTGATAAAAATTGTTTAAGATAAACATGTTGCGAAATATTTTGTCGAAAACGTTTGAGAAAACATTTTGAGAAATGTTTCAATGAAAATGTTTTGAGAAAACATTTTGAGGAATACCTTAAGGCATAAAGCCTAAGGGTTTTAGGATAAATCATCTAAGGCTAGATGATTTGTAATTCATAGTGTAGTTGTGGCACGAATATGGATGAGGATTTAGGATAGAGTTTCCTAAGTCTACTCATGTTGTGGGTCCTAGGAAGATTATAGACTAGGTTTAAGGCATGCTAATAACCTAATTCCCTATAACCAGTGCTCTGATACCAATTTGTAACACCCCAATCGCGTAATACAACAACACGCGGCGGAAATATCGCGGAGTCACGTTACAAATTGCTCACAACTACTGGTACTAAAATTGTTTCAATAATGTTAACATCGTTTTACAAACAAAGAATACATGTAATTGTCTTTTAATTAAAGAAGTCTAAGGCCCGAATGCAGTCCTATGCGTTGCATGCTTGAATAGTTGAAAACCTGAAACATATGTGAAAAATAGTCAGCATAAAAATGTCGGCGAGTACATACGTTTAGTTAGCCAAATAAATGGCAAAAAGTTTAGTATTGCAATACATAATCTTGGTTGTGAAAACTCGTGGCAAATAGTTTTGTATATGGCAATATGATTATTACTAAGCAATTTTTATGCCATTTGAAATTGTACATCGTAATCACGTTGAAATCATCGTAAAAACTCGTTAATATGTTATTAGAAATCCAATCAAGGATTAATAATAACTGTTTTGAAATAAATCAAAACTTGTGTGAGTATTATATAAATCAAATCAATGATTCATGATAATACTTCAGATATCCTTCTAAGAATCTAACATATAAAGATATGGGAGATTCTACGAGGATTTGGATAATCGAACATTGAAACAATCGTACACAAAATCCTAAAGTGATTCGGATAATGCTACACGAATAATAAAATAAGAACACTTATATATAGGAAGTACCAGCGGCGTATCCACCATGTTCTTATTTTATTACACCTGTTTCGTTATCTAAATCACAACTATCACATAAACACATAATCGTCAATTTGTCAACAACTTCTAAACACGCATTAAAGTACACAATGAATCCAAATAAGGACTCCAATATTAGCACTGTAAACATCCCATGTATGTTTAGCTATGAAGATAGATAAATATTACAGGGATCCGGTTCTCGTGATATTGTCTAGTCCCATACGCATTAAAGTACTCAATGAATCCAAACAAGGACTCCAATATTAGCACTCTAAACATCCTACAAGTATCAATTTATAAAGATAAGTTGACACTAAAAGGATTAGGTTTCTGTCGTATTGAATCATTGTATCACAACATCCTAAATCCTAATAGTGATTCAGGATAACGCCACCAAGGGTAATACAATAAGCACACTTATATATAGGAAGTACTAGTGGCGTATCCACCATGTGCTTATTGTATTACTCTAGTTTCATTATCTAAATCACCAACAATCTACATATAAACCATAACCATCATGTCGTAAAGTACTTCTTAAAAATCTCACTATGAAGATAGGAAGATCTAAGACTGTACTTCAAATATCCTATAAGAATCTAACTATGAAGATAGGTAGATCTTTTAAGGATTTGGATAAACATCGTATTTGCATAATCGAAATAGTACGCATAAAAGCACTTAGTAAACACATATATGCCATACATTTGGAAAACAAATCGGTTACACATATGAATCACCCCAAAACATTTGATAACGGTAAAAGAGGGGAACTATGTACTCACTTGGGATTGCGTATAGTTCTTGTTCAAAAGATACAACAAAGCTCAAAAGACCAAGAGTTCAAGTGTTGAAGCGGTTCCTAGTGTATCGGATACTATGTTAGTGAATCGACACCTAAATCGGAAGATCGGGTAGAATGAGGTCTCGTAAACCAAATGAGTATCGGAACTCATGTGATATGGTTTTACAAAGCCTACATTCTAAATTGAAACTTAACCTAAGTGCTTTCGACCCGTTATGACCCGTTAAGGTAGTCTACGCTACTTTAACGTGTCGTTTGCGCATAAGCGCGTTTGGACGGTCTAACTAGTCCTATGACAAGTATGATATGCCTTAACATGTTTAATTATGTTGCATAATCAGTTTAGATGTCAAAACATGTGTTACATATGCTTAAAATGGAATTATGCGCAAAAAGGGCATTTTGGTCATTTTCCTAAGGCATATAAATTACCTATCATACAACTAACTAAACGAAGTGACCATAAGGTATAACCTCGAAAGGTTATTCCCTATACAACTATGGTCACAAAATATGTTTGGTCGGAACCTAACGATCGACCAAACGGGTCGGGTTCGAAAGTCTAAGCGGTTGTTTAGACCGCTTAACTTACGACCCTAATTAAGCACTAAACTAAAAGTGACGAGTTAAACATGTTAAAACATGTTTAACTAAATTAGAAAACAGGTTTGATATCAAAACAAAGTGTTTTGATACCCTAAAATAGCTTCGTTGTAAAATACGCATAAATACGCATTTTGACCGAAACTTTGACTCGTCACTACGCCTAATCTACGTGGTAATCAGTAGGTATAGTCACAAGGGACTATAACCATCATGATTACGCTCACGTTGCAAAGTTCAAACGAACTTTGTGTTGACCAATGATAGTTAAAGCAGAAAGTCAAACACTGTTTGACTTTCATGCTTGAAATGCATAACCAAGCATGAAGGAGACTTACAAAGGGTCCAAGCTTGGATCAAGAACAAAGAAAACTAAAGAATGGTGCCTTCAACCAAGAAGGGATAGCTCCAATCAGATCCAATGAGAAGATTTGAGATGAATGAGCAAGTTGGGTTTGTGAAAATATTGGGTTTATATAGAAAATCAAGGACCATTAGGATCATTCCACATGTTTTGAAGTATGATCTTGGCCATACACATGTAGCACATTGTTTTAAATACTTGAAACAAGCTCCATGTATTGAAAAACTATGTTAAAAACCAAAGAAACAGCTGCTGAAAGCCAGATTCAATGTTTCTGCCAGCAACAGCTATCGCGGACCACGAAGGCAGACACAAAAGTCTTCGCCCCAGGCGAGGACTTGCAGATCAGAAGTTTACAAGTTTGGCAGAACAGGCCCTTGAAGCTTAAAATTTGATTTTTGACGCGTTTAAGCCCCGTTAACCCAGTTTCAAGGCTATATAATGATGCTAAAACATAAGGAACATGAAATATGCTTGAAAACATCTCGGATGTCGGTTTGTTTGGCCGTACGGTCGCGTTGTTTGGTTAATTACGACGAAACACGAATGGACGCGAAAAACGATCCAAATTGCGTGACGAATGGTATTTTAGCATTCCAATCACTAAAATAAAATATTTTAATGATTACAAAAATTTTTGGATGTCCGGATATGTTCAGAACGTAAGATATGCGCGTAAATGCAAACTTATGCACTTTTTAACGCTTTTAGTCCCTAATGATCAAATAAGCGTATTTTCGCATACCGAACCCCTCAAAGCCTATTTCTAAGCTATGTAAAGGATATTTAGGGATGTTTAGCTTATGATCTTGTTCCAGAATGTTCGTTGCTATACGAATCAGCAGACTTTCACAGTTTGACGCAAATAGTCCCTGTGATCGGATAAAATTGATTTTGGTACACCAAACCCTTCAAAACTTATTTCTAAGTTATGTAAATGTTATTTAAGGTATGTTAAGATTATGTCACTATTCTGGAGTGTTTGTCGCGTTAAACTGATTACGTTTATGCATCAGTTTCCGTATAACTTTCCAGAAAGCGATTTAAAGCTTGAAATCGAACTAGAATAAAAAACGTAAAATTGTCAAACATAAATGAGAAATTTTTTAGACCAAAACACATTGTTTCTTTGATAAATGATATTGTTCTACATCGTGTGGTGTTTACAGAGCACAAGTGTCACATCGTTCGATCTGATGGCTATCCGATCGGACGACGGTCCGTTCAGTAACCTGTTCGTTGTGAAACTTGTGAAATTCATTAAGTTTAGAAGGTTTTGCATTTGAACCGAGACGGTATGACAACGTGTCAAACAACGGAAACCCCATCAAGTCCAAGTCATCCGATCGGATGGGAACCACCCCGTCTGATCAATTAACTGTACTTGACGGTACTTCATGTTCAACCCGTTAAGTCGGTCATCTCTTTGATAGCAATCCGTTCTCGATCCGGCGCATCACTATTGAATGAGTAGAAGGCCCAAACGAGGTCAGATTCTATAGGTTTTTTAAATGAAAAGTTAAGAACATTGAAGAAAAGTGGAAATCAGTTGGAGAATGTTTAGTTTTAGGTGAAATCAGTGTTTAAACATTGTAGAAATCCTTTGGATCTGAGTAGTTCTTGGTGGAATGAGGCCACACTTTGGTGTTCTTGAGAACCCATGATGACATCACCCTAAAATAGCCCAAATCCACCGATTTCATGGTGAAAAGTTAAGATTTAATGGTGAAATCAGTGAGAAAGTGTGTGTAGATGATAGAAGTACAAGATTTTGAGTTGAAAACTTACAAGAATTGCGAGGAATCGAGAGAAAATAGGCCAGGAGAGTGCTGGTCGAACGGGAGTTGTCATATCACATGAACAGTGATGTGACAGGTGCTATTTATAGGTGAAGAGGAGAGAAAGGCGGTGTAGTGATTCGATCGGAGGGACTTCCGATCGAATGGCCATCCGATCGGATGGTTAGGTTGAGTTAGTTTCCGACTTTTGTTTCGTGTGTTGAGCGTTGCGATGCGTTTAAGTGAGTGTAGAGTAAGCGATGCGATAAATTTTATAATAGTTACACAAATAACATAACTAACATACAACAACATAAGTAAACTAGCGTTTCCAGTTCGCGATGATTTTGCGTTGCGATAGAGTTGCGATTGCGTTTGCGATTATTCACCTTAAAACATTTAATAAACATGCACAGGTAACACATAATAGGACACACACGTAAAACAATATCCAAAACATGCGATTCCAGTTGCGATGCGATAGCGTTAAGTAGATTAGCGATAAACTGCGATTATTGCATTTACTCCACATAATACAACTAAAGCAACATAAATTAAAGTATCGATTATCGAGTCAAATAGTACAAGTAATAATTAAGCAAGGAATGACAGATCAAATTAGCAATCTTTTCTTCCTTTGACTTTGACTTTGACTTGTACTTTGACTTTGAAAAGTCAGGTTGTTACAAAACCTCACCATATTTGAGGTCCAAAGTGAGATTAAATTCTGTTTTGTACAATTTTTGTGTATCTTATATTTCTTTGCTAAAACTTGGTGAAATCGTGCACCTACCAAGCTCACAACTTAGTCTATAGTTGTGGGTTTATGTTGAGGTTGATTTCCATCAAGTTACGAGTTCAAAACTCTTTACTTTAAGTTCATACATGTTATATTCAAGTGTGAAAACATATATGATTCACCATCTTCCATATGGTTAAACTTGTGTCTTGTAAAAGTGTGAACCGTGGGAGCTTTGGCTTTCCAACTTAGTTCCACTACCTAACTTGTGAACCTTGTGTATGAACACTCAAGTAGCTTCCTAGTTTTCAAAGTAAGATAACCCCATCTAGCCTCCAACACTTAGTTAACTCTTTCCATGTTGTGGTGGTTCACCCGGGTTAGGTCTTACTTGGCTACTTGAGAATGTATTAGTTACTTTTATTTCTTGTTATTCATGACCCCCCGAATCATCCTTGTGATGATTTGTGTAGTGGTGAATCATACAACGAGGTTAAACCTTCGTGCTTGACTTACATGACAATCTATGAAACTCATGATGGACTTAGCTTAGGATTATTATTATGACCACACACACACACACACGCACACACGCACACACACACACACACACACACACACACACACACACATATATATATATATATATATATATATATATATAAACATGGCTGAATTTATGATGATAATCGGGTTATGGTTATTCGTCATAAACTTAGGCTACTTATCTACAAATCTAAGTCTCTCGTTGTTGATTCTAATGGGCAAACTAGGACCCATGAAATCACATACAACTTAGTGTCAAAAACGAGTACTTAGACTAGATAATACTTTTACCCATACATACTTTATACTTTAAATTCCAATCCAAATCTCCCATCTTAATTCAGTTACTTACACACCTTCGTTTACCCCATGTAGGGTGACCTCGTTGTTCCATCCTCCAACTCTCAAACTCCTCACGGGATTTCAAAGGAAAGCTTTGCAAAACCGTGAGTATACTCGAACACCTTTTTTCCGTTTTACACTTTGGGTGCAGTATGTTTACTATCAAACCTACACAGTTATACTTAGACTTTATTCAAATGCACAAACAATCCAATGCATGCATACATACATATGTTATACTTGATTCGTTATTCTGGGTTATTCTTTTTGTGATAAACTTGTCATTAACTTCGTACGAGCGTACCCTTCACATGTATAACGCTATAGGAGTAACGCACCGCCCGTATTCTTGAGGTTATGTTAAGTCTTTAAACTTTTGCGGTAATCTTTGGGTTGACTTGAATAATCACATGACAGTTTATACGTTAATCTAGATAACTAAGTTTGCCATATGGATTTGTTTAAATCTTTATTACTTATGCTATGTATTAAACTTGTGTACTCGCCAATTCCTTGTGTGTTGAACTATACTTTTAAACATGTTGCAGGTTGATGATGATGATCGTCATGAAATCTAGTAGGGACGACTTTAAAAACACATATCGAAATACTAGATTTTGTACTTGTTATGTTTTTGAACTTTGTTGTATTTTATCTTCCGTGTTGTACTTTGATTTCCTTTGATGTAACTTGACAATTATTATCTATGAATGAAATCAGTTTTGAATTAAATATTGTCACATTAGTGTTATGAAGTCTCGAGCAATCTCGTTCGTCTTACTCTAATGTTTCCGCCATCGGCTGGGGTGTGACACCTACCTGGTTCGCCTAGATTAGCACGAACATGTGGCCTATATTTTATATTCATAGCGGCTGTTTTTTTTACTTGAGCATTCCATAATTTTTGTATGTTGAAATCTGGGCGTTTAAGTGTGTATTTTGAATATGTAGAAGAGTGTATAAAATGGGTAAAATGTAGAAGCTTTTCTCGTGTAGGACAATTTTTTTATATATAAAAAGGCATGACCAACGGTCTCATAACCATTCCCGATGGCTATAATTTTCCATCACTCATTGCTATCCATCCGCGATGTATATCACGTATTACCTCTCATCCACAAATGATAGTACACTTATGGTGGTATGTTATCACTCATTGCTATAACGTGACCGCCCCAACCACCCTAAAAGATTTTATTAAATATATTTTTCTAATTAATACATTATTTAATGCAAATGAGATTATTTAAGGCCATGGGGTATACTCTACCATCTAGAGTGTTAACAATGACATGGCATGTTAACTAAAATTGCAAACCACTCCCTCTTTGTGTTAAAGTGCATTAAATGAGTTATGTGTTAACATGTTAACCCAATGTTAAGAATTTGAATTAATTATTATTTCCTTTTTAGACAAAAACCTAATGTAAAAATGCATTAAATGAGTTATGTGTTAATATGTTAAACCATTTCCTTAGAGTGAGATCAAGTGAAATGAGGAAAAAAAGTTGATGTGTCACTTAGGTGGAGTTAAGTTAGGTTAAAGTATACCCAAAGGCCTAATACTTTAAATTAAGATTTAAATTAACATTTACTATCTATTTTCTAATTAATACATTATTTAATGCAAATGAGATTATTTAATTCACTACATTAACTATTATCTTATTTATAATACTTTAAATTATGATTTAAATTAACAATTACTATCTATAATTTTATAACTATATATTATTTAAATTAAATAGTATCTTATTTAAATACTTGAGTATGTAATTACTAAATGTACAACAACAATAATAATACCCAGATATAATCAGTGTTTAAGGCAGGTCGGTTTAGATTGTGCTTTCCAAAAAAAACTCGGTGACACCCGCCGCATGGTGTGGGCGAACCCATTAGGTTTAAATTAAGCATTATCTTATTTAAATACTTAAGTATATAATTACTAAATAATAATAATAGTAATAATAATAATAATAATAATATAATTAGTGTTTAAGACATGTTGGGTAAGATTACGCTCTTCAAAAAAGCATCGGTCATGTCGAATCGTGCGGACCAACTCACTAGTGTGCTTATATGTATACTTGTATATATTGTTGGGAATTTAAGATGTCTTTAGATGATAATATTAATGGCATTAATATGTGTAGATCAATCATTTATTACTAATATCATTTATTATTAATATTCTTTTGCAATCCTTATTGATACAAGTGGTTCCTATATAAATCCTTAGCAATTGTTTCAAAGAATATATCAAACCTTGATTCAAGAAATCTGAAAGATGGCATCGATCAGATTTGTTGCTCTTCTTGTTGTACCGATAATAGCATCTTCTGTCTCAAATCATGTGAATGGCGTAGGTAAGTTATGGGTGGGCTAAACGTACCCCCTGACAAACCAGGGAGGGTCCACCATTAAAAAAGTATTTCTTTTTTATATAAAAGGTATTTTTAGACGAGGGGGTATGTTAAAGACACACACGTGGATTATTTACTTTAGGTTTTGATATATCATGAAAATGCTATTTGATTATAACAATTTTATTGTTATTTACAAAAGCACAAAAAGTATAAAAAATGATATGTACAACATTGTGTTGTAGAGACGTAAATTGTGAAGAGTTATGCACGGAGAGTACTTCACTTTGTAAACCTAATGAAGCTTGTAATGACCCTAATGCAGGATTATGTTGTTGTGCCTCGTAAATGACGTTATTCCTATACATGTTACATTGGTGCTCTCTTTTATTTTTATGTCCCTTATAAAAAATAAATTGTTTATTATTATATGGTTAATCACAATTATTTTGATCAGAAAGGATTAATGGCTTCTTTACCTTACACAACTTTCAGTTTCCTCCCATAAAGCATCACTCATTGCTATAATGTGACCGCCCCAACCACCCTAAAAGATGATCTTATAATTTTGTCCTCATTAAATATATTTTTCTAATTAATATATTATTTAATACAAATGAGATTATTTAATTCACTACATTAACTATTATCTTATTTATAATACTTTAAATTAAGATTTAAATTAACAATTACTATCTATTTTTTAATTAATACATTATTTAATGCAAATGAGATTATTTAATTCACTACATTAACTATTATCTAATCTATAAGACCACAAGTAATGGGCATTATAAGGGTGTGAAGTGGCTTGATAATGCCCCCAACACCACCCCCATGGGCTTTATAGGGGCATGAAGATGAATGGGCATTTCTAGTATAAAACTTAATGATAAAAACAAAATTGGAAAGTAATAATGGAATGAGGGCATTAACCATTACACAATTTTTTAAGGGACATTATGATATTGATGTGACAACAAAAAAAACCCATATGAGGCATTAACCATTACACATGGTCTAATAGTTTAAATTATGATTTAAATTAACAATTACTATCTATAATTTTATAACTATATATTATTTAAATTAAATAGTATCTTATTTAAATACTTGACTATGTAATTACTAAATGTTCAACAACAATAACAATAATACCCATATCTAATTAGTGTTTAAGGCTGGTCGGTTTAGATTGAGCTTTCCAAAAAAACTCGGTGACACCTGTCGCACGATGCGGGCCAACCCACTAGGCTTAAATTTAGTATATCTTATTTAAATACTTAAATATATAATTACTAAATAATAATAATAATATAATTAGTGTTTAAGGCATGTTGGGTAAGATTACGCTCTTCAAAAAAGCATCGGTCATGTCACATCACGCGGACCAACTCACTAGCGTGCGTATATGTATACTTGTATATATTGTTGGGAATTTAAGATGTCTATATGTGTAAATGATAATATTAATGGCATTGATACGTGTAGATCAATCATTTATTACTAATATTCTTTTGCAATCCTTGTTGATACACAAGTGGTTCCTACACCACTAGTGTCATATTTGGTGAATAAAGGTAATGAAAGCTAGTTCTCCCAGACCTTAAGTCAAGAGTTCGAGCCAGAGCCACCCCGGGTTTTAGTCCACCGTGCGTTACGCCAGAGAGATTCTCTCTTGTGGCGGCGCAAGCCCCTGCCACTGGCAGCTAGGGGTGTGCATGGTTCGGTTCGGTTCGGTTTTTGGGTAAAACCAAAACCGTAACCGAAAGTTCGGTTTTTTGGTTTTTAAAAACCGTTCGGTTTCGGTTTTTTCGGTTTCGGTTATTTCGGTTTTAGTAACGGTTCGGTTTTTCGGTTTTTCGGTTTTTTCGGTTTTTGAAACAAATTATATAAGATTCAAAACTTAAAAGTATAATTCAAAGTTTAAGAATCTTTCTTAAATATTTACATTTAAGTTAGTCTTTTAAATTAATATTATTCACATAAACCTAACCTTCTAATCTATTTTAATGTTTCTTCAAAGTTTTTGTTAAGACTACTTTGAAAACCATTTAATTTTTATATTAAACTTTGTTAGTTCTTGTAAACAATGGATAATTTTATTGAAAAATAAACATGGGAATGTTCTTATTATAAATATTTAACAAACAAGAATAAAATTAATAATTCTTAGTAGCATCTGTAACATTTAAACATAAAATATATAGATTTGGTATACTATTAAAACTTATCGGTTCAGTTCGGTTATTTTCGGTTATTGAAAATGATTATCCAAAAACCGAACCGAAATTTTCGGTTATTAAAAATCCGAAAACCGAACCGTCGGTTTTTGTTTCGGTTCGTTTTTTCGGTCCGGATTTTTCGGTTATTTCGGTTACGGTTCGGTTATTTCGGTTTTCTGCTCACCCCTACTGGCAGCGGGTGCTATGGTTTCCCGGGGAACGCCGTTAGCCAAACTCTGACGCCAGCGTGGGCCCGGTTAAGACAACATAGTCTGGTCAGAGTGGGGTTAGAGCCCTCTGTTTGGGAGGATGTGAGATCTCTCTCTCAATTGTTAAAGATTCTCACCGTTCAAAAAAAAGTGGTTCCTATATAAATCCTTAGCAATTGTTTCAAAGAATATATCAAACCTTGATTCAAGAAATCTGAAAGATGGCATCGATCAGATTTGTTGCTCTTCTTGCTGTACTGATAATAGCATCTTCGTTGTCAAATCATGTGATTGGCGTAGTTAAGTTATGGGTTGGCTAAACGTACCATCTCACAAACCAGGGGAGGGTCCACCATTAAAAAAAATATTTCTTTTTTATATAGAAGTTATGTTTAGACGAGGGAGTATGTTAAGACACACCCGTAGATTATTTACTTGAGGTTTTGATATATCATGAATATGCTATTTGATTATAACAATTTTATTGTTATTTACAGAAGCACAAAAAGTAATAAAAATGATATGTACAACATTGTGTTGTAGAGACGTAAATTGTGAAGAGTTATGCAAGGGGAGTATTGCACTTTATAAACCTGATGAAGCCTGTAATCGTCCTAATACAGGATTATGTTGTTGTGCCTTGTAAATGACGTTATTCCTATACGTGTTACATTGGTGCTCTTTTTTTATGTTTTATGTTCCTTATAAAAAAAGAGTAAATTACAACTTTTGTCCTTTATGTTTGTACCAAATTGCAGGCGGTGTCCTTTACCTTCAAAACTGACTGGTTTTATACTTAATGTTTCAAAATCTTACACGTTCTGTCCTTTAGGTCAAACCCAATTAGATTTTTTGGTTAAATCTGCTCAAACTATCTGGCGTGTAGATAGTCACCCCAAAAAGTGTTTTTTTGTCATATATGTACACCCCCTGCAGTGTCGAGCTGTGGCCAAAGCGCGGCGTTTTGGTCCAGTCAACCAGGCAAAGACTGACGGGTGTCAGACGGGTCTGTTGACCGGACCAAAACACCGAGCTTTGGCCACGTTTTGGTCCTGTCAACCAGACCGGATGTCAGTCTTTTGTCTGGTTGACAGGACCAAAACGCGGCCAAAGCTCGGCGTTTTGGTCCGGTCAACAGACCCGTCAGACACCCGTCAGTCTTTGTCTGGTTGACCGGACCAAAACGCCGCGTTTTAGTCACAGCTCGACACTGCAGGGTGTGCATATAGGAAAAAAAACACTTTTTGGTGTGCATATATGCACATTGGTGTGCCAATAGATACACCCTTATTTATATTTGTGCTTTACTGCAGGTAGTTTAAACTTTCATCTTTCTGACATTTCTGCTTTGTTTGTGGGTTTAATTGTATTAGTTTTTGGGGAATTAGGAACTGAATCGACTGTAGCGAATCACCAAACGAGAACGAGTAGAAAGCTACTTATTGGGTTGGTCACATCTTCTTTGGTTATGATGATCATAATAATGTACACCATCTGTTTGTGGACTGGAAATGCCATAGAAGGAAAATGGACAAATCGAACACCTTCTGTTCTTTGTTTAAACAGGTTACCAAATTTGAGGTGTGATTTGCAGATTCATTGAGAGGGCTTGCATTGAGTTCGTTCATTAAAGGGATAGTGGTTCGTTGAAGACGGTCAATGAGAGGAAGTTTAGAGAGAGAAAGAGAGTGCATAGTTTCTTTTATTTGTTTATACATTTTTTATTTTTTACACAATAGCACCTTAATATAACTTGTTTTACACAATAGTTCATGAAGAGATAAAATGATAAGAATACCCTCATGTGCTTGCACATAACCATATTTAACCAAAAAATCTGACTGGGTTAGGGTTAAAGGACATAACGTGCAGGATTTTAAAACGTTAAGTACAAAACCAGTCAATTTTGAAGTTAAAGGACAACGCCTGCAATTTGGTACATACATAAAGTACAAAACTTGTAATTGACTCTAAAAAAAATAAAATGCTTATTTTATTATATGGTTAATCACAATTATTTTGATCTGAAAGGATTGATGGCTTCTTTATCTTACACAACTTTCAGTTTCCTCCCATAAAGCATCATAATGTAGTTGTCCATAAATGATTAAAATTTTATTTAGGCATTCTTAATTAACTCCTTGCACCTAAAACTACAGAATAAATTACAGCCCAAACAACATTTGTAAGGAAACTACCCAATTACATCAGCTAATTATTATAAACCAACCACCTTACTCACATGATCGGATCAGTCTTCCATAATGTTCTTAGGCTATACGGTATGGGGATCGGCTTTGGACCGTCCCCTACCGTCGCCGATCCAACCTCCATGCCGCCCCCCTCCGTCTTCATCCCGTCCCCGTCTTCACCGTCGACATACCGACGTCCAGGACGATCCAAATGGTGGGCCCCCTTTTGTTTGTTTGTGAACGAGGCGTATGCGGCGGAGCGGTTGGAGTATAAGACGTGGTTGTTTGGGGTGAGGTTGATGGCGTCAGTGAAGTGGCGGATGGCTTCCGTGAAGTTTCTGGCGGAGAAGGCGGCGTTGCCTTTGGCTTTGGCTTCGTCGGCCATGGTGTGTGGTGGTGGATCGTCGGAGAATTGGTGGCGATTGGGGTGAAATTAGGGTTTTATAAGGTAGTGAGAAAGTTGGTTGCGGAGACCTTCTGGATAGTTCTGGGTGCTATCATTAGGAAAGTATAGTTAAATAGAGGAAAATACAATCTTTTCGATTTATATCTAGAATGGGATTTGTACGTTAGGCTTTAATACTTGTACATAGTTTTGTGGAGTAGAATCATCTATGACCATCCTCCCATACCCTCTAGTTTAGTGGGATGGACCATCCTTGGGAGGACTATGACATGGCGCCTACGTGGCGCCTACGTGGCGGATCATCCTCCCTTAGAGGACCATCATCATACCCTCTAGCATTAAGGCATGTCTATTTTATCTTGTTTAACATCCATCTATTTGGCTTTATTTGGTATTTCCCAATATATCTTTTGAATCAAGGTTTAAATCTAGACATTATAGGCTAGCGTCTAAATCCCTTAGGCCAACGCTCTGATACCAACCTCTCACACTCTAAGGGAGCGTTTGGTTCACGGAATGTTTTGAAAAAAGAATTGGAATCTGTACATGAATTAGAATTTGAAGGAATTGGATTTGGAATTTAAACATTCCAGTTGAAATTGGAAATTGTTGGAATTGGAATCTCAATTCCATTTTTGTTGTGTTTGGTTGTCAAATGAATTGGAATCCATCACACCGACACCCATAACCCCGGGTTCGGGTCGACACGGTACGTGTGGAAACAATACGGGTCGAAACGGTATGGGCCAAAACGGTTCGCGTCAAACGGTTCGAATCAAAATGGTTCGCGTCGAAATGGTATGGGTCGAAACGGTTCGATTTGAAACGGTACGGTCGAAACCGTTTGCGGCGAAACGGTTCCCATCGACACGGTACAGGTTGAAACGGTTCGCGTCGAAACGGTACGGATCGAAACAGTTCGCGTCGAAACAGTTCGATTCGAAACGGTACGGTCGAAATGGTTCGTGTTGAAACGGTATGGGTCGAAATGGTTCGGATCGAAACGCTACGGGTCGAAACGGTTCGGATTAGAACCAGTACGGGTCGAAACGGTACGAGTTGAAACGGTGCTGGTCGAAACAATCGAAGATTCCAATGAATTTACTTTAATTTCTTCACATATAGGAAGGACTAGGTTAGTTACCCGTGTATTACACGGGTTGAATAAATTGTACAATGTCAAATAAAAAAAGATGTTCACAATATGTTACACACCCATGTATTACACGAGCTAAATAATCAAAACGATTATAATTCATTAATATAACTAAAATTCGCCAGTAGCTCGTTTGGAGGATTCGTTGCCCGTTAAAAAATGGTTAATTTAAGACTCCAACTATTGTCACATCCGCTATCTTATTCACACATCATTTTATTACTCTATCTCTCTCTATATCTATGTATGTATAGTGAGATATAGAGAGAAGGGGTGTGTGAATATTAACTCCCTAATTTAAAGTTAGTTTAGAATCAATTATCCTTGTATTTTTATAGGTGTTGTAATTTTTATAAAAATAATCGATATCGATGACAAATTATAGTTTAAACAAGTTTGCAATAGTAATACAACACACAAGGATATATAATCTTAACATAGTAATAAATCAAGTCAGCATCATTAACAGTTTGGAATTAGGCCAAAGCATCATTAACATTTAACAGTTTGGAATTAGGCCAAAACTAATTGCACAAAAATAACCTATTCGATCAAATTCTTGCAAGTTATATACAATGGTATATAACCAATCAGTACCATCAAACATGAAAATAAATATCAACATAACAAATTATGCACAGTAGCTGAATTATAAAATATTCAAAACAACTATATAACTATAATAATGTAAGATGAGACTTTCGATCACAGAAGGTGTTTTGAACCTCATTTTCTCTCCGGAATTAGTATGTTAGTCGACGACTATCTTCACCACTCGCTTGAATGCAAACCATGTAAGCTCCTCATAAACGAAATCAAATGTCGGATTTGATGGAGAAGGCGAGGATTCATCTCATTTTAACTCATTAAAATTGGCACCTTTGCCGTTACAGCCACCACCAAATCGACCACCGCCTCCACCAAAGAATCCTCCATCGAAGAAAAGAACGGTTGAACATTGGAATGTTGATCAGTTCTGTTTAAACTAAATGAAAAACATGAATAACATACATGTTATGGCATTCAAAGCAGAGGAGAATCCAGTCAGAGATCCAGCCATTGAGTTCGACATCTTTGTCAAGTTGATTCGGTTCCTCCTTAGGGTGTAAAGTAATGATGGTGATGATAACCGAAATAGGGTTAGTTTCGGCTATGGGGAGAGAGTCACGAATTTGATGTTAATGAGGGTTGATTGATTGTATAAAGTGTGTAACCCTTTAACTCTCTAATAAGCCCCTTATTTATACACCCAAGAGGAAACCCAATTAGTTAATAAGGGTAATATGGTCTATCAACAATTACCAACTAATTATAATAGGTTATTAATATATTTTGATCTAATATAATATAAATGATTATATAGGCTACAAGATTAAATACTAAATAAATAATATTTAATCTAACATTCTCCCACTTAGCCAAGTAATCATTTATCATGAGTATTAGGTAAGCCTGGCCAGGAGTTAACACTCATTTTAGCCTTAAACCAAGAACTATAGCAGAGAAATACAGCCGTTGAATCATCATTCGACTCAGGACCCCCATTAGTCATACTATAGCCTCAATTTAAAACCTAACAGTTACGATCAAAATATGTATAAGCCCTTTAGCGTCTGATTTGTATTTATATTTGTCTATATGTCATTACACCGGCAGAACATATGTTAGAGACATACAAAATCAAACTGAGGAAATTTTATTAATTAAAACATAAGCTAGTACAATATGCCATTAAACAAGGTCTTTAATAAGTCCCATATTCGATACATGTTCTTCGAAAACCTTAGGTGGGAGACCTTTAGTCATCGGATCCGCAAGCATATCTTTAGTACTAATATACTCAATACAAAGATTATTTTCCTCAACTCGTTCACGTACGAACAAGTACTTTGTATCAAGATATAAACCAGCTCCAGTCGAACTGTTACTGTTCGAGAAACTAACGGCAGCTGAATTATCACAGTAAAGCTTCAATGGTCTAGAAATGGAATTAACGATTTTGAGTCCAGTGATCAGATTTCTAAGCAACATTCCATGACAGGTTGCGTTGTAAACAGCAATGTACTCTGCCATCATTGTGGAAGTTGTAGTTAACTGTTGTTTATGACTCTTCCATGAGATAGGTCCGCCTGCTAACATAAAGATGTAGCCCGAAGTGGATTTCTTGTCATCTTTGCATTTGGCAAAGTCAGAATCAGAATAACCTACCACTTCTAAATGATCACTTCTTCTATATGTCAGTTTATAGTCTTTCGTCCCTTGCAGATATCTGAGGACCTTCTTAGCTGCTTTCCAGTGATCTAGGCCAGGATTAGTCTGATAATGACCTAGCATTCCAGCAATGTAAGCGATATCTGGGCGAGTACAGACTTGAGCATACATCAGGCTTCCGACTACTGACGCGTAAGGTATCTGGCTCATTTGCTCCTTTTCAACCTCTGTTGTCGGACACTGGAATGAACCGAAAACATCTCCCTTAACTACTGGAGCGACGGAGGGTTTGCACTGTTGCATGTTGTAACGTGTAAGGACACGATCTATGTAAGTCTTTTGAGACAATCCTAAGATCCCTTTGTGTCTATCTCGGTGAATTTCGATGCCAATGACGTAAGAAGCATCTCCGAGATCCTTCATGTCGAAGTTATGCGAGAGTAACCGCTTCGACTCATGCAACATGTCTAAACTATTACTTGCCAATAGAATGTCATCTACGTAAAGGACAAGTATAGTAAAGTTACTCCCACTCATCTTGAGGTAGGTGCATTGATCCACTTGATTCTTCATAAAACCTTGCCTCTTCATGACTTCATCAAACTTAAGGTACCATTGACGTGATGCTTGTTTTAACCCGTAAATAGATTTCTTCAACTTACAGACTAGATGCTCCTGACCTTCAGGTTTAAAGCCTTCAGGTTGTTTCATGTAAACATCTTCGTCTAAGTCTCCGTTAAGGAAAGCAGTTTTGACGTCCATCTGATGCAGCTCTAAATCAAAATGAGCTACTAGGGCCATGACGATCCTTAATGAATCTTTACGAGAGACAGGTGAAAACGTCTCTTGATAATCAATTCCCTCTTTCTGAGTGTAGCCCTTTGCAACCAATCTCGCTTTGTAGCGTTCAACGTTCCCATTCGGATCCAGTTTTGTTTTGAACACCCATTTACAACCTACAGGTTTGGCACCATTGGGTAATTCGACTAAATCCCAAACGTCATTTTTCTTCATGGATTCAAGCTCATCAATCATTGCTTTGTTCCATTCAGAAGACTGATCACTGCTAATGGCTTCATTATAAGAGATAGGATCATTGAGCTTTCCAGCATCCATTTCAGTCAGGTAGGTAACATAATCATCCCAATTAGTAGGCCTTCTTTGCCTAGATGACCTCCTGAGTTGATTATCGGGTTCAGCGTTGTCTTGGTTTTGAGCGTTTGATGTGCCTTCATTATGAGGTATAATGGGTTCTGATTGTGGAGATGGATTTTGTGCAGTGACTTCGGGTGCAGTTGCATGGGGTACAAGAGGAGTAAACGGAGTAATGATAAACGACGAGTCTCTCCCCCCCGCGTCTTGTACTTCTTGCAATTCTTCGTAAGGGTTAGTACTGCTCCCACTGACCTTGAAATCCTCCAAGAACGCAGCACGCTTGGTTTCAACAATACGGGTGACATGGGAAGGACAATAGAAACGATAACCCTTCGAATGATCAGGATACCCGATAAAGAAGCAGGTAACTGTTTTAGGGTCAAGTTTCCTTAGGAAAGGATTGTAAAGTTTTGCTTCAGCAATGCAGCCCCATACTTTCATATATTTAAGACTCGGTTTCCTTCCTGTCCAAAGTTCATAAGGAGTTTTAGGGACAGACTTAGAAGGAACTCTATTGAGTATATGAACAGCTGCTTTTAACGCTTCAGTCCAGAGGAATAATGGTAAATTAGTGTTGGCTAACATACTGCGCACCATGTTCATAAGGGTACGATTTCTTCTTTCAGCTACACCATTCTGCTGAGGTGTACCAGGCATGGTGTATTGGTTCACAACCCCCTGGCCCTTACAAAACTCATAAAATGGACCAGGAGCTTGACCCACATCAGTATGTCTTCCATAATATTCACCGCCTCTATCTGATCTCACAACTTTAATTTGACGATCTAATTGCTTTTCAACTTCAGCTTTATAATCTTTAAAAGTTGTTAGAGATTCAGATTTCTCCTTTATAAGATACAAGTACATGTAACGAGAATAATCATCAATGAAAGTGATAAATGAAGTATGTCCTGTTATACCAGCAATTTGATAAGGACCACTAATGTCAGTGTGAATGAGTTCTAATAAATTAGAGCTCCTAGTGGCACCTTTCTTATTTGCTAATGTCATTTTGCCTTTAAGACATTTGACACATGTTCCAAAATCGGTGAAATCGAGAGGAGGTAAGACTTCATCCTTTACGAGACGATTTAATCGTTCTCTTGAGATGTGGCCTAAACGTTGATGCCACAACATAGATGAAGTCTCTAAGTCTCGAATTTGTTTCTTTTCCATCTTTGTGAGTGATTCATTAATATTATATGACAACAAAGATTTGGAAAAATTATCATCTAGTTCTAATCTATAGAGACCACCATCCAGAATGCCAGTACCATAAACAACGGAATCATAGAGAATAGAGAGTTTGCGATGACCATGAGAAACGACAAAACCGTCCATGTCTAACTTTGGTCCTGATACAAGGTTCCGAGTTACCTCAGGAACATATAAGGTATCATAAAGTTTAATACATAAACCAGTTTTCAAAAATAATTGTAATGTTCCTATGGCCTTCACTTCTAATTCCCGATCATCCCCAACTTTAAGTGTTCTTTGGTTTCTTCCCAGCTTCCGGATTGTAAGGAATCCCTGAAGTGAATTGGTAACATGTACCATAGAACCAGAGTCAAACCACCAAGAGTTAGCAGGAACATTTAAATTAAAGGACTCAAGTATCATGAAAAAATCGTTACCTTTCTTAGCCAGCCACTCCTTGAAGTCAGGGCATTCCTTTTGCTTATGTCCTGTTTTCTTACAGAACTTGCAGTAGGGTTTGCCTAAGGAGTTCTTAGTGCTGGAAGGTGCACTTGTATTAGGATTTGGATTTGGTTTGTGAACCTTAGAAGCATCCTTTCTTGGATAATTGTTCTTCCTCTTCTTTGAGCTGGAGGTGGTGAAGTTAGCAACATCAGTATGGCGATCCATCTTCATACGCTCTTCCTCCTGCACGCACATGGCGATCAGCTCACTCATCGTCCATTTGTCCTTCTGAGTGTTGTAATTGATCTTGAAAGCTTCATAGGACGAAGGAAGCGAAGTGATGATGAAGTGAACAAGAAAACCATCACTGATCTCCATCTCTAGGCCCTTCAACTTATTGGCCATGTCATGCATCATCATGATGTGTTCGCGAATGCCGCTCCTCCCATCATACTTAGTCGTCACCAGCTTGAGGATAAGAGTGCTAGCGTGTGCTTTTGATGTTCCCTTGAATTGATCCTCCACAGAAGCCAGATAGGTTTTAGCATCTTCAGAATCAGGAATGGCCCCTCTGATTGAGTTATGAATGGACTGCTTCATGAACATGAGAGACATGCGGTTACACCTAGTCCACTTATCATGGAGTAACTGCTCAGCAGCAGTACTAGTAGCAGTAAGGTCCGCTGGCTTATTCTCTCTTAGAGCATAATCAAAGTCCAGCAGCCCAAAAGTAAGCATGAGGGCATCCTTCCAAGCAGCAAAGTTATCACCAGTCAAAGGTGGAATCCCTTGATTGGGTGCTGATAGTGGAAATAAGATGAGCAAGTTATGATACTAAGAAAGAAGTCTTAATGTGATCTAAGGGCATGTTATACTAAGGCAGGCATAAGTAATGACCATTTTAATTATGAAGCTGTGATAATGTCTATTACTAACATCAAAATAATAGACTTAGTAAAATTCTATTTAAATGAAGACAAATCAGCTTTGGCCAGAAGTGTAATCATTTAAATATGTGTGCAAAGTAATTGTGACAAATCAGCTTTGGCCAGAAATGAGACAATCACTTTAGTTATGCACTTGTCAAGTCATGCTAAACATAAATGAATTAAATCAGCTTTGGCCAGAATTAAGACATTTCAGGTTTGTAATGCATACTTAACATAGCTTTTAATAATACTTGAACAATAAATAGATGTAGTAAATCAGCTTTGGCCAGAATTAATACATCAGAAGCTCATTCAAGTTAAGCTATTTTGGTTTTGTAAAAATTATCTGATTCTGATTAATTAAGTAAGTAAGTGTTAACAAAACCAAGTATTTAATAGCAAACCACCTGTTAGCGCGGATCGAACTTAGTTTCGAGTCGCAATGGTTATGGTTGCGAGTCGCAATCTCAGTCTCGAGTTGTGATGGTTATGGTTGCGAGTCGCAATCTCAGTCTCGAGTTGTGATGGTTATGGTTGCGAGTCGCAATCTCAGTCTCGAGTTATGATGATTGTGGTTGCGAGTCGCAATCTTAGTCTCGAGTTATGATGATTGTGGTTGCGAGTCGCAATCTTAGTCTCGAGTTGTGATGAGTGCGGTTGCGAGTCGCAATCTTAGTCTCGAGTTATGATGATTGTGGTTGCGAGTCGCAACCTTAGTCTCGAGTCGTGATCTCTGTTAACAGCTGCTGATTGTGATAAAACTGAAACTCGATTTTTAAGGGATTTGGGATAGTATTTCCTGTTTTAATCATGATCTAAACTTATCAAGGATTTCGAAAATAATAACTGATTATCTCTTTAACAGTTTTCGAAAATTTAATAGATAAAAATTTAGATCAAAACAGTAAAACACTTACTAATCCAAAATTATATTCCAAATCTTATGAATTTTTCGAGTTTCTTAGAACATAAATGATGAACCCTAAAATAATAAGAACATAATCTGGAAATCCGAAACCTGATTTTAACGGTTTTGTAATGGATTTCGTGACAATAAGCTTAATCCTTTTATGATTTCGGGTCAATATATCAAGTAATAATTTCCGAAAACAGGGATTTCGGCCATAATGAAACCCGAAAACAGTTTTTGATTTTAATGCTTTAAAACTTCCGTTTTTCCAGATTTTTGATCCGATAATAATGGATACGAAAAACAGAACTGATTTATCAACATATGCTCTGATACCACATGTTGATCAGTTCTGTTTAAACTAAATGAAAAACATGAATAACATACCTGTTATGGCATTCAAAGCAGAGGAGAATCCAGTCAGAGATCCAGCCATTGAGTTCGACATCTTTGTCAAGTTGATTCGGTTCCTCCTTAGGGTGTAAAGTAATGATGGTGATGATAACCGAAATAGGGTTAGTTTCGGCTATGGGGAGAGAGTCACGAATTTGATGTTAATGAGGGTTGATTGATTGTATAAAGTGTGTAACCCTTTAACTCTCTAATAAGCCCCTTATTTATACACCCAAGAGGAAACCCAATTAGTTAATAAGGGTAATATGGTCCATCAACAATTACCAACTAATTATAATAGGTTATTAATATATTTTGATCTAATATAATATAAATGATTATATAGGCTACAAGATTAAATACTAAATAAATAATATTTAATCTAACATGGAAATCAAACGTCGAATACTTGAAGCACATATTTACCTTGAGGGTGGCGTCGATTAATCAAAGATGCAAATTAAGGTTTCAAAACAAACAAATGGAAACAAAAGATTTAGATGAAATTTATAAAAATAAAACATGATGGAAGCGATCAAGAACAATGCTTTAACATTGAAAACAAACTAACTAAAAATGAGAAGGGGGAAGAAAAATCACCTGCTGAAAATGAAAATCTTTTGCTTTTAAAAATGGTTGGAAATGTGGAAATTGAAATTAGGAAATAGGAAATCAAACTTGTATAAAGAAAAGAGTCACATGGCAACAATCAAGGTGTATTATCAAGAAAACTGAATTTTAGTATACAATTAGGTTGCTAAAAATAAATTGATAGAGGCTGAAAAACAGACACGTGTTAGTGATTTTTATTTATAACTATAGAGATTTTGAATTTCCTTTAATTTAAGGAATTTGAAGGATTTCATACTCAATTCTAATTCAAATTTCATTGTCAACCAAACACATGAAGATTGGAATATAGATTCCAATTCCATCAAATTCTGTGAACCAAACATCTTAAGATATGGAATTCAGATTCCAATTTCTTTAAATTCCATTGAATTCCTGCGAACCAATCGCCCCCTAAGAGTTAAATGTCATTTTAGTCATTGTGGTTTGGGTCATTTTGCCAATTTAGTCCAAATGCTTCATTTTTCTCCTGTGCGTTCAAAAAGCTTTCACCGTTGCCATTTTAGTCCACTTGGTTAACTTTATTCATCTTTTTTGTTAACGAGAAGGGGAATTTGGCCATTTTAGAAGGCCGAATTGGCCTTTTAGTTAACGGTATTACATATAAAATGACCGAATTGCCCTTCTCGTTACTAGAAAAAATGGATGAAGTTAACCCAGTGGACTAAAATGGCAACGGCGAAACCTTTTTGAACCCACATACGGAAAATAAAATTTAAACTAAACTGCAAAATGACCCAAACAACAAGGACTAAAATGACATTTAACTCTTACTATAATAATTAAAATGTGACTACAATCCCCCCACTTGTGGCCTAGTGGTAGGAGACTTGGGTTTTTCAATAGAGACTCATGTTCAATTCTCACTTCTGTCATATTAGGGTGGATATTGGGCAATGATGGTGACAAACCCACTGAGGGGGGTTCGATCCTGAGCCGCACCCCGGTTTTCATCCGGCTGTTACTTCAGTGAGGCATCTCGTGTGGAGGCAGTACGGTTTCTGTGGGAACGCCGTAACCAAGTCTGACCAACCCAGCGCGGGCCCGGTTAAGACAACGTAGTCTGGGCAGATCTTGGCTAGGGCCGTCATTTAGGCGGTGTGACATTGGTCACTGAAAAAGAAATTCACCGTTAAAAAAATAAATAAAATGTGACTACAAACAATGTATAAGAAAACCATATGAAGAAATAAGAAACAATGATTTGCATACCATTAGGACTTTTAGAAATTCCATTAATCCAATAATGAATAGAGGCTGTAAGTTCATCACCTGAATAACAAAATTCCAATAGACAGACAGACAGACAGACAGACGGCATGGAGTGGATGTGAGAAACATAATTAGTAGAAACTATTGGAAGTTGCAGCAGAACTAAACGATTCAATATGAAGAAATTGCTTGACAAGGATGGAAATTGGGTCGACTGGAGATGGTGGTCATCGATATCAATGTTGATGGAGACGAAGGTAGAGTTTATGTGCCTCCATGGAGATGTCTGCTCTTAGCATCCTGTTTAGGGTTGGATGGAATGAATGAGCCCATCTCTATCTCTATCTAGAAAGTTTCACACACCAACATGGCGTTTATGGATGTTGAGCAAGAATGTGAGATATAGAGAGGAAGGAATAATAACTGTGCGATTATGGAGGCACATGTACCATATACCAACAGTTTTGTTTCTATTAATCACCTCATCAACAACACTCTTAACATATTGAAGTCATTACAACTTTTAACATAAAACTACCACTTTTTATATTAAACCCAAAATGGGATTTTGTTTAAAGGTGTATGTGTTTCGGGTAATCGAACCAGATATCACCTAATACTAAATCCGTACCAGAACCCATAATTAATTTTTCTAAAACCAATCTCATATCCAGTTGCATGCATACCTGAACCCCCCATCCTAGGTGAAGCACCCATGTCCTTTGCTCTTAATAATGATGATATAAACTAAAGATGAGCTGAAATTAAAAGTCGTCATAGACGATAACTTCTAACTATCAAATTAGTATGATTATTAGATGATGATCACTAGCGAACACCATATCGTTGTCTTTGGATGTAAAAAGGAAAATAGAGAATCCTAGTTACGTACACATACAAAAAAAAACATAAAAAACCTTTGTTAGAACAAACATTACAAATATTAGAAGGTAAAACCAAACTCTCGACATACTCAATGGAGCGTGTATCCCTGAAGCTATAGACCGCAATCGACTTCTTGAAATCATCATTATTTGACAAATCATAGAGCGTCGTACATGAATCCTTTGATGGGTCGTACATAAAAAGTAGCATCGACTTATCCATGACAATAATTTTTCCGTTTTCCATAATACAAAAAGGGCGGTAGTAGTTGAAACTCGAAGATCCATACTGGATTGAGAATGAGCATGTTTTCAACCATTTACCTTATTCTTTCATCAACCACAAACCGAATCCAGTGGCCAAGACAGTCCTGTTAACCATACAAAGGCATCCATCTATGGATCCCAAAAGAGGACCTAAGAAACTGTATTGTCCATCAGGTAGTTTTATCCTTGAAAATACCATCTTCTCAACAATGAGGGCCAAGACACTGAACTTGGGCATCTCATCTGAATCTACAATTGACCAATACAAAACCATTAAGAAACAAACCCGTATGATCACTCGAAAAGCGAAAAGCTCTTATGAAGTCTCCTAGTGGTCTGCTCCACGAACTAGATTTAAGAGCATAGACATCACATTCATATTCATAGATGGAGTTGTCTAACTTGTTAAAACTTTAAATCTAACAATCTTTAAGTCACCTGTGGTAGCACCATAGCCAAATCCAAATACATAGGGGATCATATGCTCATAGCGAGGCGGTGGATCCATAACCACAAGTTTCTTTGATGCACAGGTTAAAGGGTCGTACAAGACCAAATGGCAATGTGAGGAGTAAACAGTAAGAGCCAATAACACAATGCCATTAAATGTTCCAACAATGGAAACAACTCTTAAACCTTGATCAATGTACTCTTCAAAGGGAGAATGAATTCCGACCATGTAATGCTCTTTGTCGTCTATAACAACTAGAGGCCGTGGGAATGGCAAAAGGATCATTCGCCGTGATCTTGACTTCATAAGATAAGGATCTGAAATTAGAGCATTCCAGTGTTGTGACACGCATCTGAACCGCAGTAAAGATTTTCCTGAAAGTCGAGCAAGTATGTTGTAAAGAATGTCATCGCCTATATGGTCCTTCCGCTTCTTCGGCATAGATCTAATTAAACTTGAATAAAATTACCTCTACAATTTGGCCCTTATCACTGTTTATATTAACTCTAACTTGGCATGCAATGCCTCCTAATTCTAATGCTACTCTGATTCCTATATAGAGTCAAATTAACATAGGAAATTCAAACTTCTAAATTCAAAACAATAAATAATAAAAAAATAAACGCATGCATTAGGATTATTACTTTCATTAGGAAGGAGGTGCTGAGGAGAAGTTATCGCGTTAAAGGATTCCATCTAATAGTTACACTAAATACGCATAAGAAAATTTAAATTTATAGGTTTTTGAAAATTCGGTTGAAAATCTATGAAATCTATTCTCAAAAATAATATTAAGCAGATTAATATATTTACTAATAACGGTGTGGAGGGGCTTAAAGACGGGGCATTATGCGACACATTGACCAAACCTCATAACATGGTGTGTTGTTCAAACCGACGGTGTGGCACGCAGCGTTGATGCTTGGCGTTTTCCGACATGTGGCACAACCTTTGTGCTTATTTTATAATTCAAATTATATAAAATTTATTAAAATTTTATAAAAAGCATGACTAGAAATTAAACTACTAATAACATTAATATATAAACATTACATAACATAACATTAAAATTAAAAAACATTACATAAAATCAAAACTAAAAAACACGCAAAATAAACATTACATGATATAAAAATTAAATAATACATAATTTATATAAAAAACTTAATGGTTTGCCACTCCGAAACGTGTTTGAATTCACGTCCAACATCGTGCCAATAGTTGATAAGAGCGACTTGTACGGTGTTGTCCTCCCCGAGTTCACCCCCTTGGTGCTTCACTACGGTGTGGAGTTGCTCAAATCTTTCACAATCCATACCGATTGTCCTAAAACAGAAGATAGGGCGTCGACGGTTCGGGTGTGATCACCCTTATGGATCGAGAAGTGATGTAGATACTCCCCCAAAAAGGGCCGCTTGACCGGTTGCGTGGCGTGTAGTGGCTTAAAGCTTCGACCCACGACTCGCAAAGTGCGATGTCTTCTTCTTGCGTCCACGGGATGGCTGCCAACGTGTAGGTTTTTGGGTGTGGAAGTGTAGGGTTTTATAAAATGTTTGGGTGTGGTGTGAAGATGTGTAAAAAAAAGAGGTGTGTGGTATTTATAGAGGTAAAAATTGAATTTTAGAAAGTTAATATTTCTAATTTTTAAAAAGTAAAAGTTGGGTTAAAACAGTTCGTCTTCACGTCGAATCAACACGTGCCACGTCAACGTGAAGTTTAGCTCAACGCCGGTAGAAATCCCGTCGCCCACAGGACAACGTTGTTAACAACATTGGGCACAGGGTGGAAAAGTGGGCGTGGACTGGCAACAACGCCAGATTTCGACGCGCACACCCTATGATCTAATATTTATATATTTTAAAAAGTTGCTTAAATGATTATTTAGCTTTTTGAAAGTTTTTTTTATCTTTGATATAAAAAAACCCATTAGTGAATCTTCTAATAAATCAATTTTCTTAGTAATGAGACGGGTATTCGAGAATGAGACTGGGTATAAGATTCATGGGCGACTTTTATGGTGTGTGGGGAGGACCACTGCACAGGCCCCTGATTTCGAATATATATATAAACGGGATCAGGAGAAAACGGTTGGAAGTGTGAAAACGGTGAGAACGGGTCTTGTTCGAACACGTGGCAGGGGGCGCTAAATGATATGCAGGGGCACGATTGTCATTGTCCACGTCCCCTTAATAAATGGCGTTATAATTCCATTTCAAACAAAATTTCAATAGAACTGGCGTTTTGTTCTTTATGTTTTTTCAATGACGCTTTTTTTTCAAAGTAAATTTGTTTTGAAATGGCGTTTATGTTTCAATGGCGTTCTTCCTATATTCAACAGATATGGCGTTTTGTTCTTTTTTACTTGTTTCAATGGCGTTTTTTTTTTCAAAGTATTTTTTTAAATGTCGTTTATGTTTCAACGGCGTTCTTCCTATATTTAATATTTGGCGTTTTAAATATTAATGTTAATTGTCGTTTGGTTTCTAATATATGCTTATTGTTTATGATCAATGGCGTTTACACCTGGTTACTATTTGCTAATTATTCAAATCATGGTGTTTTCATTAACATGTTTTATGAAGACAGTAACATCAGTTCTTATTATTTATTATTCAAGTAATGGCGTTTTCATTATGGATCACTCATCATGGCGTTTTCATGGATTTATCACATCTGGGCACACATATTAGTGAAAACCCCATAATGAAACAAGTAGATGCAATAGTCTAAAGCAAAATACATTAGTCAACATTAAAATTATAAAATGTAAGCAATTCATGGAGTTTAAGCTAATCTACATATTGCTCCATCCTTTCTTCTATTTTCTTGTGTCCTGTTTTATACAATTCATTTAATTTTGCTCCCCCTAAATCCAATAATTTTTTTTACAGATTTGACCACTTGTCTTCTGTTTTCATTTTCGCTATGCAGCGGGATTTTTGCAATGTATTTCATCCTGAGGTCATTTAGCTGTTTTTGTTGTAAGTCATTTGGGGCATCTTCTTTTGCTAGACCACATCCCCAACCAGCCATCTGCCCCATATACGTTTTCATATGCCTCATTGCAAAAATCCCACGGTCGATCACGTTAGACGTTGTCCTCCAATCCATCTGTTGTTTGATAACAGGTGCCGACTTCATGATCTTAGCGATTGGGTGTTTAGAAAATCCCCAAGTAGTTTGCAAAAGTATCATGCTTCAGTTTCACATTTTTGCATATATTAGTATGGCATTTTATCAACATAGTTTCTACATACAAAGTTTTTAAAATGCTTACCAATTTTCCCACCCATCCATTATACTATTTTTTGATGCTGAGATTATCCTCTACAGCGTTGTTATCCAATACATAAACTCTGTTGTGTTTTAGATTGAAGCAGACGGCATAGAAATGTTTTGCCCATATTATTTGCACGAAGAGCAGTTCATATTCATTTATGTTTCTATCTTTCCGTTCTTCTTTGAAACGGGCGTTTTTCAAAACCAATGCCATGTTGTTGTTGAATTCTTTGTATCGATAACTTTTTATCTTTCCATACGAGGGAGTATTCTGTAATTGTGAGGAACCACATTTTTAACAACAAAACAACGTTATAATATAATTGCATCAATTAAATATAGCAAAAGAGTTACCAACATTATTTCTGTGCAAAATAATCTTTAGGGCGATTCTGGAGCCTTGTATCTTTCTTCATAGTTCAGGATATTCGCCCAACATTAAACAATGGCAATGTGTGCATAGAATCCTGGTCTCATGCTCTCACAAATCACCCTTGAGAGTTCTAACACTCCTTCCATCTTGAACACGGTACTCCTGAAAAAAACAACATATGGCGTTTTAGTTATCCAAACTCATTCTAATATAAGACATGACGTTTTGGGTGTTTACATGCATATGCATGTATATTTTTGGGGTATCTTCAACAGGATGCAGGTGGTTTTTTATAGCTTTAAACATTTGATCCACCATCTTTGGACAATCTAAACCTTCTTTTAGTTCAATCATTTTTTTTAGTTCTTGTCCCGGCAGTTCCAAAACCTTAGTAATACTCCTTTTAATTATTTTCCCCCATTATATCTGAAAATGGGATATTCAAGTATCTTGAAATCACAATCCCATCTTTCAATATCATTTCGTTTATATCTTCACCTGAGAATATAGCATTCTCATCACCACCCTCAGTCTACCTTTCATCTTCATGATGAGCATCATCATTTATGGGGGTTGGTATAGCAGTTGAGGGTTTAGCGTTTTGGTCACCAGCCATCTCCCCTTCCCCTTCTCCTTCCCCTTCCCCTTCCCCTTCTCCTCCCCCTTCCCCTTCTTCTTCCTTTTCAACTTTATTGGTGTTTTCATCAACAACTGTTTCCACTTCTATGGCATTTTGTTTTCCAGCCATCTCCTCCTCCCCTTCTCCTTCCTTTTCACCTTCTACTTCCACTTCCTTTTCACCTTCAACTTCTTTTTCAACCTCACCTTCATTTTCACCTTTTTCTCTCTCAGCTGCCACTTCTTTGGCGTTTTCATCAACAAATTTAACATGTTCTCCGGCAATGTCAGACATTATGAGTATTTAATGTGTACCAAGAGGCTGTTTGGATGTTCAATCTTTGACTGTCTTAACAATGTGCTCATTTTATTGTAACTGTAGGATTGTTTTATGACCCGAATGAGTCGATCAGAAGAGTTCTTAGACTAAACCAAAGGCGGAATTCATTGATTCAGTCTTCATTTAGCTTGTATTACACTAGAATATCATTAATCTGTCTTGTTTATTGATCAAATAACAGCTTACAGGCCAGAGACACTTCGACAGCACTTCGGCGTCGGAACCAAGAAAACATGCGAACGAAATCACATCAAGGGTATTTATAGGCTGCTGGTTTCACTTGAACCTGCTCAAGCGAAATCACATTTCAAGCGAAATCACATTTCAAGCGAAATCAGTGATTTCGTGTGAAATGACATGCTGATTTCGTGCGAAATTACAACTTGTAATTTCGTGCGAAATCACCTCTCAACCTATATTTGACATTTTCTCGTACTACGTGCCCTGATCTATCTAATACAATACAAGACTCGATACAAGACGAAGTCGACAGACGTATGCACCAACAGTAACAATCTTCTAATTCTTTGTATGCCTCACCCAACTTATTAGCCATTGCCTGTTAAATAAAAAAGGAATTTATTAAGTATGGTGGTTTGTGTTTTTTTGTTAAACTTATTATTCGAACAACATACCTCCTCAGTTTCATTGTTTTGTTGTACTTCACCATCACCATGGTCTTCATACTGTGTTAGTGCTCTGACCAAAGCATGGTTCCCTGATGCAGAAACTTCAAACATCTTGTTCTGGCTTTCTACATCTTCAGCCACAATCCTTTGAATGAAAGCCTCTTCATTCTCATTCTCATCATGTTTTGGAAAGCCCAATCGTTGGTCACCATTGTTCCAGTGGATCTGGTGTTGGTATCCTGGGTATTTCCTCGGGGTTAAATGCTGGTATGGTAGTGGGTTTTCTTGAATAGGTTTAGAGTACATTGGTATTGGTGCTAAGGGTTGTTCTAGGTATAATGGTAGTATTTGGGGTTCTATTTCTGCTAACAGATTTAGGTATATTTCATTTCCTACAGGTTGAAAATATCATAATTAGCTAATCTTCTATCTAATTCCTCCCATAAAGGTTTGGTCATGTGTATCTTGGTAGTTCCCTCTACTAGGGTTATGGTTGCTTCTTGATTTTTCTTTTTTCCTTCTCTTTTCTCTTTTTCCTTTGTTAAACCATCCCCTCTTTTTGGGTGGAAAGGTTTCGGTTGATTTAGCCCGGGAAACAAAAGATTCTTCTGTGTCTGCCTCGTATCCTAAAGCAGTCCCGGATGGTCCTTCATCCATTTCGGAATCAGACATATGTTGGATAGCATCGGGCACACTTTTGGCACTCATACTGTGGACTTAGAAATTGTCGAAACAATATAAAAATATTCCACATATATATGATTTTTATATTTATAGAATAACACATAAATTATTCTATATTAATTTCCTAACATTAATGTTTAAGTTTAGGTATTAAAATAACACCTAAATAGCTTAAACCAGTGGATCTAATACCACTTTCTGTCATAGCCCCCGACCCCACCCTAGGAACGGGAGCTGTGAACCAGTCAGGTCGTACTGGTGTTTATTAAATTTGCAACGGAAAATATCATCAGGATCATAGTTAGGAAATAATTTCAGAGTTTGTAAAACATGAGAGTTTAATATTAAACAACGGGATAAAACCCATATTACAATCAAATGTTTTTATAGGGATAAACCCTTGATTGATAAAACACAATTTTCTTCTTTTATTCAGGTAATCATAGCCACTTTATTTAAGCCTTCAGGGCTCCATAGCAGGCTTCTACTACCTTCACGGTAATTTACCTGAAACGCGTTTTGAAAACATTTTATCAGCGAAAAATACCGGTGAGTTCATTCATTTGTATAAAAAGACACATTGTTATATTTTACAGTATCTATGGCGATTACATTGTGTATATCTACCAAAAACTCAATCAGTATTTGTTACACGGTGGCAGTTCCGATGTGACGGTGGTCATATCACTCATTGGCTAACTTTTGACCAATAGTGAAGGTTATCAAGTAATGTATACAAAACCCCACATACCGGCAGTAATTGCAGAATACAAAGACTTAATCACTGTAAGTATAACTGAAAACATTTAGGGTTTTGTAAAGCACTTTGATAAAAAGAAAGAATGACTCAAAATAATATGAGAAAAAGAAGAATGACTCACTTTGTAGATTTAGGGTTTTGACTTAAAGCCTCCTAGTATAATTCTTGGTATAATTCCTGCGTTCCTAATAAAATATATAATGCACACGTGTTAGTATAATAACCCAACTCAAACTTTATCGATACATCACGAGATCAAAACCCCAAAGTAGTTAACAAAGTGTAGCCTTATACAGGAAGCACCTTGGCATCCGTTACTGGGTTTCGGATCGATCGGGCAGGGTATCGATTTAGTGATTAGGGGTTAAACACTTACAACGGGGCACACTTTAGGGTTTCGGGGTATCGGGTTAATATCTTGAGCAGAAAGTTGAGAGAAAAGAAAAGAATTGAGAACGCTGGAATGTCTCGTGAACGCTCAATTTATAGCTGAAATTTAAGCTCGTCGCGTTACGCGACCAGATTACCTTATTACCTTCGCGTAGCGCTAAGGCACTAGCTAGGGCTTAGGTTGTAACACCCCGTGTTTCGAAAGTCAAAGTCAAAGTCAAGATTGAAGTCAAAGGGAGACAAGATTGCTAATTGCGATCTGTCACTCCTTGCTCAATTCCTGTTTTGACTTCTTTGACTTGTAGTTAGTCTATTTTATGCCTTACGTTAGTTGTATTATGTGTAGTACTTATTAATAATCGAGGTTTATTAGATATTTATCGCATGTTTTATCGCTTTATCACTATCGCAATCGCACTCGCAACTCGAATTACGCGTTCTGGATGTTGTTATACGTGTGTGTGTGCCTTAGGTGTTACATGTGCATGTTTGTTTATGTTATGTTGTGGTGATTACTCAAAACGCAATCGAAACTCAATCGCAATCGAATCGCAAACGCTAAACGAATACGAAATAAGGATGATTATATGTTGATATAGTAGTTGGGATTAAAAGTAATTTGACTAGGAAACTCTATCGCATCGCAACGCTCGCATTCGCAATCGAAACGGCAAAAATCCTCGCACCGAACACTCGAACCAAAGTGGCTAATCGACCAAGTGACCAGCCGTTCGATCGAGCTGTCGCTCGATCAGCCAGCCATTTGATCATGCTGCCACTCGATCGACCAGCTCTTTCTGTAACAACTCTCATCAAAAGTCATATTTATTAAATTAATTTGACCAATAGGAAACCCTAATTGAGAAACCCAAGTGACTCTGAACAAACCCTAAAACTTTCAAAACAATCGGAATCAGGATCAGGGCCCCTAAAACTCAGGGGGGGTAAACCCTAGTTGATATTATCTTAACAGTTTTACGTGGAAATTGAATTTGAAAGAATTGTCGACTCACCTGAGCTAGTTGGACACGTGCCTACCCTACTTTAAAATGTTACCTCTCGCGCCACGCGAAAGAAACAAGAAGACCTGTCGCGCCACGCGACAGGGACTATTTTTTAGGTATAAATAGGGATGTCTGGGACTTGATTTTGGGCACCGAAACGACGTAAATTCTCATAATATACACTGAGATATTGTCTGTTTACCACAATTAACACACACGGATCACTAATCGACGCCGCAATCAGGGTATTAACTCGATCGCTGATACGATTCAATGTCCGATCGATTAAACTATCCAATGGATGTTTAAGTGCTGCCCACATTAGGGTTTATGCTTTGTCATTCGTTGATTAAATTCAATGGATGTTTAAGTATCGCACTTTGTCATTCGTTGTGAGTGTTTGATCTCGTGAGTTATCGTAAATGCTGTATTAAGTTACTGACTGAATTGTGTGCCTGTTATTAATTTAGGTTAAAAGGCTAATCAGTAGGCTAAACTCTGCCCGTATAAATCTGCAATGTGAGTCATTCTCTTTTTATCAACTATTTACAATACCTCAAATTATTTTCAAGGTTATAATTACAGGGACTAAGTCGTGGATATCTTGAATTACTGGTTAGTGGGGTATTGTGCACAATACTAATTTTCTCCCAGTTAGGTTCATTGACCTACTCGGGATAATCACTGTTAGGTTCGTTGACCTACAGGGATAATCATCACTATTTAGGTTCATTGATCTAATAGTGGTATGACCATCGTCACCATTGTGACTTGTCACCATTGTGACAGAACGCCAGATAAAAAAATAAGATAGAAGCCATTGTAATCGCTCTTATGCTGTAATTATTAACTATGCATCATTATGCAAAATAGAATGATTCACTCAGTATTTCCCGCTGACAAAACCTTTTTAAAACATGTTTCAGGTGATCTGTTATGATCTAGGAAAAGTGCCATAAAGCACTACAAGCTCAAGGAAGTGGCTCAGTATAAAATAAAGAAACATGTTTTGTAAAATAAAGATTTCTCCGTGAAATCAAATGATTGTAAATTACCGGGGTTTTATCCCGAGTTGTGAAATAAAATAATCGGGAAATATTTTTGCATTTAAAAAGATCCTGATGATAAACTTCCGCTGTCAAACTCAATTAATTAGATACCACGGGATTTTCTGTCCCGCGGCTCCTGAAACGGGTCAAACCGGGTCGGGGGCCGTGACAGAAAAAGGTGGTATCAGAGCCACTGATCGAGCCACTGATTTAAGCCAACTAAGTATTTAGAAATACTTAATTAATTGCTATTTTGTGATTATGTGTTGTATTATCTGACTAATTTCGTACAGTATGGGCAGATCTTTATATGTTAACCACTGTAGCAGTAAATACAAATCTTTAAATATTCTGACTCAAAGTTTTAGCATCTTTATTATCTACAGTCTATAAACCGTATTCAGTAAATAAAATTATAAATAAAACCTAGTGTGTTTTAATTTTCAGTTGTTTTGGTAGTTACCTAGTATGGAATAATATTTAAAAGTTTTTCTATAAAATTTTGTTATGATTTTAACTTAGTAATTGTGTGTATTTTACTAAACAGCATGAGTGACTTGTCTGACGCACTTCAGAATTTAAATCTCTATCCAGTAAGAATAGAAGTTTCCAGAGATTTCAATAGGTATATACCAGACTTAGAAGAGCCTATAGAATTCAACGCTTTACCTCTCGAGAAACCCAAGCCTAAGAAAATGGAAATTGGGGAAAGTTCTAGACAAATTGAGGAGTTACCATCTCAAGAAGAACTAGATTTTATAATGGCAAACGATGATACTATTGAGCCTATTAATGAAAATGATTTTATTCATTCTCTTGAAACACAAATACCAATGAATTTAGAACCAGCTATTCCAAACCCTTCCATCCACTCGCAAATAGACGAATGGTTGATTAATGAAATATTGTTACAAAACCATTCCTATAAGCTTTTTCCTAAGTTCAAACCAGAACCTTTACCAAATCCACCAATAAGTAACGAGAATATGGCTGAACTCCGTTATTTTAACAAAGAACTAATGGATGCTGGGAATAGAATCCAAGAGATTTTGGGACAGATCTCCTGGAAATACGATGAGAAGAAACGCCGTTACTAGAATATCACCTAACAAAGAATAGGGGATTATGAAACTGTAGTTGTGTAATAGTAAAAATCAGTATGTGTAAAATAAATAATAAAACGGTTGTATATCAAAGCATGATATAATCTATAAAACAAATGAAATTTTAGAAAATTTACAATTTTGTTGTATATTCGTTTACGTGATTATGTGCAAATTAATTGTGACCTTGGATTATTTCTTTTATACTAATTATTTATCTATAAATTAGTTATCAGATGGAAAACGCTAATAATGAACCAGTTAATGAGGTTAATCAATCTGAGCAACAACCGGGGGATCAATATGTGACTAGGCAGGATATAGAAAATATAGTTGCTCAAGGGATAGCTAACGCTATTCCAGCAATAGTTACTCAAGGGATAGCCAACGCTATTCCAGCAATTGTTGCTGCTATTAAAAATCCAATCGAACCTCAACAAAACATTCCAAGCAAACGTATTTCTGAAGATAACTTCAGTAATAGTGTAAACGGAGGCAATGATCATGTTAATCATGATAATGAACCACTGCAAGCTCCTCCTCCTAAGAAAATGAAAGCTGCAACGTCTGGTTGCACTTACAAAGAATTTCTTGCTTGTAAACCCACTGAGTTTGCAGGCAATGAAGGAGCGACTGCGGCACTGCGTTGGTTAGAGAAAACCGAGGCAGTAATTGCCATAAGTAAATGTGCTCAGGATGATCAGGTCATGTACGCGTCAAACCTTTTCAAAGAAGGGGCGCTAGAATGGTGGAACACGGTGTTACAAGCAAAAGGAAGAAGGATGGCATATGCTATGAACTGGGAAGAATTTAAGAGTCTTGTAGAAAGAAAATTCTGTCCCGAATATGAAAAAGATCAAATGGCAAATAAGTTTCTAACCCACCGGATGGTGGATGTAGATTGTCGAGGGTATACTTCTACATTCTTCGAATATGCTAGAGTGGTACCAACCCTGGCTTCGCCAGAGCCGGTACTTATTTCTCGTTATATTTGGGGATTGATTTCCGAAATCCGTAATATCGTCAAGGCTGCGAAACCTCGCACGATTGATGATGCGGTAGATTTAGCCAATACTCTGACTAACGAACTAGTAAGGACAAGAGAAGAAAATAGAAGGAAGGAAGTAGCCCAAAAGATTACCCAAGGATTCCGTCCGGATAACCATAACAATTTCAAGAAAGGAGGGAATGGGCAATCTACCACTAGTCCATTTTGCAATTCTTGCAAAAGAAAGCATTTTGGAAGATGCAAAGGATATTGCAATTTTTGCAAAATTCCGGGGCATCAAGAAGAAGACTGCAGGAGGAAGAAATTTTCAGTCTGCTACAATTGTGGAGAAGCTGGACATCTTAGGCCAGATTGTCCAAAACTGAACAAACCATCTGACAATAAAGCTAAACCTGCAGAAGGAGCAAAAAGGAATGTAAGAGCCTTCCAGCTGACTACTCAAGAAGCCGAGATGATTCCAGATGTGATAGCCGGTACGTTTTTAGTTCGTAACGTTTACACAAAAGTATTATTTGACTCTGGTGCAAACCAAAGTTTTATAAATACTTTATTCTGCCAAACTCTTAACTTACCGTTAACCAGCATTAGATAAATTTCTACAGTAGAAACGACAGATGGAAATTCAGTTAAAATAGATAAAGTTTTGCAAGAAGAAAATATAGAACTTTTAGGACATAAATTCTCTGCAAAACTATTGCCAATTAAATTAGTTGAATTCGATGTTGTATTAGGAATGGATTGGTTAGTAGCCAACCATGCTCGAATCCTTTGTGATCAGAATTCCATAGAAATTCAATCACCCACCGGAGAAGTAATTACGATTACAGGATATAAACCACGTAAGCCCATAAAGTTCATATCAGTAAGGAAAGTTGCTAATTATTAACGAAAGAAAGGAATAGTATATTTGATTTCAGTAATCATTAATACTAAAGATAAAGAACTTAAGGAAATTTCTGTAGTTTCAGAATACCCAAATGTATTCCCAAAAGAGTTATCAGGGTTACCACCAGATAGGGAAGTAGAATTTAGGATTCATCTAATTCCAGGAACTATATCAATAGTCAAGGCACCTTATCGGTTAGCACAGTATTGGTTGTTAAGAAAAAGGATGGTTCAATAAGAATGTGTATTGATTATAGAGAATTGAATAAAGTTACAATTAAGAATCGATACCCATTACCTAGAATTAATGATCTATTCGATCAATTCCAGGAAGATAGATAGTTTTCTAAGATCAACTTATGTTTCGGATATTATCAATTAAAAGTACAAGAGGAAGACGTACCTAAGACTGCTTTCAGAACTAGGAATGGTTATTACAAGTTTACAATCATGTCCTTCGGATTAACGAATGCACCTGCAGCATTCATAGACATGATGAATAGAATCTGTAAACCGTACTTGGATAAATTTGTAATTGTCTTCATAGATGATATACTTATTCCAAAAGTCAGGACGAACATTATCAGCACTTGCATATACTCTTAACTTTGTTAAGAAAAGAGAAGCTTTACGCCAAATTCTCGAATTGTGAATTTTGGTTGCCAAAAGTGCAAATTTTAGGTCATATGGTGAATCATGAAGGTATTCACGTAGATCCTGCTAAGATAGAAGCAATTACCAAATGAAAGGTTCTGCAATCTACAATGGAAATTAGGAGTTTTGTAGGTTTAACCGGATATTATAGACGGTTTATTAAGGAATTTTCCAAGATAAACTATACCATTAACTAAGCTAACCTGTAAAACAGTTAAGTTTGAATGGGGACTTAAGCAAGAAGAAGCTTTTAGAATCTTGAAACAGAAATTTAATCTTAGCCTTATCAGAAGGAATAGAAGATTTTAAAGTATACAGTGATGCTTCAAAACTAGGATTTGGATATGTGCTTATGCAACGCAAGAAGGTAATTGCGTATGCATCAAGGCAATTGAAAAAGCACGAAGAAAATTATACAACTCATGACTTAGAATTAGAAGCTGTAATTTTGCCTTTAAGATTTGGAGACATTATCTGTATGAAAGTAAGTTTACTGTCTATACGGATCATAAGAATTTAAGACATATATTTGGGCAAAAAGAATTAAACATGAGACAAAGGAAATGGATGAAAATCCTAAGTGACTACAACTGTGATATTCAGTATCACGAAGAAAAGGCTGAAGACAGCTATAGATCGTCAGAAAAGTTATACAGATAATAGATGAAAGCCGTTGGAGTTCGAGTTGGAGACAAAATTGCTATTGAAAGTATCTCCTTGAAAAGGATTTGTTAGATTCGGTAAGAAAGAAAAGCTAAGTCCAAGATACATAGGACCATTTCCAGTGATCTAACGTATAGGACCAGTTGCTTATCGTTTTACAACTACCAGGAGAGTTAGCTGGAGTACATGATGTATTTCATGTATCCAATCTCAAGAAATGTCTATCAGACGAATCTTTGGTAGTACCTCTTCAAGATATAAAGGTAAACGAAAAAATTTAAAATTTATAGAGAAACATCTTCAGATAGAAGATAGAAAGATCAAAATTATCAAAACACAAACTATTAGTGTTAATTCAAGAAAAGTGGGATTCAAAGACAGTACTCTAATACACTTGGGAACTGGAATCAGAAAAGAAGCGAAAGTATCCTCAATTATTCCAGTAAATCTCGAGGACGAGATTTTTATTAAGGTGGGGAGAATGTAACAACTCTCATCAAAAGTCATATTTATTAAATTAATTTGACCAATAGGAAACCCTAATTGAGAAACCCAAGTGACTCTGAACAAACCCTAAAATTTTCAGAACAATCGGAATCAGGATCAGGGCCCCTAAAACTCAGGGGGGGTAAACCCTAGTTGATATTATCTTAACAGTTTTACGTGGAAATTGAATTTGAACGAATTGTCAACTCACCTGAGCTAGTTGGACACGTGCCTACCCTACTTTAAAATGTTACCTCTCGCGCCACGCGAAAGAAACAAGAAGACCTGTCGCGCCACGCGACAGGGACTATTTTTTTAGGTATAAATAGGGATGTCTGGGACTTGATTTTGGACACTGAAACGACGTAAATTCTCATAATATACACTGAGATATTGTCTGTTTACCACAATTAACACACACGGATCACTAATCGACGCCGCAATCAGGGTATTAACTCGATCGCTGATACGATTCAATGTCCGATCGATTAAACTATCCAATGGATGTTTAAGTGCTGCCCACATTAGGGTTTATGCTTTGTCATTCGTTGATTAAATTCAATGGATGTTTAAGTATCACACTTTGTCATTCGTTGTGAGTGTTTGATCTCGTGAGTTATCGTAAATGCTGTATTAAGTTACTGACTGAATTGTGTGCCTGTTATTAATTTAGGTTAAAAGGCTAATCAGTAGGCTAAACTCTGCCCGTATAAATCTGCAATGTGAGTCATTCTCTTTTTATCAACTATTTACAATACCTCAAATTATTTTCAAGGTTATAATTACAGGGACTAAGTCGTGGATATCTTGAATTACTGGTTAGTGGGGTATTGTGCACAATACTAATTTTCTCCCAGTTAGGTTCATTGACCTACTCGGGATAATCACTGTTAGGTTCATTGACCTACAGGGATAATCATCACTATTTAGGTTCATTGATCTAATAGTGGTATGACCATCGTCACCATTATGACAGAACGCCAGATAAAAAAATAAGATAGAAGCCATTGTAATCGCTCTTATGCTGTAATTATTAACTATGCATCATTATGCAAAATAGAATGATTCACTCAGTATTTCCCGCTGACAAAACCTTTTTAAAACATGTTTCAGGTGATCTGTTATGATCTAGGAAAAGTGCCATAAAGCACTACAAGCTCAAGGAAGTGGCTCAGTATAAAATAAAGAAACATGTTTTGTAAAATAAAGATTTCTCCGTGAAATCAAATGATTGTAAATTACCGGGGTTTTATCCCGAGTTGTGAAATAAAATAATCGGGAAATATTTTTGCATTTAAAAAGATCCTGATGATAAAATTCCGCTGTCAAACTCAATTAATTAGATACCACGGGATTTTCTGTCCCGCGGCTCCTGAAACGGGTCAAACCGGGTCGGGGGCCGTGACACTTTCCACTTTGGGAAACCCTATAAATACCTCACTTGTTACCACTTTTGGTAAGTGACATCTCTCTGCTCGAACCAGCCGCACTCAAGCTTCTTTTCTTCGATTTCTCTCAAATCTTGTAAGTTTTCAACCTAATCTTTGTACTTTCTTGACCTACACGCACTCCTACACCTTTCTATCTTTTGAATCTTAACTTTGAACCGTGAAATCACTAGATTTGAGGTGTTCTAGGATGATGTCATCATGGTGTTCTTATGAACTTCATGTTTTGGCTTCAATCCTTCAAGAACAACTTAGATCTGAATGATTTCCACATAAATAAACAAAGATCTTTCATAGATCTGAACATGTTCAAGGTGAAAAAGGATTGAAAGATGGTTTTCCAACTTTCTTTCAACTCTTTTACACTCAATGCACTCAAAACCGATAGAATCGGAGCTTGTACCAACTTCCTACTCATTCTTGTGATTGTGTTGGTTCAAGATCTGGATTCTATCCACGAGACTACCGATTTCGGGTTAAACATGGAACACCGTCTCGAACAGTTAACTGGTCGGATTTGGGTGATTCCTGTCCGATCAGGAGTACCAAGTATTGACGAGGTTTCTGTTGCTTAACACGCTATCAAAACATCTCGATAAAACGACAAACTATGAAAATGACCAAGGAAGAAGACAACCGGGACACCAGAACGGAGTGCCGCCCGATCGGATTGTTGTCCGATCGGATTGTCACCCGATCGGGTAGTCACCCGATCGACTTGCACCCTGGCCCCACACTCAACTTTTATTTTCAAACTTTGAGGGATGAACATTGAACGAAGTGCTTCCCGATCGGATTACCACCCGATCGGACTACCACTTGACCATGTAATGATCAGACTTCAATACTTATCAATTTTCAACCTGTTCAATGCACGAGGGTTGCCACCCGATCGGACCATCATCCGATCGAGTGACAATCTGCTGTGAACTTGCTCTCGCTGAAGTGTCCAACCAATCGGACTGTCGCCCGATCGAATGGTCGTTCGATCGATCGACCTGAAAGGTAGAGATACTTCTAAGTTTTCAAAATGCTACAACGAAAACTATAAAAGTCAAACTATCATACATAAACACATCCTTCACAAAGGAAGAAACAATCCACTCGAAAGGTCACCCGATCGGATGACCATCCGAGCTGACTGACACTCAAACGACCGGCTGTCCGATCGGACTACCATCCGATCAAACTGCTGTTCGACCCACTGTCACTTGTTTCGTTTTACGCGTTGCTTATCGTTATGCTATCAATCTGTTCAGGCTAACCCTACTCTCTAGCGTTCCCTTCAATCCACCAATCGCTGTGAGTATACACGATCCCTTTTCCTTTACGCACTTTTGGGTGTTACATATGTTACATATTCTAAATCACATCAAACACACTACGCAATACTTTAATCGCTAACCAACTACCGCATGTTATACGTGAGTTAATGAATGCTTGTTTGTTATGTTTACACATGGAATGCTGTCTACCTGCCTTAGCAACGATAGTACTATTTGTTTGGACTCAGCACCTGTTCACTCAGGGGTTGTTTATGTTAAATAAAATATTTTACGAATTGCCTTGGGCAGTCAACCCGCAATCACTGGTATCGATAGGTTCATGTCGATAACTAACATGCCTCATTTTACACTGTGTACATGCTGGTTATGCGTAACAATTGCGAACTCTATTATATCTATTAAACTTGTATGCTCACCTTTACACTATTTGTATTGACCTTTACTTTAACGCATGTGACAGGTGCTTAGGATGCTTATTTGCTTAGCTTGCTATGAAATCGAGGCTAGGAAAGACCTAGGTCAACAATAAACAATTGTCTGCAATAAAAATCTGAGTTGTCGGAACAGAACAGTTTGACTAGATCTTGTCTGTAATAATTATATTATCTTTTATGAAATGGTATGGGACGTGTTGCTTTAAATAATTGGTATTTATAGTTGTTATGGAAACTTCTGGACAATATGTTTCGCTCAGTGCCACGCCCCGATGTATCCGCCATCGGTTGGGGTGTGACATAGGTGGCCTTGGTCACTACTATAGACATGCCACGTGGCTGCCAAGTGTCCCTGTCGAATATAAGGGGGTTGCGTTACGCGACTAGAATATGCTGGCATCGTCGGTTAGGATTACCCACATAATTTAAACATACACTCTCAAAATCATTCATTACCTAAACCCTCAAAAGTCTCTACAATGGATTCACATAAAAATCTAGAGGTGTCGGATTGAGCAAACGCGGAACTGGTTGGAGCAAAGGGAGTGCATGTTCGAGCTGAGGTGGTCCTTTTGGTGGTGACGGGTATATGCCACAATCTTCTCTTACTCAACCGATAACACCGACCTATAGGTTTGGGCAACAACCAAACTATTTTTTTCACAACCTATGGCCCAACACAACCCAAGAAGAGGGCACAAGTTAGAACTCCGGGTTCGTCGAGCTAAACTACAAGGCAACATTGATTGTTAAGCGACGAAATAAGATATTTCTCCCAAACGAAGGAAGCGATGATGCAAAAGTTAACTGAGGCAAGAAAAGAAAATATCCAAGCCTTTACGACCTTGATTAAGAGCAATGCGAAAGTGTCGCGCAAGCTCCGAGAGATAGAGATTTTCAAATGTATATTACGCCTCACGAAAATCTCACAGTCGAAGTGCAAAAGTATTTGTAGCCCGCAAACGAGAACTTACGGAAAAATAGGGTTGGCCTACGAGCCATTCACTAGATTTCTAGGATGTTTTATTTTAAAAATTGTCATTTTTTATATATTTCTGATTTTTAGTTTAATTTAAATTATGTATCTTTATTTTCATTTTAATGAAGTTTATTTTTTATATTAATTAACATTTGATATTATTTAAATTAAATAAGAAAAAAAAAGTTTGTGGCTAGAGCAGACGTCACCACTTACTAGTTAATCTATACAACCTTATTAAGAGAACTAGGATTTTTACCCTTTTGGTAATTTTACATTGTGTACACATTTTGAAGCAACATGTACAAGAGAGCCAAGCTATTTTAGAGGGGATAAACTTGCACATTGTCCAAAAAATTTAAGACACTTTAGGGCCATTTTAGTGATTTCAGCACCTTTATAACCTATAATTAAGATGACATGTGAAGAGTCTAATAACTATAAAAAGCAAATGTTATGAATTATTATCTTTAATGTGTGACTATCCACATGTGTTCATCACAATATAGTGACTCTCCATGTACTTAACTCTCATATTTGTAAGCCTATAAATAGAGGCTTATGTAGTTCATGCTTTACATCAATAAGAAAACTATTCCCCATTCTCTCTTCCTTGTCTCTTTTTATTGTGCTAATAGGAGTAGTAGTTTTACTACACCTTATTAGCACGACTTACTTTTGAAGTTGAGGCATATTATCGTACCGTAAGTCAACACCATCTAATTAACTTGTTTTTGTTCATTCACTCAAAGAAAACCCATGTTGTAATTCATACGCTTTTGGGCTGCATAGATTCATATACATTAGTTTTGTCTTGATTCTCTCAAAACTAGGGGTGTGCACGGTTCGGTTCGGTTCGGTTATTAGCATTATCCGTAACCGTAACCGAAGTCATCGGTTAATCGGTTCGGTTAATTCGGTTAATTTATCGGTTTTCGGTTCGGTTCGGTTAATTTTCGGTTAATAACGAATTCAAACAAGGGCTAATTTTTTTCTTAGAAATAGAGGTATAAATACAAGAAATTAGGGCTGGCATATCGTGTATACCCGTACACGATAAGACATGACACGTTAAGACACGATACATGAAATCCCATACACGAACACGACACGGTATACACGAAAATTACCTGTTAATACTTGTTAACATGACTGTTAGACTGTTATACATGAAAATTACCTGTTAATACCTGTTAACACGAACAAAAACATGAACACGACATGCTATCTGAGAGTTACCGAGGGAGTTTAGGGTTTTCTTTTTTTAATTGAATGAGGAATGAAAATAGAAAGGAATTAAGGAACCCACACGCACATGGCTGATGAGTTTTATTTAATTTACTTTCTTATCATGTACTAACGGGTATTAACAGGTAAACATGTCACACCCCGATATTTCAACGTATTACCGGTGGGCCCGGTGGGGAGTATCCTGACGTAATTGATATCATTATAGACAATTGATCACAGTTTAATGCACAGCGTAAGTCTAAAAATAATATTACAAACCGAATTCGAAAGTATAATAAAATATTACACACCGGTTGTAAGTGGATCCAACGGTTGTAAGTGGATCCACATGAGGATCTAAAACAGAAAGTAAATATAGTTCAACAGACTTAAAGTATTAAGAGCTTGCAAGACTCTTTAGGTAATACTCAGGAGTTCCAGCCCATTTCGTATAGTACCTACACTTAATCTTTTTGAAAAATACGTCAGTTTACACTGGTAAATACAATTAACTGACTCTTTCGAAAAGCGTTTATAAAATTGATTTGGATGCACAAGGCATAAATTTTTTTTATAACTTGGGAAAATTATTAAAATAATCTTCTATACAGATTTATATGTTTGTCATCCATTCAGGGCCCGGTTAGAAGAGCCGAGACAAGATTAATAGACACACCACTAGTATAAGCCCACAAGAAGTTTCCTCATGAGTGAGATACCGTTTTACATACGCAACTGTCAGGTGTATGCCTACACCCCGTGCTTAAATCGTGGCCATTTCTAATGAATGAGCCGAGGATATCCAGGACACGGTCTTTAACCACCCAAAGGCTTTGCATCAAACAAAACAGATTAAAATGGGTTATGCAATTTATTAATCACAATCCGATTAAATGATTTCATACCCGACCAAGCGGTATTATTATAATACCGTATCCCAAGCCCGTATAAGGGAAAATAAGTTAAAGGTATTTACCTGAGCTAAATGAAATTTATTCTCAGTCGTATTTTCTAATCAGCAAGTACAGGGAGCTTTTACTGGGCTCCTAATCTGGAACGAAGGTTTTAATAACCTATTAGATTCCTAATGGGTCTTATTTAAGTTATAACTTAGACCGGTTAGGTTTAAGGAAAGGTTTACAGTTCAAAACGCAAGATTAAGCGATGACCGGATTGGAATGTGATTTAGACCCAACAAGTATGAAGACTTGTATATAATAGGTGAACTAAATACATTCTGGATTTTGAAGTAAAAATGATAAGGTTTGACCCGTTTCGGCCAATTCATGCAGACTAGTTACATAAACCGTACCGAACGTGTATATGCATAACGGGTAACCGAATGAGTCATGAACATGTTCCATAAGTTATTATGCTTAAAATATGTTATGATATCAGTAGGATATCTTCCATTATGTCCAAAACAAATTTAAAACTAAATTAAGCCCTGTAAGGGTATTTTGGTCATTTTATAGTTTATAAAAAGGTTAAATAGTAAACTGAGGTTCTGGTCTAAAATAATCAGTAAAAATATTTATTTTATCAAGTTACATCAGTAAGATATCACACATATGTGAAATTTATCTTTTATGGCCAAACTATGCGCCGTAGGGGCATTTCGGTCATTTCACATAAGCTTTAAGGTCAAATTTGGAAATCTGAGTTCAAGACTTATACTTATTGTTAAAAAATAAAAATTTATTTATAAAATCAGTAGGTAACAAGTCTTGGGCGTCGAATATGGTTTTAAACCATACTATGCGCCTAATTAGCGTAAAAGTCGGTATTCGACGATATTTGAAATGTTTATAAAATTTTGAAGTCCTGATCAGTTTCTAAAGATTAAAATATTTTATTTAACATATGAAATCAGTAGGAAAAGGTTTGGTATCAAATTAATATGTAAAACTCGTTTTATTAGCGAAAAGGGCATTATCGTCAATACCGAATTTGCACTAGAACTCTATGTTATGATTAATATAAAATTTGGAAAAAATTTTCAAAAATCCCTAAATATTATATTTAATCAGTGGGTAGCAAGTTTGGTGCCAAAATTGGTTTAAGTATGATTTATGCCAAAAATGCCATTTAATTAATAAAAAGCTTTAGTTTTACGATATCATGCATAACTTTCATTCTAGACCAGAAACGGATGTCAAATTTTTAGGATATGCTTATAAATCAGTAATGAAGACTTTTGTCCACTCACATTTCCAAAAATTTCATTTTTAAATAAAAAGGGCAAAATGGTCAATTTTTAAGCAAATAACGGAACATGCATGTAATCTATGATTTCTAAGGAACCATGTAGTATAACTTCAGAGAGTTATACTAACATATAATATGGTCCCAAAGGAACCCTAAGGAATAACTAAATTAAGCTAAATCGGGTCAGAACTGAAAGTCAAAGCAAAGTCTACTTTTGCGACTTTCGGTTGCGAACCGATCCTAAACTCAGAATTGTCGGGTTGAACATGCCTAAACATGTTCTTATTATTTACCAAGTTATTTTAGTGTTAAAACATGTCCCATAACTTCTACATAATCAGTTATGAATTATTTTGTAAAAATTGACTCGTTTGACTTTTTATTAAATAGTTTGACCCGACAATTGACCAAGTAAAAGTGATAATCAGCAGGTGCCCTTTTAAGGGTTTATTACCTACATAATTACCAACTTATAGCCACTTTCAATTCGAATAATGGCTGGACCGTTAGTGATTAATCATAAAGTCAAATCATCATTACGATAACTTTGACGTTCGGTCAATAAGCTAATGAAACTTAACTATAGAAGCTAAGAACACTTACAATGGTCCTTAGCATGAAAATTTGAACTATTAGAGCTTCCTTAATGACCAGGTTGCTCCAGAGAACTCAGTTGAGAGTTTTGTTTGAGAATTTCTTTGAAGTGTGCAAGAATAGGTGAAGAAGTGAGGCCTATTTATAGGATTTTGAATGTTCTAGGATTAAAGCAAGTGTCCCCCAGGTGAAATCTGATGCATACATGTGTCTAGTGGTTTTTAGAAACCATTTGCATGTTGTTGTTTACGTTTACAGGTTTCAAAAGATCCAGAACAGATTTCAGGTTGCAAAGCTGGGAAGCTGGCAGTTCTGCTGTAAAACCATCTCCGTCGCGCCACACGCCAGGGAGTCATAGACTACAACTGTCATTTGTCTTATAGGACAATAAGTATGGCCCGTAGGCACTTCATCACTAATGGATGTTTAATATATGATCATCTTAATTGATGATTTGAATTGATGATATTTAGATCATTAGGCTAGATAGGGAATTTGGGAGAATCCAATACGAGGGTGACATGTGACTTTATCGAATCACATTTGCCAGGAGTGCTAACATGTTTCCAGATGTTAACAAGGATTGAAATCTTAAAAAGGTTTTACCATTATGGCCATGTCTTAAACTGACATATAGGCTAGGTTATACCTTTAAGAATTTTCTTTTAATATTTAATGGCAGATCAATTCGTAAACCGGAATGATATTTAATTTGTTCATATAGTATATGCATATATTTAATGACAATAATTTTTTTTAAATGAAACATTCAATAAATTGAAAGAAGTACGATGACTGCCCTAAACGGGACTTAACTGAAAATAAAATTATAAAACAAACAAATAGATAAGGATTTTTAGTAATCCCTTTTCTTCTTCCCCTTTATAAGGTTTGCCAAACCCTTTAGTAGACCTCGGCGGCTCCTACGCTCCTCGTTTACTTGTTGCTCCACCTCGTGCAACCGCTGAAGGATTTCCTGTTGCTATGGTGGTTGGATTTGTGGCGGCTGCGGCGGCTGCTGCTGCTGTGGTTGAGGAGGTGGTAGGTATTGATACCCATATGTAGGGTACCCAGTTGGGTACGTAGCTGGATAGGGTCTAGGGTAGAGAGCATTGTAGTTTGCCGCTTCAAGGTACGGGTCAACGGCAGGGGCATTGTTGTAATTATAACCCGAGTAAGCTTGCGGCTCAAACGGGTTGTACCCGGCTGCACCTGGGTACGATGGAATTGGGTTATCATAACCCATGTGTGGTGCTGGTGTGACTGGTGTAGAGTCGACTTCAGAAACTGGGTTTGAAGGCCCACCCATTTGTGGGTCTTCATACAGCGGTGGGTAGTTGTTGTTGCTGGAGTGTTGGGGGGTGCTGAAATGAAATCCCCCACACACGGACATCCGTGCCCCTCTTCTTCGTCTTGGTGGTTCTGGAGGCAGTTGTTGTTCTAGCGGTGGTGGTGGCGGTGGCGTGACCGCCTCAAAATGTGGGTCCTCGGAGGGACCTGTTGGTGTGGTGGTGAGTAGCGGTGGGGGGGAGTATACTCCCACTTGTATGTAGCCCATCTTTCAGCAAAAATGTCTGGGCCTCTATAAGGCGAACCATGAAAGGATGATCCGCTGGATATCTCAATGGGATGCGTGGGCGTCCCAGATGGTGGCATTTCTGGATCTGGATCTTCGTCCACATCCATATCCTGCATCTCAGGATATTGGTCAGCCAGTCCCAAAGGGTTTGGACCCTCTGGTTCTTCTATTTGGTTTGCCGGGTTGAACCGTCTTTGAAAGTATGGGGTCGGGTCCTGGAAGGCACGGTGTGAACTTGACCGTTGCAACAGAATGAAAGAATGATGCGAATCATGGGGCTCTTCGTCTTGTTGTGGCCCGAACGTATGGTGGTAGGACGGTGAGGAACTGAGTGAGACTGAGTGTCTCGCGGGCTCCAAATAAGTTCTCCAGTCTTCGTGAAGACTAGAGCTATGTGTTGTTGATGGAGTTCGCCAGTGTGATGGCCCGGCTTCATGGTCGTTTCTAGCAGTCATTGGGGCTTTTCCTCTTCCACCTCTTCCTCTGATTCTTGGCGGCATTTTGCTTTCGGTTCTGTCAAAACAAACAAAAGAGACAAACCAAAGAAAACAATTAAGATTAGGATTAATCCTAAGTCATTTTCCTAGACTCGAGAGTCAAGGAATGTGCAACTGTGTCATTGAGATTAAACACAAAAGGCTAGTGTTTAATTCACTCAATGTTGGCTCTGATACCAACCTGTCACACCCCGATATTTCCACGTATTACCGATGGGCCCGGTGGGGAGTATAGTGACGTAGTTGATATCATTATAGACAATTGATCACAGTTTAATGCACAAGGGAAATCTAAAAATAATATTACAAACCGAATTCGAAATATAATAAAATATTACACAACGGTTGTAAGTGGATCCACGGGCGGATCTAAAACAGAAAGTAAACGTAGTTCAACAGACTTAAAGTATTAAGAGCTTGCAAGACTCTTTAGGTAATACTCAGGAGTTCCAGCCCATTTCGTATAGTACATGCACTTAATCTTTTTGAAAAATACGTCAGTTTACACTGGTAAATACAATTAACTGACTCTTTTGAAAAGCATTTATAAAATTGATTTGGATGCACAAGGCATAAAATATTTTATAACTTGGGACAATTATTAAACTAATCTTGTATACAGATTTATATGTTTGTCATCCATTCAGGGACTGGTTAGAAGAGCCGAGACAAGATTAATAGACACACCACTAGTATAAGCCCACAAAAAGTTTCCTCACGAGTGAGATACCATTTTACATACGCAACTGTCAGGTGTATGCCTACACCCCGTGCTTAAGTGGTGGTCATTTCTAATGAATGAGCCGAAGATATCCAGGACACAGTCTTTAACCCCCCAAAGGCTTTGCATCAAACAAAACAGATTAAAACGGGTTATGCAATTTATTAATCACAATCCGATTAAATGATTTCATACCCGACCAAGCGGTATTATTATAATACCGTATCCCAAACCCGTATAAGGGAAAATAAGTTAAAGGTATTTACCTGAGCTAAATGAAATTTATTCTTAGTCGTATTTTCTAATCAGGAAGTACAGGGAGCTCTTACTGGGCTCCTAATCTGGAACAAAGGTTTTAATAACCTATTAGATTCCTAACGGGTCTTATTTAAGTTATAACTTAGACCGGTTAGTTTTAAGGAAAATGTTTACGGTTCAAAACGCAAGATTAAGCGATGACCGGATTGGAATGTGATTTAGACCCAACAAGTATGAAGACTTGTATATAATGGGTAAACTAAATACATTCTGGATTTTGAAGTAAAAATGATAAGGTTTGACCCGTTTCGGCCAATTCATGCAGACTAGTTACATAAACCGTACCGAATGTGTATATGCATAACGGGTAACCGAATTAGTCATGAACATGTTCCATAAGTTATTATGCTTAAAATATGTTATGATATCAGTAGGATATCTTCCATTATGTCCAAAACGAATTTAAAACCAAATTAAGCCCCGTAAGCGTATTTTGGTCATTTTATAGTTTATAAAAATGTTAAATAGTCAACTGAGGTTCTGGTCTAAAATAATCAGTAAAAATATTTATTTTATCAAGTTACATCATTAAGATATCACACATATGTGAAATTTATCTTTTATGGCCAAACTATGCACCGTAGGGGCATTTCGGTCATTTCACATAAGCTTTAAGGTCAAATTTGGAAATCTGAGTTCAAGACTTATACTTACTGTTAAAGTATAAAAATTTATTTATAAAATCGGTACGTAACAAGTCTTAGGCGTCGAATATGGTCTTAAACCATACTATGCGCCTAATTAGCGTAAAAGTCGGTATTCGACGATATTTGAAATGTTTATAAAATTTTGAAGTCCTGATCAGTTTCTAAAGCTTAAAATATTTTATTTAACATATGAAATCAGTAGGAAAAGGTTTGGTATCAAAATGATATGTAAAACTCATTTTATTAGCAAAAAGGGCATTATCGTCAATACCGAATTTGCACTAGAACTCTATGTTATGATTAATATAAAATTTAGTTAAAATTTTCAAAAATCCCTAAATATTATATTTAATCAGTGGGTAGAAAGTTTGGTGCCAAAAATTGTGTTTAAATATGATTTATGCCAAAAATGCCATTTAATTAATAAAAAGCTTTAGTTTTACGATATCATGCATAACTTTCATTCTAGACCAGAAACGGATGTCAAATTTTTAGGACATGCTTATAAATCAGTAATGAAGACTTTTGTCCACTCACATTTCTAAAAATTTTGTTTTTATATAAAAAGGGCAAAATGGTCAATTTTTAAGCAAACAACGGAACATGCATGTAATCTATGATTTCTAAGGAACCATGTAGTATAACTTCAGAGAGTTATACTAACATATAATATGGTCATAAAGGAACCCTTAGGCATATCTAAACTAAGCTAAATCGGGTCAGAACTTAAAGTCAAAGCAAAAGTCTACTTTTGCGACTTTCGGTTGCGAACCGATCCTAAACTCAGAATTGTCGGGTTGAACATGCCTAAACATGTTCTTATATTATTTACCAAGTTATTTTAGTGTTAAAACATGTTCCATAACTTCTACATTATCAGTTGTGAATTATTTTGTAAAAATTGACTCGTTTGACTTTTTATTTAATAGTTTGACCCGACAATTGACCAAGTAAAAGTGATAATCAGCAGGTGCCCTTTTAAGGGTTTATTACCTACATAATTACCAACTCATAGCCACTTTCAATTCGAATAATGGCTGGACCGTAGGTGATTAATCACAAAGTCAAAGCATCATTACGATAACTTTGACTTTCGGTCATTAAGCTAATGAAACTTAACTATGGAAGCTAAGAACACTTACAATGGTCCTTAGCACGAAAATTTGAACTATTAGAGCTTCCTTAATGACCAGGTTGCTCCTGGGAACTCAGTTGAGAGTTTTGTTTGAGAATTTCTTTGAAGTGTGCAAGAATAAGTGAAGAAGTGAGGCCTATTTATAGGATTTTGAATGTTCTATGATTAAAGCAAGTGTCCCCCAGGTGAAATCTGATGCATACATGTGTCTAGTGGTGTTTAGAAACCATTTGCATGCTGTTGTTTACGTTTACATGTTTCAGAAGATCCAAAACAGATTTCAGGTTGCAAAGTTGGGCAGCTAGCAGTTCTGCTGAAAAACCATCTCCGTCGCGCCACGCGCCTGACCAGGCAGGTCCTGGCGTGCCACGCGAGACAACAAAATTCAAAAATCTTTTGTTTTGTTGCATGTTCAGTCCCTGCACTTCCATTGTTCGATAATCTGACATTATATGAGGTAATTCAGAGGCATAAGTTTGGCATGTTGACACTTTTGGTCCTTCTATTTACATCTTTACACTGTTTGATAGTTTTAGTCCCTCAAGTTACATTTAAGCACGATCAGGGTCTATGACACGTGTCACCACTGTATTGGACATGATTTTGCGAGGTGTTACAAAACAAGTATTTAACCTGTTTATACATGAAAATTAACAGGTAATCTCGTGTCTACCTGTTAACTTCGTGTAGGTTCGTGTCGTGTATTCGTGTAAAATTGCCAGCCCTACATGAAATAGATGTTTAAATACATGAAATGAATGTATAAATAAATGAAATAGATGTATAATGCATGAATAGATGTTTAAATACATAAAATGGATGTATAAATAAATGAAATGAAAGTATAAATAAATGAAATAAAGACATAAATAAATGAAATAGAGAAATAGAGGTATTATTATATGAAATGAAAGTATAAAACATGAAATAGAAGTATAAAAGCTAGAAATATATAAAAAAAATAAATGATTCGGTTCGGTTAATTTCGGTTAACCGATGGTAAAAAATATCCGTTAACCTACTTTCGGTTAATTCGGTTTCGGTTCGGTTTTGTCGGTTTTCGTTTCGGTTAACGGTTCGGTTATTGCACACCCCTACTCAAAACATTAACAATATCATAACTCCTATAATTTTAGGTTATGAGATTTACTACTACATCAAAAGAGTAAAGTATTTCTTAACAATATCTTATTATTACTTTCGTAAATGTCAATTTTTCCGTAAGTTTGATTTAACATCCCACCTCAACGTTATGAATTTCAATTGTTATGTACAAATATTAAGTGTGGTAATTTATCCTCTTATAATGGTTGTGTTAGTTGTGACTTATTAATATTTGATACTTATATGTAGTAACAGTAACATACAAAATACATGGTTATTTCAAATGTGATAAATAATATATCAAATACTTAGAGGGCGTTTGGTTCGCAGGAATTCAATGGAATTTAAGGGAATTAGAATTTGAATTCCATCTCTTAAGATGTTTGGTTCACATAATTTGATGGAATTGGAATCCCAATTCCAATCTTCATGTGTTTGGTTGACAATGGAATTGGAATTGGAGTTAGGCATGAATTCCTTCAAATTCCTTTAACTAAAGGAATTCAAAATCCTTCCTATATGTGAAGGAATTAAAGTAAATTCGTTGGAATCTTCGACTGTTTCAACCCGTCCCGTTCGATCCGAACCGAACCATTTCGACCCGTACAGTTTCGACTCGTACCGTTTCGACGCGAACGGTTTCGACCCGCAACGTTTCGACAGAACGGTTTCGAATCGAACCGTTTCGACCAGTACCGTGAATCGAACCGTTTCGACTCAAACCGTTTCGAATCGAACCGTTTCGACGCAAACCATTTCGACCCGTACTGTTTCGACCCGAACCGGTGGTTGTGGGTGCCGGGGTGATGGATTCCAATTCATTTGACAATGAAATGCAACAAAAATGGAGTAGAGATTCCAATTCCAAAAATTTCCAATTCCAATTGGAATGTTTAAATTCCAAATCCAATTCCTTCAAATTCTAATTCCTATACAAATTCCAATTCCAATTCCAAATCATTCCACGAACCAAACGACCTCTTAACTAATTTGAAAGCAATTGCTACATATATTATTGGACAAACATATTCATGTTTACGAATGATTTGTAAAAAAAAAAGAGTCAAAGTTTGAGTCAAAGATGCACATAATGTGCATTTTACAATGAAACTATTTTCGGGTATCAAAACTCCAAGTTTTTATACCAAACCAGTTTTATAAAACATGTCAAACTCGTCACTTTTAGTTTAGTGCTTATTTAGGGTCGTAAGTCGATCGGTCTTGACCACCGCTTTGACTTTCGAATCTGACCCATTTGGTCGATCTTAGGATCTGACCAAACACATATTTGTGACCATAGTTGTATAGGGAATAATCCTTTGAAGTTATACCCTATGGTCACATCGTTTGGTTAGTGTTATGATAAGTCGTTCTTATGTTCTTTGGAAATGACAAAATGCCCTTTTTGCACCTAAATCCATTTTAAACACATGTAACCAAACTTTTGACATATACACTGATGTTATAACATTTTCAAACATGTTTGGCCATTTTATACTCATCATAGGACATGTTTAACCATTCTATCACGCGTTTACGCAAATGACACGTTAAAGTAGGATAAACTACCTTAACGAGTCATAGCGGGTCAAAAGCACTTAGGACCACTTTCAAATTACCTCATTTTATGGTAGTAAAGTTAAAGAAGATTATTTTGATTATTTATGTCAGTTTTTTTATGATATTTATTACATACTCTCTTAAAAAAAATGTTACTAAGCTGGTTTACTTGTTATACATATGAAAACAATATAACTTGATTCATCATTATTTTACTAGGGAATATCATGTTATCTTTTTTATTCGATATCACATAAATTATTAATAATAAGGTGGAGGAGCTAGATATTTTGATCTTGAGTTGGAAATTGTTACTGTGGATTTTGTTTGCTGACTACCAAATTGAATATAGTTTTTGAGGGATATAAAGTATGATGAATGAATGAGAAGAAAATTATGTTAATAATCGATGGGGCCAAGTATGTCTTTCGTGGTGATGGATGTATATAAATTACGTGAAACCCATCACACAATGTGCGCCAAAAAAGTAAAAGTAACCGTCGTAGCGCACGGACATTTCCACTAACGCACGAACATTCCCTTGTGTACTTTTTGGTGTGGCAAGAAGGGTAAATACGTCATTGTCATTCTTCCATTGAACAAAACCCTATCATATATATATTTTCCAACAAATCCCCTGTTGTTGTTCCGCCACCATCTCCACCGCCGTAACCGTCCGCCGCAGCAGCAGCAATGGTACTCTCTTTACAAACATTTCATAAACGAATGCTTCTATTTGTTTGAATAAACAATTTGTTGAATAAAATCTATTGCAGGCTTCAGAAAGAAAACAAGCAAACCCAATGAGAGAGATCAAGGTTCAGAAACTCGTCCTTAACATCTCCGTTGGTGAGAGCGGCGATCGTCTCACTCGAGCTGCCAAGGTCTATTTGCTTACACTCTGTTTGTTTCTATCATATGTGTTGTTACGTTTATAAAGATTTTGTTTTTTCTGATTAGGTTTTGGAGCAATTGAGTGGTCAATCCCCTGTGTTTTCCAAGGGTATGATGCATTTTATTTCTTAATTGCATTTGTTTTGTTTCAGTTTCTGTGTTATATTCAAGTATTGTTTGGTTATTCTACTTGCTTTTGACTTTAGAGCAATACATTCTGAGTTGATAACTTATATAAAGCATTATTACTACTATATGATGAACTGCTTTTTTTTTTTATTAATGATACCTGCTGCTGTTTAGAATTAGAATAATTTTTAAACACTAGTTTGTAGATTTGGGAATAGTTTATGATAAAGCAAATAGATTACTATCGTTACCGTTAGGGGTGTAAACGAAGCGAGCTATTTTTTTAAGCCACTTGAGATTGGCGTCTATGGTTACCGTTAGGGGTGTAAACCAAGCGAGCTAGTTTTTTTAAGCCACTTGAGATTGGCGTCTATGGTTACCGTTAGGGGTGTAAACGAAGCGAGCTAGTTTTTTTAAGCCACTTGAGATTGGCGTCTATGGTTACCGTTAGGGGTGTAAACGAAGCGAGCTAGTTATTTTAAGCCACTTGAGATTGGCGTCTATGGTTACCGTTAGGGGTGTAAACGAAGCGAGCTAGTTTTTTAAGCCACTTGAGATTGGCGTGCTGAAAGTTTGAATAGAACCTAATTTGGAGCTCATTTAGTTAATGAGCTTGATCTTAGGTTCATATACCGAGCTTGACTAGAAAGTAGTTGAGACATGAAATTCTTTTTCAAGTATCAAGATTCATACTGGTTTCTCATGACCATTTGAAAAGATGATTTTTGTTTGGGTATATGAAGCGGTAGTAGTTTATTTATTTTTTTTGTTTTTTGTTTCGGGAAGAATTTTAAATTAAATGATTATAAAGTATAAAGGTCACAAACAGAACAGGAGGTGTAAATGAGCTAAGTTGCTCGTGAGCTACTTGATACTGGCTTGCTATAAGCTTGAATTAATCCGAGCAAAATCCTGTTTGAGATTTAAAAAGCGAGAAGCGCACAAAAGTGACAAGGTCTAAAATGGAGACGCACAAGCGCTTTTGTTTTCGTACCGGAGGCTTTAATTTTTTTTCTAATAGTTTTATTAGCATCATTTAACCCCATATGTAGACACAAATAAGCTTTTATATATGTTCTGATATTGAAGTTACATACATGTACAACATGAAAAGCATGATGTACAACAACCTGCTGCACAAAAATAATGGATATACAGGAGGCGCGTGCGTCAGGGTCACATTTTTGATAAAAAACGCACCTCACCGTAGTTCCTGTATTAGTCTCGCTTTATGGATGCTGAAGCGAAGAGACCTGCGCCTGAATGCCTGAGGTCTCCTTGCGCCTAGGTGTGCCTCAAGCGCGCTTATTCAAACCCAGAAACCTGCTTGTTCCAAAACTGGAGCTCAGTTGTAAATGAGCGCAACCTCGAGCTTCATATCGCGAGCTTGACTATAAAAGTAGCTGATGCTCATGAAATTGCTTTTTAATCATTTGAAAAGATTATACTTTGTTCGGGTTTGTTTATTTATGTATTGTGTTATTGGTTTGTACAGCTAGGTACACCGTGAGATCATTTGGCATCAGGCGTAACGAGAAAATTGCTTGCTACGTAACCGTTAGGGGCGACAAAGCAATGCAACTTCTGGAAAGCGGGTTGAAGGTCAAAGAATACGAGTTGTTGAGACGCAACTTTAGTGACACAGGCTGCTTTGGATTTGGTATCCAGGAACATATTGATTTGGGTATCAAGTAAGTCATTATTCAATTTATTAAATATAGTCGATGCTTCATTTTTTGACACTAATTATTTATTAATGATTTTGGTTTTGTGGTTACAGATATGATCCTTCTACTGGTATCTATGGTATGGACTTTTTCGTGGTTCTGGAACGCCCTGGTTACCGTGTGGGTCGTAGACGCAGGTGCAAGGCGCGTGTTGGTATTCAACATAGAGTAACAAAGGAAGATGCAATGAAGTGGTTTCAGGTGAAATATGAGGGAGTAATTCTCAACAAATCCCAACAAATTGGAGCTTAATAGTAGTTTTTGATCGGCGAGGTGACTTAAGTTTGTGCTGATTGTGAGTGTGTGTTCGGGATATTATTTCCATTGCTTTGTCTTTTGTGCGTTTCGAATCATATTAGCAATGAAAATTTATGCAAATTTATCAGTTTATGAAGATTTTTACCATCTTTATTTGCATTTGTTATGATGTCTTTGAACTAGTTATTGCAACTTCTAGTTCAAGGAAGTATGAGGCACAGTGCACTCTTTCAATAGTCAATACCTGCTTTCTCAAAGGTTAAACCTGCTAAATACTGAAATTGGTTATGGCCCTAGTTTTGAAAAATAGCGGAAGATCAATCTTTACTTTTTGTTAAAAGTTTTTCGTGTCCTTTTTTAACGGCTAGAATCACACCACATGTCTTTTGCACGATTTGAATTTACAACCACTTGGTTGGGGAATATACACCTGCGCTTTTCGTGTCCTCGAAAAGACATTGTAATCATGTGACATGTAAACATGTTATCATCTTTTAAAATTCAAAACTAACAATACAAACACGAACTTTCAGTACAACCACATTACATGACTTTGACTAGATTAAATAGTTTTAGTTTAGTATATGACCAGAGAAATTTAAATCTTTAGTGAAGTGTGGCTAAACAAGCTATGCCGTTCATGAGCTGCTGTTAATTTGTTGGATGGTTGTATGAAGCTAAACTTATTATCAACTTGTTGGATGGTTGTATTGAGCTTAAACTTAAACAAGCTTAAGCCTAAATTGAAGCTTACTTAACTAATAAGTTCGAGCACTAACTTTGTATTACGTGCTTGATTATGCTTGCGACATGATAAGCCCATTATTAATATAAAATATAATAACTTTTATAATGCAATAAATACAATTGTTAGAAAATAGTTATTAATAGGGGAATGTTAACATACAATATTCCTTAACGTGTGATTCGTACGATAGTAAATCACGCATGTTATAAAATTCAAACCCTAATCACGCATGAACAAACCACATAATCACGCATGAACAAATCATATAATCATGCATGAAGAAATACATAATCAGAAAATCATGCATGGGGTAATCCCTAATCACGAATGTTATACTTTGTTCATGCTTGATTAGGGTTTGAATTTTATAACATGTATTAATATCGTACGCATGGCACGTCAATGACTATTGTATTTGAAACATTTTCTATTAATATATTTTATGTTATATTAAAATAATAATACATGTGCATGTAAATAAAGTAACCAATCAACAATAGAGCTACACTCTAACTTGAAAAAAAATAATTATGAGTCGAGGTCTAAGTTATAAATATAGAACTCGAAACGAATTGTTGAGTTTGCGACTGATTAAACGTAGTGAGTTGAATTTGAGCTTTTTTAAGTTTAACGTCTCGGTTTCAAGCTTAAATTAGCTATTTACGTCCGCTTGTTTGTTCAAACCAGTGTTTTCAGACCCGGACCGGATTGGTTGGACCAGGAACCGGAGGTTAAGCCGGTCTGGGTCATGGTATCGGGCCGGAAATGCATTGAACCGGAGTTGAACCGGAACCGGCCGGTCGGACCGGTTTTTCGAAGGGTTGGACCGGTTTTTTATATATTTTTTCAGATTTAACCCTATTAATTTTTAATATTTACGATGCCTTCCGGTTCTTACGTCCGGTCCGACCAATTAGACCATTGAACCGGTAAAAAGACCGGTTTGACGTCCGGTCCGGTTCCGAAAACATTGGTTCAAACCAAACAATAGGGATCCCAACCCAATGCACATTTATCAAACTATATAGTGGGGGAAAAAAATCAGCCAATTCAGTAGCTCACAAGCTCAAAGTCCGCTGCACCTTCATCATCCTGAATTGTACAAGGGTCAACATGCTGTTAACGACCAAAACCACAACCATCTTCTTACAAAATCCCCAAATTCAAACTCAAAAACATCTTCTTATCCACCATCAAAACCTCAAACTTCACCTCAATTCACCCTCACAACTCCCACCTCGTACAAGAAGAATTCCCGCCACTTTATCACTAACTCCCCACTCAAACCACCACAATGCCGACATTTCCCGATTATGCGAATTGGGTCACCTTCAAAAAGCCATAGATTTGCTTCACAACTCTGAAAAAACCATTCTTGATGATTCCAAAACTTACTGTCACATACTCCAACTATGTGCCGAATCAAAGGCTCTGCATCACGGTAAAAAAGTTCATAATTTAATATCTTTATTGGGTGTTGAGATTGATTCTGTTCTGGGTTCGAAACTCGTGTTTATGTATGTAAGTTGTGGGGATTTGAATGAAGGAAGACGTGTCTTCGATAAAATTATCAAGATTAATGTTTTTCTGTGGAACTTTATGATGAATGCGTATGCAAAGATTGGTGATTATGAGGAGAGTGTAGGGTTGTTTAAGATGATGGTGGAGGCAGGTGTTGAACCGGATTCGTATACGTTTTCTTGTGTGTTTAAGTGTGTAGCGGCGATTGGGGATGATGGTTTAGGGGTGATGGTTCATGGTTGTGTTTTGAAGTTGGGGTTTGGGGTTGATAATACTGTTGTGAATTCGGTGATTGCGTTTTACTTTAAATGTGGACGCGTTGAGGATGCACGCAAGGTGTTTGATAAAATGCCTGACCGAGATGTGATCACTTGGAATACGATGATAAGTGGGTATGTGGGTAACGGAAGTTTTGATAAAGGGTTTGAGGTTTTTAAACAGATGATTGGTGAAAAAGTGAGTGTTGATTTGAGTACAATGGTTATCGTTGTTGCAGCGTGTGCGAATATGGGTGTCGTTAAGTGGGGCCGAATGGTTCATGCTTACGCGGTGAAAGGTGGATTCGATATGAAAATGAAGTTTAGCAACACGTTGCTTGACATGTATTCGAAATGCGGTGATATGGATTCTGCGCGAAAAGTGTTCAAGGACATGAATGAGAGAAGTGTTGTTTCGTGGACGTCGATGATCGCTGGATACGCAAGAGACGGTAAATCTGACGATGCGATTAGTTTGTTTCTTGCAATGAAAAAAGAAGGTGTTAAACCGGATACGTTTACTGTTACGAGCATCCTGCACGCGTGTGCTTCAAATGGGTCGTTAGAGAAAGGGAAGGAAGTGCATAATTACATTAAACAAAACCAAATCCAATCTTTAGCGGTTTCTAACGCACTTATGGACATGTATGCTAAATGCGGAAGCATGGAGGATGCATATTCGGTTTTCTCAGATACGCCGTATAAAGATATCGTTTCATGGAACACCATGATTGGAGGTTACTCAAAGAACCGTCTTCCAAATGAAGCACTCGACTTGTTTATAAAAATGCAACGCGAAGTTACACCCGATAGTGTAACAATGACGTGTATACTTCCCGCCTGCGCCAGCCTGGCAGCTTTAAACAAGGGTCGCGAAATTCACGCACACGTTCTGAGAAAAGGGTTGACTTCTGATCAGTACTTGGTCAACACACTTATCGATATGTATGTTAAATGCGGCCGCTTGTTTCTAGCGAAATCGTTGTTTGATATAACGGCCGCAAAGAATGTAGTCACATGGACGGTCATGATCGCTGGATCTTGCATGCATGGATTCGGGCACGAAGCAGTATCGACGTTTAAAAACATGCGTGAACAAGGTATCAAACTTAACGAGGCCTCGTTTACATCTATACTGTACGCATGTAGTCATTCGGGTTTGGTCCAAGAAGGCTGGAAATTCTACAACATAATGGTAAACGACTACAAGATCGAACCTAAGTTGGAACATTACAGTTGTATGGTAGATCTTCTATGTAGAGGTGGAAAACTATCAGACGCGTATAAATTTATCAACAAGATGACTATTAAACCCGATGTCACTATTTGGAGCGCGTTACTTTGTGGTTGTAGATTTCACCATAATGTAAAACTAGCTGAAATAGTTGCGGAAAGAATATTCGAATTAGAACCCGAAAACATGGAATATTATGTACTTTTGGCGAATATATACTCAGAAGCGGAAAAATGGGAAGAAGTAAAGACATTAAGAGATGGAATAAGAAATAACAGAGGGTGTAGTTGGATAGAGATCAAGGGTAAAGTTAACATATTTGTTGCGGGTAATAAAGATAATCCAGAGGCTAAAAGGATTGAATCTTTGCTGGAAAATTTGAGGATGGAGATGACGAAAGATGGGTTTTCGCGTAAGTTAAAATACTCGTTGGTTGATAAAGATGAGATCAAGAAAGAAGCTGCTGGTTGTGGGCATAGTGAGATGTTAGCTATAGGTTTCGGGCTACTGAAGTTGCCACATGGACGGACTATACGGGTGACCAAGAATGTTAAAGTATGCGGCGAATGTCATGAGACGGCGAAATTTATTTCCAAGAATGTTGGAAGGCAGATTGTGTTGAGAGATTGTAATAGGTTTCATCATTTTAAGGATGGGTTTTGTTCTTGCAGAGGTTACTAGTGAAGTAGTGAAGCAAGAGGTAAAAAGATTTTTTTTTTTTTTATATTGTTTGTTTGTAAAAGTTGAGGGTGGTGTTCTACAATGTTCACTGTTACAAAAATGCACCATAATTTATTGCTATAATGAAAATGTTGCTATATGTTTTTTACAATAAATTATTATCAAATATAAAGTTACTTATTACAATGTGCTAGCAGGGTAAGGTTATTGTAAAAAAGGTTAAAAGTGTGAGAAAAGTGAGAAATATTGTGGATATGACATGTGTACTAAATCTAAGGTGTTGTTTGTTTTTGAAGAGTTAAAATGTCTGCAGTCTGCGGACCACATCTGCAGGCATCTGCAGGAGAAGAGGTGGACCAAAGGTCTGCAGTCTGCAAGAAGAAGAGTGTTTGATTATCCCAATTTTTAAAACCCCTTACATCTGCAACAACAGATCTCTCATTCATCTACCACCACCATCTCCTCCTGCCTCCCCTACTAGCACTTCAGCCACCACCTCCTCCTGCCTCCCCCACCACCACTTCAGCCACCACTGACGCCCACAACCATCGTACGCCACCGCAATCATCATCACCATCGTCACCCACGAAACCCTTCGGGTCAGATGCGAAGCCAAGCACCACCGCCGCCACTTGCTGACGCGAAGCCAAGCACCACCACCGCTGCCTCCCCCACCACCACTTCAGCCACCACTGACGCCCACAACCACCGCCTCCACCGATCTCTCTCTCTTCTTTCCCTCTCTCTCTCTCCTGCTGCTCCCTCTCTCTCTCTACGGTCTCTCTCTCTAAACTTCAGATGGGTGTGGGTGAAAAAATGGTGCAAGGAGGAAAGGGTTTTCGTGGGTGGGATGTGCTTCGCCGGGAAGCCGGCCGGAATTACTCCGATCACCGGGGTATAGAGAGAAGGTAGGGAAAAGAGGTTAGAAGATTTGAGTGATTGTCTGCATCAGGAAGAGGTCTCGCAGACCTTTTTTAATGAAAGGTCTGCGAGAAAACAAACAAGCTGCAGGACCCAAAGGTCTGCGCGTGTCTGCGCGACGCAGACATAAGTGGCCAGAAGCACTTTTCTTCAAAAAAACAAACATCACCTAAATTAATTCAAAAAGGTAAACAAGTAATTTTATCATTAATTCAATTAATTAAAAACTTCCCATAACCGCCACCTTAATTACAGGAACTGGATTTTTTTAAAATATCTCTATAAACACCATTCAGCACATATATAACACCATTCAATAAAGTATATAACATCATTCAGCAAGTATATAACACCATTCAGTAAGTATATAACACCATTCAGTAAGTATATAACACAATTCAATAAAGTATATAACACCATTCAATAAAATATATACATTCAGCACATATATAACACAATTCATTAAAGTATATAACACCATTCAACACATATATAACACCATTCAATAAAATATATAACACCGTTCAATAAAGTATATAATACCATTCAACAAGTATATAACACCATTCAATAAGTATATAACACAATTCAGTAAGTATATAACATCATTCAGCACATATATAACACCATTCAATAAAGTATATAATACCATTCAGCACATATATAACACCATTCAATAAAATATATAACACCATTCAGTACATATATAACACAATTCGATAATCATTACATCTCCCTATCATCTTCTTCTCCATTACCGGCACCACCACTGTCGTCCGCCGTCGTTGGGAGGTGGCCGGCGCCGCCTCTCAATGAGGAAAATGATCTGATTGAGTGAAACATACCATCATGGTTCCACCAGAAACCACTCAGTTAATTTTCGAAAGTCCACAATTGACGTTGCGATGGTGGCAAGATGGTGCGGCGGTGGAAAGGAAGTGCGACAATGCGGTGGTGGCAAGGTGGCGCGACGGTGGTGCGATGGTTGTTGATGAAGATGATTCGAATTGGAGGAGGTGGATTCAAATTCTGGAACAAGAAAGAGAAATCATAATTTTAGGGAACTGATTTACAGTTTCCTAAAATCAAGTGGATATAAAAGACAGAATTGCCCATAGAATTTTCAAATCAGTCCAAACTAATAAAAGTATTTTACAATTTGCTCCCTATTGATCTCAACCATTAGATCAAAAGATCTAATGGCTGAGATTCTTTCTTACCCTTCTCACACTTTTGGTCTTTTTTACAGGAACCTCAATCTGTACCAGCATATAAACAACACGTACAAGAGTGATATATGTGTCACTATAAAGTCTCAAGTCTATTGACCTACGGAACTGACTTCTGCCATGTGTCAACAAAGGATAGGCGATGATCATGGCTGATTGTTCACAATCATGTAAGCAATGTTGGTGATACGATGTATTGGTCAAGTAAGACAAGGTGCTAAGGGGGAAGGGGCATCCAGGGGTACTACTCTAGCCCCGACCAATCTCACGCTGTCATGTCAATTATACATTAAAGTATCCTAGAACCATAAAACACTTGCGACGTCAACCTATAAATTCCCTAGAACTATGGACCCCACTCTTTTACTCCATCCGCCAATCACATTCACCATAAACCTTAAACTCTCAAATCCCAACCCATAACCCCTTACCCTAAATTACCTTGACAAACTATCCTCAATCCCTACCCTAAAGGATGGCAGGGGTGTTACAGAGCTACAAAGAAACCGCAACCCTTTACCCTAGAGGTGACGTGTCCCCTCTAAGAAGATATGGGTGAAGGGGCCGCCTTGGGATTGGGGGTTGGGGTTTGAGACAAAATGAACAAATTTCGCTACACAAGCGTTTCACTATCCACAATTCTACCCAAAATATCCGTATCCACCGAACGTTCATATTTAAATTGCAGGGGGTCTCAATTCACATTTCGAGCACAAGAAGAACCACCCGTTAACCATTTTGCATATTATAATCCAAACGCCCGATAACAAAACCTACTAATATACCATAACCCAATCTATGTTGAAGATAAAGATGAGGAAGAAGAACACGAACAAGATTATGAAGATGATAAACAAGAACAAGTTGACGAAGATAACGAAGTCGCTGTTGAAAATATAGGAAAGTTACAAAACGGGCGCCTTGTAGGCCTTGGAATACCGAACAAGAACAAGGAGTAGCCTTGGCCAAGGCGTTAATTTCTTCATATTTCCGAAGACCCAAAATGTCACACCCCAACCGATGGCGGAAACATCGGGGCGTGGCACTGAGCGAAACAGATTGTCCAGAAGTTTCTATAACAACTATATTTACCAAATATTTAAAGCAACACGTCCCATACCATGTCATAAATGATAATACAATTATTACAGAAAAGATCTAGTCAAATTGGTCTGTTCCGACAACTCAGATTTTCATTACAGACAGTTGTTTATTGTTAACCTAGGTCTTTCCTAGCCTCGATTTCACAGCAAAGTAAGCAAATAAGCATCCTAAGCACCTGTCACATACGTTAAAGTAAAAGTCAATACACATAGTGTAAATATGAGCATACAAGTTTGATAGTAGCATATAGAGTTCGAAATCGTTACGCATAACCAGCACGTACACAGTGTAAAATGAGGCATGTTAGTTATCGACATGAACCTATCGATACCAATGACTGCGGGTTGACTGCCCAAGGCAGTTCGCGATACACACTCACCACTGTGAGCCATGTAACTAATTGTCCTTAACAACCCCTGAGTGAACAGGTGCTGACTCCAAACTATAGTACTATCGTTGCTAAGGCAGGTAGACATCATTCCATGTGTAAACATAACAAACAAGCATTCATTAAGTCACGTATAACATGCGGTAACGGTTAGCGTTAAAGTATTGCGTAGTGTGTTTGATGTGATTTGGTATATGTAACGTATGTAACACCCAAAAGTGCGTAAAGCAAAAAGGGATTCGAGTATACTCACAGCGGTTGATGGATTGAAGGGAGCGCTAGAGAGTAGGGTTAGCCTGAACAGATTAATAGCATGACGATAAGCGATGCGTAGAACGGAACAAGTGATAGTGGGTCGAACAAAAGTTCGATCGGATGGTAGTCCGATCGGACAGCCGCTCGTTCGATTGTCAGTCCGCTCGGATGGTCATCCGGTCGGGTGGCCTTTCGAGTGGATTGTTTCTTCCTTTGTGAAGGATGTGTTTGTGTATGATGGTTTAACTTTTGAAGTTTTCATTGTAGCATTTTGAAAATATAGAAGTATCTCTACCTTTCAGGTCGATCGATCGAACGACCATTCGATCGGGCGACAGTCCGATAGGTTGGGCACTTCAACGAGAATAAGTTCACAGCAGGTTGTCACTCGATCGGATGGTTGTTCGATCGGGTGGCATCCCTTGTGCATTGAACATGTTGAAAATTGTTTAAGTGTTGAAGTTTCGAAACATCACATAGTCGGATGGTCGGTCGATCGAGTGGTAACTCGATCGGACGGCAATCCGTTCGGTGTTCCCAAAACTCTTGAGGGTTGATTTGAAAAGTAATTGTGGGGCCAAGGTGCAAGTCGTTCGGATGACCGGTCATTCGGATGGCTGTCCGATCGGACAGCAGTCCGATCGGACGACACTCCGTCCTGGTCGACCTATTCGTCTTACACTTGGTTGTTTTGATTGTTTGTCGTTTTATCGAGACGTTTTGATAACGTTTTAAGCAACTGAAACCTTGTCAATACTTGGTACCCCTGATCGGACAGGAATCACCCAAATCCGACCAGTTAACTGTTCGAGACGGTATTCCATGTTTAACCCGAAATCGGTAGTCTCGTGGATAGAATCCAGGTCTTGAACCAACACAACCACAAGAATGAGTAGTAAGTCGGCACAAGCTCCGATTCTATCGGTTTTGAATGCATTGAGTGTAAAAGAGTTGAAAGAAAGTTGGAAAACCATCTTTCAATCCTTTTTACTGTGAATATGTTTAGATCTATGAAAGATCTTTGTTTGTTTATGTGGAAATCGGTTAGATCTAAGTTGTTCTTGGTGGATTGAGCCAAAACATGAAGTTCATAGGAACACCATGATGACATCATCATAGAACACCTTAAATCTAGTGATTTCACAGTTAAAAGTTAAGATTCAAAAGATAGAACGGTGTAGGAGTGTGTGTAGATTAAGGTGTCACACCCCCAAAATCCACACGCGGAGTATCACCGCTTGGAGGCGTGACTGACCAGGATCAAACCACTAATCATATGGAACAAGTAAGTAATTAAATGTAAAAGTTCAACCAACACAGTTAATGTCCAATTCAAACACAGTTTTAGTTATGAGCGGAAGCATAATGTTTAAAACCAAATCAAAAGTTCAATTATCCAAATGTTTAACATGGCACACAGCTGTCCATGTCCCACAACGACTCTCCCTTGTGCAAGCTCCAGCTAAGTACCTAAAGACCTGCAAAGCATGTAGTAACGAGTCAACAACAAGTTGAGTGAGTTCACGGTTGGGTGTTCGTTTTAAGTTGTTCCAAAAACAGTTTCCTTTAACTGGCGTTCCTGCCGTGGGGGTTATCCCATAGTTGAAAACGTGATTTGTTTAACCCTTTGTTTAACCCATTTACTCTGGCAATCCTGCCGTGGGGGCTACCCCATGATAGTTATCTGGCATTTCGGCCGTGGGGGCTACCCCATGTATACACTAGACTCGTTACCATATCGACTACTGACTGAAGTCATGTTTAAGTGCCCTGAAACTGTCAATGTCTATCAGCATTGACGTGCCCCAGATCCATTAGTTCACGCCCGTCCTCTGCGGCACGGTGTGAGGCTTGTCAGACCTAAATAGCGCTATCTAACTAATGACCCGCTCGCCATTGGCCCGGCGATTAAGTCGATATAAAAAGGAGGGACTTCGTGATAGAGAGTTTTGGTCTAGTAAAGTTATCTGTCCGTGAGGACGAGGAATTACATTCCTGAACCAATACTGTCCTACCCAAGAAGGACGAGGAATCCATATTCCTTAACCCCATTCCCAACCCCTGGGAATCCCATGCTTTGTAGAGTGTGAACTCACCTTGGTTTGCTCGGCAGATAACACAGAAAGGTCACGTCTAAATGCTAGTGGTCAACCACGTCCTAACATGGTTATCACACATGTCAGGTTTAGGTTCAATTAAAGCACGTATGATTACACATAGTTTAACATATTGCTAACACGTATCGATCATGGCAACATAGTACACACATAGAATGTGTTAAATGATATCAGTTTAACATACAAATGAAGCCCACACATGTCTCGGCCCAACACTAAACTTGTAGTTCAACTTGTACGATTTATGCATCTTGTGCGATTCCATATGATACCCGGCCCAAGTAATAAGAAGCCCAAATAAGCATATTTTAGTTCAACAAGTAACCGGCCCAACAATTTAATCAAATAAACAACTTGTGCGACTTGACCCGACTTGTGCGATTAGCTCTAATACCCAGCCCATGTCTACGGCCCAACAATTATAAATAGATAACCATCTTGTGCGGCCCAATCACTAACAAATAATCTGACTTGTACGGTTCATGTATCTTGTGCGGCCCGGATCCTATTGTGCGACTGAGGACCTTGTGCGAGTGGACCCCTTATGCGATTAGTGGTCTTGTACGATTGGTTAACAAACTTTCGTGATTCTAGCAATCAGTTACATCTATTCCAATTAATCATTTGACCATTATAATAGTTTCCATAATTTACATAAAAATCAATCAACAGAATTAATGGTTCTAATCAAGCCCTATCGATCAAATCATTACTTTTAACGAATGTTTCATATGACCTTATCATCATAATTATGAACAACCACACATGATCATCATAAACAACAATGGCCGACCACCATCTAATCCTCTCAAAGATTATTGGACCGATTTTCTTGATGGATAAGTGCCACTAACCTATGGTTTGACTAAAGGATCCCACTAGCCACATGCAAACCTTACCTTATCATCATATGTCATTATAATCACATGTGCAACATCAAAAGCAATCAGTGTTACAATCTCTAAAATCGATATGTTCCCTACAATTCATGCTAGCTAATTAATATCATTATATGATTAACCAATCTGGAACATAACAGCCAATTATATTAACATGCTTCAAAATCTCGATTAACAATATTCAGTTTTCATTCATCATCTTAATTTACAAATCATATTTACACAACCTTAACCTTTCGGATCTAACATGTATATTGCCGATTACACATATTCAAAAATCAATCATAACAAATCATCATCCATCATGTCGAATATATATAACACACATCATGGAACCATCAAACAATAGATGACATACTAACCGAATAAAGAAGGAACAAGAATTGATCCGAGAACTATAAACTTCGACGAGGAAGATGTTTGGCTGCCTTCGGTTCGAGAGAGAGAGAGAGTATGTGGCTGCCTTTGAGTTCGTGAGGGAGAGAGAGAATAGCTAGGGTTTGTGTATGTGAATGTTTTTGCAACAAATGAGAACAAGCTCTCTAAGGTGTGTGTGTATGCGTATGAAGAGTGGGCCGAACCCAACTTGGGCTGCCCTTTAGATCCAAATGCAAGTTGTGCGGCCCAACAGGGCTTGTGTGATCAAGTAGTGTTGTGCGATCGGTTTGTTTATAAATGTACATTCGCTTTATAGATTCACATAATCAAAACAACATAACATTCAATCGATTAATAAAGTTCACGTAATCACATAATGTTACACAAAGATATGCTCTAAAGTACGAGTTGTCACATTATCCCCAAGTTGAAAGAAATTTCGTCCCGAAATTTAGCACGTACTCACTGAGGAAGCTAGTTAAGTTGCATGGTTTTCCTGGGGTGTCACATCCTCCCCCCGTTGATCTGGAATTTCGTCCCGAAATTCCGTAGCTTCAGCCTCAGTAGTGGTTGTACCGGTTGCGAACAGCTGGGGATACTTTTGTTTCATCTGATCTTCGCGTTCCCAGGTGAACTCTGGGCCGCGACGTGAGTTCCAACGAACTCGAACGAGAGGTATCCTAGTACGCTTGAGGACCTTAACATCCCGGTCCGTGATTTCAACAGGTTCCTCGACGAATCGTAACTGCTCGTCGATCGTGAGCTCCTTCAAAGGAACTACGTGGGTCTCATCTGACTGGCACTTCTTCAGATTAGACACGTGGAAAACATCGTGAACTGCACTGAGTTCCGCTGGTAAGTTCAATCTGTAGGCCACCTTGCCTATCTTCTCAATGACTTTAAAAGGTCCAACATATCGTGGATTAAGTTTGCCCCGTTTCCCAAAACGAACCACACCCTTCCAGGGTGAAACTTTGAGTAATACACGCTCCCCAACCTGGAGCTCTAGTGGTTTTCTGTCCTTATCGGCGTAGACTTTCTGACGCTCACGAGCTGCCGCCATTCGTTGTCGTATCTGAGCAATTTTCTCTGTTGTGTCAACCACATATTCTGGACCAGTAATCTGACTATCCCCCACCTTTGCCCAACAAAGAGGTGACCGGAACTTACGCCCGTACAATGCCTCAAACGGAGCAGCTTTAATGCTGGTGTGGTAGCTATTGTTGTACGAAAATTCCACAAGTGGCAGATGCCTTTCCCAGCCGTTGCCAAAGTCAATAACACATGCCCTAAGCATGTCTTCGAGGGTCTGGATGGTGCGTTCAGACTGCCCATCCGTTTGCGGGTGATAAGCTGTGCTCATGTCTAACCTTGAGCCAAAGGACTTGTGCATTGCTTGCCACAATTCTGATGTAAAACGTGCATCTCGATCCGAGATAATAGAGGTGGGCACCCCGTGCCTCGAAACAACTTCCTTTAGGTATACTTCTGCTAGAGTGGAGAACTTATCCGTTTCTTTGATAGCCAGGAAGTGAGCAGACTTTGTGAGTCGATCCACGATCACCCAAATAGTATCGTTACCACGTTGCGATCTAGGCAGGCCAGTAACAAAATCCATGGAAATTTGCTCCCATTTCCATTGTGGTATCTCTGGTTGTTGAAGGGGGCCTGAAGGTTTCTGGTATTCCGCCTTGACTCTCGCACAAGTCAAGCACTTGCTAACGTAAGTTGCTATGTGGGCCTTCATGCTAGGCCACCAGTATGTGGTTTTGATGTCGTGGTACATTTTATCCGAGCCAGGGTGCACTGAGTAACGAGACTTGTGTGCCTCATCCATCACAAGCTCTCGTAGGTTGCCATAAAATGGGACCCAAATGCGTCCCGTGACGTAGTAAGCGCCGTCTTCCTTCTGTTCTAAGCGTTGCCTTGAGCCGCGTAGGGCTTCAGCCCTGACGTTCTCTGGTTTCAATGCTTCTACCTGAGCATTTCGTATTTGAGAAGGAAGGCTAGACTGTATAGTAAGTTGTAAAGCTCGTACGCGCTTGGGCGCAGTGTCCTTTCGACTGAGGGCGTCAGCCACAACATTGGCTTTGCCCGGGTGATACCTAATTGAGCATTCGTAATCGTTCAGCAGTTCGACCCATCGTCGTTGTCTCATATTGAGTTCCTTATGTTTAAAGATGTGCTCGAGACTTCTGTGATCAGTGTAGATAGCACACTTGGTGCCATACAAGTAGTGTCGCCATATCTTAAGTGCAAAAACAACCGCTCCCAGCTCTAGATCGTGTGTAGTGTAGTTCTTCTCATGAACCTTGAGTTGGCGTGAAGCGTATGCTATAACTTTATCCCGCTGCATCAAAACACAACCAAGACCCTGAATAGATGCGTCGCAGTAGACCACGAAGTCGTCCGTGCCCTCTGGCAATGAAAGGATAGGTGCACTACAAAGTCTATCCTTTAAGTGCTGAAACGCTAACTCCTGTGCGTTTCCCCAACGATAAACAACGCCCTTCTGCGTTAGTGAAGTAAGAGGCTGAGCAATCTTGGAGAAATCCTTGATAAATCTCCTGTAATAACCTGCCAATCCCAAGAATTGGCGAATTTCCGTTGGCGTACGAGGTGCAGGCCAGCTCTTGATTGACTCTACCTTGGATGGATCAACGTGAATCCCATCCTTGTTCACTACATGGCCTAAGAAATGGACTTCACGAAGCCAGAAGTCACATTTTGAGAACTTGGCGTACAGCTGTTCCTTTCGAAGGAGTTCCAAAATAAGTCGTAAATGTTGCTCATGTTCCTCCTGACTCTTCGAATAGATCAGGATGTCATCAATGAAGACAATAACGAATTTGTCTAAGTAGGGCTTGCACACTCGATTCATCAAGTCCATGAAGACCGCTGGTGCGTTTGTCATCCCAAAAGGCATGACCAAAAACTCATAGTGGCCATAACGAGTTCTGAAGGCTGTTTTGGAGACGTCCTCTTCTCTGACTCTCAGCTGGTGATACCCCGATCTCAAATCGATCTTTGAATAGTAGCTCGACCCTTGCAGCTGGTCGAACAGGTCGTTAATGCGTGGAAGAGGGTAGCGATTCTTCACAGTCACCTTGTTCAGTTCACGGTAGTCGATGCACATTCTGAACGTACCGTCTTTCTTCTTCACAAATAGTACTGGAGCTCCCCAGGGCGAAGAGCTAGGACGAATAAAACCCTTATCTAAGAGTTCTTGCAGTTGCGTAGATAGCTCTTTCAACTCTGATGGAGCTAAGCGATACGGTGCACGAGCTATAGGTGCCGCTCCAGGAGCTAACTCGACTTGAAACTCGACCTGACGATGAGGCGGGAGGCCAGGTAGTTCTTCAGGGAATACCTCAGGATAGTCGCGTACAATCGGAAAGTCCTCTATCTTTTTCTCTTTCTTCGAGGTGTCAGTAACGAGAGCTAGAAAGGCAGTGTGGCCCTTACGCAAACACTTCTGGGCCTTAAGGGAAGAAATGATGCTCACAACAGCACCACTCTTGTCGCCACGAATCATAAGAGGTTCCTCACCTTGGCGCGGAATGCGGACAATCTTTTCGTTGCAAAGAATCTCAGCTTGGTGTTGGGATAACCAGTCCATCCCAATGACAACGTCGAAACTACCCAGAGTGATAGGAAAAAGGTCGATTGAGAAAGTGTGATCAGCAAGTACTAGGTTACAACCTTTAACTACATGTGTGACCTCTATACTTTTACCATTAGCTAACTCTACAGCATGTTTGGGATTCAAAGGTGTTGGGGTACGCTTAAGTAGTTGACTAACGCTTTGAGACACATAACTAGTATTAGCACCTGAATCAAATAAGACAGTAACGTAAAAGTCGTCGAGAAGGAACTTACCCGTCACAACATTGGGATCGTTCCTAGCTTCTCCATTGCCAATAACAAACGCACGGCCCCTTGCTCCATTACCATTGTTACCCCCGTTGTTCCCATTCCCCTGATTGTTGTTGTTATTGTTGTTCTGGTTCCTGTTCAACTGGGGACAATCTCTCTTGAAGTGGCCTTCAGCTCCACACTGAAAGCACCCTTTGTTGTTACCCTGCGGCTGCTGTTGCTGGCGTTGATTCTGTTGATCTTGCGGTTGCTGATGATTCTGGTTTGCTGGGTATAGGCTTCTACAATCCTTTGCCGCATGGCCTGGCTTGTTGCACCGATGACAGTTACCCCTGGTGCATGGCCCGCGGTGATGTAAGTTGCAACGATTACATTTGGGGTGATTTCCTTTGTATCCACCCTGACTTTGGCTACCTGACGATTGCTGACTAGGACTCTTATACTCTTCAGTTCTTCTTTGCTGCGACTGGGATTGAACAGAAGTCGAACCTCTGCTTGAAGCTCCATCCCATTTACGTTTGTTATCACTGGGAGGTTCAGAGGTAGCTGTAGCACTAATACGTTTTGGTAACTTGTTTTGCTCCACCGCCTGATCAGTGAGACGGTGAGCCAATTGAACAACCTGCTGGTAGGTGGCGAGATTTGCTGAAGTCACATGACTTTGGATCTCTGGTTTCAGACCCTTAAGATATAGTTCGATACGCTTAATTGGAGGGTCCACCATAGTAGGACACAGTAATGCAAGCTCATTCGATCTCTTTGTATATGCCTCAATTTCTGACCCCGTCATCTTGAGGTTGAAGAACTCAACTTCCAGCTTATGAATGTCGTCACGACTGCAGTATTCTTCCTTGATCATCTCTTTGAAATTGTTCCATGGGGTGGCGTTAGCAGCAACCAACCCCAGCATTTGCACCTGGGCGTTCCACCATGTGAGGGCTAAACCCTCGAGAGTGCCGGTAGCATATTTCACCCTGCGTGCCTCAGGGCATTCACACATTTCGAACACAGATTCTAGTTTCTCAAACCAGTGGAGGAGGCCTACTGCTCCTTCAGTGCCACTAAAAGTAGTGGGTCGGCAGTCCATAAAAGTTTTGAAGGTGCATACGAGTGGCTGAGCATGTTGACCTGTTGTGGGTATAAGAAAGGACAAGATTTAACACAAGGATAGATTCACGAGAGTAGGATCTAAAGATCCTAGAATGAGTTTTAAACAGCAGGGTATACCTCCTGCTTGTGCGGCTGCAAGTGCCGCAGCAACTTGTTCGTTGATCAAAGCCGTCAACTGGGCTTGGGTCATGTTAATGCGTCCAGACATGATCTTCATATCAAGGGAAACATGAGTGATAAAGGTTCGCGAAAGTGCGATGATAGAAGAGAGTAAGCACACACGTGTTCAAGCAACAGTAGCTATACTAGCTAAGCATATCATGAGCAAGGTTCTACGTAATCTAACAAGTAGGCAATAAAACACAAACCATATCACCTAGAATGTCGAGCCTTGCACGTGGAGTGAAGCGTCGTTGTGGATCGTAGAGCACTGTACAGGTTATAGTCTGGTTTTAACAAAAACATTTTCCTTTATTAAAACCAAGTTCTCTATAACCAATGGCTCTGATACCAATCTGTCACACCCCCAAAATCCACACGCGGAGTATCACCGCTTGGAGGCGTGACTGACCAGGATCAAACCACTAATCATATGGAACAAGTAAGTAATTAAATGTAAAAGTTCAACCAACACAGTTAATGTCCAATTCAAACATAGTTTTAGTTATGAGCGGAAGCATAATGTTTAAAACCAAATCAAAAGTTCAATTATCCAAATGTTTAACATGGCACACAGCTGTCCATGTCCCACAACGACTCTCCCTTGTGCAAGCTCCAGCTAAGTACCTAAAGACCTGCAAAGCATGTAGTAACGAGTCAACAACAAGTTGAGTGAGTTCACGGTTGGGTGTTCGTTTTAAGTTGTTCCAAAAATAGTTTCCTTTAACTGGCGTTCCTGCCGTGGGGGTTATCCCATAGTTGAAAACGTGATTTGTTTAACCCTTTGTTTAACCCATTTACTCTGGCAATCCTGCCGTGGGGGCTACCCCATGATAGTTATCTGGCATTTCGGCCGTGGGGGCTACCCCATGTATACACTAGACTCGTTACCATATCGACTACTGACTGAAGTCATGTTTAAGTGCCCTGAAACTGTCAATGTCTATCAGCATTGACGTGCCCCAGATCCATTAGTTCACGCCCGTCCTCTGCGGCACGGTGTGAGGCTTGTCAGACCTAAATAGCGCTATCTAACTAATGACCCGCTCGCCATTGGCCCGGCGATTAAGTCGATATAAAAAGGATGGACTTCGTGATAGAGAGTTTTGGTCTAGTAAAGTTATCTGTCCGTGAGGACGAGGAATTACATTCCTGAACCAATACTGTCCTACCCAAGAAGGACGAGGAATCCATATTCCTTAACCCCATTCCCAACCCCTGGGAATCCCATGATTTGTAGAGTGTGAACTCACCTTGGTTTGCTCGGCAGATAACACAGAAAGGTCACGTCTAAATGCTAGTGGTCAACCACGTCCTAACATGGTTATCACACATGTCAGGTTTAGGTTCAATTAAAGCACGTATGATTACACATAGTTTAACATATTGCTAACACGTATCGATCATGGCAACATAGTACACACATAGAATGTGTTAAATGATATCAGTTTAACATACAAATGAAGCCCACACATGTCTCGGCCCAACACTAAACTTGTAGTTCAACTTGTACGATTTATGCATCTTGTGCGATTCCATATGATACCCGGCCCAAGTAATAAGAAGCCCAAATAAGCATATTTTAGTTCAACAAGTAACCGGCCCAACAATTTAATCAAATAAACAACTTGTGCGACTTGACCCGACTTGTGCGATTAGCTCTAATACCCAGCCCATGTCTACGGCCCAACAATTATAAATAGATAACCATCTTGTGCGGCCCAATCACTAACAAATAATCTGACTTGTACGGTTCATGTATCTTGTGCGGCCCGGATCCTATTGTGCGACTGAGGACCTTGTGCGAGTGGACCCCTTATGCGATTAGTGGTCTTGTACGATTGGTTAACAAACTTTCGTGATTCTAGCAATCAGTTACATCTATTCCAATTAATCATTTGACCATTATAATAGTTTCCATAATTTACATAAAAATCAATCAACAGAATTAATGGTTCTAATCAAGCCCTATCGATCAAATCATTACTTTTAACGAATGTTTCATATGACCTTATCATCATAATTATGAACAACCACACATGATCATCATAAACAACAATGGCCGACCACCATCTAATCCTCTCAAAGATTATTGGACCGATTTTCTTGATGGATAAGTGCCACTAACCTATGGTTTGACTAAAGGATCCCACTAGCCACATGCAAACCTTACCTTATCATCATATGTCATTATAATCACATGTGCAACATCAAAAGCAATCAGTGTTACAATCTCTAAAATCGATATGTTCCCTACAATTCATGCTAGCTAATTAATATCATTATATGATTAACCAATCTGGAACATAACAGCCAATTATATTAACATGCTTCAAAATCTCGATTAACAATATTCAGTTTTCATTCATCATCTTAATTTACAAATCATATTTACACAACCTTAACCTTTCGGATCTAACATGTATATTGCCGATTACACATATTCAAAAATCAATCATAACAAATCATCATCCATCATGTCGAATATATATAACACACATCATGGAACCATCAAACAATAGATGACATACTAACCGAATAAAGAAGGAACAAGAATTGATCCGAGAACTAAAACTTCGACGAGGAAGATGTTTGGCTGCCTTCGGTTCGAGAGAGAGAGAGAGTATGTGGCTGCCTTTGAGTTCGTGAGGGAGAGAGAGAATAGCTAGGGTTTGTGTATGTGAATGTTTTTGCAACAAATGAGAACAAGCTCTCTAAGGTGTGTGTGTATGCGTATGAAGAGTGGGCCGAAGCCAACTTGGGCTGCCCTTTAGATCCGAATGCAAGTTGTGCGGCCCAACAGGGCTTGTGTGATCAAGTAGTGTTGTGCGATCGGTTTGTTTATAAATGTACATTCGCTTTATAGATTCACATAATCAAAACAACATAACATTCAATCGATTAATAAAGTTCACGTAATCACATAATGTTACACAAAGATACGCTCTAAAGTACGAGTTGTCACAAAGGAAGTACAAGATTTAGGATGAGATCTTACCGGAATCGCGAGAAATCTGAAGAAAAGTGGGGAAGATGAGCTGGTCGAAGGAGAGTTGCCAAAAGTGGAAAGTATGATGGTGACAAGGGGTATTTATAGGGTTTCCCAAAAAGGAAAGGGGAGGAGAGGAGAGGGCTGGTCGATCGGTTGGCAGCCTGATCGATTGGCTGGCCGATCGAGCGGCAGCTCGATCAAACAGCTGGTCAATCGGCTGGCCACCTGGTCGATTGGCCACTTGTTCAAGTGTTTGGTGCGACGAGTTTTGCAGTTTCAATTGCGATTGCGAGCGTTGCGATGCGAGAGAATTTCCTAGTCAAATTACTTTTAATCCCAACTACTATATCAACATACAAGCATCCTTATTTCATATTCGTTTAGCATTTGCGATTCGATTGCGATTGAGTTTCAATTGATTACCACACATAATATAAATCAACATGCACAAGTAATACATAAGGCACACACACACGTATAACAATAACCAAAGTGCGTAATTCGAGTTGCGAGTGTGATTGTGGTAGCGATAAGGCGATTAATCAAGCGATAAATAGCGATTACTGTGCGATTATAACTAGATGCTCCACATAATACAACTAAAGCGACATCAAAATAGAATAATTACAAGTCAAAGAAGTCAAAACAGGAATTGAGCAAGGAGAGACAGATCGCATTTAGCAATCTTTTCTTTGTTTGACTTCAATCTTGACTTTGACTTTGACCTTCGAAACATGGGGTGTTACAGCCTCCCCTAGTTGAGGGAATTACGTCCCGAAATTAGGCCGAAGCAGTAACAAACAACTGTGGGTACTTTGCCTTCATGTCGCTTTCGAGTTCCCAAGTGAACTCTGCGCCTCGTTTGCCTTCCCATCGGATTTTCACAATAGGAATGCGCGAGCGTCGGAGCTGCTTGGTTTGGCGGTCCATGATTTCGACAGGCTTTTCCATGAAGTGTAGTGTTTCGTTTACTTGGAGGTCATCGAGAGGTACAATTAAATCATGCTCAGCCAGGCACTTTCAGAGATTTGACACATGGAAAGTCGGATGGACATTACTAAGTTCCTCCGGTAGTTCGAGTCTGTAGGCGACTTTTCCTATCCTTTCCAGAATCTTAAAAGGTCCAACATATCGAGGCGCTAGTTTCTCTTTCTTGCCGAATCTGACCACACCCTTCCAAGGTGACACCTTTAGGAGTACGTAGTCGTCAACGTCAAATTCAAGGGGCTTGCGTCGTCTATCGGCATAACTTTTCTGTTGACTCCGAGCTTTCAGCAGATTGTCTCGAATTTGGAGGACTTTGTCAGTCGTTTCTTGCAATAGCTCAGGACCGGTTAATTGCGAGTGACCGATCTCGTTCCATACAATAGGCGATCGATATTTTCTTCCATATAAAGCCTCGAATGGTGCCATTTGAATGCTGGAATGATAGCTGTTGTTGTACGAGAATTCGACTAACGGCAGGTAAGCATCCCAATTACCACCGAAATCTATGACACACGAACGGAACATGTCTTCAAGAGTACGGATCGTTCTCTCAGTCTGGCCGTCGGTTTGAGGGTGGAATGCGGTACTCAGATTAAGCGTAGTACCGAGAGCCGCTTGAAATGTTTCCCAGAGTCGCGAGGTAAACCGAACATCACGGTCAGAGATGATGTCGCGAGGCATCCCATGTCGATAAATGATCTCATTTGTGTAGATTCGGGCTAATCTTTCTACCTTGTAGTCTTCTCGTATTGGCAAAAAGTGAGCTGATTTGGTCAAACGGTCAACAACAACCCAGATGTTGTCGTGACCTGATGGCGTGTGCGGGAGATTTGTTATGAAGTCCATAGCTATACTCTCCCACTTCCACATAGGGATCGGGGGTTGTTCGAGTAAGCCAGAGTGTAACACCTCGAAAATTCACGTCCTATAATGTATTGACACGTGTCATAAGCTTGAATGTGTGAGAGAATACTCTAGAGGGACTAAAGTTGACAAACATGGAAAACATCCGAAAATAAGGGTTCAAAATGTCAACAATGGATAAATATATTTTTAAATAACCCAACATGATGTTTATACCTTCAAACGAATAAATCATGGATCATACGAAGCTAAATATGAAAGAAAGTGAGAGATTACAAACTACAGGGGTTAAAGGTGTCAACATTGTTTAAAGTATACCTCTGAGTGACCTTTTTGCAAACCCGAAGCTTTGTAACGATTAATTACGCTCACTAGAATGCACGATAAAAATTTCATAAAGTTTCGTTATCGTATGAGAAAGTTATGATCAAATTCGTATAAGAGGGGTTAAAGCGTCAACGTTGAAAATTATGACTTTTCGGGTGATAACAAAGTTAACCGAGGACTTAACAAGGTGGGTATAAGACTTAAAGCCCTTATAAGTCAAATTGAAGGGCTCAAAATGCAAGAAATAAAGTGGAATGCCCTTTCGAAGGACCAAGAGCCAAGGATGCAATAATGGAACAAATTGAAATCTGACAACAAGACTCAGGCGGGCCGCGTAAGTCTTAACAGGAGCTTACGCGGGCCGCGTCCGATCCCCAGATGCAGAAAGTTGGGACAGCAGCCTATTTAAGCGTAATAACCGACTTTAAAACGATTTTCCTCTTCCATGAGCGACCCCTACATGCTTTTTAGACCTAGGGGACATCTGTGGATGATCCATGACCAATGGTAGACTTGCTTGTCAATGATCTAGTGAGCTTTAAGCACTATATAAAGGCCCTTATGTTGCAACATTATGATCACACCTCCCATCTGCATTCTTGAAGACTTCTGGAGCTCCAAAGCAGACCCAAGTCATCCCTAGTCGTGCATAGGACTTTGGTAAGTACCCTTGACCTTCCTTAATCAAGTTTTACTTAGTTATTAGCTTAAAAGTCAAACAGTCGTAATTAACGTTTGACTTAGCGATTAATCATTAATGGTCCAGTGATTAGTCGAATTGAAGGTAGTTATAAGTTGGTAATTATGTGGGCATTAAACCCTTAAAAGGGCACCCTCTGATTCCCACTCTAACTAGACCATTTGTCGGGTCAAAGTTGATTAGAAAAAGTCAACAAAATGCTAATCTTCGAATTTACGCATAATTAACAATGTGGAAGGCATGTAACCTATTTTATCACTCATATAACTTGGTAATAAGTATAATAACTGGTCTAAGCTTGTTTGATCCGACAATTTTCTGTTTAGACCCGGTTCGGAACCGAAAATCGCAAAACTTTGACTTTTGCTTTGACTTCAGTTCTGACCCGATTTAGTATAATTTGGAAATGCCTTAGAGCTTCCTTAGGACCAAGTTACATGCTAGTATAACCCTCTGTGATTATACACCTTGGTTCATTAGTTATCCAATTAATATGCATGTTTCCGTTATATGCCTAATGTTGACCAATATGCCCTTTTGACAATAAAACGAGTATTTTGGATATATGAAAGGACAATAATTTTTTTTACTAATTTATAAACATGTCCCTAAAATTTCACATCAGTTGTAGGTCTAGATTAGGAGTTATGCTCATTAGCGTAATTAGGACGCCTTTTTGTAATTAAACGGCGTCATTAGCATAAAGCCTATCTAAACCCAATTTTTGACACCAAACCTTTTACCCACTGATGTAATATAATATTTTAGGATTTTTAAATATTTTTAATTATTTTTAACCTGCTCATAACCTAAGGTTATGGCATTAATTCGGTAAATACCGAATATACCCTTTTTGGTTATAAAATAAGTTCTACAAAGTATTTTGACGCCAATCCAGTTGCTACTGATTTTATTTAATAAATGAAGTATTTTGAACTTTATAACCTATCCAGAAAACTCAGATTTCTGGTATAACCAGGAAATCGCTTAAAATGGCTTTTTAAGAGTATTAAACACATAGTTTATGTTTAAAACCATCTTTGTCATACAAGACTTATCACAACTGATATGACCTATTAAAATAAGTTATTTTACTGATGTATTCAGACCCGAATCTCAGAATTATAAAATAACCTCTTTATAATCTTTAAAATGACCAAAATACCCCTACGGGGCTTAAAGTGAGATTAAACTCGTTTTGGGCATAATGGAAGATATCCTACTGATATCACAACATATTTAAAGCATATAGACTTAGGAAATATGTATATGACTCTCATGGTTACCCGTTACGCTTATGGCGCGTTCGGTTCGGTTTATGTAACTAGTTTGCATAAATTAGCCGAGACGGGTCAAACCTTATCGTTTTTGCCTCAAAATCCAGAATGTGTTTAGATTACCCATATTATACAAGTCTTCAAACTTGTCGGGTCTAAATCACCTTCTATTCCGGTCTTCGCTTAATCACGCGTTCGAACCGTATCATTCCTTAAAACTAACCGGTCTAAGCTTAAGCTTAACTAAAGACCGTTAGGATTCTAATAGGTTATTATAAACCTTCGCTCCAGAATAGGAGACCCGGTAAAAGCTACCCGCATTTGCTGTTTGTGAATTATACTTGCTCAGGTAAATACTTTTAACTTATTTTCCCTTATACGGGCTTGGGGTACGGTATATAAAATACCGCTTGGTCCGGCATTGAATCTTTAATCGAATAGAGGTTAAATCATTGATATGCCCGTTTTGAAATGTTTTGTTTTCTTAAAGCCTTTGGGGGGTTAATGACCATGTCCCGGATATCCTTGGCATTATCTTACGAGATGGCCACGACCTGAGCGCGGGGTGTAGGTGTACACCCGTCAGTGCATAAATAAATAATGTGATGTGTCTATTGATCTTTAACCCGGTCTACGGATCGGGCTACTGAACGCATAAGGAACATGTAATTCTTTTACAAGTATTATATTCAAATAATTATCCCAAGTTATAAAAAGTTTGTGCCACGAGCATTCAAATCAATTTTTATTAAACTTTTCAAAATGAGTCGGTTGAATGTATTTACCAGTGTAAACTGACGTATTTTCCCAAAAAGGTTAAGTGCAGGTACTACGCGAACTAGGCTGGCTTTCTCCTAGCGTCCTCAATAAGTCTCGCAAGCTTGGATGTCAAAACTGTTGAACAATGTTTCCTATTTATTTTTATCCTCCTGTGGATTATTTTCAACTTTTGTGATACTTGATATTACAATTATATTCGGTTGAAATATATCTTTCAATTGCTTCCGCTGTGCATTTAAATATTGTGTTGTTTGACTGTAATGTTACCAACTACGTCACGATACTCCCCCACCGGGCCCACCGGTAATACGTGGAAATATCGGGGTGTGACAGGTTGGTATCAGAGCCAACGCTAAGTGAATTAAACATTAGCCTTTTTGTGTTTAATCTCAGTTACACAATTGCACATTCCTAAATTTTTGAGTCTAGACAAAGAACATAGGAAAAATCCAAATTTGTTTATTTTAATTTTAACTGTGTCCTTTATATTTCTTGTTGTATCTTTTAAATTGTTAACAGGAAATGCCACCAAGATTCAGAAGAGGAGGAAGAGGCAAGGGGCCAATCACTGCCCCCAACGATCACGAGGCCGGGCCTTCTCACCGGCGAACTCCTTCCACTACAATGAGTGCCGATCCGCAAGGAAACAGGAGGAACCTTTTTAAGCCGGTAGACGGTCTGTTTCGCATAGTTCAACGCCTCCCTATTGTAACTCCTATGGGCCACAGTCAGAAAACGAGCCCAATAACCCACAACCTTCTTATATACCTCTTCAGCGATCCTTTTCGCACAATTCCTTTGGTAACCCCACTCCTGTCTTTCAGGGCCGGTTCAACCCGGCAAACTATATCTAAGAACCAGTGGGTTTTAACCCATTGGGACCAGAGGACCACTTCTCAGAGGACAATGCGATGGACATGGACAAGGACACGGATCCCGTCGAACCTGCAAGCGGTACCCCCAACCATCCCATCGAGATCTAGGATGGATCTTCTTTCCACGGATCACCCTACGGTGGTCCAGATAGTTACCAAGCGAGGTTTAACCAACATGAATGGTACTTCACACCCTCTCACCATTCATCACCTCACCAGCAGCAGCAGCAGGATCCCTCTGGGGATTCACGATTCGTGGCAGTCACGCCACTGCCTCCACCGTCACCAGTTCATCAAGCACTTCCAGAACCACCAAGGCGTAGGAGAACGGGCGCACGTATGTCTGCGCGAGCAGGGGATTTCCACTTTAGCACCCCTCGACACTCCAGTGGCAGTCACTATCCGCCACTGCATGAGGACCCACAAATGGGTGGGCCCTCAAACCCAATTCCTGAGGTGAGTTCTGCACCAGTTGCACCACAGCCACCACCGATGGGTTTTGATAACCCGATTTCTGCGTACGCCGGTTCAATGGCGTACAATCCATTTGAGCAGCCGGCTCACACCCATTATAACTATGCTGAAGACCCTTACCAAGTGGCATCAAACTACCTCGCCCTTCACCCTGAAGGACCGTATGGAGCTCCTTGGGGAGTAGGATATCCAACTCATGGATATCAAGTACCAGCTCGACCACCGGTTCGGCAACAATCGCAGCCGCCACGGTTTTCCCCGCCAGAACGGGAAGAAATTCTTCAAAGATTGGACCAAGTCGAACGAGATTTTCACAGAGATCGCAGGGAACGACAAGGTTTCCTCAAGGGCTTAGCAGGCTTGCTAAAGGGGAAGAAGAAAAGGGATCATTAAATCCCTACATGTGTTTTTGTATTATCTATTTCAATCAAGTCCCTGCGTGGACATTTATCTGTGTATTTAGTCCCTGCACGGAGTTGTCTTTTTAGTCCCTGCGTGGACATCTATTCTAGTATTTGGTCCCTGCGTGGACTTGAAATTTCAGTTAAACCCCTGCGTGGGTAATTTGTCTATTAAAAGTCCCGTTTAGGGCAAAGTGTACTCTTTTAAATGGTAATGGGATGTTAAGTTTATAAATTTCATTTTTGCCATTATATGCATAAATGTATTACATGAGATAAATAAATAAATAAAAATCATTCCTTTTAAAATAATCTGCCTATTATATATTGAATAAGAATCTCAAAGGTATAACCTAGCTTACATGTCATTATAAGACTTGGCCAAGATGGTAAGACCTATTTAAAAAATTCGGATCTCTGTTAACATCTGAAAACATGTTAACGCTCCTGGCAGACGTGATTCATTAAAATCACACACGTCATTCTTATATAAGGATTCTTCAAAAGATTCCTAACCTAACTTAATGATCTATAAATCATGGGTTTAAATCATCAATTAAGATGATCATATTTTGACCATACATTGGTAATATAGTGCCTACGGGCCATACTCATTGTCATATAAGACAAAAGACAGTAGTAGTCTACGACTCCCTGTCAGAGAAGGGTAATGAACTATGTTCAAACCTTAATGCCTTGACTCTCCGAAATCATGGCTTATGATTTAAAAATGTCCCTGTGGCTAGGCCTTTTGTGCTAATAATACTGTTATTGTTTTATAATTAGGATAGGTTATAATAAAATCCTAAATAGATGTGAGTAACAAATTAACCAAATATGGTCTATGTTTACCATGGTTAATGAATTGCCCTAAAAGACAATTCCATAATAAACTCCCAAATAAATTATTGTCGATATCTTATCTAACAGTTCAAGATAAAATGGCGGACTCAGATGAAATCAATAGTCGGCCAAGGGAGAATAATGACACCACCAGGTTCAATGTGTCTGGTGCTGAACTCCAGGCATTAATCGACAATGCTGTCACAAAAGCCTTGGATAGGCAGTATAGTGAAACAAGTGGTACTCGAAGCAGAGCCCAATCAGTACCCCATTCAAAGCCTAAGACTCAATCTGAGGCTCACAGCAAGCCACCATCCAAGAAGGAAGAACCCAAGAAAGACGATGACGATCGTCACTCTTCTAATCAGCAAAGTGTCCCGTCTCAAAGGGTAATACTGAATCAAGGACCCCGTGATAAGGGTTGCTCCTACAAATACTTTGTTTCATGTAAACCCAGGGATTTCACTGGGGAAAAAGGGGCGATAGACTGCATGACATGGCTAGATGAGATGGACACAGTGGTTGATATCAGCGGGTGCGCTGAAAGAGATGTGGTAAAGTTTGTGTCTCAATCGTTCAAAGGTGAGGCCTTAGCCTGGTGGAGATTGTTGATTCAAGCTACTGGAAAAATTCCACTATACAATATGACATGGGAACAATTTGTTACCCTCATCCGGGAGAACTACTGTCCTCAGCATGAGGTAGAAAAGATTGAATCTGATTTCCTATCGTTGGTGATGAAGAACCTTGATTGCCAAGCTTACCTTACGAGCTTTAATACAATGTCAAGGTTGGTTCCTTATCTGGTGACCCCGGAACCCAAAAGAATAGCTCGTTTTATTGGGGGTTTAGCCCCAGAGATAAAGGCAAGTGTAAAAGCCTCTCGGCCAGCTACTTTTAGATCTGTAGCTGATATATCTTTGTCCCTTGATGTATTGTAAAATACATCTTTATTCGCGTCAGGTTTTAGTAGTTAGATAATTTGTTTTTGTCCGTTTTTAGCGTAGAATGTATATACTTTTGATAGTTTGTGTTTTCCAGGTCTTAATAGCCAAAAGGAGCAGAAATGACTGAAAATCTGGAGAGGCGAAAGTCTGGAACGGAAACAGAGAGCTCGGGAGTTGAAACGAGTCGAAAAAGCAGATCTGGAGAGCCCAGGCGGGCCGAATAAGCTTTTAATCACCTTTGACGCGGGCCGTTTGAGCTTAAATCACATTTCCGGATGATAGCACGCGCGCGGCCCGCTTGAACTTAGCTTTATATGTGATGCGGGCCGCGTGGGGTCTGTTTACGCGAAACTGACTTTAATCAGCAACGGTTGTAGGGTTTTGAAGAATTATATATGATCGTTATCATCAACAGCCGAAGAAACAACAACATTACGAATTTTAGAGTTCTTTAGGGAGCTTGGAAGTCTGATTTCAGAGGTTTTGAAGGTTCGGGATTGCTAGGAATCATCGGGAGACATTCGGGAGCACTCGGGATCGAAGTTTACGGGTTCTAATATCTTGTTACTTCGTTTTTCGTTTGTTTTTATTTGTTCCATGATGAATTCAGATTTGATTATGATTTGTGCTTTATCTTTGAATATGATTATCGGCTAGAAACCTTTACTACCTAGGCTATGATGAATGTTTAACAAAGATTGGATTTTTATTGGATTTTTGTCATGGTTTTGGATCTTTCTTGTACTGTAAAAACTATGGGAATTTAACTTGGTGCATATGCGTGCTTGTGATTATTTTATTAGTGTTTATTGCTTCGTTCGATTCTTGGTGACGGTCTTTATCACGGAATAGAGTCGGGCTAGGGTTTTAGGTTTTGGTGAGTGTCTATATCACATAATAAATCTTTGATCCTTTAGGGTGAAAACGCGTAAGTAACCTTAGAAGTAATATCCGGTAATTTAATAAAATCAAGTGTTCTGCTAGACTCGTCGCGGAAAAGCTCGAGGATATTAATAGGTCTCGGTTTAGTTATAAGGACTTAATATTCCATTGTCTATTAAGCTAAGATTAAAACCCGTAGTCGCTTTAGACGTTCGCGCTGCAAGGTAGAGCGTTTTACATAAGCACTTTCAAGAAACTAGAGGACTGTAAGGAAATCTAGAAAACCGGTAATTTAACAACCTTTAGGGGATCTTAGCGTGCTCTTGAGAAGGATTAGGGGTCCTTAGATTTCCCGAGAGGTGAGAATTTTAAGATCCTGTTCCATACCACAAAACTATTTGATAGAAATCCAATCCAAGTTAAACAGGAGTCTAGCCTAGGTAGATTTCATCATCTCTTGAGTTCAGCTTTCGTGTGAGTTCGTGTCTAGTTCGTTTAGTTAATTTATTATTTTTTTAATTATTTAGGATTTTTAGAAACCCCCCCCCCCCCAATCAATAAACAAAATAGTTTGAGTCGTGTCAGTCTAAGTCTAGATAGAGTCATTAGCGTAATCAGTAGAGTCTCTTGGGTTCGATACTCGGACTTCCTTAGGCTATACTACATCGATCGGTACACTTGCCGGTCGTGTGGTTTAGGTTTTAGAGAGTCTTAGTTTTATAAATTTAAAACTTAGAGAGTCAAGATTTAGGGTAATTTTAGTTGTTTTTGTTAACCCATTTTCAGCACATCAAGTTTTTGGCGCCGTTGCCGGGGACTCTTGGCGATTGCGTTGACTACTTTGTTTGGACTTGTTTGACATATTACTTTCTATTTGTGTTCGTTGAGTCGTAGGATTCTAAAAAAAATAAAAATAAAAAAAATATTTGCTTTAGTGTCTTTTCTAGGTTAGCGAGTCTGTGATAGAGTCTTTTCGTTGTTCGTAGTTGGTGGATGCCCCATACGCGCTCGCAGGGACCGCCGCCGCTTCTGCATACAGTCAAGTCGTCCGTCTCGTCTTCTTCGTCTTCTTTGGTTGCGCAGTCCACCCCCGCGTTCGATTTCACACCGAAGCCATCACCACACGTTTCCCCGCCACCCTCCCGTTCTCGTTCACCTAGTCCTTCACCCGCCATGGCGAACCGCACCGTTTACCAGCAGGCTACCACCGGTTTCACCGGTGCTACTTCACCCATCACCCTTCCGAATATTGCAAATGATAGGTCTTGGCAGATTCCTTCGTACATCATGACCGCCATTACCAATTCTTGCCAGTTCCATGGTCGTGACGACGAGGATGCTCCCGCTCACATAAATCGCATCACTCGTCTTTGTGGCACCTATTCCATAGAGGGTGTCAATCTAGATGCTAGGTACCTACAGGTCTTTCCCTTTTCTCTAGCTGGACGTGCTGCCGTCTGGTTCGATTCTCAGCCCGCAGGCACTTTCACTACTTGGGCTGGTCTTCGCGATGTTTTCATAGCAAAATACTTCCCGCCAGCCAAGGCGTCTCGCCTTCGTGATCAGATTCATTCCTTTCGTATGGAGCCTGATGAGCCGTACCACTTAGCTTGGGAGCGTTTTCAGACGCTTCTTTCCCGTTGTTCGCAGCATGGTTTGTCTGATTGGGCGTTAGTTGAGAAGTTCTACAATGTTCTTACTCCTGAGATTAAAGCTCGTTTTGATACTTCAGCAGGAGGTCAGCTTTTGGGAAAGAAGACGGTGACTGAGTGTAATGATTTGTTTGAGAGTTTCGCCCATTCTGATATGGATTACAGCCCTACCAGCAGGACTTCCATTCCTGTTACTACCTCCTCGGCCGGTCGAGGGGTAAACCAAGTTAGCTTGGATCCATCGGTAGCTGCTGTAGTCGAGAGTGTGAGGAAAGATTTGAGGCAAGAGATGAGGAGAGAGTTGAAGAAGAGAGTGATGCTGAGGTAGATGAGGAGATTGAGATGGAGGCTCCAGGCAAGGTGCAACATAGGCTAGACCCAGCAAGTACCGCACACGCCAAGGAGTCGCCAGTAGAGAAGAAAGTGGAGAAGCAGTCGAAGAATGTTCGGCCACCACCAGTGATTGATATTTCCCGTCTTCCGTTTCCCGCTCGTGCTAGACAGCAGTTATATTCTAGGGAATACGAGAAATTTCTTGAGATGTTCACCCAGTTGAAGGTGAATCTTCCGTTCATAGAGGCTTTGAGATCCATGCCCAAGTACGCCAAGTTCCTTAAGGATTTTCTCAAGCGTAAGGATAAGATAGGTGAGTGTTCTAGTACTCCATTGAATGGAGAGTGTTCTGCTGTGATCCTAAATAAACTTCCTGAGAAACTCACTGATCCGGGTATATTCACGATTCCTTGTTTGTTTGGTGGTGATGTTAAAAACGACGCGTTGGCAGACCTTGGTGCTAGTATTAATTTGATGCCATATTCATTTTACGAAAAACTAGGCCTTGGTGATTTGAAGTCAACTCGTATGACCCTCTCGTTAGCAGATAAGACGGTTAAGTATCCTAGAGGGGTTGTAGAGAATTTGTTGGTAAAAGTGGATAAGTTTGTGTTTCCGGCTGATTTTGTAGTGCTAGATATGGAGGCAGATGATAAAGTTCCGTTGATTTTAGGGCGCCCGTTCTTGAACACGGCTAAAGCGCTTATAGATGTCTTCTTAGGCACAATTACACTTAGAGCGGGCGACGAGTCGGTAGTCTTTGAGGTGAATAATGCGAGAGGTTCGAGTGAGAAAGTCGAGGCGATAGCGTCGGTAGAGGAGGGTGAGAAGAGTGAGAGAGATGAGAAAGAGGTGTTGAGTGAGCCGAGTTTAGAAAAGGTGTTAAAACCCAAGTGTGGGGATCCACCTGATAGGAGAGTTGAGGAGTTGGAAGAGAGATTGACGAGTTTAGAATCTAAGATAGAGAAACTGAGCAAGACTTAGTGTGGGGATAGGTATAAAGATGATATGTTTAGATTCAAACCGCTTGATGACGAGTCGAGGGAGTATGAGAGATTTAGGAGAGATGTGGGCGCTTTTACGGATGGTAGTGCTACGGCCCGTAAGAGTTGGTTTGGAGGGGAGCTCCGATTATATGATCCTCCGTAAGTGCATGAACAGTTGTGCCATACTTGTAGAGTTTGTATCTTGAGTTGTAGTTCGTGTCGTGTCGTTAGTTAGTTAGGTTGTTAGTGTCGTTTGCGTTGTTTCGTATTTTTGCGTCTTTTGTGTGTCGTAAAAGTTTTTGCAGGTACATGCTCCTTCACGAAGGCCGAATTCAGCAGACGAGAGGTTCCTAGGTACGTTTATTGTTCAAAACGACATAATACAGGGCTGGGGGCATTTTGGGTATTAAATAAAAGTTAAAAACAGCAATCTGCTGTTGCTGTCGATTAAATAGCTGCTGTTTGTTATCCAGGCGGCCTGCGTAGACTATACATTTAATTTAACGCGGGCCGCATGGACTTAATGAAAATCTGATACCTGTGTACGCTCGCGGCCCGCCTCAACTTACTCTAAAAACTTATGCGGGCCGCGTGGGTCGTGTTTTTTGATGAACATCAGTTTTAGGCCCAAATTTGTTTCACAAATCACCATCCATTCATCCATTAACCATTAAACCACCATTTATATCATCATCACCATTGTTCGTTTTCACAATATCACTATCGCTGGTTCGAGTCGTCGTACACGGGGTATGTGTTTGCATTATACTTTTATATTTTGTACCATGAGTCTAAGTTAGAAGTTTTGAGTCGTTTGTGTCGAGTCGGTATTGCTTTGGTATTTTGCTTGTTTTTGTTGATGCAGGTTCGAATATGTACCACCCGTACTCAATCTCCATTCGGGTGATTTTGGAGCTGTTTATCAAATTTCGGGCATTTATCGAGCGTATCAGTGTCAGTGTCAAAAGCCGATCGCGAATGAAATGCTATATGATCGAGCGGGATTGGACGAGAGATTTGGAGCTTACGCATTAAATTAATCCAGCTAAGTCCTTTCCGATTTGCCCTTCGTCTTTTTATTTCTTATTTATTTTTAGTATTTTTGAGTCGGTTTCCATCCTACATTGAGGGCAATGTAGAGTTTAAGTGTGGGGATGGGAATTATCGTTTAGTGTCATTAGTTAGTAGAGTCTTGAGTCATAAAAGTCGAAAAATTCAAAAAAAAAAATTACAAAAATAGAAAAATGTCTTTTGAAACAAGAAGTTTGCAAAATAAAAACGGAAAATGATAGAATAGTCGGGTTTTTGTTCGGGTTCAAATAATAATAATATGAGAATAAAATAATTGAGCTTGTGTCTAGTTTGGGATGTGCGGGTAGGCTCAATTCGGTTCTGGGTTTCTTTGATTTAAAATATACCTAATTGTCGGTCTACTAGTGGGTTCTCATCTAGGGAAAGTGGGGAAACTGAAACCGCCAAAAATAGTATAAGGGATGCCGTTATAAGTTAAGATCGTTAGAGTTTTTGGTCATTATCTCGTTGAAAAAAAATAAAAAAAATAAGTGAGCTAGAAACTAAATGAAAGTAGCACAGGTCTATGTAATCCGAGTTGGGGATAGCGACTCTACAGCCGGAATGCCTCTGGGATGTGTGAAATTGCCTTGCCGAATAAAAGTACTGAAACCTAAGTAATCTGTGGTTGGGGATCGCGACTCTACAGCCGGAATACCTCTTGGTTAGGGAAAGCATCGTCTAGACTCATGAGAAAAAAAGAAAAAAAAAGAGCAAAAAGCAAAGTCTAAGCTCGTATGAAAAAAAAAGAAAAAAAAAATATATAGATTTGATTCTAAACTCTTTGGATCTTGGTATAAGGCGGTTAGGAAATAACCCAGTGGTTGTTCCTTTTGTCCTATAAGCTTGAGGGGGGATTAGGTGGACTTGCAATTCTTAGCGTGAGACCCTAGGTAGATTGACCGCACTTGAACTAAACTTGCATGATAAGGGCTTGGAACCGGGGTTGGGTTTAAGAGGATCGATATACTTGCAATCGCGGCTAACACGAGTTCCGATTTTAATAAAATAACTTATACTTTTGGCCCGTTCGATTATTCCGACTATGATTCCGTTTGGATAATTCTTTTTCGAGGACGAAAAAAGAGTAAGTGTGGGGATATTTGATGTATTGTAAAATACATCTTTATTCGCGTCAGGTTTTAGTAGTTAGATAATTCGTTTTTGTCCGTTTTTAGCGTAGAATGTATATACTTTTGATAGTTTGTGTTTTCCAGGTCTTAATAGCCAAAAGGAGCAGAAATGACTGAAAATCTGGAAAGGCGAAAGTCTGGAACGGAAACAGAGAGCTCGGGAGTTGAAACGAGTCGAAAAAGCAGATCTGGAGAGCCCAGGCGGGCCGAATAAGCTTTTAATCACCTTTGACGCGGGCCGTTTGAGCTTAAATCACATTTCCGGATGATAGCACGCGTGCGGCCCGCTTGAACTTAGCTTTATATGTGACGCGGGCCGCGTGGGGTCTGTTTACGCGAAACCGACTTTAATCAGCAACGGTTGTAGGGTTTTGAAGAATTATATATGATCGTTATCATCAACAGCCGAAGAAACAACAACATTACGAATTTTAGAGTTCTTTAGGGAGCTTGGAAGTCTGATTTCAGAGGTTTTGAAGGTTCGGGATTGCTAGGAATCATCGGGAGACATTCGGGAGCACTCAGGATCGAAGTTTACGGGTTCTAATATCTTGTTACTTCGTTTTTCGTTTGTTTTTATTTGTTCCATGATGAATTCAGATTTGATTATGATTTGTGCTTTATCTTTGAATATGATTATCGGCTAGAAACCTTTACTACCTATGCTATGATGAATGTTTAACAAAGATTGGATTTTTATTGGATTTTTGTCGTGGTTTTGGATCTTTCTTGTACTGTAAAAACTATGGGAATTTAACTTGGTGCATATGCGTGCTTGTGATTATTTTATTAGTGTTTATTGCTTCGTTCGATTCTTGGTGACGGTCTTTATCACGGAATAGAGTCGGGCTAGGGTTTTAGGTTTTGGTGAGTCTCTATATCACATAATAAATCTTTGATCCTTTAGGGTGAAAACGCGTAAGTAACCTTAGAAGTAATATCCGGTAATTTAATAAAATCAAGTGTTCTGCTAGACTCGTCGCGGAAAAGCTCGAGGATATTAATAGGTCTCGGTTTAGTTATAAGGACTTAACATTCCATTGTCTATTAAGCTAAGATTAAAACCCGTAGTCGCTTTAGACGTTCGCGCTGCAAGGTAGAGCGTTTTACATAAGCACTTTCAAGAAACTAGAGGACTGTAAGGAAATCTAGAAAACCGGTAATTTAACAACCTTTAGGGGATCTTAGCGTGCTCTTGAGAAGGATTAGGGGTCCTTAGATTTCCCGAGAGGTGAGAATTTTAAGATCCTGGTTCCATACCACAAAACTATTTGATAGAAATCCAATCCAAGTTAAACAGGAGTCTAGCCTAGGTAGCTTTCATCATCTCTTGAGTTCAGCTTTCGTGTGAGTTCGTGTCTAGTTCGTTTAGTTAATTTAGTATTTTTTTAATTATTTAGGATTTTTAGAAACCCCCCCCCCCAATCAATAAACAAAATAGTTTGAGTCGTGTCAGTTTAAGTCTAGATAGAGTCATTAGCGTAATCAGTAGAGTCTCATGGGTTCGATACTCGGACTTCCTTAGGCTATACTACATCGATCGGTACACTTGTCGGTCGTGTGGTTTAGGTTTTAGAGAGTCTTAGTTTTATAAATTTAAAACTTAGAGAGTCAAGATTTAGGGTAATTTTAGTTGTTTTTGTTAACCCATTTTCAGCACATCATCCCTCACACTGGACGCGGTCAGACAGAGATCGCTGAGGAACACGGATGCCGAGAAGAGAAAGCGTGAGGATGACAACTCACGACATTCGGATAAGAAGCACAGGGGAAACAATGACCACAAGAAGGGGTCTGGTTCTAAGAAGGATGGGAGCCAATCTGGAGATAAGCCCAAGTGTAAGATCTGTCAGAAGCACCACTTTGGGAGGTGCAGACTTGAGTCACAATCCCAGTCTCAATCGAGGCCATGTGGGATTTGCAAATCTTCGGAACATAAGACCCTAAAGTGCAAGAAACTGAAGGACGCAACGTGCTACAGTTGCAACGAAAAAGGGCACATTAAGACAAATTGCCCAAAATATGCAAAGAAAGCTGATGAAGGAAATAAGACCAATGCTAGGGTCTTCAGAATGGATGCGAAGGAAGCTGTGAAGGACGACAATGTGATCACAGGTACCTTCCTTATAAATGATGTTTATGCGAGAGTGTTATTTGATTCAGGAGCTGATAAATCATTTGTAGATAATAAGTTTTGCAAATTGCTGAATTTACCTGTTAAAACCTTAAGTGTGAAATATGAGGTGGAATTAGCAGATGGCACCTTAGAAACCGCCTCAACCATATTAGATGGATGTTTCATATCCATTAAGAACCACTCTTTTCCTTTGTCCCTACTTCCTTTGAAGTTAGCCGGTTTTGACATCGTTTTAGGGATGGACTGGTTATCTCATAACCAGGCCCAGATTGTCTGCAATAAGAAGCAAGTGGTGATTAAGACTCCGTCTGGTGAATCACTTACCATTCAGGGAGATACCCAGTATGGACTAGGGCTGGCAATTTTACACGAATACACGAATACACGACACGAACCTACACGACCTTAACAGGTATCGTGTATGACCTTAACAGGTATCGTGTACTAAACAGGTAGACACGAAACAACCTGTTAATTTTCGTCTCTAAACAGGTTAGATACCTGTTTACCTGTTATATACCTGTTAAGACATGTTAAAAAAAAGAAACCCTAATATACCTGTTTACACGAATACATTGCTCATTTACTCAAATATAGATGGAATGTAACTCTGTCTTTTTTAGTTAAAAAAAAACCCTAATGACCTAATCTCTCTCAACTCTCTCAAGTTACAGCCGACATCATCCATTCATCCAGATCCAGCGCCGGTCATCCACCGCCTGCATCCACCGCCTGCATCCACCGCCAGTCATCCACCGCCGCTCATCCACGACGCTACGCACAGCCGCTCCTTGAGTCTTGTTTCAAAAATAAAGGTAATTTTGTTACTGATGCGTTTTGTTTATAAGTTTATAACTGTAAATGACTGTGAACTTGTATGTTTTTATATGAAATTCGAATTTTCGAGTCATTTTAAGAATCATTCGCAATAGTTGGTGCACATCAAGCTCTTTGGGAGATCGAGAGCTCCATTCCTGATAAGGATGGAGGCTCTTGGAAAATTCGTCGAGGTTAATTTTGACCTTCGAGTGTCAAACAAAGAAAATTACAGATGGAAATTTGACTATTCGGTTGCGATTTCATTCAAATCAATGTGGTTTTTCAAAATATATGTTGAAAAGAATAATATTGACTTTTGAGGTCAAGCACAGACATTAAACTCCATTTTTATACTAAGCTCATACAGTAATCTGCATCAATTAGAAATTTTGAAAGTTAAGGTTTGACCTCAAAGTAAAACTGTGACTAATGTACCGGTTAGTCTACTGATCTGTTGAACTTAAGCCTACAGATTAGTGATGCAAAAATCACAGTAGGATCATAACAACCGGTTAGTATACTAAGCACGCTGAAATCATAATGCGATTAAGAATGAGTACTTTTTTGTTTATTGTTTATGTTTTGAATTTGATGCAACCCTATGTTTATTGTTTATTGCAGATTAAGAATGAGTGATTCTCAAAAGAAGGTGGGAAAGAAGAAGGATAAGAAGTCTGTGAACTTTTGGTGAGTTTTTATTTAAGTCTTTTGTGATTTTCCGTTTATGGATTTTTGTTTTAAACTTGTTAAGTATTCGGTATTTATGGATTATTTAAGCTGTTTGTGAACTTTTGGCGAGTTTTGTTTCACTAAACAGGTTCTAAATATGTGATTATTTTAGTGTTCATTAACAGGTATTAACAGGTAATTTTTGTGTATATCGTGTCGTGTTCGTGTCGTGTTCGTGTTTGAAAAAAAGAACACGAAATCTTATCGTGTCGTGTTCGTGTATGGCCTTTCGTGTATCGTGTCGTGTCTTATCGGGTACGGGTATACACGATATGCCAGCCCTAGTATGGACTGCCTGAGCAAGTAACTATGCTCAAGGCCTCTAAGTGTTTGAAGAAGGGTTGTGTCATCTACATGGCACAAGTGACTATTGATGAGCCGGAACCGAAGATGGAAGACATCCCTGTCATTTCTGAATACCCTGAAGTTTTTCCTGAAGAACTACCTGGTTTACCACCAGATAGGCAAGTGGAATTCAGAATTGACATCATCCCTGGAGCAGCACCTGTTGCTAGAGCACCTTATAGGTTGGCACCAACAGAGATGAAGGAATTGAGAACGCAATTAGATGAATTGCTAGCCAAGGGTTTCATTAGACCTAGTTCGTCTCCTTGGGGAGCACCAATCTTATTTGTCAAGAAGAAGGATGGATCGATGCGTCTGTGCATCGATTACCGTGAGCTTAATAAGGTCACTATCAAGAATAGGTACCCATTGCCCAGAATCGACGATCTGTTCGATCAGCTTCAAAGGGCAAGTTACTTCTCCAAGATCGATCTGAGGTCAGGCTATCATCAACTGAAGATTAAAGATGAAGATGTACACAGGACTGCATTTAGGACTCGTTATGGTCATTACGAGTTCCTAGTGATGCCTTTTGGGCTCACTAATGCACCTGCCGCATTCATGGATCTCATGAATCACGTCTGCAAACCATACTTGGACAAATTTATCATCGTCTTCATTGACGACATCCTCATCTACTTGAAGAACCAAGCTGATCATGAGAAACATCTTCGATGTATTCTTTCACTACATCAACAGGAGAAGCTTTACGCCAAATTTTCGAAATGTGAATTCTGGCTTCGAGAAGTCCAATTCTTTGGACATGTGGTTAGTGAGCGTGGTATCCAAGTGGATCCCGCTAAGGTTGAAGCTGTCATGAATTGGCAAGAGCCGAAGACGCCCACAGAAATTCGCAGTTTCTTGGGATTGGCAATTATAGGCGTTTCATTGATAATTTTTCAAGGATTGCTGCACCCCTAACCTCTTTGACTAGGAAGAAAATAAAGTTCGATTGGGGCCCTAAGCAGCAAGAATCCTTTGATATCCTTAAACAGAAGTTGAGCAACGCTCCTGTACTTACATTGCCTGAAGGTACCGAAGAATTCGTGGTTTACTACGACGCATCACACACTGGCATGGGATGTGTGCTTATGCAGAAAGGCAAAGTTATTGCCTATGCTTCACGACAGTTAAAAGTGCATGAAAAGAATTACACCACCCATGACTTGGAGTTGGGTGCCGTTGTATTTGCACTGAAGCTATGGAGGCACTATTTATATGGTATTAAGTGTGTGATCTATTCTGATCACAAGAGCCTCCAGCACCTGTTCAACCAAAAGGATTTGAACATGAGGCAACGACGTTGGATGGAAACCTTAAATGATTATGATTGTGAAATAAGATACCATCCTGGCAAAGCGAATGTAGTCGCTGATGCCTTGAGTCGAAAGGAAAGGGTGAAACCCATCCGAATCAATGCCAAGAGCATTGAGATAAAGAACAGTTTGAATGAAAGGTTGTTAGCTGCATAGAAGGAAGCTGTGTTGGAAGCTAACTATCCTAATGAAAAACTAGGAGTAACTGAGGAGCAGTTATCCTATGGCAAGGACGGAATCCTGAGATTAAATGGACGAATATGGGTTCCAGTTTATGGAGGACTTCGAGATGTTATCCTCCAGGAAGCCCATAGTTCTAAATATTCCGTTCATCCTGGAGCTGATAAGATGTACCAGGATCTAAAGGCAAACTATTGGTGGATAGGCTTGAAGAACTCTGTAGCTGCCTATGTGGCAAAATGTCTGACTTGTGCTCAAGTCAAAGCTGAACATCAAAAGCCGTCAGGTTTACTACAACAGCCTGAACTTCCCACGTGGAAGTGGGAAATGGTGACAATGAATTTTATCACCAAGTTGCCAAAGACAAGGAAAGGCAATGATACTATATGGGTGATCGTAGACAGACTGACTAAGTCAGCACATTTCCTACCCATTAAGGAGACCTATAGCTCCGACATGTTAGCCCAATTGTACGTGGATAAGATTGTAGCTTTACATGGCGTACCGGTGTCTATTATCTCTGACAGAGATACTAGATACACATCACATTTTTGGAAAAGTTTCCAACAATCTTTGGGCACGCGCTTAAATTTCAGTACGACTTACCATCCTTAGACGGACGGACAGAGTGAGCGTACTATCCAAACGTTGGAAGACATGCTTCATGCATGCGTGATCGACTTAGGTGGTAGTTGGGATAACCACCTGCCATTAATCGAATTCTCCTACAACAATAGCTACCATTCGAGCATTAAAGCTGCGCCTTTCGAGGCCTTGTACGGTAGAAAGTGCAGAACGCCTGTTTGTTGGGCGGAAGTTGGAGATGTCCAATTGTCAGGACCGGAAATAGTCTTTGAAACGACGGACAAGATTGTCCAGATTCATGACCGCCTGAAAGCTGCCAGGGATAGGCAGAAAAGCTACGCAGATTTAAAGCGTAAACCTTTTAACTTCGAGGTAGGTGACAAGGTGTTGCTCAAAGTATCACCTTGGAAGGGAGTGATGCGATTTGGTAAGAAAGGCAAGTTAAGTCCGAGATACATAGGACCATTCGAGGTCATCGAACGTGTCGGATCAGTTGCCTATAAGTTAAACTTACCTGAAGAGCTCAGTGGTATTCATAATGTATTCCACATCTGCAATCCAAAGAATTGTTTCGCTGATGAATCACTAGTCATACCACATACAGATGTGCACATAGAAGAGAGCTTGAAGTTTGTTGAAAAACCTGTGTCGATCGAAGATCGACAGGTTAAGAAGCTTCGAAGGAAGCATGTGCCTATTGTAAAGGTAAAATGGGATGCCCGTAGAGGTCCCGAGTACACGTGGGAGGTGGAGTCCACAATGAAAGAAAAGTACCCTCATTTGTTTCAGTAAATCTTGAGGTCGAGATTTCTTTTAAGGGGGTGAGGATGTAACACCTCGAAAATTCACGTCCTATAATGTATTGACACGTGTCATAAGCTTGAACGTGTGAAAGAATACTCTAGAGGGACTAAAGTTGACAAACATGGAAAACATGCGAAAATAAGGCTTCAAAATGTCAACAATGGATAAATATATTTTTAAATAACCCTACATGATGTTTATACCTTCAAACGAATAAATCATGGATCATACGAAGCTAAATATGAAAGAAAGTGAGAGATTACAAACTACAGGGGTTAAAGGTGTCAACATTGTTTAAAGTATACATCTGAGTGACCTTTTTGCAAACCCGAAGCTTTGTAACGATTAATTACGCTCACTAGAATGCACAATAAAAATTTCATAAAGTTTCGTTATCGTATGAGAAAGTTATGATCAAATTCGTATAAGAGGGGTTAAAGCGTCAACGTTGAAAATTATGACTTTTCGGGTGATAACAAAGTTAACCGAGGACTTAACAAGGTGGGTATAAGACTTGAAGCCCTTATAAGTCAAATTGAAGGGCTCAAAATGCAAGAAATAAAGTGGAATGCCCTTTCGAAGGACCAAGAGCCAAGGATGCAATAATGGAAAAGATTGAAATCTGACAACATGACTCAGGCGGGCCGCGTAAGTCTTAACAGGAGCTTACGCGGGCCGCGTCCGATCCCTAGATGCAGAAAGTTGGGACAGAAGCCTGTTTAAGCGCAATAACCGACTTTAAAACGATTTTCCTTCCATGAGCGACCCCTACATGCTTTTTAGACCGAGGGGACATCTGTGGATGATCCATGACCAATGGTAGACTTGGTTGTCAATGATCTAGTGAGCTTTAAGCACTATATAAAGGCCCTTATGTTGCAACGTTATGATCACACCTCCCATCTGCATTCTTGAAGACTTCTGGAGCTCCAAAGCAGACCCAAGTCATCCCTAGTCGTGCATAGGACTTTGGTAAGTACCCTTGACCTTCCTTAATCAAGTTTTACTTAGTTATTAGCTTAAAAGTCAAACCATCGTAATTAACGTTTGACTTAGCGATTAATCATTAATGGTCCAGTGATTAGTCGAATTGAAGGTAGTTATAAGTTGGTAATTATGTGGGCATTAAACCCTTAAAAGGGCACCCTCTGATTCCCACTCTAACTAGACCATTTGTCGGGTCAAAGTTGATTAGAAAAAGTCAACAAAATGCTAATCTTCGAATTTACGCATAATTAACAATGTGGAAGGCATGTAACCTATTTTATCACTCATATAACTTGGTAATAAGTATAATAACTGGTCTAAGCTTGTTTGATCCGACAATTTTCTGTTTAGACCCGGTCGGAACCGAAAGTTGCAAAACTTTGACTTTTGCTTTGACTTCAGTTCTGACCCGATTTAGTATGATTTGGAAATGCCTTAGAGCTTCCTTAGGACCAAGTTACATGCTAGTATAACCCTCTGTGATTATACACCTTTGTTCATTAGTTATCCAATTAATATGCATGTTTCCGTTAAATGCCTAATGTTGACCAATATGCCCTTTTGACCATAAAACGAGAATTTTGGATATATGAAAGGACAATAATTTTTGTTACTAATTTATAAACATGTCCCTAAAATTTCACATCAGTTGGAGGTCTAGATTAGGAGTTATGCTCATTAGCGTAATTAGGACGCCTTTTTGTAATTAAACGGCGTCATTAGCATAAAGCCTATCTAAACCCAGTTTTTGACACCAAACCTTTTACCCACTGATGTAATATAATATTTTAGGATTTTTAAAGATTTTTAATTATTTTTAACCTGCTCATAACCTAAGGTTATGGCATTAATTCGGTAAATACCGAATATACCCTTTTTGGTTATAAAATGAGTTCTACAAAGTATTTTGACGCCAATCCAGTTGCTACTGATTTTATTTAATAAATGAAGTATTTTGAACTTTATAACCTGTCCAGAAAACTCAGATTTCCGGTATAACCCGGAAATCGCTTAAAATGGCTTTTTAAGCGTATTAAACACATAGTTTATGTTTAAAACCATTTTTGTCATACAAGACTTATCACAGCTGATATGACCTATTAAAATAAGTTATTTTACTGATGTATTCAGACCCGAATCTCAGAATTATAAAATAACCTCTTTATAATCTTTAAAATTACCAAAATACCCCTACGGGGCTTAAATTGAGATTAAACTCGTTTTGGGCATAATGGAAGATATCCTACTGATATCACAACATATTTAAAGCATATTGACTTAGGAAATCTGTATATGACTCTCATGGTTACCCGTTACGCTTATGGCGCGTTCGGTTCGGTTTATGTAACTAGTTTGCATAAATTAGCCGAGACGGGTCAAACCTTATCGTTTTTGCCTCAAAATCCAGAATGTGTTTAGATTACCCATATTATACAAGTCTTCAAACTTGTCGGGTCTAAATCACCTTCTATTCCGGTCTTCGCTTAATCACGCGTTCGAACCGTATCATTCCTTAAAACTAACCGGTCTAAGCTTAAGCTTAACTAAAGACCGTTAGGATTCTAATAGGTTATTATAAACCTTCGTTCCAGAATAGGAGACCCGGTAAAAGCTACCCGCATTTGCTGTTTGTGAATTATACTTGCTGAGGTAAATACTTTTTACTTATTTTCCCTTATACGGGCTTGGGGTACGGTATATAAAATACCGCTTGGTCCGGCATTGAATCTTTAATCAAATAGAGGTTAAATCATTGATATGCCCGTTTTGAAATGTTTTGTTTGCTTAAAGACTTTGGGGGGTTAATGACCATGTCTCGGATATCCTTGGCATCATCTTACGAGATGGCCACGACCTGAGCGCGGGGTGTAGGCGTACACCCGTCAGTGCATAAATAAATAATGTGGTGTGTCTATTGATCTTTAACCCGGTCTACGGATCGGGCTACTGAACGCATAAGGAACATGTAATTCTTTTACAAGTATTATATTCAAATAATTATCCCAAGTTATAAAAAGTTTGTGCCACGAGCATTCAAATCATTTTTTATTAAACTTTTCAAAATGAGTCGGTTGAATGTATTTACCAGTGTAAACTGACGTATTTTCTCAAAAAGGTTAAGTGCAGGTACTACGCGAACTAGGCTGGCTTTCTCCTAGCGTCCTCAATAAGTCTCGCAAGTTTGGATGTCAAAACTGTTGAACAATGTTTCCTATTTATTTTTATCCTCCTGTGGATTATTTTCAACTTTTGTGATACTTGATATTACAATTATATTCGGTTGAAATATATCTTTAAATTGCTTCCGCTGTGCATTTAAATATTGTGTTGTTTGACTGTAATGTTACCAACTACGTCACGATACTCCCCCACCGGGCCCACCGGTAATACGTGGAAATATCAGGGTGTGACACAGAGGGTCTTTGGTGTTCAGCCTTGACCTTCGAGCAAGTCAGGCACTTTCCAACGTAGAGGGCGATATCTCTTTTCATGCCCGGCCACCAGTACTTGTAGCGAAGGTCCTGGTACATTTTATCGGCACCAGGATGAATGGAATATCGGGATTTGTGGGCTTTGTCCATCAATATCTGTCGCAAATTGGTCCGCTAAGGGATCCAAATTCGGTCCAGAAAGTGGAATATCCCATTCGACTTATTCACAAGCTGGGCTCCGTCGTGATAGATTCTTTCCTTCTTCAAAGTGCGTTCATTAAAACATGCATGCTGGGCTTCGCGGATGAGGGTTTCGAGATCGTATTGGGCTTGGGTATTACGAATGCTGAGCAAATAACTCTGTCTGCTAAGAGCGTCGGCAACGACATTTGCTTTGCCCGGGTGATAACGAATCTCACAGTCGTAATCATTAAGAAGTTCTACCCATCGGCGTTGACGCATATTAAGTTCCTTCTGGTCAAAGATATGTTGTAGGCTCCTATGATCGGTGACACTACGCCAAAATAGGGATACAGCCACACCAAAAAAGTGTGACTATATGTCTTTCGCTACACATATTTTTTTCATATCATGTGTAACCAAAGCTCGAGTCATCGTATGTATCATACATCCACATACACTTTTTAGTGGCCTTAGAACTTAAAAGTGTGGCTAAAGGGTAACAACATTTTTGGTTAAAATCTAGCATTTCTTCAATTAAGTGTGGCTAAAGGGTTGCAATAGCCACATAAATTTAATTAAAGTGTGTCTCTTTGTATTATATAGTCACATATATTTACTAAAAAGTATGTTTTAGCCACATCAATTAAATAAAAGTGTGACAAAAAGAGTTGTAATCAAACATTTTATCTTTTAAGTGTGGCTAAACGATAGCAACGGCCACATAAATTTAATATAAGTGGCCGGTTCTATTACATTGTCACATGAATTTATTGTAAGTGTGGCTATTGTCTAACTTTTGGTCACATATATATGTGTTTCCTATGACATTTGTTATTAGTACATCACACAATAAAAACAAAGTAATGATGGTGTGGCTATTGTCTAACATTTTGTCACACATATTTGTTTTTCCCATGACATTTAATATCATTCCGTCACACAAACAAAAAACAAAGTGATGAAAGTGTGGCTAATGGTTATGTATAGCCGCATTAAATTTTGTAATTATAAGTATCGCTATTGTCTAACATTTGGTCACATATAACTTTCTTTCCCATGACGTTTGGTATCATTCTGTTACACAACAAAAAACAAAGTAACTATGTTGTGACTAGTGGTTATTTATAGCCATACAAAATATTGTAATTTTAAGTGTGACTATTGTCTAACATTTGATCACACATAATCTTCTTTTCCCATAACGTTTGGTATCATTCCGTCACACAATAAAAAGCAAAGTAATTATGGTGTGTAATGATTATTTATAGTCACACAAAATTTTGTAATTTTAATTGTAGCTATTGTCTAACCTTTGATCACACGTAACTTTTTTTCCATGACTTTTGATATCATTCCGCCACACAAACAAGAAAAAAGTGACTATAATGTGACTAATGTTTATTTATAGTCACATGAAATTTTGTAATTCTATGTGTGGTTGTTGTAAAAACTTTGGTCACACTTTTTTATGTGGTTTTATGTGACCATTTTCGTGTAATTACCCATTTTATTTTCCATTTTTTGTCAAATAAAAACTAAAGTAAAATGAGAAAACTAAAAACCAAATGCTATTAACAATATTAACCCAAAATCCATATATAAGTTTTTAATTTAAATAGTAATACTAATTATAAACATTAACTTCTAAGCAAAACCTATCTACAAAAGTTACAAAGGATCTTTCCTTGGTAAGCGTTGTTTCGGAACATCTGAATATTGGGAAGATGCAGCCTTTAAGGAATCAATACAAGCCTGCAAAATAAAAATATCCAAGGATATCAACATGGATTCATTATTTAGCTATCTTTTATACTGTTCAAAAATTTAGTTTAATGAAATGGTATTGTTTTTATAATCATAATCTACAAATAAGCTATTTAAAGAAAAAATTAAAATGGGTAAAAAGTGTTTATGGGTCACTTTGACCTGTCACCCGACCCGCCCATCCTACCACCTCTAATAGATTAACACAATTCAAAAGAATGTTGTTTAGACATAGCGATGATAAATACCTGCAATCCGTTGATAACACTGGGAATAATTGACCCAAACTAAAGAGGAAATGCCCTAGAAGCATCAGCCGAACCTAAGCATCAAAAGATGACTTGTAAGTACTCTCTTAAAACACAAACTTGGTTCCAGATTGAATAATAAGTTTTAACTCCAAAAATAATAAACTTCGTACCCTTAACAGGTGTAGAAGAGCCAGAACTGAGCGGAACTGCATTACTCGGTTAAGCCTTTGGCACGGTGTGGTTTTCTAAATCGATGCATCAGCCGGCTTCACAACACCACCAGTGGATGAAGCATCAGGTGTCCCTACAATATATAAACCAACAACATAAACTCCACAAAAACTTCATAACTCTATAATCACCGAAATACAAACCGCAAACATACCTCTTAATGGCGGTTGAACATGTGCACCATTCAATGGAGCTCTGCCACCACTAGATGAAGAACATGAAGGTCCCAAATTCGCATTCGAATATCCTCCTTGTGCATTACTAACCACTTTCTTAAAGCTATTAAAACAAAATACAAATGTATATTAGAAAACGGTAAAGTAAATAAAAAAAGCCCTGATTTAAGATAAAAACAAGCCCCAACTTTATTTCACCTTTTGCCGGAATAATACGCAGAGGATGAAGGACCAGTGGTACCACCGCCATGACCACCGCCACCTGAAAAGTTAGTGGATCGGCCGGATCTTCTGTAGTGTGGTGGCTCGTTTTTATCGCCTCTTGATTGATTAACGGACATGTATCCAATTCAAATTCTCATGAGAAACACAATCCTTTTTTCTTCGTAATGGATAACTAACCAATTTATGTATTGTTTGGTGGGCGATTGACGGGTTTAATCAAACCTCTAACGGGGGACGATCGGAATTTTTGGTTACAAAATACATTGACCCCCTCCCCACCCTTACAGCCATTGGGGCCAACCTCAAAAACTCTCAAAATTTTGAGGGCTCGATGCGAGTAGGAAAAATTGGTCCCTAAAATATATTTTTTTGAACAAAAATATGTATAAAAATTTAGGAGTTAAATGCTATTTTAGTCCTTGTGGTTTGGGTCATTTTGCCAGTTTAGTCCAATGGTTTGAAACGTTGCCATTTAAGTCCAAATACTTTCAAGCGTTACCATTTTAGTCCACTAGGTTAACTCCGTCCATTTTTTATGTTAGCTAGAAGGGTAATTCGGTCATTTTATATGGTCGAATTGCCCTTCTAGTTAACAGAATTACATATAAAATGACCGAAATGCCCTTCTAGTTAACAAAATGAAGGGATGGAGTTAACCCAGTGTACTAAAATGGAAATGTTTAAAACTATTTGGACTAAAATGGCAACGTTTCAAACCTTTGGACTAAACAAGCAAAATAGCTCAAACCATAGGGACTAAAATGGCATTTAACTCAAAATTTAATATATATATATATATATATATATACACACATAGTTTTTTTTTTAATCAGTCTCACATCGAGAGTGAGCACTGTGTAGTCGCTCAACCCGACCTTCCTCCAGGGCCACCCAGACGGTTGGTGTTATACGTTAATATTTAATATTGTGACTTACCAATTTCATGGAAATGAAAGCGAAATACACTGATCCCATGCTTTTCTAATGCAAAGGCGAGCTTCACCATCATACTGTACTCCTGGATAAAGAACAAGCTCACAATTAGAAGTGGCAATTTTAACCCGTTTAATTATGAGCATGTCGATTTGAGTTATTTATTTGTCAAACAAGTAGAAACTTAACCCAAATCGACACCAAAAAATAAAAATAGATATGCTAGATTCATGGAGTCGTACAGTTCTTGCATCGCTAGGGTCCTTATCCGCAAAGAACTTTTGTGTTTATTGTATCAAGCTGCCAAAACAAAATACAGCATCGTCTATAAGTCATCTATAATTACATAGGTCGAAATTGCAACCTCTACTAGATATCAATCAGTAATCAACAACCCATTCATGTTATGCGTAAGCTTAAATTGAAAAGATAAAAAAATCCAAGATTAATCATTATTACCTTGATAAGCAGTATGCAAATGCCAATACTGCAGATAATGAACGGACAAAAATCAAAAGCCCTATGTTGTCAAAAGCGCGTTGTAACAACCCTCGGTAAAACCAACACCCTCATAATATTTTTTGACACTCTATTATATCCCAATATGTCTTATATTATATCCCGTATGTGAAACCCGAGCCCTAGTTATTTTATAAGTATAAAATAAATCAAAAACATGAAATATAGGGTTGAGGCGGGCCGCGACATACTCTACCCTTAGCTTACGCGGGCCGTATCAAGGCTGGACTTGACTTCGCTGACTTCTTTAGTTGAAGCGGGCCGCGTAAGGGTGCATGTGTAGTTGACGCGGGCCGCGACAGTTCATAGCACGCGATTACACCAGAGGCCGACACGTGTCGACATCGTGTCGAGTCTACTAGATGACCCAGCTAAGCTACTACGTTGACTGGTGTTGACGCGGGCCGCGTTAGGGTCCCTTGTCTTTTACGCGGGCCGCGACAGGACCAAATTACACAACTATAAATAGATAGCATCAGTTTTCAGTTTCCGTCGCTCATTCTCAAATCTCATTCTCGAATTCTGAAGTATTAAGCATAATATTTTGGGTACTATACCCCTAATTAGCGAGGTTCTGCTCCGTTGTAAGTATTATAACCCCAGTTTCATAATAGTTACGCTGCCCGATTGATTTAGGGTTCCGTAACAACTGTCGTGGTTCTGCCCGACGTAGTTGTTGGAATGCCGTCTCGGGGAGGGTATTATTAATATTTTCAAAGAGTTATGATACTAACCAATGTACATTTGTATAAATTATAGATTATACCCAGGAAATCCTTACGAAAAGCCTAAGACAGCAATGTGAGTTTATCCTCTTTTTGTTAATGTTTTTGGTAATGTTTTACAAAACCTTAAATGTTTTACTATGAAATTAAGCGGTGATTGAGTCTTTGTAGTTCTTCAATTACTGCCGGTATTATGGGGTTTTGTATACAAAATTTACTACGAGTAGTAGTAAGTCTGAATGACAGTGCATTACCATTGGACGACGAGTTAGCCAATGGGTAATTTGACCATAGCCATAGATCCGGTCGAGTGGCAAATACTGAATGAGTAATTGTGTAGACATAAACAATGTGATCGCTCTCAATACTGTTTTAATTGATAAAATGTTTCTTGATTAAACTGGGATTCACTCACCAGTATTTCCGACTGACAAATGTTTTTAAAACACGTTACAGGTAACACAATGTGAACAGCCAATTAGTGAAAAGCCAGCTGGAGAGCACTGAAGTCTTGGGAAAAATGTGGCTATAAAAGTTACCTAATAAACAATGTTTTAAATTAAATAAAAATAGGGATTGTCCCTATAATGTATTGTAATAAGAAACCTGGGTTTTGCCCATGTTATTATTAATATAAAAGAAGGTGGTTTTACTCTGATAAACATTTCCTAACTACGGTCCTGATGTAACATCCGCTGCGAGACTAAACAAACTGATACCACCAAATTCTGTGATCACGTCCGCCCGTTCCCGGGGAACAGGGATCGGGGGTTGTGACAGAAGGTGGTATCAGAGCCTAGCCACTGGTCTAAGCCAAAGAAGTGTTCTGCTGACAATTAAATTTTAAATTTGGGTGTTAGGAAATAAAATACGGAAATATGTGCATAACTGTATTTATTTGTTATGTGTTATGTGACTATTTGTTAGTTTTCAGTATGAGTGATCAAGGGCCATCAGACGTGAATCGTCAGTTAGCTGATTCACCTAGGAGTGAAGGTACATCATCACAGCCTGCCCTTTCAGGGTATTCTGCTGATCAGGAGGAGGGAATATTTGCCTTTAGAGCTCAATCTGAAGAACCATTTCCTACTAAGAAACGAGGATGGTTCAGTAAAGAAGCTTTTGCTCGTAGGAAGAGAATGCGAAAATTGCAACAGCAAAGGGCTTTAGCAGCTATTAAGCGAGAGACAGATGCCCATACGCAAGAGATACTTAATAGGAGCCTAGCTAATTTCCATATCTTAGCTACGACTGCTGCTGACCCGAGTCTGGAACAATTAGTAGCCCCACAACCACAAAACCCAGAACAACCCATGGAAATACAAAACCAAGAGGAGATGTATGAAATTAACCCAGAAGAAATCCCTCGGGTACCTGCACCAAACCCCATAGACCCGAATTATGACCCCTGGTGGGACGACAATAGGGACTTTGTGCAACACTACCCTATTCAGGACTATCCACCCATACAAAACATAGAAGCTTACTCAGGTATGGACCCTTTAGACCCCTATTATCAAGATGATTATATTAGGGAGATATTAGAGGATCCTTACCAATTTCAGGAAACCGCACCCCAGATTCCAAACCCAGTCCGAGAACCTGCACCCCCAATGAGTGCAGAAAACGTTCAAGAACTTAGGACTTTCAGGGAGGAAATTTTAGAAAGCAGTGAAAGGATGCGTCAGGTTGGAGAGCGTCTCGTATGGAAATACGATGAACGTAATATGGATTTTTGGATAAATCCATATCCGTGAATGTTAGAATGGAAGAAGCGGTATTAATAATAATATAATAAAAATAAAAATAAAATAAAGATATGTGTGTACGGATGCATACTACTATTTTATTTCTGTTGATATTGTAATCTTTATTTCTGTACTAGTGTGTAATAGACGCATAGTATATGAAAAAGAGTATAGTCGCAATGATCGACGGTTTTGGTTAAATTGCATGTCATGTGATAAATTATGTTACCTATTATTTATGATATTAATGTTGGATAAATGTTTAAAATTCAGATGGCCGATGAAGGAAATCAAGAAAATCTGAATAACGATAACCAGAGTAACATTAACGTGGTTAATGATAATCCGAGTGTCAATAACAATGGAAACCAAGTGGACAATAGTGCTATTCAACACATAGTAGCACAAGGAATTATAGATGCAATGCCATTTATACTTCAAACTGTTAAGGATGCTGATAATAAAAGTAAACATAGCAGTAAGCGACCGATTGAACCAGAAAAGAGCGTAAACAATGGATCTATACTTCAAATGCCTATTCCCAAAAGAAGAAGAACCGTGCCTAACGGTTGTTCTTATAAAGAATTCTGGTCTTGTAAACCAATGGAATTCTCAGGCAATGAAGGGGCTATTGCAACCTTACGCTGGATAGAAAAGACTGAGGCAGTCTTAAGGATAAGTAAGTGTGCTGAAGAAGATAAGATATTGTTTGCTTCTAATCTGTTTAAGAATGCGGCACTAGAATGGTGGAACACTGTCCTCCAGACAAGAGGAAGTGATCCAACCTATAATATGGAATGGGAAGAATTTAAGAACAAGGTAGAAAGGAAATTCTGCCCACCCAATGAAAAGGAACAGATAGCAAACAAATTTCTAAATCTTAGGATGACTGGTGTAGATAGTAAGGGGTACACTAAGATATTCTTTGAATATGCTAGAATAGTGCCAACTCTTGCTTCACCAGAACCAGTGTTAATCTCCCGTTATATTTGGAGATTAATTGGGGAGATAAGACACGTAGTCAAGGCAGCTAGACCTCAAACCATAGAAGAAGCTGTAGAATTAGCCAATACCTTGACTGATGAGTTAATCCGTACCAGAGAAGAGGATCAAAGGAGAAACCTAACTCAGAAGTTGACTCAAGAATTTCGTTCTGGAAATTCTAACCGTGGGAAAAATATAGGTTCTACCTCTGCACCCTACTGTAAGTATTGCAAAAGAAAGCATTCAGGAAGATGCTCCATATATTGTAACTTTTGCAAAATGTCGGGACACAAAGAAGAAAATTGCAGGAAGAAAGCTAACAGCCGGGTATGTTACAATTGTGGAGAACAAGGTCATATCAAGCTAAACTGTCCAAAATTAGCTCCAGCCCCAGATAACAAAAATACTAAAAATGCTAGAGCATTTGTTCTAACTGCAGAAGAAGCCAAGATTATTCCAGATGTCATAGCTGGTACGTTTTTAGTTAATGATATTTTTGCTAAAGTATTATTTGACTCTGGTGCAAACCAAAGTTTTATTAATACATCTTTTTGCAAATTTCTAAATCAGTCATTAACTAAACTACCACAAGAATGCGTAGTAGAAACAGCTAATGGAGAAACTGTTAGAATTTCTGAAATCTTGCAGTGAGCAAATATAGAAATTTTAAATCAGAAATTTATTGCAAATCTTTATCCTATGAATTTGGTAGGATTTGATGTTGTTTTAGGAATGGATTGGTTGATAGCCAATAAAGCTAGTATTTTATGTGATCAAAAGTTAATTCAAGTAAATTCACCAAAAGGTAAAATGATCTCAATTAAAGGAGATAAGCCCTTTAGATCCACAAAATTCATATCTGTGATGAAAACTGCAAGTTGTATAAGAAAAGGTTCTATAGTGTATTTGATTTCCATAATCACTAACACAAAAAGAAAAAGAACTAAAAGATATTCCAGTAGTATCTCAGTTTTCAGATGTCTTTCCAGAAGAATTACCAGGGCAACCTCCAGACAGAGAAGTTGAATTTAGAATTCACTTAATACCAGGAACATCGCCGATTGTGAAAGCTCCTTATCGTTTGGCACCTGCAGAAGTGCAAGAATTGAAGAAACAATTAGATGAATTGTTGGAAAAAGGATTCATACAGCCAAGTTCGTCGCCATGGGGAGCGCCGATATTGTTTGTTAAAAAGAAGGACGGATCAATGCGTATGTGCATTGACTACCGTGAATTAAACAAGCTCACGATTAAGAATCGGTACCCATTACCGAGAATCGATGATCTGTTTGATCAGCTGCAAGGAGCTCGATATTTCTCTAAAATCGACTTAAGGTCAGGATATCATCAATTAAAGGTACAGGAAGAGGATATTCCTAAGACCGCTTTTAGAACAAGGTATGGACAATATGAATTTACTGTCATGCCATTTGGTTTAACCAATGCCCCAGCTGCATTTATGGACATGATGAACCGAATATGTAAGCCATATTTGGATAAATTCATAATTGTTTTTATAGATGATATTCTAATTTATTCTAAGAATAAAGAAGATCATGCAAAACATTTGCACGCACTTTTAAGTTTGTTAAGAAAGGAAAAGCTTTATGCTAAGTTTTCAAAGTGTGAATTTTGGTTAGAACAAGTACAATTCCTTGGACACCTAGTCAATCATGAAGGAATTCATGTAGACCCAACCAAAATCGAGGCAATTACTAAATGGAAAACCCCTGAGTCACCAACCGAGGTCAGAAGTTTCTTAGGATTGGCCGGTTATTATAGAAGATTTATTAAAGATTTCTCTAGAATAACCATTCCCTTAACTAAGTTAACCTGTAAATCTGTTAAGTTTGAATGGAAGAAGCCTTTAGAATTCTTAAGCAAAGATTGACCCATACTATCATTACCAGAAGGAACTGAAGACTTTGTAGTATATTGTGATGCTTCTAGATTAGGTTATGGATGTGTGTTGAGGCAACGTCAAAAGGTTATAGCTTATGCATCTAGACAACTTAAGAATCATGAAGAGAATTATTCAACCCATGATTTAGAATTAGGAGCTATAATTTTTGCTCTTAAAATTTGGAGACATTACCTTTACGGTAGTAAGTTTACCATATTCACTGATCATAAGAGTTTAAGGTATGTTTTCGGGCAAAAGGAGTTGAATATGAGACAAAGACGCTGGATGGAATTTCTTAGTGACTATGACTGTGATATCCAGTATCATGAAGGAAAAGCAAATGTAGTGGCAGATGCTTTAAGTCGAAAGTTTCATGAAAAGCCAAGAAGGGTACGTTCTCTTAAATTAAATCTACACGTAGATTTAAATGATCAGATAAGAGAAGCACAAGAATCAGTAATCAAGGATGATTCTGAAAAATTAAAAGGTATGTTAAAAGAATTGAAACAAGGAACAGATGGAATTTGGAGATTTCATGAAAAGAGAATGTGGATACCTAAATTAGGAAACCTACGTAATCGTATATTAGAAGAAGCCCATAAATCTAAGTATACGATGCATCCAGGAAGTGATAAAATGTACCAGGATTTAAGGAAAAATTTCTGGTGGATAGGAATGAAAAAGGACATAGCAGCCTATGTTTCTAAATGTTTGACCTGTTCACAAGTTAAAGCTGAACATCAGAAACCTTCAGGTTTGTTACAGCAATTAGAAATGCCAGTTTGGAAATGGGAATTTATAACAATGGATTTTGTTACTAAATTACCCAAAACTAGGAAAGGAAATGATACAATTTGGGTGATTGTAGATAGATTAACTAAGTCAGCTCATTTTCTGCCAATGAAGGAAACAATTAGTATGGAACAATTATCTAAATTGTATGTAAATGAAATTGTTTCTTTACATGGTATTCCTTTATCAATTGTTTATGATAGGGATAGTCGGTTTACATCTCATTTTTGGTCAAGTTTTCAAAAGGCAATGGGAACCAAGTTAAAATTAAGCACAACTTATCATCCTCAAACGGATGGACAAAGTGAAAGGACAATTCAGACGATGGAAGACATTCTCAGAGCTTGTGTAATTGATTTTGGAGGTAATTGGGAAGATCACTTACCTTTAATAGAATTTTCTTATAATAATAGTTATCACACAAGTATCAATGCTGCACCATTTGAAGCACTTTATGGAAGAAAGTGTCGAACCCCAGTCTGTTGGGCAGAAATTGGGGAAAAACAACTATCTGGACCTAAGATAGTACAGGAAACAACTGACAAGATTATTCAAGTCAAGGAACGACTGAAAGCAGCACGTGATCGACAAAAGAGTTATGCTGATAACCGATGCAAACCCTTAGAATTTCAAGTAGGAGATAAAGTATTGTTAAAGGTCTCTCCTTGGAAAGGAGTAGTAAGATTTATCAAACGGGGAAAGCTAAGTCCCAGGTATGTTGGACCTTTTAAGATTATTAGAAGAATAGGACCTGTAGCCTATTAGCTACAACTGCCAGAGGAAATGGCAGGAATACATGATGTATTTCATATATCAAATCTTAAAAAGTGTTTAGCTGATGAATCACTGATAGTGCCTCTTAAAGATATAAAGGTAAATGAACAACTCAAGTTTGTAGAAAGACCCCTACAAATTGAAGACAGGAAAGTCAAGAATCTCAAGCATAAAAGATTAGTTCTGGTCAAAGTAAAATGGGACTCCAAAAGAGGACCTGAGTACACATGGGAACTAGAGTCAGAAATGAAAAGAAAATACCCGCATTTATTTCAGTAGATCTCGAGGACGAGCTCTAAAACAAGGTGGGGAGAATGTAACAACCCTCGGTAAAACCAACACCCTCATAATATTTTTTGACACTCTATTATATCCCAATATGTCTTATATTATATCCCGTATGTGAAACCCGAGCCCTAGTTATTTTATAAGTATAAAATAAATAAAAAACATGAAATATAGGGTTGAGGCGGGCCGCGACATACTCTACCCTTAGCTTACGCGGGCCGTATCAAGGCTGGACTTGACTTCGCTGACTTCTTTAGTTGAAGCGGGCCGCGTAAGGGTGCATGTGTAGTTGACACGGGCCGCGACAGTTCATAGCACGCGATTACACCAGAGGCCGACACGTGTCGACATCGTGTCGAGTCTACTAGATGACCCAGCTAAGCTACTGCGTTGAGTGGTGTTGACGCGGGCCGCGTAAGGGTCCCTTGTCTTTTACGCGGGCCGCGACAGGACCAGATTACACAACTATAAATAGATAGCATCAGTTTTCAGTTTCCTTCGCTCATTCTCAAATCTCATTCTCGAATTCTGAAGTATTAAGCATAATATTTTGGGTACTATACCCCTAATTAGCGAGGTTCTGCTCCGTTGTAAGTATTATAACCCCAGTTTCATAATAGTTACGCTGCCCGATTGATTTAGGGTTCCGTAACAACTGTCGTGGTTCTGCCCGACGTAGTTGTTGGAATGCCGTCTCGGGGAGGGTATTATTAATATTTTCAAAGGGTTATGATACTAACCAATGTACATTTGTATAAATTATAGATTATACCCATGAAATCCTTACGAAAAGCCTAAGACAACAATGTGAGTTTATCCTCTTTTTGTTAATGTTTTTGGTAATGTTTTACAAAACCTTAAATGTTTTACTATGAAATTAAGCGGTGATTGAGTCTTTGTAGTTCTTCAATTACTGCCGGTATTATGGGGTTTTGTATACAAAATTTACTACGAGTAGTAGTAAGTCTGAATGACAGTGCATTACCATTGGACGACGAGTTAGCCAATGGGTAATTTGACCATAGCCATAGATCCGGTCGAGTGGCAAATAATGAATGAGTAATTGTGTAGACATAAACAATGTGATCGCTCTCAATACTGTTTTAATTGATAAAATGTTTCTTGATTAAACTGGGATTCACTCACCAGTATTTCCGACTGACAAATGTTTTTAAAACACGTTACAGGTAACACAATGTGAACAGCCAATTAGTGAAAAGCCAGCTGGAGAGCACTGAAGGCTTGGGAAAAATGTGGCTATAAAAGTTACCTAATAAACGATGTTTTAAATTAAATAAAAATAGGGTTTGTCCCTATAATGTATTGTAATAAGAAACCTGGGTTTTGCCCATGTTATTATTAATATAAAAGAAGGTGGTTTTACTCTGATAAACATTTCCTAACTACGGTCCTGATGTAAATTCTGCTGCGAGACTAAACAAACTGATACCACCATATTCTGTGATCACGTCCGCCCGTTCCCGGGGAACAGGGATCGGGGGTTGTGACACGCGTGAGGCGCGCGCCTAGGCGACCGGGCGCAACGAGGCACGGCTATAGCGCCTGGTGGTGGCTCAGGCGTGAATATGGGTTTTTTTATAATGGAAGATCATTTAGTTAGATTCAAGTTGAGTCCAACCAGACAAGAATTGGGATGTTATCTTGCATTAACCAAAAAGATACATTAAAAATAATTCAGCAGATAGGTTCTCGGGTCATAGGGTCAGTTACGCTTACTCTGGCTGCAAATAGGTGGACGTGGGAACTCGACGGGCCAGGAAATTTTAATGTCAGAAGCACTAAGTGGAAGCTGCAATATTCTAGTTATACCCAGCCAGAAAATGTTTTTTGCTGGAATAATTGGGTGCCGAGGAAAGCCTGTATAGTGGCATGAAGAGCTTGGTTATATAGGCTGCCCACAGTGGAGGCGCTGGCTAAGAGGAGTATCGCTATAAACCTGGATGTGTGTTTGTTTTGCAGGGAGTTTTACGAGTCAGCTGAACACCTTTTTAATTCTTGCCATTTTTTCCAAGTTGTGTGGCAGGTCGTGGACCTTTGGCGCAACTTGCCTCCGGTCTTCGCATTTCAGGTTCGAGATCTGCTAGAGGGTAAAAAGGCAATATTAACATACTGAAACACTCTTTGACATCTGGAAACTTATTGATCTAGAACACCAGAACTACATGACTATAATATCAAAACCATGTCACTTAGACCCAAGATCATGTAACCTATTGTCTAAGCCTCATTTCATTTGGATCATACTCAAAAATCAAATAACTACTCTCACAGAATAAAGAAAATCAACAAAAAAGATCATTCTAAGATGTTTGAATTAACGGCTTAATTGAAACACGAAACATACTTTTATTCCAGTTGCGGCTTGGTAATATTACCGGTGTTTGACATTTTGCTGGGAAGCAGCATAATTAAGAATGACCTCGATTGCGAGTTGATGAGCATTCTTATTCTCGACCCTTGCAAGTGCATCTATAGCTTCATATGTTTCCTTGTCGGTGAAAAGCTTCAAGTAGTATCGCGATGATGTTTTTGATACCCCCTCCCACTTGACAACTATTTCTTCAAGTTTTTCAAACCCCTGGAAATATAACAAAAAATCCTTTTATTTTTTTTTGAACAAAATGATTTCAGATTTTTTTAATATTGAAAGTGGCAAATTAGATCCATCTACTAATATGTTTTGACCTGTTGGTAAAAGGAAACGGGTCGTAAGTTGCCAAAATCTTACTTTAAATGATTCAAAAGCGTTGAAATATAGTTACAAATGGCTATACTTTTCTACTATGGCTATACTTTTCTGCTATGGCTAGTGATTGTCACATTTTTTTATTAAACGTGTGACTAAAGATTTCGAAGAGATATGTTTACGTCACATGAATCAAGAAATCAAACAAAAAAGTGGCAATAGGTTATATTTGGCCACACTTTTCTAGTTGTGGCTAGTAAATGTCACAGTTTTTTCTGAAAGTGTGGCTAAAAGTTTTGATTTGTTATGCAATGGTCATATTAATAATCAAATGTGTGGCTAAATGTTTTAAGTTGTTATACAATGGTCACACTAATAATAAAATGTGTGGCTAAAAGTGTTTTAAAATATTACAAATGACCTTTAGCCACACATATAATCAAAACTGTGGCAGGCCTGTTTTTGACAAAGTGTGGCTAAAGAGCAATTTTGACGTAGTGTGAAGATCGTACACTTGGTACCGTACAAGTAGTGTCGCCAAATCTTTAACGCAAAAACAACTACGCCTAGATCGAGATCATGGGTTGTATAGTTCTTCTCGTGGATTTTGAGCTGACGAGATGCGTAAGCTATAACCTTGTCCCGTTACATGAGGACACAATCAAGACCAAGGTTGGAAGCATCACAATAGACAATGAAGTCGTCGTTCCCGTCAGGGAGAGTGAGGACAAGAGCATTGCAGAGCATGTGCTTGAGGGTTTGGAAGGCAGACTCTTGTTCAGTTCCCCAAACAAAATGCTTGTCATTATGCGTAAGAGCGGTAAGCGGCACATCGATCTTGGAGAATCCTTCGATAAATCGTCGATAATAGCCCGCTAGTCCGAGAAAAGAACGGACTTCAGACAGGTTCTTAGGTGTAATCCAACTCTTAACGGCTTCAATCTTCGCGGGATCGATGTGAATACCTTGACTATTTACAATGTGACCGAGGAATTGAACCTCCTCCAGCCAGAATTCGCACTTGGAGAACTTGGCATAGAGTCGATTCCATTGGAGTAGCTCGAGAACCAAACGTAGATGTTGCGCGTGTTCGGCTTTCGATTTGGAATAGATCAAGACATCGTCGATGAATACGATGACGAAGCGGTCGAGATAAGGTTTACACACGCGATTCATCAGATCCATGAAAACCGCGGGTGCGTTGGTTAAACCAAAAGGCATAACAACGAACTCATAGTGGTCGTATCGAGTGCGAAAAGCGGTTTTGGGTATATCTTCCTCCTGAATGCGTAGCTGGTGATAGCCTGAGCGTAGATCGATCTTGGAGAAACACGTGGCACCTTGTAGCTGATCAAACAAATCATCAATGCAAGGCAGGGGATAGCGATTCTTGATAGTTAACTTATTCAATTCCCGATAGTCGATGCACATCCGGAATGACCGATCCTTCTTTTTGACGAAAAGGACTGGCGCGCCCTAAGGAGAGGTGCTCGGGCGAATGAAGCCTTTCTCAAGTAATTCCTGAAGATGACTCGAGAGTTCACGCATTTCAGACGGTGCGAGTCGGTAAGGAGCTTTGGAAACAGGGTTGGCTCCAGGAATGAGGTCGATACGAAAGTCGATATCACGACTTGGCGGAAGGCCGAGAAGATCCTCAGGAAAAATGTTAGGAAATTCTCAAACCACTGGGACATCGTTTACACCAGGTCTTCCTTTATTTTCCTTCTCCGCTACTACAATGTTAGCCAAGAAGTCTCTATATTCCTTGCGGAGATATTTGCTAGCTTGGACACACGACATGAGTTTGAGACCTTTTGAAGCAGTTTCGCCATAAACAGACAATAAATCACCATTCACGAGTGAGAATCGAATCATCTTATCGAAGCACACAACTTCAGCATGGTTTTCGCGAAGAAAGTCCATGCCTACTATGACGTCAAAACTTCCGAGTTGCATCGGGATAAGGTCGATTGGGAAGATGTGATTGTTGAGCTCAAGAGTACAATCACGGAGAACAGAATTCACGGCGACAGTTCTTTCGGTGGCAACTTCAACATCGAACGTCGAGGGGAGATGGGAGCGCTTACGACTAAGAAGCTTCTCGAATTCAAACGACACAAAGCAATTATCGGCTCCAGTATCAAACAAACACGATGCATAAATACCATTCACAAGGAACGTACCATTGACCACGTTGTTGTCAGCCTGGGCTTGGCGCACGTTGATGTTGAAAGTTCTGGCGCGGGTGGCTTGCTGTGGCTGCTGAGGCTGTTGCTGCTGGGGCTCTTGTTTCACAACCCTGTTCGGGCACATGTTCGGGAAGTGGTTGGGATCACCACATGCAAAGCAGACTCGGGCGTTGACCGCGGGTACCTGAGCCGCTTGTTGGCCTTATGGGGCTGGGAGCAGAGCTTGATGAACAGTGGGTTGAGCTGGTGCTTGATGGGGACCAGTACGACAGTTAGAAGTGAAGTGGCCGTACATATTGCAGTGAACGCAACAACGGCAAGCTAGACCCACCGGGTGATGATAAGTGCATGTTGGGCAGGCAGGGTGGGGGCCTGTGTATGCGCGCTTTGCAGGCGGTGCATAGATTACTGGAGTTGATCGGTGCTAAGGCTGCTGCTGAGCCGGTACTGCTTGAAGTGGAGCAGCAATGGTGGTGGTGGCAGCACAGTTCTTGTTGCTGGAGCTGCTGTTGTTGTTCTTCTTCTTGCGGCGTGAGGACTTTGACGGTTGAGCGGCGGCGGTTTCGGCAGCTGGTACGACGGTGACTTGGTGCAGGTTCCTTGGTGTTTTATCCCAAAAACCAGCTTTTACTCGCTTGTCGTTGATTTCAGCGGCAAGCAAGTATGTTTCTTCGATCGTTGCTGGCTTTGCGGCATGCACAAAATCTGCAACACAGTCGGGTAGAGCTCGAATGTACTTCTTGATCGTCATGTCGGGCGTCTTCACTTGATCGGGACAGATGATGCTGAGCTGCTTAAAGCGAGCAGTCAGGGCAGCGTTGTCACCTTCTTTCTGCTTAATGTGCCAGAACTCATCCTCCAGCTTCTGGCGCTCATGGGGATGGCAGAACTCCTCGAGCATAACGTTCTTCAACTCGTCCCATGACAGGCCATAAGCTGCATCATTTCCGCGCTTGTTCCTTTCGGCCGTCCACCAGCCTAGAGCGCGGGACTGGAAGACGCCGGTCGCGTTCAGTGTGCGGAGATTATCAGGACATCCGCTCTGTCGCAGGGTGACTTCGATTGAGTCAAACCATTGAAACAAAGCCGTAGGGCCTTCTTCGCCGGTGAACTCTTTCGGTCCACATGCCTTGAACTGTTTGAAGCTGAAAGCGGGTTTGGGAGTCTCGGTCCTGGATTCTTCAGACGACTTGCTCATGTTTTCGTACAGTTCACTGACGACTTGGGGTACAACCTTTGCCATTTGCTTAGTATTCATGGCAGCGAGGCGTTTGTCTGCTTGCTTTCGGCGAGCATCTCGGGTAGCGCGAGATCCAGATGACGACATTGTCTGCATCAGACATCGCCACATGACTCAACACAATATAATCGAATCTCACCTCACACTCCTAATACTACTAAAACTCAGGAATACGTACATTCACGTAAGCACATAATCACAGATTCACATAAGCACAGAAGCACATAAGCACGTAAGGCACAGAAACACGGAAGCACATAAGCACGTAGGGCACAAATCACAGAAGTATATAAGCATGTAACTTGTCTAGATGCACACAGAGGCGGCCAGAATACAGAAACCTATCATTCAAAGTTCGTGATCATTCGATCGAGTGGTCGGTCAGAATACATCACATAGTCGGATGGTCGGTTGATCGAGTGGTAACTCGATCGGACGGCAATCCGTTCGGTGTTCCCAAAACTCTTGAGGGTTGATTTGAAAAGCAATTGTGGGGCCAAGGTGCAAGTCGTTCGGATGACCGGCCGTTCGGATGGCAGTCCGATCGGACGACACTCCGTCCTGGTCGACCTGTTCATCTTACACTTGGTTGTTTTGATTGTTTGTCATTTTATCGAGACGTTTTGATAACGTATTAAGCAATAGAAACCTTGTCAATACTTGGTACCCCTGATCGGACAGGAATCACCCAAATCCGACCAGTTATCTGTTCGAGACGGTGTTCCATGTTTAACCCGAAATCGGTCGTCTCGTTGATAGAATCCAGGACTTGAACCAACACAACCACAAGAATGAGTAGTAAGTCAGCACAAGCTCCGATTATATCGGTTTTGAATGCATTGAGTGTAAAAGAGTTGAAAGAAAGTTGGAAAACCATCTTTCAATCTTTTTTACTGTGAATATGTCTAGATCTATGAAAGATCTTTGTTTGTTTTTGTGGAAATCGGTTAGATCTAAGTTGTTCTTGGTGGATTGAGCCAAAACATGAAGTTCATAGGAACACCATGATGACATCATCATAGAACACCTTAAATCTAGTGATTTCACGGTTAAAAGTTAAGATTCAAAAGATAGAACGGTGTAGGAGTGCGTGTAGATTAAGGAAGTACAAGATTTAGGATGAGATCTTACCGGAATCGCGAGAAATCTGAAGAAAAGTGGGGAAGATGAGCTGGTCGGAGGAGAGTTGCCAAAAGTGGAAAGTATGATGGTGACATTGGGTATTTATAGGGTTTCCCAAAAAGGAAAGGGGAGGAGAGGGCTGGTCGATCGGTTGGCAGCCTGATTGATTGGCTGGCCGATCGAGCGGCAGCTCGATCGAACAGCTGGTCGATCGGCTGGCCACTTGGTCGATTGGCCACTTGTTCAAGTGTTTGGTGCGACGAGTTTTGCAGTTTCGATTGCGATTGCGAGCGTTGCGATGCGAGAGAATTTCCTAGTCAAATTACTTTTAATCCCAACTACTATATCAACATACAAGCATCCTTATTTCATATTCGTTTAGCGTTTGCGATTCGATTGCGATTGAGTTTCGATTGATTACCACACATAATATAAATCAACATGCACAAGTAACACATAAGGCACACACACACGTATAACAATAACCAAAGTGCGTAATTCGAGTTGCGAGTGCGATTGTGGTAGCGATAAGGCGATTAATCAAGAGATAAATAGCGATTACTATGCGATTATAACTAGATACTCCACATAATACAACTAAAGCGACATCAAAATAGACTAATTACAAGTCAAAGAAGTCAAAACATGAATTGTGCAAGGAGAGACAGATCGCATTTAACAATCTTTTCTTCCTTTGACTTTAATATTGACTTTGACCTTCGAAATGTCAAAAATGACCTAAATCTCATAGACTAAAATGATATTTATTTAACTTAAATAAAAAGAGACAAAAGCTGAGTCTATTGACTTTCCTGACTTTTACTATTTTATATGTTTTCGGTTGAATACATGCTAGAATAAAAATGCTTTACAAAGTACAAGTTACAGGTGTTAATAGAAAACAATATATGTTGCAATATGTAGCCTTTGGCCCAAGTGGCCTAGCTGAGAGAATTAGAGAGAAGAATGGAAAGGGTTTAGATGACCCTAATTCTAATAGGCCCAATTTACTTACTATCTTGTTTAGCAAGTTTAGTAAAGAGTTAAATCCTAATAAGCTAGTATAAATATATCTTTTCTATTCGTAACTCTATATTCACTCAATAATATGAAATCCTAAAAACCCAACTCAGCTCTACTTTTGGTATGCATTGAAAGTGTAATTATTGATGGCATTGATTTGATCCTCGGCCATACATTAAACCAACAAGGTTGGTAATACAAACAGAACACGAAAATCACTTATTTAGGGTAAAAAAGCGAAATGATTTAGTAATGTTGGTAAAAATCACTTATTTGATCCTCGGCCATACATTAAACCAATAAGTAATGTTGCTTAATCATATAGATATAAATATTTTATTAGAGTTTATTAGGGGCACATAACTTAACAAAAAAGTGCCAATTTAACAGGTGCAGGGATAACGTTATTTAGGAGGCACAACAACATAATCCTCCATGACCATTACACGCTTCATAGGGTTTACAAAGTGCAGCACTCTCCTTCTCCTTGCATAGTTGTTCACAATTTACGAAACTGCAACACGATTTTTTACATTCTATTTTTAGTACTTTTTGCGCTCCTGTAAATAACAATAAAACTGTTACAATCAATACATTTTCATAGAGTAAAATGATTAGAATTCTATAACTAGATTTTATTTAAAGAAACAAGGGTAACCATTGACCTTTTTAATATATATATATACATTACTCTAATTTCACCACGAGGTAAGCTTTGGTGGTCATTGATTTTGTTTCTGACTTCAAATATTAAAACCGGTTACCATTTGTTCCAGCTCTAGAGGTGGTGAAGAGGAGTAGTGCACCACTGGAGCTGGGGACTGGTTGGGTAAAGTCTGTGCAGCCTGAGAAATTCCGATCTTACCGTATTGGGATGCGGATGGCGGTGTGGTGTTAACCAGTGGCGGAACCAGAAGAGAAATTCAGGGGTATCCCAAGTTTTAGTCGACGGCTACCCCTGAGAATTCAAGGGCTTTTAGGGGCCCTGTGCGGGTAGTAAAAATGGGCCCTAAAATTTTTCTTCTACCTAAGGTCATCCCTGAGAATTCGTGAGCAATTAGGTGTATGCCTAGTGTGTGCGTGTGTGTGTATATGTATGTTTGTAACGACCCAGTGTATTACGTGGGTTGAATAAAATATTAAACATTTAGTAATAAGATTTAGGAACTATAATATGATATTTTGAGATATGATAGAAATTCCATATTAATTAGGTATAGATACGTGTAAAACTATTCTAAAAGCAAAATTGTTAATCAACCTTTAATCCATACTTTATATATAGTGCCACTCTCTAATAATGCGGGAGAATGAAAGCAATTAATTGTTGGATTACAAAATTATTTTATTTTGACATTTAGTATATGTTAATTATTATTTTTAAAGGGAAACTGGCTTGTAATAATCCCAACTAGAGGTCATTGGCCATTGACAGTCTCACATTTAAATATTCCCCCCACCAGTCCCACCTTTCACCTATTTTTCCTACACCGGTCCCCGTCAAAAAAAAAATAGCGAAGTTATGTTTTTTTCCAAATTACAAACAGTTTTTTTACGGCTTTTGATCAGAACGACGATACGAGTCATTGATGTAAAACTTACCTCGAAACGGTGCTCCAAACGATGAAAACGACGCTTCAATTCGGGTGTTTAAATTTCCAATAAACAAAAATCAAGTCATTTGGAGCACCATTTTGAGGTAAGTTTTACATCAATGGACTTGTATCGTCATTCTGATCAAAAGCCCTAAAAAATCTGTTTGTAATTTGGAAAAAGCTTAACTCCGTTAAGTTTTTTTAACAGAGGACCGATGTAGGAAAAATAGGTGAAAGGTGAGACTGGTGGGTGGAATATTAAAAGGTGGGACTGTCAATGGCCAATGACCTCTAGTTGGGATTATTATAGGTCAATACCCATTTTTTAAAAAATGGATATACTACACAAATATCATATATATTTTTTATAAGACTTTACATGTTATTTAGTTGTTTTATAAATAATATATTTATTTGGTAATAGTGATATCTTAAAAATAGAAATTATTAATAAAGTAAAAAGTGTAAAACAATAAATAAACAAAGTAACATAAAAATAAACAACTTCTAATAAATTAAATCACTTATATAAGTAAAACAATAAATAAACAAAGTAACATAAAAATAAACAACTTCTAATAAATTAAATCACTTATATAATATTAAATGAAGTTTGACAAGTTGACTGTTACTTTTTACTTTTTTTGCAGACTTTGTTTACTTTTTGTTCATCTTTCATTGTTTTCAATGTTATTAATATTAATTAATATAGGGTGTATCTATTGGCACATCAATTTGCCGAGTTTTTTTCTAAAATCTATACTATCTATAAGAGGAGCTTAGAGCATGACCTCACTTTGCTTATGTGTCATGATATTAGGTATGCCACATAGGCTGCCACATAGACTCCGCTGATGTCATAAATCTGATGTCATAAATCCGTTTTTTTTAATATATATGTATATAAATTTGATATTTTAAATTAAAAACTTATCTCTTTTTAGGAGCCAAATTTGAAAATGCAAATTCAAAATCAAATCATAATTTCAATCCTTTCTCTCAAATATAGTCCACCATCATTTTCAAAATTCAAACCATCTGCTTCAACTTTCTCTCTCTAAAACTCATTTTCAAAAATTTCAAATGTAGAACTCTCTCTAAATCGATTGTTATTCAAGACTGGTAATTTGTTCAATATCTGCAACTCGATATCGATTCACAGCTGGTACAACAAAACAACTCGATTTCTGCAATTAGGTATTGCTCTCTCAACCTAACGTGATTTCCTGTGAAATCCATCAAGACCAATCAAATCTTTCATCTTATTATCTTTATTTCTTAGATTTAGGGTTTTTAATGGAGATTTATATACCTTGCAATTCAAAAGATGTAGGAGGTGGATTCCATATCTGACATGTATCGATCTAGGGTTTGACATCTTGATTTTGTAGGGTGAGTTGAGGAAGCTGCTTAAAGTGGAGCAGCAAAAGCTCCTCTCTTGAAACAACAGGTACACTTTTATGTTACTAAATGTAGGAATATGATATACTTTTTTTTTTGTTTCTGATTGTTCTTTGTTCAATTTAGGATACATATTAATGTGATGGCATATGTTAACGAGCCCTGATGAACATCCGTTTTTCCCAAACGACTTGCCTGAACCTATGTTGCCCCCTTTAGAGTACCCACAGGTTTCATTATACAGTTGGAACCTTTAATTCTGAAGTTTGATAGTTCACTATACATTTTGAAGATTAGGTTTTGATACTTTCATCTATAATGTGAAATTCTTCGTTAATGTTGTTACACTTTTGTTGTTATATTCTGATTCCAGTTGATAAGTTAGGGTTTTTGTGGTTTAAACCTAACTTAATAGTTTGTTTTGATTTGTACTGTATCTATCATCTGTTCCTTTTCCGGTTGATAAGTTAGGGTTTTTGTTGTTATATAGATTTGTACTGTATCTATCATCTGTTCCTTTTCCGGTTGATAAGTTTGTTTTGTTGAAGATGGGTTTGATCAAATGTTTATATATGATTTGTATGCTTCATTGTAACACTTTTTTGGCTTTGTATTGGCACTGAAGATGGAAGATTGAGTTGTGGTTTCTCAAGTTTCAGAGGAAAAAGGGGCAACCATCAAAGAACCGACTTGGAGTCTAAAAAGGATAACTCGAGTGATGATGGTTCTATTGCTTCAACTACAGTGACAAAAACCAAATAGAAGTGATGAAAGGGGGAGAATTGAAAATGCTGGTGGGGTTGTCATATGGGCTGGTAATTTTGGTTTTCTGTAAATGAATTGTGCCTTTTGTTATGTTCTTTGTATTGACTGAAAAGATAGAAAAAACTAAACCTTTTTGTTCTTTTTATGATAAATCTTCGTGTGTTGACCATCGTGTTAATAGAATTGGTGATTTTAGATCTTCTTATCAACGATTGCTGTTTATTGATTTTGCATCGTGTTTTGGATGTTTTTCGATTTGGGGTTAAAAAAGATTTGATTTTTAATATGCCCATGGATTATTGTTTAGGTAAAGCTATGGTAATTGTTGTGCAGCCTGCTAAAGATCCGAGAACGAAGAAGAAAGAAGTGACGATGAAACGAACATTGATGATTGGGCTGCCAATACTTTCCTACGGTAAATATTATATTATATTGCTGCAATCTATTGTTATTAAAACTGTTATTAATTGATGATTGGGCTGCCAATACTTTCCCTAACCTCTCGTCTGCTATTAATTCTATTAAAACTGTTAAGAGGAGTTGTTTAATCGTCAGATTGGTTTAGTTCAGGATTATGTAATTTTGTTGTGATTTGGTTGATTTTGGTTGAAATTTATTTATTGCATGTGGTGTTTTATTTTACTTTGAAGTTTGCTTTGTTTAAAAGCTTTATTTGCGGTAATTTTCTGTATTTTAGAAATTAGGGTTCTAATTTGGGGTTTTTCATTACATGTAGTGTTTTCATAGAGCTCTACAGTCAACTGTCTTCTATCAGGTACAAGATCTCTATTTTAAAATTGTTGATAATTTAAATTGCGTAGAGTTTAGGTCATGAAATTAGGTATTTAGGTAATTTAAAGATCCTTTCTATTTGCTCAAACTAATTGATGTCTCTTGCGTAGGTACATTGCATCTGATAGAAGACTGTTCACCAACTTCGATTTCATCTTAAAGGTATGAACCATCACATTCAAAACATTAAATATTATTAATCTTGTGTTTGTTGATTTTGACCATATTTGCCCTTTGAATCTAGCGATGGAGGTAGAAGACAGCTGTGTCATTACTCATGTTCAAGATAAGCTCTTTCGTGTTTATGTGAGCAAGAAGAGAGGAAGACACAAAGGAGGTGTGAAACATAGTTCAGATGATACAGGTTCAGGTGTCAAATCCGTATCATGTGAACTGTGTTTGACACATCCTTTGTGTCTTTCTCTCTTCTTGCTCACATGAACACGAAAGAGGTTATCTTGAACATGATGTTATCTATTAAGGGAGCTTAGATAATCACATAGAATTGTCTACGTGTTAACTTCTCAGGTATGCTATGTAGTCCTCGCTGATGTCATAATTACGAAACGGTATCCTTTAGTGTTGTTTTCGCTAAAGTTTGAAACGGTATTGTTTAGTGTTACTCTACCTTCAGGTGTGCTATGTAGTCCTCGCTGATGTCATAATTACGAAACGGTATGTATCTTAAGCATAAACTTTATATTGTCATTCATGGTGTAAAACAATGTGATTAGAGTAGAAGTTCAACATTGCTATGTTGTAACTTAGTTTCAGTTTGAATCTGTTTGTGTGTTTCCGAGGGCTTTTTTAAGCAAGCCGCATAGTATAAACTCTAACTTTTGGGTGTTGTAGACTGTTTTAGGTTGATTTCTAGGATTATTTAGGTTGAAGGTAGCCTTCATTAGGGTTTTTATTGTCATCTTTTTGCTGTAAATTAGGACGAAAATCATCTTAAATGACTACACGGTTGTTTTTTTCATTTTACCTCAACATGGTTTCATAAAATTACTTTCTTGCCTGTTATACGTCTTTTTCTAATCTCAGGGCTATAAAATTATTTTCGTGTTCACCTTCGTTTGTTATCAAAATATGTTGTTAAATAAACGAACATATATTAAAAGATATAAACTTGAGTCTATAAGACTAGCATATTGAGTGCTGCTGCCACCAATGGACCTTTCGACTTTAGCCCTAGAATATATACAACTACCAAACAATCTTGTATAAATTAACTGTCATGTAAGTAGTTAATCTTGTATAATGTGCACATCATGGTCAGATACAGGACAAGGCAGAATTGTTCTTTGAATTGTGTTCATCAAGTTTTTGATTAAATGCCTAATTAAGTTTTGATTCTGCAGGAGAGCTGGGAACGACCGGAAGTTGTGGTGGCTGTGTGACCGAGGTATAATCGAATTGAAGTTTGTAGAAGTAATTTTATACATCAGCTTGAAAAGGTACTTAACTTTCGTTGAATTGAAGTTTTTCATAGATCTTAACTATTTCTATGATCACCATCAAATGTAACTAACAAAGAATTAATAAAGTGCTAATAAAACATTAGAATCAATTGATCAAACAACTACACTTGAGTCTGTAAGAGTACCATATTGAGTGCCGTTGTCCCTAATGTAGCTTTCGACTTTAGCCCTAGAATATCTACAAGTACCAAATAATCTTAATTTAATTAAAATTAAGGAAAAAGTTACCCGTGTTTGTTGAAACTGTTTCGCTTCCAAAATTGTTAAAGTCAGCACATAAATGAACATTAAACAGATCATCCATGGTACCAAACAACAATGTTAAGAAAAAAAATTTAGATGAAATATTTTCTAATTTATCGAAAATGGAACACCGTCTCTTTATCTTCAAACTGATGAAAAGATGTAAAACTAAACTGTGATAAAAAAATACTTATAAAATATGAAGTATTAAGAAAGTAACAATTACATATAAAAAAGAACACTAATCAGAGACATCTAACTCTAATTGCAAGAATCAAGGAACTTTAGCTTCAACTCCATGGAGCACTGAACCTCTCGGTGTATCTCATTGATCTTTCTCATGAACTCCAGATCTCTTTCTCCACATTCTATATTACTCGCAACACACAGGTCACGAACGGAAGTAGTCGGCATTGCCCTCAAGTCCCTCGAAACTTGGTCTCTTGTCAGCAGACCAAGTTCCAGTCCGTTAAAACACCTCTTCAACTCTTGAAGAGTAGACCTATCAGCCAAAACTTGGTCTTCGATTTGTTTAATAAAGCGTTGCTTGAAATCGTCAGATTTTGCAGAAGTATATGACTCCATTTTAATATATTTAAAAGAACTAAGGCAAAACAATAATAGTTGCACTTTTGTTTCACTGAATGAATCTGTTTTGATGAAAAAAAAATTTATTGGCAATGCTATTATATACTATATGTAACAGGCCAAAGGTCAGCTTTAAAGGCAAACATTAAATTAACATTTATACTTAAAAACCATGTACATTTAATGATTTAAGAGTAAAAAACGTGTATATGAGAATTGCCTGTTCAGTTACCCTATTAAGCATTTTAATGCAAAACCTTTGAAAAATGAGTTTTCATGGGAAAACAAGTAAAATTAAATATGTAGAAAACCAAGGAACAAAATTGAAACCTTCAAAAAAAGGTTATCATAATTAGGAGATGTCTCTTCATTTACTCTATCAAAGATTTTAAACACTATAAAGCATCATTATTATTTTACTTGAAAACATCAACACTTCAGTTTAAAAAAAAACATTCATCCTAAAACAAATCGTCCAAAAACACTTACATTCTTCCTAAATGGCAAGGAAAACTTTCTACCACTGGTCCGATATCACTGATCTTAAAATCGAATTTTCAACCTGGTCACTCCAAGAACAAAGAAACGCTGAAGAACTCAACCAAAAAGTTGCTATTGTTAGTGATAAATATTATAAGCAAACCTGGAGTAGCATTGCCCTGCTAGATGAAGTTGCCTCTTCTACTCCAACAGAGTTTAAACAAAAAGCAGAAGAGTTTATTACAAATTTGCTGAAACAGGATCAGAAGACCTGTGATATGCTAGCTGATCTACAAATTAAAACAAAAAACGAAATTGCATGGAAGAAGGCGAGAGAACGAGATATTCTATTAAGTGTTAATTGTAATGTTTAATTTTTAATTTTTATTATTTTTCAAAATCATAATTTTGTAATACTATGGTTTATTATTGAATATTCAAATTTTCACTGCTTTCAGAATTTTGCAATTTTAGTTTTACCAGTTTCTTTTATCCAAGATTGCTACTGGTTGGTACAATGCCCTTATTGTAAATTTCTTTTATGTAAGATTGCTACTGGTTGCTTTAATGAAGACGTCAATGGACCTAATTATAATTTTGGAACCCAAACATGCTACATGTTTATTTAATAAAGATTGACTTTTCTGATATTAATTTTGATGCAGGACAAGCAGTGGAAGTTGACCGGAAGGTGGGTACAAAGGAAAATTTTCTGTTTGTTTCGTTAAGAATATTTCTACATAGTTGTTTTGGTTTTATATAAAATTTTCTACTTTCTATGACGTGTTGTTTCGTTAAAATTTTCTGTTTGTTTTGTTAAAAATATTTCTACTTTCGATGACAGTGAAGCTGGGGCAAAGATCACATCAAGTTTGACCCTAAAGTCTAATTTATTTATGCCAATGAGTAAAGAAGATGACAAGGAACGGTTTAGTCACATGGTATTGGTTAGTAATCTTGAACCGCTTATAAAAAATAATGAAGTAGAGACTAGAGTTAATGTTAAAGAACAGTGAAGTGTCTTGTGAGTTTTACATGAAGACTAAATTTTCAAATCTTTTATATGATTTGTATATGTTCTTGCATAGTGCCTTCATGAAGTTTATTAATATATGTTTTTCAAAAAGCACACTTGGGATTTCTTACTTTGAGACACTTCAAACTATATTAAAGAATTTGTTTTACCGAACTGATTTACTTCCTTTATCTCTAAGACACTTCAAACTATATTAAAGAATTTGATGATTAATTGTTGGTTAGGATTTATGTTCCTAGGTTTATGTTTGGAATATGTTATTGGATTTGCAGACAAGAATGCTCATTTTTGGATATTGGTTAACTTTAAGAACCATTTTTTTTGTTTGACAAGAATGCTCAATTACATGCTTAAAATTTTGAAGCTACTGATTGTATCATCGACATTATAAACTTGAGTTGACTTTCATAAGATAAAGTTCCTGTTGTAGGCTTACCTCAACTGATTGTAAGTCACACTGCTTTTGTTATCAAATTCAAATATTACATTTTCTTGTGTTGGAAACTTAGTTTAAAAAAGCGCGCTTTAAGCTCGCTTAAAGCGTTAACCGTTTGGCAAAACGCTTTATTTGCTCTGAAGCGTCAAAACACGTGAAGCGTTTTGAGGCGACGCCTCGGCCCAGTCAGGTGCAAAAAACGACGTTTCAGCATAGGGTTTTAGGTTTTAACGTTATTTCAACATTAAAAAAAAACAAACAGGGCGTGCAAAAAACGAACAAGGTCTTTATTAAAGGGTATAAGTGACATTTGATCAAGTTGAAAGGATCTTGAGCTTAACTTGGTGCATTTGTTCTCAGGTAAAGCATGATCACACAGTCATGACTAATGACCTTTCAGCAACGAAAAACATCAAATCAGCCATGAAATGTTTTCTTTGCTTTTTAAGGGGAACATAGGTGCTTCTATCCTAGGGCATACAAAACACAGGTTATTGGCGGCAGCCCGCCATATTTAACATATAAAAAAACTTTATATGTTAAATGTGGCGGGCTTCCGCCAATAATCTGTGCTTTGTATGCCCTATGGAGAGAAGCACCCATCTTCCCCCTAAAAAGCAAAGGAAACATTAGGAAAAAGCATTATGAATGAGGATGGCCTGAATCTACGTAAATGGCAGGTTTATTATATTTACCGATTTCAAATTTTATTTCCAACCTTACTGATTTAGGTTTTTTGCAGACATTGACAATGCAAGAAAGGCTGCATCAAAGCCAGAAACACTGTTTGGGTTTTCCTACGATATTGTACGAAAGGTCGCTGCTAAGTATCCCAAACATCCCTGGATCTTGGCATGAAAGTCATTAGGTTCAAGGTAATGGTTAGATTTTAAAACTGTTATTAATCATGAGTTAATTATAATTGTGATAAAGTTAAACCTTTTAGTTATGTTCATTCTAAAATGAAATTCATCCCAATTGGTCGTTAAGAGTTTGTAGAATATAAACTGATAAGTTATAGAGATAATGAATCTCTATCATAGGGTACATGCGGAGATTATTGAATTTTGAGTGACATACCCCATATATAGCTTTAACATAGTTTATTATTATTATAAACATAGTTTAAAATTAAGAATTGATTGGAGTGTTAAGTGTATTATTTTGAACTTTTTGAACGAAATTTTATTCATTCATGTGCTAAAAACTTAGACTTTATTTGATGATGTTGATGTTGATGCAGATGTGTTTTTACATTCAACTGGACTTAAAAATCAAGTGCATAAAAATGGTCATTGTGGAATGGATTTGATATTGCTTGGTGCTTATTTGGACAAAAAAAATCAATGTTTTTAAGCAGGTAAATTTACACAAGGCTTATTTATGATAGTCTCTGGTAACTTGAGTTCGTATTAACGATTAGATACTTCCTATTGAGTTTACTCTATAGGTAATGGTGTAGTAAAAGGAGATTTAATTATAATTGAAAAACTAACATAAGGACTTTGTTATAAAAGTGCAGCGAACCAGACCACATTGTCATGTGTCCTACGGTTTCTGGAGCAAATCCTTGTGTTGGGGCAGCAACTATTTGAGTTGTTTGTGGCTGCGTGGATGGTGCCTCGATGCTGTAAACAGTGGTCAAATAACATTGGATAGTAGGGGTAACGAGTACCATAACAAAACAACAAAAGGAATAGCAACAACATGCAATTAGGTACAGTTTTGGGGCTGCTAATGGTGTCTAAACAACCATTATAAGCGATGGTTGCAGCTGCCAAAACTGTTCAGAAACAGGACGCCATGCTTAAATGATTCAGGGTCGGTTTCGGGGTTGAATCATAGTTTACAAATTGTGAGTTCGTAAGGTATTTTTAGGGTATGTTAAAGGTTATTTCTATTCCATGTTTTGTATGTAGAGTCTAATTTGATATGTAATAGAAAAAAATACGCAAGTTTATAAACATGGAAGTGAAAACACCATGATCAATATTTCTCTTTTGTATGTGTTCGACTTCTTGATTTATTATTTAAGAGTTTGTTTTGATTTGTCAAATTTTGAAATTTTATACTTTATCAGAATTTTGGTTATTTTCTTCTTATTAGTGATACTGATGCTTATGGCCACACCTTATATCGCAGTTAGACATGAAAAAAAATAGAAACTCAGTTTAAGAAATATAATTGTTCTGCTTTACTTAGAATGCCAGTGTGTTTAAAAACGTAAAAGATAAAAGATGATGCATGAACTAAAGCAAAGGTTCCTTAAAATCAGCTTTGCCTTTGCTGCTCGATATGCAATCATGGTATCTATACTTTGGCAGGGCATTCCAAGTGGTTTTAGGCGAACGACGGCATAGTAGGCAATAAAATGACATTGCCTTTGCATACGTGTCTATATACAAGTATATGGCATGTTGTTCGGGTTATTTAGACACAAATGGTTAGAAAACGTGAAGAAATGATTAATAATCTGATTTTTAGATACAAATGGTTAGAAAACATTTAGAAATGATTAATAATCGAATTTGTAGACAACATATTATCAATTACTTAGATTATTTCTATATCAAACCTGAACTAATAATTTTTTGAGAAAAATTAAAGCCTAAATTGTATATTAAATCTAATAAATGCAATCTAATAATCAAATCTTTTTTAAATAAATGCAATCTAATAATTATGTGTATACTATATATAACAAATTATTAAAGCCTAAATTGTATATTAAATGTAAAGTTTTAATACATACAATACAAAGAAAACACGTCATACCAACTTCGTAGACTTGACAGGACTTACAGACTCGATAACAAAAGACCGTAACAAACAATACAGAGACAAAATGTCGTATCACCACAAGCAATTGTGGATCCTTGCTGATGGGTGCACTTCGGAATGTAGCAGATATGAATGAATATAATCCCAGTGTAGGTAATTACATATCTGCCACTTGGGTTATATTCATTCATATGAATGAATATAACCCCAGTGTAGCTCTTCGATTTTCCTTGAAATTCCAGAGCTCGCTAATTACATATCTACCACTGGGGTTATATTCATTCATATACAATTGATCGTTCTGATCAATTACTTCCTTATGTGCACCGCACCATCTTCTAGGAGGTTGTCAAGTGTTCTCGCCTTCGTGCTTGGTTTTTTGCGTATCTTTACATCCGCAGCCATTCTGTACAATAAAACACATTCAAATGACCAATATAAACACATTCAAATGACCAATATGAGGAACCCATATCATCGAATCAAACCACAAACTGTTGTATGAGGAACACATCAATCCGAAACTGATCCGATCAGTTCATTTGTATAAAATTTAATTCTGATTTAGTTCATCTTCTTAAACAATTCTCAAATGACCAATATAAACACATTCAAATGACCAATATGAGGAACCCATATCATCGAATCAAACCAAAAATCAATATGACGAACACATCAATCCGAAACTGATCCGATCAGTTCATTTGTATAAAATTTAATTCTGATTTAGTTCATCTTTTTAAACAATTCTCAAATAACCAAAAATCAATTTTCACATTTCAAGTATCAATATTGATGTGTTCAAATAACTACACACTGATGCGCTTTATCAATTTCCATCATTTGTTTCTTCGCATTTGATTCAGAAATTAAAACCCACAAGTATCATAGTTTCAATAAACAACCTAGATCTGTACTGTAATTGTTTTTAGAGAAAAACACACAAGAATCAGCCAAATGATCACATGAGATCTGAAACTATAGAAATCAATGATACATTTTGAACAATATACTCAGTTGATACCTGAAGAACCAAAGAATCGAGTTGATCTCATATGAGGAACCGAAAACACATTCAAAATCAAAACACAGTTGATCTCATATGAGGAACCGAAAACACATTCAAAACCTCTGTTTTGCTACCCGAGACAAAAACCCACAATAATCAAACAAAACCTCTGTTTTGATACCCGAGACAAAAACCCACAAGAATCAAACAATATTTTCATATAAAACCTGAAACAAAACTTCATAATAACCAAAACCCAAACCTCTGTTTTCATACCCGAGACAAAAACCCACAAGAATCAAACCATATTTTCACACAAAACCTGTTACATTCTAGCATATCAAAAACATAGTGTCGATCATGTTTTAGGTATGTGATATTACCTTCGATTGTTATAGAAGATGAAGATGATGAAGATGAAGATGAAGCTGATGATCGGTGGAGATTACAGAAGAGGAAGATGATTCCGATGAAGATGATTTCGATGAAGATGAAGATGATCCGATGAAGATGATTGAAGATGATTGAAGATGAAGATGAAGATCTCTGTTTTGGGACTTGAGAGAAGATGAAAATGATTTTATTGAGAAGTGTGAATGTTCTAATCATACATATATGTTTATCATTAAGATTTGAGGGTATAAAAGACATTTCACAATTGTGAAACAGTCAAACAGGGTGATGTTTTTCACATACCACAGAGACGCAAATTGCGTTTTTCTCTGATTTTTTTGTAACATGGTAATGAAATTTTGATGTCCTAACACATACTGTCTTAATATTTGTTTTTGATCTTTATTAAACATACCCGTGTGTTCACCATTGCGTCACAACTAACAATGTGTCAAAAAATTAGTTCATGGTTTCATTTTAGACAACATATTAGTTCATGTTTTCATTTTAGACAACATATTACCAAGTACTTAACTTATTTGTATATCAACCATGTACACTAACACATAATTTCATTAACATTGTTTTATAAAGATATGTAACTAAATGCAAAGAATTTAAATCATATATTATAATCTGTTTTGAGTATTATTGAATTATACAATAACAATGGACCTTTACTGAATTTTACACTAACAATGTATCAAAAAAAATTTACATCATATATAAGAAGTTGGGAATAGCCCAATGGTGTTGGTGAGTTAAATAAGGTGTAGAATAGGTGGAGGTCATGGGTTCAATCCCCATGGCATGCAAGTTTAGCCATTCAAAAAAAAATATATATATAAGAAGTTATTAGACAACATAAAATTAGGTCATGCTTTCATTTTCAACAAAATATTATCAATTACTTACCTTATTTCTATATTAAACATGTACACTAAAACAAATTGTCTTTAACATTGTTTTATAAAGATATGTAACTAAACATAGTACAAATTTAAATAATATATTATAATATGTTTTTTAGTATTCGCTTCCGATCGTTATTAAAAAAAACCCATGTGTTCACACGGGTGTACACCTAGTGGTGTTGATAGAAATAATATTTACTAAAATAGTGTTGCTAGAAAACTATTTACCAATATAGTGTTTTAAGGATTTAATTGTTTTCTCACTCCTAATTTCATTGGATAACTCAAATTCATTAAATAATTATTTATTTAGTTATGGTATTGGATCTCTAGCCTAACTTATTTTTATTCATGAAACTTATCTTATTTTCTATAGAGTAAACTGCCATTTTGGTCCCTGTGGTTTGGCCAGTTTTGCCACTTTAGTCCAAATCTCAAACTTATTACATCTGGGGCCCTATGGTTTGCATTTTGTTGCCATTTTAGTCCAAAACTCAAAAAGTCTGATTTTTGACTGATTTACTGACCCTTTTTTGTCCTGTTGTGGAGGGGTAGTTTGGGCATTAAAGTTTCATTAACATTTTTTAATTCAAAAATTAATATATATATATTAATATATACACAAAAGCAGCTCATCTTCATCATCATAATTTCAACACACTCTCTCTCTCTTTCTCTCTCCAAGCACCACCACTTCTCTCTCTGAGTTCAAACTCCGGCGATCTGCTTCTCTCTCCTAACTCTCTCTCTCTCTCCATCACTTCTCTCTCTGAGTTCAAAACCTAAAATCAACAAAAAAAAAACCTTTCTCTCCTCACTCTCTTTCCATCGCCTAAAATCAACAACAAATCCATCTCAAAACAATCTGAAAAACCTTAAACCAAGAAACAGAAAAACCAACAACAAAAAAACCCTTTCAAAACCTAAAATCAACAACAAAAAAACCCGATTTACAAATAAATGAATCCAAATTCGTTAAAATCAAGAAACAGAAAACTAATTTGATAACTGAAACCTTAACCTTGATTCTTAAATCATCATCTTTCTGCACCTGAATCGATACTAATCGCATCAAATCCATCTCAAAACAATCTGATCTCTTAAAGTTTGTTTGTAAACACCATGCTGCCACTGAATCGGAGCTTCTGTAAACAGTATCCTTCATCGAGGTGGATGATGCGGCGGTGGGTGGTGGCATCATCTTTCTGCACCTGAATCGGAGCGGCTTTGTGTATATGATGATGGTGGTGGTGTTGGACGACGGCGGCGTTCAGAGTGGCGGTGATGGTGGTGCTTGGAGAGAGAAAGAGAGAGAGTGTGTTGTTAAAATTATGATGATGAAGATGAGCTGCTGCCACTGAATCGGAGCTTCTGTAAACAGTATCCTTCATCGAGGTGGATGATGCGGCAGTGGGTGGTGGCATCATCTTTCTGCACCTGAATCGGAGCTGCTTTGTGTATATGATGATGGTGGTGGTGTTGGTTGGACGACGACGGCGTTCACAGTGGCGGTGATGGTGGTGCTTGGAGAGAGAAAGAGAGAGAGTGTGTTGAAATTATGATGATGAAGATGAGCTGCTTTTGTGTATATATTAATATATATATATTAATTTTTGAATTAAAAAATGTTAATGAAACTTTAATGCCCAAACTACCCCTCCACAACAGGACAAAAAAGGGTCAGTAAATCAGTCAAAAATCAGACTTTTTGAGTTTTGGACTAAAATGGCAACAAAATGCAAACCACAGGGCCCTAGATGTAATAAGTTTGAGATTTGGACTAAAGTGGCAAAACTGGCCAAACCACAGGGACCAAAATGGCAGTTTACTCTTTTCTATAAGAGTAAAGTCCTATTTGAGTCCTTGTGGTTTGTGCAGTTTAACCATTTGAATCCAAAAACCAAAACTGTCTTGATTTGAGTCCCTGTGGTTTTTAATTTTAACCATTTGAATCTAAAAGTAAACAACATCCAAATCAGAAACATTTGGTTTTTGGATTCAAATGGTTAAAATTAGAGACCACAGGGACTCAAATTGTTAAAACTAGAGACCACAGGGACTCAAATCAAGACAGTTTTAGTTTTTGGATTCAAATGGTTAAACTGCACAAACCATAGGGACTCAAATAGTACTTTACTCTTTCTATAACACACAACATCTACAACTATTGATATTTTGCGTCAGCTTATTTTTTTTCATACACAACATCTATAATATAGATATTGCCTCAACTTATTTTTTTTTTTCATGAATCTTAACTTATGTTTTATATAAATAACACAATATCTATAATAAATAAATAACACAATATCTATAATAATTTGCTGGAATTATTCTGTCGTAAATATTAAATAATGAAGCAAAGTTGTTTGCCTTTCAAGAAAACCTAGCTTAATTTTAATTTTAAGAATTAAGAAAAACTATTCTTTTATCGAACCTACTTTAAAAAAGAAAAAAAACTATTTAAAAAATCAAAAAAATTGTATTTTATTAAATAAGAAAGCCTGCCTGTGATTATAAGAACTTTAGTTATATATTTATATCCTTATAAATTTGTATTTAAATAAAACTGAAAATTTACCTAAATATATATACAGCGATTTTTATATTTCCTTTGACTTATGTTTTTTTATATAAATAACACAATGTGTTATTTTTTAACAAGTTGCGTAAGTTAAGGATAATTATTCGATATTTTTTTATCACTCATTCCTTTATATATTTTAAAAGAACAATCAAGTTCTCAACATTTGTTAGAAGATTTTTATTCCCTTTATTAGTAAAATCAGAAAAATAAAACATATAGTTTAAGATAAATAAAAAAGCTTTTATTTATTTATTTATTTTAACAACAACAAAGTTAGTTGATTTAAATCACACAATAAATAACGATTTTTAAACAAGTTTTATTTTTTCAAAGTAGGTTTTATTTAGATCAAGTTTATTTTAAAATTTTTAATGAATTTTAGTTATCCAATGAAACTAGGAGTGAGAAAACAATTAAATCTTCAAAACACTATTTTGGTAAATAGTTTTTGCACCAACACCATTTTACAAAAAAATTCTCAATTTGCCTATATGCACACCATAAAGTGTTTTTTTATCCTATATGCACACCCTGTAGTGTCGAGCTGTGGCTAAAGCGCGGCGTTTTGGTCCGGTCAACCAGACAAACACTAACGAGCACTACTAAAAAACTGACCATTTCCGACCAAGGTTTTAGTCGGAAAACGGCGTTTCCGACCAGTTTCCGACAAAAATACGTTTGTAGGAAAATTTTTCCGACCAGTTTCCGACTAAATTTCCGACCAATTTCCGACTGCCGGTTTCCGACAAAGTTCCGACTACAATTTTCCGACAAAGTTCCGACTACAATTTTCCGACAAAGTTCCGACTACAATTTTCCGACAAAGTTCCGACTACAATTTTCCGACCAATTTCCGACTACAATTTTCCGACAGCTTTCCGACTGCCGGTTTCCGACCATTTTCCGACCAAAAGTTTTCCGACCAATTTCCGACTACAATTTTCCGATAGCTTTCCGACTGCCGGTTTCCTACTATTTTCCGACTAAAAGTTTCCGACAAAGTTCCGACCAAGATGTTCCGACAGCTTTCCGACTAAAATACTTTTTAATAAAAAAAAATATAAAAAACTAAAAAATCCAGATTTTTCTACTAAAAATGCAGAAAAAAAAACCAATAAAAATCCTAAATACGACAAGATTATAGAACTGAAAGTTCATCCACAAAATACAAAACGGTTGTCAAATTGTAGGTTCCACAACAAAATATCCCACGGTTTTTAAATTACAAGTTTAACCGCAAAAGACAACAAACAAAACAAAACAAAACTATGGTGGAGGATTGCTAAGATTACCAAACTGCTTCATCAACTCGGTTTTGCAACACTTCCGTGTGGGGTTGTCGCGCCTCTTCGAGTCATTTATTTAACTTTTCCACTTGGGATTGCAAGTTCCACACCTAAACAGCATACATAATATTAGTAAAAAAGCTATATATATAGACACACTAGTAGGAAACCCATGCGATGCAACCCATTTGACATAATACGTTAATCCAATTATATAACTAGTTTAATACCCGTCCGGTGGACGGGTTACGTTGATTTATTATATAGTAACAACGTGAATGAATCTATGAACACAAATATTTTCTTTCCTTTGAATTCTAAGGGAATTCACAGTTTTGGAATATAAATCAAGTTCATTCATTAAACAATAAACACACACCGTTAGAACAAAAAATAGTACCAACAATTAGCAATAGCAAGAAGTGAAAACCACATACACTTGGTTGATCCATTGCGATACCTATTTATCTTATATTGTACTTTCATTTATCAATTTGGGTTCGATCAAAGTTTCCAGAATTAAAACCTTTGTTTGACCATTTCTGAAATATGGGTTTGATTTATCAAACTGGGTCCATAATGTTTAAATTTGGATGTGTTCCCACTTTGATACGAAACCACAAACCACATCCCTTTAGAAAACTCTAATTGTGAAATAATATGAGAAATATAATTATCATAATGCCAAAAGAATATCCAAACCATAAAAAAGGTAGCACCACAAACCATCGGTTCACTACAACTATAGCAAAGAAATTCAATTCATTGGGACAAAACGCTGAAATTAAACTCATTGAGACAAAACGTCAAACAGTTGGTGGTCGATAACAACATAACATAAGCTTTTGACACAAAGAAAAATAAAAGTCTAACCACCTGAAACAAAAAGGACTCACCACAAAATCTATAGATCCTCTAAATGGGTATCTTATAAATCAAAGTTAAAAATAAAGTCTCTTGGGTCTATCAAGTTAACTAACATATTGGAAGCTAAATAAAAAAATATGTTCACTATTCTTTAGTTTTCACAGCATCTGCAAAGTTAAAAAATAGATATCCTAGAACTAAATGCACATAGGACTTTTCTTCTAAGATCACCAACTTCATTAAGTACTGAATGAAGTTAACAAAAGTATGCATGACAGAAGAAAGAAAGTGCCCGAAAATAAAAAAAAATAGTTGTTTGAAGGTAGAATACTTCTTATTGTTGAAAAGTAATAAAAAAATCTTAATATATTCTCTAGACTTCATTCAAACTCTTTTATGTATATTATATACATATATATTCATACACTGCAAAAGATCATAATGATCTTGATAATCTTTGAAGAATACATACAACATACTTCATTAAATTAAAATCTACCAAAACAACTTTGCTCATTTTTCAGTAAAATAAACTAAAATTATTTTTTTGAAATTACTAGATAAATGAGAAGATGGTTTACCTGCAAGTTAGATTTAACATGCGATAAAGTGATAGCTTTCACAACTGGTTGACAGGACCAAAACGCGGCCAAAGCTCGGCATTTTGGTCCGGTCAACAGACCCGTCAGACACTCCACTACTAGAAAATAGGGGGTTTTCCTACCAAAATTTCCGACAAAACCAATTTCGTCGGAAAATTCCGACCATTTTCCGACAAAATACCAACTAAAAAAATAATCTGGTTTTACCGACTATTTTCCTACAATTTACCGACAAAAAAAAAAGAGAAAAAAATTGGTCGGAAAATGGTCGGAAAATTTCCGACTAAGTTCCGACTAAAAAACTAATCTGGTTTTACCGACTATTTTCCTACAATTTACCGACAAAAAAAAAATTTGGTCGGAAAATGGTCGGAAACTTTCCGACTAAGTTCCTACAAAAAAAAAGAATAAAAGAAGAAAAAAAAAGTTGTCGGAAAATGGTCGGAAAAGTTAAAAAAAAAAAAAACTTTGTCGGAAACTAGTCGGAAAACATAAAACCAAATTCTAATTACTGTATATTTTAAAAATAATATTTATTAGTCTTAGTTGGTCGGAAAGTTGTCGGAAATTTCCGACCATTTTCCGACAAAAACCATTATTCTTTTGTTATATAATCATGTGGGGGTATATGTGTGTACGTAAATGTATTTGCTTGTGGCTATATGTATGTAAGTATATATATATATATATATATATATATATATATATATATATATATATGTATGTATGAGTATGTGTTTGTCCAAGTGTACACACACGCATAGATACATACACAAATACATATATATACACATACTTAGTCTGTTTTAATTAATAGGTCCCGATAGGGTACATACACGTATAAACATGTACAAAGCGTATAAGTTGGTAAAGTAAAAGTATTTCATGTATAATTAATGTGTACAAAAGATGGAACGGAAAAACGATGTTTAAATGTTGAAAAAATGAAAAAAACGAAAATTGGTGTAGGAAAATGGTCGGAAATTTCCGACCATTTTCCGACTAAAACCTTTATTGGTCGGAAAGTTGTCGGAAATTTCCGACCATTTTCCGACTAAAACCTTTATTGGTCGGAAAATGGTCGGAAATTTCCGACAAATTTCCGACTAACATTTTTGTTTTTTTCATTTTTTCAACCTTTAAACATCGTTTTTCCATTCCATCTTTTGTACACATTAATTTTACATGAAATACTTTTACTTTACCAACTTATACGCATTGTACATGTTTATACGTGTATGTACCGACTAAAAAACAATTATTCTTTTCATATTTAATTATACCGAGGTGTATATCTATATATATAAACGTATTTCTTGTCTCTATATGTATATGTATGTGTGTATGTATGTATATATATAAGAAGTATTCTACCTTCAAACAACTATTTTTTTTGTTAACATCAAGGAAGAAATGTACTTGAGTTATGAGAGTAGTTATCTTGAGTTTCCATTGTGGATTTTGACACCAGAAGGGCGAATTACAGATAATGTTGATTCTATTTATTGGACTCCCGAATTTTGTTTTGGGGTTTTGATCTGCACAAGTTTATGGGCTGAATCTGGTACTTGTTTTGGGGTTTTGATCTGCACAAATATTTTATTTTGGGATAAAAAAGTGCAAATTTGGTCTGATTGTATGGTGGTTGTAGATGATGAAGGGTGGTAGTGGTAGTGGTGGCGGTGAAGGGTGGTGGTGGTGGTGGAGGATGGTGGTGATAGGTGGTTCCTAATTTCAGAAATATATATATATATATGGTTACAAGTACCAGATTCAGACCATTTTCCGACTAAAACCTTTATTGGTCGGAAAGTTGTCGGAAATTTCCGACCATTTTCCGACTAAAACCTTTATTGGTCGGAAAATGGTCGGAAATTTCCGACAAATTTCCGACTAACATTTTTGTTTTTTTCATTTTTTCAACCTTTAAACATCGTTTTTCCATTCCATCTTTTGTACACATTAATTTTACATGAAATACTTTTACTTTACCAACTTATACGCATTGTACATGTTTATACGTGTATGTACCGACTAAAAAACAATTATTCTTTTCATATTTAATTATACCGAGGTGTATATCTATATATATAAACGTATTTCTTGTCTCTATATGTATATGTATGTGTGTATGTATGTATATATATAAGAAGTATTCTACCTTCAAACAACTATTTTTTTTGTTAACATCAAGGAAGAAATGTACTTGAGTTATGAGAGTAGTTATCTTGAGTTTCCATTGTGGATTTTGACACCAGAAGGGCGAATTACAGATAATGTTGATTCTATTTATTGGACTCCCGAATTTTGTTTTGGGGTTTTGATCTGCACAAGTTTATGGGCTGAATCTGGTACTTGTTTTGGGGTTTTGATCTGCACAAATATTTTATTTTGGGATAAAAAAGTGCAAATTTGGTCTGATTGTATGGTGGTTGTAGATGATGAAGGGTGGTAGTGGTAGTGGTGGCGGTGAAGGGTGGTGGTGGTGGTGGAGGATGGTGGTGATAGGTGGTTCCTAATTTCAGAAATATATATATATATGGTTATAAAAATAATATCTTAAATTATGATTTTGGGTGGTTTGTAGGTTATTGGAGATGGTGTTTGTTGCTGGTTATGGGGGTTGGTGGTGGTGGTGGTGGTGGGAGGTGGCGTTGAGAGAGAGAGAGAGGGGGAGAGCAGAGAGAGAAAGTGGGAATTTAGAGAGAGAAGACAGAGTTTTGTCTCTATAATGGTGAAATTACAAAAATACCCTCACATGCCTTGCACATGACCAGTTTTAACAAAAAAAGTTATCTGGGTTTGCCATAAAGGACATAACGTGCAAGATTTGCAAACATTAAGGACAAAACTCATCAATTTTAAAGACAAAGGACATCGCCTGCAATTTTGGACAAACATAAAGGACAAAACTTGTAATTTACTCTTATTATTATAAATAAACGATATCTTATAACACCAATACATATCTAGATACCTCATATTTCGAATAACCATTTTACTCATTACTTACTAGTTTTATAATACTTAAAATATAAGTTTCATGTTCTTCACGTTTAAAACTATTACATTAGACTAAGGGTATTACACTTGCTATCATCCACTAACGAATCTATAAACAAATGACGCACTTTGTGTTCAGTACTAAAACATCTTCAACAATTGGACCAGGAGTCACCCACAAACTTATTTTAAAAAAATCTAATCAGCTAATATGGGGCTAGCCAATTTCATATAGGCACATGCCTCTTAGAACGGAGATCATAGGTTCAAATTTGGGTAAATGAAAGTAATTTGGGATTTTAATGTAAAGGCCGGTTAACGTACAATATTTCTTAACGTACGAGCGTACGCTGTGAAATTACGCACGTTGTAAACTCAAATTCCTAATCACGCAAGTTGAAAAACCATAATCACGCATGTTAAAAAGACATAATCATGAATGTTGAAAACCATAAAATGCTTCATTAAATAATTATAACATGCTTCATTACATAAGTATAACATGTGTGATTATGTTTTTTCAACATGTGTCAGGGCCGGCCCGAAGGGTGTGCGGGATGGGCGACGGCTCAGGGCCCAAACCCATCGGGGGCCCAATTTTTTTTGTTTTTTTATTAGTTTTACACTGTAAAGTTAGAATTTATACACATAATGAATCAGAAAAATACCATCTTGAAGCACTTGGTTTGGTGGTTTGAAAGTCACTTTAATAATAAAAAGACACGGGTTCTAATCCTAGCATCCTCATTTTTGTTTTCCTTTTTGTTTCTTATCTATTTATTAAATGCAAATAATATTAATTGTCTAATTTTGTCAAGTTGCATTAAATAATTGGTGTTGATTCAAATGACATTAATTCATTTTCATATATTTAAATTTTTTATATATATGTTCTTTTTAAAAATTTATATTTAATTAGGGACCTGTATTTTCTGTTCGAATAAGGCCTAAAGATTTTCGAACATTTTCGGAGATGGCCCTGACATGCGTGATTAGGGTTTGAATTTTATAACGTGCGTAATTTCACAGCGTATGCTCGTACGTTAAGCAATATTGTATTTTACACTTTCACTTTTAATGTAAAGTAAAGCTTATTTGCAGTGAAAAAAATCTTAACAAATGGGAAACCAATAAATTCGGAAACTAAATTTATAAAACAATAAGATTTTGACTTGATATTTTCAGTAAATTAATTCAAATTCATTGGTGTATACATCGAAACGTAGCACTATTAAATTTGGTCCCCTTTGTGCGAACCCCTATCACGACAATCATGAATCGATTCTAATTAGTGCTGATGTGATTAATCTTGAATTTGCTAGTCAAGGGAGCGAAATTTGCCAGCCGTGAACTGCTACGAACACAATCAGTAATCAAGCATACGCAGGGGCGCAACTTTGTAGGGCCCGGGGGGGGGGGGGGGGTTGACCCCCGAACTTTTCGCTCAGTAGTGTCCGGTATGTAGTTTCCGTATACGTTCTCGACCCCCGGTTTTATAATTTTTTTAGGTATATACGTTTTCGACCACTCGGTCGGAAATTTCAAGATTTGCCACTGAGCATACGGAATGAGTAAAGAGAAGAAGCTAATTCAATCATCGTCTGTTCGTCAACCAGTGTTTTAGTACAATTCAATGATTACACAAAGGACCCTCAACTATTTAACAATTACACTTTAGCCTTACACATTATTATTACCGTAACATGCACAGATTCCGTGCAACTTTCTCAAGATTCTTTTGTCCTCTCTGAATTTGCTTACAACAACACAAGCAAACTGCCATTATTTTGTTTTCTTTGAATCTCAAGTCAAGAATCGATAATAACTCAAAAACTTACTTTCAATGATATGATAAACCAAACTCAGTCAAGTCAAGAATCGATAATTACTCAAACTTACTTTCAATGATAAACCATAACTCAGACGAGCCTAACAATTCGAATTACATACAACTAATTATCCAACTTGATAATTATTTCAAACCAACTTGTTAGATCATAGTTTCCTTACACTATCATTTAATAGGCGATCAGGCAAGCAAACAAATACGGGGATGGGTTAACCTACACAGTCTTCTAAATTTAGGACGGGTACAAAGATACAACGTATGGCAAAATATAACATAATGTTAAGCAAAATATTGCACTAGCCAAGGAAAAAAGACACAATGACAAAAAAAACCACAATCTCAAATAAATAGACTTAATGATCTAAACAAACTTTATAAATTCTATAAGCTAAAAGCGTAAACCTAAAATCTTGTAGAGTTCGACGAGACGATTGCAATGCCACTAGAATGAGTTCAAACAAAGTGCGTTTCATACCCTTTCTATGCGACTTCCTAGTTTTAAGAGACTCTGTATTTGAACAACCCAGAATATAACCGGTCTTGTTAATAATCAACATATCTCTTAGAGAAAAATCAAAATATATATATGGTAAATGAAATATTAAAAAAGAAAAATGAAACCTATTCGTACAAGATCTTTCAAATATGACTTTAAGCAATTGGCTAAGGGAAAATCACCAAATTAGCTATTGACGAACCTACTTTTCCAAATAGCCATCTGAGATCACTTTAGGAGAGGCCTCACTGAAAACCAAGCAAGCAGTTAAGGCCTCTTTGGGAGAGCCTTCAATAATCAACCAATTAAAAAACTACATGTGGCAATTTTGGTTTGAAGTGGCTGAGAGACTCCAAAACGCGGCACTCCAAAACGCGCATAGTCAGTGAAAGCGTCTGGCTTGAGCTGCTTCATCGTTTAAGATGGCTCATTTTTTTTCGCTTAAATGGCTTAATTTGTTTTTGGCTTAAACAGCTCCGACTTGTTGACACGTCTGGATGAACCGCTTCAACCTATTCTTTTAAACCCTTGACGTTTCAACATTATTTTTTTTTGTTTTTCATTTTTTTTATTTTTAACTGACACATCTGCATGCTAAACAATTGAGCCGTCTAAGCCGTTTTAAGCCAGACGTCTAAGCCGTCTCAAACATTGAGCCAGGCGTTTGAGCCATCTTGAGCCAATGGAAGCGGCTAAAGCCAGACGCTTTGCGGCACTCTGAAGTCTCTCAACCGCTTCCAACCAAAATTGTCACGTGTTGTTTTTTAATTTGTTGATTATTGAAGACTCACTAAAATGAGGCCTCAACTTGGTAATGTGGAAAAGTAGATTGGTCAATGTCTAATTTTGGTGATTTTCCCATTTTTGAAACCACTGGCCTATAAGACCATGTGTAGTGGTAGTGGGTTATAATGCCCCCACCATGGGGCATTATCCGACACGTGGCGTCCTAGTCAGCAATGAGACATTATAGCAAAAGTGGCGTAGTGGGGCATTATGCCAATAACCCCCATTCAAGCATTTCTCAATTTTTTTTTAAAACTTAAATACTTCATTAAATTAAAAAAAAATACAATACTAGAAATAAAAAAATAAAAATCCGATGAAATTAAAAAAAAAAAACACTAGTTTTCATCTTCGCTTTCTTCACCCTCGCCAACTTCGTCTTCGTCGTCCTCCGTTTCTTCCTCTCCCTCAGGTGGTACATACCGAACCGACCATGCGTGGTGTAGCAAATCAACCATTAACTGGGAATGGTACGGTTCGTAACGCAACTCTCGCGCATTATTCACTCTTTCTTCCATTGACGCCTGTGGATGCTCCTCTTGAACGGCTTCTGGCACATAATTCTGGCATATCGCCTTTCCTTCGTCTTCCAAGATCATGTTGTGCATGATTATACACGCGTACATAGCATCTCTCATTTTTTGCTTGTTCCATGCACGACAAGGATTTCTCAAATATTGCCAGCGTTGTTTAAGAACCCCAAAGCATCTCTCAATGTCTTTTCGTGAAGACTCTTGAACCTTTTTAAAGTATGCTCTTTTTTCATCAAAAGGATCACTATACGTCTTCACGAAAATCGAATACCTAGGATAAATTCCGTCGCTCAAATAATATCCATGAGGGTAGTAATTTCCATTTGCGTAAAACGACGCTTTTGGAGCTTTGCCAGAAATCCACTCCTCTAACAGCGGAGATTGTTCAAAAACATTGATATCATTGCATGACCCGACCACGCCAAAGTAAGCCGACCAAACCCAAAGATCCTGTGAAGCAACCGCCTGAAGAATAATAGTGGGTCCTTTTTGGTCACCCCGTGTGTGTTGGCCTCGCCATGCAGTCGGGCAGTTATCCCAACGCCAATGCATGCAATCTATGCTCCCGATCATACCAGGCAAACCATGTTCGGCATTATGTACCTTGTAGATCTTTTGAAGGTCCTCCCATGTAGGCGTTCTAAGATAACGCGCACCGTACACATCAATTATACTTTTATAAAAAAATATAGACAAACATAAGATTCAAAAAAAAAAAAAAAAAAATTCTAAGCATACTCGTCGTTTAAAAAAAATAAAAGTAAAGTATAAGAATTGTACCGCGACAAAAATGTTCAAAGCTGTCTCGTGTTGTTTTCTCCGCCATTTTTAGATACTCGTCGTTGATGTCGGTAGTGTTACCATAAGCAAGGATTCTTAACGCCGACGTACACTTTTGGATACCGGTAAATCCAAGTTCCCCTCTCGCATCCGGTTTTTGTTTAAAATAATCGTAGTTGGCTTCCAAGTCGTCGACTATGCGTAGAAACAACCGCTTACTCATTCGGAAACGACGCCTAAACATTTCGTTCGAAAATGTCGGCGCCTCATCAAAATAATCTTTCATCAAACGATCGTGTGCCGCGCGTCGGTCTCTTTCAATATAACCTCTTTTATTTTTTTTCTGCTTGGGGCCGACTAGAATGTTTGACATATCTCACCGCTAGTTGACATGCACTCGTAACCGCCTCTTGCTCAAGCTCCTCATCGGTCGAACCATCGCCATCCGCAAAATACTCGTTGTAGTAAAAATTTACCATGGATGAAGAACTAGGAGAATCCATTTTTTTTAAAATGGTTGTATTTTTTTAGAGAGTTTTTTAGAGTTTTGGTTGAAAATGAATGAGTTTTGATTGTGTTTGTATATATATATATATATATATATATATATATATATATATATATAGGAAAAAGGTTTTAAAAAAATAAATAAATAAATAATATAGCCGTTAACTAGCCGTTGTGGCTTTTGATTGGCTGGTCAACATCGAACAAGCGTTTTAATAATCACGCGGGCTTCATTTTTTTTCGATTATAACGCCCTATAACGTCGGGTGTAGTGGCTTATGGGGCGTTATAGGGCGTTTTTTTGAAAATTTTTTAAAAAACACGCCCCACTACGGGCAGTCTAAATCCCAACAAATCTAGAAAATGCAAAATAGCAAGTATTTGTTGTACGTAACTAATTGTTCCATAAGCTTGAAGTAAAACATTTCTCGTTAAACAAATGTGAATTAAATCGAATATGAGGGTACGCATGTTTCTTGTGAACGAAATCCACACAGTAAATGAAGTTGGATATCCTGAAACCACAGCAGCATATGCTGTTAGCAAATGCTACCAAAGTCTTTTTCCTTAATGAACAAAAAGAACAAGTCATGGGATTCTAAAACAAATATCTTAAAAATCTTTTCGCAACTACTTTGTTTTTTCAAATAGAAAAAAAATATATATTTAACAAACTGCATGTGCATGATGTGGTAGATGTTGCATGCAACTCATATTGAGAAAAAGAGAATTGGTATAAGTATATATCCAATATTTATCCTCCTTTTCTTATACAAAATGGATCGTGCTTGGAATATCCAATTTAGCATAAACAGTTGTGACCTATAAGTAGTTTGTAGTAGAAACATGTTATTCAAGTAAATTCGACATGTATTGGTGCATTACTGGGCATGTTCTCGTTTGGCAGAAAGACACATAATTGCTTGTGGTTTACTTGAGCCATAAAGTGATAATAGTGTAGATCCGCCAAAGGAGATTTGCCCAGCAATTCATTACGGTATAAACAAGCTTCATGAGCTCGATCGTATATATTTCGATAATGTGTCCTTTTGTCAAGGCTACTTGATCTTCTCCAACGCTAGTATAGAGTCGCTAACTAAGCCATCACTAACACTATGGCTTTAAACATACCACACGAACGTGAATTGAAGCTTGTCCGTGTTTGTTAACAAATATGAATGAGCGCTTCTTTGTGTCCGTTCATGTAAGTTTTGCCGAACGAATATAGTCACTTAAATGATCATGTTTGTTCCTTAAGAAAAAGTCCGTTCGTGCTAATAAATTCACGGACATAAGTGAATATACAACATCTAAATTTTCAAAGTAATGCCAACGAAAAACTATCAAAGTTAAATATACAATACCTATTTTCTTATATAATTCATGTTTGTTTAAGTATTAATATATGGGGTAAGATCAAATAAAAAGTTCATTTTGCCTAAGTAGGATGAGAAGTAATCTTAACCATTCATTTTTCAAATCAATGGTTAAGATGAAAGTGTAGGAAAAAGGAGGAGTGCAAGGGTATCTTGGGAAAATCTTATTTATGGACTTTCTCTCTCCACATGCAAGGCACATGCATATTCCACCCTCATTTTTTCAACGTTCATAACTTTTTTACACGACATTATTTTTTCATAAAAATTTCACCGTAAAATTGAGCGTCTTTTTATCTTTAATTTGAGTACCATATTGCTATATAAAATATGAAGATTAAAAAAACCCACTAAAATGTGTTGTATTTCTATGTTGTATAATATTTTTTTGTGTTGGATTTTTGTACTAAATTTTTTGTGCTCAATTTTTTTGTCTTAAATTTTTTTTTCTCAATTTTTTGTGCTGGATTTTTTTGTACTAATTTTTTTACTAAATTTTTTCGTGCTATATTTTTTGTACTAGATTTTTTTGTGCTATATTTTTTTGTACTACACTTTTTATGCTATATTTTTTTGTACTAGATTTTTTGTGCTAAATTTTTTTGTCCTAGATTTTTTTGTTGTATTTTTAAAAAACAAAAGGGGTGCCACATGTCATTTTCACTCCTATTTATAAGGACCAAAATGCCTTTATTCCTACTTATTAGGAGTGCCACATGTCATCATCACAATCCTTTTTAGGATACTTAGGCAAAATTCACTTTTTAGTGGATCCTTCCCCATTAATATATTACAAAATTGTAACATATACATGCATATATGTATATGTGTGTAATGTCATTTGTGCGTAAGCAAACATACATGAATGAATACGGAACATTCATTAACTAAACTAACATAAAACTTTGCTCATGTTTGTTCGTTAAATGAACGTAAACAAACTTTCTACTAAGTTGTCCGATGTTTCACAGTCCAAAAGATGTTGGACGTTTTTTTCAAACAATTTAAAATTTCTTTAATTTTTGAAACCTTCAAGCAAAAAAGTACCACTTCCCTAGTCCGATATTAGGCCGTCTGGTATACTTTAACACCTATAGGTGTTAATCTTAGTTGGCATCCGTTAATACTCGTTATACTGCTCCTGGAGGGTGTTAAGGGGCATTAAAATCATCGCGTGTTAAGATGTTAACTAGGAGAGAAAGGGAGGGAATCAAGCATTAGAAAATTTGCACACACACAACATACTATATATGTGTATTTTACTTAAACCATTTTCTTAGTATGAGGTGAAGTGAAAGAAGGTCAAGTGGGTGATGTGGCGTCTACGTGTAGTTAAGCGGCGTGAAAGTATACCCGATGGCCTTATAGTAAGTAAAAGTCTTGACAGATTCAGTCATAATGTGTTTTTCATTTATTTATTGTTACTATTCTTAGTCGAACAAGTATAAACAATACAATCGTTACTCATGTAAGATCTAAGACAAGTTATGCGGGTTAACCCATTTAGACACGTTTTAGTTTTTAGTTATGCAACCAATGGGTTGACCCATTTATAATCCCAAAACTCTTTACCCTAATCCACTTAGGCTGGATGGTGTGGTATAAAGCCCCTATGGGCTTTATCACGCCACCTCAGATCCACCTAGGCGTCACGCCATATGGGGAGCTTTAAAGTCCCTTCCTTTAACTTGCATGCGATGTTTTAAAGCCCTCTATTAAACAAAATAAAAAAAATATTGATTGAAAAGAGATGGGCCCCACCTGCACACACCTTTAACGCTCGTTAACATGCTGGCGGAAGGGCCATAGCGCCCCCCCCCCCCCCTAACCGCCGTCGCGGTGTGGTCCATAGCGCCCCATGGCGCTAAAAAAGGTGAGGTGGCGGGGTGGTGTTAAGCCACACCCCTAGCCTTAGGAACGTCATTGGTAATGTTATTCATAAATTACGAGGTCTTCTTCAATTGGTCCCCTCGTATATTGATTATATCATTTAGGAGATGGTATGCATTACGGTACGTTTTTGGATGACTTTTGATCTGTTATGTTTTTTATCTAAATATATAACATGAAGTTTTTTTTTGCTAGAAAGGCTAGAAAGTAATTTTAACCATCAGTTGATTTAATCAAGAGCTAATATTAAATGAGTGAAATTGAAGAAAAAAAGGAGGCGTGTGAGTTTGTGTAGGGGCATTCTAGTCAATCCTGGGCAATAGTTTTTTTCTCCTCCACCCCCCCCCCCCCCACAATTTTTAAACGTTAATAACTCTTTCATACGACATAATTTTTTTTGTAAAAATTGCACCAAAAAACGAGCGTTTTTTTTCTTTAAAACGAGTATACTATTGCTATATTTTCGAAAAAAAATTCGAAAACCTAGTTGCGTAAAACGCAATGAACAAAAAACGTAAAAATGATTTTTTCTAAAACGCAATGGACAAAAAACACAAAGAAATGTCTTATTTCTAAAATGCAATGGCCAGAAAACACAAATAAATGTCTTATTTTTAAAATGAAATGGCCTAAAAACACAAAAGAAAGTGTTCTTTCTAAAACGCAATAGACTGAAAACACATAAAAATATGTTTTACCTAAAACGCAATGGACTAAAAAACTTCAAAATGTGTTTTTCTAAAACGCAATGACCAAAAAACACATAAAATGTCATTTTCTTTAAAACGCAATAACCTAAAAACACAAAAAAAATATTCTTTCTAAAACACAATGGACTAAACACACATAAAAATGTGTTTTACATATAACGCAATTGACTAAAAACACTTCAAAATGTGTTTTCCTAAAATGCAATGGACCAAAAAACACATAAAAATGGTTTTTTTTTCTAAAACACAATAGCCTAAAAACACTAAAAAAATAATGTTCTTTCTAAAACGCAATGGACTGAAAACACATAAAAATGTGTTTTACCTAAAACACAATGGACTAAAAACACTTCAAAATGTGTTTTTCTAAAACGCAATAGACCAAAAAACACATAAAAATGTCTTTTTTTTTTAGTAAATTACAAAGTTCGTCCTTTATGTATGTCATATATTACAAAATATGTCCTTTATCTTTAATAAGCTCAGAAAACATACTCAATGTTTGTAAACCCTTACAAGTTATGTCCTTTAGTCATAACACAATTAGTTTTCATGGTTAAAGTTGACTAAGTCAACCCCACATAAGGGTATTTTAGTAATTTTATCCTAAATATTATAATAAATAATCATAAACCCAATAAATAAAATAATTTTAGAATTATATATGTAAATATATACATACAGACATCATTATTAACCCCTCCTCCTTCTCTCTCTCACCTACCCCCACCACCACAACTCACCTGCCACCACCATCACCACCACCACCACCGATCTGCCACCACCATCATCACCACCACCACCACCGATCTGCCACCACCACCACCACTCTCTTACTCTACCTGCTCTCTCTCAATCTCTCTCTACAATCTCCTCTTTACAGCTGCGCCTGACGAGAAGCATCTTCACGAGGACTAATTTCATTATCACTACTACCGCTACTAACCACCGGATCCCTAACCTCCGTCCTCTGAACCGTCTGAACCGGTCCAGCCGGACCGGATTTAAACGGCGATCTGGCTGTAACTAAACCGGGAGACGGTGGCGATTCACGCGGTTCGTTGACAGAAGATTCGGAGGAAGCAACAGAGGGAGGTTTTGAAGTGTGATTACCGTGCGAGGGAGAATCCGGTGGCGATTGCGGTTTGGATTGTGATTTAGGTAGTGGTGGAGGGTGGCTGGTGGTAGGAGAGGACCACATGGAGCTGTTGAGCCACTCTGGAACTCGTTTGTTGACCATATTGTTGGATCGATTTGCTAGGGTTTCGATACGCACTGTGAGTATAGGGGGATCGTCTTCTTCCTCGTGGAAACCAGTCACGTGATTAGATCGTGTTGAGACTTTAACGCCATGATTGTTTGCACTTTGGTTTCTATAGCCACGTGACGGTGGTTAATTTCAAAGTTGAAGATAGAAAGATTGCATTAACGTTTTTTTTATTATTTTATTGAGAGTAAATTACAAAGTTCGTCTGTATGGTGGCAGATCGGTGGTGGTGGTGGTGATGGTGGTGGCAGGTGAGTTGTGGTGGTGGAGTAGGTGAGAGAGAGAAGGAGGAGGGGTTAATAATGATGTCTGTATGTATATATTTACATATATAATTCTAAAATTATTTTATTTATTGGGTTTATGATTATTTATTATAATATTTAGGATAAAATTACTAAAATACCCTTATGTGGGGTTGACTTAGTCAACTTTAACCATGAAAACTAATTGTGTTATGACTAAAGGACATAACTTGTAAAGGTTTACAAACATTGAGTATGTTTTCTGAGCTTATTAAAGATAAAGGACATACTTTGTAATATATGACATACATAAAGGACGAACTTTGTAATTTACTCTTTTTTTTCTAACACGCAATGGCCTAAAAACACAAAAGAAAGTGTTTTTTTTTTCCTAAAACACAATAGATAAAAACACATAAAATGTGTTTTACCTAAAATGCAATGAACTAAAAACACAACAAAATGTGTTGCTTCTAAAACCCAATAAACTGAAAATACAAAAAAAAAAAAAAACGGTGTTTTTTCATCACTTTGTAAAACGCAATGACTCAATTCAAAAACTCAGATCATAAAAATGCAATTCAAAAATTTCTTACATAGATCGAAGCCGATTTTTTCAACGATTAACGAAATTTGAATGTCAGAGACACTTATAAGTGATCGAACCGAACGAATCGAGTGATTCGCTTCAAAATCACGGGAAAAAATGAGATATTGTATGAAATTAAACTGGGGTTTTAAAAAAAAAAGTTGAATAACACGTTGATTGGGTGTTTGCATCATTGATTGGGGGCGAAAATCGCACTATAATGTAGTGTTTATTGAGATAGAAAGTGAAGAAAATGATGAAGATGGTGGGTTTTGAAGTTACAGAGAGAAGAAGGGAGAAGATTGGATAAAATTGACTAAAATACCGTTCCTCTTTATTTTAAATTTTTCCACATGTCATAATCCTATTGCTTCATATCCTTCCTAACAAAAATAAACTTCCTATGATACTCTCCCTTTGACCTGTCATAGCTGATAGGTATAATATAACTCAAACCAAGTCATCCATTGGTAAATGTTTTGAATTTGGCACCTATGTAGCACGGAAATGGGTACGGGGACGATATGTGTACGAGAAACGGCAAAACTCAAAAATCCAACAACGGGAACGGCAAAAAAATGTAAAAAAAAAAAAATTTATGTATAAATTTATAAACTTAAGGACCAAATATAAACTAGTAAAAATAATGGGGATTAAATGTTAACATTTACAAATTAATTTTACACTTTTTATGTAAATTTTACAAGTTTTAGGAATAAATGAAAACTAGTGAAAGATAGAGGGGCTAAATATCAAAATATATAAAGTTATATAACCTTAAAGCCTAAAACATGCTGAAACCTACCCGCTATTTTCATCTTCTTCTTCTATACCCGCTATTTTCATCTTCTTCTTCTATTATCTTCTTCTTCATGGTTTCCGGCAGAATCCCCTTTTATTTTTGTACTCACAATGGAAGCACTTACGAGTTTTATTAAACAAGAAGAGGTGGCGGGTTTTATTAAGGGTATTAAATTCCCGAATGATGGTCCATGTCTTACTCATTTGATGTATGCAGACGACGTCGTGTACGCGGGTGAGTGGGGGGAATATAATATTAAAAATATTATTCGATTAATGAGAAGTTTTCACCTCATTTCGGGTTTAAAGATTAATCATACAAAGTCCAGTCTGTTTGGAATTGGAGTGGATGACGCAGTAGTGAATAATGTGGCAGCATGTTTAAATATCAATGTGGGAATTCTCCCTTGTAAATGCCTTTGGACTCCTCCTTAGTGCTAATATGAATCTCGCCCAGAATTGGAACGCGTCATTGATACGGTGAATACTAGGTTATCAAAATGGAAATCACTGGAGTCGGATTTTTCACCGGATATAATAGGAAACGTCCCCGAAACGTCATACCGTCGTCCCCACTTTCCCGAAAACGTTTGGGGAACGTCCCCATGACTTTTCCGTCCCCAAAACATCCCGGGACAGGTACTCGATGATACTTGGTGTCCCCGTGCTTCATAGTTTGGCACCACTAAACTTCTTATATTCACAGCAGTTTTGTTATATGATCTTCTTTACTTTTTGTCGGACTTTCTTGTAAGGCTTAGGCTATCCCAGTGGCGAAGCTTGAGATTTTCGACCAGGGGGTCAAAAATGTATATACCCAAAAATTTCTACAAAATGGGGGGTTGAAAACGTATATACTCAAAAATTTCTATACAAAAACTACATACTCTCCGCCACTGAGTGAAACGTTCGGGGGGTCGGCCGCCCCCTCCCGCCCCCACTATACTACGCCCTTAGGCTATCCACTATGGTTTCATGCCCCTTCACTCTACGTCACTACCACTTCATAAAGTACATGACACATCACTTGCATTCACTTTTTTCACTAAACCCTCACTCTGGTTTCACTACCCAAATAAAGTTTAGTGAGGCTGTGCCAAACATGGTGGCTAGTGTTACCCAGAATAGTTACTCAATAGGAAAGACTACAAAGAAAGCTCTATTTGATGAAGAAACTTTGTTGGCTTGTGTTGTTTGCACAATACCGTCTGGTACCGGTGGAAGAATACAAATCAACACAATAATCAATAACATTTTTGTAATAAAGATAGTTTTTCGGCTACTTTCAGCTCTATTGACTCTGTGCTCTGGTAGCCAAGTTTTTTCAATTGACCCGTTTGAGATATAGCATAATCAACTTGCTAGTAATATGTATCGAAAATATTTTTAGCGCCATTAACATTTCTCATATCTCATTATATAACACTTCTTGGCAGCTTTTGAGTAGGCTTACAAAAATGTTGGTGCCACTACATTGGTCTGTTATGAGAATAAACATGGAAAACTTGATGTTTTCTGGGGCAGTCATCCTGATGCAAGCTTAATTGTTCTCTCGGCTGTTTGACTACACTTATTTGTCTTTTTATTTAAATACAAATGACTTCAATTATGATCTTTTTTTTGTTTCAGTTGTTTGTGATAGAAGGGGATCGATTATATTTAGGTGCGTGTGTGACAACTGTCAAAAATTCATGTTAGTTCATATGTCTGTAGCTTCCGTCAGCATGGATTCTTATTTTGTACTGTATATGTCTTTTGTATGTATTTTGTATGTTTGTGTATAACGACAACACAGGGAACGGTGAAATGATGTAAAAGTGAATTTCGAAGGTTGACTTTTGCCACCCGATCGGATGACCACCCGATCGGATAGCCACCCGATCGGACGGCACTTATAACTTCCCTGATGTTGCCTATAAATACCCAGCTTGGGTTAGACTTTAAAAACTTTTGCTCAGCCTGTAAGGAGACTCTGTCAAGTCTGATTCTCTACCAGTTCTCTTGTACTTTCATATCAATCTAATAGAAGATCAGACGGATTTAATCGTTGAATACGTTGTTGCTGATTCTCTGACTTGATCAATGGATTCCGCACATTGATTTAGATAGATTCATCCACGTTCCACAGGAACAGATCCTGATCCAAAGGCCTAACAAGTGGTATTAGAGCAACAAGAGGATTGAATCGAGGACTACAACAGCTATTCACTGGAATTTCAGCTATTCTTGCCGATTTCAGTCGAATTTCACTGGAAATTTGACGAATTTTCTCACTTTCTACTCATTTCTTGTTGTGTTTTACACTTTTATACCTTAAAAACGAGAAAAACGTAAAATTGAATAGGAATTTACGGATAAAATTTGACAAATTTGATATCAATCGATTCGCAATCAATCAAAGAACAATCCTTCACAATTTCATAGAAAAATTCCTTCAAAAACTGAATCAAAATCATCAAAAACCATGTTGAACTGTTCGTGCGTGCTGACGCCATCCACCCGAACGGATAGCTGTCCGAACGGATTGGTATAGGCTGCGTCATTCTTACTGCTTGCTGATGTCATTAGTGTCACTCGATCGGATCACCATCCGATTGGTGTAACATTGATTGTTCAAGTTTCATCAGTTTACGTCATCATCCTACCCAATCGGACAGCAATCCGATCGGATTGGAATTGGTAGTTCTTGTTTTCATTAGCTGACGTCATCCTATCACCCGATCGGATTACCACCCGATCGGTGAAAGATTGAACAGTCAAAGTTTTCAAAAAGACTTTGTGTCACTCTATCGGGCAACCACTCGATCGGATTACCACCCGATCGAGTTGCCATCCGATTCGTGTTCATTATTTGTTATCTGTTGTGCCACTCGATCGGATCACCATCCGATTCAAGTGCATTAGTTTAAACTTTTGAAAATTCTGAAAATTTGTCTAAGTGTTTGAAAATTGTTTCAGGTATTCAACAATGGGAGACGATTTCCTCAACCCATTCAGCGACGTATTTGCTTACAACACGGGAGACGCCACGACAAGTAACACGAACAACACTGCTCCAAACCCAAATCCAAAGAAGGCGATTGCTGACTCACTTAGCGTGGACAACGCTTATAGCACATACAACAAGCAGCCTAAGCTCATGGCAATTGAGGATTATAACAGATGGGCGAGCAAAGCTGGAAATGTTTAAAGAGCGGTTTCAATATTGGAAGGAATGATTATGAAAATCTGATCGATACTGAACAAGAAACATTTATTGTTGAACAGAAATGTATTGCATTATTACATCAATAAGTTAGGGATGATATCATTTCCTTGATCGATTACAAAGATTCAAGAGATTTGTGGGGGAAATTAGAAAAGAAGTGTGTAGGTGGAGCAGAAATAGTTAAGAACAAAAAACGTCTACTGAAGAAAGAGTTTGATTTGTTCGGTTGCATGAAGAATGAGTCAGTGTTGAAGATGATAGAGTGGTTTTGTCACTTAAAGATGGAGCTTGTGAGATACGGAATTACTTTCACCGAAGAAGAATTGGTTGAAAAGTTGTGAGATACGGAATTACTTTCACCGAGAATGAAACAAATTGAAGAAACTCCTAAAGAGAAGTCAAGAGCCTTAGCAGTAATTCATTGTGATGAGGGCTTCGACTGGAGTGATTTTTTACCGGAAGAAGATATTGTAGGTTTTGCATTGATGGCGAAAATAAAACCATTCAATGACACACGAACTGAAGAGAGAAATACGGTTATAGAAAATTGTTAGCTCAAAACATGAAGGATAGAAATTATCGAGCCTAGAAAGAGGCTAAAAGTGTGAACCGATGGGATGCTGATCGAGGGTGCCATTTGGACCCTAAAGGAAATATAATTCCTGAACCATCAACACTCATTGTTGAGACTCTCATTGAACAAATAGCACAAGAGGAAGAAGAAAGACAGAGAGAATGGGCAAGACAAGCTGAAGAAGAGGAAAAGTTAAAGTCAAAGAAAGTCGATGATGGGATAATCGACACAACAAAAGAAATGACTGCAGAGAACCTGACGAAGATGGCAGATAAAGTGCTCGCAGCAAAGGAATTAGAGGTAGATTCTAAGTCTACATCTGAGTCAAAGAGCCAGGTCAGTTGTAGTGATTCAACAAATGGGTCAGGTAAGACTGATAAGGCTAAAACTAAGAGTGACTGCAAAAATTGCATGAAAGATTGTAAGGTTTGCAGCACACATGCATATCTCAATGCCAAAAAGACTAAAGAACTTGTTGCAAAGGTCAAATCAGTTGAAAATCAAATTTTAAATCATGATTAACTGGTGAGAGCTTCAAATGAAAGAATAAAGGAATTAACTAAGAGAATTGAAAAGGATAAAAATGATGTAGAACGATTTAGGAAAGAAAATGAAAAGTTAATTCATGAAAACCGACAACTTTCTGAAAATTATGAGAAGCTGAAAAGAACGATAAAAGATTCTGATGAGCGAAACAGTAAAACATCCAAAGAAAACCTTCAACTGTCAGGAGTACTTCAGTCAAAAGAAAAGCAAATCAACCAAAAATTGGATGAGATTGCAAACCTAAAGCTTCAGTTTCAGGAAGCTAAGATTGAAAACGAACGAATCAATCTGAAACTAAAGAGTTACAACTCCGCGAGCTTTGTTCTTCAACATATAGTTCCTAATCCCATTGGAAAGAACAAAGCTGGTGAAGATGTATATTCAGATGGAACTGGGGTAGGGTATCATCAAGTTCCACCGCCAGTGTTGAACAATTTTTCAAAGAAAAAGTCTGGGTTGGTTGATGATGATGAAACAAATGAGGTAAAACTTCCAGAAACGATCGATGTCACATTCACTTCATCGTCTGATGAAGACAGTGTTCAATCCGAAGTCGTAAAAAATGTGGTTAAGAATGTTTTGAAATCTGACAGTGAATCGACTGAGGACGAAGAGTGCTTTTTGAGTAATTACATTTCGAAATCAAAATCCAAAAACAACTTAAGTGAAGAACCTACTCTTGTGATTTACAAGATGTCTGGTTCAGATAAGTTGTATTCGGATCTTGAATTTCCACTTGAGAATGTGATTGTCGACAAGTTGAAAAATGTGTTTAAATTGGTTGAAATCGATGTTTCTGAGATTGAGGGTTTGAAACGTTCCAAAAGGCAATTGAACTTTGAAAAAGATAAATCTTACTACAAAAAACCTGTTGTATCACCACGTTTCTCTAACAACAACCAAAACAAATGGTCGGGTGGTTATTAGGGTGGTAAGAACAATCAAAGAAGGAACTTTCAAAACAAGAAGTTTGTTGAGAAAAAGGTGTTTGTGAAAAGCTCGAGTTCACATTCCGAGCAAGAATCTGAATTTTTTTCAAAATCAAATGAAGATTTTTTTGAGAAAAAGGCCTCACAGCCTCAGACCGAAGGCAAAAGTCGGGAAGTTGACACCCGAACATGCTTTAAGTGCAACGAAGTTGGACACATTGCACGAAAGTGCACCAACTCGAAGCCTAAGTCTGCGGTTGTCGAGAGTCCGAAAATGAAAGACGATATAAAAGGGAAAACTCCAATGATTGTTGAGAAGAAAGTTTTGAAAAATGAAAACACCAAAGTCAAAACTGAACCCATAAAGAAGTCGGTAACTAAAACTGATAAGTTTTACAAATGGGTCGCTTCGTCTCAACAAACATGGAAGCCAAAATCTGATGATAAGAAAGTAAGTTCTCCAAAGGCAAAGGTTTCTGAGTCTACAAAACAATCATCTTCAACCACACCGGTAAAGATGAATGTTCCTTTGGATTACTATGAGAAACTTGAGAAACAAACTTCGACCTCATCAGGGAAGAAGTATGTTGCAAAGAAAGACCAATCATCTAGTCAACCTCCTAAAAATGATTTCTTTTTGTATAAAGAGGTTGAGATTGGGTCTGAAGAAAGTCTCAAGATAAATGACAAGAATTTCCTACCACTATACACCAAAACCACACGCATTAACATCAAGCTACCTAAGTCGAAAGAGGCTTGGGTTGCTTCAAAATCTCACTAAATGCTTTAATATGTGCAGGAGCTTCCGAGATCCATCTCACGTTGGATAATGGATAGTGGAGCTTCTCGGCACATGACGGGGAGAAAAACCCTGCTTTATGACGTTAGAGGGTTTAACGGAGGTTATGTTGGTTTTGCTGGTAATCAGGGAGGTCGTATCATTGGTGAGGGAACATTATTGAATGGAGTTATCACGTTCAAAAGAGTCAATTACATCGCCGAGCTAGAGAACAATCTTCTGAGCATTTCGCAAATCTGTGACCGAATGTATTCGACACATTTCACAGATAAAGAATGTCTGATCTTGAAGCCAGGGTTTGTCATCCCTAAAGAGTGGATCATCATGAGAGCGCCACGAGTTAATGATCTGTACGTGTTGGATATGAGTGTAGCCATGACTACCACGGGTCAAGCTCACTGCTTCATGTCAAGATCCACTGAAAAGGAGTCGCAATTGTGGCATCAGAAGATGGGCCACATCCACATGTGCAAGATGAACTACCTGGTGAACAACGACTTAGTAAAAGGTGTTCACTTGAAGAGTTTCCATCTTGAGGGGGAGTACATTAGTTGTATCAAAGGTAAACAACGAAAGAAATATCACCCGTGCAAAAAGATGAACTCAGTCTCGAGGCCGTTGGAGAGACTTCACATGGATCTTTTTAGTCCTGTGAACGTTAAAAGCATAACTGGTGATCTCTACTGCTTAGTAGTTACAGATGACTATTCGAGATTTTCGTGGGTGACGTTCTTGAAGACAAAAGATGAAACATTCGAGAGTTTGCGGTGACTTTTCAGAAAGATTGAGAATTTGTACCGAACCCGCATCAGAAGATTAAGAAGTGACAACGGTACTGAATTTAAAAATAACAAGATGGAAGAATTTTGTGATAGGAGAGGTATTCTGCAAGAATTCAGCGTACCTTATACTCCACAACAAAATGGAGTAGCAGAAAGAAAGAACAGAACGCTGATTGAAACGGCCAGTGTCGCAACCCCCGATCCCTTATCTGTCCCGGGAACGGGCGGACGCGAACTCAGAATTTCGGTGGTATCAGCTGGTTAATTTGGCAGCAGAAATTTACATCAGGACCGTAGTTAGGAAATGTTTATCAGAGTAAAACCACCATATTTAATATTAATAACCAAATGGGCAAAACCCAAGTTTCTTATTTCAATACGTTTATAGGGATAAACCCTATTTTATTGAATTTAAAACATCGTCTTTTAGGTAACTTTTATAGCCACATTTTTCCCAAGCCTTCAGTGCTCTCCAGCTGGCTTTTTACTAATTGGCTGTCACATTTTGTTACCTGAACCGCGTTTTAAAAACATTTTTCAGTGGGAAATACTGGTGAGTGAATCCCAGTTTAATCAAGAAATATTTTATCAATTAAAACAGTATTGAGAGCGATCACATTGTTTATTTCTACACAATTACTCATTCAGTACTGTCAATCCTGACTTGTGGGTCATATTACACATTGGCTAACTCGTCGTCCAATGGTAACGTACTGTCATCCCCGACTTACTACTCACAGTGTAGTAAATTTTGTATACAAAACCCCAACATACCGGCAGTAATTGAAGAACTACAAAGACTCAATCACCGCTTAATCACATTGTAAAATAATTAAGGTTTTGTAAAACATTCCAAAAAGGTTAACAAAAAGAGGATAAACTCACAAAAGGAGTTTATAAAAAGAGGATAACTCACATTGCTATCTTAGACTTCGCGTAAGGGTTTCCTGGATATAATCTATAATTTATACAAATGTACATTGGTTAGTATCATAACCCTTTGAAAATATTAATGATACCCTCCCCGAGACGGCATTCCAACAACTACGTCGGGCAGAACCACGACAGTTGTTACGGAACCCTAAATCAATCGGGCAGCGTATCTATTACGAAACTGGGGTTATAATACTTACAACGGAGCAGAACCTCGCTAATTAGGGGTATAATACCAGCTTTCTAAAGCATATATTTCAGAAATTGAGATTGAGAATGGAATTGTGAACGAAATTTGGTTGAACCCGATGGCCTTCTTATAGAGTGCTGATACCTGACTCTCTCGCGGCCCGCGTGAATGTTCACAAGGGCTTATGCGGCCCGCGTTGACTCCGGGTCAACGTATAGCTGGGCTGATTCGACAACTAGCTTAGCCGGGTGTTGGGCTGGGCCACATGGCGGCCCAGGGCTGCGCCACATTTTGGGGCACTCGCGGCCCGCGTTAACTTAACGGGATCTTACGCGGCCCGCTTGAACTAAAGAAACTCAAAGGAATCCGGTTCTAACCTTGATACCGCCCGCGTAAGGGTTTGAGGTGGGTCTACGCGGCCCGCCTCAGCCCTAGATTTATATTTTTATTTATTTTAAATACTATTTAATGTATTTCGGGCTCGGTTTTCACATACGGGGTGTATTTAAAGACATATTGTGATATTTTAAAATATAATAGGGTGTCAGAAATGTTTGAGATTGTCGGTTTTACTAAGGGTTGTTACATCCTCCCCACCTTGTTTTAGAGCTCGTCCGCGAGATCTACTGGAACAAGTGCGGATATTTCCTTTGCATTTCAGATTTAAGCTCCCATGTGTACTCAGGTCCTCTTTTGGAGTCCCACTTTACTTTGACCAGAACTAGTCTCTTATGCTTGAGGTTCTTGATTTTCCTGTCTTTAATTTGTAGAGGCCTTTCTACAAACTTAAGTTGTTCATTTACCTCTATATCCTTAAGAGGTATTATCAGTGATTCATCAGCTAAGCATTTCTTGAGATTAGATACATGAAACACATCATGTATTCCTGCCATTTCCTCTGGCAGTTGTAGCTGATAGGCTACAGGTCCTATTCTTCTAATAATTTCAAAAGGTCCAATATACCTGGGACTTAGCTTTCCCCGTTTGATGAATCTTACTACTCCTTTCCAAGGAGAGACTTTCAACAATACTTTATCTCCTATTTGAAATTCCAATGGTTTGCGTCGGTTATCAGCATAACTCTTTTGTCGATCACGTGCTGCTTTCAGTCGTTCTTTGACTTGAATAATCTTGTCAGTTGTTTCTTGCACTATCTCGGGACCAGATAGTTGCTTTTCCCCAATTTCTGCCCAACAGACTGGGGTTCGGCACTTTTGTCCATAAAGTGCTTTGAATGGTGCATCATTGATACTTGTGTGATAACTATTATTATAAGAAAATTCTATTAAAGGTAAGTGATCGTCCCAATTACCTCCGAAATCAATTACACAGGCTCTAAGCATGTCCTCCATTGTCTGAATTGTTCTTTCGCTTTGTCCATCCGTTTGAGGATGATAAGCTGTGCTCAACTTTAACTTGGTTCCCATTGCCTTTTCGAAACTTGACCAAAAATGAGAGGTAAATCGACTATCCCTATCAGAAACAATTGATAAAGGAATTCCATGTAATGAAACAATTTCATTTACATATAATTTAGCTACCTGTTCCATACTGAAAGTTTCCTTCATCGGTAGGAAATGAGCTGACTTGGTTAGTCTATCTACAATCACCCAGATTGTATCATTTCCTTTCTTTGTTTTGGGTAATTTAGTAACAAAATCCATTGTTATCAATTCCCATTTACACACTGGCATTTCTAATTGCTGTAACAAACCTGAGGGTTTCTGGTGTTCAGCTTTAACTTGTGAACAAGTTAAACATTTAGAAACATAGGCTGCTATGTCTTTCTTCATTCCTATCCACCAGAAATTTTTCCTTAAATCCTGGTACATTTTATCATTTCCTGGGTGCATCGTATATTCAGACTTATGGGCTTCTTCTAAAATATGATAACGTAGGTTTCCTAATTTAGGTATCCACATTCTCTTCTTATGGAATCTCCAAATTCCATTTGTTCCTTGTTCTAATTCTTTTAGCATACCTTTTAATTTTTCAGTATCATCCTTGATTACTGATTCTTGTACTTCTCTTATCTGATCATTTAAATCTACTTGTAGATTTAATTTAAGAGAACATACCCTTTTTGGCTTTTCATGATACTTTCGGCTTAAATCATCTGCTACTACATTTGCTTTTCCTTCATGATACTGAATATCATAATCATAGTCACTAAGCATCTCTATCCAGCGTCTTTGTCTCATATTCAACTCCTTTTGCTTGAAATATATACCTTAAACTCTTATGATCAATGAATATGGCAAACTTACTACCATAAAGGTAATGTCTCCAAATCTTAAGAGCAAAAATTATAGCTCCTAATTCTAAATCATGGGTTGAATAATTCTCTTCATGATTCTTAAGTTGTCTAGATGCGTAAGCTATAACCTTTTGGCGTTGCGTCAATACACATCCATAACCTAATTTGGAAGCGTCACAATAAACTACAAAATCTTCAGTTCCTTCTGGTAACGCTAATATGGGTGTGTGGGTTAATCTTTGCTTAAGAATTCTAAATGCTTCTTCTTGTTTTAATCCCCATTCAAACTTAACAGATTTACAGGTTAGCTTAGTTAAGGGAATGGCTATTCTAGAAAAATATTGAATAAGTCTTCTATAATAACCGGCCAATCCTAAGAAACTTCTAACCTCGGTTGATAACTCAGGGGTTTTCCATTTAGTAATTGCCTCGATCTTTGTGGGATCCACATGAATTCCTTCAAGGTTGACTAGGTGTCTGAGAAACTGTACTTGTTCTAACCTAAACTCGCACTTGGAAAATTTTGCATAAAGCTTTTCCTTTCTTATTAAGCTTAAAAGTGCGTGCAAATGTTTTGCATGATCCTCTTTACTCTTAGAGTAAATTAGAATATCATCTATGAAAACAATTATGAATTTATCCAAATATGGCTTACATATTCGGTTCATCATGTCCATAAATGCAGCTGGGGCATTGGTTAAACCAAATGGCATGACAGTAAATTCATAACGTCCATACCTTGTTCTGAATGCGGTCTTAGGAATGTCCTCTTCCTGAACCTTTAACTGATGATATCCTGACCTTAAATCGATTTTAGAGAAAAATCGAGCTCCTTGCAGTTGATCAAACAGATCATCGATTCTTGGTAATGGGTACCGGTTCTTAATCGTGACCTTGTTTAATTCACGGTAGTCAATGCACATACGCATTGATCCGTCCTACTTTTTAACAAACAGTATCGGGGCTCCCCATGGCGACGAACTTGGCTGTATAAATCCTTTCTCTAACAATTCATCCAATTGTTTCTTTAATTCCTGCAGGTGCCAAACGATAAGGTGCTTTGGCAATCTTCTGGAAATACAACTTCTCTATCTGGAGGTTGCCCTGGCAATTCTGAATTCAACTTCTCTATCTGGAGGTTGCCCTGGCAATTCTTCTGGAAATACATCTGAAAACTGAGATACTACTGGAATATCTTTTAAATCTTTTCCTTTAGTGTTAGTGATTATGGAAATCAAATACACTAATGATCCTTTTCTTATATAACTTGCAGTTTTCATCACAGAGATGAATTTTGTAAATCTAGATGGTTTATCTCCTTTAATTGTGATCGTTTTACCTGTTGGTGAATTTACTTGAATTGACTTTTGATCACATAAAATACTGGCTTTATTGGCTATTAACCAATCCATTCCTAAAACAATATCGAATCCTGCCAGATTCATGGGATAAAGGTCTGCAATAAATTTCTGATTTAAAATTTCTACGCTTGCTCCCTGCAAAATTTCAGAAATTCTAACGGTTTCTCCATTAGCTGTCTCTACTAAGCATTCTTGTGGTAGTTTAGTTAATGACTGATTTAGAAATTTGCAAAATGATGTATTAATAAAACTTTGGTTTACACCAGAGTCAAATAATACTTTAGCAAAGACATCATTAACTAAAAATGTACCAGCTATGACATCTGGAATCATCTTAGCTTCATCTGCAGTCAGAACAAATGCTCTAGCATTTTGAGTATTCTTATTGTTTGTAGCTGGAGCTAATTTTGGGCAATTAAGCTTGATATGACCTTGTTCTCCGCAGTTGTAACATATCCTGTTATTAGCTTTCTTCCTGCAATTTTCTTCCTTGCGTCCCGATATTTTGCAAAAGTTACAGTATATGGAGCATCTTCCTGAATGCTTTCTTTTGCAATTCTTACAGTAAGGTGCAGAGGTAGAACCTATATTTCTCCCACGGTTAGAATTTCTAGAACAAAATTCTTGTGTGAGCTTTTGGGTTAGGTTCCTTCTTTGATCCTCTTCTCGGGTACGGATTAACTCATATGTCAAGGTATTGGCTAGTTCTACAGCTTCTTCTATGGTTTGAGGTCTAGCTGCCTTAACTACGTGTCTAATCTCTCCAATTAATCCCCAAATATAACGGGAGATTAACACTGGTTCTGGTGAAGCAAGAGTTGGCACTATTCTAGCATATTCAAAGAATAATTTAGTGTATCCCTTACTATCTACACCAGTCATCCTAAGATTTAGGAATTTGTTTGCTATCTGTTCCTTTTCATTGGGTGGGCAGAATTTCCTTTCTACCTTATCCTTAAATTCTCCCTATTCCATACTATAAGTTCTATCACTGCCTCTTGATTGGAGGATAGTGTTCCACCAATCCAACGCCGAATTCTTAAACAGATTAGAAGCAAATAATATCTTATCTTCTTCAGCACACTTGCTTATTCTTAAGACTGCCTCAGTTTTCTCTATCCAGCGTAGGGTTGCAATGGCCCCTTTGTTGCCCGAGAATTCCATTGGTTTACAAGACCAGAATTCTTTATAAGAACAATCGTAAGACACGGTTCTTCTCCTTTTGGGAATGGGCATTTGAAGTATAGGTCCATTGTTCACACTGTTTTCTGGTTCGATGGGTCGCTTACTGCTATGCTTACTTTTATTATTCGCTTCTTGAATAGTTTGAAAAATAAATGGCATGGCATCTATGATTCCTTGTGCCACTATATGTTGAACAGCACTATTATCCATTTGGTTTCCATTGTTATTGATGTTTGGATTCTCATTAACCATGTTAATGTTACTCTGATTATCATTATTCAGATTTCCTTGATTTCCTTCGTCGGCCATCTGAATTTTAAACATTTACCCGTATTAACATCACAAAAGAATAGTTAATATAGTTAATCACATGATACGCATTTTTACCAAAAGCGTCGATCATTGCGACTTGTACTCTATTCATATACTATTATACATCTATAACATACTAGTACTGGAATGAAATTTACAATACCAACAGAAATAGAATCACACTAATAATAATAGGCATCCGTACACACATATTTTATTTTATTTTTATTTTATTATATTATTATTACTATTACTAGTACCATCTTCTCCATCACATCACGGATATGGATTTATCCAAAAATCCATATTGCGCTCATCGTATTTCCATACGAGACGCTCTCCCACTTGTCTCATTCTCTCACTGCTTTCTAAAATTTCCTCCCCAAAAGTCCTAAGTTCTTGCACGTTTTCTGCACTCATTGGGGGTGCAGGTTCTAGGACTGGGTTCGGAATCTGGGGTGCGGGTTCCTGATATGGGGGTGAAAGTGTCTGAAATCGGTAAGGATCTTCTAAGATCTCCCTAATATATTCATCATGGTAATAGGGATCTAAAGGGTCCATACCGGGGTAGGCTCCTATGTTCTGTATGGGTGTGTCTTTCTGTATCGGGTAACGTTGCACAAAGTCTCTATTATCGTCCCACCAGGGATCGTAATTTGGGTCTAGGGGGTTTGGTGCTTGTATCCTAGGTATTTCCTCTGGATTGAAGTCATGCATCTCCACCTGGTTTTCGGGGTTTTCTATCTCCATGGGTTGGTCTGGGATTAGTGGTTGTGGGGCTACTAGTTGTTCCAGACTTGGGTCAGCAGCAGTTGTAGCTAGGATATGGAAATTGGCTAGGCTTCTATTAAGCATATCCTGTGTATAGGCATCTGTTTTTCGCTTAGCGGCTGCTAAAACTCTTTGCTGTTGCAACTTTCGCATTCTCTTCCTACGTGCAAAAGCTTCCTTACTGAACCATCCTCGTTTCTTATGAGGGAATGGCTCTTCTGACTGAGCTTTAAAGGCAAACATCCCTTCTTCCTGATCAGCAGAATACCCAGAAAGGGCACGCTGTGATGAGGTAACTTCACTTCTAGGTGAATCAGACAACTGACGACACATGTCTGAGGGTCCTTGATCACTCATACTGTAAACTAACAAATAGTCAAATAACACATAACAAATAAATACAGTTATGTATGTATTTCCGTAATTTATTTCCTAACACAAAATTTAGAATTTAAGTGTCAGCAGAACACTTCTTTGGCTCAGACCAGTGGCTAGGCTCTGATACCACCTCCTGTCGCAACCCCCGATCCCTTATCTGTCCCGGGAACGGGCGGACGCGAACTCAGAATTTCGGTGGTATCAGCTGGTTAATTTGGCAACGGAAATTTACATCAGGACCGTAGTTAGGAAATGTTTATCAGAGTAAAACCACCATATTTAATATTAATAACCACATGGGCAAAACCCAAGTTTCTTATTACAATACGTTTATAGGGATAAACCCTATTTTATTGAATTTAAAACATCGTCTTTTAGGTAACTTTTATAGCCACATTTTTCCCAAGCCTTCAGTGCTCTCCAGCTGGCTTTTTACTAATTGGCTGTCACATTTTGGTACCTGAAACGCGTTTTAAAAACATTTGTCAGTGGGAAATACTGGTGAGTGAATCCCAGTTTAATCAAGAAATATTTTATCAATTAAAACAGTATTGAGAGCAATCACATTGTTTATTTCTACACAATTACTCATTCAGTACTGTCAATCCTGACTTGTGGGTCATATTACACATTGGCTAACTCGTCGTCCAATGGTAACGTACTGTCATCCCCGACTTACTACTCACAGTGTAGTAAATTTTGTATACAAAACCCCAACATACCGGCAGTAATTGAAGAACTACAAAGACTCAATCACTGCTTAATCACATTGTAAAATAATTAAGGTTTTGTAAAACATTCCAAAAAGGTTAACAAAAAGAGGATAAACTCACAAAAGGAGTTTATAAAAAGAGGATAACTCACATTGCTATCTTAGACTTCGCGTAAGGGTTTCCTAGATATAATCTATAATTTATACAAATGTACATTGGTTAGTATCATAACCCTTTGAAAATATTAATGATACCCTCCCCGAGACGGCATTCCAACAACTACGTCGGGCAGAACCACGACAGTTGTTACGGAACCCTAAATCAATCGGGCAGCGTGTCTATTACGAAACTGGGGTTATAATACTTACAACGGAGCAGAACCTCGCTAATTAGGGGTATAATACTAGCTTTCTAAAGCATATATTTCAGAAATTGAGATTGAGAATCGAATTGTGAACGAAATTTGGGTGAACCCGATGGCCTTCTTATATAGTGCTGATACCTGACTCTCTCGCGGCCCGCGTGAATGTTCACAAGGGCTTACGCGGCCCGCGTTGACTCCGGGTCAACGTATAGCTGGGCTGATTCGACAACTAGCTTAGCCGGGTGTCGGGCCACGTGGCGGCCCAGGGCTGTGCCACATTTTGGGGCACTCGCGGCCCGCGTTAACTTGACGGGATCTTACGCGGCCCGCTTGAACTAAAGAAACTCAAAGGAATCTGGTTCTAACCTTGATACCGCCCGCGTAAGGGTTTGAGGTGGGTCTACGCGGCCCGCCTCAGCCCTAGATTTACATTTTTATTTATTTTAAATATTATTTAATGTATTTCGGGCTCGGTTTTCACATACGGGGTGTATTTAAAGACATATTGGGATATATTAAAATATAATAGGGTGTCGGAAATGTTTGAGAGTGTCGGTTTTACTGAGGGTTGTTACAGCCAGGACGATGCTTGCTGATTCCAAATTACCGATCAATTTCTGGGCAGAAGCTGTTTCAGCCGCTTGCTATACTCTTAACAGGGTACTTACTGTGAAAAAGCACAACAAGACATGTTTCGAGTTGATTAACAACCGCAAGCCTAATCTTGAGTTTTTGGAACCGTTCAGGTCTCCCTGCACAGTTCTGGATCCCGATGGCAAATTTGGTTCAAAATGCATTGAAGGATTTTTTGTGGGATATACTAGTCCACTTAAAAGAGTCTTTGTTCCAAGTTTCAAACGGATCATCAAAGAACTACATGTTGAGTGCCAAGGATACACAATGCCAGAATAGAAGCCCGCAGACTCATGGCGATTCAACTACGATACTCTATGGGATTCATTCGAGTTGGAAAAAGAGCCAGAGTTCTTTGATGATTTGGACATTTTAAGAGAATATGAAGCAGCACAGGAAAGATTCCCCGCAGGATCTTCTAGATGTCAACAGCAAACTTCCAATGATAATGAAGCTGGTCCAAGCAAGCTGGAGAGAATGATGAAGTTCAGCAAACTCCGACATCTTCAGAACGTGAACATGCTCCTGATAATCAGACAGCAGTTAATGATAATTCAGAATCTGATGAAAGGCCAACATTCGATCGTGGTGATTCAGAGTCTGAGGGGGAGCAAATCCAATCTTCAGATCAGACAATTCCTATCAATGAACAGGTTGTGGATCAGAACGTTACGAATTTGGAAGGCGAGGTAGATGTTCCAGGCGAGGTGATTCCGAGGACTCTTTCATACCATCCAGAAGAGTTGATCATAGGAGATCTGCAATCAGGCGTCCACACAAGAAGACAAATTGACCATGGCCTTACTTGCTTTTATTCTACAGTTGCTCCTTTACAAACAGAGTTTTCACTTAGTTGTTTTATTTCGCAGATTGAACCGCGTACCTACAAAGAAGCACCAACTGAAGATTCATGGGTCAACGCGATGCAGGAGGAGCTGAGTCAGTTTGAGAAGTTGGGTGTATGGAAGCTGGTGGACTTGCCTGATGGTCATAGGAAGATAAACACAAAGTGGGTGTTTAACTGTAAGAGGGACGATAGAGGGGTTATTGTTCACAACAAAGCTCGACTCGTGGTCCAGGGTTTCAGTCAGCAGGAGGGGATAGATTTCGCTGAAGTATATGCTCCTGTTGCTCGTCTTGAAGCAATCCGAATCTTCCTAGCGTTTGCTTCTTGGAAAGGATTTAAAGTGTTTCAGCTAGATGTGAAGTCGGCATTTCTCTATGGCAAGGTGAAGGAGGAGGTATATGTTAGACAGCCACTGGGCTTTACCGACCCAATTCACAAAGATAAGGTTTATCTCTTGGACAAGGCGTTGTACGGCTTACATCAGGCCCCGAGAGCCTGGTACGAGACACTATCGCAACATTTACTAGCCAACAACTTCATCCGAGGCAAGGTAGACGCCACCCTGTTCACGAAAGAAGTCGACGGCCATCTTCTGATAGTCCAGATTTACGTGGATGACATTATTTTCGTGTCGACAAATGAATAACTCTGCAAAGATTTTGAAAAAGGGATGAAGAAGAAGTTTGAAATGTCTTCAATGGGTGAGATGAAGTTGTTCTTAGGGCTCCAGGTTGATCAACTGCCCGAGGGAACGTACATACATCAGACAAAGTATGTTCATGATGTTCTGGAGAAATTCGGGATGTCAGGAACGGCCCCAATGTCCACCCCTTTAGTAACGAACCATGGAATAAACCCTGATCTCACCGGAGAGAAGGTGGATGAAACGTTATATCGCTCCATGATCGGATCGTTAATGTATTTGACGGCATCAAGGCCCGATATCATGTATCCAACCTGCCTCGCGGCCCGATTTCAATCAAGTTCCAGATCTTCACATATGACAATCATCAAGAGGATATTACGCTACCTGAAGGGAACTCCAAGCTTGGGGTTGTGGTATACAAAAGATGGCGATTTCACGCTTGAGGGGTACTCTTATTCCGATTTCGGCTGCTGCAAACTCAATGCTAAGTTAACAACTTCGGGATGCCAGTTTTTCGGACCCCGATTGGTCACCTGGCAATGTAAGAAGCAGACCTCTGTTACTTTATCAACATGTGAAGCCAAGTATGTATCTGCTAGCAGCTGCTCCTCGCAGATCCTGTGGATCCAGCAACAGATGTGAGACTACGGTTTGCAATTTCTTACTTCCCCTATCTTTGTTGATAATGAGGCAGCAATAAACATAACAAAAAATCCAGTACATCACGCTAAAACAAAACACATAGAAATTCGTCATCACTTCATACGGGATTGTTATGAAAAGAAGTTGAAACGAATTGAAAAAATCCACACCGTCGAACAAAAAGTTGATTTACATACCAAAGCTTTTGATAAAGCTCGTTTTCAATATCTTTTAAAACTAAATGGTATGAAGTTGTTGTCGGATGCGGAGACAATCATTGGCGTTGATGAAGAAACCGAGGCAGATGATGTTGAGAAGCAAACTGATTTGGTTTGTCGCATTTTTAGCTGTTTTAGTATTTAGGGGGAGATAGATTTTATTTTCAGGAAATCCAAAAACATTAAAAAATCCAAAAATCCAAAAACAATAGATATTTTCAAAAATCCAAAAACATTAGAAAACCCCAAAAAGAGTTTGTGTAAATAGGGGAAATGATAGTACATCAGCTAGACAGTTGCAGTACGCTAAAGAAATGTAATGTTTTAAAAGCATTAAGCAGTCTCGCTGATGATATGCCGATAGGTTTTTGCACACTTAGTAGATTTTTCGGGATATAAACCTAAATCACAACTTGCTTTTACGTGGGGAACATCTCTTTGATATATAGGTAACCCCTGAAATCTTGTTTGAAGGGCTTTCTATTTCTGACATGCTAGGTCTTTGTGCGTGATGATATCTAGGGTATTATACCAGGACTTCTGATTTTGCGGAAGCAATAGCCTAGTCCTCGTATAATACTCTGCACTGCTTTTAACTTAAAAAGCCTACCCTCAGCATAAAAAATGATGAAACATTGAAAAATGCTAATCATGTGCTGTTGAAGAAAAGATCCCCAAACGGGACACACCTAAAGTCGAGCCATCATCTCTTTGTCTGAATGGAAGTTCTAACCTGAGCTCTCATGGTCTCGCATTACCCATTACAGATATCATTAGTGGACATTCACCTGTAAGACTGAATATATAGGAGTCTAGATACGGGAGTATATTCTGAGGTGGGATACGCGTATAAGTTAAGATCCTAATACACTAAATACGTATCTTGATAAATTGAAATTTGTGTGAAAATTTAAGAGGATCAGTATATCGGCAATCTAAGCAAATTGTTTAATTCTTAGTATGAAATCAAGCTTAATGGTACTTGTAGGTTGTCGGTAGCTGATATGATTCCCTAACACGCTCACAAAAAATATGTCTGTAAATAGTTACATTTACTGCTTTACATTTACTACATTTCATTTCCGTTTAGCTTCAAAAACCCAAAAAGATTTTATAGTTTTCTAGTTTAAACTTTCTTAAAATTTCAAAAAGATTTTACATTTCTGCTTTAGTTTTGTGACAAACCGAGGTGGAAAGCGGATCTTCAGATTCTGAGAAGAGAAGCAGAGCAGGAAAGATTCTGAGCTGGACAACTGGTTGGGAGCTAATCTGAAAATTGAGAAATTCAAAAGTCAAATCAAGTTCATTAATTTGATACTTGAACATTTTTCATAAAATGTGTTTGAAGAAATAGAACAAAAATGTCAGTTTGATTCGTATCGGGTCAACCAAGGTCATTAATTTGGACTTGGTCGGCGAATTAAGTACCTAGGGTCATTAACTTGGACCTAGATACTTAAGTGGATTCCTAAAACTGGACAAAATCTGATAAAAAAACGTCAAAAGGTCAACACAAAAAAGTCAAAAAGTCAAAAAGTCAAAAAGTCAAAGAGGTGTGTTTGGCTCAGGCGGCAATCCGATCGGGTGGCAATCCGATTCATGACAACACTATAAATAAATGGTCAATGTTTCAAGTCAAACTTTTTACTCGATCGAGCGACCATCCTATTCTCTGTCACACTCTTACCTTCTGATCTTGTTTTTCACACTTTTTCTTTGCACAAGACATTGGATTGTTGGTTTGTACAACCTTCTCAATGGCAAAGGTATGTATTCAAGATCTAAACTGTTAAATTTGATGTTTTATTGATGTTCATGATGACGGCGACTGTTCGGAAAGTAGATCTTAGATCTAGGTCTTTTTAGGATGTTTTGATGAAATCTGAGCACAAGGTTTAGATCACGAGTGTTAGATCTACTAGTTTACCGTTTCTATATGTGCATAAACATGTTTAAATCCATAGATCTGATGTTTAGATGAGTCGGATATCGAAGGTGTTTTTGTCAAATTAATCACTGTTTAGGTCAAGTTAGAACATGATGAACATAGGGTTTTGATCGCGCTTAGATTCTCTATGTAGATCTATGTTCAATTTGATGTTTAGCCTTAGAAAATTTCGGTGTTCATGATTGTGCTTAACTGTTCTTCATTGTTCTTGAATCGAGTGGAAGCTTGATCGGGTGGCAATCCGATCGGGTGACCACCCGATCCAATGCATGATTAGTTGTTAAAATTTTTCTAAGTATTTGATGCCTTGATAACTGTGCTTAAACTGGTAAACTGTTTGGTGATTATCTTGAAATTTGTGCCTGAAATCTGTTAAAGTGATTTGAATAGTTTGGCAACCCGATCGGGTGGCAATCCGATCGGGTGTCAATCCGATTCATAGCACTTCTTGTTCGATAAATATACCAAGCGTTTATCTTGTTTTGTGTACCATTTCTAAGGGACTTGGAAAGTTTGGCAACCCGATCGGGTGGCAATCCGTTCCAATGCATTCATTCACTATTCATCATATGCCAAGGATAGAGTGGCAACTCGATCGGGTGGCAATCCGATCGGACAGCCACCCTATCCACATTACAATGTCTTGAAATTTGTGCACTAATGTCATTGATCGAGTGGCAATTCGATCTGGTGGCAATCCGATCGGACAGCCATCCGATCCTCATCTCTAAAAGACAAAAACTTTTCAAATGAATCAAAGCTGTTAAGGAACGAGTGACAACTTGATTGGGTGGCAATCCGATCGGGTGGTAATCCGATCCATGGCATTCACTCTCAAAGAGTTGACTAGTCAAAGGACTTGCTTGTCACATGAATCGAGTGGCAACTCGATCGGGTGGCAATCCGATCGAGTGGGCATCCGATTCAAATGCATTTGACTTGGTCAAACATTCTTCATTGCATAGGATGGCAATCCGATTGGGTGGCAATCCGATCGGACAACCATCCGATCCACAGATCTACACATAGAGAGGGTTCCAGAGTTAGAAAATTTTTTGAAATTTCAAAAAAAAAATTACTTGTCATGTTTTGTCTTGAACTTTGTGCAAATGATAACACAAAATACTTTTGCAGGGAACAGGTTCTGTGTAACACCTCGTAAAATCACGTCCAATGATGTATTGACACGTGTAATAAACCCTAATGAAGTCAAATATTGAATTTAAGGGACTAATTTTTCGAAAAATCGAAAACTTTGATTATGAAAGGACTGGAAGTGTTAGCATACCTAAAGTAAGTTTCTAAATAACCTCGTACGGTATTTATACTCACAAATGAGCCACTTGTTGATCGAGTGTAGCCGTTCGCGTAATTAATTGAAAGTTTGCACAATGAAGGGTTAAAAGCGTCAACATGTTAATTCTTACCTCTGAGTGACCTTTTAACAAACCGGGAGCTTCATGATATTTGATTATACTCTCGGGAATGCCAAACATTGGTCGTCTATGGTTTTTATGCCTATAAGTAAAGTTACGCGCAACTTTGCAAGTTAGAGGGACCAAAAGTGTCAATATGTTTAATTATACCTCTGAATGACCTTTTAGCAAACCCAAAGCATCGTGGTGTTTAATAATACTTTCAATAATGCCTAATATGGATTAGATGAGGCTTTAATGCTATTAAATGATGAGATGCGCAAGTTTGCGCAATAGAGGGACCTAAAGCGTCAACTTTTGAATCTACGCCTTTCAGTGACCAGTTAAGTGAACGGGAGCGTAGTAATATTTAAGTATATGCTTGGGAATGCCCATTATGTGCCATGGAAGGCTTGGATGTCATTAAACGACATTCCGCGCTACTTTGCGCAATTAAAGGACTAATTGCGTCAAACTGCAAAAGTATACATATTCGTGGGGTTTCGAACCTTCCGGAATATGACCATGAGTTAAACATACCCTAATTGTCCTTTATATAGCTTAGATATAGGCTTAGAGGTGTTTGGTGTGCAAAAATAAACTTTTAAGTCATGCAGGGACTAAAAGTGTCAAAAAGTGCACAAGTTTGCATTTTCGTGCATATCTCACATTCTGAATATCTCCGGACACCCAAAAATTTATGTAAGCATTAAAATATTTTATTTTAGTGTTCGGCATAATAAAATTTCATTTGTCGCGTAAGTTGGTTCGTTTTTCGCATCCGCTCGTGTTTCGTCGTAATTAGACGAACAACGTGACCGTACGGCCAAACGAACCGACATCCGACATGTTTTCAAGCATGTTTCGTGTCCCCTATGTTTAAACATCATGGTGGAGCCTTGAAATGAGGTTAACGAGCCTTAAACGTGCCAAAAAGGGCCTTATTTGCACACAGGGACCAAATCTGCCATTTCTGGAACTTAATTGCTGAACTGTGCAGCCCAGGCGGGCCGCGTAGACCCCCCTTGGGTCTTACGCGGGGTGTGTGAACCTGCCAGATATGCAGAATGTGATTTACAGCCTTGTACAGCCTGTTCCAGCACTTGCAAATGGTATTTTTCAATCCTTGGGCACCCATAGTATTAGAAAACAATGGGTTGGAAGTGTACGGTCCAGATTTGATCACGTTTATCGAGGAACGATCCTAACGGTCCTCTAAATCCTATAAATACCCATTGATTTTTGGCTTTCATTTGCACCTTTCCTTCAAATCTGCTATACTCTCTGAATTGTGAGGATCTTGAACTCTTTTGAGAACCTCCCTCAGTCCTTTAGACTCTTGTAAGTATCCTTTCGTGCTTAGTTTAATTATTTAGCGTTTTAAACCGAAAAGTCAAGCGTTTTCGATAAACGCTTTGACTTTTAAACGGTTAAGTCATTGTTCGCAACGAACATGGCTACGTGACCGTAATTAGGTAGGTGTTAAACCCTCAAAAGGGCATCTCCTAATTACCACGTTTACTTAGTTAAATTGTCGGGTCAAATAAAAGTCAAACGGGTTAGTTTTAAATAAAATTCATAACTATTAATATAAAAGCTATAAAATCAGTTCTCTCACTTTAATAACTTGGTAAATATTAGTTGAACATGCCTAAGCATGATTCAACCCGACAATTCTAAGTATAGGCTCGGTTCGGAACCGAAAGTCGCAAAAGTTGACTTTTGCTTTGACTTTCAGTTCTGACCCGATTTAGCTTAGTTTAGATAGGCCTTAGGATTCCTTTAGGACCAGGTTATAGGTTAGTGTAACCCTCTAAGGTTATACAACTTGGTTCCTTAGTTATCCGATCCATATGCTTGTTTCCGTTAAATGCCTAAATGTTGACTATTATGCCCTTTTAACCTTAAAACGAAATTTTTGAAAATGTGAGAGGATAGAAACCTTTATTACTGATTTATAAACTTGTCCCTAAAATTTGACATCAGTTTGAGGTCTAGATTAGGAGTTATGCTCATTAGCGTAAATGAAAAGCTTTTTATTAATTAAACGGCATAATTAGCATATATCCTATTTAAACCCAAATTTTTAATACCAAACTTTTTACTTACTGATATAAAATAATATTTTGGGATTTTTGAAGATTTTTATTTATTTTTAGGCTGAGCATAACATAGGGTTCTAGGCTTGATTCGGTAATTGCCGGTTTTGCCCTTTTGGCTTATAAATTGAGTTTTACAAAACATTTTGGCCCCAAACCTTTTGCTACTGATTTTATATGATAAATAAAACATTTTAAGCTTTCTGGAATGATAGAATTATCAGCTTTTCTTTAAAAACCCAGAAATCGCTTAAAACCGCTTTTTACGCGTTTTAAACGCATAGTATGTATTAAAACCATTTTAAACATATAAGACTAGATACCTACTGATATTTTTAGTAAATTTATATACTTTAACCGTAAGAAAAAGTTTTAAACTCAGATTCCCAGTTTTGACCCTTAAAGCCCTATGTGAAATTACCAAAACGCCCTTCGGTGCATAGTTTGGTTATAATTAATAAATTTCACATATATGTAATACCCTACTGATATAACTTATTAAATTAAGTATTTTTACTGATTATATCAGACCTGGAACTCAGAATAATATTTAATCTCTACTATAACCTTTAAAATGACCAAAATACCCCTACGGGGCATAAATTGGTTTTAAATTCGTTTTGGGCATAATGGAAGGTATCCTACTGATATCACAACATATTTAAGGCATATTATCTTAGGAAACCTGTTCATGACTATTTTGGTTACCCGTTACGCACTTTTCGCGTTCGGATCGGCTTATGTAACTAGTTTGCATAAATTAGCCGAAACGGGTCAAACCTTATCATTTTTATCTCAAAATCCAGAATGTGTTTAGTTTACCCTTATTACACAAGTATACAAACTTGTCGGGTCAAAACCACATTCTAATCCGGTTCTCGCTTAACCATGCGTTTTGAACCGTATCCTCCTTTAAAACTAACCGGTCTAAGCATAGGCTTAATTAAGACCCGTTAGGAATCTAATAGGTTATTAAAAACATTCGTTCCATATTTAGGAGCCCAGTAAAAGCTATCTGTACTTGCTGATTTGATATACGGCTGGGATTGAATTTATATTTAGCTCAGGTAAATACTTTTAACTTATTTTTCCTTATACGGGTTTGGGGTACGGTATATAAAATACCGCTTGGTCGGGCATTCGACTTTAATCGTTTGGTTGTTAAATATTATCGAGATGACCCGTTTAAAAATTTGGTTTTGTTTGCTTAACGCCTTTGGGGGGTTAATGACCATGTCCCAGATATCCTTGGCATCATTCATAGAATGGCCACGACCTTAGCACACGGGTGTAGGCGTACACCCGTCAGTGCATTTAAAATTAATAAGGTATAACCGTCGGTTACGAGAATAACTCGCCGCGGGACTATACCATGTGGTGTGTCTATTAATCTTTAACCCGGCATGAACCAGGCAACTGAACGCATAACAAACATGTAATTCTTTTACAAGTTTATATATAAATAATTATCCCAAGTTATAAAAAGTTTTGTGCCACGTGCATTCAAATCAATTTTCTTAAAACATTTTCAAAATGAGTCAGTTAAATTGTATTTAACAATGTAAACTGACGTATTTTCCAAAAAGGCTAAGTGCAGGTACTAATTGGAATAGGCTGGCTACTCCTAGCATCAATAAAGCGTCTCGCAAACTTAGATGTTAAGATCTGTTGAAAAATTATCTTTTATTTGATCCGCCTGTGGATCCTTTACATTCCGTTGTAATACTTGGATATTACTTTGTATCGGTTTGTAATATATTCATCTTTTGCTTCCGCTGTGTAATTAAATTGTGTTGTTTGACTATGATGATATCAACTACGTCACAATATTCCCCACCGGGCCCACCGGTAATACGTGGAAATATCGGGGTGTGACAGGTTGGTACCAGAGCCAACATTGAGTGAATTAAACACTAGCCTTTTGTGTTTAATCTCAATGACATAGTAGCACATTCCTTGACCTTCTGAGTCTAGACTTAACATAAGAATGCTCTCGTCTCTATTCGGAGAATTATTGCTTTCAATTCTATATACTTTTATATGTCGCCAAGCAAAGAAGCCATAATGGAAATTCTCCCCGTTTGAAGCCTAGGAAAGGCCGAGCTTCGTACTGCGACTAGGATAAACGTGCAACCAAGGAGAAAACATTTAGAAATAAAATGAAGAAGGAACTCCTTTCGCTGAAGATCGTTTCCTTAGTAGTCCTTATAAGGACATAATTATCTTTCAGTCCCTTCGAGGACAACATTATTCCTTTCAAGTCCCGTTCAGGGCAATTCTGTACCTCCTTTGGAATCATTGGAATGTTTTATCTAAATCTTATTTATATCATTATATATGAACATAATAATAACATTCCTTTTATGAGATATACCATTATAATAAAATGGCAAAATCTAAAAAGGACAAGACCTAGCCCATGTGTCATTTTAAGAACAGGGCCAAGATGGTAGTTCCTCAACTAGATTCAGATCCTTATTAATATCTCAATTTAGGATTGTTCTGCATTAAATATTAAAAGAATCTTAAAGGTACAACCTAGCCTATATGTCATTTTAGACAAGGCCAAGATGGTAGAACCTATTCAAAAGATTCAAATCCTTGTTAACATCTGTAAACATGTTAACATTCCTGGCATATGTGATTCGACAGAATCGCATAAATCATCCTTATACTGGATTCTCCCGAAATCCTTTCTTATTTTGTGAATTAAGCATCCATCAGGGATATAATGCTTACGGGCCATATTCATTGTCATATAAGACAAAAGACAGTCGTAGCCTACAACTCCCTGTCAAGAAAAGGCATGAACAACGTTCAAGCCTAAATACCTTGATTCTACAAAATCATGGTTTATAATTTAAAAGTTGCCCTTGTGACTTGGCCTTTTTGTGCCATAGTTATATTTTAATTAAATCTTGGATAATTATAATGAAAATCCTGAATAAAATAAATATCATTCCTTTTCTGCCAGTATATATATTAAAAAGAATCTTAAAAGGTATAACCTAGCTTGAATGTCATTAAAGACCTAGCTAAGATGGTAAAACCTGTTTAAAAAGAGATTCAGATCCTTGTTAACATCTGAAAACATGTTAACACTCCTGACAACAGTGATGCGATAAAATCACACTTGTCATCTTTATATTAGGAATTTTCCAAACCCCTTATTTAGCGTAAATGATCAAGAGGAATCATGGCTAATAAACGTCGAACGTGATGAACACATCAAAACATCCATTGGGATGAATACCTTCGGGCAAAGATGTATACATGAAGAAGATAGTTTTATTTCATAACTTCTTGTCAAGACAATGAACTATGAAATTTTTCGATCCAAAGGAATCATCGATTATGTTTTAAAAAAAAAAATTCCCTCGTGACAAGGCATCAGTGCCATCAAAAGTCCCTTGGAAACAAGCCCTTGTGCTATATATAAAATGTCGGTACGACATTGACAGTCATGACTTATGTCCCATGTCTAATAGATATCAAGGATTATATTCCGTTAAAACGCCAAAGACGGTTTATTTAAAAACCTAGGGAAAACATAATCAAATGAATTTAATACTATCTATTCACCTATATGGTTTATTTGTACCATGGCTATTTAATCATCAAATTTGACAATTCACCATATAATTAAACCTATTATTACTACTTGGTTTATAGCCTTCAAAGCTTCACCATGGTTGACCCATCTGAAGCTCACAATCATCCAGTTGATCAGAATAATGATGCAAGACTGAACTTAACGGGCACCGAGCTACAGGCTATGATAGATACAGCCGTAAACAACGCCGTGGACCGAGCATTAAAGGATCATAAGCGAAAGTGCGATAATACCCCAAATAAAGATTACAAAAAGGGTAAGACCGGTTCAAACTATAACCAGTCCAAGCCAAAGGAGGCAAAACCCAAATGTAAAACCTGCGGGAAGAAGCACTTCGGAAAATGTTTCTATGAACAGACCAGGGGATGTGTCATCTGTAAAGAGATGGATCACAAGACCCATGAATGCAAGGACTTGAAGGACGCCACATGCTATGGTTGTGGCGAGAAGGGGCACGTAAAGACTCGCTGTCCAAAGAAGGCGACTAAAGGGAAATGCACTTTAGAGTCACAAGCTAGGCCTTGTGGGATCTGTAATAAAGAAGGGCATAAAACTTTGGAGTGCCAAGACATAAAGGACGCAACCTGCTATGGTTGTAAGGAAATAGGGCACATCAAAACTAATTGCCCAAATAAAACCAAGAAGCCTGGGGAGGCTAAGAAGACCAAAGCTAGAAGCTCTCAAATGGATGCTCAAGAGGCTATTCAGGATGACAATGTCACAACAGGTACTTTCTTTATCAATGACGCTCATGCCAGAGTATTACTTGATTCAGGTTCAGATAAGTCTTTCATGGACAATCGATTTTGTAAATCATTAAATCTGCCTGTTAAAACTCTAAGCGTTAAGTATAAAGTAGAATTGGCCGATAGTACCTCAGAGACTGTTTCAGCAATATTAGATGGATGTTTTATATCCATTAGGAATCATTCTTTTCCACTGTCCTTGTTTCCATTAAATAAGAGGGACTCGATATAGTGATAGGAAAGAATTGGTCGTCTTAAAAATCAAGCCCAAATTATGGGTGATAAGAAGCAAGTAGTTATCAAGATTCCTTATGGTGAGCCTTCGACAATTCAAGGAGACACTGGGTATGGATTGCCTAAGCACCTGTTGAATATGGTATTTAATACCAAGGATTCGAGTATGGAAAACTCAGAAGAGACAAACAACAGTCGCGATGCTGGAGATGCGACAAATGTTAATGGTGCATCAAATGTGAACCTCAACGTTAATGGAGTTAATCTCCAAAACTATAATGAACACAGCTGTTAGAAAGGCTATGAGACAAGTCATGAAAAGGTTCAAGAAGCCAGATGCTGCTCGCTCTAAAACACATGTCGCTGCTCATGAGGAGAGCTTTATTCATACTTCAAATGCGAAGAATAACCCAAACAAAATCATATGTGGCAAGGAGCCCATTCCTTTTAGGATATACTTAAAAGTACTTCGTCTCTTGGAAGTCAAGAGACTTCAATAGTAAAAAGGGACCCTCGATTGCAGGAAATTGTTGGATGAAGTAGAAACCATTAGGTGTATCAGCGGTTATGCTGGAAAGGACACAGTGAAGTATGCATCACAGTCATTCGATGGCAATACCCTTAATTAGTGAGGACATTAATGAAGTCCACAAGAAAGATCCTCTTATACATTATAGGATGGTTCAAGTTTTAAGGACCTTATTAGAAAAACCTATTATCCGCTTCGAGAAATGGAAAAAGATGGAATAAGAATTTTCTGACTCTCACCATAAAAGTATTAGACTGTCAACAGTATGTGACAAATTTTAATTCATTGACTAAGATAGTACGCTATTCAGCCTACCCAAAAATCTAAGCTTAATGAAAACAATTAATGGTGGTTAGCATCGGTATTAAGAGGGCACATTAAGATTTCAAGTCTGCTTATTATAAATCCATAATGGATCTACCTCAGCTATTCACGTTTTATATATTAAGAAATAACCAGTCAAAGCTAAGACTGCCCTAAAATTTGTCAAAGATTTTACAGTTAAGTTGAAAAGGAATAAGAATGGAGGCGTTTAACCCTCCTGATGTATGATTAGAGGCAGTTCGCATTAATAATGACACCAGATAAATCCCTTATTGTGATTTATTGCTAAGAGTTACGTTTGGTTTCAGATACCGCTAAGTCTCTCATAAGACCATAAGTTTAGCAAACTTTTAGAAATTTCCCGTAAGAACCCCAGATATTAAGTGTAAGGTAAAACTTACAGGCGAAAACATAAGAACCATTTCTTCTGTCCCTATCAGAAACCTTCAGTCGTAGAATCTTAGAAGTATCCCCTCTTTAGAGGAAGTGCGTCAGCATATATGGTTGACATCTCTTTAATCTCTATCGATTACGAATACCAGATGGTATGATAAAAGCACCGTATGAGGATTGGTGTATCTTAATATGTCCCATAGATTGCTTCCATGCCTGATCAGTATGGAGGTTTAATGCATGGGACCACAAAGATATTCCGATGATCATATGGTACTAAAGTCAGCTAATGGTATTCAAAGAAGATATCCAGAATAGAATTGTCCAAGAAAATACCTTCGATTAAGGAATTCGTGGACTTGTAACCTAAATGTGTCACTTATTTGACACAAACAATGATGGATGAACTGGAGCCTGAGATTTGGAAAATCTTTGTAACCTCCTTGTATCTTGATAATCTTCTCCTAAGATTACCCTGTTTACCTCCTGAAAGGCAAGTAGAGTCAAGATTTATATCCCATTTAGGGCTGTATTATTATGAAATCTCCAAGACGGCTAGTACCATCATTGGAAGAATCGAAACCCTGATTAAGTAAGTTTTAAAATAGAGGATTCATATAGCCTAACTCAATATCCTGAGAATTCGGTATAGTTAATTAAGAAAGACTGGTCATTTTGCTTATGCATTGATTACCGCAACCCTAATTAGGCAACAATTAAGAATTGCCATCAGCTGCCCAGGATCGTCGATTTGTTCGACTAGCGGCAAGGATTAGCTATTCCTTAAGATTAGTTTTAAGCAATGGTTGGAATAACCATTTCACCTCAAGATAAGCTTTTCTATAATAGTTATTATATAAGTATCAAGGCTGCTTCTTTGGAAACCTTACATAGATGGAATGTTAAACATCTATTGTTAGACAGAAGATTAGTAAGTCCAATTGTCAGGATCTGAAAGTTGCCTTGGAAACAAAGAATAAGATCATACAAATCCATAATCATCTGTAGGTTGCCAGTATTCGGCAGAAAAGTAAGGATTAATGAAGGTAGCAACCCTCATAAGTTCTTATTAACGAATAAGGTTCAACAAAAGATATCACCCTGGAAGGGTGTGCCAATTTGTTAATTATCAAGCTAGTTAAGCTCTGAATATGTAGAATCATTCGAGGGAATCGAATGTATCAAGATCAAATAGCTTATAAGCTAAAACCTATTTAAGGAACTTGGCGGAGCTCGGAATGCATTACACATTAATGATTTAAGGATGTGTTTCACCAATAAGTCAAGAAGCATTATCACATAATGATATGCAGATAGATGATATGATGAGAAACCTGTGTCAATTGAGGATCGACAGGTTAAGAAGCTCCAAAAAGAATACATATACACCTTATAGAGGTCAGATTGGGAGCTTGGAGTGACTCCAGATAGGCTATAGAAGTTAAGTCCATTATGCGACAAAAAGAACTTCAGGCATTTTAGCAAATCTCAAGATCGAGATTTCTTTTAAGGGGGTGAGGATGTAACACCTCGTAAAATCACGTCCAATGATGTATTGACACGTGTAATAAACCCTAATGAAGTCAAATATAGAATTTAAGGGACTAATTTTTCGAAAAATCGAAAACTTTGATTATGAATGTGACAACTCGTATTTCAGAACCTATCTATGTGTTTAATGTAACGTATGTGGACTCTATATGATTATATCAACTTTCATAATAATCGGCTCACAAGTGTACTTGATGATATTCATATGATTCGGATTGCATGATCTAGAATTAGAGCCGAATATATATATAATCGGCTGTTGTGATTTGATAATCGAAGTGGTTGCATGATGGTTAGGATTGCATATTGATATAAAAGTTCACTAATCTAATGATCCGGATAGAACGTTTGATTAATGCTCATGACTATGATTAGTTAGGGTTTATACGAATCACATGATGATAGCTTGATTTGATCGATTATTGGTTTGGATGGAAACTGTTGATTGTGTTGATTTCTAAATTACAAATATGGAAACTGTTAACTTTGTCAAACGAATTGATTGGAACTAGTAACTGACTTGCATGATTTTAGGGAATCATATAACAAATCGCACAAGTCCTCTCGGTCGCACAAGATCTGGTCACACAAGACCTGATCTGGTCGCACAACACAATCACACAAGTCATAGAGTACAACACCACATTTGCATGATCGCACAAGACCTTGTGGATCGCACAAGATAGTGCTGATCGCACAAGGCTTGGCCACACGCACACTGTTTGGACTTTATTATGTAGATTGGGCCTTAAAGACCAAATATCAGTCGCACAAGGCATATTGTAATCGTACAAGATGAATTGGATCGCACAAGTTGTTTATTCGTTTGTTAGTTGGGCCGGGTTTAAGGCTGATCGCACAACCCATTGTGGATCGCACAAGTTGTGCTGATCGCACAATAGGTTGGGCCGACCACTCACATTGGGCTTTGTTATTTACTTGTCTGATAAGTGTTTTACGTGTATGTTGTGTATACCATGCATTCGTAACTTGCTATCTCTGTGTAAACATACATGCACTCTGTAGACCTAGACCTGACTTGTATGGTAACCATGTTAGGACGTGGTTGACCTCTAGCAGCTCGATTCCCAGGGGTTGGGAATGGGTTAAGGAATATGGATTCCTCGTCCTTCTTGGGTAGGACAGTACGGGTTCAGGAATATAATTCCTCGTCCTCTTGGACAGTTTACATTTCACTAGACCAAAACTCTATCACGAAGTCCCTTCTTTTTATATCGACTTAATCGCCGGGCCAATGGCGAGCGGGTCATTAGTTAGATAGCGCTATTTAGGTCTGACAAGCCTCACACCGTACCGCAGAGGACGGGCGTGAACTAATGGACTGGGCACGTCAATGATGATAGACATTGACAGTTCAGGGCACATAAACATGACTACAGTCAGCAGTTGATATGGTAACGAGTCTAGTAGTATATGCATGGGGTAGCCCCCACGGCCAGAGAGCCAGATAACTAAACATGGGGTAGCCCCCACGGCTGGGTTGCCAGAGTAATCGGGATTAAAACAGAACACGTTTTTCAACTATGGGGTAACCCCCACGGCATGCATGCCAGTTAAAGGAAACTGTTTTTGGAACAACTTAAAATGAACACCCAACTGTGAACTCGCTCAACTTAGTTGTTGACTCGTTACTACATGCTTTGCAGGTCAATAGGTACTTAGCTGGAGCTTGCATGGGGAAGAGTCGTTGTGGGACATGGACAATTGTGTGCCATGTTAAACATTGAAAGATTTGAACTTATATTTTGTCTTGGATTTAATCGTTATGCTTCCGCTTGCAACTTAAACTATGTTTTGTTTGGACACCAATTGTATTGGTTGGATTTTTATAATTACTTACATGCTTGTTCAATATGATTGGTGGCTGGATCCTGGTCAGTCACGCCTCCAAGCGGTGATACTCCGCGTGTGGATTTTGAGGGTGTGACAGATTGGTATCAGAGCCATTAGTTATAGTGAACTTGGTTTTGATAAGGGAAAAAGTTTTTGTTAAAACCAGACTATAACCTGTACAGTGCTCAACGATCCACAACGACGCTTCGCTCCACGTGCAAGACTCGAAATTCTAGGTGATATGGTTTATGTTTTATTGCCTACTTGCTAGATTACATAGAACTATGCTCATGGTCTGCTTAGATAAACGTAACAACGATAGTTTGAAAACGCATGTGTGCTTACTCTCTTCTGTCATTGCACTTTCACGAACCTCTCTCACTCATACTTTCCTTTGATATGAAGATCATGAGTGGACGCGTTAACATGACTCAAGCCCAGTTGACAGCTCTGATTAACCAACAAGTTGCTGCGGCACTTGCAGCCGCACAAGCAGGAGGTATACCCTGCAGTCTAAACTCACTCTAGGATCTTTAGGTCCTACTCTCGTAAACCAACACTTGTGCTTAACCTTGTCCTTTCTTACACCCACGACAGGTCAACATGCTCAGCCACCTGTGTGCACCTTCAAAACTTTTATGGACTGCCGACCTAGTACCTTTAGTGGTACCGAAGGAGCTGTAGGTCTCCTCCACTGGTTTGAAAAGCTCGAATCGGTCTTCGAGATGTGTGAATGCCCTGAGGCTCGTAGGGTGAAGTACGCTACCGGTACTCTCGAGGGTATAGCGCTCACATGGTGGAACGCTCAAGTACAAATGCTGGGGTTGGTTGTCGCTAATGCCACCCCATGGAACAACTTTAAGGAAATGATTAAGGAAGAGTACTGCAATCATGATGACATTCATAAGCTGGAAGTAGAGTTTTTCAACCTCAAGATGACGGGGTCAGAAATTGAGGCGTACACGAAAAGATCGAATGAGCTAGCTATTATGTGTCCTACTATGGTGGATCCTCCCATCAAACGCATCGAACTATACCTCAAGGGTTTAGTGCCGGAGATCCACAGCCATGTGACTTCAGCTAACCTCGCCACCATCCAGCAAGTTGTTCAATTAGCTCATCGTCTCACTGATCAGGCGGTGGAGCAGAACAGGCTACCAAAGCGTATTAGTGATACAGCTACTTCTGATACTCCCAACAACAACAAGCGAAAATGGGATGGAACTTCAAGCAAAGGTTCAACTTCTGTTCAATCTCAGTCTCAGCAGAGGAGGACTGACGACTACAAGAGCCCTAGTCAGCAATCATCTGGTAGTCAAAGTCATGGTGGGTACAAGGGAAATCACCCCAAATGCAATCGCTGTAACCTACACCACAGCGGGCCATGCACCAGGAGTAACTGTGATCGGTGCAACAAGTCAGGCCACGCCGTAAAGGATTGCAGAAGTTTATACCCTGCAAACCAGAATCGTCAGCAACAACAAGCCCCACAAAATCAACGCCAGCAGCAGCAGCAAGGCATCAACAAAGGGTGCTTTCAGTGTGGAGCTGAAGGCCACTACAAGAGAGATTGTCCCCAACTGAACCGGAACCAGAACAACAACAACAATAATAACAACCAGGGGAATGGAAACAACGGGGGTAACAACGGCAATGGTGCAAGGGGTCGTGCATTCGTTATTGGCCAAGGTGAAGCAAGGAACGATCCCAACGTCGTGACGGGTAAGTTCCTATTGGACGACTTTTATGTTACTGCTTTATTTGATTCGGGTGCTGATACTAGCTACGTGTCCTTAAAAGTTAGTCAAATGCTTAAGCGTACCCCAACACTTTTGAACACCAAGCACACTGTAGAGCTAGCTAATGGTAAGAGTTTAGAGGCCACACACGTAGTCAAGGGTTGTAATCTCGTTCTTGCTAATCAGACCTTCCCATTGACCTCATTCCTATCGTTCTGGGTAGTTTCGACGTTGTCATTGGGATGGATTGGTTATCCCAACACCGAGCAGAGATTCTTTGCAACGAGAAGATTGTCCGTATTCCTTGTTCAGGTGATGAACCTCTCATGATTCGTGGCGACAAGAGGGGTGCTGTTGAGAGCATCATCTCTTTCCTTAAAGCCCAGAAGTGTTTGAGAAAGGGCCACACTGCTATTTTGGCTCTCGTTACTGACACCTCGAAGAGAGAGAAGAAGATAGAAGATTTTCCGATTGTACGCGACTATCCTGAGGTATTTCCTGAGGAACTACCTGGTCTTCCGCCTCATCGTCAGGTCGAATTTCAGATCGAGCTAGCTCTTGGAGCAGCGCCTATAGCTCGAGCACCTTATCGTTTAGCCCCATCAGAACTAGAAGAGCTGTCTACGCAACTATAAGAACTCTTGGATCAGGGTTTTATTCGTCCTAGCTCTTCGCCCTATGGAGCTCCAGTATTATTTGTGAAGAAGAAAGACGGTACCTTCCGCATGTGCATAGATTACCGCGAACTCAACAAGGTGACTGTGAAGAATCGCTACCCTCTTCCACGCATTGATGACCTATTCGACCAGCTGCAAGGGTCGAGCTTTTACTCGAAGATTGATTTGAGATCGGGATATCACCAGCTGAGAGTCCGAGAAGAGGACGTCTCCAAAACAGCCTTTAGAACTCGGTATGGACACTACGAGTTTTTGGTCATGCCTTTTGGGCTGACAAACGCACCTACGGTTTTCATGGACCTTATGAACAGAGTGTGCAAACCTTACTTAGACAAGTTCGTTATAGTATTCATCGACGACTTCCTGATCTACTCTAAGAGTCAGGAGGAACACGAGCAGCATCTACGACTTATTTTGGAACTTCTTCGAACAGAACAGCTTTATGCAAAGTTTTCGAAATGTGACTTCTGGCTTCGTGAAGTCCATTTCCTAGGCCATGTGGTAAGCAAGGATGGGATCCATGTTGATCCATCTAAGGTAGATTCAATCAGGAACTGGGCTGCACCTCGCACACCAACGGAAATTCGCCAATTCTTGGGCTTGGCAGGTTACTACAGAAGATTCATTAAGGATTTTTCCAAGATTGCACAACCTCTCACCTCACTAACGCAGAAGGGCGTTACCTATCGATGGGGTAATGCTCAAGAAGCGGCATTTCAGCACCTAAAGGATAGACTTTGCAGCGCACCTATCCTCTCATTGCCTGAAGGCACAGACGATTTTGTGGTATATTGTGACGCATCCATTCAGGGACTTGGATGTGTGCTGATGCAACGTGACAAGGTCATTGCTTATGCGTCACGTCAACTTAAGATTCATGAACGGAACTGCACTACACACGATTTGGAACTGGGAGCTGTTGTTTTCGCACTCAAGATATGGAGACATTACCTGTACGGTACCAGGTGCACCATTTACACCGATCACAGGAGTCTCGAGCATATCTTCCAATAGAAGGAGTTGAACATGCGTCAACGTCGATGGGTTGAGCTATTAAACGATTACGAATGCGCAATCAAGTACCATCCAGGCAAAGCCAATGTTGTGGCTGGTGCCCTCAGTCGAAAGGACACTATGCCTAAGCGCGTGCGAGCATTACAACACACCATCCAGTCTAGTCTTCCTTCCCAGATACGAGATGCTCAGGTAGAAGCATTGAAACCAGAAAACGTCAGGGCTGAAGCCCTACGTGGCTCAAGACAATGGTTAGAACAAAAGGAAGATGGTGCTTACTATGTAACGGGACGCATTTGGGTCCCACTCTATGGCAACCTACGAGAGCTTGTGATGGATGAGGCACACAAGTCTTGCTACTCAGTACATACTGGTTCAGATAAGATGTGCCACGATCTCAAAACTACGTATTGGTGGCCTTGCATGAAGGCCCACATAGCAACCTACGTCAGTAAATGTTTGACTTGTGCGAGAGTCAAAGTCGAATACCAGAAACCCTCAGGCCTACTTCCACAACCAGAGATACCACAATGGAAATGGGAGCAAATTTCCATGGATTTCGTTACTGGCCTGCCTAGATCTCAGCGCGGAAATGATACTATTTGGGTGATCGTGGATCGACTCACAAAGTCTGCACACTTCTTGGCTATCAAAGAAACAGACAAGTTCTCTACTGTAGCAGACGTTTACTTGAAGGAAGTTGTCTCGAGGCACGGGGTGCCCACCTCCATTATCTCTGATCGCGATGCACGTTTTACTTCTGAACTGTGGCAAGCAATGCACAAGTCCTTTCGCTCACGTTTAGATATGAGCACAGCTTATCACCCGCAAACGGATGGGCAGTCTGAGCACAGCTTATCACCCGCAGTCTGTACGCCTACACCTGTGTGCTAAGGTCGTGGCCATTTCGTAAAATGATGCCAGGGATATCCGGGACATGGTCATTAACCCCCCAAAGGCTTTAAGCAAACAAAACAATTTAAACGGTCATCTCAATAATACTTAACCCCCAAAACGATTAAGGTCGAAATGTCCGACCAAGCGGTATTTTATATACCGCACCCCAAGCCCGTATAAGAGAAAATAAGTTAAAAGTATTTACCTGAGCAAGTATAAATCAAAATCAGCGAGTGCAAGTATCTTTTACCGGTTCTCCTAATCTGGAACGAAGGTTTATAATAACCTATTAGAATCCTAACGGTCTTTACTTAAGCTTAGACCGGTTAGTTTTAAAGATACGGTTCGAACGCACGATTAAGCGAAGACCGGATAGAATGTGATTTAGACCCGACAAGTTTGAAGACTTGCTTAATATGGTATATTATACACATTCTGGATTTTGAGATAAAACCGATAAGGTTTGACCCGTTTTGGCTAATTTATGTAAACTAGTTACATAAACCGAACCGAACGCGTATGAAGTGTAACGGGTAACCATGAGAGTCCTAAACAGGTTTCTTAAGTTAACCTGCCTTAAATATGTTGTGATATTAGTAGGATACCTTCCATTATGCCCAAAACGAGTTTAATCTCATATTAAGCCCCGTAGGGGTATTTTGGTCATTTTAAAGGTTATAAAAGGAATTAATTAAGTTTCTGTGAACCGGGTCTGAATACATCAGTAAAATAGTTTATTTTAACAGGTTATAACATTTGGTTATAAGTCTTATATGTCAAAATAGTTTTAAACCCAAACTATGCGTATAATACGCGTATAAAGCCGTTTTAAGCGACGTACGGGTTAAAATAGGATTCTGAGTTTTCTGATCAGTTAAACCAGTTCAAAACACTTCATTTATTATTTAAAATTAGTAGCAATTGGATTGGTTTCAAAAGGATTTGTAAAACTCATTTTATGGCCGAAAAGGGTATATTCGGTATTAACCGAATTAAGGCACTAATCCTAGCTTATGATCAGTTTAAAAATAATTAAAAATCTTCAAAAATCCCAAAATATTATATTACATCAGTGGGTAAAAGTTTTGGTGTCAAAGATTGGGTTTAGATAGGTTTTATGCTAATGACGTCGTTTAATTACTAAGAATCGTTATAATTACGTCATTAAGCATAACTCCTAATCTAGACCTCCGATTGATGTGAAATTTTAGGGGCATGATTAATAATCAGTAACAAAAGTTACTGTCCTTTCACATCTTCAAAAATCTCATTTTATGATCATAAGGGCATTATGGTCACTATTTAAGCAATTAACGGAAACGTCGGACAATCGAGGTTTCAAGTGGTATAAACGCAGAGGGTTATACACACATGTAACTAGGTTCTAATGGAACTTTAAGGCATGTCTAAACCTATATAAATCGGGTCAGAACCGAAGTCAAAGCAGAAAGTCAAACTATGCGACTTTCGGCTCCGAATTGGTTCAAAACAGAAAGTTGTCGAATCAAACAAGCTTAGACAAGTTATTATACTTATTTTCAAGTTATATGAATGATAAAACATATTACACGCCTTCTGTATCGTTAATTACACGATTAATGATTCTGTTGACTTTTTCGGACAACGTTTGACTCGACAAACGACCTAGTTAGGATTGGAATCAGTGGGTGCCCTTTTAAGGGTTTAAAGCCCACATAATTACCAACTTATAACAACTTTCGTTTCGACAAAACCCTGGACCGTTTGTGTTTTATTGCTAAGTCAAACCGTAATTACGACGGTTTGACTATTAAGCTAAATACTAAACAAAACTTAATTAAGAAGGGTTAAGGGTACTTACATGTGACTAATTAAGAAGGCCTTGGGTCTGCTGTGGAGTTCTAAAGATGAGCAGAAATGAATGTGTGGTTGCATGTTGCAACATGAGCCTTATATAGCAAGTTTAATCATCATAGATCGTTGCCAAAGAAGTCTAGGATGATCCAAGATGTGAACATGTGTCTTCTATAGGCTATAAACCACTTTAGGCAACCCATAGAATCGAAATCTTGAGGTTTAAGTCAGTTACAAGGTGAAAACAGCCACCTGTGGGTTTTTTCTACAACTGGCAGTCGGACGCGGCCCGCCTGAGGTATTGGTAATCCTTACGCGGGCCGCCTGGAGGCTGGATTCAGGTTTTGAACTTTCCTTTTATTGCATTTTGGTCCCTGGTCCCCCGAAAGGTCGTTTTCACTACAATTCTTGCATTATGAGGCTTCAATATTGACATATGGGGGCTTTAGGGCTTATACCATCTTTTTTAAGTCCTCGGGTAACTTTGTGATCACCCGAAAAGCCCTAATTTCAATGTTGACGATTCTAACCCTCACACACGAATTTTATCATAACTTTCTCATACGGTAACGAAACTTGGTGAAATTTTTATGGTGCATTCTAGTGAGCATAATTAATCATTACAAAGCTTCAGGTTTGCTAAAAGGTCACTCAGAGGTATATCTTAACATGTTGACACATTTAACCCCCGTAGTTTGTAATCTCTCACTTTCTTTCAACATTCGCTTTGTATGATCCATGATCCATTCGTTTAAGGTTATAAACATCATGTAGGGTTATTGTAAAGTATATTTATTCATTGTTGACACTTTGAACCCTTATATTTACATAGTTTCATTGCTTGTCAACTTTAGTCCTTCATGAACATTCTTTCACACGTTTACACCTATGACACGTGTCAACACATCATAGGACGTAAATTTTCGAGGTGTTACAATTTTACTAGACCAAAACTCTATCACGAAGTCCCTCCTTTTTATATCGACTTAATCTCCGGGCCAATGGCAAGCGGGTCATTAGTTAGATAGCACTATTTAGGTCTGACAAGCCTCACACCGTACCGCAGAGGACGGGCGTGAACTAATGGATCTGGGTACGTCAATGATGATAGACATTGACAGTTCAGGGCACATAAACATGACTACAGTCAGCAGTCGATACGGTAACGATTCTAGTAGTATATGCATGGGGTAGCCCCCACGGCCAGAGAGCCAGATAAACATGCAAGGACTAAAAGTGTCAAAAAGTGCACAAGTTTGCATTTTCACGCATATCTCACATTCTGAATATCTCCGGACACCCAAAAATTTATGTAAGCATAAAAATATTTTATTTTAGTGTTCGGCATAATAAAATTTCATTCGTCGCGTAAGTTGGTTCGTTTTTCGCATCCGCTCGTGTTTCGTCGTAATTAGACGAACAACGTGACCGTACGGCCAAACGAACTGACATCCGACATGTTTTCAAGCATGTTTCATGTCCCCTATGTTTAAACAGCATGGTGGAGCCTTGAAATGAGGTTAACGAGCCTTAAACGTGCCAAAAAGGGCCTTATTTGCACACAGGGACCAAATCTGCCATTTCTGGAACTTAATTGCTGAACTGTGCAGCCCAGGCAGGCCGCGTAGACCCCCCTTGGGTCTTACGCGGGCTGTGTGAACCTACGAAATATACAGAATGTGATTTACATCCTTGTACAGCCTGTTCCAGCTTGATCCAGCACTTGCAAATGGTATTTTTCAATCCTTGGGCACCCATAGTATTAGAAAACAATGGGTAGGAAGTGTACGGTCCAGATTTGACACGTTTATCAAGGAACGATCCTAACGGTCCTCTAAATCCTATAAATACCCATTGATTTTTGGCTTTCATTTGCACCTTTCCTACAAATCTGCTATACTCTCTGAATTGTGAGGATCTTGAACTCTTTTGAGAACCTCCCTCAGTCCTTTGGACTCTTGTAAGTATCCTTTCGTGCTTAGTTTAATTATTTAGCGTTTTAAACCGAAAAGTCAAGCGTTTTCGATAAACGCTTTGACTTTTAAACGGTTAAGCCATTGTTCGCAACGAACATGGCTACGTGGCCGTAATTAGGTAGGTGTTAAACCCTCAAAAGGGCATCTCTTAATTACCACGTTTACTTAGTTAAATTGTCGGGTCAAATAAAAGTCAAACGGGTTAGTTTTAAATAAAATTCATAACTATTAATATAAAAGCCATAAAATCAGTTTTCTCACTTTAATAACTTGGTAAATATTAGTTGAACATGCCTAAGCATGATTCAACCCGACAATTCTAAGTATAGGCTCGGTTTGGAACTGAAAGTCGCAGAAGTTGACTTTTGCTTTGACTTTCAGTTCTGACCCGATTTAGCTTAGTTTAGATAGGCCTTAGGATTCCTTTAGGACCAGTTTATAGGTTAGTGTAACCCTGTAAGGATATACAACTTGGTTCCTTAGTTATCCGATCCATATGCATGTTTCCGTTAAATGCCTAAATGTTGACTATTATGACCTTTTAACCTTAAAACAAAATTTTTGAAAATGTGAGAGGATAGAAACCTTTATTACTGATTTATAAACTTGTCCCTAAAATTTGACATCAGTTTGAGGTCTAGATTAGGAGTTATGCTCATTAGCGTAAATGAAAAGCTTTTTATTAATTAAACGGCATAATTAGCATATATCCTATTTAAACCCAAATTTTTAATACCAAACTTTTTACTTACTGATATAAAATAATATTTTGGGATTTTTGAAGATTTTTATTTAGTTTTAGGCTGAGCATAACATAGGGTTCTAGGCTTGATTCGGTAATTGCCGGTTTTGCCCTTTTGGCTTATAAATTGAGTTTTACAAAACATTTTGGCCCCAAACCTTTTGCTACTGATTTTATATGATAAATAAAACATTTTAAGCTTTCTGGAATGATAGAATTATCAGCTTTTCTTTAAAAACCCGGAAATCGCTTAAAACCGCTTTTTACGCGTTTTAAACGCATAGTATGTATTAAACCCATTTTAAACATATAAGACTAGATACCTACTGATATTTTTAGTAAATTTATATACTTTAACAGTAAGCAAAATTTTTAAACTCAGATTCCCAGTTTTGACCCTTAAAGCCCTATGTGAAATTACCAAAATGCCCTTCGGTGCATAGTTTGGTTATAATTAATAAATTTCACATATATGTAATATCCTACTGATATAACTTATTAAATTAAGTATTTTTACTGATTATATCAGACCTGGAACTCAGAATAATATTTAATCTCTATTATAACCTTTAAAATGACCAAAATACCCCTACGGGGCATAAATTGGTTTTAAATTCGTTTTGGGCATAATGGAAGGTATCCTACTGATATCACAACATATTTAAGGCATATTAACTTAGGAAACCTGTTCATGACTATTTTGGTTACCCGATAAATTAGCCGAAACGGGTCAAACCTTATCATTTTTATCTCAAAATCCAGAATGTGTTTAGTTTACCCTTATTACACAAGTATACAAACTTGTCGGGTCTAAACCACATTTTAATCCGGTTCTCGCTTAACCATGCGTTTTGAACCGTATCCTCCTTTCAAACTAACCGGTCTAAGCATAGGCTTAATTAAGACCCGTTAGGAATCTAATAGGTCATTAAAAACATTCGTTCCAGATTTAGGAGCCCAGTAAAAGCTATCTGTACTTGCTGATTTGATATACGGCTGGGATTGAATTTATATTTAGCTCAGGTAAATACTTTTAACTTATTTTCTCTTATACGGGCTTGGGGTACGGTATATAAAATACCGCTTGGTCAGGCATTCGACTTTAATCATTTGGTGGTTAAATATTGTCGAGATGACCCGTTTAAAAATTTGGTTTTGTTTGCTTAACGCCTTTGGGGGGTTAATGACCATGTCCCGAATATCCTTGGCATCATTCATAGAATGGCCACGACCTTAGCACACGGGTGTAGGCGTACACCCGTCAGTGCATTTAAAATTAATAAGGTATAACCGTCGGTTACGAGAATAACTCGCCGCGGGACTATACCATGTGGTGTGTCTATTAATCTTTAACCCGGCATGAACCGGGCAACTGAACGCATAACAAACATGTAATTCTTTTACAAGTTTATATATAAATAATTATCCCAAGTTATAAAAAGTTTTATGCCACGTGCATTCAAATCAATTTTCTTAAAACATTTTCAAAATGAGTCAGTTAAATTGTATTTAACAGTGTAAACTGACGTATTTTCCAAAAAGGCTAAGTGCAGGTACTAATCGGAATAGGCTGGCTACTCCTAGCATCAATAAAGAGTCTCACAAACTTAGATGTTAAGATCTGTTGAACAATTATCTTTTATTTGATCCGCCTGTGGATCCTTTACATTTCGTTGTAATACTTGGATATTACTTTGTATCGGTTTGTAATATATTCATCTTTTGCTTCCGCTGTGCAATTAAATTGTGTTGTTTGACTATGATGATATCAACTACGTCACAATATTCCCCACCGGTAATACGTGGAAATATCGGGGTGTGACATTCAGATTGGGATAAATCTCACAACATCTATTGTCTGCTGGATGCACTTTTTACAGACAAAGCGATATTCGAGGTTATAGCAAAGTTTTTAAAAGAAAGCAAGATTGCTAAGGATTTAACTGACAAGACTATAGTTTATGAATCTCATGTGAGACGGTTTTGGAGTTCAGCGAGGTATGAAGAGAAAGAAAAGATGATTTATTCTTCAGTAAGAAAGAGAGATGAGAATGGACAGAATGTAGATTTAGAAATAAAGTTCAATGTTGGTGATCTTAGACGAGTGTTAGAGTTAGGTGATTCTGACAACGATCCTACCATTATTCCCGAACGTCTTTGCAAAGGTTTATGGTGCAGGTTGGGATTTACAGGGCACATAAATGGAAAAATGGGAAAACAATGTTCTGCCATTCTTATAAGTTCATGATCCACTGTGTAGTACATGCTCTATCACACAGGAAGGGAGCGTATGATGAAACTTCTGACTACATCATGAACATTATCACCTGCCTGGTGTTGAATAGGCCATATAACGTTTCAAAAGTGATTTTTGACTACATGATAGAAAATATAAGAGCTGGAAGTGCAAAATACATCATGTATCCAAGGTTCATACAGATGATAATTGATGATCAATTCAAGGATATTGAAAAGGATGATGATGATATTTTAGGTCTAAGGAACATGACAGCAGAAACTATTAGCAGACTAACTAAGGGTCCTGAACCAAGAGTTAAAAGAATGATATGCAGGATTAACAATCCAGCATATGTTGCTCCAGGGAATGATGCGTGGAGACATGAGAAAAGTGATTCTGATAATGAAAATGAAAAGATGAACGAAAGGGTTGAGAAGAGAACCCGTTGGTGGTTTGTGAAAGATGGCAAGAGAAAGAGAACTCCCAAGACATCCCCTGTTGTACCTATTCCAAAGGAGCCAATGCCTAAAGTTGTTGTTAAGGGTATAGTGAAAGGGGGAGTCATAAGAGAAGTTAGAAATTTAAATTGTTATATTATTCTAATGAATACTTCAATGTCTGTTTTGCAGGGTCTTCAAAAGAAACACAACAAAGTTTAATTGATGAAACAGTGTTGGAACCATCAGAAGTTATTCAACAAGGAGCTGATGTATTGAAACATTCACTTGAAAGTTTTCTTAAGAAGAATGAAGAGATTGCTGCTCAGAAAGATCAAAGCACAAGTGCTCAACGTGAAAGTGTCAAAGTTACAGATCCTGAAGGAGTTGTTCGTGATGATTCAAGTGAAGATGCTGATGATGAGTCAACTGAGACGGAGACAGAGCTTGATTTGTCTACACTTGGTCGTGGAAAGTCTCAGTTGAAAAAGAAGCCGAAAAAGACAAAGAAAGCATCTGATGATGAAGATTCTACCTATGTGCCACCTGAAAAGAAAAAGAAACTAATAAAGAAACGAAAGGCTGTTTAGACTGGTGTTCTTCCAAGAAGTGTTAGAGCTAAGAAGGGGTCTGCTCTAGCACTCAAAGATCAAGGTGGAAAAAGTGAAAAACATGTCACAACTTCCAAAGGGCATGAAGATGAAAAAGTACAAAGTGTTGAAGTGCCTGTAGTTGAAGTTCAAGATAAAGATAGAAACGATGACTATGTTGAAGTCAGTGTTCCTCCATCACCACCACCAACAGTGAATCCAGAAGTTCCTGAATCTTCAAGACCAAAGAATACAACTTTTCCTGATCTGTTTGGAGAGCTTCCTCATGCTTCTGGGGTATATAAAGATGATATTCCAGATGATGATTTTGATATGTTCAATAATGAGGTCGTGAAAGCTTTGGAGAAGAAAGTTGGTGAACTAGAAAAAGAAAAAGCCAAAGCTGAAGCTGAGCGTGAAGTATTAAAGAAGCAGGTTGAGGAATTGATGAAAGTAAACGAAGAAATAAAGACCGTCATGATAAAGCAAGAACATAAGCTAAAGAAAATGAAAGATGGTGTTCATGACAATTCACAACTATTTGAGATTCTTTCAGCAGAAAATGTTGAAATGCATGAGAAAATGAAGAATCTGCATGAGATAAATCAAACTCTAAATCAGCTATTAAGCGAAATCAATGAAGCATCGTCAAATGAAATGAAAGCGATGAAGCTTGAGATGGAGGCAATGAAAGCTGACAAATTGGTGAAGGATGAACAGCTAAATATGTTATACACTGTGCTGGAAAGTCATCTGAACATTGATGTTCATGCTGCCTTCAACAACATTGAAGTCAAAAGAGCTAAAGAATGTAGAGTTGAAAGAGAAAGATGATTGGTTGAAGAAGCTACACAAAAGAAGAAGAGTGTTATAGAAGAGACTCAAGAAGCAGGTGGTTCTTCGAGTCAAGTTGATGTAGAGATGGTTGATGCCGAAGCAGATCCTATGGGATTCGTGCTTGTTGGTGATTCTTCTACTCTATTTTTCGATCTTAATGATATAGTTCCCCGAGTGCATGTTATTCAAAAGAAAAAGAAGGCGAAAGAAGTGTTACTGTTAAAATGGAAAGAAGAGGAAGAGGTTGCAAAAGATGAAGAAGAGGAAGAAAATGAGAAATTGGACGATATTCTTGATGCTGTTGAGAAATACGATCCATCATGGGACAAGTTCATAGATGAAGATGATGATAAAGATCAAGGGTCTTCTGGTTTACTCATTGTGAATCCTGCAGTTCAAGAAAAAACTGATGATCTCATGAACGACGAAATCAATGAACAGGATGATGATCAACAACAAGAGTCTTCTTCATCTGGGAAACAACATACAGACCAGGTATTCCTCACACAACCAACTATCATTTATTTACATGCTCAGTATGAGGGGGAGCTTGAGGTACCAAGGTCTAGGGCAGAAATGTTGGAGGAGTTGGGCTTATATGATGGGAAGTTCAAGTTTGATATAGAAGATGAGATCCCTCCATCACCAGAAAGAGAATAGGAGTTTGTATATGCCCAGGAAGCAGATAAGTATAACGATGTGATAGTTGAAGATGCGTCTGATTCATCTGATGAAGAAACGGATTTTCATTACTCTGGTATTGATGAGATGTTTCCTTCTTTGGCTGAAATGTTCAAAGACCAAAATGAAGACGAAGTAAGGAGAAAGATAGTGGAAAAGATAACAACAGAGGGTGTACCGAAAACCATCCCAAGAGAAAATCTTGCTGAGGAGAGGAAGAAGTGATTTAGGGTGATGCCTAAGGAAAGGAAGTTTATAAGGCCGCTTCAGTACTTTACACATTATAAAGATATTTCATGGGGAGACATCCTATCGTGGGGTTACCTGGAAGATTTACAAGTGTACGCCATTAGACGGGAGCAGGGGGTACGATATTTCGAGTTTCTATCAGACATAAAGACCCTCCCGTGGTGGGATGTTGATGAGCTTGTCCAAACGAAGAACATAAAGCAATTTTAACATGGTTTGGACGTGAAACAACATGATCAACACTTGTGGAGCTATGTGAAGCAGTAAGCAAAGGGGAGATATCCTGATTGGAAGCCACAATACCCAAAGCAGATTGTGACTATCTTAGAGAATGGTGAAAAGGATATTACTTCAGATGTGAAGCCGCCGAGGTGCTTAAAGAATATGCCGTTTCGTGCTATGGAGCAAGACTTCCATGAAGATTTTGAAGGATGGTTATACAATGAAAGCACAGGGGAAGCGGTGATTTCCTTATTTGATAAGTCAAAGGGTGAATCGAGAAGGATATGTGTGCTAGACCCAATGTGGCTAGTGAACTGCTCAAAGAAAGATATTGATTGCTTGTTCTACAATAAGATTGTGTACGAGAAACGTGACAAAGTGCAAGCAATGCAATATCAGAAGATCGTAGATGTATGCTTCGCGAAAGACATCAACTCTGGGAGGTACTGGAAGTCCAAATGGAGAGATCTAGAGATTGATGAATTTCTGAAGAAGTACAAGCGTGAGCAGAGATTTAAATCTATTTCTGAGAAAGCAGCAAAGCTTGGAAAGTTCAAGCTGATGAGACCACCGCCAACGGATCAAACACCGATTGAAAAGGAAGAGAACAAGATTCCCAAGTGGGACAGAAAGCGTGACGGTGATCCAGTGTACAGAAAATGGTGGATTGAAGAAGGAAGGCTTCTGAGGAGAAAAATGTTAGAAGAAAAAGCCGAACAAAGGAGACAGAGGGCCAAGGAACGAATACGTAAGAGAAAAGACTTAAGACTATGCTGGAAGGAACTACAGCTACATCCAAGGGGGAGTCTGTTAGTTCATATGTCTGTAGCTTCCGTCAGCATGGAGTCTTATTTTGTACAGTATATGTCTTTTGTATGTATTTTGTATGTTTCTGTATAACGACAACACAGGGAATGGTGAAATGATGTAAAAGTGACATCCGAAGTTGACTTTGTCATCTGATCGGATGGCCACCCGATCGGATGACCACCCGATCGGATAGCCACCCGATCGGACGGCACTTATAACTTCCCTGATGTTGCCTATAAATACCCAGCTTGGGTTAGACTTTAAAAACTTTTGCTCAGCCTGTAAGGAGACTCTGTCAAGTCTGATTCTCTACCGGTTCTCTTGTACTTTCATATCAATCTAATAGAAGATCAAACGGATTTAATCATTGAATACGTTGTTGCTGATTCTCTGACTTGATCAATGGATTCCGCACATTGATTTAGATAGATTCATCCACGTTCCACAGGAACAGATCCTGATCCAAAGGCCTAACAATTCAGGTATCCGTACAATTAATTAACCATGATTAGTCCTTAATTACTGTGCTGAATTTGCAATTAACTACTTTCTGATTATTGCCATATACAAACATGTGCATCACATATTGCTTGATGTCATATCATTATTGCATGATAGCTTATTAACTCAAATGATGCACTAGACACAGTTAGCACAGTTATCTGATAAATCAGGAAAATGCTGACAGAACTCAGCACATAGACAGACAGTGCATTGAGACACAGAATAAGCCAGAAACTAAGTACTACACTAGTATAGTGTGTAGGAAAGTGAGGATCACAAAACTGCTTTTCTAAGTGATAGTTTAAGTGCCGGAAAGTGCCTAAAACTCACATAGAGTGCTAAATTCAGCAAAATTTAGCATAAATCAGCATTTTAACAATCTAATTTTATGCAGAAACATGGTTAAATGGTCCTGAATGCTTTCCTAAGTGTCGAGAATCAAAAGTGTCACAAAAAGTGCAGAAAGCACACTAAACTACAAAGTTTAGCACTTTAACGAACCAGTAACCAACCGAACAACCGGACACTACCCGAAACATCAAATTTACACTAGAAGCACTGTTTTAACATTACCAAGCTAGTTATGGTCCCCGAACATCATAACACCCTATAAAATATCAAGTAACTAAGTAACTAACTATATACTTGAATTTTTACCTTAAACTAACTAATCTAGTTAAACCTACTCTACATACCCCCCCCCCCCACCTAGTAATCGCCCCATGCCTTGCCCATACCTCAAGATTTTATTTCAATTTAGTAATGGATATTGTTCCCCCTTTAATGACATAAAAACCAAGAGATAGAAGGTTGAGATGGTTAAAAGAAAGACTTGTAAGACTTAAGCTCATTCATCACACACTAGAAAAAACACACAACTCTCTCTCCCTCTTGTCTTGCTCTCGGCCGACCCCAAGCACCACCATCACCACCATTATTCATCCATTCTCAACTATTCCAAGCTTATACAAAGGTGCAAGAGATCATACAAAGAAGCTAGGAGCTTGTGGAAGTTCAAGAACCTCTCTTATTTGCTTTTATCCATCTCATTTCTTCACTTGATCATCCCTAGCCTTGTGCTAGTGGTAAGAGTCTTAATCTCCTTCTATTTTAAGTGGTTAAAAGGAGAAACATAACCATAATCTTGAAGAACACTAAAGATCACAATATGTAAACATGAACATAAGCATGTTTAATGATGAAACTAAGTTGTTTATGTGATGATTCGCTTGTTGAATATTGTTTGTTCATTTATATGATATAGATCATCATGTGATCTTGCTAGATCATGATTAAAAACATAATCTAGCAAGATGAGGAAGTAGAAATATTGTAGGATGGTGGATCATCCACACAAAGATCATGAACTTGAAAGAATATATGGATTTCTTGAAAAATAGTGATCAAAGTAAGTTGTTAGTCACATAGATCTAAAGATTTATGGATGAGTTTTCAAAGAAACCAAGTTAAAAATATAAGTTTTACTAAATCTTGGTTCTTACATAAACAAACATTATTTTTGGTGGTTAAACAAGTGTAGCAACACTTGTGTAACAAAAAGATTTTATAAAGAAGTATTTTTAGAAATGATGATCACAAGTTGTAAACATCCATATTCTTTAAAAATGAAGTTTTTAAAGAATCAAACACATTTTAAAGGATAACAAAGCTTACTAATGACACTAGTAAGTTACTACAATTTTTTACAAATATCCAAGTTCATGAAGTAGTAGACTATGCATGATTTTGGCAAAATTGGTAAGTAAAGGTTGTTTATTGTTGATTGGGAATTGATTGTGATAATTTTTACAAAAGAAAATGATATTCTTGAAAGCATGGAAATCTCCATTTTTAGGGGAAACTATGGTAAAATTTTCTAAAAATCCAAACACTTAGAAAGTTATTTATTAACCTACAGTTACAAGTGAATTTTCAACAATAAATTATTACAAAAACTTTGCCATGAATGTTGTTACAAAAATATAAATATTGGAGGTTGGTTTTTATAAATAAAAGTAACTAAATATGTATTTAGGAAATATATATTTAGAAGACACCATGTGTGTGATTATTTGTATATTTTGTGTATTAGTTATATTATTTTAGGACATGAAATAATATAACTCATCAAAATACCAAGGATTACAATCCAAAATATTATCAAAATCCCAAGGAATAAATATACAAAGAATACACAAAATGTTGGTGAAACCGAACAAACGAATGTAACTTATAAAATATTCCGGAAAATTGATCCACAAAGTATACTTTGGTAAAAAATATTTTGGACACCAAGGAACAAAAATATGATTTTTACTATTATTATAAATTTATATCATATTTTGACAAGAAGAAAATATACTATTTTTGAAGTAAAAATATATTTTCTCGGAATTATTGGAAGATATATTATTTTTGGGAAAGATATATATTGTCTTGAAGTAAACTTGAAATACATTATTTTTGGAGAAAAATAAGGTTATATATATATTTTAAGTTAGACTTGAAAATATATTACTTTTGGAACTTATATGAAAATACAAATATTTTTGCCAAAAGAAAAATTATAAATAATTTTTCTAAATAATGTTTACTACAATATATATTTTGGAGATATATATTGGTGGACTTTTATTAAAGAATAATACTCCGGAAAGATTAATACGAAATTAAGTATAAGAATACTTATTGAATACAATAAAAATATGTATCCTCATACGTATAAATGCACACCGGAATACGACCCTAATACATGGCAAAAATATACAAGTATAAGAATACGAATACGAATACAAATTCCCCCATCCTTGGGAAGGATATACAGGTATAAATACTTGAGAAGTATTAAGATAAAATAATTGTTTAACAATTATTCCAAAATTTAATAAATATAATTTAAGTTAAAATATTAATTATTTTAACAAATAATTATATAACTTGGAATAATATCGAAGGCACAATGAAACGTAACTCAACGACATTAATACTAAGTTAAGGCACGACCCGCTCGTCTAATAGAACATAGTACGTTGTAGGTTGTCGTGTTTATCCGAAGAAGCTTTGAGTTACGGTGCGAAGACGCAAGACTGTGAGTTTCATGACCCCCTTTTCTTTTAACTGTTTTCAGTTTTATAACTTCGGGGGTGAAATACATGTTACAACTATTTACAAACATTTTGATTTGGTATGGTTTGCTAAGGAAGGGTACTACTTGATCATGTGAGTGGTGGGTATAACACTTAAGGCCATTAATCCTCGTTGTAGGACCGAGGGACATGAGTGATAGATCTATTTGGGTGTAGCGAGCCCACACCCATGTGGACCAGGGTGGCCCATGAGGTGACTATGTCTTATTCCCAGAGACAAATCTGCTAGGTTTGAGTTTTCCTGCATCACTTCACACATATCAATTGCCTTGTAAACCATTGGTGATCTGTTTTCCTTGTTGCTTTCATACCAGGAGTTTACAAACATACATACATACTTTCAATGATATCAAAGGTTTATTCATACACACAAACAAACACATGAACTCGCTCAACTTTTGTTGATGTTTTCAAAACTACATGTATTTCAGGGAATTAGTTGTGGATCTGGTGGGCGTTCGGAAGTTCCCAGTGTGGTTTAAGAATAAAAGATGTCATCCATGGTCTTCGGGTTTGGTCAGCATGTCTTATTCCTGTACGATACGCGTCTTCCAAAACCTGGTTTTATTTAATGTCATATGTCGAGTCTTTGTGAACTCTTAAACAAGTTGCATGGTTTGTACTTGAATTGGAATTTCTATGTTTGGAGACAATGTTGTTATTATGTTTTTAAACTTAATTAATGGATGACCATCTATGGTTTATATCATATAGTTGTTGTTATGATTGAATGCAATGGTATTAAGAATGTCACGCCATAATCACGCTTCCGCAAAAGTCAGGGTGTGACAGCTTGATATTAGAGCTTTGATTGTAGCGAACTAGGATTCCTTCTCGAGTCTAGACTACAATCATTAGAGCTCTCACAAAAATATTTTTACAACATGTTTTCATTGCATACACGAAACGCCCAGATCCAGGAAAACAAACATTTTTACAAACGAAAAGACACAAAAACACATTTCAAGGTTTATGTTTGTGGTTCAGTCTGAGAGACTGGGTGGTTCAGTCTGAGGGACTGGGTGGTTTAGTCTGGGAGACTAGGTGGTTTAGTCTGGCAGACTGGGTGGTTTAGTCTGGGAGACTAGGAAGGATACGTGATTACATTGCCATTGATTGCATGTTTAATGATTGGTAGTTGATATATGTGCATATGTTGTGATTGCTTTGTTACAGACACTATGTCATCATCCGAGAGCGGACTGTCTGATACCGATGACCCTATGGCTGTAGTTTCTGACGATGAGATCGTCCCTGAGCCAGAGATCTTTACTTCTGATACCGAGAGTGACCCAGAGATGATGTCCGACGATGACGACGACTTTCAGCCCTTTGCGCTGCCCGATTTCAGAGATGATTTACCGCTCGCTGATGGTATCCCAGACGAGGATCCTTTTGTTATTCCCAATCCTGTCCATGATCATCTTATCATCGGTCATCCTGATGGTGAGCACATTGTGGCACCGATCCTCGCTCCTGTTCCTTTAGTGGTCATTCCTCCTGAGGATTGGCCATTCGATGATCTTTTTGACGATGATTTTGATTTGTTTGTTGATGGTCCCCCTGATGACGCTCATGGCGATGGAGAGCTCGATGAGGACATTGTTGATATCCCACTTCTGGGGATTCCCGTTATTGAGATTTCCTCTGATTCTAGCTTACACTCTGTTCCAGATTCCTTTGAGTCTGTGTCTTCTTCCGCCTTAGAGGCAGTTGGATTGCGACGTTATGCCACAGATTCTAACGATGATACAGCTATGTCAGCTGCACCGATTCCTCCACATGACATTGAGCTTGGACTTGAGCTTGATTTTATTCTTGATGATCAGCCTATTGCTGTACCTACTGATCCTGAGCCAATACCTTCTCCTGAGCCTTTGCCTGATCTTGATCCTATTCCATTTGGCATACCTGACATTGCACCTCTCATACCATATCCGATTCCTACACCCACTGACCCTCCTGTCATTGAGCCCGTCACTCCCCCACTAGCACCTGCACCTGCTGACGATGCTCCTTTTCACCCAGTTGAGTCGGATGTGCATCGTGTCGACCTACCTATTGTTTTCTTGCAGGATATACCTGCACCCCGTCCAGGGGAAGGCACTTCTAGCCAGCAGCCTAGCCATGACCCACATGTATCAGCAGCTTTCCCTCACATGCCACAGTCTGCACCTTCTGCTCATTTTACTTCTTCACCTCTAGACAAGCCACTTAGATGGTTCCCACCTTACACCATGCTGATTTCTGATCCCTACCACCCCTCACATTTTGCTGGTTATACGCGGGATGAGTTACTTCTATCATTGCAGCTCCAGTATGAGTTCATGAGTCGCAAGAATTTAGAGCTTGAGATGATACCGCATCCTTTGCCATGTCCGTGTCAGCCTGCATATGTTCCTCGTTCATCACCGTCCCCGTTTTCACATCCTCCTGCACCGCTTACTCCATTTCCCGAGTTTGACACTCGCTTTCTTACCGTTGAGCAGCAGATCAGTTATCTGTTGCGTCACGTTTATGATCTTGAGGAGGAGCTTGCGCATGTGCGCACCTTGCTTTTTGTTCCTCCACCACCATCACCATAGACGGTTTTTAGTTTTATGTAGGTATCTTGCTTTTGATGAGAGCACCGCTATTGAGCCTAGCTAGTGAAGCCTTTTGGAGACCACTTTTGATTGTATGACTTATGGTAGATTGAAAGACAGTTTGGACAAGGGTAGTGTGACCCTGTGTTCCTTTTGATACGATACATTTGTAAAACATGTAACTGTATTTGTGGTCGATGATTAATGGAAAGCTCAATCGTAATGTTCTCATTAAATACATTGTTAATTTACTTGTTTATGCTATGACCGCATGCTTACTTGATATGACAAACACTATTATATACATACTACTTATTATATACATAAGACCTGACCTATACAATCTTCTTTTAGAAGATGCCTCCTCGAAGGAACACTCAGTTGCCCACAACAGAGGCAGAACTGCATGAACGGATTTCACAAGAAATCGCACAACATGAGGCCTTACGCTCTGAACACAGCGGAGGTACCTCAGGAAATAACCCACCTCACGGTAATGTTTAAGTCATTTAAGACACATTACGATACGTTTGGACATTCCATGTGCGTTTGCTAATGCTATATGTGAATGATGTTGCTTGTACAGGCTGTACTTACAAGCAGTTCCTTCACTGTAAACCTCTGAACTTTGACGGCACTAGAGGTGCTGTAGCTTTCGTTAGATGGGCTGAGAAAACAGACTCTGTGCTGCGAATGATCAAGTGTGCGCCTGAGCACCAGGTCACCTACATTTCAGGACTATTCCTAGACGGAGCTCTATCCTGGTGGAACCTTCAGGTTCAGACTCTAGGAGAGGAAGCAACATATGGTATGACTTGGTACGAGATGAAAGAACTGATGCGCAAGAAGTACTATTCAAGAGCTGAGATTCAAAATTTGGAAACCGAGTTCTGGAATCTAAAGATGGATGGTCTGAAGATTGCTGAGTATGTACAGAGATTCCATGACCTGTCTCGCGTTGTCCCCTACATGGTAGGACCGGAGTTCAAGCGAGTTGAACGCTTCATCTGGGGATTGGCACCCCAAATTATGAGCATGGTGACTACTTCGAAGCCTCCAACCATTAAGTGTGGCACTGACAAAGGAAGTGATTAGATTGAATAAGTTTTCAATCTCTGAGGGAAAGAAGAAGGAGACACATGTCGAGTCGTCAGGAGAGAACAAGAGGAAGTTCTCGAATTTCAAGAAAGGTACCCAAAGAAACAATGGTGGTAACAAGAAAAGAGATACGAACCCGCCAGCCGAGGTCAGGACTGGTGTTGCAAGTTCGGAGAATAAGGGGAAAGGATACATGGGCATCTTGCCCAAGTGTGATGTATGCCAGTTCCATCATGCCGGCCAGTGCAGAGTTAGGAAGTGTGAAAACTATGGAAAGAATGGTCATTCGAAGGAGACATGCTGGGCTGGTACTGGTCGTGGAAATGGTGGCCAGAGAGGTAGTGGTAATGGAAATGGCAGTGGAAACCGTGGTGGAAACGGTAATGGGAGTAGGAATAATCAAGGAGGAAATGGAAATTTTGGTGGTAATGGAAATAGTGGTGGTTCTAGAAACCAAGCCGGTAATGGAAACCGCAACCAAAACAACAACCAGGGCGGTACTGGAAACAAGCAAGGATGCTTTAGTTGCGGAGATGTCGGGCATTTCAAGCGAGATTGCCCAAAGAACAACCAAGCCCAGGGGAGAGTCTTTAACATTGGATCTAGGGAAGCTCGCCAGGATCCGAACGTAGTTATGGGTGCGTTCCCTATCAACCAACACTTTGCATCTGTGTTATTTGATACTGGTGCTGATTATAGCTTCGTATCCCTAGAATTTAAGGAAATACTTGGGTTAGTTGCCAGTAAGTTAGATATCCCGTACTCGATAGAGCTAGCTAATGGGAAGCTAGTAGTGGAAAACGAAGTAATTAGAGGCTGTGTAATAGAGCTCGGAGAGCATGAGTTTAGGCTCGATCTCCTACCAGTTGAGTTGGGAAGCTTTGACGTGGTAGTCAGAATGGATTGGTTGTTGAGCAACCGAGCTGAGATCGTATGTCATGAGAAGATCATTCGCATCCCGATGACGAATGAAGAGACGCTCGTAGTGCATGGAGAGAAGCATGATACGCCTCTAAGGATTATCAGTTGTTTGAAGGCCCGAAAGTTTTTGCAGAAGGGATGTGTTGCCTTCTTGGCTCACATTGTTGATAAGGAAGCCGAAGAGCCGAAGTTGGAAGATATCCCTGTGGTAAGGGAATATCCTGAGGTCTTCCCCGAAGACTTTCCAGGATTGCCGCCGCAATTCCATATTGACTTGGTTCCAGGCGCCGCGCATGTAACCAAGGCACCCTATCGACTTGCACCTTCCGAGATGCAAGAATTGTCGACGCAACTTTAGGAACTTTTGGACAAGGGATTTATTCGACCAAGCTTCTCGCCTTGGGGAGCTCCAGTTCCGTTTGTCAAGAAGAAGGACGGTAGTTTCCGTATGTGCATTAACTACCGAGAACTGAACAAGTTGACTATCAAGAATCGGTATCCCTTGCCGAGGATTGATGATCTCTTTGATCAACTTCAGGGTTCGAGTTACTACTCCAAGATCGATCTTCCATCAGGATATCACCAGCTGAGGATTCAAGAAGAGAGTATACCGAAGACTGCCTTTAGAACACGTTATGGGCATTACGAGTTTCTAGTGATGCCGTTTGGGTTGACAAATGCACCGGCGTGTTTATGGATCTGATGAACCGAGTTTGCAAGCCATATCTCGATAAATTCGTGATTGTGTTTATCGATGATATTTTGATCCATTCAAGGATGAAGGAAGAGCACGAGCAACACCTTAGAGCTATTTTAGAGCTGCTCGAGAAGGAGAAACTGTATGCTAAGTTCTCGAAGTGCGAGTTCTGGCTGCGTGAGGTACAGTTTCTTGGTCATGTAGTGAATGAAGATAGAATCCATGTGGATCCCACCAAGATCGAGGCGATCAAGAATTGGGAAACTCCAAAGACGCCAACCGAGATCCGTCACTTTCTAGGTTTAGCTGGGTACTATCGCCGATTCATTGAGGATTTTTCGAAAATCGCTCAACCGCTGACCTCCCTTACTTAAAAGGACAAGAAGTATGAATGGGGAGATAAACAAGAAGAAGCTTTTCAGTTGCTGAAGAACAAGCTTTGCGATGCACCTATTCTATCCCTACCCGAAGGCACCTAAGACTTTGTGGTATACTGTGATGCATCACGTCAGGGATTGGGCTGTGTGCTTATGCAGCAACAGAAGGTTATCGCTTATGCTTCGCGCCAATTGAAAATTCATGAGAAGAACTACACCACACATAACTTGGAATTAGGCGCAGTGGTGTTTGTATTGAAGATTTGGTGACATTATTTGTATGGCACCCAATGCACGATCTTTACAGATCACAAGAGCCTTCAGCACATATTCGATCAGAAAGAGCTTAATATGAGACAGAGACGATGGGTTGAGTTATTAAACGATTATGATTGTGAAATCAAATATCACCCAGGCAAGGCGAATGTGGTGGCAGACGTCTTGAGTCGAAAAGAGAGGATTAAGCCCACAAGGGTTAGGGCTTTGATGATGATCATTCAAACAGACCTCTCGTTGCGCATTCGTGCTGCGCAGAGAGAAGCTCTCAAGAAAGAAAATCTTAAGGATGAATATCTCCGTGGAATGGATAAAAAGTTGGTACCCAATGAGGAAGGAACATTGTGTTTCATGGGACGAATTTGGGTTCCCCTCTTTGGTGGTCTTAGAGATGTGATCTTCGATGAAGCTCATAAATCAAGGTACTCGATCCACCCAAGATCGGATAAGATGTACCAGGATTTGAAAGATTTCTACTGGTGGCCGAGATTGAAAGGTGATGTTGCAACTTATGTTGGAAAATGTTTGACTTACGCCAAGGTGAAGGCCGAGTATCAGAAGCCTTCAGGTCTTCTGCAACAACCTGAGATACCCATGTGGAAGTGGGAGCAGTCTCGATGGATTTTGTAACAAAGTTGCCAAAGACACCCAGAGGTCATGATACGATTTGGGTAATCGTAGACCGTCTGACAAAATCTGCACACTTTTTGCCAATCAGGGAAAAGGATAACACCGGTAAGCTAGCTGAGTTGTACCTAAGGGAGATAGTCACACGTCATGGAGTGCCTATCTCAATTATATCTGATAGAGATGGGAGATTTGTGTCAAGGATTTGGCAATCTTTCCAAGAAGAGTTTGGCTCTCAGTTGAATTTGTGCACCGTATTTCATCCACAAACGGACGGCCAAAGTGAGAGAACAATTCAGACACTTGAAGATATGTTACGAGCTTGCATAATGGACTTGGGTGGCAGTTGGGACACTCACCTGCCTCTGGTAGAGTTTTCCTATAACAACAGCTACCATACAAGCATTCAAGCTGCACCGTTCGAAGCTCTCTACAGACGGAAGTGTCGATCGCCATTATGTTGGGCAGATGCAAGTGATAGACAGCTAGTTGGTCCCGAATTGGTCCAAGAGATGACAGATAAGATCATGCAGATCCGAGAGCGCATTAAGGCGGCTCGTGATCGACAAAAGAGCTATGCGGACCAAAGAAGGAAGCCTTTGGAATTCGAAGTGGGAGATATGGTTTTGTTAAAAGTCTCACCTTGGAAAGGTGTGGCATGCTTTGGGAAGCGTGGAAAGTTAAACCTATGATTTATTGGACCGTTCAGAATCCTGGAAAGGATTGGTACGGTAGCATATAAGTTGGAACTACTAGCGGAATTGAATGGTGTTCATGATACATTCCATGTATCTAATCTGAAGAAGAGTCCAACTCAAGAAACAGTGATCATGCCTGCCGATGAAGTTCACATTGACGACACACTCCAATTTACCGAAGAACCTGTTGAGGTTACTGACTGGAAAGTTAACAAGACTCGGAGGAGTAGTGTTAAGCTTGTTAAGGTTAGATGGAACGCACGTCACGGCCCAGATTTTACTTGGGAGCGTGAGGACCGTATGAAAGCTAATTACCCGCATTTATTCCCTAACACCCCTGCAGCTAGTAGTAGGGCTTAAAATTTCGGGACGAAATTTTCTTAACAGGGGGAGAATGTGACAACTGTCAAAAATTCAGGTATCCGTATAATTAATTAACCATGATTAGTCATTAATTACTGTGCTGAATTTGCAATTAACTACTTTCTGATTATTGCCATATAAAAACATGTGCATCACATATTGCTTGATGTCATATCATTATTGCATGATAGCTTATTAACTCAAATGATGCACTAGACACAGTTAGCACAGTTATCTGATAAATCAGGAAAATGCTGACAGAACTCAGCACATAGACAGACAGTGCATTGAGACACAAAATGAGCCAGAAACTAAGTACTACACTAGTATAGTGTGTAGGAAAGTGAGGATCACAAAAGTGCTTTTCTAAGTGATAGTTTAAGTGCCAGAAAGTGCCTAAAACTCACATAGAGTGCAAAATTCAGCAAAATTTAGCATAAATCAGCATTTTAACAATCTAATTTTATGCAGAAACATGGTTAAATGGTCCTGAATGCTTTCCTAAGTGTCGAGAATCAAAAGTGTCACAAAAAGTGCATAAAGCACACTAAACTGCAAAGTTTACACTTTAACGAACTAGTAACCAACCGAAAAATCGGACACTACCCGAAACATCAAATTTACACTAGAAGCATTATTTTAACATTACCAAGCTAGTTATGGTCCCCGAACATCATAACACCCTATAAAATATCAAGTAACTAAGTAACTAACTATATACTTGAATTTTTACCTTAAACTAACTAATCTAGTTAAACCTACTCTACATACCCCACCCCCCCCCCCCCCACCTAGTAATCGGCCCATTCCTTGCCCATACCTCAAGATTTTATTTCAATTTAGTAATGGATATTCTTCCCCCTTTAATGACATAAAAACCAAGAGATAGAAGGTTGAGATGGTTATAAGAAAGACTTGTAAGACTTAAGCTCATTCATCACACACTAGAGAAAACACACAACTCTCTCTCCCTCTTGTCTTGCTCTCGGCCGACCCTAAGCACCACCATCACCACCATTATTCATCCATTCTCAACCATTCCAAGCTTATACAAAGGTGCAAGAGATCTTACAAAGAAGCTAGGAGCTTGTGGAAGTTCAAGAACCTCTCTTATTTGCTTTTATCCATCTCATTTCTTCACTTTATCATCCCTAGCCTTGTGCTAGTGGTAAGAGTCTTGATCTCCTTCTATTTTAAGTGGTTAAAAGGAGAAACATAACCATAATCTTGAAGAACACTAAAGATCAGAATATGTAAACATGAACATAAGCATGTTTAATGATGAAACTAAGTTGTTTATGTGATGATTTGCTTGTTGAATGTTGTTTGTTCATGTATATGATATAGATCATCATGTGATCTTGCTAGATCATGATTAAAAACATAATCTAGCAAGATGAGGAAGTAGAAATATTGTAGGATGATGGATCATCCACACAAAGATCATGAACTTGAAAGAATATATGGATTTCTTGAAAAATAGTGATCAAAGTAAGTTGTTAGTCACATATATGTAAAGATTTATGGATGAGTTTTCAAAGAAACCAAGTTAAAAATATAAGTTTTACTAGATCTTGGTTCTTACATAAACAAACATTATTTTTGGTGGTTAAACAAGTGTAGAAACACTTATGTAACAAAAAGATTTCATAAAGAAGTATTTTTAGAAATGATGATCACAAGTTGTAAACATCCATATTCTTTAAAAATGAAGTTTTTAAAGAATCAAACACATTTTAAAGGATAACAAGGCTTACTAATGACACTAGTAAGTTACTACAAATTTTTACAAATATTCAAGTTCATGAAGTAGTAGACTATGCATGATTTTGGCAAAATTGGTAAGTAAAGGTTGTTTATTGTTGATTGGGAATTGATTGTGATGATTTTTACAAAAGAAAATGATATGCTTGAAAGCATGGAAACCTCCATTTTTAGGGGAAACTGTGACAAAATTTTCTAAAAATCCAAACACATAGAAAAATATTTATTAACCTACACTTACAAGTGAATTTTCAACAATAAATTGTTACAAGAACTTTGCCAAAGATGTTGTTACAAAAATATAAATATTGGAGGTTGGTTTTATAAATAAAAGTAACAAAATATGTATTTAGGAAATATATATTTAGAAGACACCGTGTGTGTGATTATTTGTATATTTTGTGTATTAGTTATATTATTTTAGGAAATGAAATAATATAACTCATCAAAATACCAAGGATTACAATCCAAAATATTACCAAAATCCCAAGGAATAAATATACAAAGAATACACAAAATGTTGGTGAAACCGAACAAAGGAATGTAACTTATAAAATATTCCAAAAAATTGATTCACAAAGTATATTTTGGTAAATAATATTTTGGACACCAAGGAACAAAAATATGATTTTTACTATTATTACAAATTTATATCATATTTTGACAAGAAGAAAATATACTATTTTTGAAGTAATAATATATTTTCTCGGAATTATTGGAAGATATATTATTTTTGGGAAAGATATATATTTTCTTGATGTAAACTTGAAATACATTATTTTTGGAGAAAAATAAGGTTATATATATTTTCTAAGTTAGACTTGAAAATATATTACTTTTGGAACTTATATGAAAATACAAATATTTTTGCCAAAAGAAAAATTATTTATAATTTTTCTAAATAGTGTTTACTAAAATATATATTTTGGAGATATATATTGGTGGACTTTTATTAAAGAATAATATTTCGGAAAGATTAATACGAAATTAAGTATAAGAATACTTAATGAATACAATAAAAATACGTATCCTCATACGTATAAATGCACAACGAAACACGACCCTAATACATGGCAAAAATATACAAGTATAAGAATACGAATACAAATACCCCCATCCTTGGAAATGATATACAAGTATAAATACTTGAGAAGTATTAAGATAAAATAATTGTTTAACAATTATTCCAAAATTTAATAAATATAATTTAAGTTAAAATATTAATTAATTTAACAAATAATTATATAACTTGGAATAATATCGAAGGCACAATGAAACGTAACTCAACGACATTAATACTAAGTTAAGGCATGACCCGCTCATCTAATAGATCATAGTACGTTGTAGGTAGTCGTGTTTATCCGAAGAAGCTTTGAGTTACGGTGCGAAGACGCAAGACTGTGAGTTTCATGACCCCCTTTTCTTTTAACTGTTTTCAGTTTTATAACTTCGGGGGTGAAATACATGTTACAACTATTTACAAACATTTTGATTTGGTATGGTTTGCTAAGGAAGGGTACTACTTAATCATGTGAGTGGTGGGTATAACACTTAAGGCCATTAATCCTCGTTGTAGGACCGAGGGACATGAGTGATAGATCTATTTGGGTGTAGCGAGCCCACACCCATGTGGACCAGGGTGGCCCATGAGGTGACTATGTCTTATTCCCGGAGACAAATCTGCTAGGTTTGAGTTTTCCTGCATCACTTCACACATATCAATTGCCTTGCAAACCATTGGTGATCTGTTTTCCTTGTTGCTTTCATACCAGGAGTTTACAAACATACATACATACTTTCAATGATATCAAAGGTTTATTCATACACACAAACAAACACATGAACTCGCTCAACTTTTGTTGATGTTTTCAAAAGTACATGTATTTCAGGGAATTAGTTGTGGATCTGGCGGGCGTTCGGAAGTTCCCAGTGTGGTTTAAGAATAAAAGATGTCATCCATGGTCTTCGGGTTTGGTCAGCATGTCTTATTCCTGTACGATACGCGTCTTCCAAAACCTGGTTTTATTTAATGTCATATGTCGAGTCTTTGTGAACTCTTAAACTAGTTGCATGGTTTGTACTCGAATTTGAATTTCTATGTTTGGAGACAATGTTGTTATTATCTTTTCAAAGTTAATTAATGGATGACCATCTATGGTTTATATCATATATTTGTTGTTATGATTGAATGCAATGGTATTAAGAAAGTCACACCATAATCACGCTTCCGCAAAAGTCAGGGTGTGACAGCGTGAGGGTGTTGATCAGTTCTGTTTTAGGCATAATGGAAAACATGAAAACATACCCGTGATTGCAGACAGGCCAGCAGAGAATCCAGTAAGAGATGCAGCCATCGAGTTCGACATGCTTGTCAACATGATCTGGTTCCTCCTTAGGGTGCAATTTAATGATGGTGATGAAAACTGAATGGGGTGTTCGATTGAGAGAGAGAGAGAGAGAGAGAGAGAGAGAGGCGAGATTGATGTTATGGATAATTAGGTTGTCTAACCTTGTAACCTCTATATTAGTCTCCTTATATATGCACCCAAGAGGAAACCCAATTAGTTAATAAGGGTAATATGGTCCATCAGCAGTTACCAACTAATTATTCAATAGGTGTTTATATATTTTATATATATATAATGTAAAAGATTATAATGGCTACTAGATTAAATATAAAACCATAATATATTTAATCTTACAGAGGGTGCACAAGAAATCATAGATGGTATGTTGGCTCATGCAAAAGTTGGTCTTTCGGCTTGCATGTAGATTTATGGTTATTACAGTTGGTATTATTTTGATCTTATGGTACGACTGCTTTCTATTGACAGGTCTACTGGATCTTTACCCGGTTACAAAAAATAGCAAGTACATTACACTTCCGTTTGGTTTTGAAGTGATCATACCGATCACCCAAGTTATAGCCTGCATAACTCATTATTAAATCAGATGTTATGTCATCATTACTTTCAAATAATCATATTATACTTGTAGAACTATTCAATCAAATGATTTTGTTGTTTTCATGCTTACAACATGATTATTTTTTCCTATTGTAAATGAACAGGAGATTCTAGAAGGTTGTGGAAGCGAAAGGCATCTTGCTAAAGTTCGAAGCATGAGTTTAGGCAAATTTGAAGTGGTAATCAAGATGGTTTTTTGCGGTTTTGTACAATTCCGATTGGAATTGAAACAATTAAACGGAATTGGAACTAGAACTAGAATTGGGCTTATAAGAAAAAGATAAGGTGGATAAAGATGCTATGTGCAATAGGATGTTACAAAGTGAAGCTATGTTCACAGCTAAAGATAGGCTATAAACACTTAGTTTTGAACGTTTCGATGTTTATCATATTAGCATAATTTCAGTTATTTGATGTATTAGTTTGTTATTTTTTATTAGAATGATTTATGTATTTTTGGATGTGAAAAAATGAAACATAGATGTTTTATATAATTTTGGAATTTCATAGTTTATTATATATTTTTAATAGAATTTTATTGATAGGTAATTTGATGAAAAAATCAGGTAGAAATGAAAAATCAATCTAAAACCAATAATCAGTTCAAGCTAGGGATGAGCAAAGCGTTCCCAGTCCCGGTGTCGAACCAGTACCGAATTTACCGAATCGGGTACTTTTTCGGTACCGATTCGGTACCGACTTTTAGCATTTTCGGTACCAAACCGTACCGAACAGGGTATATTCAGTACCGGTACCCACTTTTGAGGATTTTTGGTACCGGTTCTTTCGGTACCAAGCTCATCCCTAGTTCAAGCCTAATGTAAAGAGTAGCAAATAATTCAATCAGATGGTTAAATGGTGCCAATTTTCAATGAAAATGGTAGTAAATATCGGTGGCTAAACCAAAACGGTGGCAAAAACCCATTACAACTTTGGAGCAAACAAGGCGAACCGTAACAAACAAGAAGTGAAAATGGTGGCAAATATCGGTGGCTAAATGGTACCAAAACGATGGCAAAAACCCGTCACAATTTGGTAGCAAACAAGGCGGACCATAGCGGTCGCAAATAGACAGTTTTTGTGGTGGCAAAAATCTGGTAGCAAAATATGAAATACGGACGCAATTTGATGGCATTAGGGCAATTCACACGGGTGTTTTTCTCACGCAATTTTGGTTGCAAAACGATGACAACATGGAAATTGCTACCGTTTTGTGACCGAAAATTCCATATTATATAAGTCTTCATACTTGTTGGGTCTAAATTACATTCCATTCCAGTCATTGCTTAATCAAGCGTATTGTACCGTTTTTGATACTTTAAGCTAGCCGGTCTAAGTCTAAGATTTAAATACTCCGCATGTGAAATTTGAGGGTGTGACAGTTGCCTTTAGAGGATTGCCCATGTTCAACCATATTTGCGCTAGCAGTAATTTGCGCAAGGCTGCCTTTTTAGACAATTCTATTGTCCTCTTCAATCCGAAGACGAACAATAAGATCCTCTATAGTCATCTCCTTTCGTTTGTGTTTAAGATAATTCTTAAAATCCACCCAACTAGGAGGTAACTTTTCAATCACTACTGCCACTTGAAATGTCTCGCTAAGTGTCATGCCTTCCGCGAGGATGTCATGTAGTATAATTTGCAACTCTTGGACTTGATTCATAACGGTTTTAGTATCAACCATTTTGTATTCCAAGAAACGGGCTACCACAAATTTCTTTGTGCCAGCATCCTCCGTTTTGTACTTTTTGTCCAGGGCATCCCATAAGTCTTTGGAAGTCTTGACATTGTAGTACACATTATACAATGCATCGGACAGGCCGTTTAACACAAAGCCTCGACATATGAAATCCGAATGCTTCTAAGCATCTACCGCGCACAGAGTTTGGGCGTCGGTCTCCCCTTCCGCAGGTTGGGGAGCGGTTTCAGTCAAGAACCTCGCAAGGTTCATGGTGGTCAAGTAAAAGAACATCTTATGTTGCCACCTTTTGAAGTGTAAACCCGAGAACTTCTCGGGTCTTTCAGCGTGATTGGCCACTGTGGACGCTCCCATAGTGTTGGCGTTCTAGGGGGTTCCCGTCACAACATTCGTATTATTGTTGACATTGACGTTTTCAGTCGACATTCTAAAAAATTAAAATTCCAAGTTTAGTTCAGAAATAAACTATTTAATTTTAATTATTAATGTCAAGTGGGGTACACCTCAGAGGTTTTACACGTTGATTTAACAATCAGAGACAACCCACGGGTTAGGTCTAGTGCAAACAACCAAGGCGTTTCTTAATCAGATTTACCACAAATTTACTGTTCCGCTTCTAAGTCCAACTTTAAAGACCAAAACAGAAAATTTTTATAAGTAGTGAAACAAACTTACTGTTCGGCTTCTAAGTCCAACTTTGAAGACTAAGACAGAAAGTTTTATGAGTTTTAGGACGGAATCTAAAAGTAATCAGCACTATTTCCAACCAAAGTCGCTCCTTTGAAGATGAAAACATAAATAAAATATGTTTTTAAAACACAAACTGTGTGAAACAAAACTGGTTTGAATCACAAACAAGGTGGTTTTGAATACACGAACGGTGTTTTAAAATTTGTTTTAAGATTGTAGGAGTTGTTCGCGTATTAAATAAAATAAAACAATTTTATTATTCAATTACAATACAGAAATAAAGAAAGCTGAAAAACAGTACAGTTACAACTGAAATAATCAAATTACAAGAATGAAAGATAAAACAGAAATTCAGATCGGCTGAGGGTTGTGTTTAACACAGAGCCCTTAAAATAAATTCCGAGTCTCCCAAGAGAACTCGTTTTGTTTCCCAAGGTACAACAGCCGGAGCAGTAGTACTGCCGGAGCTGGCTCGAGGACCCGAATAGTACCTTGAAAGAAGCAAGAAAAAGATCAGAAGTATGTAGAGGGAAGTTTGCATAAGTTGTATGTAGAGGGAAGTTTGCATAAGTTGTTGGTGTTGCTGGTGTCTTTTGCAGTGGATGAGATGATGTATTTATACAGCATTTAAGTTGAAACAGCCAAAAAAGGAATTAAATGAGAGAATTAAATTGTATTGAACGTCTTCAATGCACTTTAATTCGTCATTTAATTCTCAGTCAAAACCGTTGACTCGTCCATTTCAAAAGCTGAAATGAAACTACTCTGTCATTAAAGTCTGGAAGCTTCCGTCGCGCAAGCGCGATTGACAAACACTCTGGCTCACTTTCATGCGCCCCAGGCCTGCACCACTTATTCGCGCGTGCGCCAGTTTGGCTCACTTTCATGAGTGCGTACGCTAGTGCCAAGTGTGCCATCGAAGCGCCACATTGTTCCCACGCCGCGCGTGTGCGAGTGCGAGTTAGGTACCCTTTGTGAGTACACTAGTGTGTGCTTGCATGAAACATTAAGGATGAGTGTTCCCACTTAAATACCCATTTAAGTTTCATCTCTCCTCCTATGTGGGACAAGATGCCACTTTCCCATTATTTCAGCATTCAATATTTCAAACACCAAACTTTGAGAATCGATATCTCATTCATCTTAGCTCCGTTTTGGACGCGGTTTAGTTCGTTGTGAAGCTCTTCCAACATAGAACACAAACCCATAAATAAATACATGAAATCTCCTTCGTTTTTTATATTTATTTCTAGTCTAAAATTAGGAAAAATGCATTTCATGTATTTGTGAAAATTCATATTTTCACAATATTTCCAACATAGATTTTGTAGCCAATTCTCACCCATAATTAGTATGCACGTAGACCATCTTAGAGGGTTGCTAACCGCTTCTTCACAAGCTCATCTTGGTGTACGGAAACAATGATCTTGCTAAACTTTAAATGTGAAACGACACAAAAGAGAGAGTTGAAGGATGTAACTGCAATTCTCCAGCAACGTGCCAATATGTGGTGTCTCTTTGTGGTAGCCGCCTTACATGTTTTTAAAAACATGGACCATTATTGGTGTGGGTCTACTATTAAAACATAACAAGTTAATATAATCTCGGACACAAATGTTGTTTGAAAATCCAATTTCACAATCTAATAATTTGTAGAAAATCAATGTGTCCCATTACTCCATATTAATATGCAGCAAATTACATATATCTACCATAAAACGTCACCTAATTCGGCATGTGAAATTAAAAATCACGACTAATATTATGTACGATAGCATTTGAACCAATTAACCCAATAATTCACTTGTTGAAATTTAAAAACACAATTAAAATAAAATAAAAAATATACAACTGTCAGGAAGAAAAAAAAAATACTTGAATGATAGGTTAATTAAATCTCAAAGTCGTATATTTGAATGAAATTAATATAGATTAAAATTGTGAAGTCCCTTTCAAGTTGGAGTATAGTATTGTATTACTATTACCTTATTAATATTGTAATTAAGCCCCCCCCCCCCCCCCCCCCCCTTTTTTTCATTTGGATTTTGGATTTTGGATTTATTTTTCACACCTTCTTGCACGTCCTCTATAAAATATCCAATTGCCCATCTGTCAACATTCGGGACCCATATAATTAATTTGGACCAACTCCATTTGTTCATCACCTTCCTCCGTTTTCTTCCTTCTCTCACATACACACACACACACACACACAAAACATCTCTCATTAATCCATTTGAGCCATCACACTAGCTATTGTACATATATGGGCACAAACACAACGGTAAATATTAAGAAAGCTTAAGAAGATCACATCCACTTCTTTCTGGAAATTATTCAGTCATGGAATATCACGAAGAACACGAATACTCGCCAGAAAACAGCCAAGATTCGCCGTCTTCTCGCATGTTTAACGACACGAAGACAACTTCTACTTTGTCCTCTAAAAGAAGGTTAGTTGATTTTTTATTTTTTTATTTTTTTTATTTTTTGTCTAGAACACGCGTACATAACTGAATTTTACATGACATAACAAACTAACAATTGTTGTAACATATTTTTTTTTTTTGGATTTGTTATAGTAAACGTTCGTTGCAAAAACGAGTTGTGTCTGTGCCAATTAAAGAAATCGAAGGATCGCGGCTTAAGAGTGAGATAAATGCTCCCCCTTCTGATTCTTGGGCATGGAGAAAATATGGCCAGAAACCCATCAAAGGCTCACCTTACCCTCGGTAAGTTTACACTCCAAAATTTGTTTAGTTTAACAAGTTCATAGTATAACTAATTTAAGGCAATTAAGGTTCTTAATTGAAATAAAGAATTTTACACATAAATTGTTGGAAAACATTATTGTGTTCTTCAATTATACATGATCCTACATCTAAAATTCATAATCTTTTAATTAATATATGCATATATAATTGAAAAGAAATTTAACAATTATAGATTGAAGTTGTAATTTCAAGCTATACAATTTTTTACGTTTCTGAATTATAAGAAAATAATTGAGTTTTTTGTTTTCTTTCTTTTTTTCTTTTTTAATTACATTTTATCTTTCTAATATTTGAATAAATATCATTTACTTTGAGAATTCAACTCCCAAGTTACAACGTTGGTTGATAATTTAGAATAATAGGGTATTGTGATAAACTAATTTTAAAATTGAATATTAAAATACATTGATGTTTACAAGATGCTAATGCAAGAAAAACAAGGATTAAGAAACTAATAAGCCTCAATTATTATTTTTGGCAGGGGCTATTATAGATGTAGTAGTTCGAAAGGTTGTCCAGCAAGAAAACAAGTAGAGAGAAACCGAGCGGACCCTACAATGGTAATTGTGACGTATTCATGTGACCACAACCATTCGTGGCCGGCATCAAGAAACATTAACAACAACAATAACAATCACCACAACTCTGCCATATCACCACCACCGGCCTCTACTCCTACTAGCACGGAAGAAGATGTTTCCAACATCGATGATCAAGAGGAAGATCTTCCCTGTTTAAAAAAAGAGGAAGATCTTCCAACATTAAACAAGCAATCTATAGTTGAACCCGAGTTCACGAACCTCGAGGTGGGTCCAGGGGGTCCTTTTATAACCAACACTGATCAATATGGATGGTTTTCTGATCTTGATCAATCGTCAACCATGCTAGAGAGTCCATTGCTAGCTGGGGACATAGTCGGGGATGCTGACATGGCGATGATCTTTTCGATTAGAGAAGAAGACGAGTCTTTATTCGCTGATCTAGGCGAGTTACCCGAATGCACGACGGTTTTCCAACGGAGAGAAATAATAAACGAGGACCGAAGGACGCGCAATTTGGCCCCGTGGTGTGGGACAAAAGGGTGATAGGCATTTTAGTCACAAATTTGTCATTTCTTTTATAAATTTGCGTACAGTGCGCCTAAAGATGCCTAGACAAACAATTTTATAACCTTGAATATTTTTTTCCAACTTTTGATGTTTAGATATTTCTTGGTTCAAGTGTCATAAGTCATAACGAATAAAAGGTGGAGAAAAAAAATTGTTTCTATTGGATAGAAATTTGTCTCCATGTGGGTGTTATTGAGCACTTTTTGTTGCCATTGTTTCTAACGTAAAGATACTTTGACACTTTAACTATAAGTGAAGGGATATACCATCATATCACAATTATTTATTAGATTTTCTTGCATGTTTTTAGGGATGCTATGATACAAAAGCTTTAACACTCAACAAAACGATTAAGATTATTGAAGTTTTTTGTTTATAATATTGCTTAATAAAAAAGAGGAGTGTAATAATTATTGTGTGTTAGTCTAGATCGATAAATGCTTAAATATATAATTATAAACCTTAAAAACGATTTGTAATTTCTCAGATTATGATCCGGTGTTAGATCGTCTTCAATGGGAGACTTTAGGGAATCCTTTGGAATGATGTGGAAGAGAGGTGAGGAGGTGGCAACACATGTGATGGAGAGAGGGAGTGTACGTTCATCCGTAAGGGCACCACCTATGAAGCCTGTGTGAGGGGAGGAAAAAAAAAGTGTGGTGCTCGTCCAAATATGTGGAAAATGGGAATAAATGGCACCAGGTGTATAGGTCGGGCACTCCAGGGTGGAGGTGAGAAAGTGGGTGCTCATAAGCCCCTCTTCATGATGGCCTTCCAAAGATAAATATTTTAGCTTTTCATGACTTACTTGATAAAGGTTACATACTAAATAGTATATGAACTATAATTGTAATAGTTCAATATCATAAGGTTGTAACTGTATGTTATAACAAGTGTTCGTTTAAGTAATAAGTAACAAACCAATGAACCGTAATGAGTAGCTATTGAATTTGAGAGTAATCTCCTCCTTCTTTGGATTTCTTCTTCTCCAATCTTTAGCTTTTAATCTCCCGATTACCAATTTGTATCATAACAATGGTTGTGAGTTAGGGCAACGACAGCAACAATAAAGATTCACAACAACATCAACAAATCAGTTAGGGCATCGACCAGATTGGTTTAGGGCATCAGTTAGATTTTGTGATTCAGAGCACCAACAACAAATCAACCATGGAATTAGCAGTGGAAAAGATTATAGCACTAAGGCAAGAAGGTACGGTTAAGAACTATTGTGAGGAATTCGGATTTTTGTTCAACCTGTAAGATTAAATATATTATGTATTAATATTTAATCTATAGCCATTATAATCATTTACATAATATAGATCAAAATATATAACAACCTATTAAATAATTAGTTGGTAATTGTTGATGGACCATATTACCCTTATTAACTAATTAGGTTTCCTCCTGGGTGCTTATATAAGGAGACTTATGTAGAGGTTAAAGGGTTACACAGTTAGACACAAAAACCCCATAAGCATAACATCATAATCGAAAAATCTTCTCCATAACCGAATCCCCTATTCGGTTTTCATCATCACCATCATCAGTCAGCACCCTAAGGAGGAACTAGATCACACTAACAAACATGTCGAACTCGATGGCATCTTCTCTGACTGGATTCTCCACTGCACTGTCTGCTGTAACAGTTATGTTTTCATGTTTTCCATTATGATTAAACAGAACTGGTCCAACATGTGGTATCAGTGCATATGTTGATTAGTTAGTTCTGTTTTCGTATCCATCAATTCTGGGATAGAAACTTGGAAAACGGAATTTTGAAAGCCTCATTTAATTAACAGCCGGTTTCGAGTCGAATATAATCACTCGAAATCCCTGTTTTCGGAAAAGATTAGTCATATGTTCACTTGAAATCAAATGGGTTATGTTTTTATGACCGAAATCTGTTTTAGAAAAGCCTTAAAATTCAGGTTTCGGGTTCCAGAATTTATGTTTTAATTTCTTAGGGTTCATCATGTTCTTAGGAAAATTCGAAAATTCCGTTATGTTTTGGAATGTAATTAGGATTGATGAGTGTTTTTCCCTGTTTGATCTAATTTTATCTCTTAAGTGTATTCGAAAACTGTTAAAAGATATACAATTATAATTTTCGAAATATTTTTTTGATAAAATTAGATCATCTTAAAACAGGAAACCATATCTCATAATCCCTTAGAATTCGAATTTTCAGTTATGTTTTACATTAACAGCTGTAAACAAGAAGTTTCGAGATAAATTTTAATGACCCGAGACAACGATTTCGACTCGAGACCACAAGGTCTCGACTCGAGACCACAAGGTCTCGACTCGAGACCACAAGGTCTCGACTAAGGACTTCAATCTTCACAACTCGAGACCATGGTTGCGACTCGAGACCTCATCAAGGAACCAAGATCTCACAAAACATACTAGTCGAGACCATGATTACGACTCGAGACTGAGGTTGCGACTCGAGACTGAGGCTGTGACTCGAGACTGAGATTGCGACTCGAGACCTTAATGAGTCGAGACCTCATAATGTTGCAAGATAAGTCGAGACTTCGATCCGCGCTAACGGGTGGTTTGCTATTAAATAATTGGTTTTTGTAAATACTTAGTTAATTAATAAGAATCAGATAATGTTTTACAAAACCAAAATAGCTTAACTTGAATGAGCTTCTGATGTATCAATTCTGGCCAAAGCTGATTTGATACATCTACTTATCGTTCAAGTATTACAAAAGCTATGTTAAGTGTGCATCATAAACATGAATGTCTTAATATCTGGCCAAAGCTGATTTAATTCTTTCATAGATGGCATACTTAACAAGTGCATAACTAAAGTGATTGTTTCAATTTCTGGCCAAAGCTGATTTGTTACAACCACTTTGCACATATGCTTAAATGATTACACTTCTGGCCAAAGCTGATTTGTGTTCGTTTAAGTAGTATTTTAACTAAGTCTATTATTTTGATGTTAGTAATAGACAATATCACAGCTTCATAATTAAAATGGTCATTATTTATGCCTGCCTTAGTTTAACATGCCCTTAGATCACATTAGAACTTCTTTCTTAGTATCATAATTCGCTCATCTTATTTCCACTATCAGCACCCAATTGCGGGATTCCACCTTTGACTGGTGATAACTTTGCTGCATGGAAGGATGCTCTCATGCTTACTCTTGGGCTGCTGGATTTTGATTATGCTCTAAGAGAGAATAAGCCAGCGGATCTTACCACTCAAAGTACTGCTGCTGAGCAGTTGACTCATGAGAAGTGGACTAGGTGTAACCGCATGTCTCTCATGTTTATGAAGCAGTCCATCAGCAATGCAATCAGGGGAGCTATTCCTGATTCTGAAGATGCTAAAACCTACTTGGAACATGTGGAGGCGCAATTCAAAGGGACGTCTAAAGCACACGCTAGTACCCTTATCCTCAAGCTGGTGACAACTAAGTATGATGGGAGGAGCGGCATTCACGAGCACATCATGATGATGAATGACATGGCCAATAAGCTGAAGGGGCTAGAAATGGAGACCAGTGATGATTTCCTCGTTCATTTCATCATTACTTCGCTTCCTTCATCCTTTGAAGCATTCAAGATCAATTACAACACTCAGAAGGACAAATGGACGATGAGTGAGCCGGTCGCTATGTGCGTACAGGAGGAAGAGCGTATGAGGATGGATCCCCCTATTGATGTTGCAAACTTCACCACCTCTAACTCTAAGAAAAGGAAGAACAATCATCAGAGAAAGGATGCTTCAAAAGTCCAAAGGCCTAATCCTAATACAAGTGCACCCTCCAGCTCTAAGAACTCCTTAGGCAGAATCCGCTGCAAGTTCTGTAAAAAGGCAGGACATATGTAGAAGGAATGCCCTGACTTTAAGGAGTGGCTGGCTAAGAAAGGTAACGATTATTTTATGATACTTGAGTCCTATAATTTAAGTGTTCCTGCTAATTCTTGGTGGTTTGATTCTGGTTCTATGGTTCATGTTACCAATTCAACTCAGGGATTCCTTTCAATCCGGAAGCTGGAAAGAAACCAAAGAACGCTTAAGGTTGGGGATGATCGAGAATTAGAAGTGAAGGCCATTGGAACATTACAATTAGTTATGAAAACTGGTTTATGTATTAAACTTTATGATACCTTATATGTTCCTGAGGTAACTCGGAACCTTGTATCAGGACCAAATTTAGACATTGACGGTTTTATTGTTTCCCATGGTCATCGCAAACTCTCTATCCTCTATGATTCTGTTCTTTATGGTACTGGTATTCTGGATGGTGGTCTCTATAGATTAGAACTGGATGATGGCTTTTCCAAATCTTTGTTGTCATATAACATTAATGAATCACTCACAAAGATGAAAGAGAAACGAGACTTAGAAACTTCATCCATGTTGTGGCATCAACGTTTAGGCCACATCTCAAGAGAATGATTAAATCGTCTCGTAAAGGATGAAGTCTTACCTCCTCTTGATTTTTCTGATTTTGGAACATGTGTCAAATGTCTTAAAGGTAAAATGACATTAGCGAATAAGAAAGGTGCCACTAGGAGCTCTAATTTATTAGAACTCATTTATACTGACATTAGTGGTCCCTACCAAATCGCTGGCATAACAGGACATACTTCATTTATCACTTTTATTGATGATTATTATCATTACATGCACTTGTATCTTATCAAGGAAAAGTCTGAATCTCTAACAACTTTTAAAGATTATAAGGCTGAAGTTGAAAAGCAATTAGATCGTCAGATTAAAGTTGTGAGATCAGATAGAGGCGGTGAATATTATGGAAGACATACTGATGTGGGACAAGCTCCTGGTCCATTTTATGAGTTTTGTAAGGGCCAGGGGATTGTGAACCAATACACCATGCCTGGTACACCTCAGCAGAATGGTGTAGCTGAACGAAGAAACCGTACCCTTATGAACATGGTGCGCAGTATGTTAGCCAACACTAATTTACCATTATTCCTCTGGACTGAAGCGCTAAAAGCAGCTGTTCATATACTCAATAGAGTTCCTTCTAAGTCTATCCCTAAAACTCCTTATGAACTTTGGACAGGAAGGAAACCGAGTCTTAAATATATGAAAGTATGGGGCTGCATTGCTAAAGCAAAACTTTACAATCCTTTCCTAAGGAAACTTGACCCTAAAACAGTTACCTATTTCTTTATTGGGTATCCTGGTAATTCAAAGGGTTATCGTTTCTATTGTCCTTCTCATGTCACCCGTATTGTTGAAACCAAGCGTGCTGCGTTCCTGGAGGATTTCAAGGTCAGTGGGAGCAGTACCAACCCTTATGAAGAATTCCAAGAAGTACAAGACGCGGGGGGAGACTCGTCGCTTACCATTACTCCGATTACTCCTCTTGTACCCAATGCAACTACTGTACCTGAAGCTACTGCACCAACTCCAAATTTACCTCTACATTCAGAACCCATTATACCTCATGACGAAGGCACATCAAACGCTCATAACCAAGACAACGCTGAACCCGATAATCCACTCAGGAGGTCATCTAGGCAACGAAGGCCTACTAATTGGGATGATTATGTTACCTACCTGACTGAAATGGATCCCGGAAAGCTCAATGATCCTATCTCTTACAATGAAGCCATTAGCAGTGATCAGTCTTCTGAATGGAATAAAGCAATGATTGAAGAGCTTGAATCCATGAAGAAAAATGACGTTTGGGATTTGGTAGAATTACCCAACGGAGTCAAACCCGTAGGATGTAAATGGGTGTTCAAAACAAAATTGGATCCGAATGGGAACGTTGAACGCTACAAAGCGAGATTGGTTGCAAAGGGCTACACTCAGAAAGAGGGAATTGATTATCAAGAGACATTTTCACCTGTCTCTCGTAAAGATTCATTAAGGATCGTCATGGCCCTAGTAGCTCATTTTGATTTAGAGCTGCATCAGATGGACGTTAAAACCTCTTTCCTTAACGGAGACTTGGACGAAGATGTTTACATGAAACAACCTGAAGGCTTTAAACCTGAAGGTCAGGAGCATCTAGTCTGTAAGTTGAAGAAATCCATTTATGGGTTAAAACAAGCATCACGTCAATGGTACCTCAAGTTTGATGAAGTCATGAAGAAACAAGGTTTTATGAAGAATCAAGTGGATCAATGCACCTACCTCAAGATGAGTGGGAGCAACTTTACTATACTTGTCCTTTACGTATATGATATTCTATTGGCAAGTAATAGTTTAGACATGTTGCATGAGTCGAAGCGGTTACTCTCGCATAACTTCGACATGAAGGATCTTGGAGATGCTTCTTACGTCATTGGCATCGAAATTCACCGAGATAGACACAAAGGGATCTTAGGATTGTCCCAAAAGGCTTACATAGATCGTGTCCTCACACGTTATAACATGCAACAGTGCAAACCCTCAGTCACTCCAGTAGTTAAGGGAGATGTTTTCGGTTCATTCCATTGTCCGACGACAGAGGTTGAGAAGGAGCAAGTGAGCCAGATACCTTATGCGTCAGTAGTCGGGAGCCTGATGTATGCTCAAGTCTGTACTCGCCCAGATATCGCTTATATTGCTGGAATGCAATGCGTTATCAGACTAATCCTGGCCTAGATCACTGGAAAGCAGCTAAGATGGTACTTCGATATCTGCAAGGGACGAAAGACTATAAACTGACTTACAGAAGAAGTGATCATTTAGAAGTGGTGGGCTATTCTGATTCTGACTTTGCCAAATGCAAAGATGACAAGAAATCCACTTCGGGTTATATCTTTATGTTAGCAGGCGGCCCTATCTCATGGAAGAGTCATAAACAACAGTTGACCACAACTTCCACAATGATGGCAGAGTACATTGCTGTTTATAACGCAACCTGTCATGGAATGTTGCTTAGAAATCTGATCACTGGACTCAAAATCGTTAATTCCATTTCTAGACCATTGAAGCTTTATTGTGATAATTCAGCTGTCGTTAGTTTCTCGAACAGTAACAGTTCGACTGGAGCTGGTTTATATCTCGATACAAAATATCTATTTGTACGAGAACGAGTTGAGGAAAATAATCTTTGTATCGAGTATATTAGTACTAAAGATATGCTTGCGGATCCGATGACTAAAAGTCTCCCTCCTAAGGTTTACGAAGAACATGTTCGGAATATGGGATTTAGTAAAGACCTTATTTAAGCATATTGTACTAGCTTATGTTTTATGATTAATGAAATTTCCTCAGTTTGATTTTGTATGTCTCTTAGAATATGTTCAACCGGTATAATGGCATATAGACAAATAAAGTTACAAATCAAACAAAGGGCTTATGCGTATTTTGATCATGACGATTAGGTTTTAAATTAAGGCTATAGTATGACTAATGGGGGTCCTGAGTCGCATAATGATTCAACGATTGTATTTCTCTGCTATAGTACTTGTTTAAGGCTAAAATGAGTGTTAACTCCTGATCAGGCTTATCTAATACTCATAGTAAATGATTACTCGGCTAAGTGGGAGAATGTAAGATTAAATATATTATGTATTAATATTTAATCTATAGCCATTATAATCATTTACATAATATAGATCAAAATATATAACAACCTATTAAATAATTAGTTGGTAATTGTTGATGGACCATATTACCCTTATTAACTAATTAGGTTTCCTCCTGTGTGCTTATATAAAGAGACTTATGTAGAGGTTAAAGGGTTACACGGTTAGACACAAAAACCCCATAAGCATAACATCATAATCGAAACCTCTTCTCCATAACCGAATCCCCTATTCGGTTTTCATCATCACCGTCATCAGTCAGCACCCTAAGGAGGAACCAGATCACACTGACAAACATGTCGAACTCGATGTCATCTTCTCTGACTGGATTCTCCACTGCACTATCTGCTGTAACAGGTATGTTTTCATGTTTTCCATTATGATTAAACAGAACTGATCCAACACAACCAAGTTAAAAATTCTCAAGACATTAGTGGAACTTATGCGATATACCTCTTTATGGATGATCTTGAACCAGAAATTATGGATGTTTTTTTATAACATGGCATCAATATAGTTTTCATACAGTGAAAGACTGCATTTCTTTAGCTTTTAAATTGGATGCAAATGAAATGAAAGATTTGTTTTCTCCTTATGATCCAAATTCTTCTTTATATAATGCTTTAAAAGTATTTGATATTAATGAATGAAGGAGAAATGGAAGGGTATTTGAAAATGATATTTCAAGAGAGAATGGAAATGATAGTAAGATTACAACCAAGGTGTTTGATGAAATGCCTGAAGATATAATAAAGGAAACAAAGAGTGATTTTCAAGAATCCGTAAATGAAAATGATGATGATGTTATAGAATCAAAAAATGAAATCAAGACAATTGAGATAAATGAGTTAATTATGTTAATGGTTGAAGATTCAAATGAAAACATAATAGATTTAGAGACAGATACGGATAGGAAATTGGAGTGTCTAGATGTTTTAGATGAAGTAGTGTCGCTAGTGGATAATGGTGATTTAAAAAGGGTTGATCATGAGATAATAGAAAATGAATCGGTTCAGGTGATTTCATTAGGTGTAATAGGCATGGTTCAAAGAAAAGTTGATGAGGTTGGGACAGTTTTAATCAAAGGTAGAAAAGAATGCAGTTCAGTATTAATTTGATAGTTGTTGAAAGTTTTTAATGGAAACCTGGTGGGTAGCTCTGTTTAACTAAACTTTTAAACCAGGCGATCGTCAGTTACGATTTGTTGCAGTTTGTATTCTTGGAATGCAAGTCTGATGAAACAGACTTGGATCAAGAAATATAGAGTCTCAGGATCTGGTCAGATATAGGTTGGGTTTCTAAAATGAAATGTAAGAGCTATGAGACTATTGAGTTGAAAATGGTTAGCAAATGTGGTGATAAACATGTACGGGAGTTCTTTATAAAACAGATGTATTCAGAAGTGTAGTTTTCAAAAGCACATACCAACCCTTTACATTTAGGTGTATTCAGAAGTGTTCAGAGTTTTGTAGCAAAAGTTACTAATGTTGATGATGGTGACCTTCCAAGTATGAATCTTGATGATGGTTTAAAGAACAAAAATGGTGACTGTTTGTATGGTATATGTGAAGCTATACAACAAGCAAGATGTGAACATGCATACTACTTATGTGAAGATAATTCAATACCAATGGAAATGGCTATAAAGAGTGTGAATAAAATCAGAGCCAAAGAGATGATTGTTGTATATGTTGTGATTCTGATATGGCAAGGGAGCAATCATACTACAAGTTAAAGGATTCCGTTGTGGAAGAATAAGACAATGAAAATGATGAATGAAGTAAGTTGGAAGGTTTTACATAGAGGCTAGGTTTGAAAACATGTATGCGCATGAGGATTATTTGAATTTTTCCTATCTTGGCACTCACAATTCATCCCATGGTGTGGAACCGACTTCACATGAAAAAAAAGTATAATACCACAAATACCCCTCGATCACCAAGTAAAAAGAATAGAAGTTTTATGATATATGAACACTCGGGAAGAATAATATTGAATGACAAGTTTGTGAAATTGGGTATGCAGCAGTCCACTAATGTCATGTTTGCTATAGGCTAGAAGCAATTAAAGGATGTCGTATTGATTCTGATTGTGTGGCCATTCACTCACAAAAACGGTATAGATGAAGTTGTAGTTATGTTATTTCTGTTGATGATTGTTCCATTACTAACTGTAGTATTTTATGTCAAACACTCAACTAATGTGGATAAAGTGTTATAACATATACTTGAGGTAACAGACCATCCAGCAGCTTTGGTATCATTTGCATCAACAATGGTCACTCGTGCGGATACTATTCGTTAGAAAACGATTACTCTCGCCAATACAACTGATTTTAATCTTATTATAAACATTGAGCAGATCATGAACGTCTTCCATAATTGCATAAATTTGGACAGTGAGAACCAGACTGTTCAGATCAATACGTAGGAGTTGCAATCGATAGATCATACATTCAAAGTTAGTAAGGATGAAGAAACAAACGATGTTGAGACCTATTTTTCAGAAGGCAAGTATCATTCTTGTAGATGGATTAAAAAAATACTTAATGAGGATAACTTTTGTTAATGCACAGACTTATACATTTCTTAGCGGAATTAACCAAGTTGGTTTAGACATTAAGCAAGACACTGTGAGGTCATGAAGGGTGGCAAGGTTAACACTGAGAAAGTGAAATAAGTTCCTAAAAAAGTAGAGCAAAAGTTGTCTCTTTTTTTGTACAAAAGAAATTATGGTATTAAAAAAAGCATGTGCTGCATAATCTTGGAATCTATGGTGGTAAACTTCACTTCCATTTGCCAAAACAATTTGCTAAGGTGCATGCTCATTTGAAGCTGCAAAGTCAAGCACATGAAATTTTCCAGTTTAAATTTGATAGTTTTGATTAGAATTTTTTTTTTACATTTGTTCTCCCTATTCTGATTTTTGGGGACAAAAATATTTTAAGGGGGGAGTAATGTTACCTACTAAATAGTATAGGGACCAGAATTGTAATAGTTCAATAACATAAGGTTGTAACTGTATGTTGTAATAAGTGTTCGTTTATGTAACGAACTGATGAACCGTAGTGAGTAGCTATTGAATTTGAGAGTAATCTCCTCCTTCTCTGGGTTTCTTCTTCTTCTCCAATCTTTAGCTCTTAATCTCTCAATTACCAATTTGTATCGTAACAATAAAATAAAGACAAAAACAAGTAAGGCAACAGTAAATTAGTAAACCTCTAGACCTACATATATCGAAAAAAGAGTGCCAAAAATTCCAACAAGTGTGCATTAAAATAGTTCAATCAAACATGAAACCATTGATTCTTCCATATATGAAACTAGACTAATCATAATGTATTATGCCAATTTAAACTCAAAACTAATCGTGTGCGAGTATATTAATGAAACCAGTTATGGTCTTGTCGCATTAGTTATCAAATGCCCATGAAACACATATAACCCCATTTGTTAAAGTAAATTTATGAAATTACATACATGTGATATATTTAATATTACCAGATATGCAAAACACATTAAAATTTTATTTGTGAATCAACAATCATAGTACAAGTTATCAAATGTCAAAATACACTGAAGTTTATCATATGTCGGAGTAAGAACCTCATACTATGATAGAATGAATACTAAATATCTCCAAATATCAGATTCAACCATTTGAAAATAGCCAAACACATGCATACAACAAAAATAAAAGGTTCTTAACATACAAGTAGTCCAATGTTAACACTCGTGCAAGAAACATCCATATGGTAGTCCTCTAAGATTCACTTGAACAATTTCGAATCACAATTAAATATAGGTTAAAACTACAAGTGTTAAAGATTAATTACAAAAAATTTGGGTTCACATCATCAAAGTGAACACAAAAGAGATCTACCATGAAATCATAGCATAGAAAGCAAAGCTACGATTCATACTAACTATCATCATGTTTCTTTATGTTATAAGATAGATAAGAATTTAACTGCCCTCAATGGTGAAGAATGGAATGGATCATGGATTGAAGTAAGGGATCATTTGTTCTTGCTCCCAAATCTTGTCAAAACCAATCAAATAACCACCAATAAGTTATGTGCTTTTTAAATGGAGAAAATGAAAGAAATCCCTAAAATGAAACATTTAGACAATAATAATGGGCACCCTTGAGGGCCACCCTTCTGGAGAGCAGGGGTTGGGTAGAAATGCGCTCAAGGGATGAAATTGTTGGGATACACATTAATGGGTTATGGGGTTAAAAGACAATGCATTTATATTATTGAACTAATATTGCAAAGAAGAAAATTTTTATATATTTATGAATGGCATGCAAAATTTAGTGAATTTGTATACTTTGTGAGGAACGATGAGGATACACATGAATTTTTAACTTGATACAAAAAATAGGAAACTCTTTAGGTGTGCAAACTATGATGGGTACAACGTAGGGATTCTTCATATAAATAATAAATGTTAAAATAACTGTTTTTTCATTTTGGTTTAGTTAGAACTTATACCTCACCGAAAACCAACATATAAAATGGCATAATGATATCCAAACCAAATACTTAATTCGAGCTAGTTCAGTTCAATCAGGTGGGACTTGTATTAGATCATGTATTGTGGGCTTTATGGGGGGTGCCATCCACTTACTATATTGGGCAATGGGGCGTTGTACACTGTACCAACCGGTATTTCTCGATTAACCATGGTAATGAATGACATGTGTTTCGACACTTTTCTTGTGATAACTATATTGAAGTTAAGGAGTTAAAGTTGTCATTGGATCAAAATTTTGAAGTTGAGCGACCATACTTGACAAAACATAATTTTTTTCAGTTTTCTTCATTCATCGCGGAGCGTGACTGTGAACCATTGCGGTCCCACAAAAACCATGTGCTCACACTGGTATGTGGTGGCTTCTATCACCACCTTGTGCCACATATATTCTACATTTCCACTCATTAGACGCATATAGGCTCATTCCCTTATCCTCTAGGTTATAAATACACACCTCCATTGATGAATTCTTCACACCTTTCATAAACTTTTTCTTAAACACTCAATTTCACTATGTCTTCTGAGTTGTTTTGAGTTTCATAGATTTGAGATCATTCCCAAGCCGTTCGATGTCCTTAATGGTTTGGTCTTTATTTCTTATGTACTTTGCGTATTTTTTCGATTGAACTTTCTGGTTTGACCTTTGTTCTAGGTTGATTGAAACCACCAATTTCAAAATCCTTGCGTCTGGACTTTTATCTTAATCCTAGGTACGTGTCTACTCTTAAGGTTCACTTTAATTGCGGGTTATTGATTTCAGTTTGGTTAAGTCAAACGGGTTAAGTGTTCAAGAACCCACTTCGGATCATGTGCCAAGTGCATAATGGTTCCCCATGACATGTCTTGGTAACCATCCAACTAAATTGACTAGTTTTACATTAGGGACTTGTACAACTTATTTCGTGTATATGAATCGTAACGAACTCATTCCGTCCTAACCCAAGTAATTGGGTGACGAACCGTTTGGCTTAGCCTAATCCACCTACACGGTCCATAATGGACTAACTTCAACTCTTTGATCAGTAACAAACAAACTGTGAAATGTGAATATTTCACCAACACGGATTGTAAAACACCAATCTATCTAATTCAACCATTTAATCCAACGGTTGTGCTTTTAAAACCTGGTGACTTATGATCACCCAAAATGAAAATTTACAGTTAGTAACCCTCTTAATGGAGGATTGTTCCATTATGATCTAGGACTATAAAACCAACCTGGAATACGCACTGTAAGACAATAATACTTTGATACATCTGTAATACAACTGTGAATAGACTGTGTTCCAAGTGTTATTACAGGTAAATACATATTAACTATTTTATGAAAATATGAAATTCTAGTATAAAACCTCTTAGTAAACGTATTACACATAATGGGGCTTTGGCCGTCATGAGATAACCCGATTTACGGTAGCATGCTTGTAACTACAAACACTTTGAGCCAATTCATGCACGTATGAAAGTACCTTGATCTATTCATGGTTTGAGCCACAAAACACAAACTGTAGGCATAACACCTGACGATTGCGGTGATGTGTACGATTGGTATATCTTGGTAATCCTTTTAAATCAAGATGCTTATCTCATGACTGTTTAAACATGATTTATAAATGTTTTTGTTAATTTTATTACTAGCGAAAGCTGACGTATTTTAAAGATCGACTCACATGTGCTACTCCTTAAGAGTAGGATGGGTTAGGTTCATCGTTTTGGAAGTTGCGACTCCATTGACAAAGCCTAAGATGTTGCCAAGTCACTTCTTCTTTTCGTCTATCTACCTTTTGGTTGTTTTGTATAAGATATTGATACTTAAATATTTTGACAAATATCGAGTTTTGAATAAGCTCGTATTTTCGATTACTATTATATTTACTTCCATTGTGATGTGATTATGTCATAAAATCGTCATACAAATACCCCACACTTAGGCCCACTGGGGGAGCGGGGTGTGATGTACACCATTATATAAAGGCTTTAAATAGGGCGCTACCCCTTTTGGCATAAGGCGAACCGCCGACTACCCCTCTTTTGTATTATAAATTAATATATTAACCAATCCTTTACCTCAACCTCAACTTAATACCATATTTCATATTTTAACTCACCATAACACCCTTTACTAACGTGTATGGGTAACATTTCTTTTCCACATAAAACCCTAATAAAATCCTCATCCTTATTCTTACCCTATCGGTTCATATGTAATATATTAAATCGAATCATGTGACTTTGTTTAATGAGAAAAGATATTAAAAGCCAAAAGTTGTATATTTATTTAGTATAATATTTGATTTATTCACAAATGTAAATGAATGGTTGAGAGTGTTCATAGATGGCATATAAAACACGTGTGAAATTATATGTAGTACTATGAATTTAATTTCTTTGTTCTCAATTGATCTTTCACTATTATTCACACATATAACACATCCTTATTATCCTTGTTACGATAAACGAGTTCAAGAATATTACGTATAAGCACCAAACCTATTCTTATAATTTTAATATTATATATAGGTTATGAGTTAGTTACAAAGTTTTAAAAAAGTATGAGAAGTTTATATAGGTATTGTTTTTTAAATTTTAGGCAGGTTGTTTTAGATTCTTTTAGCAAGGTATTTGATAGAAAAACATCAAAAGTAACAATTTAGAACATAATGAAAGGTATACTAGACATGAAATTTAAACCACCATGCTAAGAAAGTTAATAAGTGTGTTTTAATTTTCATGCCTAGAATGCATTTTATTATATTTTAAATTGTTACGTTTGGTGTTTTTCTATATAATCTAATGCCAAAAGATAGTAAAACATTATGCCTAAAACTTTAAACACAATGCCTGTATAGACTTTTCACATTTTTAGGAGTTTTTTACTTCCTACCCTATATACATATTTCTATTAATTTTTACCCAAAAAATTGTGCAAACTTCCTAATATTATAAAATAAATATAATAACAAAGACGTTATATAATAATAAAAATAATATTATAATCTTTATTTATAAACTACCACCTCCATATAAATCTTATACACAAAAAATGGTTGAGTTTATCACACTTAAAATTTGAATAATATTTTAATTTATGAAACAATTTATATACCCATCAACAATACACGATTTTTAACTGAGTGATAAGATTATTACATTTATTAATTGTGTTACACATTTTTATAAGTTTATAATTTATATTTCCTCAAAACGTGTTATAAATTTCATGAATTATAAATGTATAAAATTATAATAGTATTGTATTTTTTTAACCATGTGATAAGAACTATATAGAAATTTATGATTTACATTTTTTCTGATATTCAACTTATGCAAACAAGTGTTTATAACACATGTAAACTAAAATAATATTAAATCTATTTTTTTATATTTAACTCATGTAATACATAAATTTCTAAGTTAGTGTATATCTATAATATATTAAAAAGGAAAAGTGATGTACAAGATGGTAATTTTGCCAGGGGTACACATTTTTAAGAAGCATGTACAAGCGACTGGAAGCTGGTAAAAGAGGAAGTTCATCAGACTTTTAAGACGCTTTCAGGGGCATGCTAGGGATTTCACCCATGAACCCTAATATCTGATTATATAGCATGTAAATGAATCGTCTTGCAATTGAGACGTGAAGATAGAAAGGCAGATTGAATGCAAATAATGGTGGGACTCTCCAGGTTGCAGATGATGAAACACACAAGACACATCTCACCAATTTTGAATGCCGGAGCGACACAAAGTTTCGACAACAACACTGATTTAGTGAAAAGTTTGCAGGGTTTATATCCAAATTCGTTGATATACAGTCACCGATGGCGGTTGGAGTCGCTATTTCACTAGATATCGGCGGAAGTGCGATGCAGTTTCCGGCTGTTGACGACCGCTCTATCATCGCCGCCAACTTTGCCGCTGAGGCTTAGCCGGAGACTCACGGAAACGAAGGCGTCTCCATCAATTGTTGAAGAAATTGAAGCTAAGCTTCGTGATGCAGATCTTTGTCGACAGGTTGCTGTAATAATACTTGATTAATCTGAATGATTATTCTTTGATTATCAGAATTTGTTATTGTTTTTGTTTGTGATTTGTTTGAAATAATTTGTTGAAATTGTAAGGTGTTGTTGATTAGATGGTAAAATAATTTTGTGTGTTTTGTTAGTTCTTATTTGTCTTATGTAAGATTAATTTTACTAACATGTGATTGATTTTACAGATTATTGATATTGATTAGATGTTAAGAACAGTTAATCCTGTGAGTTTTGTTTGTTTTCTAATTCTGTTGTTTAAGATCAATTATATAACAATCAAGACGTATAATGCTTTTGTTACAGGTTGTAAAATTCTATAGCTATAGTTAATTACATATGAGCAGATCCAGCCTCCCCTTAGCATGCATATTGTGAGGGGTCCTGTGTTTTCTTCTACTCAGCAATATCTGCAGATTCGGCGCTTTCAACATAATGACCAGGTTGGCAGATATACATGAAGCTAGCATCTTTGATTATTACAACATACATTTGAACACTTTTTAAAGTTTTAACCCACTTCCAAACACCCCCTTAGTGGTATGAAAATTCACCAAGTTCATGACACTAGGCTCATGTTTAAACAAATGTTTACTTTTAGAGAAGGATGAAACGGTTGAGAGAGAAAAATTCATGGTGAAATTCTCTTATGTTTCTTAATTCTTTCTTTAAATTACATACATGAATTTAAAGCAAAAATGATTAAAGATTAAGATTATGAGGTGTTATAAAAATATTACCAAATTCTACTGATGCTCATGGCCTAGAATAAATAGGTGAATATGAAAGATAAGATCTATTTTTATGCTATCCAGCCTGCTCATGTTGTGTTTATTGTTAGTAAGGGTTACTTTTAAGAAGAAATTACATTAAACAGGTATAATAAATAGGTGAATATGAAAGAATAAAGACATGTTGTGAGAGAGTACGGGCAATTGGGACACGAACTAAGCATATATATCGAGTATGGTCCACGGATCAAGACTGGCTTGGACTTGCAATGTCACGAGCTTTCGGGGATTTTTGTTTGAAAGACTATGGACTTATATCCGTTCTGAATGTATATTATCATAAACTTACAGACCAACATGAATTTGTGGTCTTAGCAACTAATGGAGTAAGATTTTTTAGTTAATTTATGTTTTTGAGATGGAAGATGTTTTTCAAACATTAATGTTTTAAGTTTGTTTTGGCTTGATGTAGGTGTGGGGTGTGCTTAAAATTATGAGGTGGTAAAGATTGTTGGTCATTGAACAACAGATCAATGACAGCAAGATCTGTAGTTGATCATGCAGTGAAAGCTTAATTGGAGACACATGTACCCATCTTCGAAAATCGATGATTGCACGGTTGTTTTATCTTTCAAGAAACGACTATGTTTAGCCAACTCGGCCCGAAAGAGATCAATCTAGGTTGAAATCATGAACGATAAATAAGACTCGTGAGTTGAACCGGGACCCAATACTCTTCAAAACCGGGGGTGGTGAGCTTTCACTCGAATGCGATAAAAGGTGACAGTCTCTCTTTTAATGTGTTAATACTAATATCATTCGTTTCCACGTCAGCATCCGTATTTATGTTCTCGTATTTACAGTCGAGAAACGAAAGAAAGTTTTGATAGCTCTTGCAAATATCCTGAAACAATTGACAGAAATTAGTTCAGCCTAAAAGTTCAAATATTACCCAGTTAAAACGGGCCGGGGCTTGGTTGGCCCATATACATTTGTTTAGATCATTGCACTAAGCATAGACTCAAGTTGACTTTCAGCCAGTTTGACCATTTTCCCTTACTAGCTTTTTTTTATTGTTGACCTGTTTGAGATAAAAGAATTAAGAAAATAAAATACATTACTGGTTCACAAGAAACTGTTACAGTTTCATATCAGCCGTAAGCATCTGTAGTTTCAGTGTGTTGAAAATATGAGTCAAAACAAGTAAATGCTCATTTTCTTACCAGTCAAAACAGGCTGGGTTGGTTGACCCACATACATATGTTTAGAAGTATTGCACCAAACATAGGCTAAAGTTGACTTTTAGCCTGCTTGGCCAATTTGACGCGTTTCCCTTTTTCGTTGTTTTCTTATTGACCCATTTGATGAAAATATGTGATGAAAATATGGGTCAAAAACGAGTTTGAGCTTAAATGTTCATTTTGTTAGCAGTCAAAACAGGCTGAGGTTGGTGGAGCCACACATTTCTTTAGAATTATTGCAAGAAGATAGACTTAAGTTGACTATCAGCCCGTTTGACCAATTTGACCATTTGACCCGTTTCTCTTTTTAGCTATTTTTTTATTATTTACGAATTTGAGATCGATTGGAGACTTCTGTTATTGGTAAGATTGGGAAACCTGAAACGGTGGTAACTGAATCGGTTAAGGTGGTTGGGGCTGAGGTGGTGTATACGCATAGGGAAGTGTCATTTGATGAGTTTAAGGGGGAAGGGAAGGTTGAAATGAAGAAGGTTAAGTATTTTGGGGGGAGTACATTGTATCATATTGATGATTTTTTGTTTAATTTGGAAGATATGCCAACGGATTATGGTGGGTTTAGGAAGAAAGTTAAAGGGTTGAAGATTAGGAAGACGATTGAGGCGTTGGATCAGTTGAGAGGGTTGTCCGCGGGTGGGGATGTGGAGCCTGGTGAGATCCGACTTTGGTTCATTTGGGTTTGAATCCTACTGCTACAATGAACCAGGTATGGTTTGAAGTTTTTGACAGTTTATTGCGGGGGGTGTGAAAATATGAGACGACACTAACTTAACATGAAATTTTCAAGGTCGGTTTTAGTATAAGCGGGTTTGAGTATTTTCGGGTTGAACTTGTTGACACATTCAGCTAATGAGGTCGTGTTTGTGCAACCCAATGGGTTTGCGGGTTGCCAAGTAACCCATTTAGTTTTTTTAATGTGTCTGTGTTTTAGTTATTTTGATCGAGTGTTTTATGCCAAAATTTAAAACTTAAATGAGAAACAGGTATAAGCTATTATGGTTAAAATGTAAGTGGACACAAATGTAATTTAACAACACAGACACATTTAAAAAAAAAAACTAAACGGGTTAATGAGGCAACCTGCAAACCCATTGGCTGAATGTGTCAACAGGCTGTATGGTTAAAATGTAAATGCTTATATACATGTGTAATTTTGGATGCAAAATAGTAACTTTAAAGTTCTAATATTTAATATTTGAAAAGTTAAAAAAAAAAAAGAAAAATCAGGTTAACGGATCGTGTTAATATTTAATATGTGAAAAGTTAAAAACAAAGTAATGATCGCAGCCAACATGTATGGTGCTAAATTTTCGTGCAAGATCTCACCATGGCTTGCAATGGGATGCATTTCTCCTCGCTCCATGTTCGATGAGTTGAAGAAGTCTGCATTAAGGTATGATTGCTCAAATCTGTCATTGAAGGGGTGTTTGGTAGTGCATGTTGGAAGTGATAACTTGAAATGATTATGATCTTAAGCTGATCACAAGCACCCTTTACTTGAACAAAAGTTGTTCTATTAAACGGGCTACTGGTGGTATGAGTTTGAGATAAATTGCATGGGTGATGATGCCACAACTGAGAAGTGGAGCCAGGAGATCAAAACGACTAGGTGATCTTCACCCAGGCACTCAACCGATTGGCCAAACTAAAAACAAGGAAGACAGGTGGTTGAAGGGGAAGAGGTGATGCTGTAGGTATAGGAAAAGGGTTTGTGGCGGCAACAAAAGGTAGGTCGGCGGCTGGCAATAAAGGTAGTGGCGTTGGATTGATTGATTTGGACCAAGAACCACCGTGTGAAGTTGTTCCTGAACCTGTATCTCGTGGAGTTGGTGAGCCTGTCTTTTATAGAACAGACGTGGTTGCAGATAAAGATATTGCAATGCAAGGAGGAAGTGTAATAAAGTAATTGGAGTTGAAGAAGAATGAAACACACCTGTCGTGCCTAAAAGGGTAAATAAGTATATAGCACCAAGAAGGGGTTATGTGTATCAAAGCTCCAAAGAATTAGGGAGACTTAGCAAAATCAAAGAAAATGAGACTGAAGGTAGGAAAAAAGATGGCGCTCAAGGAAAAAACCAGCTCCATTTTTCGCTTTAAAGTTTGGATGAAGATAATAGCTCGTTAGTTTCGTTTTCAAGTTTGATATCAAGAAGGAGAATTTTTCAAGTAGAATTCCTTTGAACAAATCTTTATCGACTAATTTAGAAATGCGTCATTCACCAACCAAAACCGAAAGCAAATCCTTCAAATGTACAAGTCCCAAAACCTATTTTATTCCTTTTAGAAGGATGTTTGACCCGTTCGCAAAGTCAAAGTCTCAAAAAAGACCCTTGGGCTCTGCCACTGAAGAACCTAATGAGGCAACACCAGTTAATAAAAGGAATGTTCCTTTTAGAAAGTGCTAAATGATTTCTCTAACACCGAGGCTCCAAGTATTCCTAACTCTAGAACACAATGAAATTCATTCAACTTTGATAGTGGGTTAATGTTAGAAAGTTTTGTAGATGTGTCAGGTTATTTTCAGGATCGGGAAGTTAGAAGCCAGCATTGCCATCAATCTCAAAACTTTAGAGCTCGGTAAGGGTTTAAATTCAAGAGATTAAATAACAAAAAAAGTATTTGTAGCAACATACTGTTTTAGTATAAAAGATGGAGTATTATTTATTCTATTTAACAATAATAACTTAGATTTTAATTGAAGCATTTTGAGTTAATCCTTGTTCATAGCAAAACAAACAAAGGGACACCCGCCGCAACGCGCGGGCATTCCCACTAGTATATATATATGATAAAAAAAAAGCACACAAAGGTTATTGATGTGTAAAATTTTCATGCCCACAGAGTAGTCTAATCAAATAAATTTAAAAAATGTCTACGTCTTTCTGGTCGAGTGACATTCATGATTACTCCTTATAAATATGATTTGAGTTCTATTCCCTGCAAATACAGCTTAATTACATAGTATTTAGGAGTAAAAAAATTTGTTTAAAAATACAAAAGATCAAAATTAAAACTCATTGTAATCAAATGAATGAACTTATTATATCCCATAAAATTCATTTATACAGTTGACATTGTGCAATCGTAGCTGGAATTTTTTAATTTCGGGAATCTAAATAATTAGGTTGTTATATATAATCATAAGTATGTTTAGCCTAATAATTATTGTATATATTTTATTATTTTTCAGCTAATTATCTATACTTAACATAGCAGGGCCGTCTTCGAAAACGTTAAAAAAATTTTGGGCCCTGGGCAAGATTAAACAAACTGGGCCCTACCCGCTCTAGTAAAACAAAAATTCACTGTCGTTGTTGCGTCACTCAACAATTCGATCAAACTCTATTATGAACACTATAACAAACCAAACAGATTCAGGTCAGCCTGAATAATCTGTAAAAATATTATTTTAGAAGTTAAGAGAAAATAATTTGTAAAAAAATTATTTTAGAAGTTAAGAGAAAAATTAAAAATCTTTATAATTAATATAATAATATTAAAACAACTAAAGAATTTGATTGTTTAGAAAAAAAAAAAAAAAAAACTTAAGTGAAGATAAAAGGTAACACAGTAGGAGGAAAAAATGGAAATATATCAATGCTCTTTTGTAGATGAAATATATTGAAAGGTTTGTGGTCTTGTGGATACAGAGAGGCACGTTGCAGCATTTAAAAGAAATGCTGAATAAAATTGTAAAAAACGGTTACAGAGAGTCTAGAACCCAAGACCAGCGACTTAAAAGGCGTGCAGGCAACCAGTCGACTGCAGTTAGTGGCTTGTCATAGCTAAAGGGTTTTAACTATATATATAATATGTATATATATATATATATATAAGATAAAATAATTACGGGCCCTTTCACGTTTTTGGCCCTGAGCCGTCGCCCACCCGGCACATGCTCCTGGCCGGCCCTGTAACATAGCTATGTACAGATAGAAGAAAAATAATGATTGACCACTATCAAATAAACCTTAAGAATATACGCATACATACATACATAATGTATGTAATGTATATATGTGTGGGCGTTCGGGGAGCAAAAGTGAAAGTGCACTAATTTTAATGTTATTTTACTAATTTGGTGAAAATAATGTTAAAAGAGGGGGATGGTTAATCATGTATCATGTGGTGGCGTTGATAGCCGAAAGACAAGGGAGTATATGCACTAACTGGCCTTTGTCTTAATTGCCGAGTGTCATGTGTCTTATGTCCAAGGCTTGATACAAAACTACCATCGAGTCGGGGTCTCACTGGAAGCAGCATCTCTATTCCTATGGGGTAAAGGTAAGGCTTTCTACATCTTACCCTTCTTAGACTCTACCTTAGCTTTGCTATTGATGCGATTTATTGAATATGATGATGATACATATATACATATATATTAAAAACAAAAATGTAGTAGGTAAAGAAACTACATTAAAGAGCATCCAAGTGGGCCTTTAAACTAATTTTTTGAACAATAAATAATAATAATAATAATAATAATAATAATAATAATAATAAACACAATTAAACCAAAGTTACAAACCATCAATCTGATACCCTCCTATTTGCATCATAAAGACTTTCTCTGGAATCTTTGAATGCGTCATCAAGATGAGCATTATTGTTTACATCGTCAATTAATCTTCTTCCTTATCCTTAATTAAGTTCATTGGATGAATAGATTAATTACATATACCAGCTGGAAGCTTGAACTGAACTTCAAACCATGTGAGATTACACAGATCTTAAACTTTAATCTAATATGCCTACTTGAATATTTAATTAGCGTTTACATTTCATAAAATTAACTAGTAACAAATTGGTTTATAATAAACCAGAAGAAGGGATCTTTGGAGTGTTAAGGTCACTTCCACTTCATTGAAATAGGGTGTTTGTTTACCGTTGGAGTTAAATAGTTTTAAGTCTAACCAGGAGTAATGATTTCTTTTGGCTAGATCTATTCACACACTTATCCTGTCTATTTGTACACTTTTGGTGCCCTAGACGTCTCGTCTAGGCCTATACGAAGCTTCTAGGCACTGAAATCAAGGGGCTTTGAGTAGGACGTTGGGCCTAGACGACTCGTCTAGGCCTGCATGTCCCTATTTAATTCCAATATGTATGCCTCGTACAGCTCTATACGCATCGTATTACTTTAATCACATGCTAGAAAGATAGTCAAATCAGTCCTCAAGACGCCCCGTCTAGGCCTAGACGAGGCGTCTTCCTCTATCGTATTCCTCTATCATCTAGACCTAGCTGATGCCCCATCTGATGTGATTGATTTGACCTGGTACGAGTTCAGTATCTGGTCAGAGACAAAAACCTTAGATGCGTCCCGTCTAGGCCTATACGAGGCGTCTTAAAGGGTGTACTGTTAGGAGGCAAAAACCCTAGACGCCTCGTCTAGACCTATACGAGACGTCTTAAAAGGTGTGGAAATAGGTCTTTGAGTGTGTGAATATGTAGACCCTTTTTTTATATCAAAGGGTTTAGAGTAGGTTTAGAAGGTGTTCTGCAAAGTAGAGGGTTCTAGTCATGACTCACATTGGTGTAGATTTAGAACTAGCTTTAGAAATTTAGAGGAAGTGTGTGTTAGCCGTTCTAATTCGAAAACCTAATTGTTCAGACAGTTTCAAAGATAAATTTTATGTTCACCGGTTTGAAACGGAACATAAATAACCCTAAGTCCCTAATTCAAACATCCTTGATATGTTGTAAGAAGCTTTGTTTTTCTCTTTTGTTGGCATATGTTAACTATGTATTTGTTGAAGTTAGTTTTTCACTAAGTTTGGATATAGATAGTTATATTTATATACAAGATACACAATTAAAAAATTTCGGTATTGTGTTCTCTCTTTAGTGATAGTTTCATAACAAGCTAAGATATGTCTAATATGGAGCGAAGTTGAGATGCCGATTATTAAAGTAGTATCTTTGAAACTTGAAAGGACTACATAAAATTTGGATAACTAGACAGAACTCTCGAAGTATTATTTCATTCCACGAAACCAAGAAACGTAGGTCTTTTATTCATTAGCAAACATTTACTTCATCTCTTCTTTTGCAAACAATCAACATAGAAAAATCTGCGCTACTTTAGACTCCATAAGTTTATTTCCGGCAATTCAACTATTGCTCTAACTGGTTTTACCATGATAGAGAGACAACATTGTATGTAACATGATGTTTATTCAATATATAAAAAAACATATAACTAGATCATTAAGGATGATGGTACTAAGTTTTCACAACTTTAGATTAGGAAAATTTACATTTCTAGTTTATCCTGGATTGTGACTATGAACTATGAAGAATGCAAAACATAATATTTGACAAAACCTGATAGATCATTGACTCCAATTTTAAGTCTAGCCCTTCACCTGTTGCATGAGCCAAAGCAGCCAGTTGTGAAGCAAAAAAGGTGAGTCACAATATGATTTAAAGGATGAAATATCCTGTTTGGTTGCCTCTGAATGGCTCCATTCAGAGGTAAACCTCTGAATCGGACAGAGGTATCCTTGTTTGGTTCACAAAAACTTCACCTCTGAACTGAACCATTCAGCTCTGAATGGTTCAGCTACTTCTCATCTCTGAATGGAACTTTTGACAAGCCTGCCCCTTTGCATCTTCTTCCACAGCCCCATCATCATCATCAACAACACCTCTGAACATAAACCCTAGAAACAATCATTCACCAAAACCCACAACAAGATTCCACACCGAAAACCACCACATCCCCAAACGCCCCCGATTATCAGAACCATCACCAAACCAAAAACCCCACAAAATCGAACTCTGCTCACAGTTTCAACGAGGGAATAGAAGCAAGTACTTACCGGAAAACTTGTCGGGCGCCGCCACCGTGAATGACGGCAAAGACGCCGGAAACGTCGCCGGTTAGTCGCCGTCTCTTGATTTCTTTGTCTCTCTCCTCTCATCTGCCTCTCTTTCCTGATCCATCCGTCGCTCACCACCACCCGACAGTGGTGGTGGTGGTCCGTTTTGATGAAGCTGAAGAGGGGGGGGGTGTCGTCTTCGGGAGAAACCACCGGAGAAAAAAAGGAAGCGCAGGGGGGTGTTGTTTGCCGTCGGGGAACTCGACGCCGGCGGTTCGGCTTCCTGTCATTCCGGTCGCCGGAAAGAAATCAGAGGGAGGGAGTGGATTGGTGAGACTGTGAGAGGGTGTGTGGCTTTTCTTGTGAACGATGATGATGATATTGGTTTTTATAGAAAAAAAATCAATAATGGGTTTATTTTGTGGGGAGGGGTAAAAATGTCATTTTATACTGTTATTCAGATATGGAACCAAACAGCACTTTACTGGTTCAGCACTTAACCATTCAGACCCTCTTACCCATTCAGACCTCTTATTCATTCAGCACTTATTGGTTCAGATGTTGCCAAACAGCCCCATACTCTTATTTCTAACTATTGAAAAGGCTTTTAAAATAAAAAATCCCTGTTTTATTAATATAAACTAGTTTATAGACCCGCATATTACACGGATTGTATATATATATACATATTTAAAAAAAATATTTTTGCATATGATAGTGGAAACGATCAATTAGAGTCGTATTTTGTAAGAAATATTCAACTGAGTAACATGTTTCATTTAAAAAAACAAAAAAAAAAGTGAAATGATCAAATGTGTCAAAAGTATTTGAATGCTTAAAATGTTCTTAATCGTTTTATTAAAAAGAAATCTTATATCATACTTTTGATAATATGTTTTTGCTACTCATAAACAATACACCAAACATTACAAAATGTATATAAAAAAATAGAATGTACAAAAGGTGATGAAACGTTGGCCTAACATGACTCAAATCCTTTTAACCTATAAAAAAAATACTTGTTTTGAAATGAACCCATTCAACCTGAAAAAGAAGGATAAATAAGATTCAAACATTTCTCATAAAAAAATAAATAAAAATCCGATTACAAATATGTGATTGACCGGTGTAGTTCATAATATTCACCTTAAGCATAAATTATTGTGAAATACAAGAATAAATTGGAAACCATAACTAATATGTGGAATATGAAAATTATAGATCATATGAAAAAAAAAAAAAAAAAAAAAAAAAAAAAAAAAAAAAAAACTTAAGCAAAATTATCCATTTAAAAAATATTAAAATCATAGGTTTTAAAATTATAGATAACTGCCGTTAAAAAAAGTTGAAGTATTCTTTTAATAAAATCTTTAAGTATTTTTTAATCATTAATCTTGAATTTTAATTAATATTAATAGCATAATATTATTAATAATCATTAATTAGAATTAGATATTAACTAAATAACATTATTAATGATTTGAATAAGAAAATGCCATGTGGCATTAGTTGAAATTTTGAATAAGAAAATGCCATGTGGCATTAGTTTGAGCTTTTTATTAGAATTAGATTACCTTTTTGTAGAGTTTATCCCACCCAGTTTCCGTGATGATCGTAGTCTCACCAAATGATTTGCAAATTGCCACAAACTTATTATTTATTTCCTTTTGTTTCGTTTTGGAAAACCGTTTGCGAGGTTTCTACGACCAAATTTATATACTTTTTTTTATTTAAGACTGATTTTGTGCTAGACTTGATTTTATTTCTTATCCAAGTTTAAAGTGCGAGAGAATAAAATCTTAGCAAAAAAAAAACATTTAAGAATATATAAAAATTGATACACTTTTCAAAATAATAACCATTTAATTGTAGAGATCTCAAATTTGATGTGTTTAGAAATATCACAATAATTTTTATAACTACATGTATATATGGAAAAAAAAAAAATAAGTAAAAACTGTCATATAATGGTTTGTTTTACTTCAAATTTATTTCCTTGAAAAATGAGGGAGTAGTGTGTAAAAGAAAACGAAGAAGAAAAATGGAATTATAGGAAAAAAGGTATAGAGCTTGTAGAATAAACGGAATTGAGGTCACGAAATAGCGAGAATAGTATCTCATAAAATATAACAAGATGCAGAATCATAAGATAAATATATCTTTAATATAATTAGGGTTGTTTGTTTAGCTCTTAATGGTTCAAACATTTTACTGGTTCAACACTTAATGGTTCAAACTGTTTGTTTCGCAAACAGATGTTTGAATGGTTCAGACATTTGCCTCTGAATGGTTAAGCATTATGCTAAGTCTGAATGGTTAAGACCTCTAATCTGAATTGGTTAGACATTTGTATCTAAACGGTTAAACATTATACTGACTCTTAATGGTTCAGACTTCTTACTGGTTTAGCACTTAATGATTCGGACCTTTTACTGGTTCAGCACTCAACCATTCAGAAGTTGCCAAACAGGCTCTTAGAGTCACAAAACAGAAAGAATGATAGGGAGGTAATGAAACGGGTATGAAAAAGTCTAGTTTTGTATATGATTTTAATGCTATGTCTTATACATGCCCTAATACTCATTTAGAATTTGTTGGGTGTACATGTTAGATTTTTTATAAATATTTGTTAAAGTGTTTAAGCATATTTTTTCTTTCCGTTTTATCTTTTTAACGAGTACAATGAATTGAATTATAATAAATCACATATACGTCATAGTTTAAAATATCTAAAATATGTAAATCTCATCTATACTATATAAATCTTAAAAGATAATTTTGTATTTTGTACCATAACCCTATAAATAATATTATTAAAATATATGTCCCAAAATAAATGTTTGTTTTCCATGTAATGAACCTATTAAGTGATGCGTAGCTAAATAAAGGTTAAGAGAATATAAATATAAATTTAAAGATTTTGGGCATATGATTGAGTTATATGGTTCAGATAAACGGGTAGATAGAAAGAATCTTACTATGATGTTCTTGATGAGTTTTTCACTCTTATGATCAATATACTAAAGATCAATTAATACTTATCATGAATAGAGTGATTGGTTACGAAAAACTCTAACCATTCTCTATTAAATTTACCAAAAGGGAAATAATATATGGGGTGGAGATACAATAGGAAGTTAATTTGGCTAGGAAGGATAGGAAGTGATCTTGACCATCCATTAAGTTAATCAAGGGCTAAGATTAAATCAGGGAGATTGAAAGTAAGAAAAGAGGCGCGTGACTTTTTTCAGGGGCATTCTAGTCAAGTAAGCCAATAGTTTCTCTCTCCTCCAATTCCCCCCATTTTTTAAACGTTAATAACTCTTTCATACGACATTATTTTTTTATAAAAATTGCACCAAAAAAACGAGCGTTTTTTTATCTTTAAAACGAGTATACTATTGCTATATTTTCAAAAAAAAAATTCAAAACCCAGTTGCGTAAAACGCAATAGAAAAACCCCCAGTTACGTAAAACGCAATGAAAAAAAAACCCTAAAAAATGACATTTTTCTAAAACGCAATGCACCAAAAACACAAAGAAATGACTTATTTGTAAAACGCAATGGCCAGAAAACACAAAGAAATGTTTTATTTCTAAAACGCAATAGCCTAAAACTCAAAAGAAAATGTACTTTATAAAACGCAATGGACTAAAAACCCATAAAAATGTGTTTTACCTAACGTTTGTGTTTTACGGAAGCTCTTGAATGAATTGCGTTTTGCTGTTAAAGAGAGCTATAGGGAATTTTGAATATGCAGAATGTGATTACGATCTCTCCATATTTGCAGACTCACCAAACTTTCCAGATACAAGAATACTAGGTTATGTTTTTAAGGTGATTTGAGATTTGAACCATGGCAACTTTGTCACCCAATTGTTTCTTCATCCAATCACAGTTATATCTTCATTCTTGCTCGTTACTGAATAGCCAGAAAGGACTGAAAACACATAAAAAGTGTTTTACCTAAAACGCAATGCACAAAAAACACAAAGAAATGTCTTATTTGTAAAACGCAATGGCCAGAAATCACTTAAAAATGACTCATTCTAAAACGCAATGGACTGAAAACACTTCAAAAATGTGTTTTACCTAAAACGCAATGACTAAAAACACTTAAAAATATGTTTTTTTCTAAAACGCAATAGCCAGAAAGGACTTAAAAATGACTCATTCTAAAACGCAATGGACTGAAAACACCTAAAAATGTGTTTTACCTAAAACGCAAAGACTAAAAACACTTCAAAAATGTGTTTCACCTAAAACGCAATGACTAAAAACACTTAAAAATATGTTTTTTTCTAAAACGCAATAGCCAGAAAGGACTGAAACTGTCTGGGAACTGTCTGGGACTGTGAAAACACTCTTATTTCTAAAACACAATGGACATATAAAACTGTCTGGGAACTGTCTGGGACTGTGAACTGTCTGAATTGTCTACGAATTATTGTCTTCGAAATGAGCCAATTTCTGGAAAATTAATTTTTCTGATGCATTTTTATTACAGCAATTTAATCAGAAAAAAAAATTTCCGAGCTGACCTGGCAGCTCAACCCCAGCCAGGGGCTCTGCCCCTTGGACCCCGCCAGGGGCTGCCGCCCCCGGACCCCCGCCATGATCGTAAAACGCAATAAGTAAATCAAAAACCCAGATCGTAAAAATGAAATTAAAGAATTTCTTACATGGATCGAAGTGGTTTCTTCAACAATTGATGAATTTTGAATGATTGAAACACTTATCAACGCTTGAATCGAACGAATCGAGTGATTATCTCCAAAATCACCGGAAAAAACGAGATTTTTTTATGAAATTAAACTGGGTTTTCTTCAAAAAAAGCTGAAGAACACGTTGATCGGGTTCTGAATCATTGATTTGTGATGAAAATCGCACTATAATGTAGTGATTATTGAGATAGAAAGTGAAGAAATAGTTGAAGATGGTGGGTTTTGAAAATGATGGGTTTTTGAATTTACTGGGTTTTGAAAAAGGAAGAAGAAGGAGTTGGATTGACTAAAATACCCTTTCTCTTTATTTTAAAATTTGCCACATGTCATAATCCTATTGCTTCCTATCCTTCCTAGTGAAAATTAACTTCCTATTTGATCTTTACCCATAATATATGCCCCTTTAAACTAATCAATATTTACAATTACTATCAGCAAGTAATTGTCGGTGACTAATTATGTCATATTGGTAACGTTCTTTAAATAATTTGTTAGGCCACATCAACGGGGTATTTCCAACATTAGATAATCTGGTCAGGCATTACCTAATCTCATATGCTCGTCATACATTCATTTTTCAACCTCATACTCCAATACCCATCCCAGATGTTTCCAATTTCGGGTATCATGTTCGGTCTTGTGTTCTCTCTTTAGTGAAAGTTTCATAACAAGCTAAGATATGTCTAATACGGAGCGAAGGTGAGATGCTGATTATTAAAGTAGTAACTTTGAAACTTGAAAGGACTACATAAAATTTGGATAAATAGACAGAACTCTCGAAGTATTATTTCATTTCATGAAACCAAAAGACGTAGGTCTTTTATTCATTAGCAAACATTTACTTCATCTCTTCTTTTTGCAAACAATCAACATAGATTCCATAAGTTTATTTTCGGCAATTCAACTATTGCTCTAACTGGTTTTACCATGACAGAGAGACAACATTGTAGCATGATGTTTATTCAATATATATATAAAACATATAACTAGATCATTAAGGATGATGGTACTAAGTGTTCACAACTTTAGATTAGGAAAAGAGTCAGGGGCGGACCTATGTGGTGGCTAGGGGTTGCCCGGGATATCCCTAAACTTTCTTGACGAAATACAATTTTTTTTAAATTTTCAACTTTATGTATCAGGATACCTCTAAACAAATATTAGGATACCCCTGAGTGTAGGTGAAATTGAAATGAGAAAATACTTTCCGGTCAACGGAAACGAAATTTCCGAAGAAAACTTGAAGTTGCAGGTGGTACCTACGAAGAAGATGAAGTTACTTATTATTATAATAATATTTAGCATTGGAAAAGTCAAAAAGTAAAGTCTGCAAAAAAGTGTTGAGTCAACTTTAAAACTTTAGTTAATATTCTTTACCATTTACCTTTTATTTTCGTTTAAAAAAATGTTAATGCATATTTAACTATTAACTTTTATTTTATTTTATTACGGTAAACGTTATCAGTTTGTTTTTTACTTTTTTAGTTTATCATTTTATTAAGTATTATATCTACTTTGTTAATAATTTTCGATCTTTTTTGTTGGGTTAAAAGATATTTTTATTACAAACAAAATATTATCTATAAAACTTTTAAATAACATTTAGGGGCTGTTTGTTTACCTCTTAATGAGACTTTTAATGGTTTAGACCTCTTACTGGTTCAGCACTTAATGGTTCAAACTGTTTGTTTCACGAGCAGATGTCTAAATGGTTCAGACATTTGTCTCTAAATGGTTAAGATTTATACAGAGTCTGAATGGTTAAGACCTCTAATCTGAATTTGTCAGACATTTGCCTCTGAACGATTAAGCATTATACATGCTCTTAATGATTCAGACCTCTTACTGGTTCAACACTTAATGGTTCAGACATCTTACTGGTTCAGCACTTAACCATTCAGATGTTGCCAAACAGACCCTTAATGTTTTATAAAAAAAATTGACAACGTTCTCGTATGTGTTTGATACACCCATTAATAAAAAATGATAATCAATATATGTTCTAGAATATAAAAATAAAATTATATTTGGATCCTTTAATTAATTAGTTTTCATTCTCTCACTTTGTTAGAGAGTGAAACTCAATTTGATTAACAATTTTACATTAAAAATAGTTAATAATACACCTATATATACCTAATTAATATCATATTATAATTTCTAAATTTTATTACTAACTTTTAATATTTTTTATTTAACGCGTGTAATACACGGGTTTGTTACCTAATAATTGTATATATTAAAGCTCATTTTTATTAGCCACGCGGGTCTTCTAAAGGTTGTTGAATTCTCACGGACGGGCCTAGTTTAAAAAAATAATAAGGGCCCATTTTTACTAACTGCACTGCTCTCTTGAATTTTTAAGGGCGGCCCAAGGTTAAAAAAAATTGGGATACCCCTAAATTTTTCTCCTAGTTCCGCCACTGAAAAGAGTTAAATGCCCGGATAGTCCCTGTGGTTTGGCTTTTTTTCACCTTTAGTCCCTAACTTTCTAAAATTACAGCTATAGTCCCCAACTTTTTCAATTTCGTTCCCGGATGGTCCCTGACACGGATGGAGGTTAGTCTTTTCAGTTAAGTGTGTATTTTAGTCATTTCACTAAAAACTTAACAGTGATATGGATGGGTTAGCGGGGTGAGTCTAGTTGAAACAAAAATGAATGTACCGGTACCGTGTTTGTAATTTTTAATCTAACAGACTCTAATAGTTATTTTCAGCAAACCACATGCACGAAAAAAGTAATTAACTCAATCCAATTTTTAAACTCTAAACATTTAAGTGAAAAAATACGGGATAACTATAAGAGACAATAGGTGAAGTGCCCCATATTTCACAATGGAATACATATAATAATATACTATGAGACATGAGTTGGGGATATGAAGATGGGACCTTGATTGCAAGCTTTACATTTTTTTATCCAAGATTTCATGTCCTGATTTTATATAAGAAAGATGTTGAAAAAAAAACATAATATAAAAGATGTCCGAGTCTAAGCCACAAATTATGCGAGTATGTAGCAATGGAAAAATGATAACCAATGAACGGGTATCCGAAAATGCAAGGGCGAAGGTTAGAAGGGGCCGGAGGGGGCGTCCGACCCCCCGAACTTTTCGCTCAGTAGTGTTATGTATGTAGCTTTCGTATAGAAATTTTTGGGTATATACGTTTTCGACCCCCCCCCCCCCCCCCCCCCGGTTCTATAGAAATTTTTGGGTATATACGTTTTTGACCCCCCGTCAGAAATCTCAAGCTTTGCAACTGCGAAAATGAAGATAAGCTGTTAATGGACATAGAACCACTTGAACAAAAAGCTAACGAAGAAATACAATTTGAAATGTGTCCTAGCCCAATTATCAGGTAGATGATGAGCCCAGCCCAATTAGGAGTTTCTTAACTTAGTTAATTGGATCACCCACCATTGCCATTTGCCACCTAATAATGGGCTTCAAAACTAATTCCATGTAGAGGTGTACAAAACTCAGTTTGAGCTCTAACTGGTTCAGTTTATAAACCGATCCTTTTTTTTTTTAATTTTGTCTCGTACTGGTTTGGCCCAAACGGCTTGGTTAAAAGCCGATTTTAGGGTTGAAAACCCTGACCCACCCAAACCGATTCGGATTGGGTTCAAATCAAGTTTTAGCGTTTAAACTAGTTTTTAACAGTTTTTAGGCGGTCTCAAACTAGTTTAGGCCGGAACCGATTCTCAACACAAATATTTCAAAAGCTATACCAAACCGCTGGGTCAGGTTGGATCCAAACCTGCTTTTTACCAGGTCGATTTCCGGGTCGCCGAGCCTAAACCAGTTTTTTCCTGTACACCTAATTCCATGAAGCACGGATCTCTTACAACTAATTATATTAAAATAAAATATTCCTTTTTACTTATCGGTAATCCGTCCATAATATTACACTAAAAGTTTAAAAAAAAGCCATATTTCACGTGTTTCAAGGATCATATTTTGTTAAAATTTCATTCTAGGTGTTGTCTGTGACTTAGTATTTGTGACAAACTTTTCGTTTGTGATTACAGAATGACAATGACGGGTTTTAAGGATAAGATTACATATAAACTGGTTTTATAGGAAAATAACCCTATCCAAATGGATTGGAGGCGAGTTAAAACCGGCTCAGGCCCAAACTGTTACTCAAATTATGCGGGCTTCATCATGTAGTCACCAGTTCGAGTACAAACTGATTCTGCTGGAGAATTATCGAACCGGTATACAAACATGTGGACTGGGTTGGGTTGGCACCAGTTTGGGTCAAACCAGTTTTTCATATGGTACCAGACCGGGTTAGGAAGTGGTTTGGAAATCCAAACCAATTTTTTTTGTATACCCCTAATTATAACATGGAATAAAAAATCATAGAAGTAGATAATTAGATATGAATTGGGCTGCCAAGCCCATGGATTAGAACCCAAACTCAAAAATGGTTAGGCCCCAGCTCCAAGTTGACAAATGACAACTCATTCTGTCTTTTATGCAATTGTTATCTAGCAACTTGTTAGGGTTCTTTTTTTTATAATACTTTTATACCGTTTAAAAAATAATAAAAAGCACCCATTTTCAATAACGGTGGGGGCTAACTCACACCCACCAAACCACATGTTTGTTTAAAAACTAGTAGATGCCCCGCCCGCGTTGCGGGGCGATGGCCGAATAATTCTCAATCAATTAAGAAAAAGACTACTATAATTTTGCCATAAAAAAACGATGATAAGACCGTATTTTTTGGCTCGGGGCAAAACTGTAATTTTTCAGGACTAATGAGCCAGTGTTAGGCAGCTAGAGTTATGCGTCGCACGCGTTGCGGGGCGGTAAACCGAGTATTTCTTAGGTTAATAACATGTACGCCTTTATGTCGGTTAGTTATACATGCTACCTATAACACGATATGAAAAAAGATAAATCAAGTTAACCAATTAAAGAAAAACAGTATCATAGTTATGAAATTTTTTTTTAACTAAAACGATGACAAGCGTGTAATTTAGAGTTGGGGGCAAAGCAATAACTTGTCAGGACCAATTAACGAGTGCTAGGCAACTGTTTCGCGTGAATAAAAACAAAATTATGTGAACAAAGTAAAATAAAACACTACCATGGTTTTGCCAAAGGGAAAAAACGATGGCAAGATTGCAATTTTTAGCGGAGGTAAAATCGTAATTTTAAAATGGAGGTAAAATAATATTTTTAACGGAGGGCAAAAGCATTTTTTTTATTTTGAAATGGGGGCAAAATCGTAATATTTTAGCTGCGGGCAAATTCGTAATTTTTAGCTGGGGGAAAATCATAATTTTAAACTGGGAACCAAATCGTAATTTGGCAGGACTCTAGCTGAGGGCAAAACCATAATTTTATTTTGAACTGGGGGCAAAATTGTATTTCTTAACTGAGGGCAAAATCGTAAATTTAAGCAAGGGGCAAAAGCAAAACTTTATTTTGAATCGAGGGCGAAATCGTAATTTTACACCTGGGATAAAATTGTAATTTGGCATCACCTATAAATAACTATTATATAAAAAAAGAAAAAAAACAAAAAAAACAAAAGTCAACATCACCGCCAAAAGTGGCCAATCAGTTGAGACAACTATTACCTGCTTACGTCATGAACTTCTGAATGTTAATATGTATAATATGGTATACGTGATGTTAAAATCGGATTGACCCGTGAACCACATCCTTTGCCAGTTGAGTCAGGGCCGGCACTGAGAATACGTGTACCTTGTTCGAGCTCGAAAAAACGTGTCTTTAGACCTTAACGAAATTGGGTATTGGGCGTTCTAAACCTAATGACAATTGGCTAATAACTAAGTGGGTCTATTTTGATGTTTGTATGGGTATACCCTATTAATTTATTTTTTACATATACATATCGGATTTTTTTTAAAGAATGTGCTCTTCTAAATATCGGGCCCTGGTCGATAGTCCACCCCACCCACCCTCAAAGCCGCTCATGAGTTGAGTTCATATGAGTTGAATCGACATCGGATGGAATACTTCGTATTCTAGGGTGGCAGTTGGATGACTAAGAGACTGTTTGTTTCAGCTCTTAATAGACTCTTAATGGTTCAGATCTCTTACGAGTTTACCACTTAATGGTTCAGACAGTTTGTTTCTTTGACCTGTTTTGACTTAATATATTGCAAAAATATAATAACCTGCCTTGTACATAAGTTCATGTTTGCTAACTAATCTCAAAAGATGTTAATGTTACATTGCAGATAATATTATTCGAAGTTGATAGGTATCATACACATATGAAAGTATTTGTCACCTAATGTACAAAGACATTGGTGTTGTATTGTATTGCTCGGTCGCTAAATTGAATGTTCTCCCAAAAATAATCTCCTCATTATTTTATTTTATTTTTAATAAAATATCATATTTCCTATATTTTGTTAAATATTTAAATAACATAACAATATATTAGTTCAAACCAAAATCAAATTAACTATAATATCAATCGGTATTTTAGTCCGGAGTTCAACAAGTCAACTGGTCCGACCAGTAAACTAGTAATAAGACTGATTTGATAACTGATTCGGTTTTCAAATCAATCAATACATGATGGATATGGATTAATTATTTGCATCTTGTCAAAAGAAACTATGTGAATTATTTATTTACGTGTGGGTTAAGGTTCGTGTTATATAAAAGCCCTTTTATGTTACTTTATAAGTTTATATGCATGTTTTTTGCATGCTTCTAACTAGAAACACGTGCCCCAATTGTTTAAGAATAACAAGATATACTAGATTTATTGCTTGAGGTTGCTGCCTTCATTGCTTAAGGTTGTCGCCTCCAATGCGTTGCCTCGTCATTAAAGTTTTAAATCTAGTACAAAGTTCAAACCAAACTCGAACATTGTACCATGAAATGGTATATGGGTAATTAAGTTTGGATGTACGGTAGTCAAGTTGAGTCATTTGAGTAAAATAGAGGTTTGTTGAGACTCATCATTATCATACTCAGTAAATCCCAGCAATAGCAAAGCTAAGGTAGTGTCTGAGGAGGGTAAGATATAGACAGTCTTACCTCTACTCCGTAGGAATAGAGAGGTTGCTTCCAGTAAGACCCCGGACTCGAAAACCTACAAATATATACTCAACTATTATCATCCACCAATAGATATAGACATAGGTTTAAAAGACCCATGAAATAAGGATTTTTAAAACCTACCTAGAGATCATTTCCATAAGGTGTTACGATATTTAATTGGGGCGTTTGTATCGCCTAATGAACGTATTATGTCATGTCACTCTGTATAGAACGACTGCTGTGTAAGAGTGAGATGAGGGAGAAGGTTGGGAACCCACATGGAAGATGACGATGGGGAAGGCGGGGACTCACGATGGAGAAGGATGGACGGAGAGAGAACATCAACATAAATAAAACCCTAATATACCTTCTATTTATATTGGTTTCTAACATTTTGAATGTCGTTTCATGAGTTTGTACCATGAGTTGTTCAATGAATCCCTACATAGACTACGTTTGCCTCATGCAACGGACAAAGTATCAAGACATGTTTTGAGAGATTATTTTGTCATTAAACGTTATTAATTTGGGTTATTGTATGTATATTGTACTTTTGTTTTGAACTTTGTAGCATATGTTTTAATAATATTATTGAATTCGTGTATAGATATATTAATTAGTATATTTTTATTTTGAATGGCTAATGTTACTCTCTCAAACTCCTACATTTACAAATAAATCACACCAAAAAAAATTGTATTAACCGTGTGCATAAAGGGCATAGAAAACCTGAACCTAGCTTTAGTTTGGGAATGGAACCCAATATGCGGTGGTATCCAAAGTATATTACATTATTATTACATGATGAAACCTTATTGAAATGCAGCCCAATTTGTGGTGATTATTTAAAGCAACAAGTGTTTTTTTTTCCAAGTCAGAGAAGCATAATATATATATATATATATATATATATATATATATATATATATATAGGTAGAGGATCCTGTAAAAAGTGCTCAAAGTGTGAGAAGTGTATTATAACACTATATATAATACTATATAACACCATATAAACACCGTATAACAATATGTAAGACCATATAATACCATATAACACTATGTAACACTATATATCATTATATAACAAATATAACACTATACATCTATCATAGACATGCTATCAGACAACCTATAGTGTTGTATTTGTTATATAATGATATATAGTGTTACATAGTGTTATATGGTATTATATGGTCTTACATATTGTTATACGGTGTTTATATGGTGTTATATAGTATTATATATAGTGTTATAATACACTTCTCACACTTTAGGCCCTTTTTACACTAATATATAGAGGGTAGGGATACTAAGAGAAGTCCACCCTATTTGAGAAACTTGAGAAGCAATCTGGACCACACATTTTCCCTAAGCAAAAAATGCAAAAAAAAAAAAAAAAAAGGTGAAAAAAATGCAAATTTTTTTTTTTTTTTTGGGAAAAATCGCAGCTTTTTCTTTAAGGATTAATTTTTTTTTTTTATAAATTTGGATTTATACACATGTGTATATTGTTAATCTTTTAACTATACATATATGTATATTGTCAATTATACATATATGTATATACATGTTTAAAATTGAAAAAATATGTCTTATAAATCCTAAATCTTAAACCATAAACACTAAAGCTAAACCTTAATGCTAAACCCTAAACTCTAAACCCTAAAGCTAAACCCTAATGCTAAACCCTAAAGTTAAACCCTAATACTAAACCCAAAAGCTAAAACTAAACCCTAAAGCTAAACCATTAATGCTAAACCCTAATGCAAACCATAAAGATAAAGCTAAACCCAAAAGTTAAAGCTAAACCCTAATGCTAAACCCAAAAGCTAAACCCTAATGCTAAACCCAAAAGCTAAACCCTAATGCTAAACCCTAAATACTATTGCTAAACCCTAATGCTAAACCCTAAAGCTAAACCCTAAACCCTAATGCTAAACCCTAAATACTAATGCTAAACCCTAAATAACACTTATTTTTCAATTTTAAACATGTATATACATATATGTATAATTGACAATATACATATATGTATAGTTAAAAGATTAACAATATACACATTGTATAAATCCAAAAAAAAAATTTTTTTTTTTTAAAATTTAATCCTTAAAGAAAAAGCTGCGATTTTTCCAAAAAAAAATTGCATTTTTTCACCTTTTTTTGCATTTTTTGCTTAGGGAAAATGTGTGGTCCAGAATGCTTCTCAAGTTTCTCAATTAGCCTACTACTTCTCACATGATCCTTATCCTATATATATATATATATATATATATATATATATATGTTTGTAAGCATTCTTATACAAAATTAAAACATATATAAATATATTAGAACTTTTCCAACGTTAGTTTTGGATGATATTCAATTCCTAGGTGGAGAGAAAAGAGAAGAGCAAGTTAAAATGTTCATAAACTAAGACACATATAAAAGACGATTGAGTGTGTATGTGTGTGAGAGAGAGGTAGGAGCAAATGAATGTCGCCACATGATGAGTTGATCAACACCATCAACCCTCTCCTTTGTGTATGTATTACTTTTAATTATACACAAATGAGAGTGTTGATGGTGTTGATCAACTCATCATGTAGCGACATTCATTTGTTTCTCTCTCTCTCAATCGTCTTTTAGATGTGTCTTAATTTATGGACATTTTAACCTGCTCTTTTCTCCCATCTCTCCTCCACCTAGGATTTGAATGTCATTAACATTGGAGAAGTTGTAATATATTCATATATGTCTTAATTTACCTTCATATATGTAGGTAAATACATAAACAAAAAGTCAAAGTAACTTATATATTTATATCTTGAAGTTTTTTAAGTTAATCAAGGCTCGATCATATTTAAACCGAACCCAAAGAAATAAAGAGGGGACATATGCCATTGATTTGAGAAGAAAAAAAACTATTAATAACATACATGAGATGTGTTGTTAAGGTGTGTGTATTAGACAAGTAATGAATGTCATTATTTGACTCATTTATAAAATGACCATATGAAATGAGTCTTTAGATATTTAAGGGTACAGCTGTATTTTTTAGAATTTAAGTGTATGGTCGAATATTCTATTTCTATGTTAAGTTCTAAGAATTTAAAACTTATAAAAAAATTTACTATTTAGATCTAGATCTTTATTAAAGATCAATTGTTGCATACACACTTATAACCTTTTTTAAAAGGTAGTTACAGACTAGTAAGGACAGAAAAAAAGTTAATGATATTCAGATCATATTTGTATTATAACGAGTATAGGTGCACAAACCGGATTTTTAGAACCTGGGAGGAGTGGCTAGGGCCGGGTATGGCCAGAGTCCGGGTTTGGTCAACAAAGTCAACAACCAGATAGGGTACGAATCGATTCCGGGTACATTCGGGTTTGGCCGGGTTTTTATCGGGTTTTGGAAGGTTCAGGTCTGGGTTTTGGCCGATTGTTGTGGAACAAGTTCCGTTTAAGTTCTTTTTTCTAAATGCGGGTCTAGAACTGGTATGTACCCGAAAGTCAGGTAGGGTAGGAATCGGTTTCGGGTCAAGTATTATGGGTCGGGTCCAGAACCGAGTTTTCTTTGTACATCTCTAGGACTGAGAACACAGTTTTGTACCCCCATTTGTTTGACATGAATATGAATATTGGATCCGTGTGTGTTGGGTTTGATCGGCGGAAATAATAAACTAAAATTAGAATATAATAATATATGTATAATTATAAAAGCAATATTAAATAAATAAATATGGTCAATGATGGCAGGAAATGGATTGGTGGGTTTGTTTACTTGGTGGAAGAAGGGTGGATGAGGTTGACAAAATGGTTATTTTGTCTCCCTCCCCCACCAACTACTACCTCCCTTATTCCAACAATACCTTATGCAAAAGAAGTTGATTTCCAAACGACATTCTATAATTTTTTTTTTCAAAATTGGATTAAACTTTTCTACACTTTTCTTAACCTTAAAGTCTAATAGGTTTGTTGGTTTTGGAATAGGTGAAGTTTGAAATATGATTACGTCCTTTATTAACTTATAAAAAACTTAATAAAAAATTCTCTCTTTTTTTATTAAGTTTTTTATAAGTTAATAAAGGACGTAATCATATTTCAAACTTCACCTATTCCAAAAGTGGATAAAACATACATTATTTAAAATCAACTATAAATTTAATAAAACAATCTTAGAGGTTTGTTAAAATATCATTTTGAAATATTTTACGTCTTATTAATCCATCCGGAATGATTAATGCTCCAAAATGGACATTTTCCGTCATATAAGCACCATAATGCCTATTTAAAACATGTGTAATGGTTAACATTCCTTAATGCTCTTTCAATCATTATTTTTCGTTTTGTTTTCTCTCCATTTGACATTATACTACAAATGTCTCTCCTTCTCCATTACACAAAGCCTTACTCGGATATTTTTCAACAAACTTAATTTTACTTATATATATCTATAAGCATTTTGAATTTAACAAGTTTAGATATGATAAAAGCTTCAAATTTAGGAGGTTTTGTTCTTCTATAATTTTGGAAAATCTATTTTGACATAATTGAAAACAAACTTTGACTTATACAAAGTTAAAAAAAAAAAAAAAAGGAGGTAATTGAGTAGCCGTATACAGTTAAAAAAAAAGCTAGACGTTACCCCTAGGTTGATGAGTGTGTGGGTCATAGACATAATTTGTCATATAGGAACATGAACGGAAGACTACACCATCCTCTCCTTGATTGATGATGATTAATGTGGATTAAACCACGATTACAACGGCCCTCCGTCTGATGACAATGAGACAAAAATATATTAAAATTAATAAAGGGGATTGTGGTTTGGATCATGACCACACCCTTAGGGTAGTGGTTTTGGATGGTGGATTAAAAGTGGGTGACATGGCGACTATGTGGAGGGTCATAGTGGTCATGAGGGTTATGACCACACCCTTTAGCCTTATTCTTAGCGGAAAAAAAAGTCTACTATCATACATTTATAAGTCAGCCATGGCTCTTAGCCCCCTAACTAAGCCGTAGTGATGGGCTGCACTCTTTCTTCTATCAACTGAGGAAATGAACATTTCGTTTGAAGTGCCCTTGTACTCCTATATACTTTCAGTCTCTTTGCTTTGCTCGGTCCAAAAAGGATCAGGATCTAACTCTGTCATACGTTGAATTTTCCTCGTTTTCACATAAAGAATTTGTTGTATACTTTCTAGGGGAAATATGTCATCGAATTGTAAAAACAATCGAAATAGTCTTTTTTGGTCGGGGGCCGGCCACCAGCTCAACGACCTCTAATACTCTCTAAAATGTAGTCTTTCGCTTTGTTGTTGTTTTCTCGGATTGATTAGCAGACAATAGGAGTGTACTTTCGTGATTGCGAATACCCACTCTTAGGGTAAGAAGCCCGTAACCTTATTTGATTCGTAGCTCGTTAAGGGAAATTGTTTCAAGGCGGCTACCATAGAGTCAGACCTTTTATCGATCCTATCTCATCAAAGCCGGGTAGGAAAAAGAAGGAATTTTATAATGAAATGAAAGAAAGGCGAAACCATTGGGTATCAGCCCAGTGGCCACCGACCCCCACTTTAAACCGGCTCGAGGATCCATAGAGGTCACGGATTCGAAACCTGGTAACCCTAGGCTCTTCAGTTCCCCTTGAGTTGACAGGGGTTTCTCCGCCAAGCAGCGTTGTCGGGTCGCTAGCTTGGGAAGTGAGATCACTTCCACGGTCGGGGGTACCGTGCATCTACCCTTTTTTTTAATGAAAGAAAGGCGAAAGGAAAGAAATGGGCTCCTTGGATTACCGTTCTATCGGTTCTATTAATTAATAAGAGATGATAAAACATTTTTTATGTCATACACGTTATAAAACTTTATTACAACAATTTTTTTATAGAATTAAAAATTAAATCCTGTAATTTATTTAAAAATTTAATAAAACTTCAACTGATCTATCCAAACCTTACTTAAAAAAAATAGTGATTACATCAAATCTTCCTCCTAACTTATCTATCCATGTTTAAATACATATAGATTTAGTCCACCTTTATTTAATTTACTAGTATTAAGCCCCTGCGTTGCAGCGGTTGTCATAAAAATGTGTTAAGTAGTAGCAATACTATACCATTGTCAGCGACCACCAACACAGGAAAAACTCGTAAGAACAAAATAAATAGAAACGGGAACAAAAATAACGCCGAGCGAAAAGCAGATGTAAAATCTTTGAATCACGCACGCTCGTTGCTGATAAATTAAACCGAAACGTAAAACATAGAAAAAATAACTAAGTCCATCCAGGACCCGTGTGTTGGACGAAAATAGATGTGACGCGACGGACCAGTCAAACGAGAAAAAATATACGAAAAAATGTTGAACCCCACACGCACGTTGTGGTGCGTTAACTCACAAAATTTAGAACGAAACGAAAAACTTGAGAAAGATGAAAAGTATGGTAGACCAAAATTGAAAATAAAAAAAAGTTGAGATTAAATTGCAAAAGATAAAAAACTTTGGGTTAAAAGTAAAAAAAAACAAAGGGTCTAAATTGCAAAATTAAAGTTATTTATTAATTTTAGATAAAGATATGGATAAAAATAAGTGATATCAATTAATATTAATAATAAAAGAAATTTATTAAACAAATATAAATAAAATTTATGAGGTTGAAGGAGAGAATGACATGTGGCATTATTTGGAGTCTTTTATTATAAGTTAAATACATAGAAAATATTGGTTAGGTTAGTTATATAATATTAGGTGCTATTTGTTTTTGCTTAAAACGTCTGCAAAAAGCCTATGTCTGCAGGCGGGCAGACATATAGCTTTGAAGACTGTTTGTTTTTTTTTCTTTAAACAGATCTGAACTCGGCTTTTTTCATCTTAAAAAATAAGCTATGGATCCCCTGCTTAAAACATCTTCACAAGAACCAAAACAAAAACCCTAACACAAATGAAGACCCAGACCTTATACACAGACACAACACTCCCCTCATCCACCTCTCGATTCCCCTCTTCTCCCTCAGATCGAGTCTCCGGACTCCGGCGACGGTACCAGCCAACTCCGATCACCACACATCCACACCCTCTAAACCACCCCCCATCCGATCTGTGTACCGGCCGAACACCACCACCACCACCACCACCGTCTGATGGTGGCGCGACGAAGAAACGGAGAGAGAGAAAAAGAAGAGAGAGAGAGACAGAGAAGAAGAAAGGAGTCGATCACCTCCTTTTACAGCAACAGTTGCAGCGGCGCCGGCGACGAAGCAGAGACTCTGTGGGAGAATGAAGGCAGGAAAGTTACCAAGTGGGAGCTTTGTAGAATTGTCAAAGAAATGAGGAAGTTTGGTCGTCATAAGCTTGCTCTTGAGGTATGTTTGGATTGAATTAGATTCAATATGTTTTTAATTTGGATTAGTTTTGTTAATTTCTTCATGGGGTTTTTCCATTTGAATGAATCTTGCTGTATATTTATGTGTCGCTTGCTATCTTGTTCTGTAAAAGGTCAATCTTGAGTTTACATATTTTCAGTTTGCAGAGCTTTAGACCACATCTTCAGTTGCAGACATGGAAACAGATGAAATCAACTTGCAGACAATTTATATATGCAAAAACAAACAGCACCTTAGTCATGATACATATTGAGAGGTTTGTCTAAGTATGTAAAAGTTTCCCCAGCTTAAACGGTGTTATATAGTTAACTCAGATATCAACAACATAGGCACTTAGAGCATTCACAATGAAATCTTTATCTATATCCATATAATTACATTAAAAATCACTATTTTTCTCTCTCATTTCAATTAAATAATATTTTTTTATATCTGTATTATTACATTTTCTCTCTCTTTCACTCATAGCCACTTTCAAAAATATAAACAAAAATTGTATAAGGGGTGAACAGTGTTCCCGTATACAGATGAACAACAACATTTTTTCTCTCCTCAACTCACAACTAATATAACCAACTCACACACATAAATATAAGAACTCCATTGTGAATGCGCTTAGTAAAGCTGTAACACCTCGCAAATTTCGGGTTTAATATTAAAACGACACGTGTCATGTAAGACAAAAACGCGTTGAAAACCCGGATTTAATAAAGATGTTTTCGGTAGGATTTAAAGTGGCGTCATGTTAAATGGTTACCTCTGAACACCTCTATTATAAATCCCAAGACCCGATATAATAAATTATACATCTATTATACCCTCAATTCAGGGAATTATTGCCTTTAAAGGAAAATTCAAATGCATGATGTGATCCCATGTTGAAATGAACGATAAACCGTCATTTACGGGTCTTGTATTTGCAATCAAGTGAAATAATGGATGTTGGTAGGGTATGTTACAGTATTAGACACTTATTGAAGGTCCCCTAATGATAAAATAAAGTCCACAAGTCGTATAAAATGGCTGCCCTTTCAAACCATCAACAAACAACAAATTTCGGATCAGAACAAGGCGTCGCGTAGCGCGACAGCCCCTCGCGCTACGCGAGGGTGTGCCCAGCGACAGCAAACCTGCTGTTGGCTGTTTTGTGCGAATGTGACCTCCTTGGCCGGTTTTTCTTGCACATGCATGGCCCCTAGACATCCCTAAACACTACTAACATGTGTTGATCAGTTGTGGATGGTCCTAGGCTTGGTTGTCACTTGTTTGTGGTGTTTGAAACTTGTATATAAAGCCCCATTCATTCACAACATTCATTCACAAATCATTTTCAAGCATTCTGATTATTGGGGAGCTTGCAAACTGATCAAGAGCCTTCCTAGTCATCCATTAATCATCTAGTAAGTCTCTAATCCCTTCTAAATTAATTCTAGTTTAGTTTTTAGCTTAAAAGTCAACATATCGTATTAAACGGTTGACTTCGGGTTTAGTTATCGATAGCTCAGTCGTAACCCGAATTAAAAGTACCGTTAGATAGGTAATTATATGGGTATTAAACCCTTATAAGTGCAAGTACCAAATCCAGACCTAACTAGGTCGTTTGTCGGGTCAAACGTTGACCGAAAAAGTCAACAGAAATGACATTTATGATTTAATGCATGAAATGCAATCCGTAAGGCGTGTAACCTGTTCTAACCTTAATATAACATGGTAATAAGTATGAAAAATTGTCTACGCTTGCCCGACTCGACAAATTCCTGTTAAAACCCGGTTCGGAACCAAAAGGCGCAAAACCTTGACTTTTGCTTTGACTTCGCTTCTGACCCGTTTTAGTTTGATTCGGAAATGCCTTAGTGCTTCATTAGAGTAGGGTTGCATGATAGTATAAGTCTCTGTACTTGTTTCGTTGATTATCCAATTAATATGCAAGTTTCCGTTAATCGCTCATATGTTGACCATTATGCCCTTATTACCTTAAAACGTGATTTATGGTAATGTAAAAGTGTAGAAACCTTAAATACTGATATATAGACTTGCATGCAAATTTTGACATCAGTTTGACTTGTAGATTAAGAGTTATGCTCATTATCGCAAAACTAATGCTTTATGTTAACATAATGGCGTAATTAGCGTATAGCCTAGTTAAACATACTTTTTGGTATCAAACAAATTACCCACTGTTATAAAATATTATTTTAAGATTTTTAAAGATTTTTAATTAATTTTAGGCTGAGCATAACTCGTAGTCGCAAGCTTAATCCGGTAATTGTCGGTTTTGCCCTTACGGGCCATAAAATGAGTTTTACTTATCTAAAACGACTCCAAACCTTTTGCTACTGATCACATATGATTAATAAGTTATTTTAAGCCTTCTGGAAATATAAAAATGTCAGATTTCAGTATCGAACCCGGTAATGGCCTTTAATCGCCTTAATTAGCGTTTTTAACGCATAATATGTTTTCAAATCATATTGGACATACCCGGGTTGATACCTACTGATATACGAGGCAAATTATAATATCTTAACAGTAAGAAAAGGTTGATTAACTCAGGCTTCGTTTTTGAGCTTTTCGGCTTATGTGAAATTACCAAAATGCCCTTCGGTGCATAGTTTGGTTATAGATGATATATTTCACATATATACTTTACCCTACTGTTATAACTCATCAAATTGAGTATGTTTGCTGTTTACATCAGACCTGTAACTCAGTTAAACATTTAAACTCTTTTACAACCTTTAAAATGACCAAACTACCCCTACGGGGCATAGTTTGTGTTTAAATTAGTTCGGGGCATAATGAAAGACATCCTACGGATGTCACAACATATTGGAAGCATATTAACTTAGGAAACCTGTTCGTGACCTATTCGGTTACCCGTTACGCGTTATTCGCGTTCGGATCGGTTTATATAACTGGTTTATATAAGTTAGCCGAAACGGGTCAAACCTTATCGGTTTTATCTCAAAATTCAGAAGGTATTTAGATTTCCCATATTATACAAGTCTTCAAACTTGTCGGGTCTAAATCCCATTCTATTCCGGTCTTCGCCTTATCGTGCGTTTGAACCGTATCTTTCTATAAGACTAGCCGGTCTAAGCCTAGGCTTAATTAAAGGCCCGTTAGCATTCTAATTGGTTTTTATACCATCATTCCAGACTAGAGATTTCCGGTAAATTGTACCTACGCTTACTTAAGTGAACACGGCTGAGTTACTAATTTCTGCTATTTAAGACAGGAGCTAGCTCAGGTAAATACTCTTAACTTATTTTCCCTATACGGGCTTGGGATACGGTATAATAATACCGCTTGGTCGGGTATTGAATCTTTAAATCTTATTATGGTTAAATCATTGAGGTAACCCGGTTTAATCTGTATTGTTTGAAACAAAGACCTTTAGGGGTTAATGACCATGTCCCGGATATCCTAGTGACATCATTGTATTATAAAATGGCCACGTCTTAAGCACGGGGTGTAGGCATACACCTGACAGTGCTTAAGAGATAACGGTATCTCACTCTCTTGTGGGCCTATACTTGTGGCGTGTCTGTTAATCTGACTCGATTTCTACATCGGGCCCTGAACGTATAACGAACATGTAAATCTGTATACAAGGTTATAAATATAATTGTCCCAAGTTAAAAAGATTAATTTTGCCTCTATGCATTTTAATCCAAGTGTCGAAATATTTGCATGTCTTGTGCACCTAAACATATTTTCATAAACATTTACAAAATGAGTCGGTTGAGTGTATTTACCAGTGAAAACTGACGTATTTTCCAAAAAGGTTAAGTGACAGGTACTGAACGAAATTGGCTGGAAGCTCAGGGCGTTAATAAGGAATCTTGCAAGTTCTAGGCGTCTAAAGTCTGTTGAACAAATGATATGTTTAAAGATCCGCTTGTGGATCCTTTACCTTCCGTTGTAATACTGGATATTACTATTATTCGGAATGTAATAATATTTATCTTTTGCTTCCGCTGTGCATTTATATAATTGTGTTGTTTGACTATTATGTTGCCAACCACGTCACGATACTCCCCACCGGGCCCACCGGTGACACGTGGAAATTCGGGGTGTGACAGGTTGGTATCAGAGCCAACACTGAGTGAATTAAACACTAGCCTTTTGTGTTTAATCTCAGTTACACAATTGCACATATCTAAACTTCTGAGTCTAGACTTAACATAGGAATATTCTCAATCCTTATCTGGAAATTCTGCTTCCAAAATTTTATATATTGGATACGTCGCCGAGCGAAGAAGCCATAATAATAATTCTCCACACCAGGAGCCTTAAATTGCTGACCTTCGTACAACGGCTAGGACGAAACATGCAAACAAGGAGAAGGCATTCAGAAATAAAATGAAGAAGAAACTCCCTTTGCGAAAAATCGTTTCCTTAATAGTCCTTATAAGGACATAATTACCTTTCAGTTCCTTCGAGGACAACATTATTCCTTTCAAGTCCCGCTTAGGGCAACTCTGTACTTTTATTCTCATATATTGGATTTTTCCAATATTCTTATCTAGTCTATTGATCTAGAAATCATAGCTTATATCATCCTATAAGATGATCATATTATAACCAGCCCTTAGAAGGGAAGTGCCTACGGGCTATAACGTATTGTCCATCTGAGACACTGACATTGTGATCTTTATGATTCCTTGTCTATGGTGGTGAGCTCTGCTCAAGCCTATTAGCCTAAATGATCAATGTGATCATGACTAATATGTCTCTGACATTGTGATCTTTATGATTCCTTGTCTATGGTGGTGAGCTATGCTCAAGCCTATTAGTCTATATGATCAATGTGATCATGACTAATATCATCAATATGATGATCATATTATCGACATCCTTAGTGATAAAGTGCCTACTGGCTATACTTTATAATATTGTCACTACGACAATGACAGTAGTAAATCTTAGGGTTCTTGTCTAAGGCAGTGGGCTATGCCCAAGCCTCATAGTCAATATGATAAATATTATCATGACTACTATCACCAGTGTGATGATTATTAATTTCTAAAAACATCGTTTTGTAATGTCAATTGATCCGCCTACGGGCCATATTGTATCGTCAAATTGACAACGACAGTAGTAGTCTTTGACTCTCTGTCCAGGAAAGATAATGAACTATGTTCAAACCTAAATGCTTTGATTCTCTAAAATCATGGCTTATAAAATTTAAAACTATCCTTGAGACCAGGCTTTTTACGCCACTTTAATATATTTGATGTTTTATAACTAGGATAAGTTATAATGAAAAATATTAACTAAGTATAACTAACAAATTAACCCATATGGCTTATATTACCATGGTTAATAAATTATCAAAAATGATAATTTCATAATGACCTCTGGATAAATCATTGTCAATGTTTATGAAGCAATCAAGCTACATGGCTGGATTAGATGAAGTTAACAGCCACATGAAGGAGGACAATGATGCTACCAGAATCAATGTAACTGGAGCGGAACTGCAGGCAATAATAGATTATGCTGTTACTCGAGCTCTTGACAGACAGTATGATAAATCAAATGATACCCATTCTAAGACTCTATCTGTGGCTCGTAGTAAGCCCCCTTCTAAAATACTTGAGTCAAGAGAAGACGATGTTCATGACTTGTCAAATCAAAGGAGTATTCCGTTTAGACAGGTTGTGTTCCATCAAGAGACACCAGTTAAGACCTGTTCATATAAATATTTTGTCTCCTGCAAGCCTAGAGACTTTACAGGAGAAAAAGGGGCCATCGATTGCATGACGTGGCTCGATGAGATGGACGCTGTTGTTGACATCAGCGGTTGTGCAGAGCAAGATGTTGTGAAATTTGTTTCACAATCTTTTAAAGGAGAAGCTCTAGCTTGGTGGAGGTCACTGATCCAAGCTACGGGGAAAATTCCTTTGTACAACATGACTTGGGAGCAGTTCGTTGCTCTTATCAAAGAAAATTACTGTCCTCAACATGAAGTTGAGAAAATTGAGACTGAATTCTTGACATTGGTCATGGAAAACTTAGATTGTCAAGCATACCTTACAAATTTCAATACCAAGTCTCGATTGGTTCCTTATTTGATCACACCGGAACCAAAGCGAATTGCTCGCTTCATTGGGGGTTTACCCCCAGAAATCAAAGCCAGTGTTAAGGCTTCAAGACCTACTTCATTCAGGTCAGCAGCCGATCTGTCGCTATCTCTCACACTCGATGTGGTCAGAAACAAGGCTGCCAAAGTCTCTGAAGACGGAAAGCGAAAAAGGGAGGATGAAATTTCTCATCGCTCTGATAGGGAGACAAAGAGGAACTCTGAGGATAAGAAGAGTTCCGGGTTTAAGAAAGACAGCCAGCAGCCGGGTGAGAAGATCAGGTGCAAAACCTGTAGGAAATACCACCTTGGGAAATGCAGATTTGAATCTCGGCCTCGGCCGTGTGGAATTTGCAAATCTAAGGAACATAAAACCCTGGATTGCAAGAAGTTGAAAGATGCAACCTGTTATGGTTGCAACGAGAAGGGGCATATCAAGACCAACTGCCCTAGGAATCAGAAGAAGCCCGAAGAGGCCAAGAAAACAAACGCATGATGAACACCCAAGAGTTTGTGCAGAAGGATAATTACATAGCAGGTACATTTCCTTATCAAACAATTTATTTGTTGCTGACACATATGATTCTATAATGAACGATAAAAGTTGAGAACTGTTGCCTCCGCCTGATTTGGACTCCGGTCATTTAATGCAAGGTAGAAATTGGTTGATACTTTAGAAAATGCTCCAACAAATCCTAGATTGATATTTTATAGTTTTTAGGAATCATTTTTTTGATATCCTTATGGCAAGCTTTCAAGCTATCCAAATTCATCACTATAATAAAGACATATGTGACATTTAGATCCCCTGTCAAAAAGGTGATGGATTCGGACCAAACTTTAAATGCCATTAAAGGTCTTTTGTGACCTAGGCTAAATATAATGGATATACATTCAAATAACATTCACTAGGAATGTTCAGAACAGAATAGCCCATACGGTTTATGAATGTCGTGGCTAATCTAAGTCGGGTCATCAGGATGATGACTAATAATTGTTAAATTTTGGTGATTGGTACCAAGTTTCAAGTATGGAAAACTGAGATGAGGTAGACGACAGTCGCAATACTATTAAGGCGACGAAAGTTAATAAAGCTACAAATGTAAACCTCAATATTAATGGAGTTAATCTCCAAGCTGTGGTTGACGCAGCAGTTGGAAGGACCAAAACAGTGTGACATCTGCAAAGGAACGGGTCATCATTTTCCCATGAATGTAGGGACATAAAGAATACAGTCTGTCACGACTGTGGTGAGTAAGGCCGCCTCAGAACTAGATACCATAAGGCTACCAAAGAAGGTGCAGCTAAGCCTGGAAAGGCTAAGAAAGGAAACGCCTGAACTCACCTGATGAATGCGGAGAGGCAGTTCGCGATGTCATCAAGTACCTTCCTTATCATTTACCAATGATAATTTCTGCTAAGTGTCCTGATTTAATACAGGCAATAATAAATCTTCATAAACCATAAGCTTAGCAAACTTTTATATCATCCACAAGGTATAAGTTACCAAGGAAACCATAGTAACCGATTCTTCTGAGTATCGGCAAGGGATCCTTCTGAAAAATCTGAGAGTACTCTTTCTTCGAATCGAGTACGACAATATATATTACTTTATTTTATTATTTTCTCATTGTTTTCTATCGACCGCGAATGCCAAACTATGTTTGATAAAAGTGCCATATGAGGATTGGCGTATCCTAGTGTGTCCCATAGATTGCTTCCATGCCTGATCAGTATGGAGGTTTAATGCATGGAACCGCTGAGACATCCCAATGGTCATATCGTACTAAAGTCGACTAGTAGTATTCAAAGAAGATATCCAATATAAAATGTCCCTATAAGTATCTCTGCTTAGGGCACCCTTACATTTGTAAAGTGAATGTGTCATTTATCTGACATCGACATCGATAGGTGAACCAAAGCCTGAGAACACGGACAACTATGACATCTCTATGTGTCATGATTATTTTCATTATAAGAACTACCCTGTTTACCTCTTGAGTGGCAGGTAGAGTTAAGGTTTAAATTCCGTTTGAGGCTGTGTTATTATGAAATCTCCAAGACGGCTAGTACCATCATTGGAAGAATCGAAACCCTGATTAACTAAGTTTAAAATAGAGGGTTCCAATAGCCTAACTAAATATCCTGGGAATCCAGTATAGTTAAATAAGAAAGACGGTTCATTTTGCTTATGCATTATCACCGCAACCCTAATTAGGTAACGATTAAGAAATTGCCATCAACTGCCCAGGATCGTCGATTTGTTCGACTAACGGCAAGGATTAGCTATTCCCTAAACTTTAGCTAAGCAGTGGTTGGAATAACCATCTCACCTTAAAAATAAGCTTTTCTATAATAATGGATATGTAAGTATTAAGGCTACTCCTATGGAGACCTTGTATAGATGGAATGTTAAATGTCTAGTGAGAGATAGAGAATTGGTAAGTCCAATTATCAAGATCTGAAAGTTGCCTGGGGAACAACAAATAAGATTATACAAATCCATAATCGATAGTAGGTTGCCAGTATATGGCAAGAAATCGAGGAGTTATGAAAATAGCAAACTTCCTAAGTTCTTGTTAAGGAATATGGGTTAACAAAAGATATCACCCAGGAAGGGTGTACCAAATTTGTGAAATTATCAGGCTAGCTAAGCTTTGAATATATGGAAATCATTTGAAGGAAATCAAATGTATCAAGATCAAGTAGCTTGTGAGCTAAAACCTATTTAAGGGGGTTGGCAGAGCTCGAAATACATTACACGCTAGTGACGGGAGGAGGTGTTCCGCCAATAAGTCAAGGAGCACTATCACAAATTGGTATGCGGAATTAGGATGTGATAAACATCCTATATCGATTGGGGATCGACAGGTTAAAAAGCTTCGAAGAAAGCACATACCTTTTGTAAAGGTCAAATGGGATGCCCGAAGAGATCCCGAGTTTACGTGGGAGTTAGAATCCACCATGAAAGAAAAGTACCCTTACTTGTTTCAGTAAATCTCGGGTCGAGATTTAATTTAAGGGGGTGAGGATGTAACACCTCGCAAATTTCGGGTTTAATATTAAAACGACACGTGTCATGTAAGACAAAAACGCGTTGAAAACCCGGATTTAATAAAGATGTTTTCGGTAGGATTTAAAGTGGCGTCATGTTAAATGGTTACCTCTGAACACCTCTATTATAAATCCCAAGACCCGATATAATAAATTATACATCTATTATACCCTCAATTCAGGGAATTATTGCCTTTAAAGGAAAATTCAAATGCATGATGTGATCCCATGTTGAAATGAACGATAAACCGTCATTTACGGGTCTTGTATTTGCAATCAAGTGAAATAATGGATGTTGGTAGGGTATGTTACAGTATTAGACACTTATTGAAGGTCCCCTAATGATAAAATAAAGTCCACAAGTCGTATAAAATGGCTGCCCTTTCAAACCATCAACAAACAACAAATTTCGGATCAGAACAAGGCGTCGCGTAGCGCGACAGCCCCTCGCGCTACGCGAGGGTGTGCCCAGCGACAGCAAACCTGCTGTTGGCTGTTTTGTGCGAATGTGACCTCCTTGGCCGGTTTTTCTTGCACATGCATGGCCCCTAGACATCCCTAAACACTACTAACATGTGTTGATCAGTTGTGGATGGTCCTAGGCTTGGTTGTCACTTGTTTGTGGTGTTTGAAACTTGTATATAAAGCCCCATTCATTCACAACATTCATTCACAAATCATTTTCAAGCATTCTGATTATTGGGGAGCTTGCAAACTGATCAAGAGCCTTCCTAGTCATCCATTAATCATCTAGTAAGTCTCTAATCCCTTCTAAATTAATTCTAGTTTAGTTTTTAGCTTAAAAGTCAACATATCGTATTAAACGGTTGACTTCGGGTTTAGTTATCGATAGCTCAGTCGTAACCCGAATTAAAAGTACCGTTAGATAGGTAATTATATGGGTATTAAACCCTTATAAGGGCAAGTACCAAATCCAGACCTAACTAGGTCGTTTGTCGGGTCAAACGTTGACCGAAAAAGTCAACAGAAATGACATTTATGATTTAATGCATGAAATGCAATCCGTAAGGCGTGTAACCTGTTCTAACCTTAATATAACATGGTAATAAGTATGAAAAATTGTCTACGCTTGCCCGACTCGACAAATTCCTGTTAAAACCCGGTTCGGAACCAAAAGGCGCAAAACCTTGACTTTTGCTTTGACTTCGCTTCTGACCCGTTTTAGTTTGATTCGGAAATGCCTTAGTGCTTCATTAGAGTAGGGTTGCATGATAGTATAAGTCTCTGTACTTGTTTCGTTGATTATCCAATTAATATGCAAGTTTCCGTTAATCGCTCATATGTTGACCATTATGCCCTTATTACCTTAAAACGTGATTTATGGTAATGTAAAAGTGTAGAAACCTTAAATACTGATATATAGACTTGCATGCAAATTTTGACATCAGTTTGACTTGTAGATTAAGAGTTATGCTCATTATCGCAAAACTAATGCTTTATGTTAACATAATGGCGTAATTAGCGTATAGCCTAGTTAAACATACTTTTTGGTATCAAACAAATTACCCACTGTTATAAAATATTATTTTAAGATTTTTAAAGATTTTTAATTAATTTTAGGCTGAGCATAACTCGTAGTCGCAAGCTTAATCCGGTAATTGTCGGTTTTGCCCTTACGGGCCATAAAATGAGTTTTACTTATCTAAAACGACTCCAAACCTTTTGCTACTGATCACATATGATTAATAAGTTATTTTAAGCCTTCTGGAAATATAAAAATGTCAGATTTCAGTATCGAACCCGGTAATGGCCTTTAATCGCCTTAATTAGCGTTTTTAACGCATAATATGTTTTCAAATCATATTGGACATACCCGGGTTGATACCTACTGATATACGAGGCAAATTATAATATCTTAACAGTAAGCAAAGGTTGATTAACTCAGGCTTCGTTTTTGAGCTTTTCGGCTTATGTGAAATTACCAAAATGCCCTTCGGTGCATAGTTTGGTTATAGATGATATATTTCACATATATACTTTACCCTACTGTTATAACTCATCAAATTGAGTATGTTTGCTGTTTACATCAGACCTGTAACTCAGTTAAACATTTAAACTCTTTTACAACCTTTAAAATGACCAAACTACCCCTACGGGGCATAGTTTGTGTTTAAATTAGTTCGGGGCATAATGAAAGACATCCTACGGATGTCACAACATATTGGAAGCATATTAACTTAGGAAACCTGTTCGTGACCTATTCGGTTACCCGTTACGCGTTATTCGCGTTCGGATCGGTTTATATAACTGGTTTATATAAGTTAGCCGAAACGGGTCAAACCTTATCGGTTTTATCTCAAAATTCAGAAGGTATTTAGATTTCCCATATTATACAAGTCTTCAAACTTGTCAGGTCTAAATCCCATTCTATTCCGGTCTTCGCCTTATCGTGCGTTTGAACCGTATCTTTCTATAAGACTAGCCGGTCTAAGCCTAGGCTTAATTAAAGGCCCGTTAGCATTCTAATTGGTTTTTATACCATCATTCCAGACTAGAGATTTCCGGTAAATTGTACCTACGCTTACTTAAGTGAACACGGCTGAGTTACTAATTTCTGCTATTTAAGACAGGAGCTAGCTCAGGTAAATACTCTTAACTTATTTTCCCTATACGGGCTTGGGATACGGTATAATAATACCGCTTGGTCGGGTATTGAATCTTTAAATCTTATTATGGTTAAATCATTGAGGTAACCCGGTTTAATCTGTATTGTTTGAAACAAAGACCTTTAGGGGTTAATGACCATGTCCCGGATATCCTAGTGACATCATTGTATTATAAAATGGCCACGTCTTAAGCACGGGGTGTAGGCATACACCTGACAGTGCTTAAGAGATAACGGTATCTCACTCTCTTGTGGGCCTATACTTGTGGCGTGTCTGTTAATCTGACTCGATTTCTACATCGGGCCCTGAACGTATAACGAACATGTAAATCTGTATACAAGGTTATAAATATAATTGTCCCAAGTTAAAAAGATTAATTTTGCCTCTATGCATTTTAATCCAAGTGTCGAAATATTTGCATGTCTTGTGCACCTAAACATATTTTCATAAACATTTACAAAATGAGTCGGTTGAGTGTATTTACCAGTGAAAACTGACGTATTTTCCAAAAAGGTTAAGTGACAGGTACTGAACGAAATTGGCTGGAAGCTCAGGGCGTTAATAAGGAATCTTGCAAGTTCTAGGCGTCTAAAGTCTGTTGAACAAATGATATGTTTAAAGATCCGCTTGTGGATCCTTTACCTTCCGTTGTAATACTGGATATTACTATTATTCGGAATGTAATAATATTTATCTTTTGCTTCCGCTGTGCATTTATATAATTGTGTTGTTTGACTATTATGTTGCCAACCACGTCACGATACTCCCCACCGGGCCCACCGGTGACACGTGGAAATTCGGGGTGTGACAAAAGCTTTCGACTGTGCATAAGTTGTTAACTTTGTGCCTTGTTTGCGTGTTATATACATATAGATACATGTGTGTGTATATATGGGTTATTGGATTTAAGGGAAAATATCACAAAAATATAACCAAGTTTGTCTATTGTTCTAATTAAGTCATTTAAACTTTTTTTGTCTCTCTAAAATAACTAAACTTTAATTTTGTGTTCTAATTATGTGTAATTACCAGGTCACCAGGTAATCATTTTATTCTTTTCTTTTTTATTTTCTTTTAATTGCCTATGTGTATTGTCTAAAGACTAATATACCATTTTAATTAAAAAATAAAAATAATAATCATAATTATAATTAAACTCATAACCCTAATTCCTAAGTTGCCATCCCCTGCCTCGTTTATCACGTTGCCGACCATCCCCTCAGTTGACTTTCTTGTTCATTTATCCCTTTTCGATGATCGGAGCACCAGAAAATCCGGCAAAATCTACAAACTTTCGACCATGTGCTCTCTTTCCCTGTTTTTTAACATCTACATCGTCTCTCGCTGCATGTAATCTCACAACTTCTTTGCTCGTCAAGAACCGTTGCCGGGCTCCCTCCCCATCGACCTCACCAACCAGAATTTGTGTCATCATAATTTTTACTAATCTATACAAATTACAGAATGCAAAAACATATTTTTGTGGCAAAAAGATGAAGATCCAATCCAAAGACTTTGAATCGAATTCATTTTGGTATTATAAAGTTGTTTGATTTGATCCACTTTGTATGCTTATTTTTGTTTGCAGACATGTTAATTGTGATAGAAATTGCCCACTGGTTTTTGAATATAAGATAATCTTTTTCGTTAATGGTGATAAAAGTTGCCCTGTTGTTTTTTTAATAACATAATCTTTTTTTGATTTCCAAACTTTCACTTATTAATGGCAGATTAGAAATAAAATAAATAAATAAATAAATAAATGACCTGACACATCATCAAGGTAACCTACAAACCTACTAATTACGCAATATTAGAACAACAACTGAAAGTTAAGTGACTTTAAAGAGACAAAAAAAGATTGAGTGACTTTAATGGAACAAATTAGAAACTTGGTTACTATTCTACAAAGTTACCCCTGAATTTAAATAACCTTAATTTTTACCATTTGCTGATAGTATTCTCAACTTACGAACGGTACCATGTCACTTCCAACTTTCAACTTATTTTCCTTTGACACTCCCAAACTAACTGACCCTAACCCAGTTAATTTTTTTGTTGATTGATATGGCACTTGTTTAGTGACATGGCATCTGATGTGACATTTTTTAATGACGTGACATTTGCTGTGTCACTTATTTAGTGACGTGACATCGATATGGCTTTTTTATGACGTGGCATTTGATGGAGCACTTATTCAATGACGTGACATCTAGCTTCAACAAACTAGGTTAGGGTTCAGTTAGTTTGGGAGTGCCAGAGAAAATAAATTAAAAGTTAGGAGTGCGTAGTATAATTCGTAAGTTAGCAACACTATCGATCAAATAAATTCCAACTCTCCTAGTTGTGATGGTTGGGGCTTTTTCCCTCAAACTACTTGGTGAAATAAGTGATATGACTAGTGGGAATTTACTCTCCACATCTATATTATTGGTACGAATGTTCTATTTGTGGAGGGGATAATGATAAGTTGCTACTCTTAGATTTTGTTTGGCTAACCTGAGGGATGGGAGAATGTACATAATAAAATTCACAATTTCTTGATAGTCATGGCTTTAGTTATTCATCTCTAAGGTTAATGGAGTGTGTCACATGAGCCTTAATGTCGCATTTAGAAGTTACGCTAGCTATAGGTATGACCCAATTTCATCCCGCTATCCACAATATTAAAACCGACCCAACAAATTCGGGTTAAGTGGACCTAAATTATGTTACGTCTACGTAATAAAAATGTACAACATGACAAAAAGAATGATCACATCTGCACCAATAGAGATAAGAATGTTATTATCATGACGATTACGCCTCTTATTACACCCGACACCATACAACAGTAATATCAACCCAAAATAAATACTCCACGGTTAGATAATACATTCATTCACCACAAATGCTCTAACTTAATTCTTTTATGAGTTAAATGCCATTTTAGTCCATATGGTTTGGGCTATTTTGTCAGTTTAGTTCAAAGGTTTCATTTTTCACATGTGGGTCTAAAAAGGTTTCGCCGTTACCATTTTAGTCCGCTATGTTAACTTCGTCCTTTTTTTTGTTAACGAGAAGGGCAATTCGATTATTTTATATGTAATTCTGTTAACTAGAAGGGTAATTCGGCCATATAAAATGACCGAATTGCACTTCTCGTTAACAGAAATAATGGATGTAGTTAACCCAGTGGACTAAAATGACAACGGTAAAACATTTGGACTCACAGACAAAAAATGAAACATTTAGACTAAACAGACATAATTACTTTTAACTTTTTTTTTTTATTTAATGCAACTGTTTTCTCGAAGAGCAAATACATAATTAATAAAATAAAATACGTATGTTGCCGCTCAAAACTGTATTATTAAAAAGGTGTCTTTTTCCATATTATTTATCTTTTTTGTTTCTTGGCCGTTACGTGGAAAACACCGGTCTTTGAATTTGTGAATATGAGTTGGCACAGCCCACGTGCTGTCTCATTTCCACCATGACGTCATCCATGACACATATTACCAGTCCTTGTTTGCGCCTTATCCGCTTACCTTTTCAGCTCCTTTGCCACGTGGCTGCGCGTGGAGCTCTTCTGTGGGGGGCCCCACCCAAAAGGGTACTTCAACTCTCTACAAATAGGCATATTCGGTATATATTTACTTGCTTTTTTTATATCTCAATTAATTTTTTTTATTAACACCCCACTACAATTGTCATATTATTAAACATACCCTTTTGTTTCTATCCTTTTTATCCAATGATGAATTAATTTATTATTTTATTTTATTTTTTAAAATATGTAGTTGTAATAAAAATAATAAATTTAATTCTACCATAGGTTTTTATTTAATAGGTAGGAAAATATACATATTTTTCTAATTTGAATATAAAAGTATTGAGGGTGTTGAGATGGTTGATGATTAGATAATCGTTTTTAACTTTTAAAACTCGTTTCCATCCTTGTAGACAACCAGAAATTAGGTGTAATGTTAGAAGACTACAACAGCAGTTTATCCATTCTTTTTTAACATGATTGCATTAAGACCATGCATAGTGGGGCGTTTTTTTTTAAATTGCCCAATCACGCCCAGTAACTTCCATTCGCCACTATACCTGGGCGTTATCTTGCAAAAAAATGCTCCTTGGCGTGGTTTGAAAAAGGCCGAATGGGGGAAAAGGTTGGCCAATCACATTAGAGATTCCATTTGCTTGGCCAATAAGATTTTTAGGTGTTTTTTTTTAATTTTATTTTACTACAAAACATATTGCCCAATAATGCCCCATCCTCACTACACCCATTTTAGAAAACGCCCAATAATGCCCCATTGCTGACTGGGCTGTCACATGACGCAAAACGCTCAAGGGTGAATATTTGCCCACTACGCATGGTCTAATCTTTATTAAGAATATATGTTGATACAATGATAAGGCTCTTTTTGTAAAGTTACTATATAGATTTGTCTAGTAAATTCTTATGTAGATTAGGGGACGTTGTTTAATTAAGTAAAACACGAATATGATTGATGACTTAATACTATCTTCAATGCTATGAAGCGTTATTTTTCGCCCTATCAGCTAATCCGTTGATCACTTCCACGTCTCCTTCCCTGTCACAAAATCTTATTAATATATATGTACTACCTTTAAAAATGACATTTCACTGGAGAACGCTACACTCCAATGCCATGCCAATGATTTTGCCACATAGGCCAAAGTCCCATGGTTGAAGAGTAAAATGCTCGGATCGTTCTTATGATTTTGTAAAGTAACATCTATAGTCTCTAACTTTTAGAAATTACACCGGTGTTCTCTGTGATTTACTTTTTGTTACTCGGATGGTCTCTGGAGTGAATGTTCTTTAGTTTTCACCATTAACTCCATTTGAAATTACAAAATTACCCTTGCTTTTATTAAAATATAAGAAAAAATATTTACACACACACACACTCACATATATATATATATATATATACATAAACACACACACACTCTCTCTAAAACACACTGACTATCTCTACTCTCTCTCTCTCTCTCTCAAGCAAACCCCCACCACCACCTACCGCCACCAGCACCTGCCACCACCTCACCTGCGTCCACAATCAAACCCTCTCTGAAGCTCAATGTCACGGCCCCCGGCCCGGTTTGACCCGGTCCAGGAGCCGCGAGACAGAAATCTCGTGGTATTTATTTAATTTGGCAGCGGAATTATTAACAGGATCGTTTAAAACCTGAAAATGCCCGATTATTTTATTTCATAATTAGGGACAAACCCCGTAATTTACAATAAGGGAATTTCACTGGGAAACCCATATTTTACAAAAACATGTTTCTTTATTTTTATTAAGCCACTTCTTCAAGCTTGTAGTGCTACATGACACTTTTTTTTCTGAATCACAGCAGATCACCTGAAACATGTTTTAAAAAGTTTTATCAGCAGGGAAATACTGGCGAGTCACTCATTTACATAAAACGACACATTGTTATAATATACAATATTAAGGGTGATTACATTGTTTCTATCAACCAATTACCCCAAATCGGTATTTGTCACTCGACTATATCTGTGACTATGGTCAGATCACCCATTGGCTAACCCGTTGTCCAATGGTGACGGGTATCAAGTAATGTATACAAAACCCCACATACCAGCAGTAATTGAAGATTACAAAGACTTAATCCCTGTAATTATAACTGGAAAAACATTTAGGGTTTTGTAAAGCACTTTGATAAAAAGAGAATGACTCATATTGCAGATTTAAATGGGCAGAGTTTAGCCTACTGATAAGCCTGATAACCAAATTTAAACAACAATGCACACGAACTAGGTCAATAACTAATACAACATTTACGATAACTCACGAGATTAAAACCCTTATAACGAATGACAAAGTGCAACACTTAAACATCCATCGAATTCACGACGAATGACAAAGTATAGCCCTAATTTGGGCAGCACTTAAACATCAATCGGATAGTTTCAATCGATCGGACATTGAATCGTAGCAGCGATCGAGTTAATACCCTGTATCGTAGCAGCGGTTCCCTAATGGAATTTATGATTTTGAGCAGTAGAACTTCGTTTTTGATCAAAACTTTCGACACAGATGAACAGGCCATGACCGGATCAATTTATAGCTGAAATATGGGTTTTACGCGCCCCGCGTAAACCCCCTCTTGATCTTACGCGACCCGCGAGGGCCACCTAACCGTAGACTAGGGATAGCGTGTCATCGGTAGGCCTGCCACGTGTGCGACACGTGGCCTAGCATGCTTATCCGGTCAACTCTGCTTTGACGCGGCCTGCGTAAGCCTGAGCTTACTCTTACGCGGCCCGCGTGAAACCCATTTTTCTTGTTTTCTTGGTTTTTCATGCACATTAGGGTTTCAGGGGTCCGGGTTTTTACTTTCGGGTTGTTTTGGGACATTTTTGAAGGTCTTTACATTCTCCCCACCTTATTTAAAATCTCGTCCTCGAGATTTATTGAAATAAGTGAGGATACTTTCGCTTCATTTCCGATTCCAGCTCCCAGGTGTATTCGGGTCCTCTTTTCGACTCCCACTTGACTTTGACTAGTACTAGTCTTTTGTGTTTGAGAAACTTGACTTTTCGGTCTTCTGTTTGAAGTGGTTTCTCCACGAACTTCAATTTCTCATTTACCTCTATGTCTTGGAGAGGTACTACCAGGGATTCGTCAGATAGACATTTCTTGAGATTGAATACATGAAAAGGTCCTACATATCATGTACCCCAGCTAATTCCTCTGGTAGTTGCAAGCGGTAGGCAACTGGCCCTATTCGCAATATTACTGGAAAAGGTCCTACATATCTTGGACTTAGCTTTCCTTTCTTACCGAACCGAGCTACTCCTTTCTAAGGAGAAACCTTTAAGAGTACCCTGTCTCCCACTTGAAATTCCAGTGGCTTGCGTCGATTGTCTGCGTAACTCTTCTGGCGATCTCGAGCCGTTTTCAATCTTTCCTTGATTTGTGTGATTTTGTCGGTGGTTTCCTGTACAATCTCGGGACCTGATAATTGGCTTTCTCCTATTTCTGCCCAACAAACTGGAGTTCTGCACTTTCGTCCATACAGTGCTTCGAATGGGGCAGCTTCAATGCTTGCATGATAACTATTGTTATAGGAGAATTCAATTAAGGGTAGGTGGTCATCCCAATTTCCACCAAAATCTATCACACATGCCCTAAGCATGTCCTCCAGGGTTTGGATCGTCCTTTCATTTTGTCCGTCTGTTTGAGGATGGTATGCAGTGCTTAAATTTAGTCGGGTTCCTATTGCTTCTTGGAAACTTGTCCAGAAATGGGAAGTGAAACGACTATCCCTATCTGATACAACGGAGAGTGGGACTCCATGTAAGGATACTACCTCGTCTACGTATAATTTGGCTAACCTTTCCATGCTAAAGGTTTCTTTCATGGGTAGAAAATGAGCTGATTTGGTTAATCGATCCACAATTACCCAAATCGCGTCATTACCTTTTCTGGTTTTGGGCAACTTAGTAACAAAATCCATGGTTATTAGTTCCCATTTCCAAACAGGCATTTCTAATTGTTGGAGTAACCCTGAAGGTTTCTGGTGTTCTGCCTTAACTTGTGAACAAGTTAGACACTCAGAAACATATCTAGCTATGTCCTTTTTCATTCCTATCCACCAGAAATTATTCCTTAAATCTTGGTACATTTTATTGTTACCAGGATGCATAGTATACCTAGATTTATGAGCTTCCTCTAAAATCTTATTTCTCAACTCTCCTTGCTTAGGTACCCAAATCCTTTTCTTGTGGAATCTCCAAATTCCATCACTTCCTTGCTTTAATTCTTTTATTCGTCCTTTCATTCCCTCAGCATCATCCTTAATTGCTGTGGCTTGAACATTCTTTAGTTGTTCCATTAAGTCTAATTGTAAACTTAATCTAAGAGCACGAACTCGCTTTTGCTTTTCATGATACTTACGACTTAAGGCATCTGCCACTACGTTTGCTTTTCCTTCGTGATATTGAATGTCGCAACCCCCGATCCCTTATCTATCCCGGGAACGAGTGGACGCGAGCTCAAAATTTCGGTGGTATCAGTTGGTTAATTTGGCAGCGGAAATTACATCAGGACCGTAGTTAGGAAATGTTTATCAGAGTAAAACCACCATTTATATATAAATAAACATATTGGGATGAAACCCAAGTTTCTTATTACAACATGTTTATAGGGATAAACCCTATTTTATTTAATTTAAAACATCATCTTTTAGGTAACTTTTACAGCCACATTTTTCCCAAGCCGTCAGTGCTCTCCAGCTGGCTTTTTACTAATTGGCTGTCACATTGTGTTAGCTGAAACACGTTTTAAAAACATTTGTCAGTGGGAAATACTGGTGAGTGAATCATAGTTTAATCAAGAAATATTAATTTAATTTAAACTTAATAGTATTGAGGGCGATTATAATGTTTATATCTACCCAATTACTCATTCAGTACTGTCAATCCTGACTGGTGGGTCATATTACACATTGGCTAACTCTTCTTCCAATGGTAACATTACTCACATTTTGTATACAAAACCCCAACATACCGGTAGTAATCGTAGAATTACAAAGACTCAATCACTGCTAAATTGCATTGTAAAATAGTTAAGGTTTTGTAAAAACTGTTTACAAAAAGGAGATTACTCACATTGCTGTCTTAGATTTTTCGTAAGGGTTTCCTGGTGATAATCTATAATTTACACAAATGTACACGTGTTAGTATAATAACCCATTTTAACATTAGTAATACCCTCCCGAGAAGGCATTCCAACGACTACGTCGGGCAGAACCACGACAGCCGTTACGGAACCCTAGATCAATCGGGCAGCGTATCTAATACGTATCCAGGGGGTTATAATACTTACAAAGGAGCAGAACTTCGCTATTTAGGGGGTATAATACCCGCTTTATAAAGCCTATAATTCAGAAATTTAGGTTGAGAAACGTTTGTGAGCTATCGGAACTGAAAGCCGATGCCCTTCTTATATAGTTGTTGAACCTGGTCTTCTCGCGGCCCGCGTAAAACAAAGACAAGGGTTACGCGGCCCGCATCAACCCTGGTCAAACGTGTAGCTAGTCCGAGTCAGCAAGTAGGGTCAACACGCGTCGGCCACACCGGGCTGCGCCACCTTTTGAGACTCTCGCGGCCCGCGTTAACTAACCGGGGGTCTTACGCGGCCCGCCTAAGCTTAAAACTCAACGAAATCAGTTTTTAACCTTCATACCGCCCGCGTAAGGTTGGGGTGGGTTTTACGCTGCCCGCCTCAACATAATATTTCTTGTTTTTCATTTATTTTTAATGCTATATTGTATTTCGGGCTCGGTTTTCACATACAGGTTGTATTTTGGGACATATTGGGATATTTTAAAATATATTAGGATATCGAAAAATAATTCGAGGGTGTCGGTTTATTTAGGATTGTTACATCCTCCCCACCTTGTTTTAGAGCTCGTCCTTGAGATCTACTAGAACAAGTGCGGATATTTCCTTTGCATTTCTGATTCGAGCTCCCATGTATACTCAGGTCCTCTTTTGGAGTCCCACTTCACTTTGACCAGAACTAATCTCTTATGTTTGAGATTCTTGACTTTCCTGTCTTCAATCTGTAGAGGCCTTTCTACAAACTTAAGTTGTTCATTTACGTCTATATCCTTAAGAGGTACCATTAGTGATTCATCAGCTAAGCATTTCTTGAGATTAGATATATGAAATACATCATGTATTCCTGCCATTTCCTCTGGCAGTTGTAGCTGATAGGCTACAGGTCCTATTCTTCTAATAATCTCAAAAGGTCCAACATACCTGGGACTTAGTTTTCCTCTTTTGATGAATCTTACTACTCCTTTCCAAGGAGAGAATTTTAACAATACTTTATCTCCTACTTGAAATTCCAATGGCTTGCGTCGGTTATCAGCATAACTCTTCTGTCGATCACGTGCTGCTTTCAGTCGTTCCTTGACTTGAATAATCCTGTCGGTTGTTTCTTGTACTATCTCAGGTCCAGATAATTGCTTCTCCCCAATTTCTGCCCAACATACTGGGGTTCGGCACTTTCGTCGATAAAGTGCTTCAAATGGTGCAACATTGATACTTGTGTGGTAACTATTATTATAATAAAATTCTATTAAAGGTAAGTGATCGTCCCAATTACCCCCGAAATCAATTACACAAGCTCTAAGCATGTCCTTCATTGTCTGAATTGTCCTTTCGCTTTGTCCGTCCGTTTGAGGATGATAAGCTGTGCTCAGATTTAACTTGGTTCCCATTGCCTTTTGGAAACTTGACCAAAAATGAGAGGTAAATCGGCTATCTCTATAAAAAACAATTCATAAAGGTATTCAATGTAAAGAAACAATTTCATTTACATACAACTTAGCTAACTGTTCCATATTAAAAGTTTCCTTCATTGGTAGGAAATAAGCTGACTTGGTTAGCCTATCTACAATCACCCAGATTGTATCATTACCTTTCTTTGTTTTAGGTAATTTAGTAACAAAATCCATTGTTATCAATTCCCATTTCCACACAGGCATTTTTAACTGTTGTAACAAACCTGAGGGTTTCTGGTGTTCAGCTTTAACTTGTGAACAAGTTAAACATTTAGAAACATAGGCTGCTATGTATTTCTTCATTCCTATCCACCAGAAATTTTTCCTTAAATCCTGGTACATTTTATCATTTCCTGGGTGCATCGTATACTTGGACTTATGGGCTTATTCTAATATACGATGACGTTGGTTTCCTAATTTAGGTATCCACATTCTCTTTTTATGGAATCTCCAAATTCCATCTGTTCCTTGTTCTAATTCCTTAATCATACCTTTTTGTTTTTCAGCATCATCCTTGATTACTGATTCTTGTGCTTCTCTTATTTGATCATTTAAATCTACTTGTAGATTTAAATTAAGAGAACGTACCCTTCTTGGCTTTTCGTGATACTTTCAGCTTAAAGCATCTGCCACTACATTTGCTTTTCCTTCATGGTACTGGATATCACAATCATAATCACTAAGCATCTCCATCCAGCGTCTTTGTCGCATATTCAACTCCTTTTGCTTCAAAACATACCTTAAACTCTTATGATCAGTGAATATGGTAAACTTACTACCATAAAGGTAATGTCTCCAAATCTTAAGGGCAAAAATTATAGCTCCTAGTTCTAGATCATGGGTTGAATAGTTCTCTTCATGATTCTTCAGTTGTCTAGATGCATATGCTATAACCTTTTGGCGTTGCATTAATACACATCCATAACCTAACTTAGAAGCGTCACAATAGACTACAAAGTCTTCAGTTCCTTCTGGTAACGCTAATATGGGTGTATTAGTTAATCTTTGCTTAAGAATTCTAAAAGCTTCTTCTTGTTTTGGTCCCCATACAAACTTAATGGATTTACAAGTTAACTTAGTTAAAGGAATGGCTATTCTAGAGAAATCTCGAATAAATCTTCTATAGTAACCGGCCAATCCTAAGAAACTTCTAACCTCGGTTGGTGATTCAGGGGTTTTCCATTTAGTAATCGTCTCGATTTTTGTTGGATCCACATGAATTCCTTCATGATTAACTAAATGCCCAAGAAACTGTACCTGTTCTAACCAAAACTCGCACTTTGAAAATTTAGTATAAAGCTTTTCCTTTCTTAATAAACTTAGAAGTGCGTGCAAATGCTTTGCATGTTCCTCTTTACTCTTAGAGTAAATTAGAATATCATCTATGAAAACAATTATGAATTTATCCAAATATGGCTTACAAATTCGGTTCATCATGTCCATAAATGCGGCTGGGGTATTGGTTAAACCAAATGACATGACAGTAAATTCATAATGACCATACCTCGTTCTAAATGTGGTCTTAGGAATGTTCTATTCATGTACCTTTAATTGATGATATCCTGACCTTAAATCGATTTTAGAGAAAAATCGAGATCCTTGCAGTTGATCAAACAGATCATCGATTCTCGGTAGTGGGTACCGATTCTTAATCGTGACTTTGTTTAATTCACGGTAGTCAATGCACATACGCATTGATCCGTCCTTCTTTTTAACGAATAATATCGTTGCTCCCCAAGGCGACGAACTTGGCTGTATGAATCCTTTTTCCGGCAAATCATCCAATTGTTTCTTCAGTTCCTGCATTTCGGCGGGTGCCAAACGGTAGGGTGCTTTGGCAATTGGTGCTGTTACTGGTAGCAGATGGATTCTAAATTCAACTTCTCAGTCTGGCGGTAGTCCTGGTAATTCTTCTGGAAATACATCTGAAAACTGAGACACTACTGGAATGTCTTTTAGTTCTTTTCCTTTAGTGTTAGTGATTATAGAAATCAAATACACTATAGAACCTTTTCTCATATTGCTTGCAGTTTTCATCACAGAGATGAATTTTGTGGATCTAGATGGTTTATTTCCTTTAATTGTGATCGTTTTACCTTTTGGTGAATTTACTTGGATTGACTTTTGATCACATAAAATACTGGCTTTATTGGCTATTAACAAATCCATTCCTAATACAACATCGAATCCTGCCAGATTCATGGGATAAAGATTTGCAATAAATTTTTGATTTAAAATTTCTATGCTTGCTTCCTGCAAGATTTCAGAAACCCTAACAGTTTCTCCATTAGCTGTCTCTACTAGACATTCTTGTGGTAGTTTAGTTAATGACTGATTTAGAAGTTTGCAAAATGAAGTATTAATAAAACTTTGGTTTGCACCAGAGTCAAATAACACTTTAGCAAAAACATCATTAACTAAAAACGTACCAGCTATCACGTCTGGAATCATCTTGGCTTCATCTGCAGTCAGAACAAATGCTCTAGCATTTTTAGTGTTCTTATTGTTTGCAGCTGGAGCCAATTTTGGACAGTTTGGCTTGATATGACCTTGTTCCCCACAATTGTAGCATACTCTGTTGTTGGCCTTCCTCCTGCAGTCTTCTTCCTTGTGACATGATATTTTGCAGAAATTGCAATATATGGAGCATTTTACAGAATGCTTCCTTTTGCAATGTTTGCAATAAGGTGCAGAGGTAGAACCCATATTCCTACGGTTGTAATTCCCAGAACGGAATTCTTGGGTAAGTCTTTGGGCTAGGTTTTTCCTCTGGCCTTCTTCTCTGGTACGAACTAGTTCATCTGTCAAGGTATTTGTTAATTCTACAACTTCTTCTATGGTTTGAGGTCTAGCTGCCTTGACTACATGTCTAATCTCTCCAATTAATCCCCAGATGTAACGGGAGATTAATACCGGCTCTGGTGATGCAAGGGTTGGTACTATTCTAGCATATTCAAAGAATAACTTGGTGTACCCCTTACTATCCACTCCATTCATCCTAAGGTTTAGGAATTTGTTTGCTATTTGTTCTTTTTCATTAGGAGGGCATAATTTCCTTTCTACCATGTTCCTAAATTCTTCCCATTCCATATTGTATACCCTATCACTTCCTCTTGACTGGAGGATAGTGTTCCACCATTCTAAGGCTGAGTTCTTAAATAGATTGGAAGCAAACATTATCTTGTCCTCTTCCGCACATTTACTTATTTTCAGAACAGCCTCAGTCTTTTCTATCCAGCGTAGAGCTGCAATAGGTTCTTCATTGCCCGAGAATTCTATCGGTTTACAAGACCAGAATTCTTTGTAAAAACAACCGTAAGACACGGTTCTTCTTCTTTTGGGAATGGGCACTTGAAGTACAGGGCCATTGTTTATGCTGTGTTCTGGTTCAATTGGTCGCTTACTGCTATGCTTACTTTTATTATTCTCTTCTTGAACTGTTTGAATAATAAATGGCATTGCATCTATAATTCCTTGTGCTACTATGTGTTGAACGACACTATTATCCATTTGGTTTCCATTGTTATTGATGCTCGGATTCTCATTAACCACGTTAATGTTACTCTGGTTATCGTTATTCAGATTTCCTTGATTTCCTTCGTTGGCCATCTGAATTTTAAACATTTACCCCATATTAATATCACAAAATAATATTTAATATAGTCAATCACATGACACGCAATTTAGCCAAAAGCGTCGATCATTGCGACTTTACTCTATTCATATACTATTATGCATCTATTACACACTAGTACTGAAATAAAAATTACAATACCAACTGAAATAGAATTACACTAATAGTAATAGGCATTCGTACACACATATTTTATTTTATTATTATTATTACCGTTTTACCATCCTCACATTCACGAATATGGATTCATCCAGAAATCCATATTGCGCTCGTCGTACTTACAGACGAGTCGCTCTCCCACCTGTCTCATTCTCTCACTGCTCTCTAAAATTTCCTCCCCAAAAGTCCTAAGTTCTTGTACGTTTTATGCACTCATTGGGGGTGCAGGTTCTAGGACTGGGTTCGGAATCTGGGGTGCGGGTTCTTGGTGTGGGGGTGTAGGTGCCTGAAATTGGTAAGGATCTTCTAAGATTTCCCTAATGTATTCATCATGGAAATAGGGATCTAAAGGGTCCAAACCTAGGTAAGCTCCTACGTTTTGCATGGGTGTGTCTTCATGTATCGGGTAACGTTGCACATAGTCCCTAACGTCATCCCACCAGGGGTCGTAATTTGGGTCTAGGGGGTTTGGTGCAGGTACCCTAGGGATTTCTTCTGGATTGAAGTCATGCATCTCTACTTGGTTTTCAGGGTTTTCTATTTCCATTGGTTGGTCAGGGATTGGCAGTTGTGGTTGGGGTGCTATTATTTGCTCCAGATTAGGGTCAGCTGCAGTGGTGGCTAGGATGTGGATGTTGGCTATACCCCTATTTATCATATCCTAGGCATAGGCATCTGTCTCTCTCTTGGCTGCTGCTAGTGCTCTCTGGTCATGTAACTTTTTCATATGCTTCCTACGCTCGTGTGCCCCTCTACTGAACCATCCCCTCTTTTTCTGAGGAAATGGCTCATCTGACTGAGCCTTAAACACAAAGATTCCTTCTTCGTATCAGCAGAGTACCCTGAGAGGGCAGGCTGAGAAGAGGAGGTGCCTTCGCTTCTAGGCGAACCAGACAATTGACGGTACGCGTCAGATGGTCCTTGGTCGCTCATACTGTAAACTAACAGATAGTCAAATAACACATAATAATAAATACAATTATGCACGTATTTTCGTAATTCATTTCCTAACACAAAATTTAAATTTTAAGTGTCAGCAGAACACTTCTTTGGCTTAGACTAGTGGCTAGGATCTGATACCACCATCTGTCGCAACCCCCGATCCCTTATCTGTCCCGGGAACGGGCGGACGCGAGCTCAGAATTTTGGTGGTATCAGTTGGTTAATTTGGCAGCCGAAATTACATCAGGACCGTAGTTAGAAAATGTTTATCAGAGTAAAACCACCATTTATATATAAATAAACATATTGGGATGAAACTCAAGTTTCTTATTACAACATGTTTATAGGGATAAACCCTATTTTATTTAATTTAAAACATTATCTTTTAGGTAACTTTTATAGCCACATTTTTCCCAAGCCGTCAGTGCTCTCCAGCTGGCTTTTTACTAATTGGCTGTCACATTGTGTTACTTGAAACGCGTTTTAAAAACATTTGTCAGTGGGAAATACTGGTGAGTGAATCCCATTTTAATCAAGAAATATTAATTTAATTTAAACTTAACAGTATTGAGGGCGATTACAATGTTTTTATCTACCCAATTACAAAGACTCAATCACTGCAAAATTGCATTGTAAAATAGTTAAGGTTTTGTAAAAACTGTTTACAAAAAGGAGATTACTCACATTGTTGTCTTAGATTTTTCGTAAGGGTTTCCTGGTGATAATCTATAATTTACACAAATGTACACGTGTTAGTATAATAACCCATTTTAACATTAGTAATACCCTCCCTGAGACGGCATTCCAACGACTACGTCGGGCAGAACCACGACAGCCGTTACGGAACCCTAGATCAATCGGACAGCGTATCTAATACGTATCCAGGGGTTATAATACTTACAACGGAGCAGGAATTCGCTATTTAGGGGGTATAATACCCGCTTTATAAAGCCTATAATTCAGAAATTTAGGTTGAGAAACGTTTGTGAGCGATCGAAACTGAAAGCCGATGCCCTTCTTATATAGTTGCTGAACCTGGTCCTCTCGCGGCCGGCGTAAAACAAAGACAAGGGTTACGCGGCCCGCGTCAACCCTGGTCAAACGTGTAGCTAGTCCCAGTCAGCACGTAGGGTCAACACGCGTCGGCCACATGGCCACACCGGGCTGCACCACCTTTTGAGACTCTCGCGGCCCGCGTTAACTAACCGGGGGTCTTACGTGGCCCGTCTAAGCTTAAAACTCAACGAAATAAGTTTTTAACCTTCATACCGCCCGTGTAAGGTTGGGGTGGGTTCTACGCGGCCCGCCTCAACTTAATATTTCTTGTTTTTCATTTATTTTTAATGCTATATTGTATTTCGGGCTCGGTTTTCACATACGGGTTGTATTTTGGGACATATTGGGATATTTTAAAATATATTAGGATATCAGAAAATAATTCGAGGGTGTCGGTTTATTTAGGATTGTTACATTGAATATCACAGTCGTAATCGCTTAAAATTTCCATCCACCTTCTTTGCCTCATATTCAATTCTTTTTGCCCAAATATGTACTTTAAGCTTTTATGATCTGTATAAACTGTAAACTTACTTCCATACAGATAATTTCTCCAAATCTTAAGGGCAAAAATTATGGCTCCTAACTCTAAGTCATGAATTGTATAGTTTTCTTCATGCTTTTTCAATTGTCTTGAAGCATACGCAATTACCTTCTTGCGTTGCATTAGCACACATACTAATCCTAGCTTAGAAGCATCGCAGTAAACTTCAAAATCCTCTGTTCCTTTTGGCAAGGCTAGTATTGGGGCGTTTGTTAACTTTTGCTTCAAAATCCTAAAGGCCTCTTCTTGCCTGGGTCCCCATTCAAACTTAACTGCTTTACATGTTAGCTTAGTTAATGGCACTGCTATTTTGGAAAAATCCTTAATGAATCGTCTATAGTATCCAGCTAATCCTAGAAAACTTCTAATTTCCATAGCTGATTGCGGAACCTTCCACTTGGTGATTGCTTCTATCTTGGAGGGATCTACGTGAATACCTTCGTGATTCACCATGTGTCCTAAAAATTGCACTTCCTGTAGCCAAAATTCACACTTCGAGAAATTGGCATAAAGCTTTTCTTTTCTTAACAAAGTTAAGAGTGCATGCAGGTGTTGACAGTGTTCATCCTGACTTTTGGAATAAATAAGTATATCGTCGATGAAGACAATTACAAATTTATCCAAATACGGTTTACAGATTCTATTCATCATGTCCATGAATGCTGCAGGAGCATTTGTTAGTCCAAAGGGCATGACTGTAAATTCGTAATGACCATACCTAGTTCTGAAAGCAGTTTTAGGTATGTCTTCTTCTTGTACTTTCAACTGATGATATCCGGAGCGTAAATCTATCTTAGAAAAGTATCTAGCTCCTTGAAGTTGATCAAAAAGATCATCAATCCTAGGTAATGGGTATCGATTCTTAATTGTAACCTTATTCAATTCCCTGTAATCGATACACATTCTCATTGATCCATCTTTCTTTTTCACAAACAATACTGGTGCTCCCCACGGGGATGAACTAGGTTGTATAAATCCTTTGCTTAATAATTCATCTAACTGCTTTTTCAATTCTAGCATTTCGGTGGGTGCTAACCGATAAGGTGCCTTGGCTATTGGTGTAGTTCCAGGAATTAGATGAATTCTAAATTCTACTTCTCTATCGGGTGGTAATCCAGGTAGTTCTTCCGGAAAGACATCCGGGTATTCTGATACTACTGGAATATTCTTAAGTTCCTTACCTTTAGTGTTAATGATTGCTATATACACTATTTCTTGTTTTCTTGAATAACTGGCCAACTTCATTACTGAAATGAATTTCAGTGGCTTTCGTGACTTATCTCCTGTAATCATCACTAATTCTCCTGTAGGTGTATGAATTTCTATGGAATTTTTTTCACATAGGATTCGAGCATGGTTGGCTACTAACCAATCCATTCCTAATACAACATCGAATCCGGCTAAATTCATAGGTAACAAGTTTGCAGAGAATTTATGACCTAAGAGTTCTATCTTTCCTTCTTGCAAAACCTTATCTATGTTAACAGAACTCCCATATGCCGTTTCGACTGTAAAAATCTGCCTAAGGTTGGTTAAGGGTAAGTTAAGAGCTTGGCAGAATGAAGTATTTATAAAACTTTGGTTTGTACCAGAGTCAAATAATACTTTCGCATATACGTTGTGAACTAAGAACGTACCAGCTATAACGTCAGGAATCAGTTCGGCTTCCTGCGTGGTCAATTGGAAGGCTCTTACGTTTTTCTTCGTAGCCCCTTCAGCAGGTTTGGCCTTGTTATCTGCTGGCTTGACCAATTTAGGGCATTCTGGTCTGAAATGCCCAGCTTCATAGCAGTTGTAGCAGATCTTTGTTTTCTTTCTGCAATCTTCTTCACGATGTCCTATAGCTTTGCTGAAGTTGCAGGTTTCATTACATTTTCCAAAATGTTTCTTTTTACAGTTCCTACAGAACGGCGGAGTGGAAGATTGCCCAGTTCCTCTTTTCTTAAAATTGCTATTATTACCCACACGAAATCCTTGGGTAATTTTCTGAGCCAATTCCTTCTTCCTGTTTTCTTCTAGCGTACGCATCAGTCCGTCAGTCAAAGTGTTGGCCAATTCCACCGCATCATCGATCGTGCGGGGTCTCGCAGCTTTGACAATATCACGGATCTCGCTAATTAAACCCCAAATGGTGCGAGAAATAAGTACCGGCTCTGGCGAAGCCAAAGTAGGCACAATTCGAGCATATTCAAAAAACTTCGAAGTATACCCTCGACAATCAACATCCACCATTCGGTGGCTCAGAAATTTGTTTGCCATTTGTTCTTTTTCATATTCTGGACATAATTTTCTTTCCACCAGATGCTTAAACTCCTCCCAACTCATGGCATAGGCCATGTCACTTCCCTTAGCTTTTAATACCGTGTTCCACCATTCTAATGCTTCTTCTTTGAAAAGGTGAGAAGCATACATGACTTTATCCCCCTCGGCACATTTACTTATTTTGATTACTGCCTCGGTTTTCTCCAACCAACGCAGTAAGGAACTCCTTGTAAGTGCAACCAGGCGTTGCAGCTTTCATTCTTTTAAGAAATGGGGCTTGCATTACATCATTATCATTATTATTAATGTTTCCGCCTTCGTTTACGCTATTACTGAAGTTGTCTTCATGAGTACGTTTGCTAGGAATAATTTGTTGAGGTTCAACAGGATTTCGGGCAGCAGCAAGGATTGCTGGAATATCATTGGCTATTCCTTGGGCAACGATATTCTCGATATCTTGCCTATTGAGGAAGTGATCCTCATTGTTTTGCTCAGATTGGTTAATCTCGTTAACTGGTTCATTATCAGCGTGTTCCATCTGGTAATTAATATATATAAGTTTAAAATAAATCACAACTAAATGCAAAACAATCGCACAAAACCACATCACACGTATAGCCAAAATTTTCGATTTTTCGAATTCCGTTTTTATATATTATAGTATGCTTCCGTACACATCCGTTATCTTACAAAAGTTTTATTAAGTTATTTTATAGGATTATATATATATATATATATATTAATGCTATTATTATTATTTTGTTATTATACAACCACAACCACACCATCACCATCTGCCGGCATCTCATAAGCGACGTTCCCTCTCGTCGTACTTCCAGGAGATCTATTCTCCTACCTCCCGGATTCGATTCCTTGCGTCCACCAGCTCCTCGCCAAAATGGCGGAGTTCAGCCAAGTTCTCATTGCTCATTGGTGGATTTGGTGCAGGCTCTGGGTCAAACTGAGGGAAAAAGGTATAAGGGTTATTTAAGAGATTCTGGAATTGCCAGTCATTGGTCCACCATTCTTCCATCTCTTCTAGAGGTCGGGTGTTGACAAGGGGATCTGGGATGGCCGGTTCCAAATTCACTGGGAGTTGGGTTTTAGCAGGATAAGTGAAGAGGTTTTCATTGACAGGCTTAAGGATATCACAGTCTGCCAGTTTGCGGTCCAATTCTTCCCACAGTGGCATTTCCTCGACTCGCCTGGAGCTTTCCCCGATCTCTATTCCCTTTCCTTTATCCATGGGATCCTCCGTCTTAGCAACTTTCTTAGTTGCTGGTTTCTTCCTGCGTACACGCCTCCAGCCCACGAATCTTCTTCTCTTCTTCGGTTTTGGTTTCTCCGGAGGTTGAGCTTGGAATTCCATAGGTTCATCGATGTCGGCCCAATAACCGGAAAAGCCCTCGGAAACTTCCATTTCCGCAGAATGGATAGTGATATTCTGAAGAGCTTCAGATAACTCATTCATGTTGTTTTAGCATATATGCAAAAATGCACACAAAATGCTAAGTTAAAATTTTGTAATTTAAATTTTCACAAAATCACAGAATGGCAATCAGTAAAATTAAGTATTTCTAAATACTTAATTGGCTTAAATCAGTGGCTCTGATACCACCTTTTCCTGTCACGGCCCCCGGCCCGGTTTGACCCGGTCCAGGAGCCGCGGGACAGAAATCCCGTGGTATTTATTTAATTTGGCAGCGGAATTATTAACAGGATCGTTTAAAACTTGAAAATGCCCGATTATTTTATTTCATAATTAGGGACAAACCCCGTAATTTACAATATGGAAATTTCACTGGGAAACCCCTATTTTACAAAAACATGTTTCTTTATTTTTATTAAGCCACTTCTTCAAGCTTGTAGTGCTACATGGCACTTTTTCCTGAATCACAGCAGATCACCTGAAACATGTTTTAACAAGTTTTATCAGCAGGGAAATACTGGCGAGTCACTCATTTACTTAAAACGACACATTGTTATAATATACAGTATTAAGGGTGATTACATTGTTTCTATCAACCAATTACCCCAAATCGGTATTTGTCACTCGACTATATCTGTGACAATGGTCAGATCACCCATTGGCTAACCCGTTGTCCAATGGTGAAGGGTATCAAGTAATGTATACAAAACCCCACATATCGGCAGTAATTGAAGATTACAAAGACTTAATCCCTGTAATTATAACTGGAAAAACATTTAGGATTTTGTAAAGCACTTTGATAAAAAGAGAATGACTCACATTGCAGATTTAAACGGGCAGAGTTTAGCCTACTGATAAGCCTGATAACCTAATTTAAACAACAATGCACATGAACTAGGTCAGTAACTAATACAGCATTTACGATAACTCACGAGATTAAAACCCTCACAACGAATGACAAAGTGCAACACTTAAACATCCATCGAATTCACGGCGAAGGACAAAGTATAGCCCTAATTTGGGCAGCACTTAAACATCCATCGGATAGTTTCAATCGATCGGACATTGAATCGTAGCAGTGATCGAGTTAATACCCTGTATTGTAGCAGCGGTTCCCTAATGGAATTTATGATTTTGAGCAGTAGAACTTCGTTTTTGATCAAAACTTTCAACACAGATGAACATGCCATGATCGGATCAATTTATAGCTGAAATATGGGTTTTACGCTGCCCGCGTAAACCCCTTCTTGATCTTACGTGGCCCGCGAGGGCCACCTAATCGTAGACTAGGGCTAGCGTGTCATCGGTAGGCCTGCCACGTGTGCGACACGTGGCCTAGCATGCTTATCCGGTCAACTCTGCTTTGACGCGGCCCGCGTAAGCCTGAGCTTACTCTTAGGCGGCCCGCGTGAAACCCATTTTGCTTGTTTTCTTGGTTTTTCATGCACATTTGGGTTTCAGGGGTCCGGGTTTTTACTTACGAGTTGTTTTGGGACATTTTTGAAGGTCTTTACCCTCAACTTTAATCCAAGACGTGAAACCCTTGCACCATTACCACAAACACTGAGACTATCGTCATATGCTTCCCACCATATCTCCATGTTCCGGTTTGGCCACCCTGTTCTGATTCGTGGCTAGGGTTTGACCGTGATAATCTTTGGAAGATCAGCAAAGATCTGAATTCGTCGGTGACATATCAGGTAACATCGAGTTTTCCGTTCACCCATTTTCTGTGTATGAGGTTTTGGCAGGCAGTGGTGGTATGGTGGTGGGTGGCGGTTGTGAGAGAGATAATGTTTTATTTATGTTTAGCCAACGATTTGTGGAAATAGTTTTTAGTGATGGGAATTTGTGGTTAGTGGTTTAGTTTGACTAATGGTTTAAAGATTGTTGACACAATTGTTGCAGGTGGTGGTGTGGGGGTGGTGGTGCTGGTGGTGGCAGGTGGTGGTGCTGGTGGCTATGGTGATGGTGGCCGGTTGTTTTGTAGAAGACAAAAGAGTTTGTGGGCTCCGCACTTTCAATATAAGAATATGAGTGTTTCAGCTATATATTGAGCACGAAACAGGCTTTCAAATCTGCTCAAAGTTTCTTTTCTTTCTCTCGTTACACTGGTATTATACCCTAATAACCGAAGTGCTAAAACTTTATCCGTAATCAGCGTGCTAACTCGAATCACTGATACGATACCCTGCCCGATCGATTGAAACCGAGCCAACGAATGTTTAAGTGCTGCCTGAATAAGGCTATACTCTGTCATTCGTTGTGGGTTTTGATCTCATGATTATTGTTAAAGTTGAATTGAGCTAAAACCTGGTACGTGTGCATTGTGTGCTTAATTAGGAAACCAAGCATTAAACCCAGAAGGCTAGTGTTGAAACCTTAAATCTGCAATGTGAGTCATTCTCTTTAATCAAATGCTTTCAAAACCCTAAATGTTTTCTAGTTATATTTACAGTGATTAAGTCTTTGTATTCTTACTAAGAAATTACTGCCAGTATGTGGGGTTTTGTATACACTACTTGATAAGCTTCACTAGTTGAGAGAATGATCAACAGTGATATAACCACAGTCACGGGAATTGCCTAGTGACAAATACTTTTCGGTAATAGTAAGATATAAACAAATGTAAAAAATCTTAATGTTGTAATTATAACAATGTGTTTTTGTACAACTAAATGAACTCACCAGTATTTCCGCTAATCAAATGTTTTTTAAACGCGTTTCACGTGATTTACTATGAAGAGAAAAAAAAAGTGCTATGAAACACCCAAGCTTAAATAAGTGGCTATGTAAACCTGAATAAAACGTGTTTTGTAACCAAGGATTTATCCCCGTGAAAATCCTTTATGTAAATACGAATTTTATCCCACAACTTATGAAATGAAAATTTCGGTGTTTTAAAACTTTGATATTTTTCCTAACACCCGATCCTTATAAGTTTTCCGCTGCGATAATTTTAATAAACACCGGTACCATTCGTATCTGCTCATGGCTCCCGCCCAGGGTAGGGTCGGGGGCTGTGACACTCTGTCACTTCGGAAAAGGTTGATATGATCGCTCGGGTCACTAGTACCGTCGTACTTGCCCACTGTTGGTGACATCTTTGGTTTTTCCTTGATTAGAGCTTCCGCTATCATCCGGGAAAACTTTGATCTAAACGTGGTTTCGGAAGGTTTGTATGGTTTGGTTAACTCATCATCCTCCGGGTCCACTAACGGTCCAGTTTGAGCGTGAACAGGCTGTTGTCTTGCTTTAGAAGTGTTTCCCGCGGGGGTCATAGTTGTGACCGTGTTGCCCGATGTGGGATATATACATGTGCTCCCATACCAAAACGAGGGTTTTGTGTATTAATACCCCCACTGCGCTGACTGGCTTCCTTCATATGGACTTCCAAAACCGTACATCTTCGGCGGCATGTAGTTATAAGGTGGCATGTAATAATTGGGCAGAACATATGCTTGATTCCTGGGTGTTATGGGAGCATGTTGTACAACCTGAGACATCATTATCGGCTGATGAGGCGGGGTGGAAATCGTCGCAGTTAAAGCCGCTGAATATAATGGTGGAAACTGAAAGTTGTCTGATGGTGGATAGATTTGAGCCGTTGTCCCGACAGCAGATGTGTAGATATGCTGAGACGGTTGATAATAGTGATCCCTTGGCCTGGGGCTGGTGTAAACCTCAGTAAGTTGGTGTTTGAGACTACCCCGTGTGAAACCGGTAGAGTAAACGCCGTGGTTGTGGATGCAGTCACAGGTTGAGTCAGCCCTATACTTTGAGTTGAGGATCCCGTCCATGTGACCGTTGTGCTGAAGGACCCACCATCATACCCTGGCGGCATCTCAGCATCAAATTCCGTGTTCAAAGACCTCGTAATCGCCGGAGAAGAAACTGTCGTAGTCACAATTGATGAAACCGCACCTTCTTGGCCGGTAGGAGCCGGAACGACGTTAGTTACTGCAGAACTAATGTTCAAACCATTCACCATGGTAATGGATTCTCAGTATCACGTCCCACGGATGGCGCCAATGTATAGACGCTACCTGGTTATACATCACTATGTCAGATGATCCGATTATAGATGGCCTGAACGTTACTCTGCAAAACAGAACACCGTTAGGACTCGTTATAGAAATGGAGTTATTCCTATAGCCACCCTCCGGCATGAGAATAAGTACTCGTAGATGGGAGAATAAGTGTTTAGGATAGAGAGATTGAATGAATGTACCTTTTGATTTCGTCCTCTATTTATAGCTTCTGGCGAATTAGGGTTTCCCCTTAAATCGGAGAGTCGGTTAGCCGCATCTCCTATCTTTTTGGAGATTGCACCAACGTTATATTTGCATGAGAATGTCTTCCATATCATTATTATTATTATTCCTTATTTAATGATGGTTTACCCGACCCGGGATGATCGAGCCGTGTCATTCCTCCACAGATCTCCTCCACTCACAATCACTTTCAAGATATATTAAAAAAATTATAAAGGATGAACAGTGTCCCATCAAATATACAGATGAACAGTAACATTTCACAACCAGTACATTTTATATTTTTCATAATATAAAGACTGTTGGGTTCGTAGGCTTTAGGGTAGCTGGCCCTAATTAGGGTTAGCCGACCCTAGTTATTAGGCCCACATAGTTAACTTGTTGACTGAGTAGGAAACCCTAATCTTGTTCTATAAATACATATGATATAATTTTAGTACGTGTCATTCTGTAAACAGTTGTGAGCATCTAATAAAAGTGAAACCCTGGTTGCAACCTGTGGACGTAGGTCACCTTGACCTAACCACGTAAATTCTCGTGTTCTTTATTTTATGCCAGTGTATGTGTGTTTCACCACCGCTCGAGCCTACTCTGATCCGATACCCTAACAAGTAGTATCAGAGGCATAGGTACAGTTAAACCCCATGGTTCACACGGTTATCACAAGAAGGGGAGAGAACTGGATGAGAGGTCTAGAACTCTAGATCTGTTGTTGTTGCCACCGCTGACGTGTTTACGACTCATATCTATTCTCTGGGTTATGGATTGTAAGGTTTAGGGTTTGCGCCGTAGGGTTTGCTGTTGCAGATCTGGTGGTTTTGGGGTGTTTGGCGATTAGGGTTTTGGTTCTTGAACCTTAGTTATTCGCTGATTTTACGCTAGGTTTTGCAGGAGAAGTCGCTATTTCGGGTACTTCGGGTTTCTGGTTTATTGAAGGTTGCTCGGGTTTTGGGTGCTTGGTTCCTTGTGGTTTTTTCTGGTTTTCTCGCTTGCTATGGCTGAAGACGGGAAGTTCCGAATCGAGAAGTTCAACGCTACTGATTGTGCATGGTGGAGAATGCAAATAGAGGCTTTGCTTGGTGAATGTGATTTGGATGTGGTACTAGAAGAAAAACCTGTTGGAATGGAGAAAGTTACTGCAGCAATTTGGAACTCAAAGGACAAAAAGGTAAGAGGTAAAATTACATTGGCTTTGACGAGGAGCGTTGCTTTTAATATCATGAAAGAAACAACTACTCGTGGTATGTTAACAACTCTGTCAAACATGTATGAGAAGTCGTCTGCCGGTAATAGGATGTTCTTGATGAGGGAACTGGTTAATATGAGAATGAACAAGGGCAGTCCAGTTGTTGATCACATTAACGAAGTCAATTCGATTTTGTCTAGGTTAGCAACTATGGGAATGAAGTTCGATGATGACACTCAGACTGTGATTTTGTTATCTTCCTTACCTGATAGTTGGTCAGGGTTTGTGACAACGGTTACTGAAACTGCTGGAACTGGAAATTTAAAGTTTGATTGGATCAGGGATAGTGTTTTGGTTGAAGATATTTGCCGAAGGAACTCTAGTGGAGGATCTACTTCTGGTATGTTCAATGTTAGTAGGGGAAGATGTAATAATAGAAGCAGTGGGAGTCGTGGGAAAAACTTGTCCAAATCTAGGAAGAATGTGAGGTGTTGGTACAGTGGTGAAAAGGGGCATGTTAGAAATGAGTGTCCTAATCCTAAGAAAGAGGATAGTAAACATCATGTAAACAGTGTTGACTCAGATGAATCTGACGGTGATGTACTGGTTTGCTGTGAAAAATCTATAGACTCTTGGGCTATGGATTTTGGTTCTTCGTTTCACGCCATGCACAACGAGAAGACGGTAGTGAATCTGAAAAAAATAAGACTTTGGAAAGGTATGATTAGCTAACAGTCATGTTCTTAATGTTACGGGTATGGGAGATGTCAATCTAAAGACTCCACTGGCACTGCATGTGTGACAACCGGCAATTTACGGGTTTTAATTACGCGCATAACAAACATTAAGACATTATACATTAAGAAAATTATAAATGGTGTTTTAAGACACAAATTAACTTAAATAGGCCTTTAGTATACCGAAGAACGTCTATCCAACTTTACGGTACGCGAATGATGACTTGCGGGAAAATTGTTGAATTGTTAAACGGTAATGAACTGACACCGAATGAAATACTAACAATGCTGACAAATACGAGTTTCATATGTGTATTTTAAACACATGAATTGGTTTTGCTAAATGGTCATGCTTCTGAACGTCAGAAAACGTATACGTGAACGAAAAACACGGCTGCAGGAACGCACCGACAACCAGACGGAAGCATCAGACTCGTGAATTAACTTTAAAACTGAAATATTATGATATATTTAGCTTTGTAATCAAATTTTAATATCCGCAATTGAAATCGGATTGAAAAACTGTAGGATCGAGATATGACCCGAACGAGTCGTTCAGAAGAGCTCTAGTCTGTTTCAGAGGCGGAAACAAAGAAACGTGAAAAACAGCTTGTTTCACAATTAATCGTCTTGTTTATTGATTATAATCACTTTACAGATCAAACGACGCGTCGGCTGCACTTCGGTACCGGAATGATGAATAGTTACAACTGAATCCGCTTGAGAGCTATATATAGATGCTGAGATTTCGCTTGAAAGTAACATATGTCAGTTCAAGCGAAATCAACCTGATTAATTTCGCTTGAAAGTGTACATGTTGCTTTCAAGCGGAATCTCTTCCTTCAAGCGAAATTACCTCAAATACATCCTAAAACCTCCTAATTTCTCGTACAATGCGCCTTGATCTAACAATTCTAGTACTAGACTCGATACAAGATGAAGTCGACAGACGTATGCACCAACAGACTCCCCCTCGGATGTTGACGAATCTTAAGTGTCGAGTCTTCAACGTCTTCAGTCTTTATCAGTCTTTGGGCTTCCAGAGTCTTGATTTGGCTCTTTCCTTTCTACAATTTCTCTTGATCAGATCTCTTGATTCCCTAAGTTCATCAGCATCAGCAATCTCAGGATCAGAACCTGGTTCTTTGACATTCAGACTCCCCCTCAACTTGTGCTGGGATCGTAATCTGGCTATTTTCAGGGTCAAGCATCGCAACCAGGCTCTCCTGCAAATCCTCTACCCAAAACATAAGTTCCATAAAAGATAAGATATACCAATTCTAGAAATCTTGTTAACCACTTTAAAACACAATCTGAACAAAAAGATTTATCATGTATGTCATTGATGAACCACTTGAATGAATATCATTTTCTTTTCAAACATCTTCAAACAAACTTTCCCAAACCTGTTCGTCATGTTCAGCACTCGGAATTTTGAAAATCAGCTCTTCAATATCAGTTGTCTAAAATCTTTTTAAATTTTTCAAAATTTAAGCTAAAACACACCGAAAATCTTTTTGGATTTTTTATATAATAGAAATGAAATGCAATAAAGAAATATTTACAAGCAATATTTTTGTGAGTTTGCGTAAGAGGATCATATCAGTTTTTTTGAGACAAATCACCAACACCGTTAAGCTTTAAACATTTTAAGTTCTAAACGATTCACTTAGATTGTCAGTATACTGATCCACTTAAATTCTCACACAAAGTTCAACTGTTTCGAGATACGAGATTAATGTTTTAGAGACTTAAACTTATTCGTGTGTCCCACCACTTGAATATACTCCCGTATCCAGATCCCAATATTCAGTCTTACAGGTGAGTATACCTAGATGATATCTGTAAGGGGTTAAATTGCGAAGGCCGTGAGAGCTCAGGTCAGAACTTCCGTTCAGCAGAGAGATGACGGCTTCGACTTTAAGTGGGTCCCCTTTAGAGGATCTCTTTTACAACAACATTGATTAGCAATTTTATTGTCTCATCATTTTATGCTAAGGGCGGCACTATATTTCAAGCAAGCGGTAAAGTATTCTCCGGGGACTAGGCCATTGCTTCCGCATTATCAGAAGTCCCGGGATAATACCCCAGATATCACTAAGCATAAAGACCTAGTATCTCAGAAAGAGGGGTCCTTCAAACAAGATTTCGGGGGTTACTCATATATCCAAGAGATGTAACCCACGATATAAGCAAGTTTGAATTTAGGTTTATATCTCGTCACAATCTACTAAATGTGCAAAAACCTACTGACACATCATCAGTGAGATTTTTTATCACATTTGACTTTCCATTTCTCTAGCATGTTGTGATCATCCACTGATGTACTATCATTTCCTCTTTTATACAACAAAACTCATTTTTGATTTTATCATGTTTTTGGCTTTTTCAAATTTTCTAATGTTTTTGGATTTTCTGTGAAATTTTTTACTCCCCCTAAAATGCAAACACATTTTAGGAAATTTGAAAATAAACTGTACAAGGTAAAGTGACAACCGATATCAAATCGCTTCAATTCGCCATCCACTTAGCATAAACAATCAGAACTCCCCCTCACAACAAACTATTTTCCCATTGTGATTTCAAAACACTTAAGTTTGTTTTAATCAAATGGTTTTTCCGGAAAATTAGTTTTGTTGATTTTCAAACCACTTGTAGGTTAGGGGATAAACTCATCATTTTGTTCTCCAAAATACCACATGTATGTATGGTCCAATCAAGTTCAACTTAATGACCTTGAATAACCATTTGAAGATGAAAACCTTCTTCAACCACTTGCAGGTTCACTCACCAACCATCCCATTTGTAAATCAAAATATAACAATATAAAGATATCACCTGTAGATTTACCAAACAAACATTTCAAGAATGATGCCGATTCCTGCTCCACTCTTACCAACCTGGGAGCTCTGGCAAGTCAGAATTTTCAGTTAGGAAATACTTTCCCCCAAGCCTGACCAGCCTTGGGAGATTCTGATACACACCTATCCCACTAACACTTTGATTTGTAAAATTCTTTTGCACTCTTAACTTTTCCATCAACCATTTTCCCGAAAATATGTTTAACTTTCCCATTGAAAACTTTTTCAGCATCAAATTCTCCTTTACCAGTGAAGAATTGATCTGAAATCTCAACCCTACCTTTTGATTTCAGATTATCTTTTGTCAATGGCGGAAAGTTTTCCTCGTTCAACTCTGGAACGGAATTCTCAACCTTTTTCTCAACAAATGACTCCTCTGATTTTATGGAATCAGATTCATTGTCAGAACTACTATTATATTTTACAACCCATTTTTGTTTTGTTAAATCAACTCTTCTTTTGTAAAACTGTTTTGAACTTTCACCTTCTTCAGAAGTTGAATTTTCAAACACTATCGATTTCTCAGTTGGTTGATTCTTTTTATCAACAAATTTCTTGTTTGTTTCAAAGTGAGAAGAAACTCCCTGTTTAGAATAAATGGACTCTTGGCAGTTCCAAGCAATATGTCCAATCTTTTGACACTTGAAACAGGTTCTTCTATCAACTTTCTGAGCAAACTTCTTCACATTCCTCTTTACTTCAGTAAGAAACTCTTGATTTGATTGTTTCCAGAATGGTTTCTTCTGCTCTTCTTCAGAACTTCCTCCTGAAACAAATTTTGTTTTTGGTTTATAATTTTTCTCATTTTTATAGTTTTCCGGGGGAATGAAACCAAGACCTTGCTTTTTGAAATTACCGTTGTGGTTTGGTTTCTTTCGATAACCATAACCAGAACTGTAACCCTTTTTCTTGTTCAATCTCTGTTGAACTCTTGAAGTGTACTTTTTAGGTTTTTCATGAAGATTTAAATCTTTTATTTCCGAAATATTAATTTCTGTTAATTTGAAAACCTGTTTGATCATTTTAGTTTTGACACTTCTTATTGGGAATTCCTCATCAGAATATAATTTGTCTGAATCATTCAAAGTATAAGCCTCTTTGATTGATCTATCATTCAAATTAGATTTTGATAACAAGAATTCTTTATTGTAAACCCTTTTAGCCGGTGAACTCGGACTCTTTTCTGACGAACTCGAACTTTCAGACTTAGACTCCGGTTTTGACTCTTCATCCGTATCCAACACCTGATCGACCACCCTTTTTAATAACTCAGACTCATGATCAGTGTCAGACGCTGTGAATGTAACATCAATATTGTCTGGTAATTCATCAATGATTTCAGACTTTAACTTGATGTTGACTGCCTTTTTTAGACTCTCCTCGTTAGGATTCCTGGGAGAATAACTTTCATGGATCGGGGGCGGACATCTGTTATACTTGACACTTTGTTTCTTACCAGTATCAGTATCTTCAGTCTTTTTCTCCATGAATGCTTCAAGACCTGCCACAGTAGGATAAACACGATCAATCAAATAATCACAAGTAGTGTAACTCAACAGTAATCGTTTAATCCTTTCACTCTCAATTTTCTCAAGTTCCAACTCCTTCTTCAGATTTGCACAATCTTCAATATACTCATTGATGACCTTTTGCTTTGTCATTAAGGTTGCATTCATCTTCATCTGAGCAGTTTCAACTTCTAAATTTGTCTTTTTTAGACTATCAACAGTTCTATTAAGAACATCATACGATTCCTTCATATACTTTACATCAGACAGTAAATCTTCTTTAATCTTCTCAAGTTCAGCAATCTTCTTATCTTTCTCCTCACAAATTTGGCAAGATTCTAAACATTTCAGACATGGTTTTTCAACTTCAACCACTTTCTCAACTTCAACAATCTTTTCTACCTCGACGATTTTCTCAACTTCGACCAGCTTTTCAACTTCGACTACTTTTTCAACCTCAACAATCTTCTCCACCAATTTTTCCACTTCAACGATTTTCTCTACTACTTTCTCAGTTGCTGGTTCAACATTCGCTTCTCCAGCTTTTGTCTTTGTCTTTTCATCAGCTAGCCTTCTTACTGCTTCCAGCTCTTTCAACAACCTGGCAATCTTCTTCTGATATAGCATCTCCATTTTATCTGCAAAAAAAAAAAAAAAATTAAAACTAGTAGGATCTATTCCTTTTCTATCTTTGTTGAGATGTTCTTCCTCATCATCGGTATCCACATCACTTCCAAGATCTGGAAAAATTGGGATTCTTTTCTGATTAGTCTCATCTTCACCCTGAATTCTGGCAACAAAACCTGAACCAGATGGAATGTATTTATCCCAGCTAAATCCTTCAGCAACAAATTCATCATCTTGATCAATGATACCAAAATAAGCCTTTTTATTTGCATCTTCGATCATTTTCCTTTTGTCATCCACAATTGGCCGAGCATGTGCAGTTTGTGGTTCCTTTTGTTGAGTAATCTGATGAAAAATTGATTTCAGATAATAATTATTCTTTTCTTGATTCCCGGTTGCTTCTTGGTTTTTGCATTCTCGTTTAAAATGGCCTTTTCCTTTGCAACGAATACCAGTGACTTTCGATTTGTCAAAACCCAATGGAGAAGTAGCCATTCCTCGAAACTCATCTCTACCAGTAATTTGTTGAAACTTTTCTGCCCTCCTCCAAGCACTAGCTAAGCACCACTTCACATCCATCAACTCAAGTTCCTCTGCATCAATTTGGTCATAATCTTCTTTAATAAGCATCGGATTTCCAATTTTGCCATCAATCAAACTTTCATAAGATTCCAACATAGCAACGAGTGATGCCATGTGTTGCTTGGCTATTTCTGGAGACAAATTCTGACCATTTTGAATGTTCAAAGTGACATTACACTGCAGATTTGTTGAATTTTGATGTTGAGGACTTGTTGTTGTAAAATTTGGATCAAAGCTTGAATATGAAGACGAAGATCCACCACTATGTGTCACATTACTACTCTTTGTTCCAAATGAACTGTCAGCACTAAAACCAGTTTGAATCTTTGGACTAGAGCTGGGGGTAGCCTCAAACTTGTTCCCTCTATAATACAAACTAACATCTTGTTTAGCATTTGGATTCGTCATGATTGCAGTTTTCTGAATATCCAATCCATGCTCCTCAATTTTCTGAATAAACTGAGCCAAATTCATACTCTGAGACTTCCTTAAGTGTTTCACAATCATCAAATAAGTTCCCCATTTATGTTGTGGTAATGCATCAGCAAGTTTGTCAACCCATTCCTCATATTCTTTCTTTATATCCAATCTCCCCATTTCCAAAACAAGATGACAATATCTGTCAATGGTCTGTTTTGTTGTTTCATGATCAAAAGCTACAAACATATCAAAAGATTTCTTCAGTAACGCCTTTCTGTTTTTAATCATATCTGCAATTCCTTTGAACTTTTGAATCAAAACTTCCCAAATTGATCTAGCTGTACCATTATGTTGGAGCAAAACAAAAATGTCTTCTTTAATTGCCTGTTGAAGAATACCGATCATCATTTTCTCACTTATATATTTCAACTTATCAATCTCTGTAAAATCACTGAAACCCTTTTCAAGCCCACGTTCGTTTTTCGGTTTTTCGTAATCTTTCTCCAAAGAACACCACGCATCAAACTTATAAGCTTGCACCCAGTTCTCAAACCGATTCTTCCACCCTTTGAAATCTTCAATGTACATCAGTTTTGGCGGTTTCTGATGAGTTCCCGTTTCATTCTCACTGTATAAAGTTTCAGCAGCAGTAACAGGAGCAACTGGTGTAGCAAACGCATTGTAAAAATCCTCGTCCATGTTTCGGAAAATTTTTCACGCAAACACAATTTCAAGCGAAATACCACACTCAAGCGAAATATCCTGAAGCGAAATAAGATCCTGAAGCAAAAGCAACTAATTTCGCTTGAATCAACTCAAGCAAAATCCCACCTTGAAGCGAAATCACAATTGAACCAAAAGCAACTCAAGCGAAATCACCCCTAAAAGCGAAATCAACTATTTCTGAGCGAAATAACAAACTCCAAGTGAAATAAGATCTAATGTTCAAGCGAAACCACGTTTTCAAGCGAAATCAACCTTCTGATTTCGCTTGAAATGCTGCTGACGTCATTTTTGCGATAGATTTTCAAGCGAAATAAAGATTTTGATCAAGTTTTAATCTGATTTTAGGTCTAAAACTCTCAAGGATTACTTAAAACACAGTTTTTCACTTAATATGTGAAATTCAGAACTTTTTGACCATGAATACTGGTTCAATTTCAAAAGAAGGTGTAGAAGTCAGAAAAATGGCTATTTTTGCAAGAACTCTTCTTCCTACGCTCTGATACCACTTGTAGGATCGAGATGTGACCCGAACGAGTCGTTCAGAAGAGCTCTAGTCTGTTTCAGAGGCGGAAACAAAGAAATAGACGTGAAAAACAGCTTGTTTCACAATTAATCGTCTTGTTTATTGATTATAATCACTTTACAGATCAAACGACGCGTCGGCAGCACTTCGGTACCGGAATGATGAATAGTTACAACTAAATCCGCTTGAGAGCTATATATAGATGCTGAGATTTCGCTTGAAAGTAACAAATGTCAGTTCAAGCGAAATCAACCTGATTAATTTCGCTTGAAAGTGTACATGTTGCTTTCAAGCGGAATCTCTTCCTTCAAGCGAAATTACCTCAAATACATCATAAAACCTCCTAATTTCTCGTACAACGCGCCCTAATCTAACAATTCTAGTACTAGACTCGATACAAGACGAAGTCGACAGACGTATGCACCAACAAAAACGGATTAGAAACGACAACCGAAAGATTTTACATTATTTTAACGCAACCGACAACGAACGTAACAAAACATCGACACCCAACATAATTTTAAGTGTTTCAACCCTAAATGAACATATTACGACAATTTACAAAGTTCGGGAACGAAAATGGGCCTCAAAAATATCATTGGGCAGCGCCGGCCACCCCCCTCTGGTAGCGCGACGGTGAACGGTAGCAGGCCGTTTTACCGGCGTCTGGACCGACGATGGCGAGTGGTGGTTTTATTTGGTTCGGGTTCGGATCAGCACGGGCATGTTGTCATTGTCATACGCGGACATTGACGGTTAAACAAGTTTTGCGAACATAAAGTTTTAAAATACAAAGTTTTACAAATACAAAGTTTTCATATGGCATGCGCAGGAAAATGATTATTTCGTTTTCTGAACATTGTTTTAAACCGGTTATTAAAAAGATTTATTTCAATTTTTTTTCAAACAAACTATGAACTCGCCAATTTTATGTTGATTTTTTGCATGTTTCTTTCTCGGGTTACATTTTCAAATTATGGCACAGTTGGAATAGGAGAACCCATGTGGATTCAAGTACCTAGCTGGCGTTCACTTTCTAGAAGTTTTAGCATAATATACTTCCATTATGCAGTGAAGATACCAGTCAGATCACACCAACTCTGATTTGTGCGGGTGTGACAACATGGAACTTGCAGCATGTCAGGGTATGTAACACCTCGGAAAAATCATGACCAATAATGTGTTGACACGTGTTCTAAACCCTAATGAAATCAAACGTTAACTATTAGGGACTATTTTTGCGAAAAATCAAAAACTTTGAATATGGGAGGATTGTAAGTGTTGACATGCTTAAATTAAGCCTCTGAATAACCTTACACGGTATTCGTATTCTCATATTAAACCACTTGTTGGATAATCGAAACCGTTTGCGTAATTAATTGAAAGTTTGCGCGACGAAGGGTTAAAAACGTCAACATGTTTAATTATACCTCTGAGTGACCTTTTAACGAACCCAAAGCATCGTGATGTTTGATAATACTCACGGGAATGCCTAATATGGGTTACATAGGGCTTTGATGCCATTAAACAATAATACGCGCAAGTTTGTGCGTTAAAGGGACCAAAAGCCTCAACATCTAAAACTACACCTTTGAGTGATCATTTAAGCAAACTGGAGTGTCGTAATGTTCAGTCATACTCTCGGGAATGCTTAATTGGGCCATGAAAGGCTTTGATATCGTTAAACGATATTACACACAACTTTGTGCGTTAAAAGGACTAAAAGCGTCAATGAGTGAAACTACGCCTTTGAGAGGCCTTTTGAACAAACCAGAAACTCCGTGAAGATCGGTCGTACTAACGGATGCGCCTATGATTGGCCATTAGAGATTTTTATACCTTAATCTAACATAATATATTAAACATACAAAGTATTATGTCTAAAAATGTAACTTTTGAAAGTTAAAAAGTATATAAAAGACTCAGGGACCATAACTGCCAAACCACCAAACTTATTAAGCTGGGCCGGACCTCGCTTGCGGGCCGCGTAGATGAGGGCCGGGGCGGTCGCGGGCCGCTAGGACTGGATCTGCAGCAGTTTATTTTTATTTATTTATTTCTTGCTTGTTCCCCACTCATATCAATTCCAAAACCATTTCTATAAAAACTAGGGACTTTTTGTATACTGATTTTAAAACCAGAATTACACCTGTAATGATCCTAGTAAACCTCTAAACACTTGGCAAGATCTTGGAGATTCATGAAAACTATATAAGGGCCTTGAATTCTCACTTGAACACTTGCACCTTCATCTCATTATTCTTCTCTATCACTCTCTGGAAGTTCCTGATCTCATGGGAGAATCCTATTGAGTCCTATAATTCCTAAGGATCACTTGTAAGTGTTCCTTTCAGTTTCATTTTCATTCTATAGGCTTTTAAAGCCAAAAGTCAAGCGTTTTCGATAAACACTTTGACTTTCGGTTAGACCATAAATGGTCAAACCATTGTTTGCAACGAACATGGCTATGTGGTCGTAATTAGGTAGGTGATGATCCCTCAAAAGGGAACCTCCTAAGAATCACGTTTGCTTGGTCAATTGACGAGTCAACGTAATATTGTTTTAAAAAGTCAACGGGTCAGTTTTTGAAATAATTGCGATATGTGTTTAGAAGTATTCTAAATTACGTTTTTCTCATTTAAACAACTTGGTAATAATTATTAGAACATGTGTAAACATGTTCGGCTAGTCAATTCCAGTTTTAGGGTAGGTTCGCAACCGAAAGTCGCGAAGTTTGACTTCTGCATTGACTTTCGATTATGAACCAAAATTGATTAGTTTGTTACTGATTTTAGGTTTCGTTATGATCGTAATATAATGTAGCATAACCCTATAAGTTTATGTTACACGACCATATTAGAAATCTGAGTTTTTTCACATGTTCCGTTAATATGCGGTACTTCGACTAATATGCCTTTTTAGCAAAAATAAGGTTTTAGACACCAATAAGCTTTCAAAAAACTTAGGTACTGATATGTTAACATGTTTAACATATTTTGATATTCTGAACCTGATCATGAACTGAGTTTTCGTGAAATATCGTAATTTATGTTTAAATTGACCAAAATGCCCTTTATGCGCGTAGATTGGTTTTAAGCATAATTTTTCATACTAAACTCATTGCCTACTGATGTAATATCATAATTAGAATAATCTGGGATGTTCATTCAGTTTACAAACTGAGTTTACGCATACGTTCTTGAATTATGTCCTTAAATGACGATAATGCCCTTTTTACACCTAAAATGATTTAAAAGCATAATTTTCATACAAAACCTCTTTATTACTGATATGTTGTAATAATTAACATATTTAGATCATATAAACCTGGTCATAACGTCAGTTTTCCTTAAACATCGCACATATCGTCATTTAACGACTTTAACGCCGTTTTGGCGCGTTGTATGGTTTTAAACCATAACTACCAACCAAGACTTGTTACCTACTGATTTTATAAATCATTTTAAATATTTTTATAGTAGGTATATGTTATAAACTCAGATTCCCAAATTAGCCTTCAAAACTATGTGTGAAATTACCAAAATGCCCCTACGGAGCATAGTTTGGTTTCAAACTATAAAACACACATATGTTTGATATCATACTGATATTATATCATAAATAAAGTGTTTTCAAAGAATTTTTATGATCGTAACCTCAGATTGTACTCAAATTTCTTTTATACGCCGTAAAATGACCAAAATGCCCTTACGAGGCATAGTTTGATTTTAAAACTTAAACGGGCATACAAGTGGATATCCTACTGATATTATAACTTTTTTAGAGTATATTGGCATATGGAACTTGTTCATGACTTACCCGGTTACTTGTTATCGCTTATACGCGTACGGTTAGGCTTACGTAACTAGTTTACGTAAGTTTACCGAAACGAGTTAAACCTTATCATTTTTACTTCAAAATCCAGAATGTATTTAGTTTACCCATATTATACAAGTCTTCATACTTGTTGGGTCTAAATTACATTCCATTTCGGTCATCACTTAATCTAGCATATCGTATCGTTTCTAATACTTTAAGTTAACCGGTCAAGGTCTATGACCTAAATAAGACCCATTAGCATTTTACATTGGTTATATATTACCATCATTCCAGACTAGAGCTTCCCGGTAAAAGCTATCTACATTTAATTAGATTGGATACGGTTGAGTTATATAAATCTTGCTGTAAATCGAGTAGTAGCTCAGGTAAATACTTTTAACTTATTTTCCCTTATACGGGCTTGGGATACGGTAAATTATTACCGCTTGGTCGGGTATGGAATCGTTTAATCGGATTGTGATTAATAAATTACATAACCCGTTTTAATATGTATTGTTTGATAACATAAACAATCGGGGGTTAATACGACCGTGTCCTAGACATACTCGGCTCATTTCATTTGTAAATGGCCACGACTTAAGCACGAGGTGTAGGCATACACCTGACAGTTGCCAAATGCAAATTACCCACAAGTTGGGGATAACTCCTCTGTGGGTTTTATAAGTGGTGTGTCTATTAATCATGTCTCGGCTTCTATCCCGGGCCCTGAGCGTACGACAAACATGTAAATTTGTATACAAGATTATTTTATATAATTGTCCCAAGTTATAAAAGAGATATTTTTATGCCTTGTGCCCTTAAATAAATTTTCATAAACATTTTCAAATGAGTCAGTTAATTGTATTTACCAGTGTAAACTGACTTATTTTCAAAAGACTAAGTGACAGGTACTATACGCAAATAGGCTGGGAGCTGCTTGGTGTCAATAAAGGATCTTGCAAATCCTTAGGATGCCCTAAAGTCTGCTAAACTTCATTTTGTACATTTTATAATGATCCGCCTGTGGATTTAATCTTGCAAGCTCGTATGTAATTATCCTTTCGGTGTTTTCAGACAATTGGGTTTGTAATAATATTTTATATTCCAAGACTTCCGCTGTGCTATTCTGTGTATGTTTGACTATGACGATACCAATCTTACGTCACGAAACTCCCCACCGGGCTGAGCTGTAAATATAGGGGTGTGACAGGTGTATCAGAGCCAACGTTTGAGTGAATTAAACACTAGTCTTTAGTGTTTAATCTCAAATGACACAGTAGCATATTCCTTAGACTTTCTGAGTCTAGACTTAACATAGGAATGCTATCATCCCTATTAAGTAAACATTGTTTTCGATTTTATGTGTTTTGAATATGTCGCCAAGCAAGGAAGCTGTTGATGGAAATTCTCCACGTCCGAAGCCAAGCAATGCCAAGCTTCGTACCACGGCTAGGATAAGCGTGCGACCGGTTGGAGGAAAGACCTTTATGGACCTATTCCCAAAACCAAACCTATTTAAACTCTTAACCAGACTTCGGAGTCCAAACCGAAGGTCCCTGAGGCTCCCATATTGAAGATGTTACAAGTAAATGCCAATGATCACTATTTCTTATCTCCAAGTTTTGGAAATTCCAAACTTAGACTATGCTTGTCAAACTTTAATCTGTGATCCAATTTTAAATTTTCTAATCATTAAATCCTTGGATCCTACTTCTAGCAACGGATCCTAAATTGGAATGTTTATTTATTTCACTGAGATCTTCAGTGTCACTACCGCGTACGATAAATAAAGAAGAGAAATAATCGGAATAAAGCAAGGAAGGTATTAGAAAATAGTTCTTTCATTGTATTTCATTTTTCATTTAAGTCCCTGTATGGGCATCATATTTCAAAATAGTCCTTTCATGGACTTTATACTCCATTGTAGTCTCTACATGGACACGTTATTTCATTAAAATCTTTTTGTAGACATATTATTTCATTAAAGTCCCCTGGCGAATGTAATAATTCATCGTAATCCTTCCGAGGACATATTGTTTCAATATAGTCCCAATGTTGACATATTTTATAGTCCCTATGTGGGCTTATATTTTCCTTTCCGTCCCCACATGGACTAGTATTACTTTAAAGTCCCTATAAGGACCTATATTCTTCTGTATAGTCCATGTGAGGATATCTGTTCAGCAAAGTCCAATTTGTGGGCATGATATTTAAATACAGTCCTTTCATGGACGCGTTATTTCATTAAAATCCTTTTATGGATAAGTTATTTCGAAATAGTCCCTTCATGGACACGAGATTTCATTATAGTCCTTTAGTGGACATGTGACTTCAGTATAGACCCTCCGTAGACATGACATTTCTTTATAGTCCCTTCGTGGGAAAATTGTTTCAATATAATCCCTATATGAATTTATAATATCTTATAGTCCTTATACGGACTTATATTTTTCCTTTTAGTCCTCTGTGGACAAATAAGATACTAAAAGTCCTGATTGAGGCATTGTTGTAAATTTCCTAATGATTTATGGAAAGCTTTGAAAATTTTATATAGGTATTCATTTCGTCCTTTATCAAACAATTGTATCGATTTATTCGAACTTTATCGATCTGCTAAATAATTTCAAAAGATCTTCTTAATGGTATAACCTAGCCAATATGTCAATACGGACATGCTATGATGGTAAAACCCTCTTAAGACAATTAATCTTTGTTAACATCCAAGAACATGTTAACACTCCTGGCAATGTGATTTGAGAAACCAAACCAGCCGTCAAGGTATTTGGACTACGTCCAAGCCTTAAAGCCTAAATGATCAATTAGATCATGGCAAGTATCATCAATGTGATGATCATAATACAAACATCCATTAGTGATGAAGTGCCTACGGGCTAAACTTGTTGTCCAATAAGACAACGACAGTTGTGGTTTACGACCCCTGTCTAAAGATGTTGGACTATGTCCAATCCTTATAGTTTATAAGATCGATAAGATCATGACTAATATACTCAATTACGATAATTATATATATGTATAAACATCCATTATGTCCATCGATTTGCTTATGTGCCAAAATAAATCGTCTTTCAAAACAATGACAGATGTAGTCTATGACTCTCTGCCCAAAGATGAAGAACTATGTTCAAACCATAAAGTCTCTGATCAAATAAGATTTCGACTTATATATTAAAATGTCCTTGTGGCGAGGCCTCTTGTGCCATATCTTATATGTCCTTTACGACAATGCCGTCGTGCCATCTAACTATTAATGTCCTTCGTGACAAGCCTGTGTGCTATATTTATACGTCCTTCGTGACGGGCTTATGTTCTATATTTTAAAAGTCCTTTGTGGCAAGCCTTTGAGCAATTCAAAATCGTCAATATGACAAAGACAGTTGTGACATTGTGATCCCTTGTCTAAAAGACAATGGACCCGGTCCAAACTTTAATTACCATTGATGGCCTTTTTGTGACCTAGACTAAATGTAATTGATATACATTCAAATAACATTCATTAGGAATGTTCATACCCTATTAGCCTAAATGGTTTAATGATACCATGGCTAATGTATATTAGGACGTCAGGATGATGACGAGCTATTGTAATGCAACTAAGCAATTGCTTAATTTGGTGTTTAGTACCAAGCTTCGAGTATGGCAAACTCGGATAAGACAACCAACAGTCACGATACTAATGATGCATCACATGCTAATGATGCTATAAATGTAAACCTTTATGTTAATGGAGTTAATTTCCAAGCTGTAATTGACGCAGCTGTTGGAAAGGCCATGAAAAGGGTCATGAAAAAGTTCAAAGAGCCAAATGCTACTTGCTCAAGATCCCATTCAAAACCATATTCCTCTGCTCATGAGAAGAGCTTTATTCATGCTTCGAATACGAAGAATGAACCAAATAAGATGATGTATAATGAGGAGCCCCGTTCCTCTAAAGGATGTACTTACGAGTACTTTGTCTCTTGCAAGCCAAGAGACTTCATGGCGAAAAAGGGACCATTGATTGCATGAAATGGTTGGATGAAATGGAAACCATTGTGTATATCAGCGGTTGTGCTGAGAAAGACATTGTGAAGCATGTATTACAATCATTCAAGGGCGACACCCTTAGCTGGTGGAAGACATTAATAAAGTCCATAGGAAAGATACCCCTATACAATATGGGATGGTCCGAGTTTATGGACCTTACCAGAAAAACCTACTGTCCGCAACATGAAATGGAAAAGGTGGAATCAGATTTTCTGACTCTCACCATGAAAGATCTAGACTATCGGCAGTATGTTACAGATTTCAATTCATTGTCTAGAATAGCTCCCTATTCGTTTAACCCAGGATCTAGGCGTAATGCACAATATATTGATGGTTTAGCACCGAAGATAAAAGGGAATATTAAGGCTTCAAGGCCTGCTTCTTATAAATCCACTATGGATCTATCTCAGCCACTCACATTAGATGGGTTAAGAAGTAAATTAGTCAAAACTGAGATTGCCGGAAAAAGGAAAAGGGAGGAGGATAACTCCCAGAAATCTAAGAAAAAGGGGAAGTCCGGATTCAATAAGAACTATCAAAAGTCCAGTAAAAAGCCTGTATGCAAAACATGCGACAAAAGGCACTGGGGACAGTGCCGAAACGATCAAAGCCCAAAGCTATGTGGCATCTACAACAGAACGGGTCATCAGTCCTATGAATGTAGAAACATAAAGAATGCAGTCTGTTTCGGCTGTGGAAAGAAAGACCACATCAAGACTAACTGCCCTAAAACTATCCAGGAAGGTATAGCTAAGCCTAGAGAAACTAAGAATGGAAGCGCCTAAACCCTCCTGATGAATGCCAGAGGCAGATCATATCGATAATGACACCAAATACATCCCTTATCATGAATCAATGATATTATTTCTAAGAGTTCTGTTTGATTCAAGTACTAATAAATTTTCATAGATCATAAGCTTAGCAAACTTTTAAAAATTCCCATAAGAACTCTAGATATTAAGTAAAAAGTAGAACTTACCAATGAAAATCATAGGAACCATTCTTCTATTCTTGTCGGAAAAGCCTCATTCATAACATCTAAAATACTCTTTCTCCAGATAGAGTATGACATTTATGTTATTTTATTTTATTATCTCATTGATTTCTATCAACTGCGAACACCTGACTGTATTGATAAAAGCGCCATATGAGGATTGGTGTATCTTAGTGTGTCCCATAGATTGCTTCCATGCCTGATCAGTATGGGGGTTTAAAGCATGGAACCACTGAGATATCCCAATGGTCATATTGTACTAAAGCCAGCAAATGGTATTCAAAGAAGATATTCAGTATAGAAATGTTCAAGTAAGTGTCCCTAATTAAGGCATCCATGCATTCGTAAAGAAGATGTGTCATTTATATGGCACGGGTGACGATAGATGAACTGAAGCCTGAGATTTAGAATATCGTTGTCATATCTATGTATCTTGATTGTCTTCTCCGTAGAACTGCCCTGTTTACCTCCTGAGAGGCAAGTAGAGTTAAGATTAACATCTCGCTTAGGGTTGCATTTATTGTAAAAGCTCCATATCGGTTAAGACCAACAGTAATGGAAGGATTGAAACCCCACTCAAATGAGTTTTAAGATAAAGGTTTATAAAGCCTAATTCATAATTCTGAGAGCTCCGGTATTATTAATTAAGAAAGATGGTTCATTATGCTTATGCATTGATTACCGCAACCCTATCTAGGTAACGATTAAGAATCGCCATCAGCTGCCCAGGATCGTCGATTTGTTGGACTAACCATAAGGTTAGCTATTCTTTAAAAATTTGTTTAAGCAGTAGTTGGAATGACTATCTCGCCTTATATAAGCTCTCCTATAACTAATAGTTAGTATATAAGCATCAAGGATGCTCCTTTGGAGACCTTGTATAGATGGAATGTCAAACGTCCGTTTGATAGACAGAGTTTGGTAAGTCCAATTATCAGGACCTGAAATTACCCTGGAGTCAACGGATAAGATCATACAAATCCGTGATCGTCTGAAAGCTGCCAGTAATCGGCAGGCAATCAATGTTGATGAGAGTCGCAAACTTCTTAAGTTATCAATAAGGAACAAGATTCAACAGAAAGTACCACCCTAGAAAGGTGTGCTGCATTTTGATGTAATAGGAAAGTTAAACTCTAGAAATATAGGACCATTCGAGAAAATTGAATACGTCAAGATCAGTAGCCTATAAGCTAAAACTTACCTAAGAAACTTAGTGGATTAGAATGTGATTCACCTTTGTGATTTAAGGAATATCTAGCCAATGAGTCGCTAGCTTTGTCACATAACGATGTTCAGATTAATGGAAATCTGCAATTTGTTGAGAAACTGGTATAGATCTAGGGTTGACAAAGAAAAGAGCTCTGACGAAAGCACACACCTATTGTAAAGGTTAAATGGAATGCCGTAGAGGCCCCGATTATACATGGGAGGTCGTGTTCACTATGTGACAGAAGTGCTCATATCTTTTGAGCAAATCTCAAGGTCAAGATTTCTTTTAAGGGGGTGAGGATGTAACACCTCGTAAAAATCATGACCAATAATGTGTTGACACATGTACTAAACCCAAATGAAATCAAACGTTAACTATTAGGGACTATTTTTGCGAAAAATCAAAAAATTTGAATATGGGAGGACTGGAAGTGTTGACATGCTTAAACTAAGCCTCTGAATAACCTTACATGGTATTCGTATTCTCATATTAAACCACTTGTTGGATAATCGAAACCGTTTGCGTAATTTATTGAAAGTTTGTGTGGCGAAGGGTTAAAAGCGTCAACATGTTTAATTATACCTCTGAGTGACCTTTTAACGAACCTGAAGCATCATGATGTTTGATAATACTCACGCGAATGCCTAATATGAGCTACATAGGGCTTTGATGCCATTAAACAATAATACGCACACGTTTGTGCGTTAAAGGGACCAAAAGCGTCAACATCTAAAACTACACCTTTGAGTGATCATTTAAGCGAACTGGAGTGTCGTAATGTTCAGTCATACTCTTGGGAATGCTTAATTGGGCCATGAAAGGCTTTGATATCGTTAAACGATATTACGCACAACTTCGTGCGTTAAAAGGACTAAAAGCATCAATGAGTGAAACTACGCCTTTGAGAGGCCATTTGAACCAACCAGAAACTCTGTGACGATCGGTCATACTAACGGATGTGCCTAAGATTAGCCATTAGAGATTTTTATACCTTAATCTAACATAATATATTAAACATACAAAGTATTGTGTCTAAAAATGTAACTTTTGAAAGTTAAAAAGTTTATAAAAGACTCAGGGACCATAACTGCCAAACCACCAAACTTATTAAGCTGGGCCGGACCTCGCTCGCGGGCCGCATAGATAAGGGCCGGGGCGGACGCGGGCCGCTAGGGCTGGATCTGCAGCAGTTTATTTATTTATTTCTTGCTTGTTCCCCACTCAAATCAATTCCAAAACCATTTCTATAAAAACTAGGGACTTATATACTGATTTTAAAACCAGAATTACACCTGTAATGATCCTAGTAAACCTCTAAACACTTGGCAAGATCTTGGAGATTCATGATAACTATATAAGGTGTAAAAGCCAGTCGAGATCATGGATCGAAAGACCAAGAAACTCCGACGCTCACGCATTCCCATTGTGAAGGTTCGCTGGGAAGGAAAACGCGGCACCGAGTTCACCTGGGAACTCGAAAGTGACATGAAGGCTAAGTATCCACAACTATTTGTTACGCCTGTGCCTTAAATATTGGGACGAAATTTCCTAAAGTAGGGGAGATTGTAACAACCCGACTTTCCGAAGTCAAAGTCAAAGTACAAGTCAAAGTCAAAGTCAAAGTCAAAGGAAGAAAAGATTGCTAATTGGATCTATCATTCCTTGCTTGATTATTTCTTGTACTCACGAACTTCGTTAATTGATAGTTTAATTTACGCTTGTTAGTTGTATTATGTGGAAGTAACAATGCGATAAACGTAACTAAACGCTGATCTACTTAACGCTATCACATCGCTATCGTATCGCAACTCGAATTACAGGTTCTGGATATTGTTTTACGTGTGTGTGCTATTATGTGTTACTTGTGCATGTTATGTTTGGTTTGAGGTGATTATTCGAAAATGCAAACGCAACGCTATCACAACGCAATCTCATCGCAAACTCGAAATCTAAGGTTTACTTTTGTGGTTATTAGTAGTTATATTATTTGTGTAATTAATGTGTAATATTGTCGCATCGCTTACTCGCAACGCTCAACGCACGAAACAAAAAGTCGGAAACCAACTGACAAAAGCCATCCGATCGAAGGACCATTCGATCGAATGGTCATCCGTCCGGATGACCATCCGATCGGATGGCCCTCCGACCGAATCACTACACCGCCTTTCTTCTCCTCTTGCCTATAATTAGCACTTGTCACATCAGCTTTTCACTAATGTGACAGCTCTCCTCCGACCCAGCACATTCTCAAGCCATTTTCTCTCGATTCCTCGCGATTCTTGTAAGTTTCTACCCCAAATCTTGTACTTCCTTGATCTAGCAGACATCTTCATCCTTTTCACCAACACATCTCATCATTTCACAATGAAATCCGTCTGATTTGGGCTGTTCTAGGATGACGTCATCATGAGTGTTCATGAACACCAAAGTGTGACCTCATTCCACCAAGAACAACTCAAATCTAAAGGATTTCTACAATGTTTAAACACTAATTTCACCTAAATCTAAACATGTTTCTAATGTTTCAAACTTTTCTTCAACTTTCTCAACTTTTTACTCAAAGCCGTTAGAATCTGGACAAGTTCGAGTTCACTACTCATTCTCTAGTGTAGACCCGGACTAAGAATGAATTCCTAACAACAAGATGACCGATTCACGGGTTGAACATGAAATCCCATCAAGAACAATCACCGAACGAATGGGGTGATTCCCATCCAATCGGATGACTAGGCTTATTGTGGTTCTGTTGTTTGACACGGGGTCATACCGTCTCAGTTCAATCACATGACTTTCAAAACTTAACGAATTTTACATGTTGCAAAACAAACAGGTTCCCGAACGAATCACCGTCCGATCGGATCGCCATCCGATCGAAAGACGATCCGGCCGGATGACTTGTGCTGTTGAACACTTAACCAATTTCCAAAATTTTAAAGTATACACCTCCACTTGGATCACCATCCGAGCAGACGGCCATCCGTCTGGACGACCGTCTGACCGGACGACCTGAATGGTAGGAATACTTCACGGTTTTTAAAATGCTACAACGAAAACTTCAAAGTTCCATCATACGCAAACACATCCATCCCAAACGGACAACCCTCCGACCGAATGGTCATCCGTTCGAATGACCAACCGTCTGGAAGGTCATCCGATCGGACCACCATCCGCCCCCACTTCACTCCGACACGATGTTTAACGCACCTTACGATGCTTATACTGTCGTACTGTGTTCAGGCTAATCCCTCAGCGCCCCCTTCAATCCAAGACTGTGTTTATTCGATAAACACGCTCTGTGAGTATACTCGATCCCTTTTTGCTTTCAGCACTTTTGGGTGTTACAAACGTTACTTATATCAAAATCACAATCGCCACACAACGCAAACACTTTTATACTCTAACCGCTCTGCATGCTACGTGTTATTCGATGAATGCTTGTATGTTATGTTTGCATAATGATTGTTGCCTGACACCTTAGCAACGATAGTACTATAGTTTGGACTCAGCACCTGTCGTGGACAGGGGTTGTTAAGGGCTTTTCTTTACGTATCACAGTGGTGATACGTGTTGCGCGTTATACAACTCGCAGTCACGTCTGTGCATATTTCATTATCGATAACCTACCTGCTTCACATTATACATGTAACATGCTGGTTATGAGTAAATCGCTTTCGCTACTATTATAAAACTTGTATGCTCACCTTTATACTATGTGTATTGACCTTTACTTTAACGTATGTGACATGTGTTTAGGATCCTTGCTCTATTTGCTGGAATCGAGCTAGGGGAGTCTAGAAACAAAATAAATAATTTATGAGTTGTCGGAACAGTTTTTATTTGTCTTTGAGAACGATTTGTCTGTAATAATTGTCCTACTTTATATGTTACGGTATGGGATGTAATGCTTAAATATTTGGTAATCATAGGTGTTATGGAATCTCTTAGACAATCTGTTTTGCTCAGTGCCGCGCCGTGATGTTTCCTCCATCGGTTGGGGTGTGACAGATTGGTATCAGAGCCATAACTATAGGGAATTAGGCAAGACTCGACCTAGTCCGCGCCGCGATGTTTCCTCCATCGATGTCTTAGAATTGACTTAGTCTATAGTTTAAGTACCAACAGACCGACTTGTGCAAACCCAGTAGGGGTTTTGTATGAGCATATTTGATACTCTCGCTTGAATTCGCTGAACACTACACTCTTGCGCGAACATTGCATACTACCACTTCGCGCAAGACCAGCCTTTCCTAAGGTTGGCAACACACACAAACGACCGATCTGGTTGAGATTAGGTGTGAAAACCACAAAACTCTCAACAAGATCGCTCGTCTGATGCGCATTTTTACTATAAACATGAGAATTTGCGTTGACTCAGGTGTTAAATCCATACTTCGACGCGATTCTCCTTAAATATCTCGTGATTCTATCACACAAATAGGAATGAAGTTGTTAAGTTAGGGGTGAAACCCGCATCTTAATGATTTATTCCGCTCCATATTTTGGGTTTTACAAAACTCTCACCAAAGTCTCGATGGGTTCCAACGACTGGAGTCACGTAATGGCCGAAAGGATGCGTGCTAATCGCCCGGATTTAGGCGAGAGCACAGTCTATTAAGCCAACACATGTACTCAAAGACCTTGAGAACAGTAGAATCACTTTGGGTAGTCAAAGTCTGGCACACCCAAGACATTCCGATTTTCACTGATTTCTATGCCTTATCGCTTTTATGTGCTTCAATTCTGGACTGGAAACCGCTGATTCCTCGATTTTATGTGAAATTCTATGTGTTTTATGTGGTTTTCTTCCTTATGTGTTTTGATCTTGGAGATTTATACGCTTTTCGCTGTTCGCTTCGATAAACACACACAACTCGTGCTACACATTTATCTCAAAACGCTAACAAATCGCTTATGCTACTCGCAATCGCTACTCGCAACTCTCGATCGCTTTTCGCAACTTTGAAGGATAAGGGAACACGTTTGCATTTGGTAGGTGAATATATGCAAAATATAGTAGAATATGTGCTTACGTGGATTATGTGCTCCTGTGTTTAGGAGTTGAAGGAAATCATGATGAAGGAATTCTGCCCTCCCCACGAGCTTCAGAAGCTGTAGGACGAGTTTTGGAACATTAAGCAAGAGGGTGGCGACAATGCTGATCTAACTGCTCGCTTTAAGTAGCTAAGCATCATTTGTCCTGGCCAAGTCTCTACTATAGACATCACCATCAAGAAATACATCCGTGCTTTACCGGATTGTGTTGCTAATTTCGTGCAAGCCGCCAAGACAACCACCATCGAAGAGACTTATCTGCTCACTGCCGAGATTAATGACAAGCGAGTTAGGGCTGGTTACTTCGATAAAACCACCAAAAGTCTTCATCAAGTCACCACTGCTCCCACCGCTGAAACCGCCGCACCGCAATCTAAGTCTTCACACTGAAAGCGCAAGAACAACAACAACAACTGTGCTGTCACAACCGCTCCTCTCAATGCTGTTCCTGTCCAACAGCAGAACCAGAACCGCCAGGTAGCAGCACCAGCGACCAATGCACCGCCGGCCAAGCGTGCATATACTAGTCCACACCCACTGTGCCCTACCTGTACTTTCCATCATCCTGTTGGGATCGCGTGTCGATTTTGTGTTCACTGCAACCTTTACGGCCAATTTACTACCAACTGCCATACTGTTCCCCGTCAAGCTCAAGTCCAAGCTCCTGCTCTGCCAGTTCCTCAGCGACAATAAGCAGCTCCTTCTCACGCTGCTCACGCAAGAGCCTGCTATGCATGTGGTGACCCCAACCACTTCCTAAATGTCTGCCCAAACAGAGTGGTGAAGCAAGAGCCACAGCAGCAGTAGCAGCCAGCGTAGCAACAACACCAACAGCAGCAGCAGCAGCCAGCTCAGCAAGCAGCCCGTGGGCGAGTTTTCAACATCAACGCCCGTCAAGCCCAGGCAGACAACAACGTGGTTAATGGTACGTTTCTCGTAAATGGTATATATGCTTCGTGTTTGTTTGATACTGGAGCCGATAACTGTTTTGTATCGTTCGAATTCGAAAGGCTCCTAAACCGTAAATGCGTTAACCTCCCATCAACATTCGACGTAGAAGTTCCCACTGGAAGAACCGTCACTGTTAGTTCCGTTCTACGTGATTGTACCCTTGAGCTCAACACTCATGCTTTCCCAATCAATCTTATCTCGATGCAGCTTGGTAGCTTTGATGTCATAGTAGGCATGGATTTCCTCCGGGAGAATCATGCTGAAATTGTTTGTTTCGATAAAATGATTGGCTTCTCTCTCGCAACGGCGACCAATTGTGCGTCTATGGCAAAGTTGCTTCGAAGAAGTTACAACTCATGCCGTGTGTCCAAGCTAGCAAGTAACTCCGCAAGGAATACCAAGCTTTCTTGGCACACATCGTAGTAGCGGAGAAGGAAAAGAAAGAGAAGGAAATGGAAAAGGTGCCTGTGGTTCGTGATTTTCCTAACGTCTTTCCTGATGATTTACCTGGTTTACCGCTATCTCGTGATATCGATTTTCGTATTGACCTCGTTCCTGGAGCAAATCCCGTTGCTAGAGCGCCTTATCGTCTCGCTCCATCTGAAATGCACGAACTCTCGAGTCAGCTCTAGGAATTGCTTGATAAAGGCTTCATTCACCCTAGCACCTCTCCATGGGACGCGCCTGTCCTTTTCATCAAAAAGAAGGACGGATCGTTCCGGATGTGCATCGACTACAGGGAATTGAATATGCTTACCATCAAGAATCGCTATCCCTTACCTCGAATCGATGATTTGTTTGATCAACTACAAGGTGCTACGTGTTTTTCCAAGATCGATCTACGCTCCGGCTATCACCAGTAACGAATCCAAGAGGACGACATACCCAAAACCGCTTTTCGAACCCGATACGGTCACTACGAGTTTGTTGTTATGCCCTTTGGTTTAACCAACGCCCCCGCAGTTTTCATGGATCTAATGAATTGCGTGAGTAAACCCTTTCTCGACCGCTTCGTCATCGTGTTTATCGATGATATCCTGATCTATTCCAAGTTAAAATCCGAACACGCGCAACATCTCCCTTTGGTTCTTGAACTACTCCAGGGGAACCGCCTCTACGCCAAGTTCTCCAAGTGCGAATTTTGGCTAGAGGAGGTTCAATTCCTCGGTCACATTGTCAATAGTCAAGGTATTCATGTCGATCTTGCTAAGATAGAAGCAGTTAAGAGTTGGGTTACACCAAAGAACCCATCCGAAGTTCGTCCTTTTCTCGGATTGGCGGGTTACTATCGCCGATTCATCGCAGATTTCTCGAAAATCACTGTACCGCTTACCTCTCTTACACACAAGGACAAACCTTTTGTTTGGGGAACCGAACAAGAGGAAGCCTTCCAAACTCTAAAACTTATGCTTTGCAATGCCCCCGTGCTCTCTTTACCCGACGGAAACGACGATTTCGTAGTCTATTGCGATGCCTCTAACCTCGGTCTCAGTTGTGTCCTTATGCAACGAGACAAGGTTATCGCGTACGCCTCTCGTCAGCTCAAGACCCACGAGAAGAACTATACAACCCATGATCTCGAGCTTGGTGCAGTTGTTTTTGCATTAAATATTTGGCGACACTACCTTTACGGTACCAAGTGTACGGTCTTCGCCGACCATAAGAGCCTACAGCACATCTTTAACCAAAAAGAGCTGAATATGCGCCAACGCCGATGGGTTGAACTTCTTAACGATTACGACTGTGAGATTCGTTACCATCCAGGCAAAGCAAATGTCGTTGCCGATGCTCTCAGTCAACGAAGCTATTTGCAAAGCGTTCGTAATACTCAAGCCCAGCACAATCTCGAAGCTCTTATCCGCGACGCTCAACATGTTTGTTTTACCGAACGCACTTTGAAGAAAGAAAGGATTATCAATAACGGCGAACAACTGGTGAATAAATCGAATGGTATATTCCATTATCTTGACCGAATTTGGATTCCCAAACGCACTAATTTGCGAGAGATTCTGCTAAACGAAGCCCACAAGTCTTGATATTCCATTCATCCCGGTGCCGATAAGATGTACCAGGACCTTCGCTACAGGTACTGGTGGCCGGGATGAAAAGGGATATCGCTATCTATGTTTCAAAGTTCCTAACCTGCTCGAAGGTCAAGGCCGAGCATCAACACCCCTCTGGCTTACTCGTGCAACCCGAGATTCCTATGTGGAAGTGGGAGAGTATAGCTATGGACTTCATAACGAAACTTCCGCGCACGCCATCAGGTCACGATAGCATTTGGGTTATCGTTGATCGTCTCCGCAAATCTGCTCACTTTCTACCTATACAGGAAGACTACAAGGTAGAACGATTAGCTCGGATCTATACCGACAAAGTTATTTGTCGACACGTGACACCTCGTGACATCATCTCTGACCGTGATGGTCGATTCACTTCGCGCCTCTGGGAAACGTTTCAATCTGCTCTCGGTACTACTCTCAGTCTTAGTACTGCTTTTCATCCCTAGACCGACGGTCAGACTGAACGCACGATCCGTACCCTTGAAGATATGCTTCGCTCGTGTGTGATAGATTTCGGTGGTAATTGGGATTCGCATTTACCTTTAGTCGAATTCTCGTACAATAACAGTTATCACTCTAGCATTCAAATGACACCATTTGAGGCATTATACGAAAGAAAATGTCGATCGTCTATCGTATGGCACGAGATCGGGGATGCGCAAATTACCGGTCCTGAGTTATTGCAAGAAACGACTGACAAAATCCTCCAAATTGGAGACAATCTATTCAAAGCTCGGAGTCGTCAAAAGAGTTACGCTGATAGACGCCGCAAGCCCCTTGAATTTGATGTTGGCGATCATGTACTCCTAAAGGTTGCACCTTGGAAGGGTGTGATCAGATTCGGCAAGAAAGGAAAGCTCGCGCCTCGATATGTTGGACCCTTTAAAATTCTGGAAAGAATTGGCAAAGTGGCCTACAGACTCGAACTACAGGAGGAACCTAGTAACGTCCACCCGACTTCCCGTGTTTCGAACCTCAAAAAGTGTTTAGCCGACCATAACTTATATGTCCCTCTTGAGAATCTACAAGTGGACGAAACATTACACTTCGTGGAAAAGCCAGTCGAGATCATGGATCGAGAGACCAAGAAACTCCGACGCTCACGCATTCCCATTGTGAAGGTTCGCTTGGAAGGCAAAGGCGGAGCCGAGTACACCTGGGAACTCGAAAGTGACATGAAGGCCTGCGCCTTAAATTTCAGGACGAAATTTCCTAAAGTAGGGGAGGCTGTAACAACCCGACTTTCCGAAGTCAAAGTCAAAGTACAAGTCAAAGTAAAAGTCAAAGGAAGAAAAGATTGCTAATTGGATCTGTCATTCCTTGCTTGATTATTGCTTGTACTCACGAAATTAGATAATCGATATTTTAATTTACGCTTGTTAGTTGTATTATGTGGAAGTAACAATGCGATAAACGTAACTAAATGCTAATCTACTTAATGCTATCACATCGCTATCGCATCGCAACTCGAATTACAGGTTCTGGATATTGTTTTTTGTGTGTGTGCTATTATGTGTTACTTGTGCTTGTTATGTTATGTTTGGTTTGAGGTGATTATTCAAAAACTCAAACGCAACGTTTTCACAACGCAATCTCATCGCGAACTCGAAATCTAAGGTTTACTTTTGTGGTTATTAGTAGTTATATTATTTGTGTAATTAATGTGTAATACTGTCGCATCGCTTACTCGCAACGCAACGCATTGCAACGTTCAACGCACGAAACAAAAAATCGGAAACCAACTGGCAAAAGCCATCCGATTGGAAGGCCCTCCGACCGAATCACTACACCGCCTTTCTTCTCCTCTTGCCTATAAATAACACCTGTCACATCAGCTTTTCACTGATCTGACAGCTCTCCACCGACCCAGTACGTTCTCAAGCATTTTCTCTCGATTCCTCGCGATTCTTGTAAGTTTCTACCCCAAATCTTGTACTTCCTTGATCTATGCACACATCTTCATCCTTTTCACCAACAAATCTCATCATTTCACCATGAAATCCGTCTGATTTGGGCTGTTCTAGGATGACGTCATCATGAGTGTTCATGAACACCAAAGTGTGACCTCATTCCACTAAGAACAACTCAAATCTAAAGGATTTCTACAATGTTTAAACACTAATTTCACCTAAATCTAAACACGTTTCTAATGTTTCAAACTTTTCTTCAACTTTCTTAACTTTTTACTCAAAACTGTTAGAATCTGGACTAGTTCGGGTTCACTACTCATTCTCTAGTGTAGACTCGGAATGAGAATGGATTCCTAACGACGAGACGACCGATTCACGGGTTGAACATGTCCCGTCAAGAACAGTCACCGAACGAACAGGGTGATTCCCATCCAATCGGATGACTAGGCTTATTGTGGTTCTGTTGTTTGACACGGGGTCATATCGTCTCGGTTCAATCGCACGACTTTCAAAACTTAACGAATTTTACATGTTGCAAAACAAACAGGTTCCCGAACGAATCGCCGTCCGATCGAAAGACGATCCGACCAGATGACTTGTGCTGTTGAACACTTAACCAATTTCCAAAATTTTAAAGTATACACCTCCACTCGGATCACCATCCGAGCGGACGGCCATCTGTCCGGATGACCGTCCGACCGGACGACCTGAATGGTAGGAATACTTCATGGTTTTTAAAATGCTACAACGAAAACTTCAAAGTTCCATCATACACAAACACATCCATCCCAAACGGCCAACCCTAAGACCGAATGGTCATCCGTCCGGAAGGTCATCCGATCGGACCACCATCCGCCCCCACTTCACTTTGACACGCTGTTTAACGCACCGTTCCACGCTTATACCGTCGTACTGTGTTCAGGCTAATCCCTCAGCGCTCCCTTCAATCCAAGACTGTGTTTATTCGATAAACACGGTCTGTGAGTATACTCGATCCCTTTTTGCTTTCAGCACTTGTGGGTGTTACATACGTTACTTATATCAAAATCACAATCGCCACACAACGCAAACACTTTTATACGCTAACCGCTCTGCATGCTACGTGTTATTCGATGAATGCTAGTATGTTATGTTTACACAGTGATTGTTGCCGGACACCTTAGCAATGATAGTACTATAGTTTGGACTCAGCACCTGTCGTGGACATGGGTTGTTGAGGGCCTTTCTTCACGTATCACAGTGGTGATATATGTTGCGCATTCTACAACTCGCAGTAACGGCTGTGCATATTTCGTTGTCGATAACCTACCTGCTTCACATTATACATGTTACATCGCTTTCGCTACTATTTTACTATTAAACTTGTATGCTCACCTTTACACTATGTGTATTGACTTTTACTTTAACGTATGTGACAGGTGTTTAGGATCCTTGCTCTATTTGCTGGAATCGAGCTAGGGGAGTCTAGAAACAAACTAAATAATTTATGAGTTGTCGGAACAGTTTTTATTTGTCTTTGAGAACGATTTGTCTGTAGTAATTGTGCTACTTTATATGTTACGGTATGGTACGTAATGCTTAAATATTTGGTAATCATAGTTGTTATGGAATCTCTTGGACAATCTGTTTCGCTCAGTGCCTCGCCCCGATGTTTCCGCCATCGGTTGGGGTGTGACATAAGGGCCTTGAATTCTCACGTGAACACTTACACCTTCATCTCATTATTCTTCTCTGTCACTCTCTGGAAGTTCCTGATCTCTTGGGAGCATCCTATTGAGTCCTATTATTCCTAAGGATCACTTGTAAGTGTTCCTTTCAGTTTCATTTTCGTTCTATAGGCTTTTAAAGCCAAAAGTCAAGCGTTTTTGATAAACGCTTTGACTTTCGGTTAGACTATAAACGGTCAAACCATTGTTCACAACGAACATGGTTACATGGTTGTAATTAGGTAGTTGATGATCCCTCAAAAGGGCACCTCCTAAGAATCACGTTTGCTTGGTCAATTGACGAGTCAACGTAATATTGTTTTAAAAAGTCAACGGGTCAGTTTTTGAAATAATTCCGATATGTGTTTAGAGGTATTCTAAATTACGTTTTATCATTTAAACAACTTGGTAATAATTATTAGAACATGTGTAAACATGTTCGGCTCGTCAATACGCGTACGGTTAGGCTTACGTAACTAGTTTACATAAGTTTACCGATCCGAGTTAAACCTTATCATTTTTACTTCAAAATCCAGAATGTATTTAGTTTACCCATATTATTCAAGTCTTCATACTTGTTGGGTCTAAATTACATTCCATTTCGGTAATCGCTTAATCTAGCGTATCGTACCGTTTCTAATACTTTAAGTTAACTGGTCTGGGTCTATGACCTAAATAAGACCCGTTAGCATTCTAAATTGGTTATATATTACCATCATTCCAGACTAGAGCCTCCCGGTAAAAGCTATCTGCATTTAATTAGATTGGATATGGCTGAGTTATATAAATCTTGCTGTAAATCAAGTGTGGTAGCTCAGGTAAATACTTTTAACTTATTTTCTCTTATACGGGCTTGGGATACGATAAACTATTACTGCTTGGTCGGGTATGGAATCATTTAATTGGATTGTGATTAATAAACTACATAACCCGTTTTAATCTGTATTGTTTGATAACATAAACAATAGGGGGGTTAATACGACCGTGTCCTAGATATCCTCGGCTCATTTTATTTTTAAATGGCCACGACTTAAGCATGAGATGTAGGCATACACCTGACAGTTGCCAAATGCAAATTACACAAGTTGGGGATAACTCCTATGTGGGTTTTATAAGTGGTGTGTCTATTAATCATGTCTCGGCTTCTATCCCGGGCCCTGAGCGTACGACAAACATGTAAATTTGTATACAAGATTATTTTATATAATTGTCCCAAGTTATAAAAGAGATATTTTTGTACCTTGTGCCCTTAAACAAATTTTCATAAACATTTTCAAATGAGTCAGTTAATTGTATTTACCAGTGTAAACTGACGTATTTTCAAAAGACTAAGTGACAGGTACTATACGCAAATAGGTTGGGAGCTGCTTGGTGTCAATGATCCGCCTATGTATTTAATATTGCGTGCTCGTATGTAATTATACTTTCGGTATTTTCAGACAATTGAGTTTGTAATAATATTTTATATTCCAAGACTTCCGCTGTGCTATTCTGTGTATGTTTGACTATGACGATACCAATCTTACGTCACAAAACTCCCCACCGGGCCCACCGGGCTGAGCTGTAAATATCGAGGTGTGACAAGGTAATTCCAGGTTTAACAAGGAAACTTATTTCTGTTAGTCAACAGGATAAACATGTACTAGATGTTAAGTTTGGTGGTGGGAAGTGGAAGGTGATTGATGGGGATGTGTGCGGTGTGTTATAAGTTTTATGTATATTTTAAGCCCTTTTTAATACTTTAGTCAAGTTTTAAATTTATAAAACACGATATTTTACTAACACTAAACACACATATGGGCAAATGCACCCATCGTGAGTGTAGTATAACGTTGGTAAGATACCGAGGTAGTCCAAGGACATAAGAGCTTTTAGTACCGGTTTATCCTCAACGTCTAATCAAATCAAAAGTTTAAAAAAAGTTTTAAACATGAAAATAAAAACTAAAAATGCTGAAAAATAAAATAAAAATAAAAATAAAACAGATAGATAAGATGAATTACTTGGATCCGACTCGCCTTTAGTGTAACCTTTGATGATTTCCGCACTTTTGCACTTTTTAAGAGATTATCTTAGTTATAGTAGTAGGCCCCTCTTTTGAAGGTGACGTTACCCTCAACCCAGTAGTTTGAGTTAGCAAGGATACAATCCTAAAGGGTCGGATTATTGAAAGATAATTAATTAAGTTATTAATGCGTAATGTGGTAGGCCCCTCTTTTGAAGGTGACGTTACCCTCGGCTAAGCGGTTTGAGTCAGCAGGGATACAATCCCAAGTAGCCGGGTTAATGTATTAATAGTAGTTTACATATGAGGGGATCAAGCTATTCGCACCCCCGCCATCCAATACCAGTGGGTATTGAAGGAGGTCCTAGTAAGCTTGACCCAGGTCCTTGCAGGATCTATACACTGAACAAGGCAAGAACCTTACCAAACCATTCCCTTAACCCCGGACCAGGTAGCGAACATATCTCTATATAGACCGTAGAGATATGAATGGTGCAAATCTTTTATTTTATATAGACAGTAAAATAACGCCAATACACCACGGACAAATGATAAGGAAGTTTCGTCTTCAACATAAGAAACTAGTTATTAAAGTCATTAATACAAAACCAAATAAAAGTGCGAAAAGATTAAAAAAACAAAAGTATTACACTAAATGCTTGTCTTCACCAAGTGATGTAAGAGACTTAGGCAAAGGCCTTTGATTGTCAAGAACTCTTACTATCAATCTTGGATCCCAAGACTACTACACACACTCTATGATGGATGACGGATGATGGTGGTGGGCGTGGGTTGTAGTGGTGGTGGAGTGTGGGTGAAGTGTGAGAGAGGTGGTTTGCCAAGGGATGCCTTTGAAGTGAACCTTGCACCTCTATTTATAGCCTGCACAGAAGCCCGGACACGGCCCCGTGTCCATCCACTTTCACTTTCTTCATTAATTGCAATTTGTCTGCATTAGCTCCACACGCCCCCGTGTCCGCTGGGCACGACCCTGTGTGCAGAAGCGTATCTGAACTATCAAGATTTGCTTGGATTTTGGGAATCTTAGCGTTGACCAGGGCCGTGTTGAGCTGGGCACGCCCCCGTGTCGGGAAATAGAAGCTTCTACAACTTTGTCTTTTCTGCAGACACCTGGCCACGCCCCCGTGTCCGCTGGGCACGGGGTCGTGGTCAGCCTTCTGTTCACTTGTTTTTGCTTGGGAAGATGCTGTCGAGGGGTCGGGCATGCCACGTTTATTCCTTTTCTTGTAATTTTGTTAGATTTTGCTGCATATTTGCTCCTTTTGTTCATTTACGCTCATTTAATCCTGAAAATACAAAAGGGAGACAAAAGTACACTTTTTCCAACATTAGTACTAAAAAAAGGTTAGTTTTATGCCTCATTTTATATAATTTATATGTTGCATTTTAGACACATCAAATACCCCCACACTTGAATCTTTGCTTGTCCTCAAGCAAAACTTTTTATAATGTGGCTTACACTCCCAAATGGAACGGGTAGAAGAGAAGTTTTGGGCTTGTCTTGAGTGTCGGGAATCCAAGATATTTATTAGGCTTTTATTTTTATGTTATTTACAATTATATTCGTCATGATTTATTTTGAACGTTTCATAAGAGAAATTACTTATTTGGACATAACATGCCTCTTTAAAATTCCATTTATATACAAGTTCACATACCTCACGGGAGATCACTCAACACTCGGTCGAAGATGTATTTTTGTGAAACACTCGAGACCGGCATGGAACTTACTTCTACCATATGCTTTCCAAGTAATCAATCCTCCTCCTTTTTAACTATACACCTTTGTAAATATCAAGATGACTTGGGGAAGGGTTAGGCTTGGGTTAAAGGTAGGTGGTTTGGGTTAGTGGTTAGTAAAAAGGGCGAAAGGCGTAAAAAGCGTCGGTCGTCGTAAAACTTTTTGTTTTCGTGACTTTTATTCAAACGAAGCATTTTCAAACAAAGTTTCTTTTGCGGAACTTGTTTGTTTATTGCTATACTTTTTTTTTTATAAGGAATGTCACATGAAGACCGAGCTTTTTACTAAAATAAAGGGTTTAAAAATAAAAAAGGTTTTGGTGGGTAAAGGGTGTTTGTTTTGTGGGTTTAGAAACGAAAATGTTTAGGCTCAAAGGGGTTAACTAGGGGGATTTTGGGTAGGTGGTAAAAAAAATGAAAAATTATTGTGTTGAAAAGAAAAAGGGTTAGTCCTAATGTCTCCATCATTTACTTACTTGGGTTTAAGTTGGTAAGGACCAGGAATGTATCGTCATGGCAAGTTCTAGAGTTGTAAGAAACCAAGCGGCTATTCACACAAGAAACGAAAGATGAGCATTTAATCTAAAGATGTATATTTGTATGTTCAATAAAGGCTCAAAACTCACTTTTTTGTGGGAATGGGTTTTTAATGTGATCAAGTATATATAATCAAATTTTAACTAGATTTGTCATGCCGTTTCATAATTTTCTTATGTTGGTTCTTTTTATCACGACGTTATTGGTTGTAAATTTGTAAAAATATAACCTTTTTAGAACTTGTTATTCCCAAATTAAACCAAGACAAGTAAAAAAATAAAATTTTTTATTTGGGGTGATTAGCGGTTCCAATAGAGTTTTGTGTAAGGCCTGTTATTAGGACTTGCAAAATTCAAGGTTTTAGCATCCCCCCCACACTTAAATTACACATTGTCCTCAATGTGTCCCAAAAATAAGTTTTTAGGTTGATTGATTGTGTAAAAAGGTGTTTAAAGCAAAATTTTATGTTACTGGGCGTCTGGACACGGACCCTTATTGATCCGGGCACGACCCCGTGTTTAGATTGCCAGTATCATAATTAACAGAAGGCTGGGCACGGGGGTGTGTTCAGTGAACACGACCCCGTGTCCAGTTACCTGAACTAGGCATTTTCTGCAGACCATCGGGCACGGGGCGTGTTGGCTGGGCATGGCCCCGTGATGAACCTGCTGTAATGAAGAAAAATTGTCGGGAGGCTCTGTTTTTGTGCATGAGGTGTGGGTTCAAGTTTCCCTTAGTATCCTCCATCATCCGAGTGTGCTTTATTCCTGAAAATTAGAACAAAACTGGAAAGCATAAAAGTTAATCTAAACTAAAACTAAGGATAGTTCTGCGGAATGCCTCCGTATAGAGCTGGGAATATTCCTATGTTAAGTCTAGACTCAGAAGGTCAAGGAATGTGCTACTGTGTCACTGAGATTAAACACCAAAGACTAGTGTTTAATTCACTCAATGTTGGCTCTGATACCAACCTTGTCACACCCCGATATTTCCACGTATTACCGGTGGGCCCGGTGGGGCCCGGTGGGGAGTATCGTGACGTAGTTGATGTCATCATAGTCAAACAACACAATTTTAAATGCACAACGGAAGCAAAAGATAAATATATTACAACCCGATATAAAGTAATATCAAATATTACAACGGAATGTAAGATGGATCCACAGGCGGATCTTAAATAGAAAGATAACACTATTCAACAGACTTTGACATCTAAAGCTTGCGAGACTTGATTATTGATGCCTGGAGTAGCCAGCCTATTACGTATAGTACCTGCATTTAGCCTTTTTGGAAAATACGTCAGTTTACACTGGTAAATACAATTAACTGACTCATTTTGAAAAGTTTAATAAAACTGATTTGGATGCACGTGGCACAAAACTCTTTATAACTTGGGATAATTATTTGAATATAATACTTATAAACGAATTACATGTTTCTTATGCGTTCAGTAGCCCGATCCGTAGACCGGGTTAAAGATTAATAGACACACCACATAATTTATTTATGCACTGACGGGTGTACGCCTACACCCCGTGCTCAGGTCGTGGCCATCTCGTAAGATGATGCCAAGGATATCCGGGACATGGTCATTAACCCCCCAAAGGCTTTAAGCAAACAAAACATTTCCAACGGAGCATTTCAATGATTTAACCTCTATCCGATTAAAGATTCATTGCCCGACCAAGTGGTATTTTATATACCATACCCCAAGCCCATATAGGGAAAATAAGTTAAAAGTATTTACCTGAGCTAAATATAAATTCAATCCCAGCCGTATATCAATTCAGCAAGTACAGATAGCTTTTACTGGGCTCCTAAATCTAGAACGAAATCTTTTAATAACCTATTAGAATCCTAACGGGTCTTTAATTAAGCTTAGACTTAGACCGGTTAGTTTTCAAAAGGAAGATACGGTTCGAACGCATGATTAAGCGTAGACCGGAATAGAATGTGATTTAGACCTGACAAGTTTGAAGACTTGTATAGTATGGGTAAACTAAACATATTCTGGATTTTGAGATAAAAATGATAAGGTTTGACCCATTTCGGTTAATTTATGCAAACTAGTTACATAAACCGAACCGAACGTGAATAACGCATAACGGGTAACCGAATGAGTCACGAACAGGTTTCCTAAGTTAATATGCCTTAAATATGTTTTGATATCAGTAGGATACCTTCCATTATGCCCAAAACGAGTTTAATCTCAATTTAAGCCCCGTAGGGGTATTTTGGTCATTTAAAAGATTATAAAAGATTATAAAAGAGATTAATTTTAATTCTGAGACTCGGGTATGAAATAATCAGTAAAAAAAACTTAATTTAATAGGTTATATCAGTTGGTGATAAGTCTTATATGCCAAAATGGTTTTAAACCCATACTAGGTGTTTAATACGCGTAAAAAGCCGTTTTAAGCGATTTCCGGGTTATACAGGAAATCTGAGTTTTCTGATCGGGTTATAAAGTTCAAAATACTTCATTTATTATATTAAATCAGTAGCAATTGGATTGGTGTCAAAATACTATGTAGAACTCATTTTATAAACAAAAAGGGTATAATCGGTATTTACCGAATCAAGGCAATAACCTTAGGTTATGATCAGTTTAAAAACAATTAAAAATTTTCAAAATCTCAAAATATTATATTACACCAGTGGGTAAAAGTTTTGGTGTCAAAAATTGGGTTTAGATAGGCTTTATGCTAATTGCGCCGTTTAATTAACAAAAAGCTTTTTAAGTGCGCTATTGAGCATAACTCCTAATCTAAACATGAAATTTTAGGGACATGTTTATAAATCAGTAGCAAAGATTATTGTCCTCTCACATTTCCGAAATTCTCGTTTTATGGTCAAAAGGGCATTATGGTCAACATTAAGCAATTAACGGAAATGTGTAAACGAATCGGACAATCAACGAACCAACCACAGAGGGTTATACCAACATGTAACCTGGTCCTAAGGAAGCTCTAAGGAATTTCTAAACCCATCTAAATTGGGTCAGAACTGAAGTCAAAGAAAAAGTCAAAGTTTTGCGACTTTCGGTTCCGAACCGAGCCTACACAGAAAATTGTCGGATCAAACAAGCTTAGACCAGTTCTTATACTATTTACCAAGTTATATGAGTGATAAAATAGGTTACATGTCTTCTACATTGCTAGTTAAGTGTTAATTCGAAAATTATAATTATGTTGACTTTTTATAACACACTTTGACCCGACAAATGACCTAATTAGAGCGGGAATTAGAGGGTGCCCTTTTAAGGGTTTATTGCCCACGTAATTACCAACTTATAACTACTCTCAATTTGACTAATCACTGGACCATTAGTGATTAATCGATAAGTCAAACCTTAATTACGACGGTTTGACTTTTAAGCTAACAACTAAGCAAAACTCAATTAAGGAAGGTCAAGGATACTTACCAAGGTCTAATGCACGATTAGAGATGCTTGGGGAAAGTCCTTGTGCTCCAGAAATGATCAGAAGTGAAGAGTGAATGATTGATCAAATGGTGCACAATGTGGGTCTTTATATAGTGAGTTTGATCTCACAAGATCATGCCAAACAAGTCTACAAGTGATCCAAGATCAATTACAAGTGTCCCTAGGGCCTAATAATCCATTAAACAAGTCCCTATAATCAGGAATTGGCAAAATGAGGCGGTTACATGGGCTGAAAAGCCACCTTACGAGTTTCTGCATCTGGGAGTCGCTTACGGACCGTAAGGGTCCTAGCATACGGTCCGTAAGGACCAGGCCAGCATGACATAACTTTCAAAAGTTGATAGTTTGGCCCCTGAACTTCCAAACTTGATTTTTAACATGGTTTCTTGCACTTGTAACCCCCAAACTTGACTTTTAAGCACCCCAATTCATAAACCAACTTTGTTAAGTCCCCGGTTATTCATACGATCACCGAAAAGTCTTAAATTTCAACGTCGACGCTTTTAACCCCTCGTATACGAATTCTATCATAACTTTCTCATACGATAACGAAACTTGATGAAATTTTTATCACGCATTCTAGTGAGCATAATTAATCGTTACAAAGCTTCGGGTTTGCTAAAAGGTCACTCAGAGGTATATTTTAAACATGTTGACACATTTAACCCCTGTAGTTTGTAATCTCTCACTTTATTTCACAATTAGCTTCGTATGATCCATGAATCATTCGTTTAAGGGTATAAACATCATGTAGGGTTATTGTAAAGTATTTTTATCCATTGTTGACTCCCTTGTTTGTCAACTCTAGTCCTTCTTTAGTAATCCTTTACACGTTTAAAGTTTATGACACGTGTCAATACATTATTGGACATGAATTTTCGAGGTGTTACATTTATGAATTTTGAGAATTGCTCATCGGTCTTTTGGCAAAGTAACCAACCGGGGTACGGTACCGGGGGATTCTTGGTAGGCTCTTGATTTGGTGGGGGAGCCGTCTCTTGTTGGGGCGTCGGCGAAGCTGCGGTTTGGTTAGACGGGCTCTTTTCAGTTGGAGGTAGTGGAGCTTCCTCGGGACCTACGGTACGGTTTCTCAATGTTATAAGATGTACTTGTGGCTTTGGGTTGGTTTCGGTATTGCTTGGTAATGTTCCTTGTGGTCTCCTAGAGAAATTTTGAGCTAGTTGATTTAGTTGTTTTTCAATGTTTTGAATACTAGCTTGTTGATTTCTAAAGTTCGATTCCATTTGTTGAAATCGATCCGATTTTTTATTTTCGGTGTCGGAGATGAGGCGAGAGATAGTATCTTCAAGCCTCTCTCGTCCCCCTTGTTGTTGAGAGAAATTTTGTGACTCGTTTCTTAGTTGTTGAAAGTTTGTTCGTTGGTTTTGAATTTGTTGTTTACTACTATTGTCGGGTTCTCTCCAACCAAGGTTAGGGTGGTTTCGCCATCCTTGGTTGTAGGTACCCGTCGGAGGACCTGACGGCCTAAGTCTATTATCAATGTAGTTTACCGTTTCTGTTTGATTATCCATTTCTTTCATACAACTCCAATTTTCATGTGGCCCACCACACCCTTCACAAGCCATAACTGAGGCTGTTTTTGCCATTTCCCACTTTTTGATTTTTGAAGAGAGGGCCTCGATTTTGGCTCGCAAAGAGGTGCTTTCGTCAACCTTATGGGCGCCCGGGGCAATAGATTTTGTGCCTCGGGGAGTGTGCCATTGAAAATTGGTTTGAGCAATTTCCTCAGTTTGATTATAAATTTCATTTGGGCGACGATTACCTAAAAGTCCCTAGGAGCTAGAGTCAAGTGTTTGTCTTGTGTGTGGCAACAACCCATTATAGAAAGTGGATACTTGTTGCCATACCGCAAGACCATGATGAGGACACTTTCTTAGTAGCTCCTTGAACCTTTCCCAAGTTTCATATAAGGATTCCCCGTCCTCTTGTGAGTATGTATTAATTCCAGTGATTAATTTAGCCGTTTTAGCAGGAGGGAAATACTTATACAAAAACTTTTGGGCTAGTTCATCCCAGGTGTTTACCGAACCAACTGGGAGGGTGTTAAGCCAAGCCTTAGCTCGGTCTTTTAGTGAAAATGGAAACATTCGGAGGCGGATGGCGTCATTTGATGCTCCGTTGATCCGAAAAGTATCACATATTTCCAAAAAGTTGGTAATATGTAAATGGGGATCTTCGTCCGCAAGCCCGTGGAAAGTTGCAGAGTTTTGGAGCATTTTGATCAAATGCGGCCGAAGTTCGAAGTTGTTGGCATCGACATTCGGCGCATTGATAGCGGCGCCAAGATTACCTACAGTGGGTCATAGGTAATCCATGAGGGTACGTTGATCCACCATTGGAAGTGGGTCCCCCGAAACTTTCTCTTGGTTTTTAGCTTTAAGTCTTTTTCTTAGAAAGAGTTCGGGTTCATCTAGAGGTTCTTTTATATCTTTATTGGAACTGGAGCTCATACACTGCGTGGAAAGTTCAGGTTTGGCACCTGGGTCCCAAGTCCTGCGATAAAAACAAAAAGAATGTCGGTCAGAAGTTTCACCACGGCCCCGTGCTCAGATGAACACGGCCCGTGGTCGGAGTTACAGTGATTGTTTTCCAGATCCCTGTTACTGGAGAGTTCAACACGGCCCCGTGCTGCACCGACACGACCCGTGCTCAACTCTCTGTAACTCGGAAAATAAAAACTGCCAGTAACGATGCTGGGCACGGCCCGTGTCCGACCTGGCACGACCCCGTGCTAAGCTCTGCAGAAACTGAAAAATCTTGAAAAATCCTAAAAAACAGAAAAATAAGAAAAACAATTAGGCCGTTGATTCCTAACTTTCTTAAAATCCTTGTGTCCCCGGCAACGGCGCCAAAAACTTGATGTGTGCGGTGTGTTATAAGTTTTATGTATATTTTAAGCCCCTTTTAACAGTTTAGTCAAGTTTTAAATTTATAAAACACGATATTTTACTAACACTAAACACACATATGGGCAATTGCACCCATCGTGAACGTAGTATAGCATTGGTAAGATACCGAGTTCGTCCAAGGACACAAGAGCTTTTAGTACCGGTTTATCCTCAACGTCTAATCAAATCAAAAGTTTAGAAAAAGTTTTAAACATGAAAATAAAAACTAAAAATGCTGAAAAATAAAATAAAAATAAAAATAAAACAGATAGACAAGATGAATCACTTGGATCCGACTCGCCTTTAGTGTAACCTTTGATGATTTCCGCACTTTTGCACTTTTTAAGAGATTATCTTAGTTATAGTAGTAGGCCCCTCTTTTGAAGGTGTCGTTACCCTCAACCCAGTAGTTTGAGTTAGCAAGGATACAATCCTAAAGGGTCGGATTATTGAAAGATAATTAATTAAGTTATTAATGCGTAATGTGGTAGGCCCCTATTTTAAAGGTGACGTTACCCTCGGCTAAGTGGTTTGAGTCAGCAGGGATACAATCCCAAGTAGCCGGGTTAATGTATTAATAGTAGTTTACATATGAGGGGATCAAGCTATTCGCACCCCCGCCATCCAATACCAATGGGTATTGAAGGAGGTCCTAGTAAGCTTGACCCAGGTCCTTGCAGGATCTATACACTGAACAAGGCAAGAACCTTACCAAACCATTCCCTTAACCACGGACCAGGTAGCCAACATATCTCTATATAGACCGTAGAGATATGAATGGTGTAAATCTTTTATTTTATATAGACAATAAAATAACGCCAAGATACCACGGACAAATGATAAGGAAGTTTCGCCTTCAACATAAGAAACTAGTTATTAAAGTCATTAATACAAAACCAAATAAAAAGTGCGAAAAGATTAAAAAACAAAAGTATTACACTAAATGCTTGTCTTCACCAAGTGATGTAAGAGACTTAGGAAAACATGGGCTTTGATTGTCAAGAACTTTACTATCAATCTTGGATCTCAAGACTACTACACACACTCTATGATGGATGATGGATGATGGTGGTGGATGTGGGTTGTAGTGGTGGTGGAGTGTGGGTGAAGTGTGAGAGAGGTGGTTTGCCAAGGGATGCCTTTGAAGTGAACCAAACACCTCTATTTATAGCCTGCACAAAAGCCCGGACAAGGCCCCGTGTCCGCTGGACACGGCCCCGTGTCCATCCACTTTCTCTTTCTTCATTAATTGCAATTTGTCTGCATTAGCTCCACACGCCCCCGTGTCCGCTGGGCACGACCTCGTGTGCAGAACCGTATCTGTACTATCAAGATTTGCTTAGATTCTGCGAATCTTAGCGTTGACCACGGCCGTGTTGAGCTGGGCACGCCCCCATGTCGGGAAATAGAAGCTTCTGCAACTTTGTCTTTTCTGCAGACACCTGGCCACGCCCCCGTGTCCGCTGGGCACGGGGCCGTGGTCAGCCTTCTGTTCACTTGTTTTTGCTTGGGAAGATGCTGTCGAGGGGTCGGGCATGCCACGTTTATTCCTTTTCTTGTAATTATGTTAGATTTTGCTGCATATTTGCTCCTTTTGTTCATTTACGCTCATTTAATCCTGAAAATACAAAAGGAAGACAAAAGCACACTTTTTCCAACATTAGTACTAAAAAAGGGTTAGTTTTATGTCTCATTTGATGTAATATATATGTTGCATTTTACACACATCAATGGAAATCTTGTTGTTGCCTGTGGAAGGAAACAAAGACCGTTGTATCTAGTTAAGGTACCTGCTAAGGGAAGCCGTTCCTGTTAAGCATAAAGTCTAGTTCACTGAATCTAGTAAGCAGAAGAGGGTTCAATTTGCAAACTTGAATCTTGGTGCTTTGGGGATGTCAGTTGAATGTGGCCGGGGTTCTAAGTTTAAGCCAGTCAGGGTATTTGGTGATAGTGGGAGCACGGGTCGTGTTTCAGGTACAATCACAAAAAGACGTTGGGTTTTGAAAACGAAGATTCCGACAAAAGAAAAATGCTCTCCTGGAAATTGTTTACAAAATCTGGAGAGTGGTATTAATTCTCGATGTATCTCTAGAGCTGGTGGATCGTGCAAGCTGGTTGAGACCAAGAATGAGTCAGTGATGGTTTAATTCACGACTGGGTTGGAGCTTGTGGGTGCTTGAACTGGTCTCTCAGGTACTTGATAAGAGATGTGGTTGCAACTAGGTGGCTTAGATGTGACTGAACTCTTAGCTTGTTCTTGGTATTGGAGGCTTGAAAGACTTGAACGTAAATATTACTGAAGTTACTGGTGATGGTTTCTTGGATGCACTTTATGAACTATGCAAAGCCTCCGAGTGGGAGATTGTTGGGTTCGTAGGCTTTAGGGTAGCCGGCCCTAATTTGGTTAGCTGACCCTAGTTATTAGGCCCACTTAGTTAACTTGTTGACTAAGTAGGAAACCCTAATCTTGTTCTACAAATACCTATGATGTAATTGTAGTCTGTTTCATTCTGTAAATAGTTGTGAGCATTTAATAAAAGTGAAACCCTAGTTGCAACCCGTGGAAATAGGTCGCCTTGACCGAACCACATAAATTCTCGTGTTTCTTTATTTTCTGCCAGTGTGCGTGTGTGTTTGTTTCGCTTTCATTCGAGCCTACTCTGATCTGATACCCTAACAAAGACATCACTCACACAATTTGATAGAAGTCACACAATTTTATAGAAGGAATGCGAATGCTGTTACATGTCATCACGGTCACACGAAGTTAGTTCTCCGTTTGAGGGTGGTTGCCCTTAACAAATAAAATGAAAACTAGTAATGTTATTGATGCCCATGGCATTATAGCACAGTGGCATCTTAGGGGTGGGATAATGCTTAGAGACCAATTGGTTCTGGGTTCGATTCCCACAAGGGGATTTTTCCAGATTTATTGGGTTATCTCCTAAATTGTGCAACGATGATACTTCAGTGGTCTAATCCAAATTTTCCGTTAAAAAAAACTAATGTTATTGATATTATCGGACATGTCATATTTAAATCATTAAAAATCAATATGTCCTACAATAGTAAATACATTTGAACATATATAAATGACACGTAAATATTTTAGTTGAATTATAAACGATTAATCTTTTAGTTTCCTTTTTATCGTATAAATATAGATCTAAAATTGTATATTCATATGACCAAATACCAATAACCAATTATAAAATATATAAACACATATTGTAAATCAGTTAATTTAGGGGGGGTTGAGGGAAATGGTTGAAAGTGAGCTATCCATAAAATCCTAAAGGGTGGAATATACCTTCAAAATCCATTCATTTATTGTAAGGGTACACGATATGCATATGCTTTATTTATTTTCTAATAATTCAGGCCACTTTGTTATCTAAATCCTAGTCTACCGACGCATATTTGTCCAAGAAAATGTTGTAGAGCATTAAGTGTAAGTTTAAGTTTAACTAGTGAGATTCCTCTAAGTGATAAAACCAAAATTTGATTTTGGTCAAAATTGTTTCAATTTGCTATGATGGTATGATACCAGGTATAGTTTAGGATATAAAATTTAAATACAATTTCGTTATCAATAAAATTTATATTGAAACACAAGTGCATAGTGAACTAAAATATTCAAATATTGTAAGTGTGCACGATACACATATGCTTTTATTATTTTCTAATAATTCATGCCACTTTAGGTTGGTTGTCCTTGGTGATTCTAATGTTGTTTAGGTGGTTGGAGGAGAGACATTGATCTAGATTTAATGCTCGTGAAGCCAACGATTTTCAATGACTTCATCTACGGGGCGAATTTGTCGGAATATGCTTTGAAGTTGACTAGATTGTCTGTTTTAGTCAACGGAGCTCGCAATACAAGCAAGGTATGAGGCATGGGGACCCGTTGTCCCCATTCATCTTCCTTGTTGTCATGGATGTCACATCCCAACCCATGGCGAAACATCAGAGTGAGACGAAAACGAGATCGCAAGAGACTTAATAACACTATTCGTGACAATATTTAAATCAAACCGTTTCATTTCATTAATCAAATTGTCAAACATTACAAGGAAATTCAAATAGCAACAAGTTCAATGAGAATACATAACAACAAGAACAAAATTGATACAACATATTAAACCTAGAGCGTCTATATGTGTATCTAAGCATCATCGTGTAAGATTAAATATATATTATTTTATATTTAATCTAGTAGCCATTATAATCATTTACATTATATAGATCAAAATATATAACAACCTATTAAATAATTAGTTGGTAATTGTTGATGGACCTTATTACCCTTATTAACTAATTAGGGTTTCCTCTTGGGTGCATATATAAGGAGACTTATGTAGAGGTTCTAAGGTTAGACACATAACCTAATCACTCTCATAACATCAATCGACCTCCTCTCCTCAACCGATTACCCTTTATCGGTTTTTCATCATCACCATCATTAGATTGCACCCTAAGGAGGAACCAGATCAAGGTGACAATCATGTCAAACACTATTGCTGAGTCTCCATCTGGATTCTCTGCTGGCCTGTACTGATGCAATCAAGTATGTTTTCATGTTTTCCATTATGTTTAAACAGAACTAATCAACATGTGGTATCAGAGCATATGTTGATTAGTCGGTTCTGTTTTGTATCCGAAAATCTGGTATAAAACTGGAAAAACAGTTTTGAAAATCCTAATGAAATTCCGTTTTGCCATCCGAAATCATCATTACGGATCATTACGCATCATTACAGATGATTACGGATCTGGGTTTTATCATCTCGAATGCATCTCGGATCATTACGGATCATTACGGATCTGGGGTTTTATCATTACGGATGCATTACGGATGAAGGCTTGAATATTTTATCTTAGGGTTCATCACATGTTCATAAGAAAAAATTCGAAAATTCCTTTAGTTTTGAAATGAATTTGGATTATTGGGTGTTTTTCCTGGTTTTGATCTATTTTATCTACTAAACAATTATCGAAATCTGTTATTATTATTAATGGGTATAATTTTCGAAATAAACAGATAAATATAACTAACATTTAAACAGGAAACATAATCCCATAATCCCAAAATTTCGGATTTTGAACCTTATCAATTAATAACTGCTTAAATTAAGGATTTTGTGGCTTGAGGAACACATTTCGGATGAACATTCCGGATGAACGTTCCGGATGAACGTTCCGGATGAATCCGAAATCATCAAGAACTGATCATTCCGGATGAACTTATGTTCGTCCATCACGGATCAATAACTGCCTGATCATTTCGGACTAAGCATCACCATTTCGGATGAATCTCGGACAAAGCATCACCATCCGAAATCATCCGAAATGTATCCGAAATGACTCGACTTACGCGTCTTGGACACATCCGAAATCATTCGAAATCATCCATTTCGGATAGTCCGAAATGATTCGAAATCATTCATCTCGGATGAATCCAAGACATAATTCATCCGAAATCATGAGTGTTCATAATCAAGACATAGTTCGATCCGCGCTAACAGGTGGTTTGCTATTAGATAATTGGTTTTTGTAAATACTTAGTTAATTAATTAAAATCGGATAATGTTTTACAAAACCAAAATAGCTTAACTTGAATGAGCTTCTGATTTGTCATTTCTGGCCAAAGCTGATTTGATACATCTACTTATCGTTCAAGTATTACGAAAGCTATGTTGAGTATGCATTACAAACGTGAATGTCTTAATTTCTGGCCAAAGCTGATTTAATTCATTCATCTATAACATTCTTAACAAGTGCATAACTAAAGTGATTGTCTCATCTCTGGCCAAAGCTGATTTGTCACGATTACTTTGCACACATGCTTAAATGATTACACTTCTGGCCAAAGCTGATTTGTCTTCGTTTAAGTAGAATTTTAACTAAGTCTATTATTTTGATGTTAGTAATAGACATATCACAACTTCTTCATATAATGATCCTTTATTAATCTTATGATCATTTTGTCTGCCTTAATTTTAGCGCCCATAAATTTTGCTCACTGTAATTTTCTTCTATAAATCAATATCTCATCCACTCTAATTCTTAAACCTAAAATGTTTTGCTTTATTTAAAGTTTCTATAAGATTAGCTCTTAAATTAAATCTTTGATTATCTCTTAAGACATGATAATCCTACTGCTTTCTTCTGATAAAGATACTACAGAAGAAAATTAGAGCATGATGAATAGGATAAATCGAACATCATGTCTCTTATGATAATCAAGAACTCTCTAACATAATTGTTATCACTAAAGTTATTCCAGATTAAGTCTTTCCTAAGGCTAATCTATTATCTGTGGAATAATCACTAGAACTCCTAAGATGCATGCCTTCATTTAAAATTCTAAACTATAAAGTTAAGTGGTATATGTGAATATATTATAATGTACAATACCATGACCCATAAAGTTAAGGGCTTACGCATGGAAATAAGTACATTTTCCAGTACATTACATACTAAGATTTTCATTTGTACAATTTAGTGCCATACAAATCAACTATAACACTCAAATGTACCAAAGTATAATGAGTGTGTTGATAAGCAACATATGTACAAAGAAATAAATGTTTGAAGCTGGAAAATAAGTTGTTACTCACCTTATAACCACTTAAACTTTAAAAGAGGATTGTTCTAAGGTCCATAGACAAATTACAAGTGCTAATTCCACCTCTAAGGTTCTTCAAGGGAAAATCTAACTGCATAATTATGCCATTAGACTAGGCATAAGCAACGAGACTATCCATTATTCAGAAGAACGGTTGGATAAGTTAATTAGGTAGTCACTTCCTAATGATATCTATGTCACACCCTGGCTTTGCGGAAGCGTGGGTTTATTTTGGTGTGACTTCTTAATACCGTAGCACAATCACAACAATGCTATATGAAAATAAAACCATGATGTTCATCCATTCAACCAGTTTTAGAAGTTACCAAGACAACATTGTTTAAAAAGTTGACGCTTAACACAGATTACAACAATGTCATAAATTAGAAACATGTTCACAAGACACAACCAAACGACATGAATAAAAACACAGTTTAAGACTTGTGACCCGTCCAGGAAAAGGTCACATTTCCTAAACTCGGATGACATCAATATTCCTACGCAGCTTGACGAATTTGCACACCTTGCCAGATCCATTAATTTCCTGAAATACATGTAGTTTGAAAAATCAACAAAAAGTTGAGTGAGTTCATGTAAAAGTGAGTATGTATAAACCTTTGTAATATGTCTGTCTATATGAAATTCCTGGTATGTAGCAATTAAGGAAAAAAAGATCACCATTGGGTTGCAAAGCCAATGATATGTGTGAAGTGATGCAGGAAGACTCAAACCTAACAGATTTTTGCGTCGGGCTCAAAGTCACCCCATGGTCCGTACAGTGGACTCAGGAGCTGGGCTCGCTACACCCAAATAGATCTATCGCTCTTGACCCTCGGTCCTACAATGAGGATTAATGGCCCCAAGTAACACCTACCCACTCACATGATCTAAGTAGTATACCATCCTTAAGCTAACCATACCATGTATAAAAGTGTCTGTTAATATTGTAACATGTATTCCACCCCCGAAGTAAAAAAAACTGAAAACAGTTAAGAGAAAAGGGGGACATGAACTCACAGAAGTGCGTATCCCGAAACGTAAGTCTCCAACTCAACCTGCTGCGTGACGACCTACGCGTACTAATGCCTATTAGACGGATGGCCGTGCCTTGGCTTAGGGTTTAACGTTTTTGGAGAAATAGTTAGGTAACTATTCCGTATTCACACTTCTTATTTATTTTATATTTCCTTCCCAAGGATGGGGGTTTTATACATGTACACGTTATAATTCCGAAAATATATTTTAAGTCCCACTCACAAAATATATTTTTAATCATGTCTAAAATACTTTAATTCCAAAATATACATATTTTTCCCAAAAATATTCTATATTTTACCTCATACATTTTCCAAAATAATACTTATCAAAATATACATATGAGAGTATTTTTCTAAAATATACACAAGTTACGTTTTAAAGTTCGCGTTGTAACAATAATACTTGTGTATCTTAAATATTTATTTTGTGAGAGCGTTGGTATTATTTTGGAGTAGTAATGTCATAGTATTTCCAAGTTATATATTATTTTTACCCTAAAAATAATATATCTAGTGCACAAAATAACAAACCATCGCACAAGCGTTTTGTTATAAAATATATATTCTAAATATATATTTAACATATTTCATTTACGAAACTCCACCTCCGGCACTTGGTATTTTTGTAATAAAAATCCTGGCGAAGTTTATTTTGAAAACCAAGTTAAAAATATATTTGTAAACATTTGTTAGAAAAATAATTCTAAGTGTTGAAATTCTAGAAAAATTTCGACAGAGTTTCCTTTGTAAATGGAGGTGTCCACGCTTACTAGCGTATCATTTTCTTTTGTAAAATCAATCAAACAATTTAACAATAAATCAACATACAATATTTAATCACTAATCTTGACAAAAATAAGACTAAATCATAAACTCATGAACTTGAAAGTTTGAAAAAATATGTAGTAAGTTACTAACATGCTTAGTAGGTCTTGTTTTCCTTTAAAAATAAGTTTAGTTTCTTAAAAACTTTATTTTTAAAGAATTTGAAGTTTAACAACTTCTAGTCATGATTTACAAAAATGTTTCTTTGTTAAACTTTCGTTCTACACAAGTGTTCCTACACTTGTTTGCTTACTAAAAATGATTTTTAGTTCATACAAGATCCGGGTTTTAACAAGACTAGTATTTTTCACTTGGTTCTTCCGAAAAACCACTTGTAGATCTTTAGATCTACAAGTTTATAACCTTATTTTCCAAGAAAAATTATATTTATTCAAGTTTCAAGTTCATGGTGGATGGTTTCATCATCTTTCATATTTCTAACACTAACATCTTACTAGTTCATGTTCTTGAACATGATCTAGCATGTCTAGATAATGATCCATCCAACTTTTACTAACAAACAACATCAAATAATCATAACTACACAAGATTTACATGATTTACCCAAATAACTTCTCTTTATCCACCCTTTATCCCTTATGTTCAAGACTTTAGATTATGTTCATTAGTGTTCCTTAACATTTAATCTTTCTTTCATCTTTTAACCACTAAATACAAGAACAAGATGATGTTTTAGAACACTTACTACTAGCACAAGGCTAGGGGAGAAACAAGGCGTAAAAGTGGTGGATAAAAGAAATCTAGAGCGGTCCTTGAACTTCCGAGTGCACCAAGCTTGTTTGTTGGACCTCTTGCACCTTTGAGTGTATGAAAATGGCTTGAATGAAACTTGATGGTGGGTGTATGGTGGTGGCGGCTGTAGGTAGTGAAGAGAGGAAGAGAGGAAGTTTGAGTTTGTGTGTTGTTTGATGAGAGAAGTGAGAAGTCCCTTAGACTTATTTATAATCCAAGATCTCTATTACCCAACATACAACATGCCCCTAATCACCCAACATTAGTGAATAAAATAATCAAATAAAGGCAAGGGGTGGGTCACCCCTTGTGACCGTTGAAGTGAGGGGGGGTATAGGGTTGGGTGGTGATGATTTAGTTAGGATTTAGTTGAAATCTAATGATATTTAGTTAGGATATTAGTGTGTTATGTAATATAAAGGGTGTTAGGGTGTTCGGGGACCCTAACTAGCTCAGAAAAGTACAAACAATGTATTTGGCAATATTGTTATGTTCCGGGTAAAGTCCGGTTGTTCGGTTGGATATTGATCCTTTAAAGTGCTAAATAAAGTTTTGAAGTGTCTTTTATAATACTTTTAGTGACACAAATTATTCCCAACACTTTGGAAAGTATCTAGGACTATTTTACCAAGTTTTTGCACTTTACTAGCATTGTTAAATGCTGAATTTTGGTTAACTAGTGCAGAATTCTACACTTAAAGTAGGTTTTAGGCACTTCCGGGCACTATGACTATCACCTAGTGACACAGTTTTATGGTCCTCACCTCCCTACACTCCCTACTAGTGTAGTACTCTATCTCTGGCTCATACTGGCCTCAAAACATTGTCTGTCTAGGTGCTGGCATTGTCAGCATGTTGTCTGGGTTATCCGCTCACTCTGCTAACTGTGCATTGTGCATCATGTTTGTCACTAATGTTTGTATGTAATAAATGGAGTGACAGTATAAAATGTGATGCATGAGTATGTATGTTTCAGAAAACAGAAAGCAGTTAAATCACAGTTGTAATCAAGCACAGTCATTAAGCACAAATTAAGAATTAATTAACTGTACGGATACCTGTAAAAGTGAGGGTTGTCACATTCTCCCCCCGTTAGATAAATTTCGTCCCGAAATTTTAGGCTCTGCTTCTAGTTGCAGGGGTCTTTGGAAATAAATGGGGGTATTTCTCCTTCATGCGATCCTCACGTTCCCACGTGAATTCTGACCCATGTCTTGCATTCCATCGAACTTTGATGAGTTTGACACTGCTCCTGCGCATTTTGTTAACTTTTCAATTCGTAACCTCAACGGGTTCTTCGGTAAAGTAGAGCGTGTCGTTGATATGAACTTCGTCAGCAGGAATGATCACGGTCTCTTGTGTTGGACTCTTTTTCAGGTTTGATACATGGAATGTATCATGCACGCCATTAAGTTCAGCAGGCAGGTCCAACTTGTATGCTACAAGCCCAATCCTTTGCAGGATTCTGAATGGGCCAATGTAACGCGGATTCAACTTCCCACGCTTTCCAAAGCGTGCCACACCCTTCCAGGGTGAAACCTTCAATAAAACCATATCTCCAACTTGAAACTCCAAAGGTTTCCTCCTTTGATTTGCATAGGCTTTCTGTCTGTCGCGAGCCGCCTCGATGCGCTTTCGAATTTGAAAGATCTTGTCTGTCGTCTCTTGGACTATTTCGGGACCAACAAGCTGTCTATCACCCGCATCAGCCCAGCACAGTGGTGATCGACACTTGCGTCCATAAAGAGCTTCAAATGGCGCGGCTCCAATGCTTGTGTGGTAGCTGTTGTTGTACGAAAATTCGACTAATGGTAAATGATTATCCCAGCTACCACCTAGATCCATTACACATGCTCTCAGCATATCTTCCAACGTCTGAATAGTTCGTTCACTTTGGCCATCAGTTTGTGGGTGAAATGCAGTGCTCAGATTCAACTGTGAGCCAAAAGCTTCTTGAAAGGATTGCCAAATCCTTGATACGAAGCGTCCATCTCTATCAGAGATAATCGAGAGAGGCACTCCATGTCGTGCAACAATCTCTCTCATGTATATTTCAGCGAGTTTACTCGTGTTGTCCTTCTCTTTGATTGGCAGGAAGTGCGCAGACTTGGTTAGACGGTCTACTATTACCCAAATTGTATCATGGCCTCTGGGCGTATTTCGCAATTTCGTTATGAAGTCCATTGAAATCTGCTCCCACTTCCATTTGGGTATTTCAGGTTGCTGCAGGAGACCTGAAGGTTTTTGGTATTCGGCCTTTACCTTGGCGCACGTTAAACACTTACTAACATATACTGCAACATCGCCCTTCATCCTAGGCCACCAGTAAAAGTCTTTTAGGTCCTGGTACATCTTATCCGCTCCAGGATGAATCGAGTACCGAGATTTGTCAGCTTCATCAAAAACAACCTTTCTTAAACCACCAAACAGAGGAACCCAAATCCGTTTCATGAAGCATAAAGTTCCTTCCTCGTTTGGTATCAACTGCTTCTCCATCCCATGGAGATACTCAGCCTCAACATTCCTTTCTTTCAAAGCTTCTCTCTGCGCGGCACGAATGCGCAGAGAGAGGTCTGTCTGGACAATCATTTCCAAAGCCCTAACTCTTATGGGCTTGATCCTCTCTTTTCGACTCAGGGCATCAGCGACCACATTTGCTTTCCCTGGGTGGTATTTGATCTCGCAATCATAATCATTCAACAGCTCTACCCAACGTCTTTGTCTCATGTTAAGCTCTTTTTGGTCAAATATGTGTTGCAGGCTCTTGTGATCAGTGAAGATTGTGCAACGCGTGCCATATAAGTAGTGTCGCCAAATCTTCAACGCAAATACCACCGCTCCTAACTCCAAGTCGTGCGTGGTATAATTCTTCTCATGAATCTTCAACTGGCATGACGCATATGCTATAACCTTCTGGCACTGCATCAGCACGCAACCCAAACCTTGACGCGAAGCGTCACAATATACCACGAAGTCGTCCGTTCCTTCGGGTAGCGATAAGATCGGTGCGTCACAAAGTTTGTTTTTCAGCAATTGAAACACTTCTTCTTGTTTGTCACCCCAACCAAACTTCTTGTCTTTCTGTGTGAGCGCGGTCAGGGGTTGAGCGATTTTAGAGAAATCCTCAATGAACCTTCGATAATAGCCAGCCAAACCTAAAAATTGTCGAATCTCGATTGGCGTCTTTGGAGTCTCCCAATTCTTGATCGCCTCGATCTTTGTTGAATCAACATGGATTCCATTTCCATTAACCACGTGTCCAAGAAATTGGACTTCACGCAGCCAGAACTCGCACTTCGAGAACTTGGCGTATAATTTCTCCTTCTTGAGTAGTTCTAGAATAGCTCTTAAGTGCTGTTCGTGCTCGTCCTTTGTCTTCGAGTAGATTAGGATGTCATCAATAAACACAATCACGAACTTGTTGAGATACGGCTTGCATACTCTATTCATTAAATCCATAAAAACTGCCGGTGCGTTTGTCAACCCAAACGGCTTGACCAGGAACTCGTAATGTCCATAACGAGTCCTAAAGGCCGTCTTCGGGATACTTTCCTCTTGTATCCTTAGTTGATGATATCCTGATCGAAGGTCGATCTTTGAATAAAAGCTCGAACCTTGCAGCTGATCGAACAGATCATCAATTCTCGGCAGGGGATATCTATTCTTGATTGTCAACTTATTGAGTTCGCGGTAGTCTATACACATACGAAAACTACCATCCTTCTTTTTGACGAACAGAACTGGAGCTCCCCAGGGTGAGAAGCTTGGCCTAATGAATCCCTTGTCCAATAGCTCCTTGAGTTGTGTCGACAACTCCTGCATCTCCGATGGCGCAAGTCTATAGGGTGCCTTGGCTACAGGCGCGGCGCCTAGAACCAAATCAATGTGAAACTCGACTTGCCTTTGAGGCGGTAATCCTGGCAAGTCTTCTGGAAAGACTTCAGGATATTCTTTTACAACTGGGATGTCTTCGATCTTTGGCTCAGCAGCTTCTTTATCCACGATGTATGCTAAGAATGCAACACATCCCTTCTGTAAACACTTTCTAGCTTTCAGGCAGCTAATAATTCTCAGTGGCGTATCACGCTTCTCTCCGTGCACTACGATCGTCTCTCCATCTGCCATTGGGATGCGGATGGTCTTCTCGTGGCAAACAATCTCGGCTTTGTTACTTGATAGCCAATCCAACCCGACCACCACGTCGAAACTTCCCAATTCAACTGGTAGTAGATCCAAAGTGAACTCGAGTTCTCCTAGCTCAATCACGCATCCTCTGATGACTTCACCCATTTCAACTAGTTTCCCATTCGCTAATTCGATCGAGTACGGAACGTCTAACTTACTAGGTGTCAACCCAAGTATATTCTTAAATTCTAATGATACGAAACTATAATCGGCACCAGTATCAAACAGAACAGATGCAAAATGTTGGTTTATAGGGAACGTACCAGTGACTACGTTTGGATCCTGGCGCGCTTCCCTTGCGCCGATGTTAAATACTCTTCACCGTGCTTGGTTCAGTTTTGGGCATTCCCTCTTAAAGTGCCCAATATCTCCACAATTGAAACAACCGGGTCCACGACCATTTCCATTCCCATTTCCATTCCCGCCCCGATTTCTGTCTGCTCTCCGGTTACCAGATTGATTTGCAACATTTCCTCGGTTTCCATTTCCTCCATTATTTCCTTGCGGGCGGTTTCCATTTCCACTCCCATAACCTCGATTACCACCACGCCCAGTACCAGTTCCGGCCCAACACGTATCCTTCAAGTGGCCGCTCTTCCCACATGACTCGCATTTTCTCAATCCGCACGGGCCAGAATGATGGCGCTGGCATGTATCACACCTGGGCAGAGTGCCCATATAACCTTTTCCTCTGCTTTCCACACCGGTTTTGGCCCTGGCCGGTGTGCTCGATTCACCCTTCTTGCTCACACTGCTAATACCTTGCTTGAAATTGGAAAATTTCTGTTTGTTCTCACCAGACGACTCCACATGAGTCTCCTTCTTCCTTGGTTCAGAAATGGAAAATTTGTTCAATCTATTCGCTTCCTCAGTAAGCGCCACACTGAGGTCTATGGCTTCCGTGATCGTTGCAGGTTTGGACGTGGTAACCATACTCATTATCTGGGGTGCCAATCCCCAGATGAATCTCTCAACACGTTTAAACTCGGGCGTGACCATATACGGTACTACATGAGACAAATCATGAAACCTCTGAATATATTCCGCAATCTTAGGACCATCCATTCTCAAATGCCAGAACTCATTCTCTAACCTCTGTATTTCAGCACACGAGCAGTACTTCTTCCTCATTAACTCTTTCAGCTCATTCCAGGTTAACGCATAAGCAGCAGCTTCTCCTAATGTCTACACTTGCAGATTCCACCACGATAGGGCGCCATCCAGAAACAACCCTGAGATGTAGGTCACTTGTTGCTCGGGAGCGCATTTGCTCATTCTTAGGACAGAATCTGTCTTCTCAGCCCACCTAACAAATGCAACGGCACCTCCTGTGCCGTCGAAATTCACGAGCTTACAGTCGAGAAACTGCTTGTAGGTGCACCCTGCACATACGTTAAAATTTACAGATGGTATTAGCGGACGTGCTATAAATATCCAAATGTATGGTAATATGTCTCAAGCTACTTGACATTACCATGGGGTGGATTGTTGTTGCCGTTGTTGTTGTTGTTATTCGAAGTGTTTCTGCTCGTTTCTGTTTGAGAGGCCGCATACTGTGCTATAGCTGCGGCGATTATCCCCTGGAGTTCCGCCTCGTTAGTAGGCATGCGTACATCGCGTCTTGGAGGCATCTTCTAAAAGATGATTATATAGGTCAGGTCATAGTAAGTAAATATACATATACAGTAACATCCATCAACACATAACATCTCATGTTATAAATTAAAACACATAACTCAACAAAACATGTTGTGAGAATGTTGCCATTGAGCCTTCATTAATCACGACCACAATACTGTTTTTACAAGTTTAATAGTACATCATACATCCAAATGACATTAGCGGGTCACATCACCCTAAAAAATACAAGTCAAACTACAACTATCATATACAAAAGTGTGATATCTCAAAAGACTTCGTAAGCTGGCTCAATAGCGACCTTCTCACCAAAAGATCGACCTGCATAAAACCAAAAATATGCCTATGCTGATGGCGGTGGAGGAGGAGGAGGGAAATGAGAGAAAAGTAAACGACGCATGTGTAACCAGTCCTCCTCTAAGGCACGATAGGCGCGCAGCAAATATGCTATCTGCTGCTCAGATGTCATGAAACGAACGTCTGAATCGGGGGAAAGTGGACAAGGAGTGTGTGGTGCTGCAAATGGGGTCTGATAACGACAAGGTGGACGTGGAGCTCTCTCCAAATCCTGAATACGACGCGTCAATGCATCCTGCTGCATCATCAAGGAAGTGAGGATGTCCTCCGTAGAGTACCCAACATGGTACGGGTGGTACGGATCAGACAGTGGCATGATAGGGGGCGTAGTCCATAAAATGGCTCGCTAGACGGTATAAAAGATGGTGCAGTAGGTGGTGCAATAGAAAGAAACTGAGGTGTGAATGGTAAGGGTGATGGCAGCATAGGTGGAACAAAAGTAGGATGAGTAATCTGTGGTATAAACTGGCTGTCTCCTGACATGAAAGGTACGTGACCAAAAGGCTGTCGCGATGAACCCTCCCCAGGATGGGGTGGCGGTATGCCCTGAAGGAACGTGATAGGTAGATCAGTGCGGTGAACTTCCGTGGTGTGTGGGGGAAACAAGGGAATATCAGTGGGTATAGAAACAGGTGCTACTGGAGGTGTCACATGTAACACAAATGGTGGGTAATCATCATCGTCGTCGATCCACCCGTTACGGGTGTCGGCGTAACGTGGATCCATATGAGTAGCAAAAGGTGCACGGTCAAACAGTACCGGCACGGGATCGGGAAATGGTGCATCAACAACAGGATCCTCTATCAAGGGTGGAGCAACAGCGAGAAGATCAGCAACGGGTATATCACCAACAAGAGGTGCAACGACTGGTGCATCATCACGGATAGGGTCATGCTCTAATGCAGGGTCAGGAGCAACTATAGGCTCTGGGGCCACAGCAGGCTCCGGGTCAACAAGATCCATATCAAAATCAGCAGGGATGTCAAGCAAAGGGTCAATAGGATCTACAAGCGCCTCTAGGGGCTGATCCATGTGAATAAACTCAATATCGTGGTCAGGATCGAAATCAGGGGGAAAGACCGGCTCAAAAGCGTCATCGACCTCGTGGTCAAACTCGAACTCGTGCGATGGACCGGGTGCAGCTGACATCGCCATGTCAGGGTCAGAAGAGTGAGGCTGCACACCATGGTCGTGCGAAGATGCAGATGCCACAGACTCCAATGAGTCCGGGACAGGTGAACCAACAGGAAGCTCCTCTATAGGGGCCTCAGCAATGGGAAGAATAACGTCAGCATCAATAGGGGCCCCGCCCTCATAGTCAGCCTCAGGCGGATCCTCCTCAAACAGATCGATGTCATCATCAGAAACGACAGCGAGTGGCATATCAACTACTGGAAAAACAGCAAGCGGTATGGGAGCAGGGATCACCGCAAGTGGTAAATCCCCGGCAGCAAGGCCATCAGCAGGCTCAACTCCGAAATCAGGCAGCACGAACGGTTGGAAATCATCCTCGTCAGTGCTGGTGGTGTCTGATGTGTAGACCTCTCGCTCTGACGGATTCTCGTCATCTGACACGATCGCCATGGGGTCTAGTGTGTCTGATACTCCTGTGTCTGACGATGAAACCATGACGTCTGTAACACAATCACATATATGCACATATATCAATCATGAAGTCAAATAAACATGTAAGTCACAATAAAGCAAACAAGCAATCCTCCTAGCCTCTCAGCCTAACTCCCTGGTCTCTAAGATCAACCTCGCAGTCTCTAAGACTAAATCCCTGGCCTCTAAGACCAATCCTCCCAGTCTCTAAGACTAATTATCCCCAGCCTCTAAGGCGGATCCTCCCTCAGTCTCTAAGACTGATCCTCCCTCAGTCTCTAAGACTGATCCTCCCTCAGTCTCTAAGACTGATCCTCCCTCAGTCTCTAAGACTGAAATATAAATTTTTGAAAAGTGTATTTGTGCCTTTTATTTGTAAAAATGTTTTGTATCCTAGATCTGGACGTTTTAGTGTATGCAATGTAAAAATGTTTTCGTGAGAGCCCTAGTGATGATAGTCTAGAGTCGAGAAAGAATCCTAGTTTGCTATGATCGATGCTCTGATACCAAGCTATCACACCCTGGCTTTGCGGAAGCGTGGGTTTATTTTGGTGTGACTTCTTAATACCATAGCACAATCATAACAATGCTATATGAAAATAAAACCATGATGTTCATCCATTCAACCAGTTTTAGAAGTTACCAAGACAACATTGTTTAAAAAGTTGACGCTTAACACAGATTACAACAATGTCATAAATTAGAAACATGTTCACAAGACACAACCAAACGACATGAATAAAAACACAGTTTAAGACTTGTGACCCGTCCAGGAAAAGGTCACATTTCCTAAACTCGGATGACATCAATATTCCTACGCAGCTTGACGAATTTGCATACCTTGCCAGATCCATTAATTTCCTGAAATACATGTAGTTTGAAAAATCAACAAAAAGTTGAGTGAGTTCATGTAAAAGTGAGTATGTATAAACCTTTGTAATATGTCTGTCTATATGAAATTCCTGGTATGTAGCAATTAAGGAAAAAAAGATCACCATTGGGTTGCAAAGCCAATGATATGTGTGAAGTGATGCAGGAAGACTCAAACCTAACAGATTTTTGCGTCGGGCTCAAAGTCACCCCATGGTCCGTACAGTGGACTCAGGAGCTGGGCTCGCTACACCCAAATAGATCTATCGCTCTTGACCCTCGGTCCTACAATGAGGATTAATGGCCCCAAGTAACACCTACCCACTCACATGATCTAAGTAGTATACCATCCTTAAGCTAACCATACCATGTATAAAAGTGTCTGTTAATATTGTAACATGTATTCCACCCCCGAAGTAAAAAAAACTGAAAACAGTTAAGAGAAAAGGGGGACATGAACTCACAGAAGTGCGTATCCCGAAACGTAAGTCTCCAACTCAACCTGCTGCGTGACGACCTACGCGTACTAATGCCTATTAGACGGATGGCCGTGCCTTGGCTTAGGGTTTAACGTTTTTGGAGAAATAGTTAGGTAACTATTCCGTATTCACACTTCTTATTTATTTTATATTTCCTTCCCAAGGATGGGGGTTTTATACATGTACACGTTATAATTCCGAAAATATATTTTAAGTCCCACTCACAAAATATATTTTTAATCATGTCTAAAATACTTTAATTCCAAAATATACATATTTTTCCCAAAAATATTCTATATTTTACCTCATACATTTTCCAAAATAATACTTATCAAAATATACATATGAGAGTATTTTTCTAAAATATACACAAGTTACGTTTTAAAGTTCGCGTTGTAACAATAATACTTGTGTATCTTAAATATTTATTTTGTGAGAGCGTTGGTATTATTTTGGAGTAGTAATGTCATAGTATTTCCAAGTTATATATTATTTTTACCCTAAAAATAATATATCTAGTGCACAAAATAACAAACCATCGCACAAGCGTTTTGTTATAAAATATATATTCTAAATATATATTTAACATATTTCATTTACGAAACTCCACCTCCGGCACTTGGTATTTTTGTAATAAAAATCCTGGCGAAGTTTATTTTGAAAACCAAGTTAAAAATATATTTGTAAACATTTGTTAGAAAAATAATTCTAAGTGTTGAAATTCTAGAAAAATTTCGACAGAGTTTCCTTTGTAAATGGAGGTGTCCACGCTTACTAGCGTATCATTTTCTTTTGTAAAATCAATCAAACAATTTAACAATAAATCAACATACAATATTTAATCACTAATCTTGACAAAAATAAGACTAAATCATAAACTCATGAACTTGAAAGTTTGAAAAAATATGTAGTAAGTTACTAACATGCTTAGTAGGTCTTGTTTTCCTTTAAAAATAAGTTTAGTTTCTTAAAAACTTTATTTTTAAAGAATTTGAAGTTTAACAACTTCTAGTCATGATTTACAAAAATGTTTCTTTGTTAAACTTTCGTTCTACACAAGTGTTCCTACACTTGTTTGCTTACTAAAAATGATTTTTAGTTCATACAAGATCCGGGTTTTAACAAGACTAGTATTTTTCACTTGGTTCTTCCGAAAAACCACTTGTAGATCTTTAGATCTACAAGTTTATAACCTTATTTTCCAAGAAAAATTATATTTATTCAAGTTTCAAGTTCATGGTGGATGGTTTCATCATCTTTCATATTTCTAACACTAACATCTTACTAGTTCATGTTCTTGAACATGATCTAGCATGTCTAGATAATGATCCATCCAACTTTTACTAACAAACAACATCAAATAATCATAACTACACAAGATTTACATGATTTACCCAAATAACTTCTATTTATCCACCCTTTATCCCTTATGTTCAAGACTTTAGATTATGTTCATTAGTGTTCCTTAACATTTAATCTTTCTTTCATCTTTTACCCACTAAATACAAGAACAAGATGATGTTTTAGAACACTTACTACTAGCACAAGGCTAGGGGAGAAACAAGGCGTAAAAGTGGTGGATAAAAGAAATCTAGAGCGGTCCTTGAACTTCCGAGTGCACCAAGCTTGTTTGTTGGACCTCTTGCACCTTTGAGTGTATGAAAATGGCTTGAATGAAACTTGATGGTGGGTGTATGGTGGTGGCGGCCGTAGGTAGTGAAGAGAGGAAGAGAGGAAGTTTGAGTTTGTGTGTTGTTTGATGAGAGAAGTGAGAAGTCCCTTAGACTTATTTATAATCCAAGATCTCTATTACCCAACATACAACATGCCCCTAATCACCCAACATTAGTGAATAAAATAATCAAATAAAGGCAAGGGGTGGGTCACCCCTTGTGACCGTCGAAGTGAGGGGGGGTATAGGGTTGGGTGGTGATGATTTAGTTAGTATATTAGTGTGTTATGTAATATAAAGGGTGTTAGGGTGTTCGGGGACCCTAACTAGCTCAGAAAAGTACAAACAATGTATTTGGCAATATTGTTATGTTCCGGGTAAAGTCCGGTTGTTCGGTTGGATATTGATCCGTTAAAGTGCTAAATAAAGTTTTGAAGTGTCTTTTATAATACTTTTAGTGACACAAATTATTCCCAACACTTTGGAAAGTATCTAGGACTATTTTACCAAGTTTTTGCACTTTACTAGCATTGTTAAATGCTGAATTTTGGTTAACTAGTGCAGAATTCTGCACTTAAAGTATGTTTTAGGCACTTCCGGGCACTATGACTATGATACAGTTTTATGGTCCTCACCTCCCTACACTCCCTACTAGTGTAGTACTCTATCTCTGGCTCATACTGGCCTCAAAACATTGTCTGTCTAGGTGCTAGCATTGTCAGCATGTTGTCTGGGTTATCCGCTCACTGTGCTAACTGTGCTTTGTGCATCATGTTTGTTACTAATGTTTGTATGTAATAAATGGAGTGACAGTATAAAATGTGATGCATGAGTATGTATGTTTCAGAAAACAGAAAGCAGTTAAATCACAGTTGTCATCAAGCACAGTCATTAAGCACAAATTAAGAATTAATTAACTGTACGGATACCTGTAAAAGTGAGGGTTGTCACAATCTAAGTCTGCTAATTTTTAATATTCCAATTAACACATGATTAGTTGACTCTAGTTTTACACGTTTCCTTACCCGAAGTCAACAAATAACTAACATGAGAGTTAGTGACAACATTAAATGTTAAGGCTATAAGAACCATAATAATCAGTCTTCTAACAACGCCTTTCGATACCTTATATATTCTGAAGATTAATCAGAATATAGTATCATAATTAAGCAATGTTATGAAGGTTGTGAGGTTTGCATAGTCAACATAAAGTCACACTTACCTTAAACTCTCATCTTATTTGTTCTAAATATCTGGATTAAAACATTACTAAGATAAAACTAGATGATAACTTACACTTTCACAACTTTTGTCATCATGTAAATGAGAATTTGACAAAAGGAAAATGAGACCTATAAATTTCATCCATTATAACTGAAATTCATGAGAAATCATGACATGGTTAATGAGGATGATTTTTTTCATCTAATCTCATTCTAAGTGATTTTAAATCATGGCGTTAAAGCCCTAAAATATGACTTGGCTTAAGGAATAAGTATGGGTCCATCATAAGTCATTCATTGACATTCGTGGAACTTATTCCAAGCGGAATATTCAGACATAATTCATTTATCATTTAAAAGACTATCAACTTGTATCTAAATTTTGCTGTATATGGCCCACGGTCTTAGTAGAAATCTATTTATATATATATATATATATATATATATATACTTAATAAGATTTCTATTAAATATGTCCCTAACGTTTCTTATGATATCTATCTGGACATTAAAGAAATCAAATAAAGTCTAACATATATGTGATAGGTTCCCACTTCACGTAGCTCATTGAAACTTCTCTTGTAGCATTCTAGAGATATTAAAGATCAGTGGAAACTTCTCTTGTAGCATTCTTAATAATAACTTGCAATAGTTGCAAGAGGTGGGGGAGTGAAAATTTCACATTACCTCAATTTGCACCTCTTGTACAAGACACCGCTCCATCATGACACTATTCTATCAAAACTTGTCTCCTTAAAATCTAATGCTACTCTTACAAAAGTTTCATTGTTGCTTAATTGTGGGCACACTTAGATTTCTTACCTAAACTAACATAATCCTCGACAAGAGAAATCACAACGACTAACGTCATTAACTGGTTTCTCTATTAGAATTTGTTGGTCGTTAAATATTGACCCTAAGCATGCCGAGTTCCTAAAGATTTCTAAGGTCAGTGGGAGCAGTCAAAGTCCTTATCATGACTTGCAAGGAATACAAGAGGCGGGGGGAAAGAGTGTCATTAAATTTCACTCCGAATTTAACTCCAATTACACCTCTTGTACACCATACTGCACCAACTCTTACAAACTTAGAATCCTGAAAATGATAGCAACCTAACCAAGAGCTAATCCATAAAACTGAAACTTCTAATAAACCCTATAATCAACTCAGGAGGTCATCTAGGTTTAAAATCCTACTAACTTTGATGATTACATACCCTCCCTAACTGAAGTTGAAATGGATTTTGGAAATGTTTACTGATCCTATCTCTTCAAATTAAGCCATTAGTGTCAATTAATCTTCTAAATGGAATAAAACAGTTTTCAAGTAAAACTGATTTTATGTGTTCGTATAACGTTTGGGATTTGATTGAATTACCTAAGAGTGTTCATAACTAAACCAAATCCTAATATAAGCGTTAAGACACTCAAAAACATGATTGATTGTCAAAGGTTGTACTCAGGAAGAGATAAATTATTAAAGAATCTTTATTACATATCTAACAAAAGATTTCTTTGAGGATCATCACTATTCTAGTAGCTTATAATAGTTTAAAGCTACATTAGATGAACATTAAAACAATTTTCCCTAACAAATGGCTGACATATTTACATGTTCATAAATCAACTTGAAAGTTCCAAACTGAAGGTTAAAGAACACTTTGTTTGTAAGCCAATAAAATCCATGTATGGGTTAATGCAAACATTATAATGTGATGAAATCTTAACTTAATTATTTTCATCAAGAATCAAGTGGATTAATGTACCTACCTCAAGATGAGTGGGAGTAACTAAATTAAACTTGTCTATATAGATGATATTCTTTTGACAGGTATATGTTACATAAGTCAAAGCATTGTTAACACAGAGTTTGATATAATAGATCTCAGTGATATCTCTTACGTGATAGATATCATAACATACTGAGATAGATCCAATGGGACATTAGTTCCGGTCCATAAGTTTAACCTTAAATGGGTCCTTACGCATGTAACAAACAATACTGCTCTCCTTTAGAGGATAATAGGATAAATGAGATTATTTCCTTATGCTTCATTAATTAGAAGCCTTATGTAAGTTCAAGTCTATACTCGTTCAGATATTACTCACATTGCAACACACTAGATATGTCTAGATTAACGTGAAGCATTTAATAGAGTATTACAATATCTTTGAAAGAAACGAGAGGCTACAATTTAAAGAAGAAGTGAGAATTAAAACCGGTTTATTACTTTTAACTTTGTGATATTCAAAGATGCAAGATTGTAATTCTGGGTATATGTTTATGTCAGCAGACAAAACCTATCTCATGGAGGAGTCATAATAAACTGATAACAACAACCTAAGTTATAACGACATAATATAGTCACTAAATGTTGTTGGAAATTTATCAGTGGACTCATTAGTTTATTAACTCCATATAATTAATGTTTTGAAGACTTAGTGTGATAAAGTCAGCTACCATGACTTCTTGAATAGTAACAGTTCAAGAGGTGCTGCATTAAATTTCGATACGTAATTAATTATTCGTTTATGAACGAATTGAGGAAACTAAGTTTTGTATCGAAAACATTCATGATATGCTTAAGGATCCTATAACTGAATGGCTATTACCCATAAGTCTTATTAAGAGAGCTCATAGACGGGTATTAATTAATGGCCATGCACAATTGCATATCGTACTATGAATGACTAACTATTAGTTAATTTTCCTCATCAGTTTGATTTTGTATGTCTCTAAGAATATGTCAAGCCGGCATAATGGCATATAGACAAATAAAGTTACAAATCAAACAAAGGGCTTATGCGTATTTTGATCATGACGATTAGGTTTTAAATTAAGGCTATAATATGACTAATGGGGGTCCTGAGTCACATAATGATTCAACGGTTGTATTTCTCTGCTATAGTTCTTGTTTAAGGCTAAAATGAGTGTTAACTCCTGATCAGGCTTATCAAATACTCATAGTAAATGATTTCTCGGCTAAGTGGGAGAATGTAAGATTAAATATATATTATTTTATATTTAATCTAGTAGCCATTGTAATCATTTACATTATATAGATCAAAATATATAACAACCTATTAAATAATTAGTTGGTAATTGTTGATGGGCCTTATTACCCTTATTAACTAATTAGGGTTTCCTCTTGGGTGCATATATAAGGAGACTTATGTAGAGGTTCTAAGGTTAGACACATAACCTAATCACTCTCATAACATCAATCGACCTCCTCTCCTCAACCGATTACCCTTTATCGGTTTTCATCATCACCATCATTAGATTGCACCCTAAGGAGGAACCAGATCAAGCTGACAATCATGTCAAACACTATTGATGCATCTCCATTTGGATTCCCTGCTGGCCTGTACTGATGCAATCAGGTATGTTTTCATGTTTTCCATTATGTTGAAACAGAACGGATCAACACATCGCTACTTCATTTCATAGCATCGTCATCCTCGACCTGTAACATGTTTAAAATAAAGTTCAATGCAAAAAAAAAAGGCGAGTATACAAGTTTGATACATACATAGCATAAAAAGATAAGTTTAAACGATTCCCCATGGCAATCTAATGATACAAGATAAACATTAAAATCAGCATGTGTCTAACAAATCAAACCAATGATGAAACGCAATAAGCTCATGACATAACCTCAAGTATACGGGTGGTGCGTTAATCCTATAGCGCTATATATGTAACGCCCAGCTTTTCAACACTCGAGATGACCGATCATAATGAAAATGAGACTGCTTGAAACTTTATTTGTGTTAAACCATGTGTGAAACTTTTACTCTATGTGATGCTTCCTGTACGTGAACGCTATGATTAAGCAGATTCCTAACTCTTTGTGATGTTATTATATGTGAACAATATGGTTATCCTAGATTCTTGGCTATTTATGATGCTTATTATGTGTGAACGATGTAGATTCTTGACTCTTTTAATGAACGTGAAACTAATTTGGTCCGGAAACTCCTTGTGTCATTTATGCTATTCGAACGTCTAGATGATATAATACTATACGAATTGTCTACTCATAATAATACGCAATGCAACACTTAACCTCGCTCGCAAAACGAACCAAAGACGGAAAACTAACACGCGCGAACCGGCTGTCCGAATGGACATCTGATCGGATGACCATCTGTCCGGATGACCATCCGACTGGATAGCTATTCGACCGGAACGCCAACCGAGCGACTGCCACACTTACACCGACTTAACCCATCCGACCGAGACCAATCGATTGGGCCTGTCATTCTCATCTATAAATAGGGCACTTAACCCTTCATTCCCACCTTTCACTCTGCCAATCTCTCACACGCTCCCAGACGCTTTCAGTCCCGATTCAAGGCCAACTTGTAAGCTTTTTACCTCGAATCTTCTTTAATGTTCAACATTAATCACTTCTACACTATCGTGCAAAAATAAAGTATAAGCGGGATGAGAGTCGTTCACTAAATTGTGGGTTTCACGCCTATTTTGGTAAACTCGTCTATTTTATATAAAGAGTGTCTTCAAGTCTATTGTGTAAAATGTCTTAGGAAAGACATAATGTAAGTATTTAGACCAAAAGAAAAGAAAAGAAGCAAAGTAGGAAGCATAACATTTTAAGCATATAACAAGAATGGTCAAAAACATGGTTCCTACTATAGACTAGGTCGAACATGGCAATTCTACCTAATTCCCTATAGTTATGGCTCTGATACCAATCTGTCACACCCCAACCGATGGCGGAAACATCGGAGTGGGACGAAAACGAGATCGCAAGAGACTTCATAACACTATTCGTGACAATATTTAAATCAAACCGTTTCATTTCATAAATCAAATTGTCAAACATTACAAGGAAATTCAAATAACAACAAGTTCAATGAGAATACATAACAACAAGAACAAAATTGATACAACATATTAAACCTAGAAAGTCTATATGTGTATCTAAGCATCATCGCTACTTCATTTCATAGCATCGTCATCCTCAACTTGTAACATGTTTAAAATAAAGTTCAATGCAAAAGCAAAGGCGAGTATACAAGTTTGATACATACATAGCATAAAATGATAAGTTTAAACGATTCCTCATGGAAAGCTAATGATACAAGATAAGCATTAAAATCGGCATGTATCTAACAAGTCAAACCAATGATGAAACGCAATAAGCTCATGACATAACCTAAAGTCTATGGGTGGTGCGTTAATCCTATAGCGCTATATATGTCAAGGATAGGCTCGATCGAAGTTAATGATAAGTCTAACACAAAACGTATAACCCCAAGTTCAATGTATCAAGTAATCAAGTATGCAAGCATGTAATAGGAATGATTGTGCGTTTACGAATAAAGTCTAAGTGTAAGTTTCATAAGTAAACATGTTACACCCCAAAAAGGTGGTAAACGTAAAAGAGGGGGGTTCAAGTATACTCACGGTTTTGCAAGCTTTCCACTTGTTAATCCCGCGAGAGTTGTTGGTAGATTAGTTTGGAGCACCTTGTCCTTCTACACGAAGAAACATAGGTGGATGAGTATGGAGATTGTAACAGAAGATTATAGATTCGGAGATTTAAATTATATGAAAATAACATATGAGAAAGTAATCATCTAATCATATAATACTTGTTTGACACAATGAAACCCCAAGGGTTAAAATGTTTTCATGGGTAAAATACCCATTAGAATCATAAAAGTTATTAAGTCCTAGATGATGTAATCTAGTACTTTGACAAATGACCACTAGTTCATCATCAAAGGTTCGATTATTTGGATAATATATAAGTATTATATAATGTTCATTATGTCATATAGGTCAAGCATGAGGTAGGAGGATGAATCCCCCATTTAGGAACCTCTTTGTTTATCATATAAGTCATGTAGGAGGTAGGAAGAACAAGTCTTCCATTTAGGTACCACTTGGTGTTCACCACTACACTTGATGTTATAAACAATCAAGTATGGTCATGAACATACAATAAGAAAGGAAATAATTACAACTAACTAAGAAATCACCAAGTAATGTGTGGATTTTTAGTATGATAGCCCAAGCTAGTCCTATAATCACACAAACATCAAGCTTTGAGCTTGTTCACTACTTGTGGGTTAAACCCTAACCAAAACATAAAGTTTATGAGGTTTTAACCTCTGATTTTAAGTGTCACAACCTTTTTTTAAGCCAACAAACCATAGAAGTGATTATGAGCATAAGGACATAGGAATGTGTATGAGATAACTCAAGTTCAAACTAGTTTAGTAAAGTTTAGTCAAAACAGAAAGTTTGGAGCCTTATTTGGTGATGTTCCAGCCTTAGTTAACCATGGAAAACCTGTTGGAAACATACCTAAGGTTGTTCCAAGCAAGTAGGAAAAAGAATCAAGGAAAAAGGTTAAGAAATGAGTGAGTTATGCTCACTTTTGTAAGATGATATGAATCTGATTATCTCCCGGATTCAGCTGCGATTTTAGTGAGTTTGAGAGTGATTAGAGAGTGTTTGTAAAGTGGAAAATGTTGGAGGAGGCTTGGGTTATATAGGGGTTGGATTAGGTTTGGGTTGGTGAGGTTTAAATGCAAGAAACACACATAAAACCAATCAAAACTCAACAAAAAGTGACCAACCAGCGAGCTGGTAAGGCTGTTTCCGAATTCGGCTGGCTCGCTTCCAGCGAAGCCCCTTGCAGGGCGAGTCGCGGCCCGCCAGGGCTGGCCAGACTAGTTTTCATGTTTCAAATGTTAACATCTTTAGTCCCTTAGGTTTATTTTGGATGTTTTAAGGTCTTTCAAGGGTAATTCATGTCATTTAAACATATTTATAAGGGTTTAACAAGCATAATTAACATACAACAAACATAATGAAGTATGATTAAGCGTAGGGGTGTGCATGGGTCGGTTTGGGTCGGTTTTGGCCAAAAACCATAACCATAACCGCGATGTTGGTTATTAGATAACCATAACCATAACCGATTGGTTATGGTGGTTATGGTTATTCGGTTTTGATCTTTATAGCGGGTCGGTTATGGGTGGTTAACCGTGTATTTAGCTTAGCTAAAAATAGTTTAATTCTTTTTTAACATGGAATAAATTGTTATTGCATATTCGTATATATTAGTATATTACATAGTACTAAAAAATATATATAATCTATAATATTAATACCAATTATTATTATCGAATATTCAAATAAAGTGATATGATACATTCCATAAATTCAAATAAACATTCAACCAAAACTACAAAATGATATGAAAAACCTATAAGTACTAAAAATCTTCAGTAAAAAACATCAAATACTAAAAATATGGTGAAAAGTCCTAAATCCTACAAAGATTTATTACATGTCGGTTCTGTTCGGTTATGGTGGGTATGGAAAAAATGATAACCATAACCGACCCGCTACTTTCGGTTTTCAAAAAAACCACTAACCGACCCACCGGTTTTTTATTTGGTTCGGTTTTTTTGGTTCGGTTTTGTCGGTTAATTCGGTTATGGTTAGGTTAATTCGGTTTTTTGCACACCCCTAAATTTAAGCGTATGAATGTCGTAATTAAGTATCGTATGCATTCAAAAGGCGTATGATTAGCATGTTTCACGTATTTGCAAGTTTAACGCATAGTTCCCAATAATTACGAATATGTATCGATTGTTTCATGAAATTAAACGTATGAACATGTATGAAGTATGTATAACACGAATTTAAAGAAATATGAATTTTATTTATGATTCAAGTCTCGGATTTTACAACGATTACAACGCAAGAATGTTTACAAGAACACAAGACTTCCAAAAATAGAAATACAAGCAAGACCTTCCAATATTATGGAAAGTACGAAGAAGTAGGGCGTTACAATTGAATCCTTGGCTTGCATGATAAAATAAGGCTATTTAGTTAGGGGTTGTTAAGGGGATCCAAATCCCGAATGGGGGACCAATTATCTCAGTTGTTCTACGTCAACGATGCAATTATTATAAGGGAATGGTCGCCGATCAATGTGATGAACGTGTCAAGAATCTTAAGTTGCTTTCACCTATGCTCGAGGAATAAAATTAACCTTCACAAGTCAAGCATTTACGGTTAGGGTGTCTGAGTTAAACCATGTAGCGACTGTCTTGGGGTGTAAGAGTGGTAGTGTGCTTTCACTTATCTGGGTTTAGCGGTCGACGTTAGTATGAACAACATAAATAAATGGAGACACGTGATGGATATTTTGCATCTCGTCTTTCCGTTAGGAAAGCTAAAATCTGTTGATTGGCAGAAGAGTTACCCTTATAAGATCGGTTATGGAAAGTCTTCCTATTTACTACTTATTATACAAAGCTTCAATGGAGATAATTTCGGTCCTCGAAGGCATGATGAAGTTGTTCCTTTGAGGAGGCTCTAACGAATTTTTCAAGATGCACTTGGTGGCTTAGGATCAGGTTGTGTTGCCTATGGAGAAATGAGGTATTGTCATTAAAAGGCTTCGTAATGCTAGCATCGCACTTCTTATGAAACAGGTTTGGAAAAAGGGTCATTGATGGGTTGCATTATTGCAAATCGAGGGCTTATTTTGTTCCGGTTAATAAAGATTGTCGGGGTCTGGAAAATTATTGTTAGTGTGGCTAGTAAGGCAGTCTTTGGTGGGGATAAATATCCAAGAGCTAATCGTCGACAAGGTAGGTAATGAGGATAACATCAAGTTTTGGGTGGATTTGTGGTCAGGAAATGCCCCTTTCATGCAGGCCTTTCCTCGCCTGTTTTTATTGGTGAAGAACAAAAATTGTATGGTTAGTGTCCGGGTTTGATGACATGCTCATGGGTTAGAATGGCAGTGGGATAGGAAGCCTCACTCGAGGTCGGTTTTGGAGATAAGGAAATGTGAAAAATGCTTTCAAGCGATGTAGCGGCTAAGGGAGACAAGTCAAGATCTTTCTTTGTGAGCTCGTTTAAACTTTTGCTGGGCCTAAATATTGATGCGATTCGGTTTTACATTATGGATTGATTTAAGTGGGTTCCTATTAATGCAATATCTTCATGTAGAGAGCGGCTTTGGATAGGAATCCTACTTTGGTTGCTTTAGATAAGAGAAATATTCAAGTGGAGTCGCAACTTTGTCCCTTATGTGAGTTGGTTTGGAATCGGCTGACCATATCTTCTCGGCTTGCTTTGTGGCTTCGGTGGTGTGGTAGTATGTCTGTAGCTGATGTAAAGTGCCCCCGGTAGTGGTGTTTTCAATGAAGGATATTATCAAGTGGTACAAGTATGGTGGGTAGGGAGATTGGAAGAAGGAAGCGCTGCATGGTATTGTTTGTGTTGCTTGTTGGGATTTGGAAAGCGAGAAGGTGCATTCATGAAAAGAGTGAATAAGAGATTAAAACTGAAGATATCATTGGTGACGTGAATTCGTTAGGTTTCTTATGGTACACGGAGAGATTTAAAGTATAAATCTTTTATATGGTCTAAATGGTGTAAATTTGTCTTTGTATAGTGTCTTGTGGTTGGTGGCCATGTTGTTTTGAGGGGTTGCAACCTGCGTTTTTTGGCGTTGTGAATAAAGTTCTATATTTTAAGGAAAAAAAATAATAGAGTAAACTTCAATTTTCGTCCCTGTGGTTTGCTAATTTTAACACTTCCAGTCCAATAGTCTAAACATTGCATTTATCATCCATTAGTTTCCTGATTTTAACAGTTTCAGTCCATTAGTTTCCTGATTTTAACTGTTTCAATCCACACCACTAACACTGGGTGTGGACTGAAACTGTTAAAATTTTACACTAGTGTGGACTGAAACTGTTAAAATCAGCAAACTAATGGATGATAAGTGTAATTTATAAACTATTGGACTGAAAGTGTTAAAATCAGCAAACCACAGGGATGAAAATTGAAGTTTACTCAAAATAATAAAAAGTAATAAGAAATCTTATCCTACATAAACCATTGTACCGTAAGAAAGTGATATGACTTCTTATCATTAACTTTTTTTTTTTTTTTTTTTTTTTTGGACGGCGACTTTCACAACAAACGGCGAGGCCGCTACTACCGATAAATCGGTAGCAGACCACCACCCCACTCAGCCAAGACTATGTTGTCTTAACCGGGCCCACGCTTGGCGAGTGTGGCTTGGCGTCCCCCGAGAAACTTCACCACCCCACATCCGTATAGGTGTGGGTTTGCCCAGCCAAAGGCTCAAGCGCGGTTACTCGAAAACTCGGGCGCTCCTCAGGTTCGAACCGGTGACCTTTCAGTCCCCAAGCTCTCCCCTTCATTGTTGCTGGCCACTGGGCTAGAGCCAGTGGTTTCTTATCATTAACTATCTCGTTAAATATCTCGTTAAATCCGTTCTATGTCATATTGATTTCACCAAGTCATTTGGTAGCAAAAAAAAAAAAAAAATTTTTTTTAATATTAGTGACGTCGATGATGCTTAGAAAGTCTTCAAAAGCTCCTACATGGAACTCACTGGTAAAAATTGTCATATTGCATAATTTAAGATGAAATTCATTTATAATAATAATAATAATAATAATAATAATAATAATAATAATAATATACACGTTTTAAACTTAATCAAAATCAAAATAAAAAAACTGTTAAAAATATAATGGTAAAATAAAGAAATTTGTCTTGTAATTTTCAGAAACTTTATTTGATAAAACCATTTGAACTTTAGGCAAAATGGTCAAAGATTAACAATTGCGTAACGCTTTAAGCTGGAGTCAAAGGAGGCCAGAAAAGTCAAGCTCGTCGTACTTATCTAACGTGTAATTTGAGAATATTTTAGCACATTATCCTATTTTTCCTTTTAAAACAATATATGACTCAATCACATGTTAATGCATGCTACACCGTACACACAACTGGATAATTGAGAAAAAAAAAAGATTATGTAACATATAAAAAGTTAAAAAAAAAACTATACGTTACTCCTTGAAACATATATGTTATACACGTTTTGAACCAACTTTAACATACTAAGGACGAAATCAAGGGGTCAAGATGGCCCGTTGACCTCTGGTTGTAACCAGTAAAAATTAAAAACCTTAAGATAACCCTTGACTTAGATTTTCTACCATACTTGTTTTATCCATTTGTAACACTTTGAGAAAAATAACAATCATTATAAAAAACCATATTAATCAGATTTCATGATTCACATGAAGCAAGTATTTTAATTGATATTTATTTCACATGTAAGTTTATTTTTCAAGTAATTATATAGATTACACAATGATTCTCATTTGCCACATGGACTATCATCCAAATACTTTCCTCATTTTTACATTCAAACTCAATCAAAACACCTTTTTCTTATTTTCTATTTATCAACATAATATCGCATTAAAAGTTACCATTTAATCACTCTCAAATTCAGAAAAAAAATTCCAAACAAAACATGATATAAAATAATCATTTATCCTTAACAAATAAAAAAAAATCTAGATAATCCCTTTCTTCTTCATATCATATCAACCAATACAATATAATCCAAAAAAAAAAAAAAGAAATTAACCCAACAATAATATGTGATGAATATTGATAGCCATCATTTTCCAAATCGAATTCATATCTCATTATCCTCTCCTTTTTGATGACCTAGACATTTTCTTAAAATTCAATTCATTATTATTTTATTCAATTAAAAAAATGACGTCATAAATAAATATATATAAGATATGTAAACACGTGAAGACCAAGAGTACTGACACGTCCCCCTGTCATTACAAGCGCGTGATGCTTAATTTCCAGTTGGCATCCCAACTTTCTTTGCTGGCCGACCTTATCCCCTTTCATTTTTCTTATTATTATAATTAATAATTAATAATTATATATACACATACATATATAGATACACACAAATAGATATAGATACATTTTATTTTAAATTAATAATAAATCGCCTCTCAACAGCTTTACACAACACCACCACCTCCTCCTTCAAGATCCATCTCAGAACAACAACAACAACAGGATCAATCAAATCAAACCCTAGATTTTCTTCATCTTTCGTTTCTCAAATTGCTCAATCCTAACCGTCGATTACAGGTCAGTTTTCATCAATCTGTAACAAACATTCGTTAATTTTGCTATTTGTCACGTTAATTTCATGCTGTTTATATCGCGATTTTGACTGCATATACTTCCGATTTGACCGATTTTGTTTAATTGAAGTTGTTTTTGGAGTCGAATTCATGTGGTTTTGACTAAGCTTATGCTGATTTTGACTTTGTTAGGGCCGTAGTTGGTTAATTTGTTCGGATCTGTGTGTGTTTTTGGTGTGTGTTTGATGTGAATTTGGTGATGATTGTGGATGTTATTGATTGATTACAGATCATTGGTTAGTGAGGCACGGTTCGGATCAGAATTTGGATTAGAATTTGGATAGGAATTTGGGGTTTGGTGTCGAAATGATTTCGAAATCGTATGCGAACTTGTTAGATCTAGCGAATGGGAATTTTCCAGCAATGGAAGAGCCTAGAAGGAAGATGTTCTCAAGGACAATGACTGTGCCTGGAGTTTTGACAGAGCTTGATGATGATCAAGCGCGGAGCGTTAGTTCGGACGCGCCTTCGACGGTTCTGGCGGACCGGTTGATTGTTGTCGCGAATCAGTTGCCGATAAAAGCGGTACGCAGGGTGGATGACAAGACCGGAGAGGGTTCGTGGAGTTTTAGTTGGGATGAGAATTCGTTGTATAAGCATATTAAGGATGGTTTACCGGAGGAAATGGAGGTTATATACGTAGGTTCGCTTCGGGCTGAGATTGACCCAAGTGAACAAGATGATGTTTCGCAGGTGTTGTTAGAGAGGTTTAAATGTGTACCGGCTTTCCTTCCTCCGTCGGTTTTGGATAAGTATTATCATGGATTCTGTAAGCAGCATTTATGGCCTTTGTTTCATTACCGGCTGCCGTTTTCCGCTAGTCTTGGTGGTCGGTTTGACCGGTCGCTATGGGAAGCCTACGTGTCGGCTAACAAGATCTTCTCACAGAAGGTGATTGAGGTGATAAACCCTGATGACGATTACGTTTGGATTCACGATTATCATCTAATGGTGGTTCCGACGTTCTTGAGAAGACATTTTAACCGGTTGCGAATGGGGTTCTTTTTACATAGTCCGTTTCCGTCTTCGGAAATCTACCGGACTTTACCCGTTAGAGAAGAGATCTTGAAGGCGTTATTAAATGTCGATCTTTTAGGGTTTCATACATTCGACTACGCGCGTCATTTTCTTTCTTGTTGTAGTAGAATGCTCGGTTTGGAGTACCAGTCGAAACGGGGGTACATTGGGTTGGAATACTACGGTAGAACGATCGGAATCAAGATTATGCCAAGCGGGATCCACGTGGGTCAAATGGAATCCGTTTTAAAGCAATCAGATAAACAATCTCGTGTTCATGAGCTCGAACAAGAATTCCAAGGGAAAACGGTGCTACTCGGTGTTGATGATTTGGATACATTTAAAGGTGTAAATCTCAAGGTTTTAGCAATGGAACACCTGCTTAAATCGCATCGCGGTTGGATCGGGCGTGCGGTTTTAGTCCAAATCTTGAATCCCGCACGTGGGAAAGGTCGGGACGTGGAGGAGATCGAGGAGGAGATCAGAACAAGCGTATTACGAATTAATCAAGAATTGGGAAATCCGAACTACACGCCTATAGTTCTTATCAATAGACCGCTTACGTTAGCTGAGAAGGCTGCATACTACACCATTTCCGAAGCTGCTATCGTTACAGCCGTAAGAGACGGTATGAATTTAACTCCGTACGAATACGTTGTATGCAGACAAGGTATTTCTGGGTCCGATTCATCAAACTCACCTCAAAAAAGCATGTTAGTGGTCTCCGAATTCGTGGGTTGTTCACCCTCTTTAAGTGGTGCAATACGGGTCAACCCGTGGAACGTGGAGTCAACAGCCGAAGCCATGTACGAAGCCATATCCTTTTCAGATTTTGAAAAACAAATGCGTCATGAAAAGCATTATAAATACGTCAGCACGCATGACGTCGGTTACTGGTCACGTAGCTTTTTTCAAGATTTGGAACGGACTTGCGTTGACCATTTTAGAAGACGTTGTTGGGGCATCGGATTAGGCTTTGGGTTCCGAGTCGTAGCGCTTGACCCGATGTTCAGAAAGTTGAACACGGATGCGATTATGAATGCTTATGTTCGTGCTAAAAACCGAGCCATCTTGTTGGACTATGATGGGACCATCATGCCCCAATCATCGATCAACAAACGTCCGAGTCAAGAGGTTATATCGATTATTAATCAATTATGTAACGACCCGAAGAATACGGTGTTTGTGGTAAGTGGACGTGGTAAAGAAGATCTCGCCAAATGGTTTTCGCCTTGTGAGAAACTCGGCATTGCGGCGGAACATGGTTACTTTATGAGGTATGATTTTGCTTTTTGGCCTTTTTGCATAAAATAGCCATTTTTGGCAAAAAAAATCATATTTTTCTTGGTAAAAAAAGCAACAATCTTCTTTTTTTTTTGTGAAAATGGAAAAAATCTTATAGTTTTTTTTTTTCTACACAAAAATAGCAACAGAACTTTTTTATTCCTTTTGTAAAAATAGCTAACATTTACCTGATTACCTGTTTAGCAGGCCATTTTTTGTTTACAGAAACAGACAAAACTGACCTGTTTAGCTGAAAATTTGCAATTTTTACAAAATGATTGATAACAAGTTGTGTTACAAATTAATAATATATAAATAGATTAAAATGTACTACCAAATAAACGTATAGTATAGGTAACAATAACACAATAAACAACTTATACAAAATGTACAACCCTCTTAAGCCAAATTGTGTTACAAATTAATAATATATAATATAAATTTGTTGCTCTTATTACTAAAAGATAGATTAATAATTTACTATTTGCACAAAAAGATTGATAAATTGTTGTTTTTTTTACAGAAAAAAGTTGATAATTTGTTGCTAATTTTACAAAAAAAAAGGACTGGTAATTGTTGTTTTTTTTTTTACAAAAAAAAAGTTGATAATTTGTTGCTATTTTTACAAAAAAAAAGACTGATAATTTGTTGCTATATTCACGAATTAAGGATTAACAATTTGATTACTTTAGAGAATTTGTGGGTGGTTATATAGAATTAGAAATGGGTGCATATTATCTTTGTTACTTTATGCAAAAAAAATCCCGATTTCTATATGAACTCATGTGAACTCACAAATACTAAAAGGTAACTTATGTGATACTAGGTGGCAGGCTGATAAAGAATGGGAAACACACGCCCAAAACGCAAGTTTTGGATGGATGCAAATGGCCGAGCCTGTAATGAAACTATACACCGAAGCAACCGACGGTTCATCCATCGAACGTAAAGAAAGCGCACTCGTTTGGCACTTTCAAGACGCCGATCAAAGCTTCGGTTCCGCTCAGGCTAAGGAAATGTTAGACCATCTAGAAAGCGTGCTTGCAAACGAACCAGTCGTAGTCAAAAGCGGTCAACACATCGTCGAAGTCAAACCACAGGTATCATTGTATATTGTTCATTGATTTTAACAAGTACGATTTTACTGAACGAGTGGTGGAAATTGTAGGGCGTGACGAAAGGTTCAGTCGCGGAGAAAATATTCGCGTCGATGTTCCAAAACGAAAGACGGGCCGACTTTGTACTATGTGTTGGAGACGATAGAAGTGACGAAGATATGTTTGTTATGATCGGGGACGCAATAAAGGCGGGTGTAATCTTGAATAAGAATAATAAATCGGTTTTCGCGTGTACGGTTGGGCAGAAACCGAGCAGAGCAGAGTATTATTTGGATGATACGGTTGAAGTTATAAACATGCTTGAGAATCTTGGAGAAATATCAGAAGATTCAGCAAATTCAGATTCTGGGAGCTCTTCTTGAGCTTATTGGTGGTTATTTGTCTGCTTTGTTTGACTTTTGTTGTGGTCAAACTTGACGGCAGAGTTTGTACATTCTGATCCAGAAAGGAAGGGTAAAGAAGGTTTTTTCTTTTTTTTTGTTTTTTAAACTTTTTGAAAATAGGTTTACTACATGGGAGTTTGTTTTGTTATTTGTTTATTGGAAGATTGGAAAATGGGTTAATTGTTGGTAGGTACATTGTGGATGATGATGATGATGATGATGAACTCTTGTTACCTTGATGTAAATCTCGATAGAGTTTACCGATCTTCCCTTCATTTTTTCGCTTTCATTGCTCCGTTTATATTCTGTGATTATTCTTGTTGTAGGTTATCTAGAACTAGCAATCCATTCTTTTATGATTCTTGGTGTTGCAGATGCAGGTTTTGATATAGTTTATGATTTTCCTGTTGCAGATACTGGTTTTGATATATTGTACGAATAAGTAGTGAAAGGCTATAAAAGTCTGATCCTCAATAAAGCAGACTTCATCAATTGATCGAGAAATCGAGTTCGTATTTGGTTTTTCCAACTCGAGCCAACTCCTGGCTTGAGGAGTCAGTTCTTTGAGTTGATTTATACATTCGGGCCAACGAGTGTTGAGCAAATTTGTTAACTGAGTTGATTTATGCAGGCTAACTAGTGTCTTACTTGAGAAAAATCGTCAAGAAGGTTCTTGAGTTGATTTATACGGGCCAATGATTATGTTAACCAAGTTGATTTATGCAGGCTGACAAGTGTCTTACTTGAGAAAAATCGCCAAGCAAGTTCTTAGAGTTGATTTATACGGGTCATTGATTATGTTACTCGAGCAAAATTGTCAAGCCACTTCTTTGTGTTGATTTGTACAGGCCAAATGGGCGTTACTCGAGCAAAATTGCCATGCCAGTTCTTTGCGTTGATTTATACGGGCCAATGAGTGTTTTACTCGAGTAAAATTCCCAAACAAGTTTTTTGAGTTGATTTATACGGAACAATGGGTGTTACTCGAGCAAAATTGTCAAACCAGTTCTTTGAATTCATTTATACAGGCCAACGAGTGTGTTACTCGAGCAAAATTGTCAAACCAGTTCTTTGTGTTGATTTATACAAGCCAACGAGTGTGTTACTCGAGCAAAATTATCAAGCCAATTATGTTGATTTATACAGGCCATTGAGTGTGTTGAGCATAATTGTCAAACCAGTTCTTTGAGTTGTTTCATATGGGCCGGTGAGTGTGTTACTCGAGCAAATTTGTCAAGCCAGTTCTTTGAGTTGATTTATACGAGAGCCAATTGGTGTTACTCTAGCAAAATTGTCAAGCTAGTTCTTTGCTTTGATTTATACAAGCCATTGATTTTGTTACTCGAGCAAAATTGTCAAGTCAGTTCTTTGAGTTGATTTATATGGGCCGACGAGTGTGTTACTCTAGCAAAATTGTCAAGTCAGTTCTTTGAGTTGATTTATACATGCCAACGAGTGTGTTACTCGAGCAAAATTGTCAGACCAGTTCTTTGAGTTGATTTATATGGGCCAACTAGTGAGTTACGCTCGCAATTTTAACGAGCTAATGTATACGTGTGTGGGCTATTTGGGCGAAGGGCAAAGAAGTAATTGTGTTTGAGAATTATAAAAAATATTTAAAAAAACATTAAAATTTTGATGCTTTTATCTTCCACCACCTGTAGTGCCAATGCCATCACCATTGCACCTTCAAAAAGACACTTTGGCATTGTCAGGCCAACTGGGCCCAACCACAAAAGATTAAACATTTCAACTCAGTTTTTTCCTCCTCTAACCGTTACTATCATTAGACCGTTAGGCCTTGCATAAAATGATAAAATAAATTGGTGGCTGTTTAAAATATACATATTCGCGGCAGCCTGTTATTGGTGAATTTGCGGTACCTCACCAATGCTTTACTAACCAAGGAGGCCTGTCCTCACGTTAGTGCCTAAGTGGTAAGGAGGTTGGATCTATTGCGGAGGTTTGAGGGTCAAACCCCGGCACTACCAGATTTTCACTAGGACATGTGATTTACCTCCCTCTTGTTGGCCATAGGACTGGTCGGTATGGGACTCCCAATGATGGCGTACACCATAACAAAGGAGATCAAGTAAAACGCAGTTTCCGCTAGCCACATGGTCTTTAAAAGGGTTCAAGGCAGATGACCAGACCAACGAAAGCTGGACTCAAACTTGAGACTTCCTTAGAGGTACGCAGGCGTTTATATTGCTTAAATGACTTCTTTTTAGTATAACATACGCCGCACTAAACCTAGTATTATGATTGGAGTCGGACAATAGTAATAGTGTGACTTTCAAATTTATATAAAATTCATCATAATTTATATACAAAAAAAAAAAAAAAAATCAAACTCGTGTTACTTTCAAAAAGTAATATGAATGTGTTCTTGCTTCTTGATAATATCCATCATCACCAACATTATCACCCTAGAAAAATCCGTGTAAAACAAAAAACTTTTGTGCAGCTTTCAGGGTCCAAAAGATGCAGAAAAAGTCGAAACATTGCACTTTAAAACTTCTAATCAACAGTCAACTTTGGCCCACACACATAATAATTTTATAGCCCATTTACAATGCTAGCAGACCCAAAAGTCTAAAGTAAGTAGGCACAAGACAATAGTCATCCAAGCCCGGCCCACTTCATTTCTCATGTTTTTGAAGTTCTGGTTTGTAGGGTTTATCTTTTGAGTTAATTACTTTGTGGTTTTTAATTGGATGTGTACATGGTTGTTTGAATAGTATGTAGCTTGCGGCTTGCTTGTTAACTAATATCAATATCAATTAGCTTATCAAAAACTCAAGTTGGATTGCCTTGAGCTCGCTTGCTCGTTTAATATTCGAGTCAAGTTCAAGGCTTCAAGCTGAAGGTAACTCGCTTGTATAAACAAAATTCAAGTTGATTTGTCTCAAGTAATTCAAGTTGGTTTAGCTTGAGCTCGTTGGCTTGATTAAATGTTAAAGTCGAGTTTGAGTCGAAGGTAACTTGCTTGCATAAATATTCAAGCTGATTTGTCTCGAGTAACTCGCTTGTTAGCTTGTATAATTAGCTACCTCCATTATATACAGGTTGTTTAAATTCAAGCCCGAGTTAATATTGTTGCAACTTGAAATCACCCGTTAACAACCCAATACTTAAGATATAAATCTTATTTGATAGATAGGTTGCTTATTGAAGAGGTAGGGTCTAAAACGCGACCCAAGAATCAATAAACATATCAAAAAAGCCTAACACAAAATCAGAAAAAGGGCCACACCGGATAATGACACCTAAAGAATATGGGGGTATGGGCTTTGGATCGCTTGGGGACGCAAATGCGGCGATGTCGGTGAAGTGGTGGCGGTGATTCAAAGTTGATAGGGATAGCTTCTGGCGAAAGGTTAGATGGGGTCATCATAACAATTCAAGAGCTTGGAATTTTATTCCGGTAAAATTGTCCAGGCCCGACCAAGCAAGTTGTGAGGATATCTAATGATGATGGGCATCAACCTGACAAATTTGTTTTGTGGCGTACCGGGATCTAATTGTTAGATTGTTTTCAAGAAGGAGTTTACACCCCGCTTGCGGTATGCGTATGTAATGTGTATATGTGTGGGCCATCGGGGGCAAAAGTGAAAGTGCACTAATTTTAACGTTATTTTACTAGTTTCATAAAAATAACGTTAAAAGCTGAGGACGGTTAATCATGCATGTCACACCCCGATATTTTAACCACAAACCGGTGGGACCGGTGGGGAGTATCGTGACATAGTTGATATCATCATAGTCAATTAAACATAGTTATAACACAGCGGAAGGCTTGGAAGGAAATTACTATTACAACCCAAATGTTCAAGTTCAAAATAATAATATACAGACGGTTGTAGAAAGGATCCACATGCGGATCTAAATAAAATACAAAACAATGTTTGACAGACTTTAAGGCATCCTAAGGATTTGCAAGATCCTTTATTTAGACACCGAGCAGCTCCCAGCCTATTACGTGTAAAACCTGTCACTTAGTCTTTTGAAAATACGTCAGTTTACACTGGTAAATACAATTAACTGACTCATTTGAAAATGTTTAAGAAAATTGGTTTAAGTGCACAATGCACGAAAAATTCTTTATAACTTGGGACAATTACATTTATAATCTTGTATATAGATTTACATGTTTGTCATACATATGGGGCTCGGTATAGAAGCCGAGACATGATTAATGAACACACCACTTATAAAACCCACAAAGGAGTTATCCCCAACTTGTGGGTAATTTTTATATTTTAGCATTTGCATCTGTCAGGTGTATGCCTACACCCCGTGCATAGGTCGTGGCCATCAGTAACTTAAATGAGCCGATGATATCCAGGACACAGTCGCATTAACCCTCAATGTTTATGTTATCAAACAATACAGATTAAAACGGGTTATGCGGATTTATTAATCATAATCCGACCAAATTATCCCATACTCGACCAAGCGGTAATAGTTTACTGTATCCCAAACCCGTATAAGGGAAAATAAGTTAAAAGTATTTACCTGAGTTTCTAATGCAAGATTTATCTACTCAACCATATAATGTATTTAGACTTATGAATGTAGCTTTTACTGGGGCTTCCTAGTCTGGAATGAGGGTAATATTAACCTATTAGAATACTAACGGGCCTTATTTAATTCGTGGACTTAGACCGGTTAGTTTATAGAACGATTTACGGTACGAAACGCTAGATTAAGCGATGACCAGAATGGAATGGAATTTAGACCCAACAAGTATGAAGACTTGTATAATATGGGTAAACTAAATACATTCTGGATTTTGAAGTTTAAATGATAAGGTTAAACCCGTTTCGGTTAATTTATGCAAACTAGTCACATAAACTGAAGCGAACGCGTATATGCATTAACGGGTAACCGGATGATTCATATACAAGTTCCATGTGTTATTATGCTTAAAATATGTTATGACATTAGTAGGATATCAACATATATGCCCATAAGAATTTTAAAACTGAATTAAGCCTCATAAGGGAATTTGGTCATTTTAGGATTTATTAAAGGAGCTTGCAAGTAAACTGAAGGTTTGGTCATAAACATTCTGTAAAAATATTTAATTTATGATATTATATCAGTAGGATATCAACCATATGTGTGGTTTATGCTTTATGGTCAAACTATGCACCATATGGGTATTTTGGTCATTTCACACATAGTTTTAGGGACTTATTTGGGATTCTGAGTTCATGACTTATACCTACTGTAAAAATATTTAAAATGGTTTATAAAAATCAGTAGGTAACAAGTCTTGGGTGCTAAATACGGTTTAAAACCATACTATGCACTTAATTAGCGTAAAAGTTGGTAAATGACGATAATTTCGAAGTTTAAGTGATTATGAGGTTATGGCCAACTTTGAATAGTCAAAATATTTTATTTTTCATAACATATCAGTATCAAAAAGGTTTTGCATGTTTATTATGTATAAAACCTATTTTATTTGCAAAAATGCCATTACCGTCATTTATAAACTTTATACAAGAACTCGAAGTTAAAGTTAGTATATAATCTGACTTAACATCCCAATAAATCCTAAATATGATATCACAACTGTAAGTAAAGTGTTTCATGTCAAAATTATGTTTAAGACTTGATTTGCATGCAAAAGGGTATTTTAGTCCTTATAAAAGCATATTTTTCGATTAGTTATATAACTTCAGTTTATCACCAGAGTGTAAGTGCCAAAATATGCTAAATATGTTTACTAATCAGTACTTAGTTCATTTGCATGCTCATTTATATTAAAAACCTTATTTTTAAACAAAAGGGCATATTAGTCAACTTTAAGCATAACAATGGAAACAAGTAAATAAACTCAGATTACTATGTGACCATGTAATATAACCTCAGAGGGTTATACTACAACATAATATGGTCATAAAGGAACCTTAATGCGTAAAGAAATTAAGCTAATTAAAGTTAGAACTGAAAGTCAAAGTAAAAGTCAAGCTTTTGCAACTTTTGGTTGCGAACCGACCTTAAACTCAGAATTGTAGGGTTGAACATGTTTACATATGTTCTAATAATGTTTACCAAGTGTCACACCCCAACCGATGGCGGAATCATCGAGGCGCGGCACTAGGCGAATCAGATTGCTCAAGAGAATCCATAACAACTATTTAGTGACAATATTTAATGCGTTCATTATCCCATACTAATAAACGATATCTCAACAAATAGTCATACGATTTCATGTCTCTCAAACAATACAAATCCGACAACCTAGATTTAAGTGAGTTTCTAGACTTCCTAATCTTGTTTCATGATAACCTGCGATTAACCTGCAACATACGTTAAAATAAAGTCAATACAAAAGTATTGGCGAGTATACAAGTTTAATAATATAGTATAGTAGATAAAGCGTTGCGAACTTCCTCATACATAAACATGATACAACACAACATATATACTCACAAGACAATTACTACTAGCTAAGTCCCGAGATGACTGCGAAGGAGAGCCAACAGGGCGTATTATCCTTAACTAGACCCCGTCGGGTGTGAGTCGAACTATAGTACCATACTAGCTAAGGTGGAACGTAATGAGTAAGAGTCCTAGCACATATGTATCAAGCATCATGATGTACATCAGTTATTCGCATGTGATAATAGTTTAGAATGTGTACTGCGTTTTGAAAAGTGCGTTTTAGATATGAACGTATGTTACACCCCAAAAGTGTGTTTTAAAGCGTAAAAATGGGTCAAGTATACTCACTGTGTGTGTATCAAGCATCACGTGTAAATATGTACGTCAGTCATTTGCATGTGATAATAGTTTAGAATGTGTACTGCGTTTTGATAAGTGCGTTTTAGATATGAACGTATGTTAAACCCCAAAAGTGTGTTTTAAAGCGTAAAAAGGGGTCAAGTATACTCACTGTGTGTGTTTATCAAGTAAACACAAGCTGGATTGGATTGAAGGGAGCGCGTCGGGTTAGCCTGTGCACGGAAACAAATGCATAAGTCTTCCTTAGGGCTGAATGGTTGTAAACAGAGTGTCGAGTGGGGTAAAGTGTTCAACAGTCTATCCGAACGGGTGGGTCCCATCCGGACGGATAGCCATTCGAACGGAGGGCCATTCGGATTGACTGTGGGTGTTTGTTAAAAGTTGGAGTTTTAGTTAAAAATGTTTAAATAATGGAGGTTGTAAGAATCAGGTCATCCGGATGGATGGCCACTCTGGCAGATGATCTGTGGTTGAAATTTTATAAAATTTTCTAAGTAAAAAGTTTGGAGTTAACGGAGACGGTGTAACGACGTGTCAAAAAATGTAATAATACCAAGTCCATTTCATTCGGTCAGATGGGTCCCGCCCATTCGGACAGACGAGCTGTTCTTGATGAAGATTCATGTTTGACCCGTTAATCGGTCCATCTCTCTGGTGGAAATCCGTTTTCAAGCCGACTTTCAACTAAGGAACGAGTCGAGAGTCTGATGGAGTCCAGATTCCATCGAAATTCGTGTAAAAACCGAAGAAAAGTTGAAAACAGATGAAAAGTGTTGAATTCTTTCATAACTAAGTTGAAAAAGTGCGAAAACCTTTAGATCTGGAACCAATCTCGATTAAATGATGCTCCACAACAGTTTGCCTAGACAAAACGAGTGGAAACCACCTTCAAGAGGTCCAAATCAAATGATTTCGAGAAAAAGTTAGTGCGTATGTGTGATTTTGATGAAGAAGATGAAGTAGAAGTGATTAGAGATGAAGATTGACGAATATTTGGGAGAAAAAGCTTACAAATAGGCCTTGGATCGCGTCTGAGTCTTGGGGAGCGGATGTGAGTGTCCAAGTGTTAGAATGGAGACATAAGGTTGGTATTTATAGTGGCGGGGAAAGGTTAAGGTGGTGCGCGATTGTGTGGTGTTCGGATGGCTCCATCCGGTCGGATGGCCATCCAGACGGATGGTCATCCGTGCAGATGTCCATTCGGACGGAAAGCCATTCAGACGGTCAAGTTGCGCGAGTTAGTTTTCCAACTTTGGTTCGTTTGACGTGTTTCGTTGCGTTAAATATTGTGAGTACTTTAAGCGTTTTAGCAAGATAAGTAATATCGTGCTATGTTGCGTTTCAGTGCGATAGATTGAGTTACGCATGCCAACGACTGCGCGTTTAGCAAGTCTTAATACTTAGATGTTTATATATACTAATTAATATAGTAACAGGTCCAAGCATAAGTAACTGTGTTTCGAGTTTGCGTTGCGTTTGCGTTTGCGAGCAGCGTAGCAATAACGTAATAGTACATGCAAAAAGTGTAAGCGTTATGATATACCGTGTTGTAATAAACGATGTGTTTACGAAAGTATGCGACGTAGCGTAGTAAGCGTTATAGTTTACATTATGATTCGAATCTCTGGTGCTAGGCGTAACGAGAGCAACGAGAGTAACAAGCGCGAAAGTGCGGGTTGTTACACCAAGTTATTAGAGTGATAAAACATAATTTATAACTTCTACATTATCAGATTTGGATTATTTTAAAAACTGACTTGTTTGACTTTTTATTTTAATAACTTTGACTTGACAATTAACTAAGTAAACGTGATAATTAGGAGGTGCCCTTTTGAGGGATTAACACCTACCTACATACGATCACGTAGCCATATTTGTCGCAACCCCCGACCCCACCATGGGAGCGGGAGCCGCGAGCCAGTCAGATGATATCGGTGTTTATCAATTTGACAGCAGAAAGTTTCATCAGGACCGTAGTTAGAAAATATTTTATGAGAGTTAAACACCAAAATGTTTAAAATAGATAAATGTGATGAAACCCAAGTTTTTCTGATAATACATTTATGATAAATAAGTGGAATAAAATCCGAATTTTATTTGTAATATATTTGTAGGGATAAACCCTACTTATTGAAAACAATTCTCCTTTTTATTTAGGTAACTTTTATAGCCACTTTTCTAAGCCTTCAGTGCTCTCCAGCTGGCTTTTATTGGCTTCCTACTAAGTTTCCTGAAACACGTGTTTAAAACATTTTATCAGCAAGAAATACTGGTGAGTTCATCCCAGTTTAATCAAAACAATTTTAATACTTTAACAGAATTGAGGGCAACTGATGTGTGTAAAATGCAACATATAAATTACATCAAATGAGGCATAAAACTAACCCCTTTTTTAGTACTAATGTTGGAAAAAGTGTGCTTTTGTCTTCCTTTTGTATTTTCAGGGTTAAATGAGCTTAAATGAACAAAAGAAGCAAAAATGCATCTAAATCTAACAATAATACAAGAAAAGGAATAAATGTGGCATGCCCGACCCCTCGACAGCATCTTCCCAAGCAAAAAACAAGACATCAGAAGGCTGAACACGCCCCGTGCCCATCGGACACGGGGGCGTGCCCAAGTGTCTGCAGAAAAGACAAAGTTGTAGAAGCTTCTATTTCCCAACACGGGGGCGTGCCCAGCGGACACGGGGCCGTGGTCAACGCTAAGATTCGCAGAATCCAAGCAAATCTTGATAGTACAGATACGCTTCTGCACACGGGGGCGTGGTCAACTAATACAGACAAACTGCATTAAATGAAGAAAGAGAAAGTAGATGGACACGGGGCCGTGCCCACCGGACATGGAGCCGTGTCCGGGCTTCTGTGCAGGCTATAAATAGGGGTGCTTGGTTCATTTCAAAGGCATCCCTTGGCAAACCACCTCTCTCACACTTCACCCACCCTCCACCACCATCACAACCCACATCCACCACCATCATCCATCATAGAGTGTGTGTAGTAGTCTCGGGATCCAAGATTGATAGTAAGAGTTCTTGACAATCAAAGGCCATGTTTGCCTAAGTCTCTTACATCACTTGGTGAAGACAAGCATTTAGTGTAATACTTTTGTTTTTTAATCTTTTCGCACTTTTTATTTGGTTTTGTATTAATGACTTTAATAACTAGTTTCTAATGTTGAAGGTGAAACTTCCTTATCATTTGTCCGTGGTGTCTTGGCGTTATTTTACTGTCTATATAAAATAAAAGATTTACACCATTCATATCTCCATGGTCTATATGGAGATATGTTGGCAACCTGGTCGGGGGTTAAGGGAATGGTTTGGTAAGGTTCTTGCCTTGTTCAGTGTATAGATCCTGCAAGGACCTGGGTTAAGCTTACTAGGACCTCCTTCAATACCCACTGGTATTGGATGGCGGGGGTGCGAATGGCTTGATCCCCTCATATGTAAACTACAATTAATACATTAACCTGGCTACTTGGGATTGTATCCCTGCTAACTCAAACCACTTAGCTGAGGGTAACGTCACCTTCAAAAGAGGGGTCTACCACATTACGCATTAATAACTTAATTAATTATCTTTCAATAATCCAACCCTTTAGGATTGTATCCTTGCTGACTCAAACTACTGGGTTGAGGGTAACGTCACTTTCAAAAGAGGGGCCTACTACTATAACTAAGATAATCTATTAAAAAGTGCAAAAGTGCGGAAAACATCAAAGGTTACACTAAAGGCGAGTCGGATCCAAGTGATTTATCTTGTCTATCTGTTTTTATTTTTATTTTTATTTTCAGCATTTTTAGTTTTTATTTTCATGTTTAAAACCATTTTTCTAAATTTTGATTTGATTAGACGTTGAGGATAAACCGGTACTAAAAGCTCTTGTGTCCTTGGACGACCTCGGTATCTTACCAACGCTATACTACGCTCACGATGGGTGCACTTGCCCATATGTCTATTTAGTGTTAGTAAAATATCGTGTTTTATAAATTTAAAACTTGACTAAAGTGTTAAAAAGGGCTTAAAATATACATTGAAAACTATATAACACTTACACGCATCAGCAACCCGCAATTACATTTGCTTGATCTAATCAATTACCCAAATGGTACTGTCAACCAGACTTGTGGGTCATATTACTCATTGGCTAACTCGTTGTCCAGTGGTAACGTCTCACAAATTTTGTATACAAAACCCCAACATACCGATAGTAAGTGTAGACTTACAAATACTCAATTACTGTTAAATATAATCTTAAACAGTTGAGGTTTTATAAAAGCAGTTTATAAAAAGCAGACGAACTCACATTTGTAGATTTAGGTATTCCTACAGGCTTCCTGATAATAATATTATAGCTTCCTGATAATATTATAACTTCCTGTTGATTCTCCTGATTATTATTTATATAAACAATGCACAGGTGTTAGTAAAATAACCCAAATTGCATTAACCGTACAACTCGAGATAGAACTCCAATGACTGAGTCAGGCAAGGCCTTGACATGCATTACGGAGTCCTAAATCAATCAGGTGTACACACAAGACAGAATTCCAATGACTGAGTCGAGCAGAGCCGACATGCATTACGGAATCCTAGATCAATCGTGTAGGGTAATAGCAGGGTTATAATACTTACAACGAGGCAGACCTTCGCTTCTTAGGGGGTATTATTTCCCGAGAGTTTTAGCTATTCAGAGAGTTTGAGAGAGAAATAGAAACTGAACAATTTGCAAATGCCAACTTCTGACCCTTTTATAGTTGGTCGACTAGTCTGTCGCGCCCCGCGACAGACTTCACTTCATCTTTCGCACCCCACGAGGGCCTTAAAGGCGGTTTAGGGTTTGCTGACTCACCGGTGGTGTTGACACGTGTCCTGACACCTGACATTCAGGGTGTCCGCCAAGCAACCGGTTGTCGCGCGACAGCTTTGTCTTCGTTCGTCGCGGCCCGTGAGCGAAGGGAAATTCTTGTTTTTCTTGATTTTCACAAGTACGAATGTATCTCGGTTCCGTTTTCACGTATGGGATGTATTTGGGAGTGTTTAGGGTCACGTTAAGGGTTCCAGGAGAGCTGTTACATTTGTGGTGGTAACTGAAGGAAGTACGTGGCTTTAATTTTGTTAGATTTGTTGTCATCTCTATTTGTCTACTTATGTTTAGCTATCTTTGGACGTGTGTATATATATATATATATATATATAGGATAATGCTCTAGAGAAAACCCCTTATTTTGAGAAAACTTTGAAAACCCATCACAAGGCCTACAATTGGCCACGTGTCCCAGCCATCTCCATCTTTCTTTTTGCTTTTGAGGGCACTTTGGTAAATTCAACATTATACTACCCAACTCAAAAAGATATCTTGACTTTTGTCTACAATGATTTGACAACATTTATTACCCATTTATCTTCCCAATGTATCTTTCTAACTCCATATCTCTATCATTTTCATTTATAAGAAAGACCTCCATTAATTTCCTGCACATCTTCATTTACAATCTACTTCTTCATTTATTCATTTCTCCATTAATGTCCATGGAGACAAATCCACCATATAACCCGTTAATGTCGCCGGGTTATCTGCCCCCCAACAGGTTCGTTATCTGCTCCGGAGAACGGCGGAGTTGCCATGGAGTTTCTGGCTGTTGACGGTGCCGGTCTATCATCGCCGCCAACTTTGCCGCCGAGGCTCCATCGGAGACTCACGGAAATGAAGGCGTCTCCGTCAAGTGTTGAAGAAATTGAAGCTAAGCTTCGTGATGCAGATCTTTGTCGACAGGTTGTTGTTGTTGTTGTCATATATGATTAATTCGTTTGATTATCAGGATTTTGGTTATTGTTTTGTATGTGATTTGTTTGAAATAATTTGTTGAAATTGTAAGGTGTTAAGAGTTGTTAAATCTGTGAGTTTTTTTTTGTTAATGTTGTGTAAGATTAATTTTACTAAACATGTGATTAATTTTACTAATTGCTGATTAGGTGTTGCTGAATTAATTGCTGAAATTGTAAGGTGTTATTGATTATATGTTAAAGAGTTTTTAGTTCTGTGTACTTTGTTATTTGTTGTTTCAGTTGTGTAAGATTAATTTTATTAAACAGGTGTTATTGATTAATTTTATTAAACATGTGATTAGTTTTACTAATTAATTTTACATCGTCATACCCTAATACATGTTACACTTTATCCTATTAGACATAGCCATACAGTTTAAATTATTATAGTTATGACGTGTTTAACACATGCCCGATTTTTTTATATTTAGACGTCTAATAATCGGCACATCTGTTTTTAGAAACGAAAATCCAAGTTTGTCTTACAGGACAACCAACGTAACACGTGTTATAGTCTGAACTCCTGTTTCACAGCTAAGCCAAGTTTGTCTTACAGCACAACCAACGTAACACGTGTTATAGTCTGAACTCCTGTTTCACAACTAAACCATAGTAACATGTTATAGAGACATGTATTAGGGTATGACGATGTATTAGAGACATGTATTAGGGTATGACGAATTAATTGCAGGTTTTTAGTCCTGTGTACTTTGTTAGTTGTTGTTTCAGTTGTGTAAGATTAATTTGCAGGTTTTTATTTTTGTGTTAAAAAGTTATGCTTGGTTTGGTTGCTTCTTTGGGCTTTTGATCTGAATAGTAACTGTTTTTTGTTGGTTTGGTTGCTTTGTTTGGGGCTTTTGATCTGAATAGTAACTGTTTTTGTGATGTTATTTGAGAAAAAAAAAATTTCTGGCTATGAATGTGTTAATATTTATGCCTGGTTAACGACTTAACGGTTATCTTATCTTTTTGTTATTAGGACGGTGATGGATACAAGGGATATAAGATCCAATTCTCGGGACCGTTGGTTTCATCAAACGTGGATCAGATGCTCAAGGATCATGACCATGTTTATGTTACAGCACAACACAACTAACACGTGTTATAGTTTGAACTTCTCGGACATGCATGTGTTACATGTGACATGAAACCCATGTACAACATAACACGTGTTACGTGTGACATGAAAACACATTTTTATAACTTCCCTGCCATACGCACACCCACATGTTTACAAACCGTTTCAAGACCGACCCAAACAATAAAGCAAGGGTAGCCGCTGAAAAGCTAAGGCAGCAAAGGTAGCCGCTGAAAAGCTAAGGCAGACTGTCAAAGGAAGCTCCACCATTTTCTTAGTGCTATGTATTTCCGTTTACTAGTAATATGTAATGTGAGACTCTTATTGTTTTGTCAAGTACATGATGTTAAAACGGTATGGACTTAACACATTCTGGAAGTCTTAACACACGTTATAAAAGAGGCTTAACACACGTTATATACGGTATACTATGTTGTTATTAAGTTACTATTGGAGTTTATGCATCCATTCTGGAAGTCTTAACACACGTTATAATAGAGGCTTAACACACGTTATACATGTCAGGCGCGTAACACATGTTACAGTATGTATATACAAATCATGGTGTTTTGGAAACCACTAACTTATACATGACACCATGTTGGGTTAAACCAAGATTATAACAGAGGCTTAACACATGTTATCCCAGGTATACGGTGTTACAATATTAACTTGTATGTTCCATATTAAATTATTAACTTGTACACGTGTTACGATCAGTACACGCACATCATGGTGTTTTGCAAACCACTTTCATATACATGAATACAAGTCGGGTTATAATGGATGCTTACATATTATCATATGTATACAAGTGGGGTTACAACAAGATTGCGATATTAACTAAGCTCATCCTTAAACTCATCGTCCCCGTCGACTGTTTTCACCCTTGTCACATGTTAAGCAATTACATGTTTCGAACAGACAAATTGTAACACATGTTAGATCAGTATATACACATCATGGTGTTTTGTAAACCACTAGCTTATACATGAATACATGTCAGGTTACAAAAAGATTATAACAGTGGCTTAACACATGTTATACATTCCAAAATGTGCAAAACAAATGACCCGTTTCATATTATATATTCCAAAATTACCGATACATGTGTTACCATAAATGGCTCGTTTCATATTACACGTTACATACTAACTTGTACATTTATTACTTGTACAAGTTTTACGCTCAGTATCCACATTATCGGATATTTTAAACATCAACAAAAATAAAATAGATATTACTTGTGTTTTTTAATTAACAAAAGGTTAACACACGTTATATATCATTCTAACAGGGGCTTAACACATGTTATACATGAACACATGTCAGGTTACATCATGGTGTTCTGTTACAACATGAACCACCAACACATGTTATAAATGAACGAAGACTTCTTTCCCAAAGGATGTGACTTATTCAATGTCCCCGCATTAACGTCGCCTACATCCATCCAGCTTGTCAATTCAATATCTTTTATGGATCTATTTCTGTAAATCAACACACGTTATATATCATTCTAACAGGTGCTTAACACATGTTATGGGTCTGTCTCTGTAAATCAAGCAACCCAACAAAAAAACAATTATTGTTAAGATCAAAAGCCCCAAACAAGCAACCAAACCAACAAAAAAAACCCGTTCAAAATCTCATCCAAAAGTTTTGGATTTATTTAAAATACATGAACATTAACCATTACTAGAACACGCATTAACTTCGCCTACATCCATCCAGCTTGTCAATTGAATATCTTTATGGGTTTGTTTCTGTAAATCAACACACGTTATATAACATTCTAACAGGGGGGCTTAACACATGTTATGGTCCTGAGTCTGTGAATCAAGCAACCAAACAAAAAAATACTTACTGTTCAGATCAAAAACCCAAACAAGCAACCCAAACCAACAAAAAAACAGCTACTGTTAAGATTAAAAGCCCTTAACAAGCAACCAAACCAACAAAAAAACCCGTTCAAAATCTCATCCTAAAGTTTTTGATTTATTTAAAATACATGAACATTAACCATGGATACCCCATTAACCATTACTAAAACACTTTCAGCACACAAAAACATATTAACAACCATTTCAACAAAAAATCAAGTGTGAAATGATATTTCAAGAACACTTACCGGATCTATAACCGTCTGACGAACACGAAGAAGATCTTCAAACCTTCTTCTCACACACCCACTCGTGCGTGTGTCTTTGTGATAAAGATTGTTGTTTCTCTATCTAAAACATCAACTTTCTCTCTCTAAAAACATTCATCTTGTCATCGTTCTTCTCACACACCCACTCGTGCGTGTGTCTTTGTGATTTTTTCAGACCACATGATGCTGAAATTATCTTCAAATGAAGATCACCATTTAAGGATCACCATTGAAGACCATGAAGCTTTTCTCTTTCACATGATGAAGAAATAGGAGAGAGATAATAGTGTTTTGAAAGATTTGACTAGAAGAAAGAGGAGAGAGATGATGATACTATTATTACACAAGTGGGTTTTGTCATTTCCAATGCCAAAAAGTCTTTTTGTTCTACCAGAAATGTCCTTCTTTGATTATATTTAAATCTAATATACACACAAAATAGGAGAGCCATAGATCTTATTGGATGAAAGACAATCAATGGATGAGAATGGGTTTTCAGGGTTTTCTCAAAAAGATGGGGTTTTCCATATAACCCAACCCTATATATATATATATATATATATATAGGGGTGTCTTAATAATTTTTAGGAGAGTTGTTATATCCTTCCCACCTTGTTTTAAATCTCGTCCTCGAGATTCGAGCTATTATATTCCCTTGGAGTTATATCAAGTCTTGTAGTTGAAATAGCGTCAAAGCATCTTTGGAAGTATTCATTGGTCGAAAGTTCCGAACCCTTGTCTGTTGGGCAGAATTTGGAGAAAAACAACTTATCTGGACTCGAGATAGTACAAGAAACAATAGACAAGATAATTCAAATACGAGTTTTTATCAAAAGAGTTACGAAGATAACAGATGAAAAACCTTTCAAGTGGGAGATAAGGTTAAAAGTTTCTCTATGGAAAGGAGTAGTTAGATTCGTTAAATAGGGAAGTCAAGTTTTAGGTATGTTGGACCATTTATTTAAACGAGTAGATCCCGTAGCTTATCAGCTACAACTGACAGAAATGATGTATGTATGAAATCTTACTTTAGCAGACAAATCCTTAGTGAGATTTCTTCTAAGGACATCGAAAAAAATGAGAAACATAAATGTTTCACTTAGTTCCATGGATTATTAACTGAATGTGATAAGTTTCACAAGATCACATAGAGACATATGAATAAGCGTCTTTTAGAGATAATAGGATTCAATGTCAAAAGAGAACTTACTTTGTTCGTTTAAAAAGAACTCTGAATCAAAAATCTCAATTTGAAGATAGAAGTATGAAAAATGATTTGTCAATAATCAAACTAGAATTTAGTGACATTTAGTTGAATGGCAGGGGTACACCAAAAATACAATAGGAGTTAGTGTATCATTATCCTGATACATAATTGTATCAAGATTACTTTGAGGAGTCAAAAGAAATACGTATGAATTGATATGATTAGGGTTTATGATTAGCTCAAGCTATGAATTTATACAGATACCACAAGGTGTTGTAATGATTGAGAGAATTCAATAATTACGGTGACCGAATGATTTCACCGTTCTCGAAATTAATTGAAAGTTTCAATAAAGTGAATTTGGATATTCAAAAGATAGGATTTTCAAGTGAAGGAATAAATGAATACCGTAGGATTAATCAATGATGAAAGAAATGTTGGAGGTACATTGAAATAAGAATTTAGATACCTTTATCTTAACACAAATTTGTATAAGACTGGTTTAGGACAATGAATCAATAAATTAGTACCTCAGGTGTGAAAAGGAAATGAGTCAAAGTTTCAAAGAAATCGCCACCGCAAGGTGTTGTGGGTTAACAAACGATTTATTGGAGTTGTAGACTTTGAATAGGTCTACTATGATTCAAACAAATGAAATTATCTCGAATATAATGATCTCAATTCATCATATGGGATTTTGAATTGAATGTATATTGTGAACAAGTTCAAACAATTGAGCTTGGTTTAGACATATTCCAACAATGGACATATGTATTGACAAGAAATGGTTACAATGAAATCCGGTGAGAAAATAAGACAAGGAGTTTTCCAAGAAATCTATTGACTTGATATCAAACGTTAAAGTTTTTGCAATCATAGGAATTGTCAAAATGAGTATAACGAAATAAGATCCAAACTTGTGAATAAAAGATCTTTTGAAATGAATTCACATACGTAACAAGCAATGCATGTACGGCATAGGAATTTGTCAAGAGATGAGATAGATGAGTGTTAGTCTTTATGTGAGAAAAATAAAGACCTTTTTTATTTATAAAACTTTGATGGGAATCAAAAGTCAACTAATACTTTAGTACAGGCAAAACGTACGGATGCTTATGTTAGAATTTGCTATGGCTTCCTGTGTCGTTTGTGCGTTCTTCCTAGCTTCATCTGGGTTTCTAGTCTTGTTGTTGGGTGCTTGTAGATAGTTTTGGACAGTAGGGACGAATATGACCTGTTTCTCCGCAGTGGAACAGATGTTAGTTTTCCTTCCACATTCTTCCTTGGTATGTCCAGCTTTCTTGCAGAAGTTACAGTGGAGTGTCTTCTTAAAATGGTGTCTTCCTGAACGCTTTTTGTTGTTGCAGGTAGGCTGTGCGATTGCTGGTTCCATTCCTTTGTCTTTATATGATTTGTCGAAGTGGAATTCCTTATAAGAGTAACTATATGTTGTGGTTTTCTTCCTTTTAGAAGATGGAGTTTTGATACGAATATCATGACCTCCGTTGGAACTAGGGCTAGGTCTGAAGTGATGAGGATGCCTACAGTGGGTAGTAGGATTCTCGTTTATAGGTACGAAAATCTTAATAGCTTCAATGATCGAAGGTATGGCATTCAATATTCTTTGAGCTATTATATTTTCTATAGTGCTTTTATCTAAGGAATTCTCATTACTAGCCTGGATTCCTTGATTGTACACAATTTTCCTTGATATCTGGATTACAAACATGTTCATATATAATTATCACATAACTAAATAATGACACAGGCGCCTTTTGTTGCTTATATTAGCACTATTATAATCGTACTTATCAGTATGATGCGTTAAGATATATATATATAAATATGTACATATTATATCGTAACACTTTTACTTTCACCATATATTTTATCAAAATATAAGGAAAGTATATATATTATATTATGTGTTGTTTATGTCTTTGTTGTAATAACTTTTCCCTATATTGTCACAATTCAATTATATTCCAGAGCTCATGGCTGGATAGGTATTCAGAAATTACGGTTGTGGCTAGAGGTAAGGGTTTTATATGAGGTTCTGAAATTTTCGATCATTGACCCACTATTGTATCTTTTGGTATCTTTTGAATTAAAGGTGAGTATCAAAATAGATCTTTGAGTAAATATATAGGTTTGTTTTCTTCTGTTATATAATAAAGCTTGTTTTTCTGCAGGAGATATTTGATTATCATATTGTATATTTTATCAAGAAATTTGTGTCTTGCATATACCTACGTAATAATATAAAGTTTTAAAGTTTCCTGAAATATATATAAGACCAAATTATAAGAATCCAGTTACATAATTAAATGTATTAATTACCCTGTTTTATTCCCATAACTTTGTTTATTATAATAACAAAATAAATTTATATTACATTTATTAAACAGAATATTTTTAGAATAAAAAGGTAAATTCATCGAAAGGAATTTAAATAAAAATATAATTTTTTTGGATTCTTTTAGAACGATTTAACCTTTAACTGATAGGTGGACTTATTTTGATTATAATATATTTAGAACTTAATTTATCATATTTATTAGAGTAAAATGCACGGATAGTCCCTGTGGTTTTGCAAAATAACACTTATAGTCCCCAACTTTTGGAAATTACACTGGTGCTCCCTGTGGTTTGACAATTTGTTACTCGGATAGTCCCTGTAGTGGATGACGGTTAGTTTTCTTCGTTAAGTGGATGTGAAATAACAAATTTACCCTTCATTTTCTCCATTCTATAAAAACAAAATAACCCCACCCCAATCCCACCCACCCCCACCTTTCTCTCTGTTTCCCCCACCATTTCCACCACCCACATCCCACCTACACCACAAGTAACCACCTTCACCGTCTTCTCTCTGTAATAACCATACCACACCACATCTACCAAACAACACTAATCAACCACTGTAACAACCACAATCACGACACCGCACCACCACCGCTGCACAACTTCATCCCTGAACCCCGACCGCCATACCACCCCCGCCGCACCACCTCATCCCTGAATTGTTGTTGCAGGTTTCCGAAGAAAGAAGCACACGAAATCTTATTTGTTGTTGAACCTGAAATAGTTTGTTGATGATGAAGAAATCTGATTGAACTCGAGGTTTCAGATCTGAATCTGAGTTGCACTTTATATTCTTCAGCGATTTGATTAAGATTTGATATTGTTTGTTTTTGTTCATGTTGCATAAATAAACGTAGAAGAAAAAGAAGTGTTCGATTGTGCTGATTGATAATTGAAAACAAGAAGTTGTAGGTTTGTTGTGTGAAAACTAAGAAGGATGGTTGTTTTGTGAGATTTGGTTTTAAAGATGTTTTAGCTTGATACGAAGAAGAAGAAAGGTTGTTTGCGGCTGGAGTGATTAATTTTTAGATTTGAGATATTGAGAAGAAACAATATAGAAGAGGAAGTGATATCAGCTGGTTATTTAATAATCCATATTTTTTTTAAAGGGAGGGGTAAATAAGTAATTTCAAATGGACTTAACGATGAAAACTAACGGACATCCACTCCAGGGACTATCCGAGTAACAACTCGTCAAACCACAGGGAGCACCAGTGTAATTTCCAAAAGTTGGGGACTATAGGTGTTATTTTACAAAACCACAGGGACTATCCAGGCATTTTACTCTATTTATTAAGTAGTGAAGTATTATTCCTATATCAGAATATACATATATCATTTAAGGAATAAGTTGAGCTATTAGATAAAAATTCTTAAACTCTTTTTTGTCGATATGTATGTGTTGTGTACATATATTTTAAATCATCTAGTTATATAATACCAAATATTTTTGTACTTATTTGTATAAAGTATTGTTTTGGTAAAAAATTACCGAAGCAATTAAGTGATCAAATTAGTTAAGTGATGTAGTGTGCTTAAAACGTGTGTTGAAAATATGCTAGTTAAGTTGTTTACAAAAACAGGTTCAGGATATAGCTCAGGATATTGAACTATATCTATGATCAAACAATGAGCAAAAAAGTAAAGGGTGACACGAGATGTACGAGGAAAGCCCTTGATCAATCTAGATCGCCGGCATAAAACCTCGGGAGCTGACAATCGCAGCTGCCTTGTTCTTCTTATTGCTTCAAATATCAGGATACAGTGCAGGATATGATGCGGATCAACTAAGTGTTACAATGCAATTCGAGTACAAGTGTTAGTGCGTTGTGAGTGTTTTCAAGTAGAGAGAAAGAGTGTGCGAAAGATTGTGTCCCTAATCTGATCCGATCAATCCCCTTTTATAGTAAAAAGAAAGCAACTAACTATCCTACTATTCCGGGATCCAGCGAATAATCCATAAGTGGACGTTGTAGTCCACGTTTTCTGGCTTTAACGTTCGTAACATAACTGATTTGCCCGAGTCTTGAGGAGAAGAGGTCCACCTGGCCGTTGGAGACTTATACCCTTCAATCTGCACGTGGTTAAATTAGTCACTACCAGGATATCGTATCATGATGTTACCAATATCCTGACCCAGCATCCTGGCCACAATAAAACAAACAAAGTCAGAATATCAGTCAGGATATATGAGCAGAAAATCACCCATAACAATTGTCCCCAAAATATATCTGTTGGTATACCAATTCCAACGGATATATTTTAAATTCTATCCCTCGAATCCAGGTTAATAAATTGGAACGACGGTCAAGATAGCAATATGCAACTCCCTACGCGGTTTTCACTCGATGGATATCCATTACGCCCCTATATCTTCTCTCTTTTTGTTTGAAAACCAAATATCATCAACAGAGTCTCCAGGTAATTACTCATCCCTTCCTCATTTCCTGTTAATCTCTTTACTCTACTTCCAATGGCCACTAGAACCTTCTCTCAAACCGGTGAATCGTCGGAGACCTTCGTCCAGCAAAACCTTCTCAAAAATCCCGAGAAGGAGATCTGTGCTTTTGATAACGCAGACATTGCAGCGTTGAGAGCTTCCGGCGCTTTCCCCGATGGCACGGTTATTAGACCATTTGATCGATCAATTCGATCAGATGTTTCTTCTGCCAATTGGGTCTGTTTTCCGGCATACCCTTTCTCGCTAGGTCTTCGGTATCCATTTCCTGAATTCATGATGCAATTCTTCCGAACCACTGGTATTTCCTTTGCCCAAACCATGCCCATGGTTTGGAGAGTACTGATTGTACTCAACCAAATCAAAAATCTTCATTGTCCTGACCTCTGCATCGAGGATATCCCGATTGCTTACCGCCTCCGATCACACGGTTCCAGTCGGTTCTTGCTCTTTTCAACTTCCAGCAAACCCCTCATACTTATAGCCACCAAGAACGAGGATGGATGGCAATGTAAATTCTTCTTTGTCAAGCGAGACTCCATCTATGAGGGTGCTAGCCTTCCGGTGGAGTGGTTAACCACCGGTAGGGTTTAGGGTTTCAAGAATATCCCCAGATTTTTCCAGGCCTTTATCCTGTGCTAATATTTTCTTCTTTGGCCTTTATGCAGTGAACTTTAAAGAAGTAGCCCCTCCTACTGCGGAATCCCAAAAAAGAATCAAAGCAATTTACCAGTTACCGGAAGGTGACAGGAGTTTTTCCACACACCTCCCAAGTTCCAGCCAATATTCATCATCTGATATGTCTGGTAAAAGTCATTTCGTAAATAATTGATTAACGTAATATAATGAAAGAGTAATAAGGATTTAGAATTTCCCCTTTATGCAGCACCAGCCAAGATCCCAGAAGTTTTCGACCTTGAGGAGCTGGATAGTTACTCCGACCACGTCCAGGTCAAGAAGGAGCCCAGTCCCAAGGCTACGGCCTCATCCAAGCCCAGCAGCTCCAAAGCCATCGTCATACCCAAGCCTTCACCAGCCACGAAGCCCGGGAGTTCAAGTTCTCGCAAAAGGAAAGAGACTGGTTCACCTACCATCTCCGATACGTTCCCCTATGAGAATCATAGGTTCATTGAGGCAAGTGGGTTCATGACTTCCTTTCTTAACCAGGTATAAATTCCTATTCCACATCCTGCACATATACGTCAAACCAATATCCTGGTTATCATAATACTTGTGTTTTTGGGTGTAGGGCCTTGAACTTTTGGTTCATTTGTATCAAGAATCCTGTGGGCTCAACAAGATGCTCGAGTCCAAGTTGAAGAAAGATGAGGTTACCATTTCCGACCAAGGTATGATAGCTGCTGCCAAAACTCGACACTACGAAGACAAGTTTAAGACCATGACTCAGGAGCATCAAGCCGCTCTCAAAAAAGCCAATCATGAAGCCCAAGCCCATCTGGACGCTGCACACGCCCAACATGAGCAGGATATGGCCACTTACCGGGAAGGCCTCAAAGGCTCCGTCGTCATCTCCCTCTTACAGGCTCGGCTAAAAAAGTCTTACGAAGCCAAAGCCCTGGGCTTCGAATGCCCTTCTTGGAATGTCGACGCCTGGGAGACCAAGCTAAAAACTCTTGGAGGTAATCCCGTGGAGCATCCCGTCAAATCTGCGGTCGTAGGGTCTTCAAAGGCAATGGAGAAACTAACGGGTGCTGGCGACGAGGCTGAGAAGGAGGTTCAAGCTAATCCTGAAGCGGATGCTGGTTAAGACGCGATGAACGAAGAAGGTGTTGCCCCCTAAAACTCATTTCTTTTAAATTTGAGGGTTATGTTTGTTTGAACAATTTTATGTTTTGCCCTTTGAACAATTTCTTTCCCTGCATTAAGACGATTTGATAACCAAAGGTGGATGGGTCCTAGGTTTTAGGATGAAACCTTTGGTTATCAACTAGTATTGCTTATTTTAGATAATACCACCTCCTTCTATCTTATTTGCTATTACCTTTTAATTCTTTGCATTGCTTAGTTTAGATTTCAACTTTGCAAAATTAGTGCAATTATTTTTTGAAAATATCCTGATCAACATACTCGGCGATATCCTACAAAGACTTTCGTCAAATAGGGTTTTTCAAAATTTAAACAATTCAGATAAACTCTTTAAAGAAAAAATGATAGTTTATTTTCCAAAATTCGTTTTGATAATACTTGTTTGACCAGAGTATTAGTTTCTAACCCAAGTATTATATCCCAAATATTCCAACCAAATATCCTGAAACATATTCTGAAAACACATTTCGAGAATATATCCTAAGTATATACCTTAATCAGGATATTTAAACCTTTTCCAAACATAGTTTCAAAAGTTCAAATGACTTAAGTAAGGTTCACAAAGGAAAGATCATACCAGGAATAAAGTGTAACCCTAGTATCGAACTTCAATCCTTTTGCAACTTCTTCCACTAAGATGTTCCCAGTCCGAGATACTTAGTACACTAGGTCCAAATTTGATCTTTTGAGCTTTACACAATCGCCTCAGAAGGAATGTCCCATGTGCATGAAGTCTTTGAACACTTAGAAAATTTTTGAATATCAGTTCCAACTGTTTGGACAGTTCTTGTGTTACAGGGGTAAAACCCAAAAATATACTGGAGATAAATCCTTAGTATCCTGGGGAAAATCCCATATTTTCATGCGCTACAGGCGGGAATATATAAACTCCAAGACTTAGAAAGGTGATAACCTTTAAACCTTAGAGAGTATGAAAATACCCTTCCGTGAGAGAGGGTGATCAATCCTCATATACCTTTAGGATCCAGGATATAGCCAACAATAACGAAATTGTCAGCCACTTTTACATGGACTGGTCCCGCTATCTTGAACTATCCCTGGATAACTCGCGCTCCAGGCGGGGTGTTTAAACCCAATTCGAGAGAAAGGTGAATACCTTTAAACCTGTGAAGGGATCAGGATCCCTTAAACGTGAGAGAGGGGGCCAATCCTCTGATCTTTCGAAGTATCCTGAATGTGTATCCTGGAGCTATATCCCGAAGCATATACTGCAAAACAATTGTAAGCTAAGGTGGGTGTTAGCCTGGCTAACACCCCTCTGATGCTTAAGTCAGTAATGGGTTCAAAACAATAAATAATATTAAAACATATTAAAAGAGATAGAATCCATACCATCCTGAGTTAGAATTTAAATTCCAAACTCACTTGAAATAGAGCTTTAGATGTATAGCATTCCAGGATCTTGGTAGCATATCCCCCTCCATATTGTTGAGTCGGTATGCTCCTTTTCCTGATTCTGATTCGATCTCATAGGGTCCTTCCCATTTCGGAGCCAACTTTCCATCAGCAGGATTAGTAGTATTTTGAAAAGCCTTTCTCAATACCCAATCTCCAACCTGGAACCTTCTAGTCCTTATATTCTTGTTATATGCTTTAGATATCCTCTGTTGATATGCTGCCATCCTTAGCCTTGCTGCGTCTCTTGTCTCATCAATAATATCCAGATCCTGGCATAGGACTTCAGGATTCTGCTCAGGATCCCGGAGGTTGGATCTTGTTGTAGGTATTACCATTTCTGTCGGGATCACCGCTTCTGCTCCAAATACCAAGGAAAACGGGGTTTGGCCAGTTGCACTTTTCACCGTTGTTCTATCAGCCCATAAAACAAAGGGTAATTCTTCTGCCCATTTTCCCTTCTTAGCTCCAAGCCTTTTCTTCAAATTGTTGACAATTATCTTGTTTAAGGATTCTGCTTGTCCATTTGCTTGAGGATGTACCGGTGTGGATGTGATCATTTTGATTCCCCAACTCTTGCAAAAGTCAGTAGTCCTCTTACTTATAAACTGAGATCCATTCTCACAAATTATCTCGGCTGGTACTCCAAACCTGGTCAGGATATTCCTCTTTATGAAGGATACTACTTCTTGATCTCTAACTTGAACAAACGCTTCAGCTTCGACCCACTTAGAGAAATAATCAGTCATTGCCAGCATAAAGACCTTTCCTCCTGGAGTATTTGGCAATTTCCCTACTATATCCATTCCCCACTTCATGAATGGCCAAGGGGAAGCGATAGGATAAAGTGGTTCAGCAGGTTGATGTAATATACTACTGTGTCTTTGACACGCATCACATCTTCGAGCATATTCTGCAGCATCTCTTCTCATCGTCGGCCAATAATATCATGTTCTTAATACCTTTGAGAATAACGACCTACCCCCAGTATGGTTACCACAATCCCCTTCGTGTATATCCTGAAGCACTTCTTTAGTTTCGGGATCCTCCAAACACCTCAGATATGGTCCTGCAAGAGATTTCTTATACAAAACATTATTTATAATAGTGAATCATGATACCTTCATTCTAAAGGCCTTAGGATTCTCATCCTTTGGGATGTGTCCTTCTTTAAGATATATTATTGTTTTGGTCAAAAAATCTGATGAGGATATTGCAACCAAACTCTTTGTTTAGGGGAATGATGCTTAAAATATATAACAGCGATGAGGATCACTTCAATGTAAAGTGTACAAACAACACAAAGATTTATACGGGGAAAAAGCCCTTGATCAAGAGTTGATCTCCGGCACAAAAAACCCCGGGTGATGGAAACTACCGATCACCAAGCTCAAATAAATGAATAAATGTTTACAACTTCGGATAGTAACGAGCTAGGTACAAGGATCACTACGGTGAAATGTGTAAAAAGTGTATGAAATTGCTAAGTGTTTGAACGAGAGCTTGTATGAGCGTTTGTACGAGTGTGTGTAACTGAAAAATGACTAAGTGTTTTCTACTAGCTCGTTACTCCCTTTTTAAAATAGAAATAACCACCTAAACTAACTATCCGACTTTCGTGCCAAGCCTCCACGTTCTCCATAACGTCTATTTTTGGTCAAGCACGTGCAGAATAGTTTAGGAATATTCTCCAGGAATGTCGCCTAGACTTGGTCAAGCTTAATATACCTGCGAGATACTACAAAACATAAGTAAACAATCGTCAGTACGAGGATCCTTAAAGTGATCCATGATCCTGATCCTGAAGCTCTTCTGAGGATCACCACCTGTCACAGAAGTAAGGATCACTAATTAGGATAACGAATAAGGATCACTAATTGTTAGAAAATCCTCCCCTAACAATTGCCCCCAAAATATAAGGAGTAATTTGTAAAATTGGCGAGTTATATTTTCTTGATCTTATCCGTAACTAACTAACGGATATATAGCCATTAAAATAGAACTAGCCGTTGCGATGATGATGTCACGGAAGTGACAATCCTGCAGAATCATAATTATAAATAGAGATATAGATAGGATCATTATGCATTCAAATTCGAAAGAGACTCCCTTTAAATTCTCAGTCGACGAACAACCAGGTAATTCTTTCTCCTCTTCCTTCCTTCTTACTCTGTTTCTCTATCTTTATCTTCGTCATTCCGAAAATGTTGCTCCGAAGTTCACCGGCCAAGGATCACAAAAAGGATAGCCCTTTGAAGAGTCAAAAGATCATCAAAGACTCAGTGAACGAGAGGTGTTGCTTTAACGACGCACAAGTAGATAACATCCGTCACCGTTTCCCAGCGAATGTCTTTTTCAAACCCTTCGATCCAACTGTTCTAAGCGACTATGTTTCTGATACATGGGTCGCCTTTCCAGTCACTCCATTTGCTATAGGGTACACCTATCCTTTCCCGGAGTTCACACAATCCTTCTTTTCCCTTACCGGCATATCTTACATTCAAGCCATGCCGATGATTTGGAGGGTTTTGTACACCCTAGAGAGGATCATTGAGCAGGAGAGTCTTGATTTAGGAATGTCAGAACTGGCGGAGTTGTATGACCTTACTACCTTCGGTTCCCATCGTTATTTACTTAAACGAAAACCCAGTGCAGATCATCCTCTTCTCAAAGTCACCAAAAACGACAAAGATTGGAAGCGTCGCTTCTTCTTTGTAAGAAGGGATACCATTTCAGATGGAGAGCACTTACCAAGAACATGGTCCACCCATGGTAGGCTGGAGGATCCTGGGAAGGATCACCAGATGGTCATGTTTTTGTAATAGGATCACTAACCCCTTCTTTGTCTTGTGTCATGCTGCCATCTCCTTTTCACGTCTCATCACAACGCCCGCAACCAGGGAAAGACTTGCTACTTTCTGGGGACTTGACCCTGAAACTAGAACTTTTAAGACAACAACCCAAGACTCACAGGAGGTATCCTCAGGCTCTGTCACAATGTCAAGTAAGTATCCTTGTTTAAAATTTAAATAAATAGTTAAATGTATATTAAGAAAAGATACTTATCTTGTTTTGGGTTGTGTAGGTGCTGGAAAATCTGCCAAAGCTGCTTCAAGGTTCAGTGTCACCGATCTCACCACTGTCAAATCCTCCAAAAGAAAGGTCCCTACTAGCCCGACAGCCTCAATCCCCAAGGCACCCCTCAAAGGGAAGGGAATCAAGAAGAGAAAGACTTCCGAGGCTGAGGATTTGCAGGGTCTGCCCTTAATTCGCCACCAGTTCCTCGAGTACTTCAATGATGTAAGGATCACTGTCTCTGCTTGTATATCCTGTTGATCTAAGGATCACTTGCTCTTGAACTGCTTTATCCTTTTCTTTTGCAGAAATTTGCTGAGATCGAGGATTACGTCGGCCATGTTGAGGATCAAGATAAGAAGATTGCCGATCTCCAACAGGTTGCTGTGCTCAAGGATCTTGCACTTGCTGATCTTCAGAAGGAACTCCAGGATACCAAGCAGAAGATGGCTAAAGTGCTGGTTAACTTTGACTATGAAAGGCAGGAGATCACAGATGATGCTAAAGTCTCTGCCGCCATAGCAATGTACAAAACCAAGCTTCAAATGGCCTTGGAAGCTCAGGATCCTGCCTTTGACAAAAGCAGCTGGGAAATTGAAGAATGGAAGGCAAGGCTGGCTGAATTGGGTGATGAAGAGGAGGCTGAGGAGATTCTGGCAATTGAGGCTAGTGGCAGCGGGTTGAAGGATAAAGCGGAGGATGCAGCGGCTGGTGGTGATGATAATGCAGCAAAGGTGTAGGCTGCACAATTGGGCGATGATGGATATATGTGCTAAGGCCGGAGACCAATTTTTTAGTTTGATGGTTGTGATGTTTAAAACAATTTCATGGTTTGTAATAACTCTAAACAATAGTTCTTAGGTTTAAGGATCATGTATGATCCTTTGGACAATAGGCAGGATTGCAATTGGTGGAGGGATCCTCTGTTTGGGGGATGAAGCCATTGTGATCCTGCCGCCTTTATATTCCTGCACTACTTTTGAACTCATTATCATGGACACCCTTTACCTACCCCAGCGGACGGGCCACATTTTGCTGGTAGAAGCTCGGGTAGGTAATTTTGACAACTTTTAAAGGGTTAGCCTTATGTTAATAAATAAAAACTTAACCTTTTGTCGCTTATCATGTGTTGTTATCCTTTTTTAATATGTTACTTTCCAACTGTTGTAATGTTCATTCTGCTTATACTTATCAAGCCTTGAAAAATTAGAAAAGATATCCAAAAAGTTTAGGATATGAACAAGGATCACATATCCCATAACCGATAGGTTTAAAAAGTGATATGATTTAAGAAATACAAGTTCAGTTGTCAAGTATGAGGGTTATTTAAAAGAATAATGAATAAAATCAAAAGAGTTAAGGATCATACCTGAGGATCCAAGTTAGAATCCCAACCATAATAAGGATAACTATAAGATAAACCTTAGAATGAAATAAGGATCAAGGATCCCTAGCTGCCTATCTTCAAGGACCTGAAATAGAGCATAACGTGGGACTAAGCCAATATAAGAAAAGAGTTAGCAACTGGGGACAAGCCCAAGGATAACTGGGGACAAGCCCAAGGATTACTGGGGACAAGCCCAAGGATAACTGGGGACGAGCCCAAGGATAACTGGGGACAAGCCCAAGGATCGTGTGTAAACTGGAGTATGGCCCTAACTGGCGACTATCCAAACTTAGTGACATGAAGATGCCAAAACCTTAGCTAACGTGAAATCGTTAGAAACCTTAGCTAACGTGAAAACGTTAGAAACCTTATGACCGGATGTATGGTACGTCTACCATTATACGTAGGATCCTAAGCATAGCCAGAACAATGGAATTATCAGCCCCTAGAACGAGTACTGGTCCCAAAGCCTTGAACTATACCAGGATCATCGTGCGCTACAGGCGGAATCTGGGGACAAGCCCAAATAACTGGGGTTAAACCCAAAAGACAGATTGCTTCTGTGGATAACCAACGTTGTGCTAAAGATACCTGAGCTTTCAAAACTTGAACTCACGTGAGAGATGGATAAAGGATACATGATCCTTATCCTTATATGAGAAAATAAAGGAATGAAATAGTTCAAGATTAGGATATTACCTGAGTAAGGATCACCGATACTTTGAGGATCCTTTAAGGATATACCTTTCCTGAGGATCACCTATGCCATAAGGATCCTGCTTACATGAAATATTTCTTCAAGTGGACAGCATTCCAAGCTCTTGGTAGCAAATCACCTTCCATGGTTAGCAATCTATATGCCCCCTTTCCTGCTTCAGCTTCAATCAAATAAGGGCCTTCCCATTTTGGAGCCAATTTTCCATCGGCAGGATTGGTGGTATTCTGGAATGCTTTCCTTAACACCATATCTCCAACTTGAAACCTCCTGATCCTGACATTTTTGTTGTAAGCACCAGCCATTCTTTGTTGATAACTGGTCATCCTTATCCTAGCCATATCCCTGATTTCTTCAATAGTATCCAGGTCTTGAGCCAAGTTTTCATCATTTTCCTCAGGATCACGGGTACTTGTTCTAGCAGTAGGAACCACCATTTCTGTTGGGATCACTGATTCTGCCCCAAACACCAAAGAGAATGGTGTTTGACCAGTAGCATTCTTAGGGGTTGTCCTGTCAGCCCAGAGCACATATGGTAGTTCTTCTGCCCATTTCCCTTTCTTGGATCCAAGTTTTTTCTTCAAATTGTTGATGATGACCTTGTTGGATGATTCTGCTTGGCCATTAGCTTGTGGGTGGACTGGTGTTGAAGTTATCATCTTAATCCCCCAGCTGTCACAAAAGTTAGTGGTTCTGCCCCCAATAAATTGGGAACCATTATCACATATAATCTCGGAAGGAATTCCAAATCTAGTTATAATATTTCTTTTAATGAAGGATATAACTTCCTTTTCTCTGACTTGGGCAAAAGCTTCAGCCTCTATCCACTTGGAGAAGTAATCAGTCATAGCTAACATGAATACTTTCCCACCAGGTGCCTTAGGGAGCTTTCCAACTATATCCATACCCCATCTCATAAATGGCCAAGAGGAGGATATAGGATGCAATAATTCAGCTGGTTGATGAAGGATATTGCTGTGTCTCTGGCAAGGATCACATCTTCTGGCATACTCCACAGCATCTTTCTTCATGGTTGGCCAGTAGTATCCTGTCCTCAGGATCCTTGAGAATAAAGCCCTGCCCCCAGTGTGGTTTCCACAATCTCCTTCATGGAAGTCTTTTAGAACTCCTTGAACTTCAGGATCCTCAATGCATCTCAAGTATGGTCCTGCAAGAGATCGTCTATACAACATATTATTTATAATTGTGAATTGAGATACCTTAGATTTGAAAGCCCTAGGGTTTTCTCCTGTAGGAATCTCTCCATGTTGTAAGTATCTCATAATTGGTGAGATCCATGATCCTGATCCTGAATAGGATTGAGTATCCTCACTAGGGATAACTGCAGAGTCATTTCCTATCTCCATAGCCTCGTGATCCTCGATAGCCGGGGTTAGGATATGGATAATAGGAATCTTGATATCCTCCGGGATCTTCAAGGATGATCCTAAGTTAGCCAATGCATCAGCTTCTGTATTTTCTTCCCTTGGTACCTGTGACAAACTAAAGGAAACAAAAGAGAGTGCCAAACTTTTGACTATCTCCAAATACTTGGTTAGCTTTTCACCTTTAACAGAATATGATCCATTAAAGTGTACCTCAAGATACCTGATCCCCATGTGCTTTGCAATTTGTAAACCAGCAATTAGGGCTTCATATTCAGCCTCATTGTTAGTGGTTTGGAATTCACAAGCTATAGAATGGGGTATTATGTCCCCCTGTGGCGATTTTAGTAGTATTCCAAGTCCTGTGCCTTTGATATTTGAGGATCCATCAGTATAAAGTATCCAAGGATCCTTGGTCTCTTCTAGCTGCTGGACTTCTAGCTCAGCTTCTTCTTGTAAATCACTACTGAAATCAGCCACAAAGTCAGCTAATGCTTGGGATTTGATGGCTGTCCTAGGCTCATATCTTATATCATATGCACTCAATTTCACTGCCCACTTAGCCATCCTTCCTGACATCTCTGGTTTCCTGAGGACATTCTTAATTGGAAAATTAGTTTTAACAATGATAACATGAGTTTCAAAATAATGTCTTAGCTTGGTAGATGCCGTAATTAATGCAAGAATAAGCTTTTCGAGGTGTGAGTACCTGGATTCGGCATCAAGTAAACTTTTACTTACATAATAGACAGGATGTTGTGTACCTTCATGATCCTTAACAAGGACCGCACTTACTGCTTTTGAGGATACTGCAAGATACAAGGATAACACATCACCTTTCTCTGGTTTCATCAAAGCCGGAGCCGAGGATAGGTAATCTTTGAGGGCTTTTAAAGCATTTTCATGCTTCTCCGTCCACTCAAATTTCTTGTTCTTCCTTAGGATATCATAGAATTCTTTACACTTCTCGGAGGACTTGGATATAAATCTGTTCAAGGCTGCTATCCTTCCTGTTAGCCTTTGAACATCCTTAGCATTGACCGGAGATTTGATATTCACTATTGCTTTGATTTGTTCCGGGCTAGCTTCGATGCCTCTCTTTGTCACCATATATCCTAAGAATTTACCTGCTTTAACACCAAAGTGACATTTTGAAGGATTAAGTTTCATGTTATATTTGTCAAGGATATCGAATGCTTCCTCCAAGTCTCTTAGGTGATCCTCAGCTTTTAAGGATTTTACCACCATATCATCTATGTAAACCTCCATAGTTTGTCCAATCTGATCCTTGAACATCATATTCACCAGCCTTTGGTACGTTGCACCTGCATTTCTCAATCCGAACGGCATAGCAATATAGCAATATATACCAGTTGGAGTCATGAAGGCTGTATCCTCTTGGTCGGATGGTTCCATTTGGATTTGTTGAAATCCAGATGAAGCATCCATAAAAGTTAACAGTTCATGACCCGCAGTTGCATCCACCATGGAGTCAATGTGGGGTAAAGGGAAAGGATCCTTGGGACATGCCTTATTTAAATCGGTAAAATCGACACATACCCTCCACTTTCCGTTTTTCTTTTGAACAACAACCACATTGGCCAACCATCTTGGATACTTGACCTCTCTAATCATACCTGCCCGGAGCAATTTCTCTACCTCTTCCTGGATAATAGCATTCCTTTCTGGTGCAAACTTCCTTCTCCTTTGATGGATTGGTTTGAAGGATCTGTCGATGCCGAGCTTGTGAGTGATAACATCTTTGGATATACCAGTCATATCTTCGTGTTTCCATGCAAAGGTAGTCTTTCTCCTTTTGAGGAAGGATATGAGGTCTTCTTTCATTTCGCCAAGGATCCCTGATCCGATATAGATTTTGGATTCAGGATCATAGGGATCCATGAGGATTTCTACCACATCCTGTTCTCTGGCCTCCAAGACATTCCTCGGAGGATACCTTGATTGCTATTGCTCCCTTGACTTCGAGGCTGGCTTCATCGATGAAGTATAGCAATTCTTAGCCTCCTGCTGGTCACTATCAATCTTTACTATTCCCCAAGGACTAGGGAGCTTCACACATTGATGGTAAGTAGACGGGACTGCTTTCATATCGTGTATCCAGGGCCTGCCAAGGATAACATTACAACAAGATAAACAGTCAATAACACAAAATTTTTGATAAGAGTGTAAGCCTTCAATATATATTGGGAGTTTAATGTCCCCCAGGGTGTTCTTAGTTTCGCCACTGAATCCCACGAGCACGGAGGATCTTGGTATGATCTCTGATTCAGGGATACCCATCCTCTTTAGAACATCGAGCTGGATAATGTTCACTGAACTTCCTCCGTCTATAAGGATCATGCGGACAAAATGGTTAGAAATGAAAAGAGTAATAACTAAACCATCGTGATGAGGATCCTGGATATCAACACGATCCTCTTCATCAAAGGTTATGACTTTTCCTTCGGAGACACTTGATGTTCGAACTGGTCTTTCTCCATTATCCATTTTAGTTTCCTTTGCATGCCTCTTAGCTGCTGAGAAGGATGTGCCACAAATGTCGGATCCTCCAGAAATAAAGTTTATCACTTGTGCATCTGCTGGAGGGGCTGGAGCCTTCTCAGGGATCCTTTCAGGATCCTGAGTCCTTGACTTTTTCCTTCCCAATAACTCTTTTAGATGCCCTTTGCTCAACAAGTATCCAATTTCCTTTCTTAATGCAATGCATTCTTCTGTGAGGTGCCCAAAATCTTCATGATATGCACACCACTTTGATTTATCCTTAGTTGCAGCCGGCCTATCATTCTTTCTTGGCCATCTAGCTTTATCACCTAAGTTCTGCATGGCAAGGATTAGTTCATTGTTATCAACACTAAAGCAATATTCAGAAATTGGAGGGTAATCCTCATCATCCTCTTCTTGATCAATAGAATGCACGTTCTGATTATCAGATTTGTTGTAGGATCTGAACTTGTTGTTCCTGAATGAGGATCCTTGCTTATCCTGCTTTGAGGATCCTGTTATCCTCTCCTGAATCCTCTTGTCATCCTCTAGCCGAATGAACCTGAGGGCCCGGGTTCTTACCTCATCTAGGTTCCTGCATGGTGTCATAACAAGATCATCATAAAATAACGAATCCCTAAGCAGTCCCATTTTGAAGGCCTCAACAGCCGTGGCTATATCTAAGTTGGGAATGTCTAAGGATTCTTTACTGAATTTGGTAATGTAATCCCTTAATGATTCATTATGACCCTGGGTTATCCTATATAAATCACTAGTTAATCGTTCAAATTTTCTACTACAAGAAAACTGATTATTAAACAAGTTAACTAGGTTAGCAAATGAGGTAATAGAATAGGGAGGAAGACTTAGCAGCCATTTGAGAGCTGATCCAGTAAGAGTGGATCCGAATCCTTTGCACAGGCATGCTTCCTTTAACTTTTCTGGGATTGGATTGATCTCCATCCTCTCCCTGTATTGTGCTATGTGTTCTTCAGGATCCGTCGAACCATCATACAGTTTCATTGTAGGCACATGGAACCTCTTGGGTATCTCAGCATCACAGATCGGTGGTGCAAAACGAGATATCTTGTGGCTCCCGTCTGCAATCTCTGGAATAGGTTTGACTACTCCCGGAACACTCGAGATCATATCCTTTAGCTTTTGCAATTCTCTGGCCATGGCATGATTGATACCTGGATTCTGCATAAGACCATGGTTAGTAGTATGAGAATTATTGAAAGTGTTACCTCCCATTGGATTCAAGTTAGGAAGAATGGAGGTTAATCCATATTGTTGAGACTCTGGAATGATCGAGGGACCGGTAGAGGCATTGGAATAAAATCTCCTTGATGGACATCTGAACTTCCTGTTTGCAAACTCCTCAAGGATCCTGGCATCTGGAAGGATCCCTGAAACTGGGATGATCCTGGAACAAAGGAGGATCCTTGAACCTGGGATGATCCTGGAACGAAGAAGATCCTTGAACCTGGGATGATCCTGGAACGAAGGAGGATCCTTGAACCTGGGATGATCCTGGAACGAAGGAGGATCCTTGAAACTGGGATGATCCTGGAACGAAGGAGGATCCTTGAACCTGGGATGATCCTGGAACGAAGGAGGATCCTTGAACCTGGGAACTGGGATGATCCTGGAACGAAGGAGGATCCTTGAACCTGGGATGATCCTGGAACGAAGGAGGATCCTTGAACCTGGGATGATCCTGGGACGAAGGAGGATCCTTGAAACTGGTGCATTCCTGAATATCCTCCTGTACTCGTGAGGGATCCCATATGCTGGGGATAGGATCCCGCTGGCTGGAAATATGAACCTAGTGCCTGGGTCATAGCTGTTGTTCCGTAGTGCACTCCTTTTGGTCCACCCGCATATTGAATGTCTGGAACCACTGACGGCTGAGAAGTAATCACCGGAGTATCAAAATTCAAAGATCTGGGCATCAGTGGGGAATGATCCTCTGCCGTTTTCTTCTGTTTCTTAATTTCGTCAATCTCCCGGAGGATCCTTTCGTTGGTCTTATCCTGCTCTTGTGCATGATTCCTCATCTGCAAAATCAAGGCATAGAGATCATTAGTAGTAGGATTAGTTGAAACAGAAGAAGTAGGTGGTTTTGAGAAAATGGGAGTCGGTTTCTTCGCAGCATTCTCTGTATTCTTCTGGGATCCAGAAGGTGGTGGAGGCAAAGGAGGAACGCCTTGTGAGGAAGTGAATGAGGGCATCAAGTTTGAAGCATTCTTCGATGAGGAAGCCATCTGCTTGGTTGTAGTGAGCCGAATTAAGCACAGAAATGCGTATTTTCTTAAGGACGAAGCACCAATTGCCCCACGGTGGGCGCCAAACTGTTTTGGTCAAAAAATCTGATGAGGATATTGCAACCAAACTCTTTGTTTAGGGGAATGATGCTTAAAATATATAACAGCGATGAGGATCACTTCAATGTAAAGTGTACAAACAACACAAAGATTTATACGGGGAAAAAGCCCTTGATCAAGAGTTGATCTCCGGCACAAAAAACCCCGGGTGATGGAAACTACCGATCACCAAGCTCAAATAAATGAATAAATGTTTACAACTTCGGATAGTAACGAGCTAGGTACAAGGATCACTACGGTGAAATGTGTAAAAAGTGTATGAAATTGCTAAGTGTTTGAACGAGAGCTTGTATGAGCGTTTGTACGAGTGTGTGTAACTAAAAAATGACTAAGTGTTTTCTACTAGCTCGTTACTCCCTTTTTAAAATAGAAATAACCACCTAAACTAACTATCCGACTTTCGTGCCAAGCCTCCACGTTCTCCATAACGTCTATTTTTGGTCAAGCACGTGCAGAATAGTTTAGGAATATTCTCCAGGAATGTCGCCTAGACTTGGTCAAGCTTAATATACCTGCGAGATACTACAAAACATAAGTAAACAATCGTCAGTACGAGGATCCTTAAAGTGATCCATGATCCTGATCCTGAAGCTCTTCTGAGGATCACCACCTGTTACAGAAGTAAGGATCACTAATTAGGATAACGAATAAGGATCACTAATTGTTAGAAAATCCTCCCCTAACAATTATGATTTGAGCCATCCAAGACTTAGGATCCTCCTCAGGATATTCATCACCAGGATCCTGAACACTTACTACTTCCTTATCCTGAGGATCCATCGCATGATATAGGATATGTAATATCGGTATTCGGGTTCCTTCCGGTATCCTGACTGATGATCCTAGATTTACCAAGGCATCAGCTTCAGCATTATCCTCTCTTGGTACCTGTTCAAGTGTAAAAATATCGAAATATCCTGCTAATTTTTTGAGAATTTCGAGATACTCTGTTAACTTCTCCCCTTTAACTGCATAGGTTCCATTAAAATGGTTAGTGATTAGCAAGGAATCAACAAATACCTGTAAACTCTTGATATTCATGCTCTTAGCCAATTCTAATCCTGCAATTAAAGCTTCATATCATGCTTCATTATTAGTGGCAGGAAACTCACATCTAATAGCCTGGGGTAATATGTCCCCCTATGGCGATTTTAGTAGTATACCCAAACCTATACCTCTTACATTAGATGCACCATCAGTATATAACGTCCAGGATTCTAAGCTTTCTCCTAGCTGTTGAACTTCTAGGTCTACTTCACTTTGAATATCACTACTGAAATCAGCCACAAAGTCAGCTAAAGCCTGAGACTTTATGGCATTTCTAGGTTCATACACTAGATCATATGCACTTAATTTCACTGACCACTTAGCCATCCGCCCTGACATCTCTGGTTTCCTAAGCACGTTTTTTACATGATAGTTGGTTTTAACATGAATCCTATGTGTTTCAAAATAATGTCTAAGTTTCGTCGACGCCATAACTAGGGCTAATATTAATTTCTCTAAATGAGAATACCTAGTTTCAGCATCTAATAAATTTTTACTAACATAATAAACAGGATACTGCTGACCTTCATGGTCCTTTACAAGGACAGCACTTACTGCATTCCCCGATACTGCAAGATACAGGGATAATGGTTCACCATCCTCAGGCTTCATCAATAGAGGTGCAGTTGAAAGATACTGCTTCAAATCCTGCAAGGTTGCTTCATGCTTTACTCCCCATTCGAACTTCTTGTTCTTCTTCAGGATATCATAAAATTCCTTGCATTTTTCTGAGGATCTTGAAATAAATCTATTCAATGCTGCCACTCGTCCTGTCAGTCTTTGAACATCTTTCATGTTAGAAGGTGATTTGATATCCAAGATGGCTTTGATATGTTCTGGGCTTGCTTCTATCCCTCTTTTAGTCACCATATACCCTAGAAACTTTCCTGCCCCCACTCCGAAATGGCACTTAGCAGGATTTAGCTTCATGTTATACTGATCCAGGATATCAAATGCTCCCTTAATATCCTGGAGGTGATCCTCAGCCTTTTTAGATTTTACTACCATGTCATCGATGTACACCTCCATAGTGTCCCCCAGCTTGTCTTTGAACATCATGTTCACCAATCTTTGATATGTTGCACCTGCATTTTTCAAACCAAAGGGCATAGCAGTGTAGCAATAAATACATGTTGGTGTCATGAAGGCAGTATCCTCCTGGTCTGAAGGTTCCATTTGGATCTGCTGGAATCCTGAGGATGCATCCATGAAGGTTAACATCTCATGGCCGGCAGTAGCATCTACCATTGAGTCAATATGAGGAAGAGGAAATGGGTCTTTGGGACAAGCTTTGTTCAAGTCTGTGTAATCTACACAAACTCTCCATTTCCCATTTTTCTTCTGCACTAACACTACATTTGCTAGCCATCTTGGAAACTTGACTTCTCTGATCATTTTGGACTTCAATAACCTCTCTACTTCTTCCTGAATAATCATATTTCGCTCCGGAGCAAACTTCCTTCTCTTTTGTTGAACAGGCTTGAATGACCTATCAATACCGAGCTTATGTGTTATAATATCCTTGGAAATACCTGTCTTATCCTCGTGCTTCCACGCGAATGTTGACATCCTGCATTTCAAAAAATTAGTCAATCGATCTTCAATATCCTGAGGGATATTGGTTCCCACGAGCACCGAGATATCCGGATTATCCTGATCCAGGATAATTTTCTTTACATCCTGTTCTGAAGCCGCCATGATATCCTGGCCTCGCATCTTTAATTGCTATGCTGCACTAGGTTTTGTTGAGAATTTCATTGAAGAAGAATAACACTCCTTTGCTTCCTGTTGATCACTTTCCACCTTGACAACTCCCCAAGGAGTAGGGATCTTGATGCATTGATGGTAGGTTGACGGAACAACTTTCATATCATGGATCCAAGGCCTACCTAATATAATATTATAGCAGGATAGAGAGTCCATGACATAAAAGCGCTGCATTGAGTTTACCCCTTGAATATACACGGGCAACCTTATCTCTCCTACGGTATTCCTAGCTTCTCCACCGAAACCAACGAGCACAGTGGACTTCGAAGTAATATCCATCGGGGATACATTCATCCTCTTCAATGTTTCCAGCTGAATTATGTTGACCGAGCTGCCATTATCCACTAATATCCTGCGCACAAAATGGTTAGAAACATATAACGTTATTACTAAAGCATCATGATGAGGATCCTGGAAAGTATCACTGTCATCATTATCGAACGTGATCACTTTGTCAGTCGTGAGGGTTGACATCCTGGTTGGCTTATCTCCCCTCTCTGCTTTGGCTTGCTTCGCGTGCCTTTTCGCCGTAGAATATGATGTGCCGCAGATGTTGGATCCTCCTGAAATAAAGTTAATTATTTTTGCATCCGCAGGAGTTGATGCTGCCCGTTCAGGATCCTTCTCAGGATCCTGACCCTTATTCTTCTTTCTTCCCAATAGGTCCTTCAGATATCCCTTGCTTAAGAGATAGCTTATTTCTTTCCTTAAAGCGATGCAATCCTCGGTAACATGTCTGAAGTCCTCATGGAAAGCACACCATTTGGACTTGTCCTTCCAATCAGCCTTTTGTTGATTTTTCCGGGGCCATCTTGCTTTGTCCCCTAAACCCTGCATAGCATACATTAGTTCAGGTATATTAAAAAGCAATATTCAGACAACTCAGGATACTCCTCAGGATCCTCATCTTCAACAGCATTCACTTTCTTGCTGTCATTTATGCCATATGGCTTAGAGCGATATGGTTTGTACGAGGATTCTGATTTCCTGTTGGTTGACTCGTAGGTTATTGACGAATTCATCCTTTCTTGCATCTTTTTGTCGTCTTCCAACCGAATATATCTTAAAGCCCTGTTACGAGCTTCATCCAGATTCCTGCAGGGGTTTATTACAAGATCCTGGTAAAATTGAGAATCCTTTTGTAATCCCATCTTGAAAGCCTGCACAGCTGTTGCAACATCAAGATGTGGGATATCCAAGGATTCCCAACTAAACTTGTTCACATAATCCCTCAAGGATTCCTGAGGCCCTTGAGTTATCCTGTAAGGATCACTGGTTAGTTTCTCAAAACTCCGGCTGCAAGAAAATTGACTATTAAATAAATTAACTAAATGAGAAAATGAAGTAATTGAGTGAGGAGGAACGTTTAGGAGCCATTTTAAGGCTGATCCTGTTAAGGTAGAACCAAAACCCTTGCACATGCATGCTTCTTTGAGATCTGGAGGGATAGGGTTGATTTCCATCATCTCCCTATACTGGGCAATATGCTCCTCAGGATCCGTAGTTTCGTCATAGAGTTTCATGTTGGGGGTCTGAAATCTTTTTGGGATTTCCGCATCACAAATAGGATACGCGAACCGTGATATCCTGTGGCTGTCCTGGGACACTTCTGGAATTGGCTGGACCACCCCAGGTACACTGGATATCATGTCTTTCAGTTTTTTGAAGCTCCCTGGAAAATGCTGATGTCATACCTGCATCCTGCAAAGATCCAACACCATTAGTAGCGATAGTATTATTATTAGATACATTACCATTCTGAGGATTCTGGCCATATCCTGAAGCATATCCTGAGCTCCTCACAGTCGATACTCTTACTGAAGAGGGTATCTCAGGAGTTTGATTCTGGGAATGGCTCGGCACAATATTTCCCCGGTTATCCTCAGTATAAACTGCAGAACTGAAGTTCAGAGCTCTGGGTTGCAAGGGAGTGACAGTATCTTCAGCAGGCCTACTTGGGCCGGATTTCAAGAGTTGTATCTCTCTCATCAGCATCTGATTAGTTTCCTGCTGCTGCCTCATCTGTTCCTGTACACTACCAAACAAATTTAGAATTTCTTCATTAGAAGCCAAAACGGGACCAGATCCCTGGATATTGCGAGCGGGGATAACATCCCGAGCCACATGACTTTCAGTTCCCTGTGAAGAGGCTTGCATTCTCGGAGGAGGTGGCGGAAGCACCGAACCAATTGTTGCAGAGGTTGTAGCAGACACGGTGGAAGAGCTCATGTTTGATCTCGAGGCCATTGAAAATAATGTAGCAAAGAGTTTTGAAAATAGAAAACCAAGTAACGATTTTGCAAATTTTTTTAGTAGAAGTAGCACCACTTGCCCCACGGTGGGCGCCAAATTGTTTTGGTTAAAAATTACCGAAGCAATTAAGTGATCAAATTAGTTAAGTGAGGTAGTGTGCTTAAAACATGTGTTGAAAATATGCTAGTTAAGTTGTTTACTAAAACAGGTTCAGGATATTGAACTATATCTATGATCAAACAATGAGCAAAAAAGTAAAGGGTGACACGAGATGTACAAGGAAAGCCCTTGATCAATCTAGATCGCCGGCATAAAACCTCGGGAGCTGACAATCGCAGCTGCCTTGTTCTTCTTATTGCTTCGAATATCAGGATACAGTGCAGGATATGATGCGGATCAACTAAGTGTTACAATGCAATTCGAGTACAAGTGTTAGTGCGTTGTGAGTGTTTTCAAGTAGAGAGAAAGAGTGTGCGAAAGACTGTGTCCCTAATCTGATCTGATCAATCCCCTTTTATAGTAAAAAGAAAGCAACTAACTATCCTATTATTCCGGGATCCGGCGAATATTCCATAAGTGGACGTCGTAGTCCACGTCTTCCGGCTTCAACGTTCGTAACATAACTGATTTGCCCGAGTCTTGAGGAGAAGAAGTCCACCTGACCGTTGGAGACTTATACCCTTCAATCTGCACGTGGTTAAATTAGTCACTACCAGGATATCGTATCAAGATGTTACCAATATCCTGACCCAGCATCCTGGCCACAGTAAAACAAACAAAGTCAGAATATCAGTCAGGATATATGAGTAGAAAATCACCCATAACAAGTATCATTTGTTTTGTTAATATAGGTTATAAAATATAAAATATTTTATACATATATTTGCATACTCTTCATATAGATGAAAATATACATGTGCTTATAATATAATCATATGGAATAATATTTTCATAGAGTTATCATGAAAATCATGTTCTTAATTATCATATCTAAACAATAGATATGTTTTAAGTATGCTAAAATGTTATATTTTAACAAAGATAATCTAATTATACGTTTTGTCAAAACTTTGACAAAAATATAGACTTTAAGTCGAGTAAAATTTTAGGGTTTATATCATAAACAATAAATTAGATTACTTGTATCAAACAACATTTTATATTATGATAGTTTTCGAATTATCATACCTGAATTGTGTTATCTTATATTAATATGGAGATATTAATGTTAATATCGTAATATTATTATAATGTTATAAAATTCATGTTGAATCATATTTATATAAATATATGATATATATATATATATATATATATATAATATCATAAAAATTGATAAGGCATAACATTATTAATATATCACCTCTCTCTCTCTATATATATATATATATATATATATTTAAATATAGCATAACTGTAAGATATAGATATGGGTAACACATATTGAGAATTCAAAATTTGTTAAACGACATAAAAATCATAATAAACATATTAAGATTTTATGTTCACAGGATAACACATAAGGGATTTAATTTCCTAACATAAATGTTTAAGATTTAGGTATTGGAAGAACACCAAAAGCACTTAAACTAGTGGCATAGCTCTGATACCACCTTCTGTCGCAACCCCCGACCTCACCCTGGGAGCGGGAGCCGCAAGCCAGTCAGATGGTATCGGTTTTTATCAATTTGGCAGCGGAAAGTTTCATCAGGACCATAGTTAGGAAATGTTTTATCAGAGTTAAACACCAAAATGTTTAAAATAGATAAATGGGATGAAACCCAAGTTTTTCTGATAACACATTAATGATAAATAAGTGGAATAAAATCTGACTTTTATTTGTAATATATTTGTAGGGATAAACCCTACTTATTGAAAACAATTCTCCTTTTTATTTAGGTAACTTTTATAGCCACTTTTCTAAGCCTTCAGTGCTCTCCAGCTGGGTTTTATTGGCTTCCTACTAAGTTACCTGAAACACGTGTTTAAAACATTTTATCAGTAAGAAATACTGGTGAGTGCATCCTAGTTTAATCAAAACAATTTTAATACTTTTTTAGGGCAACCCGTAATTACATTTGCTTAATCTAATCAATTACCCAAATGGTACTGTCAACCCGACTTGTGGGTCATATTACTCATTGGCTAACTCGTTGTCCAATGGTAACGTCTCACAAATTTTGTATACAAAACCCCAACATACATATAGTAATTGTAGACTTACAAATACTCAATTACTGTTAAATATAATCTTAAACAGTTGAGGTTTTATAAAAAACAGTTTATAAAAAGCAGATGAACTCACATTTGTAGATTTAGGTATTCATACAGGCTTCCTAGTAATAATATTATAGCTTCCTGATAATATTATAACTTCCTGTTGATTCTCCTGATTATTATTTATATAAACAATGCACAGGTGTTAGTAAAACAACCCAAATTACATTAACCGTACAACTCGAGACAGAACTCCAATGACTGAGTCAGGCAAGGCCTTGACATGCATTACGGAGTCCTAAATCAATCGGGTGTACACACAAGACAGAATTCCAATGATTGAGTCGGTAGAGCCGACATGCATTACAGAATCCTAGATCAATCGTGTGGGGTAATAGCAGGGTTATAATACTTACAGCGAGGCAGAGCTTCGCTTCTTAGGGGGTATTATTTCCCGAGAGTTTTAGCTATTCCGAGAGTTTGAGAGAGAAATAGAAACTGAACAATTTGCAAATGCCAACTTCTGCCCCTTTTATAGCTGGTCGACCAGTCTGTCGCGCCCCGCGACAAACTTCACTTCATCTTTCGCGCCCCGCGAGGGCCTTAAAGGCGGTTTAGGGTTTGCTGAGTCACCAGTGGTGTTGACACGTGTCCTAACACGTGGCATTCAGGGTGTCCGCCAAGCAACCGGCTGTCGCGCCCTGCGACAGCTTTGTCTTCATTCGTCGCAGCCCGCGAGCGAAAGGAAATTCTTGTTTTTCTTGATTTTCACAAGTACGAAGGTATCTCGGTTCTGTTTTTCACGTATGGGATGTATTTGGGAGTGTTTAGGGTCACGTTAAGGGTTCCAGGAGAGCTGTTAATTTGTGGTGGTAAGTGAAGGAAGTACGTGGCTTTAATTTTGTTAGATTTGTTGTCATCTCTATTTATCTACTTATGTTTAGCTATATTTGGACGTATATATATATATATATAGGGGCGTCTTAAGAATTTTTAGGAGAGTTGTTATAATATTCGCCTCGAACAAGGGCTGGACCGTTAAGGTCTAAACGAAAGTGAAAGCTTTTTATCGAAAACTTTGACTTTTCGGTTTTTAAAAACTTATAAACTGAAAGGAGAGGCTAGGGACACTTCCAAAAGGTCCTAGCTTGAAGATTGAACTAAGAGGAGTCTCCTTTATGATCAGGAATATCCAAGAATGCCAAAGCAAGTGAGAAGAGAAGAAATTATGAGAGGTGCAAGGAAGAATGCAACTATGGGGATTTATTTATAGTGCCAGGAGCTTGTCCAAGATCAATCCAAGTGTTCTATGGTGTTCTGAGATGAATCCAGGTGTCCAAGAGGTTTTTAAAAACCAGTTGCATGCTCCTAGTTTTGAATTCAGGTTGTAGAATGGTTTGTGTGGGGAGCAAGGCTGCATGCTGGCAGCTGGCAGTTTCTGCTGGTTTTTGGCCTCCATCGCGCCACGCGCCAGGTACAGGGGGGTCTGGCGCGCCACACTAGGGAACCCAAAACCAAAATTTGTTTTAATTTTTGGCAAGTTTAGTCCCTGTACTTTCACAACTCATATATCTTTCATATTTAGCACTATGGGCCTTTCAAATTAGGTTTTAAGTATTCTTGGGAGTATGATCAAGTACCGTTAGGCTCCGGGTTCATTATAAGGTCACTCAGTGGCATAGTTTAAGCATGTTGACGCTTTTAGTCCCACCGCATACATCTTTTTACTGTTTGTCAACTTTAGTCCTTCAAAGTCAACTTTTTATACAATTAGGGTTTAGGACACGTGTCTTCACATCATTGGACATGATTTTACGAGGTGTTACAATGCATCATGTGGTGGCGTTTATAGCTGAAAGACAAAAGGGTACATGCACTAATCGGTATTTGTCCCGATTGCTGAGTGTTATGTGCCTTATGTCCAAGGCTTGATGCAAAACTACTATCGAGCCGGGGGTCTCACTGGAAGCAGCATCTCTATTCCTACGGAGTAGAGGTAAGGCTGTCTACATCTTACCCTCCTCAAACCCTACCTTTGCTTTGCTATTGATAGGATTTACTAAGTATGATGATGATGATGATGATGATGATGATTTTCTAGAAGGAGGTCTAGTTGTATGAAGAGTCTCTTTGTGAAAGATTCCCGAATTTGTTTTCCATTGAGTGGAACAAGAATGTTGTAGTTGCTGAAAGGGTAAAAATGTCCAATGCAGGTGTTAATATGGAATTTAACTAGTCTAGGCATCCGAGATGTCATACTAAAGCGGCAGAATCAAATGATCTGATGGCGGCAATTAGCTCTGTTAATTCCGGCTTAGGTGGGGATACATGGCGTTGGAAACAGGACTCGACAGGTCAGTTTTCAATTCGAAGACATCCTTCTCTGATTTGGGACAGGGTTTAGCTAGGGGTGTTCAAAACTATCTGCATCCGAAAATCCGATATCCGAACATTTTGATATCCGAAATTTCATATATCCAAAATTTGGATATCCGAATTTTTGAATTCGGATTCGGATTCAGATAGTGATTTTAAAAATTTTCGGATATTTCGGATATCCGAAATATTCAAAAATTTAATTTTAATTTTTTTGGATATCTGAATATCTGAAAATATCCGAAAATATCTGAAATATCTGAAAAATTATATTTGGATATCCGAAGCTATCTGAAATATTCGGTTCCGAATATCAAAAATTAATAAAAAATAAAAATTAAATAAAAAATTGGATATTCGAATATCTGAAATTTCGGATACGGATTCGGATAGTGAAATATGGTATCCGAAAATTTTGGATATCCGGTTTTGAACACCCATAGGTTTTACATGGAACGTCTGGGTTTCCTTGAAAGTTAATTTTGTGGTGTGGTGGATTGTTCAAAACAAGCTTCCAACGACTGGAGGACTAATTCGTAGGAATGTTTATATACAAGATTCGTGATGTAAGATGTGCCTAGAAGATCCAGAAATGGTTGCCCATTTATTTGTGGGGTGTAAAATGGCTCAACATGTGTGGAAATACGTGGTTAGATGGTGCAAGATCAAGCCTTTTTTCATCTTGAAACTAAAAGATTTAGTGCAGGTACAACACTTGAACCGAGGGTCGGCGAAATGGCGAAAGATGACTATGGTGATTATTCAGGTTACAATTTGGGTCATGTGGAAATCTCGAAATGAGGCAACCTTCAATCATAAGAAGCCGAATATTGGTAAAATCAATGAGGAGATTAAGGCGCATAGCTACCTTTGGATAAAAATAGAGCAAAGAGTTTAAACTTTTTGTGGGAGGAGTGGTGTAATTCTGAGATAGGAGCTATGGGCGTCTGGTTATTGGTTTTGTTATTCGTTTTTTTTTGTAGATGTAACAATGCCTGGTTAACAGTTTGGTTGCAAGTTAATGTAACCTTTTATATTTTCATACTTTCTATTTATAAAAAACTTGTGTCCGTACTTCATTTCAATACTTGTTATCCGAGACAACTGATCATAATAGAAAAAAAATCATATTTTATATCAATCATGTTAAACTCATACTTGTACATTATGCAATCAATCACCAAATACGCGTTGTTAGGCAAAACCGAACCATGCTTTAAGTTTATATTCGCCTCGGAGTGTGATCATACGTGTTTTATACTTACATACACCTTAAAGACCCAAAAACATGCTTAATTATGAGTTTTAGCACAAAATGATGGAATTATTAAACTCTAGGGGTCAAACTACAAATTCTAGAAAGTTCCTTGAAATTCTGCACATTCGCATGACCATGCACTTGACATTGCATGAACATGCAAGCTGTGATCCGCATGGCCATGCATATGATCCGCATGATTAGGGCTGGCATATCGTGTATACCCGTACACGATAAGACACGACACGACACGATAAGACACGATACACGAAATCACATACACGAACACGACACGATAACTTATCGTGTCCTTTTTTTCAAACACGAACACGAACACGACACGATTACACGAAAATTACCTGTTAATACCTGTTAACACGAACAAAAACACGAACACGACATGCTATCTGAGAGTTACAGAGGGAGTTTAGGGTTTTATTTATTTTTTTAATTGAATGAGGAATGAAATAGAAAGGAATTAAGGAACCAACACGCACATGGCTGATGAGTTTTATTTAATTTAATTTCTTATCGTGTACTAACGGGTATTAATAGGTAAACAGGTATTTAACCTGTTAATACACGAAAATTAACAGGTAATCTCGTGTCTACCTGTTTGGTACACGATACCTGTTAAGGCCATACACGATACATGTTAACTTCGTGTAGGTTCGTGTCGTGTATTCGTGTAAAATTGCCAGCCCTACGCATGACCAAGCAAGTTGTGATACGCATGACAATGCAGGTCTGTTACCCAGCTACGGGTTTTAATGTTTTCACCCACTTTTTCAACCCCCAACCACCTTAAACATTTAATTTAACCTAACCTACTTCTCCCACTTATAAAATAGCCTCCTCCTCACTCTCCAACACTTTACAAATTCTCAAATCGTCATCAAACACTCAAATTCTCTCAAGAAAATTATGTTTTGGGCAGAATACTCTCTAATGTTCAAAGTGAGTTCTAACTCACTTCTTCTACTTTTTCTTATGTTTTTGCTTCAAAAACCCTTGGATAACATCAAAGGTTGTTACCAATGTTCACCAAGGTGTAACAAGGTGGTACAACTCCATATATGAAGTCTAAAGTGGGTTATAAATTCTGCTTTCATAAGACTTTTACAAACTTACATTTTTCATTGTTCAACTTATGGAATCTTGCACCAAACCTTGTTCCCAACTAAACTAATGTTGATGGGCTTGTGTTATGGTAAATTTCCATAAGGTTAGAAGTTCAAAAACCTCAAAACTTTCTGCCCTAAAGGTTCCTAAGTGACCTATAAGTGTTGAAACAATCCAAGCCCCACAACCTTCAAAGTTGTGAAGCTTGTGTTTTGGTAAAGTGTGAACAATGGAGCCTTGGCTTTTCAACTATGATTCCACTTCCTCACTTAGTTATTTAATCCATTTTCTTTAACATAAGTCATCAAGTAAACTTTCTAGTAACAAATTGTCCAAACTACACCAAGTCTCCAAACATTTATCATAATTGGAATGCACTCGTCTAGTTTGAGCACACTTGGTTACTTTGTGATTTAGATGATGCACATTCTAAGTAGCTTCCAAGAAATCAAAGTAAGCCAACCCCACCTTGTCTCCAACATTTGCCATGTTGGGTATGTACACGTCCGGTTGTCCTTATTTGGCTACTTAGCAAATTTGTTATTTGTACATTTTTTTATCTTATTCATGACCAGCCGAAATCATCAACTAAGTTGATGATTTTGTGCTTTGGTGAATCCATATAATGAGGTTAAATAGATAGAATTCATCCTACCTCCTTGTATAACCATTTCATGGTACCTTATAACACATAGGACTATAATATATATATATTTTTCCGTCATTTTAATTCCGAACCCAATCCATCAATCAAATCCATAAACTCATACACCTTCATTTCCCTATCTTAGGGTAACTTCGGTGTTCCAATCTCAAGACTCGGCAACTCACGATTTCTTTGGAAGCTTTGCAAACCGTAAGTTTACATGGTCCGATTTTACCGTGTTCACACTTTTGGGTGCAATATATATACATTTTTATCAAAATCACAAACACGGTATCAATTACAATAATCACAATAATCAATCCGTTTATACATGCTTAAATGATATGCTTAGGATACATGCATGCTAGAAGCCCTTCTTGCACAAATACTTGTCATTAACATCATGAGCCAACCTTAACATGTATAGCGCTATAGGAGTGGCACACCACCATTAGGAAAGGTTTATGTTAAGTCATTCAATCACGGTTTTGTTCGCCGCGGTGACAAAATACGCAACTTTGTGGACATAATTGGTTTGACCTTTATTGGATGCATGCTAGTATTGCTATGTTTTCATGCCTTAGTATATTGTTATTCCATGTAGGATTGATAACAACTTTTCTATCTATGCTAGTAGCTAAAACTTGTATGTTCATTAATACTTTATGTGTTGACATTTATGTTAATATATATTGCAGGAAATTGATGATGTGACGTTCAAGAATCTAGTAGAATGGATTTTAGAAACGCATTTAAATTTATGTACTTTAAATTTGTCGTACTTGAACTTTCATTGTTGCATTTCTATTTCAAGACAATGTATCATTTAGTTATCAATGAAATCAAGTTTGATTAAATATTGCCACATTTAGTAAGTTGTGATGTCTCGAGCAATCTATTTCGTCCTGCCCCGATATTTTCGTCATCGGTTGGGATGTGCAGTTTATGTTTTCTATTAATAAATTTTCATTGGCTGTTCAATAAAAATGGCCACACATAATCACTGAGCAATGATGACCCATCAAAAAATGTACAATCATGACAAAAAGGAATGTTCCGTCCTTGTCAATAGGAGATGAGATGTCCCTATCAGACAGACGGTTAGAGAGGGGCCACCTTACATAACCATGATGTCAGCCCTAAAAACTCCCATATAAATGGTAAGAAAGAAGTAAATGGCCAAGTATGCACTCACTCTCATCGTACTCTTACTCCGTACTCTTCTTTCAAAGAAACCAGTACTTATTCTCACGCCGAAAGGTAATCGCAGGAGGACCTCTCTTCCTGTGGCGAGACTCACGATGGCTTGTTTTGTGGGAATTCAAGCCTTGATCATTGGTAAAGAGTGAAACACTGACGTCGATAGACGTTGTGCCAATATTTCTCTCTTCACCTATGATGTGCTTTAGGGTGAAAGGGGTGGGTGCGGGGAGTGATGCGGCAAATGAGTTTGCCTCGCGGGAACACCGCCGCCATCAACCTAATCACCGCATGGGGGGAGTGAATTCGGCGAGTGTTCACCGCATAGAGAAAAGAGGAGGGAAGAGTAGATAGAGGGGGGTATAGGTAATGAAGGATATTGTTGTAATCCAAGTAGGGAAATGGAAGATATAATAGGAAAAACTTCATCCCATTTTGTTACTCTATGAAATTTAGAAAAGCTTATAGTACTTGGTTTTAGGTAAATAATCAACATGATGCTCAATGAAATCAAAAAACTAGAAGCTTAATCACATAAAAATAAATTAAGAGAAAAAAAATTATTTGAATTCGTTCAAAAGAGAACGTAAGCAAACGAATTATTTTAAATGAAGAATAAAAACGTTGAGCTATTCAACATAACTTATTGTATGCTGGAACTTTGTAATTCATACAAAACCCATTTGTTCTCTACTTGTTTCTTTGCTAACAAATTATCTGCACAATCGACTTCTATTAGCTTAATTTGACTTGCTTTTTAGTTTTTTTTAGATCTCTAATTTATTTTTTTAAAAAGATCTCTAAATTATCTCCACAATGTTCTAAAGCGGGGGAGGATTTCGGCTAAAAAGGAGGCTACGGTGAACTTTCTGACAGATCCCCTCGATGGAAGGTCTACTATTTGGCCAGCTGATATTTTTGTGTTTGGGTGGGCAGGGAGAAAACACGCTTGTCTGGACCTTAGAGGGGTGTCCCCTCTTGTTGGGCTCCGGGATAATGGGTTTGTTGCTGGCCAGGCAGCGTTGAAGACGGAATCAAGCAAAGCCGCTAAACACGAGAAAGCTTGTTTAGAGAATCAACACGTGTTTATCCCATTTGCTTTTGATACATTTAGGTCTCTAGCCACGGAGGTTGTGGAATTTCTAAACAGGGTCCAGCGGGTCGTGAACAGTAATAGCTTGACCCTTAAGAGCCGCTTCGTCTTTAATAGGATCGGTTTTACAATTCAAAAGGGGGGTTGTGGTGCAGCTTGTTGCCTGTTACCGGCTAAGGATCAATGGTTAACCGGCTAAGGATCAATGGTCTAAGGTCAAAGAGTGTTATTTTTACAAAATACATAATCAGGAATTGGTTAAAATGGGAAACAACATAAAATATTAAATTAGTATTTTTTTTAAAGGTGTGAATTATTCGCGAATGTCAGGAGGTCTAGCATACGTTGTCTTAATTGGGTCCGCGCTAGAGAGCCCCCTCGCATAATAGATCCCTAATTTAAACCCCTTAATAAGACACCCCTATTACTCGGACTCGAACTTGAGACCTGAAGTGGAAAACTCATCCGGGCCCCCCATAGATGAAACTTAAATACCCGTGGTCACCGCTAGATCACTAGTGATGGTATGTGTCTTGATATATCAAAATATCGTTTGTTTAATATGCATTATCTAAGGATGTGGCATGGTAATGATTGGTGTAATGAAGAATGAGCCTCGTCTAATAGACAACATGCTGAAAAAGTTTTGAGTATTTATTTATGGCCCTAAATGTTTGATAAGATATTATATAAGTGCCATTGATGATGATTTGTAGATCACTTCTTGTCTTGCAAGGGATAAGCATGCAACAATCATCTCTAATTATATTATCATGTTCGTTTGTTCTTTTAGCATTATAAACTATTCATATGATGGCCCCAACAAGGAAACAATCACACACATATTATAAACACTATTGTTTATGTTTTTTTTTCTTCAACGACAAATTTGGATCATTGAGTCAGACGAACCATTGGAGTATAATCGTGTCACCATCGGAACCACCCGATCATATGCATATACACCAATTCAGGAGGAAACCCAATAAATATAGGAAAAACCCCCCTTGTAAAAATTGAATATAAAACATGTTGGTCTCAAAATCTTATCCTACCCCAAGATATCAATAGGCTATATAAAGCCATTAACAACACTATTGTTTATGCTATTAAATAATTAAAAATATGGAGTGTCTTAGTCCCATGTAGGGTTGTCCAAACTGCTCGACGATCGAGGATCGATCGACGATCGCTCGAAAAATGCTTGAAAAATGCTCGTTCGATTCCCGCTCAGTTTGTAAATGAGCCGCTCGGATCGGTTCGATTCAAATTCAATCCAAGCATGAGCAAAGGTCCGCTCGCTCGTCGATCGCTCGGTTTTGCTCGAATTATTTTTATTAATAATCAATGCTTGTGTTTATAGGTTATATGTTGATTTGAAGTTGAGTTTTGTGGATAAAGATGATCAAGCTTAAAGAAGAAGTTTATGGCTTTTGAACTAAATGACAATTTTTATTTCGCACTTTATTTTGTGCTTCTTGATATTGTTAAGAACATTTTTAGAATCGTAATTTTAGTTATGTATTACTTTTGTTAGTAAAGTGTTGGACATGTTTTAATTAAGTTAGGATTTGTTTTGTTGAACGCATCCTTATAATTCAATCGAGTGAAACCGAGCGAAAACGATCCGCTCGATTTTAGTTAGGATTTGATAAAAACGAGCAAAACCGAGAGAAAACGATCCGATCGATTCAAATTCAATCCGAGCATGAGCATCACTTTTGTGCTCGGTTTTGCAAATTTGATCCGATCGGATCGGATCGGTTGTAGTTCAATCCGAGCATGAGCAGACCCTCGATCGGATTGGATCGGTTCATGAACACCCCTAGTCCCATGAATGGTGTTATTCCATTTGAATGGACACAAACTTCTATTATTATTTGGTATTGGGTTAGTCAAGAAAGATACAGTCAGGATACAAATGAATAGGCTTTTATTCTAGAGTTACATTTCAATATTCATTCATATTGTTTTGGGAAACCAAAACTTGACATGAATATAAAATTATTGCTGTGTAAATATATTGATGAGTGAATTTGGTTGGGAATATATCAGTTTGTAAAAAATTATAAATTGTATATTTTATACTTAATTAGCAGTTCCTTAAATAATAATAATAAAAAAAAAAAACATCAAAATGTAGTCCCATCCACATCTTTCCGGTTAAGGCCTCCTATAGTGATCCGGGATATAACGCCAAACTTAAGCATGGCGCTCTATAGTGCCGCCCAACACCACTACGGCGGGCACTATGAGGGTTAAATTTTGTGTTCCCGTGATCCTCATAGCGGCGTAAGGGGGGATTATTTCATATACTAACTAACACACATATATATAAAGACTCATACATATAACCCCACTACACTCTCTTATGATATAAAGCCTCATAAAACCCATCTCTTACGCGTTTCGCCACTTGTCGTATAACGTCCCCTAATGAGCTTTATAACTACATATGGTCTAAAGTAGAAGAGCAAGAAATAGTGTTTTACAATGCGATACCACTATTGTTGCTATTAACGTTTTTGTACTATACTCATAGCTCGACAACTGAGGGTTAAAGTTAGACTCGCATCTAAGACTGCAAGTAATAAAAATAAGAGAATCTTCAAATGTTCACCATGTGTCACGTCAGCTATCAGATCAAATTTTCATTCATATTTGAAACACACTCATTTTCTCTAAAATGCTACTTTCATTTACAAACATCACTTTTCATAAAAAGAAAAATTATCTCTCTCTACACATAAATACACACACACACACACACACATATATATATATATATAGAAACGAGTTCGGGAGAAAACGCTCAAAAGTGTGAGAACGGTGAGAACGCATCCTGGCCCAACACGTGTCCCGCGGCATAGAGAAGGGCGGAGGGGCTTTTTTGTCTTTTCATTCTCCTTTTATTTTCACAACGCGGTATAATATTTTCTGGCGTCTTTGTTTTTTTTTTTTTGCGTTAATTGTATTTATTAAACTTTTTGGCGTTGAATTAATTGTTTTTGTGTCACATATATAATTTTTTGGCGTTATAGCGTTTTCTGGTTAATTTTTTTGGCGTTTTTGGCGTTTTGTATAATAATTCACTACGAGTCATTAAAATTTGCATAAGATTACAATAAGACCAATTTTTTTTGGCGTTTATTGAATTTTTTGGCGTTTAATACCCTTTTTACAAGGTGCTTTGCCAGCAACTGTTCTCGCAGTTTTCATACTACTAGCGTTTTGGTGTTTGTAGTTTTTGGCGTTTTATATAATAATCTATTTTATTTATAGAGAATTAGATAACAAAACAACATATAACTTGATATCAAAACAATATAAAATGAAAACAAAAATAATACAAAATGGTAATCTAATTTTTCTTCCTAATCTTCAATGTAATCAGCCTCTTCCTTCTTGAATTTGTTTTTGACGTTTTGAACCTTTTTTGAATACTTTAGCTAGATGCCAACTTTCCTTCATAAACCCCGTTTTTTTAGAAGAAACTGCTTAGTGGCAACCTGTTTTTTGGTGTGATATTCTTGTTTGGTGGCATGTCATTAAAGATCAACTCTTGCTTGATGCTATTTGTAATAATGGAGTCCAAAATATCATTTTACACTTGTGTTGATCCATTTATTCCATCAATATAATCATCAAGAACAAAGCTCACATGATGGCATATCACTGTCATCAGACTCTTTTTCTTGAATATTTGTCCATCTTATTCAGTAAAATATTATTGAGTTAACCCCCTCAGAAAAAAGGATCCATTTCAGTGAAAGCTTTGCCATATGTGGCGTTTTAAAGGGAGTGGTTTCTAGAGGATATGGCGTTTTTGTGTTTTTATGGGTGTGATTAATTTCATTGTGTATAGACGCCTCTCTTATACTACCTCCGTCCCATTAAAAGTGTCATATTTTGAATTTTCAAAGTCTTTATTTATAAACTTTGACTTTAATTATATATTTTTTGTGTTATATAAAACTTGATGAAAATTAACCCGATAAAAACACTTGTAAAACACACTCAAATCATATAACTTTCATCAAGTATTATCTAACACAAACAAAATTATTTAAGGTCAAAGTTTATAAATAAAGACTTTGAAAATTCAAAATAGGACACTTTTAATGGGACGGAAGGAGTAGTAGTTTTTTGGCGCGTAGTTTAGGCGGGACTTTTTATTGTAATAAATGATAGTAATAAAGTAACTGTCTTTTCAGTTACTGTTTTTGTATTTACTGTGTCGATCAGCTTTTATCAGTTTTATAGGTTATAGACGTCCCATCTTCTAAGTTTGACGTTTTTTTTTAAATGGCCTTATGCAGACCAACATGACAAAATACAATAACGGATTAAATAAAATATTAAGCAGGAAAAATATTTTTTGTTATTTTTGGCGTTTTGTTAGGGTTAACCATTTTTAGTATTATTTTGGCGTTTTGCTAATAAAGATATAAATATATCATTTAATTATCTTTAAAAAAAAAGGAAGATTACATAGAAGAAAAAAAAAGAGGAAAAAAATTAAAATCCTTCGTCAGAAGGTTTTTTATCTGAATAGTATCAATCACTTGTGTCATCTTCTTCCTCCTCGGAGTCTTCATCTTGATTTTCTGCCATGTCATCACATTCACCTTCATCAGCTTCTTGTTCTTGAAGATTCTGAAGCCTCCACCTGAACATGTCTTGCATTAACTCCAATTTTGAGTCTATTTCTGTGTTGGTACAAGTGGCGTTATGCAATTCTTCCATGAAACCCAGTCGCTGCTTTGTCATGATGTTCTCTAGCCAGTAGACTTCCTGCTCTCTGCTGTCGTATGTAACCGTCACCATGTCTGTTTCATCATCAAAACGCCATTATGTCATGACAGGGTCTGGCTTCACATCTCCTTTGATTGGTCCAAATTTGCTGGTTAATGCTTTCATAAGCATATGTGTTTCATGGCATTCGTTGTCTAGAGCGATGCCAATGGATAAGATTTGCCTCTGTATCTCTTATTCCATTTTCAGAATTGCGCTGACCGTCTTAACATACACCCTCCTTCTGTTGTCAAAATGGAGGACGTATCGCCTGATTCCCAGAGTGTATCTCCACGAAACGATTGTTGCCATTTTTGGCGTTTTGTTTAAGTTGGCGTTTTTTATTAACGTTTTTTTTTTGCAGAAAATGGGTAGATTGAAGTGATTATGGAAGCTATATTTTACTTTTGTTTATATAATGATGTTTTTGGCGCGTAATTTAGGAGGGATTTTCTTCTAATAAATGTTAATAACTGAAATTCAGTTATTTGTGTTGTTTCATCTTCCTGTAATATTCAACGCGTTTTATTTTTATTTTTTGGCGTTTTGTTTTTAATGGCGTTTTATTTTTTTGGAAAATTGGTTTTTAATAAACCAACCTTTGTCCCGTTGGTAAATAATAATCTTACCTACGTAATTGGTATACAATAATCCTACCTATCAACATGTTGGTACTCAATAAACTTCCATTAATTTTTTTTAACTGAAGTTAATTTTTAAGTTTTATTTATTACACAAAAAGTCCTTGTAGTTGTAATTAACTAGTTTTAACTATTTTATAAAACAAAAAAAACCTCAAGGGACTGTAATTTACTAGTTTTAAAATAGTTAAAACTAGTAAATTACAACTACAGGGACTGTATGTGTAATAAATAAAAACTTAAAAATTAACTTCAGTTAAAAAAAATTAACGGAAGTTCATTGAGTACCAACATGTTGATAGGTAGGATTATTGTATACCAATTACGTAGGTAAGATTATTATTTACCAACGGGACAAAGGTTGATTTATTAAAAACCAATTTTCCTTATTTTTTTGTATGGCGTTTTATCATTTGATGGCGTTTTGAATATGAGCGGTAAAAGACCCTTTTACCCTTAATGAAACGAGTCCCACATAATAATATTGATGTTATTTACGAAAACGCCACCGCGCAATCTAATCCATGGATTGTTTTGATCGGACGATCCATAAGCGTTCTCACACTTTTCACCGTTTTCTCTAAATCCTGACCCTATAAATATATATATATTAAGAGGTAAGAAGAGCTTGATCCACATCTGGAACAAAAAGAGGGTGCGCAGACCCTTTACAATGAAAGGTCTCCTAGAAAACAAACAGTCTTCAGACCCAAGGTCTGTGCGTGGTCTGCGCGACGCAGACATAAAAGGACAGGAAGCTCTTCTTGAAAAAAAAAAAGCACCTAAGTGTTTGTGCGTGTGAGAAGGGACTACCACCACTCATCTGGATGTGTTTGGAAATCTAGGTGCCTTCACAGACATTTGAAATCGGGTAGTTACTCTAACGGTAATGTGTGAAAGTGGACGCCACCTAGGCGCAATGTTGCCATGCGTATTTACCCATCAGAGGATTTATTGTCACAGTGAGGGGGAGGTCTCTATGTGACCAGATTTGATGTGAGAATACTATTAAGATAATGGATAATAGATAAGAGGAAATCCAGTGGTCCGTCAGTGATCCAAATTTGTCGTTAAAAAAAGATAAGAGAGAAGGAGAGTATGCAATAACTAAGCATTCAATTTTCCTTTCGCATTTGGGAGAGCCAAGAGATATATTTTGTACCAAATAATGTTTTTGGATTGTCTGCCATGTGTAGGACGCGGCCTTAGGCTTGCTTTGTCGTACGATATCTCGAAGGATTGTCTGTTGTGCTACATGTTGCAGAGTGGGGTCTTTCGACTTATGGTAGTGACACCCGCATTGCCCGCCTTTGCATTTGCGAGATGTCTTAATGAAGGTAGCCATTGCATGTTAACCTTTTTCTATAGTTGGACACTCTAAAGCCATTACGCCTGGGCCAGTAGCAAAGCGATTTGATCAAAAGCTTGTGACTTGACGAGCAAAGACATTTAGAATACACGTTGAGTGAATACACCAAAACCTTATCATGTCATTAAAAATGTGTTAACCCTTAGTTGGTAGCATAAATTAAAGCTAATGCAAAGGTGATATGTTGATAAGTTAGTATATTGGTATGCATATATTAAACAAGTGGCCTTGGTGTCATATTTATGACGCATAACAATATACTAACTTATCCATATTTCACCATACAGATATAACAAACGTTCAACTTATCATTATTTATCATATTACAAGAATCACAACTTAGGTACTCTAAAACCAGTCTCGAAAATCTTTTATTTAAATCATATCATTAGTGAAAATCACATTTTAATGTGTGACCCGTTAAAAATCTATTTGTACTCGCATTTAATTTAGGGTCATGCTAATCCCACACGCAGAAAATTATTTTCACACCCCTAAGCGCCGCGCTATGGCCATAGCGGGGCGCTTAGGTCGATAAAAGGTGATTTGATGGTTTGACTGACATAAGTTGCAGAGACATAAAGGTGATACGAGGTTGCAGGTGTCTCGTGAACCCTAAGCGCCGCGCTATGGCCAAAGCGCGGCGCTTCGACCCCAAATTTTCACTTTAAAAACCTGCTCAGACACAACATTCAGCATTCGGTGATTTTGTTGTTTGTCGATTTTCTTTGCTCTATTAGTTACATGTCTTGAAAAAACGATGTCGTGGTTAAGAAACTGTCTTTTCGGTCAATATTCTAACGAGTCAGTTGTTCCTGATTCTTACGAGGGGACCGCTATTTCTGACTCGTATGAGAAACCGGTCTCGTCCAACTTGAGGGAGGCAGAGGTTGTATCTGGCATTCGTTATCGTGATAACACGGTGAAGCTGGATTTGAATACCCCTGTGGAGGACCCTTACGCACAACAAGGTTATTCGAATTTCGGTTACGGTGGCGAGTACAGCTTTGTACAGCTGGAGTGTTATCCAAACGACAGTTACGGTTGTCAACAGAGCTTACAATGTTATTCGAATTTCGGTTACGGTGGCGAGCAAAGCTTTGTACAGCAGGAGTGTTATCCAAACCACAGTTACGGTTGTGAACAGAGCTTTGAACATCAAGTCTATTCGAACCTCGGTGACGATGGTGAGCCGGAGGATGTGTCTGTTGACGAGGAAGGCTGTTACCCGGTTACATTTTCGTTTGATACAACGCAGACCTTTTCGTCATGTAAAGAGTTGGTGCGTTGGGTACAAGACACAGCAAAAGACAATGGTTACCTCATTGTGATTAAGAGGTCGAATAAAAGAGGAGAAAATTACAAGATTTGGTTTCAATGTACTTTTGGTGGGGAGCATAAGAGTATAGCTACACAGAGGAAAACGGGTAGCAAGAAAATAGGCTGCCCGTTCGAGATGATCGGGTTTTCGGAATCATCCGAAAGTGTTTGGAGGATCGAGGTGACGAAGGCGAAGCATAACCACACTCCTATTGAAAACTTAGAGGGTCACGCGTATGCGAGAAGGCTTTCTTCGGAGGATAAAAAACTGGTTAAGGAGCTGGCAGAGCAAGATATTCTCAACCAAAGTATCTGGCGAACGCTGACAAAAAACAATCCGGCTAGAAAGCTTATTCCGAAAGATATACACAACGCTGTTCAGAAGATCAACGCCGAAAAAAATGTCGGTAAGTCTCCGATGCAAAAACTTGAAAACATTCTTCTCGAAAAAGATTACACTTATTACATGCGTACGAATGAGATATCGAACGAAGTTGAAGATGTCTTCTTTGTTCACGAAAAATCATTCACTATGTGGTGTGCCTTCCCGCATGTGCTAATGATTGACGCCACCTACAAAATGAACATGTACAACCTGCCATTTGTTCAGGTCGTAGGCATGACGTCGACAAACAAATCGTTTACGGCTGCTTATGCGGTAATTTCCGCTGAGAAGTCAGAGAACTACCTATGGGTGTTGCAGAGGATCAAGTCTATGCTGGTAGGATGTATGGAACCGCGCGTGATTTTAACAGACAGGGATTTTGCGCTAATGAACGCGTGTGAACAAGTTTTTCCAAAAGCGCATAAGTATCTTTGTCGGTTCCATATTCAACAAAATATTAATAAGAACAGCAAGAAGAAATTCTCTGACAAGGAGTGGAAAGAATTCGTACGTACATTTTGGACATTGTGCGAGTCTACGACCGAGGAAATATACAGGTATAACTTGGAAAACCTTGAAGCACAGCTGAAAGAAGATGTCCGTGAACGTGGGTATTTCTTACATAATTATGTTCAAATTTTATATAATAACAAAAACTAACTATTTACGTTTTTTAATTTTAGAGGTTTTTGATTATTTGAAGAAATCCTGGTTGGATCCGTACCGTGAAAAGTTTTTATCTTGCTGGATTAACAAAACTATCAACTTTCACCAAACTACGACCAACAGGGTTGAGGGCATGCATGCAACACTAAAAAGTCACTTTCCAAGTCATCGCAACACACTGGATAAACTTGTACTGTATGTTGATCATGTTGTTGATAGACAATACACCGAGATTAGAAGTAGCTTTGAAACAAGCCTCCGAAAAGTGATGACGCACCACAAGAATCAGCCCATGCTTGCATATATTCTCAGAAAGGTTTCAATATATGCGATTGAGCTTTTGAGTATGGAACTAAAACGTAAGGAAGACGGGTTGAGAGCCTACGGTGCAAGCTGTGGTTGCCAACTTTTTACCAGCTGTGGTTTGCCATGTGCCTGTCGTTTGGAAAAGTTGGAAAATAACGGTAATTAATATCTTTGACCTTTCTCGTTATGATTTTGCCACCTAATTTGTTTTCATCCACAGGTCAGCAACTCCGGATCACACACATAGACGTGTTCTGGAAGAAGCTTGACTTCAAGCCTGCAAAGAATAAAATAGAGGATATCGATGTAGACGCGGAATTTGAAAAATTGAAACAACAGATCGATCCAACACCCCCTCAAGTGAAAAGGAGCTTCTTTGAAAAGTTTCAGCAAATCCTCAATCCAGGGAACAATAACAAAAAACCTCCTGCTGTTCTGAAGAAAACTCGTGGTCGCCCAACATTGAAAACGCAGGAAGAAAGAAAGGTTGAAGCCGCTAGAAAAAGCTCGTACATTCCGTCAGAAGAAACTTGGGTCGAGGCCTCAGACGATCTTCCCCGTCACAGCTCGTACATATTACCCGAAGATTCTAGAAGACAAAAGACCAAACCGCTCAACCTACACCCTGATTTCCCGATGATCAAGCTCGGTCCTAAGACGGATATAGCGATCTGCAACTACGCATCTCAGATTCCCAAAGTGATCCATCCATACATCGTTAGAATAAAGGACGTGAAACCAGATGGTCATTGTGGGTTTCGATCGGTGGCTGTTGGGTTAGGAGTGAAACAAAATTCATATTTGATGATCCGGAAACAACTTATAAAGGAGTTACGTATGAACGAATCGCTTTGGAGGCAGGTTTTCGATCCGGAAAACATAGGACATTATGATGCGCTGGTTAGACGGATCGATTTCAAGGGGGTGGGACGAGCAAGTATCGAAAATTACATGTCGATGCCTGAGACGGGGTTTCTTATTGCCCAACGATACGGTGTGATTGTTCACACCTTCGACATTCGTGGGAGCGATACAATTTTCCCTCTGCTGGGCGGGCCAAACGAAGCTGAGGAACCTCACCTGGTGGTTGCGGTTGTGTTCGTCGACGATGGGCATTTCATACATGTAGAGCTTGGAGATTGTTATCCAATGCCTCCCCCAAACCTACTCTGGACAGCGAACAGAACAGAGCGCGCAGCAGCCTGGCATACATTATACAGGGATCAGATCAACGCGTACGAAATGCTTACGTATCGTGCCCCTGACCTTAATGTAACCCCATATGTTCACGATGTATGTTAAATGTGTTTAATAATAATCACGTTTGTGTTTGTTCAATATATGCGTTACATCACGTTAAAAACCGAATGTCACCGACATGACCCAATCAGATTCAATACGCACTTGTACGACCCAAAATGACAATATACATCATAATACTACAATTAATGAAAAAATACGTCATGTTCATGTACGGTAGGCGGCTGATACACATAACACTTCTCACAGAAGTACTTGTGCTTTCAAATCAAAATGATACGATATAACGGAATAAGACATCACACGTAACCGATTTAATCCGGAACTTGCAGTATAGTCCATATATATTAAAAAATGATGTATAATGGAAAAAACATAAAATTTAGACTATTATCGACGCGTTTGTGAATTAAAAACAATTTTAAAAAATTTAAAAAAGGCCCAAAGCGCCCCGCTTAGGCCATAACGCAGCGCTTTAGCCCCGAAGCGCCCCGCTTAGGCCATAGCGCAGCGCTTTGGCCCCTCGTTAAACCTGAAGCGGGGCAGCCTTCTCCCCCATTTCATCAACAAACAAAACACACACACAAAGGTGCGATTACACACACTAGGGCGAAGATCTTCTTTTTCCAGATTTCAAACGCTATTAGGTACGATCGAACTTCATTTATTGTTTTGGTTCAAGTTATATGTTTGATTTTGATTTGATTTGGGCGGATTTGATCGAGTTGCTGGGCCTGTTCTTCATAACGAAGAACCAAAGCGCCGCGCCGAGGCCAAAGCGGGGCGCTTTGGTTCATGTTTATTTTTTTATATTATTTGTTTATTTAATATTATTTGTTTATTATTATTATTTGTTTATTTAATATTATTTTTATATTATTTGTTTATTATATTATATGTTTATTATTATTATTTGTTTATTTAATATTATTTGTTTATTATTTAAATTGTTTAATAATATTATTTGTCTATTATTTTATATTTAATATTATTTGTTTATTATCTTTTATTTAAATTGTTTAATAATATTATTTATTTATTATTTTATATTTAATATTATTTGTTTATTATTTAAATTATTTAAATTATTTAATAATATTATTTGTTTATTATTTTATATTTAATATTATTTGTTTATTATCTTTTATTTAAATTGTTTAATAATATTATTTGTTTATTATTTTATATTTAATATTATTTGTTTATTATTTAAATTGTTTAATAATATTATTTGTTTATTGTTTTATATTTAATATTATTTGTTTATTATTTAAATTGTTTAAATAATATTATTTATTTATTTATTATCTTTTCAACGTGCAGGGATGGATTCCTCCGATGACGAGATTGAGCATATGGAGGCTGAGGGAGAGGTGGGAGAGGAGGGAGAGCCGGCATGTCCGTACCTGCAGTTTCCGCAGGGGTCACGGGCGAGGGGAAGATGCGCTAGGTTGCGCACTATAGAGATTGGGGGGCATGTAGGGATAGACTGGGACCTGCTGGAGACCGTGGGAGAGGCCGCGCGGGCGCGTGATATAGTTGGACTAGATACTCCTTGGTCGCGCCTATTTCAGATAGCGATGGAGGACTCGTACCCTGAGCTTACGGTCGAGTTTCTTTCTACGTTTACATACGCGCCGCATCCGGCGGATTACGTGGAGGACCCGGATTTTCCAGTCCACGAGGTTACATTCCGTCTCGCCGGTCAGCAGTTTCAGATGAGTGTGCTGTCCATACAGGTTTGTACACAGAGCCCGAGCTTGATACTGATTTATATACGCAGGCGGTTACGGTGATGGACAGGCAGACGCTTATCAGTTTCTGGAGGGCCATTTCCAGGGTTCCCTTTGGGAAATCCTAGCAAAAGGTCACCACCATTAGAGACCCCTTGTACCGATACCTGCACCATGTTATCGCGTCATCTATCGTGCCGCGGGGTACCAGCAGGGAGAAGGTCAACCTCAGTGACCTTTTCTTTCTATACTGCCTACTTCGCCGCCAGCCCTGCGATCTAGCAGCCTGCCTGGCAGATTACTTTGCCACAGCATACCACCGGCAGCTCCGCGGGCAGCTGCACACTGGCTCATACATCACCGCCATTGCACGCTCGCTAGGGCTCGTGCCCGAGCATGATCCGGAGCTGTCCGATCCGATCCCGTCAACCAGGTTGGGCCGCGCGTCAGTATCTAGCATGCAGATCACCCGTACCTTTGATGTTGGTCTGAGGTTTAAGGGCCGTGACGGGCTGATTTGGCATCCGGAGGTCATCCCGGTTGTTATTGAGGTGAGGCCTGGAGTGTTAGCCCCTCCTCATGTTCAGGAGGCCGCTCGGCAGGCTCAGCTACAGGCTCTGGGCCTCGATCAGTACCCGGGCCAGCCTCAGGATCAGGCTCAGCCTCAGGCTCAGGCTCAGCCTGTATTCGAGGATCCGGCTCAGGAGGAGCATGTCGAGGAGATCCCGGTACCACCAGTTCAGCCAGCTCCTGAGCCGCCACAGTACCCGCAGAACGTTTACGCTGACCTGCCTCCGGCAGCGCGTGAGGTGGCTCGGGACTTCGACCGGCGCCTCAGACGCCAGGGCGCACGCATTGACTGGATCGTCGAGACGCTTGTTGCTCTACGAGAGCTCGCTGGGTTGCCTCCACTTCCCCTCCCACCATCCCCACCGCACGAGGATTAGTACCTTAGTTTGTTTGTTTAGTGTTTTGTTATGTATTATGTACTCAGTCGTACCTTTTTGTTTTGTATGTACAAACTGATATATATATATATATATATATATATATATATATATATTGCAGTTAATCTTCTATTTACATCACGTTGGTTTTGGATTGTTTACGTTTAATTCTTATGGCTTTCTGTACATTTTATTTAACGTGTTCGTTTAATTTAACAAAATAAACTACGTTAAGAACTTATATTATATACGTTCTATAAAAATAATGACGTAATGACATAATTATAAAACAACTATGAATTATATGTAATAAAACTCAAATAAAAAAATTTCCTCCAAAAATCCCTACCAAACTAATCCAACCAAAAATCCCTACCAAACTAACCCACATCCCACCTGTTTCCAAAAAAAAAACATCCAAAGCGCCGCGCTATGGCCAAAGCGGGGCGCTTTGGATGTGCAAAAAGACAAATGGCGTGTGCGAATAGACCAGGCCTTAATTTATCCAAGTTATGCCACTACAATTCAAAAGCTTTTGCAACTTCCATCTAGATTGCCTATTTATGGCAATATCCATTTCAATCATCCAATTGGTGTCCAATCCTACAACATTAATGACCAATTCTTACCCAGTAGGTTCTTGCTTCACCATTTAAAGCAACTACAACATTCTACTTGTCAATTTTAGAGTTTTTCAACTCATCGGCCTGTTTCCTCCTTTTTCTTTTTACCAAAACATGGTTTATCTAAAAAGTTGTTAAATTTGGCCATATCAATCATCCAATTACCAACCAATGGGGTGGTGGTCCATTGACAAAGTCAAAGCCTTTAAACACCTTGGGATGAGGAGGTCTTGGGTTCAAGTCTCACAGACGACAGGAATAAAAAAAATTTGTCGTTCAAAAAAAAAATCATCCAATTACCAACACTTGATTCAGGGGCGGAATCACAGGAGGGTCAGGGGGGTCAACTGACCCTCCGGCCGGCCAAATCTCCTGTTTACCGGGAATATGAAGTGGTCGTCTTTTTACAGCTTGACCCCCCTCAAAGTCGTCGATTATACATATTGACCCTCTCCAAGTCATTTAAATGAAGAGAAAAAGTGAAGACATGATGATCGGGAAGTTTTTCCGGCTGTCGGCAATGGAGGTTGAAGGCGCTGCAGTATGCTTTCTGTAAGAAAAGTACATATCAGAAGTGGACGACCATTTATTTAATTGTTTAGGGCTTTTTTGTTAAGTTTGGCTCACCAATTATTGAGTTTATTTTAATTATTTTTTATACTTATTTGTACCGTGAATGAGTTTTTGAAAAGGGCCAAACTATCTACACACCAAGTGTGTAGATAGTGACCCTTAAAAGGTGTTTTTTGTCTTTATATGAACACCTTATAGTGTCGAACTGTGGTCAAAACGCGGCGTTTTGGTCCGGTTAACCAGACAAAGACTGACGGGTGTCTGACGGGTCTGTTGACCGGACCAAAACGCCGAGCTTTGGCCGCGTTTTTGGTCCTGTCAACCAGACCGGGTGTCAGTCTTTTGTCTGGTTGATAGAACCAAAACGCGGCCAAAGCTCGGCGTTTTGGTCCGATCAACAGACCCGTCAGTCTTTGTCTGGTTAACCGGATCAAAACGTCGCGTTTTGGCCACAGTTCGACACTGCAGGGTGTGTATATAAGGACAAAAAAACACATTTTTTAGTGTGTAAATAGGCAAAATGGTCAGTATTTAGGTACACCCTTTGAAAATTATGGATAAAAATGGTTTATTTTTCAAGGATGTGATTAGTGACAACTGACAACTCACCTCCTAAAACATTTATAAAAAGGATTTAAGTTTCAATTTAGCTTTTTTTTTGGAAGGTGACTTTCTATGTACTGGACCTATTGGTCATCGAGTTCATGTCGAAGACAATCCCCCGTCAGCCCCGCACTCTCGGACGCGATGTTCGATCGGTCCCCGGCCGCCGCGCAAGCTGACTTCCGCCCGGAAACCATACTGCCCCCACACGAGAGACTCGCTGGGGTAACAGCTGGGTAAAACCGGGTTGCCCTCAAGACCGCACCATGCCTCGGTAGGATACGATCCATCATTGGGACGTCCCACCCCCCGTATGCAACACCCGGGAGTCGAACCGGCGACCTCCAAGGAGGAAGCCGGCCCAACCCAAACCACATGGGGATTGCCAAGTGAGCTAGGGGGCGGGATTATACTTTAATAATTTTTTTATATATTCTCTGAAAAAAGTATCCAGATTTCTTAATATTGTATTTGTTTACCGTTTCTATATGATAATTAGTTGTTATCATTTCATTATTGAGTTTTATATTTGATTTGATTTTTTTTATAGGTAATGATATATGAGTAATTTTTTGTTTAGCTTTTTCTTTATTAATTTTGCTTAAATCAGTTTGAAATATTTAGCTTTCTTATTATTTTATTTGTTAACATTTTAATTGACTGTTATTTGTTTAGAGTTTAGTACTTATTTGAATTTTTTGTTATATAAATGTAATTAGAGGACATTTTTATTACGTAGAGATGTGCATTTCTAAATATACAAGAAAAAAAGTATATTGACTCGTCATTAACAATATTTTGAAATTTTATGAAACTAAAAAAGGGGTTTGGTTTATATTATATTGATTGGTAAAAAAAATTGCAATTACCACTAACATAAGTTCGCCTTGCTTGTAGTAAGACATTTGATTAAACTAATTGCTATATGCTAACGGATTTAATAAAGTTATATTATGACCCCCCAGTTGTAAAGTTCTGGTTCCACCACTGACTTGATTCTATATTTAAAAACACTTTTATGCTATTAAGCATATTCGTATCATTATTTGATGTCGTAAACATTATTTGCTCTAAAATCCACTTTGAGTTGTTCTTGATCCACTTATATCATAATCTTTAAATTTTTATGTTAGATTACCAAACTAAGCATGTCTAGCTTGTTCTAACTATTAATTAGATTTATTATTGCTTTTGATTTATAATATCGGTTATAGAATCAATTTTACTAACTACAAGATAAAACCACATATCTTTCAACCATTTGAAAAAAAGATAATTAATTGATGCATTCTAACCATTTCTTAACTTGATGTTTAATTCACTACGATTAGCTTGATTTTAGGGGGAAACTATAATGTGTATGGGTCTCCCTTCAATTTGTGTGCGAATTTTCATTCCAATTCCATTACAATCAATGAAACGAACACTACCTGAGGGTGTCCGTGTAGGCTTTTGGAGGGACCGGTATGATGAAGAGACGTTGACCATCCGTGAACGGTTTTATCGTAGTTATTTTTTACTTTTAAAACTTGACAAGAATGGTCCTTCCATTTAACTTATTTCAACTATCAACCCATATCTATGGCAATCTTGACTAGGACCCATGTATATAACACCAACTTTGAAACCTATATAAGAACAATTTAACTATGTCAACGTAGGGTCTTTATTCATGTTAAATATTTGCAGAGCACATGTGTTGTCCTAAGAATTATTTTCTCATTCTACTATACATCTTCAACTTTATTAATTATTTTCACTTTAATTTTTAGATAAAACATAGCATTCATCTTGTATTAAAACTAACACTTAATTGTTTGTGCATTTTTCTTATGACTTATTTATAATAACCTAGAAATGCTTTAATCACAGAGGTGTATCTTCTATAGAGTGTGGTGTTTTCTTTCTGATTACAAGAATGTAAGTTGTTGACTCAAACCTGCAATTGTTTTATGTCATTTTGTTTTTTTGAACGGCCAGTAGACCAACTAGTTAGGTTTTCACACCAACTTCAGTGGTACACGAGAGACCTAGGTTCGAAACCAGGAGACCCTTTGTATTGTTTTGTTGTGTGTTTATCTATTTATATGTTTATTATTGGCAATAGTTGTGAGATTTCGTGTTGTGATATGTAGGGGTGTTCAAAACCGGATATCCGAAATTTTCGGATACCAGATTTCACTATCCGAATCCGTATCCGAAATTTCGGATACGGATTCGGATAGTAAATCGGATATCCGAAAATCTAACTTTTTATTTAATTTTTATTTTTTTATTATTTTTTTCATATTCGGAAACGGATATTTTGGATAGTTTCGGATATCCGAATATAAGTTTTCGGATATTTTTCGGATATTTCGGATAGTTTTCGGATACTTTTGGATATTTTCGGATATTTCGGATATTTTCGGATATTTTCGGATATTCGGATATCCGAAAAAAAATGAAACTTAAATTTTCGGATATCCGAAATATCCGAAAATTTGGAAAATCACTATCCGAATCCGAATCCAAAAAATTCGGATATCCGAATTTCGGATATCCGAAATTTCGGATATCCGATTTTTCGGATATTTCGGATTCGGATATCGGATATTTCGGATCGGATTTTCGGATACGGATAGTTTTGAACACCCCTAGTGATATGAGAAAGAGGTGGTCGAGAAAATTCATACAACTCAGGTGAAGCCAACAAGATTAGAATACAAAAATAACCATTACATAATAAAATAATAATACAAAGAAAATGAAAATAATAAAGGATAAGAAAATAATAATTGCTGACCATAACATATCAAAAGAAAATTAAAGAGTTATTGTCTTATTGATAGTGAAATATATTTGAAAAACCAAAAGCAATGAAAGGGAATAATTTATATATGCGCATGACAATGACTTGTGTTGAACATAATTACGTCCTTTCTTTTTTATGTTTTTCAAACTATTTAACTGGTATCCATATTCTCTATTGTCATTCACATTAGTCTCACTTGTTTCTGAGTTTCTAGTTTTTTGTATTATATATTACTTACCATAAATAAAGGCTTCCACTATTCGAGGGGCGGAACTAATGTATTAAGAGGGGTAGCACGGGCTACGGCTCAACCTCATATTTCATAGTGTGTTTTTTACGGGTTTTTTTTCGCCACTTCACTATTCTCACACCCCTAAATCTTATTTTCACATCCCTTTTTACTCTATCTCTCTATATATATCTATGTATGTATAAAGAGATAGATGAGAGGGGTGTGTGAATATAAAAACCTATAAACTTTAATAAAACATCCTAAAAAATTATTTGTTAGCACAGTATATGAATAGACATTATTGATATATAAAGTGATTGTCTGCAACCACATAAATTGTTGGGAGGTGAATGAGTGCCTTGAAGATAAAAAGCAAAACATGTACATAAGACTTGTATGGTTCAAGTATTCTAGTCATGATCAGCTTTTCTTAGAATGTACATTTACATGCTCTGGTGACAGTGGTGGTTAGTATTATTGCCATCAATTCCTAATGAAATTGGACATGGTGATGCTTTTGTAAAACCCCACCATGAATTGAGTACCCTCATACTATATGGTTTATTTAAGATATATCTATGGTTATCTAATAGTTTTTTAAAATAAAGAAATGTAATGATTATTAATTAACATAGCAATTAGAGAAACTATTCATAGAAGATGTATAAATTTATATATTTGAGTTCCTAAACCTCATAATGACTCTATTCATCCCTTCTTTGCACTTTTATAATGGGTTTCCATCTCTAACGTGGACGACTTTAGTTTTTAGCCATTAAGTCTCACGATGTTATTTAACATGTGATAGAGATTTTGATTATACATATTAAAAACATACTAACTAAGGGTAGGGATAGTGTACATTAATTCAGAAGTGTGAGAAGTGTATTATAACACTATATATAATACCATATAAACACCATATAACACTATGTAACACCATATAACACCATGTAACACCATATAACACTATACATCTATCATAGACATGCTATCAGACAAAATATAGTGTTATATTTGTTATATAGTGTTATATAGTGTTACATAGTATTATATGGTGTTATATGGTGTTACATAGTATTATACGGTGTTTATATGGTGTTATATAGTGTTATATATAGTGTTATAATACACGTCTCACACTTCTGGATTAATGTACAGGATCCTCTACCTACTAAATAAAAAATAGTAAATTGCAAAGTTACAATATATATACACACACATACGAAAAATGAAAAACGATAAAATTGTGTAAGGGTTAAACACATGTATGGTTAGGGCTGTAAACGAACCAAACGTTTGGCGAAAAGTTCGTGAATCTTTCGGTGGGAAGTTCGTTTATGTTCGTTCGTTTATTAAACAAACGAACACGAACAAGAAATTTCGTAAATGAACAAACATGAACAAAGATCGCGTTCGTTCATTTATGTTCGTGAACGTTCGGTAACGTGTTCGATAGTTCATTTGTGTTTGATAGTTCATTTGTGTTTTCTTTTATATTTTATTTAAATATTAGAAGATGGGGAGGTTCATTTGAGAAGAAAATTAAATTGAGAAGAAAAAGAACAAAGGGTACAATTGTAAAATATTAAATAGTTTTTCTCTCATCTCATTTATTATTATTTTTTACTAATTAATTAGTTATAAAGACTATCATCCTCCACACTAAAATTTTTGCCTAGACACATCAAAATTTATCCTACACGTTTTTGAAATTTATCCTACACATACTGAAATTTATCCTACACAACTCGTAATTCATCCTACACACCTCATAATTTATCCTACACTTTAAATTATTTTTTTTCTTATTTGAAAAGATATATATATTTTTTTGAAAATAAGTTACAAATTTAATTTAGTTAGCTATTAAAAAGGAAGACTAACAATTAATGATCTATCTAATTTTACCAATATACCCTTACACACATATTAAATATAAAAATTAAATGAAGTAAAATGAAGCATTCTTATTGGTTGAAGTTTGTTCTTTTTTATTCTTACAAAAAATTTCTTCTCATTTGAACCCTCCACTATTAGAAGATCCTGACAAATAAAATATTTAATAAGTGTTAATGTATTATATGATCTATTCATGATCGCGTGTTTGTGTTGTTTGTTTCCATTTGTATTCATCAATTCCGTTTTCGTTCGTAGCCTAAAATTAACAAACAAACACGAAAAAGTTTATTTCCTTAACAAACGAACATGAACATAAAATCTCGTTCGGTAAGTGTTCATGAACCGTTCGTTTACACATATATTCTTTAACAAATGAACACGAAAAAGGTCTTGTCCGTGTTCGTTCGGTTCGTTTGCAGCCCTATGTATGGTTGAAAAAAATCGCAACTAGCCTCTGATTAGTCGTAGATTAATTGCTAGTCGGAGGTTCACCGAGTAATTCTCATCTAATCGGCCCCATTAATAAATAGGCGGCCAACAATGGTTAGATTCAATCCTACTTGGCAAAAATTGGTGGCACTCTAGCGATTGCGATCGTATTCTGGTCATTTTTTTGATCAAAACCTGTAAATTCCAGTAATTAGTCTCATCTACATGCAAATTTGGGCTGAAGAAAGTGCTAAAACATTTGTACTTTAAAAAATTCAAATAAAAGTGTGTGTGTATATATATAAAATTGAAAATTACATATAAAATCTTAATCTGTTTAATCCTTATTAATCTCGATTAATCACTAGTCGGTACCTGAGAGTCCAGGATCCGGTGGGATTAGACAGAAGTTTGGCCCCGATAGAACTAATTCGGTAGAATATTATTACTAAGAACGGAATAGAAGCGGATTAGATAGCCATAAGTTAAATGCTTCATTCATACCGAAAGAGTTTACATCTTTTACAAGCTGGCGAAATTTCGCCAACGTTTCCCCTCTTAAAACTCCAAAACTTATGAATGAGAGAGCACAAATCCCATATTTATAGGCAGATTCCTTTTGCACGAAAGCACCAGGGAAGACAGGTTCCTCTCGCACGGAAGAAGCATTGAGGTCCTTTCGCACGAAAGACTCTTTCGTGCGAAAGGACTTCAAACAAGCTTTTCCATTCCGTATTCACACTAATCTATACAATATTCAGCACACGCTCTATCTAGCCTATTCGCACAGTTATGGACATACAAAATATGCACCAACAGTACCCCACTGACTGACTAGAGCCAAGCGATAATTACAACACTGAACGCATGTATCAGACAATCCCCCCCCCCACAACAAATATTTCTTACGCGTGGAACACCACGCAAGTTACGCATGTGCACAACGTGATGTTGCATAGATGTAGCACCCCGAAAATTCACGTCCTATAATGTATTGACACGTGTCATAAAGCTTGAACGTGTGAAAGTATACTCTAGAAGGACTAAGGTTGACAAACATGGAAAGTATGTGAATATAAGGGTTCCAAAATGTCAACAAGGGATAAATATACTTTACAGTAACCCTACATGATACTCATACCCTTACACGAATAAATCATGGATCATGCGAAGCTAATTGAGAAAGAAAGTGAGAGATTACAAACTACAGGGGTTAAATGTGTCAACATGTTTAAGTTATACCTCTGAATGACCTTTTAGCAAACCCGAAACCTTGTAACGATTAATTATGCTCACTAGAATGCGTGATAAAAATTTCACCAAGTTTCGTTATCGTATGAGAAAGTTATGATAAAATTCGTGTGCGAGGGGTTAGAAGCGTCAACATTGAAATTTATGACTTTTCGGGTAAACACAAAGTGATCAAGGACTTCACAAAGTGGGTATAAGCCTTAAAGCCCTTATATGTCAATATTAAAGGCTCATAATGCAAGAAATATTGTGAAAACGATGTTTAGGAGGACCGGGGACTGAAAGTGCAATAAAAGAAAAATGGGAAACCTGCTGCAGAAGGCTTGCGCACCGCAAGACATACCCTTACGGTGCGCAAGGGTTGCCCAGATGCAGAAACTAACAGACAACTGTCTGTTGTGCCTTTAACCGACTCAAATTGCATTTCCATGATACCATGGGCTTCCTATACTGGTTTTTAGGCACTAGAGGGCACTTGTAAGCATCCATGATCATTAGTAGCCTTGCATGTCAACAATCTATGAGATTAAAGACACTATATAAGACCCACATGTTGGCAAACATTGATCATTCATTTCCATTGCAACTTTGGACCATTTCTGGAGCTCAAGTGCAGACTCAAGACACTCCAAATCATTCATAGGACTTGTGTAAGTATCCTCAACCTTTCTTAATTAAGTTTCGCATAGTTTATAGCCTTAAAGTCAAACCGTCGTAATTAACGGTTGACTTATTAATTAATCGCTAATGGTCCAGCGATTAGGCAAACTTAAGGTAGTTATAAGTTGGTAATTATGTGGACTTTAAACCCTTAAAAGGGCACCCTCTGATTCCCGTCCTAACTAGGTCGTTTGTTGGGTCAAAGATGATGATAAAAAGTCAACAGAAATGTAAACTTTGATTTAACGCATAATTAACATTGTGAGAGGCGTGTAACCTGTTTTAACTTTAATATAACTTGGTAATCAATGTTAGAACATGTCTATACATGTTTGATCCGACAATTTTCAGCTTAGGATCGATTCGGAACCGAAAGGCACATAGTTTGACTTTTGCTTTGACTTCAGTTCTGACCCGATTTAGATAAGTTTGGAAATGCCTTAGAGCTTCCTTAGGACCAGGTCACATGATGGTATAGCCCTTTGTGATTGGTTCGTTGTTTGTCCGATTCGTTTACACGTTTCCTTTAAATGCCTAATGTTGACCATAATGCCCTTTTGACCTTAAAACAAGAATTTTGGAAATGTAAAAGAATAGAAATCTTAGTTACTGATTTATAAACATGTCCGTAAATTTTCACATCAGTTGGAGGTCTAGATTAGGAGTTATGCTCAATGACGTAATTAGAAAGCTTTTTATTAATTAAACAGCGTCATTAGCGTAAAGCCTATCTAAACCCAATTTTTGACACCAAACCTTTTACCCACTAATGTAATATAATATTTTGGGATTTTTGAAGATTTTTAATTATTTTTAAACTGATCATAAGCTAGGATTAGTGCCTTGATTCGGTAAATACCGATTATACCCTTTTCGGCCATAAAATGAGTTTTACAAGTTCTTTTGACACCAATCCAATTGATACTGATTTTAAATAATAAATGAAGTGTTTTGAACCTTATGAACTGACCTGAAAACTCAGATTCCTATTTTAACCCGTAAATCGCTTAAAACGACGTTATACGCGTAATAAACGCATAGTAAGGGTTTAAAACCATTTTGTCACATAAGACTTAACACCAACTGATATACCATGTTAAAATAAGCTATTTTACTGATTTATTCAGACTCGGATCACAGAAGCTTAATTGATCCCTTTATAATCTTTAAAATGACCAAAATACCCCTACGGGGCTTAATATGAGATTAAACTCGTTTTGGGCATAATGGAATATATCCTACTGATATCACAACATATTTAAGTCATATTAACTTAGGAAACCTGTTTAGGACCTATATGGTTACCCGTTACGCCTCTTGTGCGTTCGGTTTATGTAACTAGTTTGCATAAATTAGCCGAAACGGGTCAAACGTTATCATTTTAATCTCAAAATCCAGAATGTGTTTAGTTTACCCATATTATACAAGTCTCCAAACTTGTCGGGCCTAAACCACATTCTATTCCGGTCTTCGCTTAATCATGCGTTTGAACCGTATCTTCCTCTTGAAAACTAATCGGTCTAAGTCAAGGCTTAATTAAAGACCCGTTAGGATTCTAATAGGTTATTAAAAACCTTCGTTCCAGATTTAGGAGCCCAGTAAAAGCTATCTGTACTTGCTGATTTGATACGACTGGGATTGAATTTATATTTAGCTCAGGTAAATACTTTTAACTTATTTTCCCTATACGGGCTTGGGGTACGGTATATAAAATTCCGCTTGGTCGGGCATTCAACCTTAATCATATTGGTGGTTAAGTATTATCGAGATGACCGTTTAAATTGTTTTGTTTGCTTAAAAGCCTTTGGGGGGTTAATGACCATGTCCCGGATATCCCTGGCATCATTTTACGAAATGGCCACGACCTAAGCACGGGGCGTAGGCGTACGCCCGTCGGTGTTTCATATAATTAATGTGGTGTGTCCATTGATCTTTAACCCAGCACGAACCGGGCTACTGAACGCATAAGAAACATGTAAATCTTTTACGAGTATTATATTCAAATAATTATCCCAAGTTATAAAATATTATTTGTGCCATGTGCATTCAAATCAATCATTTTTAAACCCTTTTCAAAATGAGTCGGTTGATTGTATTTACCAGTGTAAACTGACGTATTTTCCCAAAAAAGGCTAAGTGCATGTACTAATCGGAATAGGCTGGCTACTCCTAGCATCAATAAAGAGTCTCGCAAGCTTAGATGCCTAAAGTCTGCTGAACAGTGTTATTTTTTATTTTCGATCCGCCTGTGGATCCTTTACTTCCGTTGTAATACTTTGATGTTACATTATTTCGGATTGTAATATATTTATCCTTTTGCTTCCGCTGTGCATTTATATATTGTGTTGTTTGACTATGATGATATCAACTACGTCACGTTACTCCCTACCGGGCCCACCGGTAAAGTGTGGAAATATCGGGGTGTGACAAGTTGGTATCAGAGCCAACACTGAGTGAATTAAACACTAGTCTTTTGTGTTTAATCTCAGTTACACAGTTGCACATTCTTGAGTCTAGACAAGAACATAGGATATATCCTAATTCGTTTTATTTTGTCCTTCTTTAGTTCCTTTGTTATTTTTCTGATTAGCCCTTGCATGGGCGAGTCATTTTCAGTAGAAGTCCCGTTTAGGGCAACCATATACTTGTTTACATTTTAAAGGAACGATTATAATATCATTCCCATATTATAAGATCTACCATTATAATAAAATGGCAAAATCTAGAAAGGACAAGACCTAGCTATATGTCACATTGAGACAGGGCCAAGATGGTAGTTCCACAATTAGATTCAGATCCTTGTTAACATTTCAAGTGAGGATTGTTCTGCGTTAAATATTAAAAGAATCTTAAAGGTAAACCTAGCCTATATGACGAGGCCAAGATGGTAGGACTTATTCAAGAGATTCAAATCCTTGTTAACACCTAGGAACGTGTTAGCACTCTTGACAGATGTGATTCGAGAAAATCACAACAGTCATTCTTATATTGGATTCTTCCAATTTTCTTATCTAGTCTATTGATTTAGAAATCATGCTTATATCATCCTATAAGATGATCATATTATAAACATCCCTTAGAAGGGAAATGCCTACGGGCTATAGTTAATGTCCTCTGAGACTAAAGACAGTGGTAGCCTACAACTCCCTGTCAAGAAAAAGTAATGAACTTTGATTCACACCTTAATGCCTCGATTCTCTGAAATCATGGCTTATAAATTAAACTTGTCCACGTGACTAGGCCTTTTGTGCTATTACTAACTTATAAATTTGTCTCGATTCTCTGAAATCATGGCTTATAAATTAAACTTGTCCTTGTGACTTGACGTTTTGTGCTATAGTTATATTTTTATTAAATCCAGGATAATATTAATAAAAATCCTGAATAAAAATAAATATCATTCCTTTCCTGCCAGTATAATTATTAAAAGAGAATCTTAAAAGGTTTGACCTAGCTTGAATGTCATTGAAGACCTAGCTAAGATGGTAAAATCTGTTTAAAAAGAGATTCAGATCCTTGTTAACATTTGAAAATGTGTTAACACTCCCGACAACCGTGATGCGATAAAATCACACTTGTCATCCTTATATTAGGAATTTTCCAAATCCCCTATTTAGCGTAAATGATCAATAGGAATCATGGCTGGTAAACGTCGAAAATGATGTACGCATCAAAACATCCATTTGGGATGTATACCTACGGGAAAAGGTGTATACATGAAAAGATAGTTTTTATTTCATAAATTCTTGTCAAGACGATGAACTATGAAATTTTCCGATCCAAAGGAATCATCGATTATGTTTTAGATTTTTCCCTAGTGACAAGGCCCTGTGCCATCAAGAGTCCTTGGGAACAAGCTCTTGTGCTATATAAAATGTCAGTACGACATTTACAGTCGTAATTTATGTCCCCTGTCTAATAAATATGAAGGATTATATTCTGTTTACACGCCAAGGATGGTTTACCTAAAAACCTAGGCGGAACATAATCAATTAACTTAAATACTATCTTTTGGCCTATATGGTTTATTTACACCATAGCTATTTAATCAACAAACTCGACAATTCACCATATAATTAAATCAATTATTATTACTTAGGTTGTAGCCTTCAAAGCTTCACCATGGTTGACTCCTCTGAAGCTCACAATTATCCAGTTAATCAGAATGATGATACAAGACTGAATTTAACGGGCGCCGAGTTACAGGCTATGTTAGATACAGCTGTAAACAAGGCCGTGAACCGAGCGTTAAGGGATCATAAGCGAAAGTACGATAATACCCCGAATAAGGGTTATAAAAAGGGGAAGACCGGTTCAAACTATAACCAGTCCAAGCGAAAGGAGGCAAAACCCGAATGTAAAACCTGCAAGAAGAAGCACTTCGAAAAATGTTTCTATGATCAGACCAGGGGATGTGTCATCTGTAAAGAGATGGATCACAAGACCCATGAATCCAAGGACTTGAAGAACAACCAACAGTCAGGTGAAAAGACCAGATGCAAAACCTGTAGGAAATACCACCTCGGGAAATGCAGATTTAAATCTCAGCCTTCACCTTGTGGAATCTGCAAGTCCAAGGAGCATAAGACCTTGGATTGCAAGAAGATGGAAGAAGCGACCTGCCATGGTTGTGGCGAAAAAGGGCACATAAAGACCCGCTGCCCAAAGAAGGCGACTAAAGGAAAAGGCACTCTAAATGCGCAAGCTAGGCCTTGTGGAATTTGTAATGACGAAGGGCATAAGACTTTGGAGTGCCAAAACATAAGGGACGCAACCTGCTATGGCTGCAATGAAATAGGGCATATCAAGACTAATTGCCCAAATACAACAAAGAAGCCTGGGGAGGCTAAGGAGACCAAAGCTGGAAGCTCTCAAATGGACGCTCAAGAGGCTATTCAGGGTGACAAGGTCACAGCAGGTACTTTCTATATCAATAACGCTCATGTTGGAGTATTATTTGATTCAGGTTCAGATAAGTCTTCCGTAGAAAATAGATTTTGTAAATCATTAAATCTACCTGTTAAAACTCTAAGCGTTAAGTATAAAGTAAAATTGACCGATAGTACCTCAGAGACTGCTTCAACAATATTAGATGGATGTTTTATATCCATTAGGAATCATTCTTTTCTGCTGTCCTTGTTTCCATTTATATAATAAGGGACTCGATATCGTGATAGGAATGAATTGGTCGTCTGGTAACCAAGCCCATATTGTGGATGATAAGAAGCAAGTAGTTATCAAGACTCCCTATGGTGAGCCTTTGACCGTTCCAGGAGATACTGAATATGGAATGCCTAAGCACTTGCTGAATTTGGTATTTAATGCCAAAGCTTCGAGTATGGAAACCTCATAAAGGACAAACAACAGTCGCGATGCAAGAAATGCGACAAATGTTAAAAGTGCGTCCAATGTGAACCCCAATGTTAATGGAGTTAGCCTCCAAAACTGTAATTAACGCAGCTATTAGAAAGACTATAAGAAAAATTTCTGAAAAGGTTTAAGAAGCCAAATGCTGCTCGCTTTAAAACACATGTCACTGTCCATGAGAAGAGCCATAGTCATACTTCAAATGCGAAGAATAACCCAAACCAAATCCTAAGTGGCAAGAAGCCCCTTTCCTTTTAGAATGTACTTAAAAGTACTTCGCCTCTTAGAAGTCAAGAGACTTCAATAGTAAAAAGGGGCCATCAATTTCAGGAAATGGATGGAGGAAGTAGAAACCATAAGGTATATCAGCGGTTATGCTGGAAAGGACATGGTAAGTTATACATCACAGTCATCCGATGGCAATACCCTTAATTAGTGAGGACATTAATGAAATCCTCAGGAAGGATCCTCTTATACATTGTGAGATGGTCCAAGTTTTAAGGACCTTATTAGAAAAAACCTAGTATCCGTTTCGCGAAAAGGGAAAAGACGGAATAAGAATTTTCTGACTCTCACCATAAAAGTTCTAGACTTTTGACAGTATAACGCAAATGTTTGGCTGAGACAGCGCTCTATTCCATTTACCCAAGACCTAAGCTTAATGCAATAATTGTTGGGGGTTAGCATCGGGAATAAGAGGGCACATTAAGGTTTCAAGGCCTGCTTATTATAAATCCATTATGGATCAATCTCACCTACTCACGTTCTATAGATTTAGAAATAATCAGTCAAAGCTGAGACTGCCCTAAAGTTATCTAAGATTTTACAGCTAAGTTTAGAAGGATTAAGAATGGAGGCGTTTAACCCTCCTGTTGAATGATTAGAGGCAGCTCACATTAGGAATGTCACCAGATAAATCCTTATTTGTGATTTTATTGCTAGAGATTACATGTGGTTTCTGGTGCTGTTAAGTCTCTCATAAGATCTTAAGCTTAGCAAACTTTTGAAATTTTTCCCGTAAGAACCCCAGATATTAAGTGTAAGATAAAACTTACGGGTGAAATCATACTAAACTTTTGAAAATTTGTGAACATGAAAACATGTAAAGTGCAGCGGAAATGAAAACAAACTTTGTAAACACAATCAAAGGAGAAAATAGTTTGATAAACAATTGCTTCTCATAGAGTCAAAGGATTTACAAATCAAAGCAAAAGATTACAGATATGCTTACAAACTAAACTCCCCCTCAGCCTGATGCCCCAAGGTTGGTTGCACTCAAGATGAAAGGATTAGACATGTGGATAAGAACCCGCTCAGTCAATCAAATGTAACAGTACAGGGTACTGTTACATTTATAGGCAAACCAAACCACTGAGGTATCTCAGCTGACGTCACCATGAAAGCGACGTCTAACAGCCTAACAACCTGTATCTACTGTCCTTACACAAACACTGCTAACTTAACCACTGACTATACATAAAACAAACAATTCACTAAACAGCTGCTCTTCCTTTATGTCAGTGCTTTACTCAAGGTTGATCAGTCCTTGACTGGGCAGTGCTTTATCATCAGTAGATAGGAACAGCAGTGTTGGATACTTCAGGGTTTTGATCAGCAGTTGAAGGACCAGCAGTAGTTGTATCTGAACAGCGGTTAAAGACCATCAGTTGTTATAAATCACTTTCAAGGGGAGAGCAAAGTGTAAACTGCTGCTTATTGTGAATCCTCTGTTGTGACCTGGTTTTGGCTTTACATTATCTGTTCCTCTGGTAGGGTTCAATCCCAACAATCTCCCCCTGGAACAGATAATGCCAAAACCTGTCATTATTCAGGATTTTTATTACTCATCAAAAGTTCCCTTGCTTTTCTCTTGAAATCTTCTTCAAATTCTTTGGAACTTATGTCATCTTCATCCCTGCACAGTGAAAGTTCAAGGAGATCCTGCAAATCTTGAACACTAAGGCCTAGTGCTTCTTTCCTTGATATGTACTTCACATTTCCATTGGATCTGACAATAGTCAATACATGGGTCTTTTGGTCAGACATCCACTTTAGTACTTTCGAACCCAATGGATTTCTTGGGAGAGATTTATTTGAAGATGAGTTGGGAGATGTTGGCCTTGTGAAAACTTGCAGACTTTCAGACATTCTTTTGAAAGCCATTTCAATGACATCGTTTGCTGCAGCTATATCTTCTGCAGTTTCTCTTTCAATCAGCTCCTGCCTTTCAATGTCTGTCATGTCTGTTGAAGTGTTTGGTGATGCAGGTTTGGTTAACACCTTTAACAGGTTTTGAAGCTTTTCTGAGCTCTCTTCTTTTAGACCCATTTTCTTGATGGCTTTTGTGAAGTACTCAGCTTCCTTTTCTTTAACCTCTTCATTAGTCAACTGTTCTTTTTCTTCTTGGTTTGTTACAAAGGTAGACTGGAACAGTGTTTTGAGGTTTTCTATCTGCTGTTCAAGCTTCAATCTTTGTTCATGCTTCTTTGAGGTGCTTGAAACAGCTATCTTTCTTTTCTTTAGCCTTTCATAGGCTTCATCAGTCTGCTGTTTTGACCATTTTGATATGGCTTCAGCAGTATCCATTTTTGCATCCACCAGCTCCCTTTTCTTTCTCTTATATTCAGCAGTTAAATCAGCAATGAGCTTTTCATATTTTCTCCAGTTAGGAGCATTCCTCTTCTTCGTAGGATCATTCTTAATCTTTTCAATCCTTTCTGCCTCACGCTTAAGAGCTACTACTGGCCATTCTTTGAACTGTTGTTCTTCAGCAGGATAGAATTTCTCTTTCATGATGTAGGCTAGATATTGTTTTCTTAACTCTTTCTTTTGATCAGCCTTTTCTTTGTTTAGATCTTGTGCAAACTCTTCTATCTGCTTTACTTTTGTGAAGTAGAACTCCAGTCTTTTAGTAATGCCATCTTCGCTTAACCTTTCTTTTTCACTCTCAACTTTAGCTCTTAGTCTTGCTTGCCTTGCCTTGAGTTTGAGGTAATCATCCATATCATCTGGTGGCATGTAGCCTATGAGTGAGGAGAATCTTCTTTTTGAAGGATCTTCTTCTGTATAGAATTGCCTCATCTCATTTTTGATAGCTTCAAGTTCCAGTGGATATTTCGCAGCATTAGGATCATGTATACCCTCTTCGGCAGGGATTGGCCTTCTTTTTCTGTTGAAGAGCTTTGGTTGTGATGTAGAAAGGGTGAGAGCAGTGGTGGATGACTGACTAACAGCTGTTGAAACAACTGGTGTCTCAACATCTGTTGTCATTACAACTGCTGATATGTCAGCAGTTGTCTTCTGCTTTTGAGCAGGAGATGGAAGTGGTGAGGTAGTTTTTGATGGTGGTGATGGTGGTGGTGAATCATCATCTGATATGAGATTCCTTCTTCTTTTTAATGAAGAAGAAGCAGATGATGTTTTAGGTGGATCAGTGGTGGTAGATTGGATAGCAGTGGTTTGTGACAGTGATTGACTGACAGTGGTTGAAACAACTGGTGTTTCAATCACTGTTGTCATTACAGCAGATGTTGTAACATCTGCTGTCTTATGCTTTATGGCAGGAGGCAGTGATGATGGTGTGATTGTAGATGATGGTGGTAGAGCAGTTGTTGTGGTGGTGTGTGGTGAAAGTGTGTGTGTTGATGACAAGGCAGCTGTTTGCTGACAGCAGTTTTTGTAACTACTGGTGTATCAGCTGTTTGACTAACAGGTTTTGAGACCAGTTTTTCTTTTTCTTTTTCTTTTTCAGGTTCAATATGAAGGCCATGTTCTATTCCCTTCTTCTTCATTTGCTTCATTATCTCCCCCTTTTTGGCATTATCTGCAAGGGGGTCATCAAAGAATAGTAAAGTTGAAGGAGCCTTTCCAGTGGTAGTTTGGATACTGGCCTTAATAGCCTTGATATCTGCTTGAGCATCCTTGAACCTTGATTCCACCATGTTGGTCAGCAGTTGTACTTGAATAGTGTGCTTTTGATCAGCCATTTGTTGCTGTTTTTCAAGCATGGGTTGGAAAATATTCCAAAGCTCATTTGCAGCAGGTGCTTGTTGTGGAGCAGGTGCTTGAGCAGGAACAGCATTGGATTGTGCTTTCTGAGCTTTTAAAATCTCTTGCACCATCTCCTTTATTTCAGAAACTGATTCTTCAAGTTTTTCCACTCTGCCCGTCAATTCCTGATATTTTGAATCATCACCTACTTTAGTAGGATCATTTGAATCCCCACCAGCAGTGGTTATATCAATGTGTGTCTTAGGAACAGAATCCCAAAAATCACCCATTGATGCCCCTTGTTCTCGGTACTGGGGACTTCTTTCTTCAGCATTCGATAAACCTTTAATGGTACCAGTGGTTAGATCCAACTCACTGGTGGTTACCGAAGTTGCCATGGAAGAAATTGCCTTCAAGGGAGTCTTACTTATGAAACAACTGTCCAACTGAGGATCTGTTGATCCACCAGTTGTAGTTGCTGCTCCACTTGAACTACCACCGAGAGTTACTTGTAACTCAGGGGGTGTAACCTCCTCAATTGTTGCTGGGATAGCAGGAGTAGTAGCATCAGACCCAGTCACCTGTAGGGGTATACTCTCAGTGACAGGTGATAGAGAGGAACTGGTTTGTGTCTGAGCTATAGCAGCTGCATGCAACAAAGGTAGCATGGATTGTGGCATTATTATTGGTGAGGGTATGGGGGTTGAAAGAGACATGTCCTTGGGATCAGGACTGTGGAAGATAGAGCCAAGTGGATCTAGAGCTTCATAATTTGGTGTCCCTGTGAATACAACCTGATCCTTTTGTGAGGATGCAGGAGGAGTTTTAGGCATGGGTTGAGATCTTTCTTCCAACTGCTGTGAGGAAGTAGCAGCAGTGGTTTGTGGTGACTTTTGTGTTGTCACAGGCATATCCTCTGGGATCTCATCTTCCAGAGTTGCCTTTGTTTTGGGTTTGGTGGGTTTTCTGGATGTTTTTCTTTTTGTAGGCTTTTACTGGATGTTTTTCTTTTTGTAGGCTTTTTGGTGATATCAGGTGTGGGTTTCAAAGCAATGGTTGTGTTGCTTTGATCACCTGGAGTAGTGGGCTCAGCAGCAGATGCCTGAGGAGCAGTTGTAACCGCTAAAATCTGCTCAGGTACCCCTGCTTTTGTTTTTATTGGTGCCATCATTCTGGAAAATGTTTCTTTTGTTAAGCTTTTTATTTGACAATGAACACCTTGTTTGAGCAAATTTACATTTTCCTTTTCAAATTTTTGTTCAAAATAGTAACTCAAAAATCTTGGAAAAAGTAAAAATGCTTTACTTTCAACGTTTTTCACCATGTCATTGAAAATCTCCTGGGAGTAGTTGTGGTCCTTATTATTCAAAATAGCGTAACCCAGGCATTGAATTTTTAATGGTATTTCGTTAAAAGATGTTGTTTTATTCGAAACACACATCAGAAGTGTGTGAAATAAAAACCTAGGTGCAGAAGGGAAATAACCTTTTTGTAAGGTATCTACCTTTGATTCTTCTGCATATCCCTTTTTTACGAAATTAGTTTTCATCTCGGCTTTATCAAAAGAGATTTTACCTTCCTGATCGTCAAGATTAAAGACTTCGGAGATTGATTGTGGTGTGATTCGAATCACTTTACCCTGTAACGAGGAGTTAATGGCTATGACTTTATCGTCTTGTTTTTCAAGCGTCGCCTTTTTCCAAAACTCTCTCTGGGTTTGAAGATAGATGGGAGCATTTGCTGTTAACAAAGTTTTGTACTTTGATGCAGATAATGTATCAATGATGGTGTCAAAGGTGTGATTATCAGTAGGTTTTGTGAGTAAACCCAGATAGTTGTGAGATTGTTTGTATGGTATTTCGATGGGTTCTTCGGCCGTTTGAGCGACCTCTTTTGAAGATGGTGATGGTGATGTAGGTTTTGATTTTGATTTTGACTTTGATTTTGTCATTTTTGCGGAGAAGAAAGAAGAAGGATTTTGGAGATTTTGAGAAGAAGGGTTGGAAACTGCTATGAGAAGAGAATTTTGGAATTCAATTCGACAGTGTAAAACCCTGTTTGGGGTTTAGGGCAGGGTTTTATTTGAAAAAAAAATGATCGCTGATGTGGCAGCGGTTATTAAGATCTGAGGGCTAAAAACTGACCACTTGTCAAACACAGATGAAACAGATGAAGTATGGAGAACAGTTGTTTTAAGAGCCACTGACGTATCAAGTATTAGTGGTTACAACGGTAAAAATTGTGAGCAGTGGATGATCTTTACTATCAGTGGATAGCATATCAGTGGCTAAGACACTGATTTTAAACATCAGTGCTTTTCAAGAGAATGAGGGATCAGTGGTTAACTTTCAGCAGTGGACAGTGTTTAGAGATCAGACATTGGAACAAAACAGTGGTTAGGGTAAATGGTACAGATCTTGAAGAACAGGTGTTTCAGCAACAGTTTTTGAAGATTTTCATTCAAGGTTTTGCCACTTGTCAATTTTGAAAGACAATGGTTTAGTACCCCAGATGATGAAAACTTTTTGCTAAGGCAACTCATTTTCGTTTAATATTCAATTAAAACATGAGTACCTTAGTAATTCAAGCATAGTTTGTAATCAATTTTTGATGAAAATTTAGGAGCAAACCTGAGTATGACATGATCATGACATATGTACCATTTCCTTTTGACCCATTTATGAGGACACTAATACCATCAAAAATAAGGTATTACATCCTGACAGGAGCTGAAACTATTGCCAACAAAAACAAGCAAAAGTTCCAAATATATCCTTAAAAAAAATGAATGATATATCCTGGTTATTCGAGAAAATCCTTTGAGGAAAAAAAATGGTTAAAGGATTTTCTGAGAACAGCATCAAAATGATTTGGTATAATATCAATAAAGCACATAATCACATCATCCTCAAGTTATTGAAAATGGTCAGTGTTTTGACTGCAGTGGTAGAACACTTTAAAAACATTTTGACCATTGCTTAGTACCATTTTCTTTGTCGGTTGATTACAAACATGAGGACACAAGGACACATGAGTTTTGAAGATCCTGTTGTAGATCTAGTTACTACGTGATGATTTTGAAAGTTTGTCTAGTCCTTCTGTAAGTTCAATCACTGGGAACACTAATGTCACCTGAACTTTCTTGAATCAATGAGCACAAACAGTTGCTTAATGACCATTATTACCCCAAGCTTTTGACTCTTAAATGTTTTAAGTTTATACTCTTCTCTTTTGAATTCAAAAGTTTTTGAGATAAACACACTTCAGAGTTTTTGTGAATATTAGTCCAAAATCACTTTGCAGTAGTGTTTTGAGAGACTTGGTCATGTTTTCATAACTTTTTCAACCAATCTCACACTACATATGATACGGACTCTGTTGACCCTTGATTTTCTTAATGTATTATTAACAGAGTTGATTGGTTCCTTTTGAGGATCTCAACCTGTTTTCAACACATAAGATCTGAATGACTAAAGTTATAATTTCCCTCTTTTTGTGTTAGCAAAACATCAATGTTTTTATGAACATGTGTTTTGTTAATTCTGAGGTTCAGACTTTAGTATTTATGGAAAACATCACAAATTACACATCAACAATTGAAATTAATTTAGAAACTAAGAAGTAACCTCATAGTTTAACAGATATTTATTTCAGATCTAGAAACCATGAGTGTTTTGTGCATAAATTCACTTGTTGTGTGAAATTTTGTGTGTCATATGACATCTAGGTTGATTTACAGAGTTTTTGATTAACCACTTTGAACATGATTTATTCGATACTCTGTTTTTCAACCAAATACAACCAACCTTAGTATCAATGAATTTTGAGCTGAACTGTTATGTCAAATTGATTGTTAGATCGAATTTGACTGTCCAGGCTCTGATACCAATTGTTAGGATCGGAGGCTCTCATGATTGTGCTTGTTTGTATTTTTTGAACAATTTGTGAACATGAAAACATGTAAAGTGCAGCGGAAATGAAAACAAACTTTGTAAACACAATCAAAGGAGAAAATAGTTTGATAAACAATTGCTTCTCATAGAGTCAAAGGATTTACAAATCAAAGCAAAAGATTATAGATATGCTTACAAACTAAACTCCCCCTCAGCCTGATGCCCCAAGGTTGGTTGCACTCAAGATGAAAGGATTAGACATGAGGAGAAGAACCCGCTCAGTCAATCAAATGTAACAGTACAGGGTACTGTTACATTTATAGGCAAACCAAACCACTGAGGTATCTTAGCTGACGTCACCATGAAAGCGACGTCTAACAGCCTAACAACCTGTATCTACTGTCCTTACACAAACACTGCTAACCTAACCACTGACTATACATAAAACAAACAATTCACTAAACAGCTGCTCTTCCTTTATGTCAGTGCTTTACTCAAGGTTGATCAGTCCTTGACTGGGCAGTGCTTTATCATCAGTAGATAGGAACAGCAGTGTTGGATACTTCAGGGTTTTGATCAGCAGTTGAAGGACCAGCAGTAGTTGTATCTGAACAGCGGATAAAGACCATCAGTTGTTATAAATCACTTTCAAGGGGAAAGCAAAGTGTAAACTGCTGCTTATTGTGAATCCTCTGTTGTGACCTGGTTTTGGCTTTACATTATCTGTTCCTCTGGTAGGGTTCAATCCCAACAAGAACCATTTCTTTTGTTCTTATCAGAAACCTTCAGTCGTAGAATTTTAGAAGTATCCCCTCTCTAAAAAGAAGTGCGTCATCATACGTAGTCGATATCTCTTTGATCTCTGTCGATTCCGAATACCCGATGGTATGATAAAAACGTCATATGAGAATTGGTGTATCTTAATAAGTTCCATAGATTGCTTCCATGCCTGATCAGTATGGAGGTTTAATGCATGGGACCACAAAGATACTCCGATAGGTCATGTGGTGCTAAAGTCAACTAATGGTATTCAAAGGAGATATCCAGAATGGAATTGGCAAGTAAATGTTCCCGGTTAAGGGAAATCGTGGAATTGTAACATACAGGTGACACTTATTTGACACAAGCATTGATGGATGAATTGGAGTCTGGGATTTGGAAAATCTCTGTAATCTCCTTATACCTAAGTATCTTCTCATAAGTTTTCCCTGCTTACCTCCTGAGAGGCAGGTAGAGTTAAGATTAACATCCTGCTGTGGGCTGGAGTATTGTGAAAACTCCATGTTGATTATGGAATAATCGAAACCTGGACTAAGTAAGTTTTAAGATATAGACTCATATAGCCTGACTAAATGTTCTGAGGGTTTGATATTGCTAAATAAGAAAGACGGTTCATTTGCTTATACATTATTACCGCAACCCTAATTAGGCAATAATTAAGAATTGCCATCAGCTGCCCAGGATCGTCGATCTGTTCGACTAACGGCAAGCATTAGCTATTCCTTAAAATTAGTTAAGCAGTGGTTGGAATAACCATCTCACCTTAAGATGAGCTTTTCTATAATAGTTGATATATAAGTATCAAGGTGGCTCCTTTGGAGACCGTGTAAAGATGAAATATCAAAACATCCGTTGGATGGACGAGACTTTGGAAAGTCCACTTATCTGGATCTGAAAGTTGCATTGGAAACAACGAATAAAATCATACAAACCCCTAATCATCTGTAAGTTGCCAGTATTCGGCAGAGAATCAAGAATTAATGAGAGTAGCAACCCTCCTAAATTCTTGTTAAGGAATAAGGATCAACAAAAAGTATCACCCAGGAAGGGTGTACCAAATTTGTTAAATTATCAGGCTAGTTAAGCCCTGAATATATAGAATCATTCGAAGGAAATCTAATGTATCAAGATCAAGTAGCTTATAAGCTAAAACCTATTTAAGGAGCTTGGCGGAGCTCGCAATACATTACACACTAGTGACTGAAGGGTGTGTTTCGCCAATAAGTCAAGAAGCACTATCACATAATGATATGCAAATTTATGATGGGATGAACATCCTGTATCGATTGAGAATCGACAGGTTAAGAAGCTCCAAAAAAAAGGATACATGTACCTAATATAGGAGTCACTTTGGGAGCTTGGAAAGACTCCAGATATGTTATAGGAGTTAAGTCCATTATGCGACAAAAAGTACTTCCAGCATTTTAACAAATCTCGAGGTCGAGATTTCTTTTAAAGGGGTGAGGATGTAACACCCCGAAAATTCACGTCCTATAATGTATTGACACGTGTCATAAAGCTTGAACGTGTGAAAGTATACTCTAGAAGGACTAAGGTTGACAAACATGGAAAGTATGTGAATATAAGGGTTCCAAAATGTCAACAAGGGATAAATATACTTTACAGTAACCCTACATGATACTCATACCCTTACACGAATAAATCATGGATCATGCGAAGCTAATTGAGAAAGAAAGTGAGAGATTACAAACTACAGGGGTTAAATGTGTCAACATGTTTAAGTTATACCTCTGAGTGACCTTTTAGCAAACCCGAAGCCTTGTAACGATTAATTATGCTCACTAGAATGCGTGATAAAAATTTCACCAAGTTTCGTTATCGTATGAGAAAGTTATGATAAAATTCGTGTGCGAGGGGTTAGAAGCGTCAACATTGAAATTTATGACTTTTCGGGTAAACACAAAGTGATCAAGGACTTCACAAAGTGGGTATAAGCCTTAAAGCCCTTATATGTCAATATTAAAGGCTCATAATGCAAGAAATATTGTGAAAACGATGTTTAGGAGGACCGGGGACTGGAAGTGCAATAAAAGAAAAATGGGAAACCTGCTGCAGAAGGCTTGCGCACCGCAAGACATACCCTTACGGTGCGCAAGGGTTGCCCAGATGCAGAAACTAATAGACAGCTGTCTGTTGTGCCTTTAACCGACTCAAATTGCATTTCCATGATACCATGGGCTTCCTATACTGGTTTTTAGGCACTAGAGGGCACTTGTAAGCATCCATGATCATTAGTAGCCTTGCATGTCAACAATCTATGAGATTAAAGACACTATATAAGACCCACATGTTGGCAAACATTGATCATTCATTTCCATTACAACTTTGGACCATTTCTGGAGCTCAAGTGCAGACTCAAGACACTCCAAATTGTTCATAGGACTTGTGTAAGTATCCTCAACCTTTCTTAATTAAGTTTCGCTTAGTTTATAGCCTTAAAGTCAAACCGTCGTAATTAACGGTTGACTTATTAATTAATCGCTAATGGTCCAGCGATTAGGCAAACTTAAGGTAGTTATAAGTTGGTAATTATGTGGACTTTAAACCCTTAAAAGGGCACCCTCTGATTCCCGTCCTAACTAGGTCGTTTGTCGGGTCAAAGATGATGATAAAAAGTCAACAGAAATGTAAACTTTGATTTAACGCATAATTAACATTGTGAGAGGCGTGTAACCTGTTTTAACTTTAATATAACTTGGTAATCAATGTTAGAACATGTCTATACATGTTTGATCCGACAATTTTCAGCTTAGGATCGATTCGGAACCGAAAGGCACATAGTTTGACTTTTGCTTTGACTTCAGTTCTGACCCGATTTAGATAAGTTTGGAAATTCCTTAGAGCTTCCTTAGGACCAGGTCACATGATGGTATAGCCCTCTGTGATTGGTTCGTTGTTTGTCCGATTCGTTTACACGTTTCCTTTAAATGCCTAATGTTGACCATAATGCCCTTTTGACCTTAAAACGAGAATTTTGGAAATGTAAAAGAATAGAAATCTTAGTTACTGATTTATAAACATGTCCGTAAATTTTCACGTCAGTTGGAGGTCTAGATTAGGAGTTATGCTCAATGACGTAATTAGAAAGCTTTTTATTAATTAAACAGCGTCATTAGCGTAAAGCCTATCTAAACCCAATTTTTGACACCAAACCTTTTACCCACTAATGTAATATAATATTTTGGTATTTTTGAAGATTTTTAATTATTTTTAAACTGATCATAAGCTAGGATTAGTGCCTTGATTCGGTAAATACCGATTATACCATTTTCGGCCATAAAATGAGTTTTACAAGTTCTTTTGATACCAATCCAATTGCTACTGATTTTAAATAATAAATGAAATGTTTTGAACCTTATGAACTGACCTGAAAACTCAGATTCCTATTTTAACCCGTAAATCGCTTAAAACGACGTTATACGCGTAATAAACGCATAGTAAGGGTTTAAAACCATTTTGTCACATAAGACTTAACACCAACTGATATACCATGTTAAAATAAGCTATTTTACTGATTTATTCAGACTCGGATCACAGAAGCTTAATTGATCCCTTTATAATCTTTAAAATGACCAAAATACCCCTACGGGGCTTAATATGAGATTAAACTCGTTTTGGGCATAATGGAAGATATCCTACTGATATCACAATATATTTAAGGCATATTAACTTAGGAAACCTGTTTAGGACCTATATGGTTACCCGTTACGCCTCTTGTGCGTTCGGTTCGGTTTATGTAACTAGTTTGCATAAATTAGCCGAAACGGGTCAAACGTTATCATTTTAATCTCAAAATCCAGAATGTGTTTAGTTTACCCATATTATAAAAGTCTCCAAACTTGTCAGGTCTAAACCACATTCTATTCCGGTCTTCGCTTAATCATGCGTTTGAACCGTATCTTCCTCTTGAAAACTAATCGGTCTAAGTCAAGGCTTAATTAAAGACCCGTTAGGATTCTAATGGGTTATTAAAAACCTTCGTTCCAGATTTAGGAGCCCAGTAAAAGCTATATGTACTTGCTGATTTGATACGGCTGGGATTGAATTTATATTTAGCTCAGGTAAATACTTTTAACTTATTTTCCCTATACGGGCTTGGGGTACGGTATATAAAATACCGCTTGGTCGGGCATTCGACCTTAATCATATTGGTGGTTAAGTATTATCGAGATGACCGTTTAAATTGTTTTGTTTGCTTAAAAGCCTTTGGGGGGTTAATGACCATGTCCCGGATATCCCTGGCATCATTTTACGAAATGGCCACGACCTAAGCACGGGGCGTAGGCGTACGCCCGTCGGTGTTTCATATAATTAATGTGGTGTGTCCATTGATCTTTAACCCGGCACGAACCGGGCTACTGAACGCATAAGAAACATGTAAATCTTTTACGAGTATTATATTCAAATAATTATCCCAAGTTATAAAATATTATTTGTGCCATGTGCATTCAAATCAATCATTTTTAAACCCTTTTCAAAATGAGTCGGTTGATTGTATTTACCAGTGTAAACTGACGTATTTTCCCAAAAAAAGGCTAAGTGCAGGTACTAATCGGAATAGGCTGGCTACTCCTAGCATCAATAAAGAGTCTCGCAAGCTTAGATGCCTAAAGTCTGTTGAACAGTGTTATTTTTTATTTTCGATCCGCCTATGGATCCTTTACTTCCGTTGTAATACTTTGATGTTACATTATTTCGAATTGTAATATATTTATCCTTTTGCTTCCGCTGTGCATTTATATATTGTGTTGTTTGACTATGATGATATCAACTACGTCACGTTACTCCCTACCGGGCCCACCGGTAAAGTGTGGAAATATCGGGGTGTGACAATAGAGATTTCCATTTTCTAGGAATGTTAAAAGTCAGAGCCGTCTCGGGGAACTCTTAAAAAATTTAGGTCTCGGACGATAAAAAGAATTGGGTCTGAACCTGTGGTTAAGGGTAAATGAATTAAAAAATAAACTTATGGTGGTAGAGCCAAAATTTGAACTTGAGACCACTACATCATCTTGAGATGATTTTTACCACTCCACCACCAACATTCTTTGCATGATAAAAGGATGCATATACTAAATATATAATTTAACATATATAAAAAAACTTATAAAAACCTTATGAGCCCTTTAAAAATTTGATCCTCGAGCGGCGACACGGGATGGCCGGCCCAAGAGGAGACCCTGTTAAAAGTGAATGAAACAATAGAAGAGGTGGGTTAGAACAAAAATGGATTGTGAAACCAATTTTCTCCTCCCTTGACAAGGTGTAAAAACTAACATGGCATTGAGATGGTAATTTTTCACACGTGAAAAAGTGATGACACGTTTGACAGCCTCAATAACACAGTGGACGCAAATTTTTGGGATTAGCAATCAACTACAAAAGTTTTAAAATAATAACATATGTTAAGATCTAGAAGTTTTAACCATACTATTTTACCAATTAGTTTTACCGAAATAGTACGATTTTGTTAACACAAAATGACTTGAATGTATTGCATTGCATATATATACCGACAGAAAGAGGTATTGAATGGAAGTGACCTAGCAAAAGGCAAGAATGTATGAACGTTAACACCATGTTCGATGTAATAGAAGGTTGAGAAGTTATAAACTATTGAAAATTCGTTTTCATGGTGACAAACTGCAACTTTATGACATGTGGCGACTCGTTTCCGCTATATATCTCTCTTTATTGTATGATGTAGTTGTGGAGACGATAAGAGGTTGAGACTATAGTTGATATGTTGTATGATGTAGTAGTGAAGATCGAAGACATTAAGACAAACTCCTCACATCCGATATGTTTGGCTTATAGCCATTGATAATTACTAAATATACATAACGATCTCGGTGCTTATACTTAAAAAGAGTTGGAGCATTCACATCTCTTTCCCAAAATTATGTGAGTGAGGTTTTTTTTTTTATGTAAAATGGTCGTAGTTGGTGGTAAGTGGTTGTAAATAGAGGAGAGAAAATATTATTGTTAATCTGTAAATTTGAGAGAGCATTGTTTACACTTTATAATTTTTTAATATATTTTGAAAGTGTTTGTCTAAACTTCATACTTTCAATATAAAACCTTACTAAAAAGGGTTGTATTTGTATTTGATTTTTTAATTACTTGTATAACTTAAAATATAAAACCTTACTAAAAAGGGTTGTATTTGTATTTAATTTTTTGGAGGCCGGTTATTGTATAAATTGTCTTAACGTACGCTACGTACGAGATGCAATATCAACATGCGATTTTGGTTTTTTCATGAACATTCAATTTTTTTAACATGCGAAAAAAAAATTCAACATGTGTTCTTTGTTTTTTTTTTTTTAACATGCGAGATTTCCTTTCTTGAGTTATAACATGCGTACATGCCATCGCGTACGCTTCGTACGTTAAGCCATTTCGTACTAAACACCCTTTCTAATTTTTTTAATTAGTCGTATAATGTTGTCAATTATGACCATAGACATACTTAATATCTACACAACGTAAACAAAATCATATAATGTACATTTGTTGTTTATAACAAAAGCAAAAAACAAAAAGTAATCACTCTCTTCCATTCAATTTAATTTAAAAAATTCTCCCCCGCTCTTCACGCGCTTTAAACTACCCCTTTTTCTTTTTCTCATTTTCCCTTTTCTTCATTTTCATTTCCATATGTTCATCCCCACACAACAAACACTCCTTCATATTTTTCTTCAATGGACACCACTAAACCAACTTCTACATCTAGAAGCAAACTCTCCAAAACCTTCCACAAAGTCCTCCCTTTCAAAAAATCTACCAAATCCCTTTCTAACAATGGCTTCTGCCTCTTACTCCCACATGATAACAAGTTCAAAAACACCGAAACCGACTCTCTCAGGCATTTCAACAAACACCTGGCCGACGACCCGGTTCACCGCAACCGGGCCGCTATGGAGGCCTTTGTTGCGAAACTTTTCGCAACAATATCCTCCCTTAAGGCGGCCTACGCTGAGCTGCAGGCCGCCCAGTTCCCGTATAACGGGGAAGCCGTCCAATGCGCCGATCAAGGCGTTGTGGACGAGCTTAAGAGAATATCCGAAATGAAGCGAATGTTTTTGAAGAAACAAGTTGATGTTTCACAAGCTCATGTCACTCTATTGTTAGCCGAAATAGAGGAACAACAATCTCTAATGAAAATGTATGAGATTACAATGAACAAAATGGAAAGAGAAATCAAATCAAAAGATTTTGAAATCTCGTCGCTAAAAACCCAACTGTCGGAAATAACATCCGTCAACAAATCTATCGAAACCAAGCTGAATTCCAGCGCGTGTTTCCCACTACGGGATGACGTCACCCTGCATAACTTAACCCCAACGCATTTCGTGGACGTGTTGCACTACGCGCTCAGATCGGTTCGAAGCTTCGTGAAGGTCCTGGTGCGCGATATGATCAACGCGCATTGGGATATTGACGCGGCGGTACAAGCGATCGACCCGACTATCGTTTTCGCCAAACCCGCCTACAGGTGTTTCGCGATAGAGTCTTACGTTGCGCGTGAAATGTTCGAGGGTTTTAGCGACGGTTTTAACAATGATGGTGACGACGAAGGGGAAGATAGCAATAATAATAGTAATAGTAATAGTAAAGTTCGGTGGTTTAACCGGTTTAAAAGAATGAAATCGGTTACAACACAACAATTATTGAAAGAGAATCCAAAATCTATTTTTGGGAAGTTTACACGCGCCAAGTACATGCGACTGGTGCATCCAAAAATGGAAGCGTCATTGTACGGGAACCTAAGCCAACGGAAAACATTGAACACGTGGCAGTATCCGGATACGGTGTTTTTCGGCGCGTTTACGGAGATGGCGCGGCGCGTGTGGGTGTTAAGGTGTTTGGCGGCGGCGTTTGAGAAGGAGGTGAGTGTGTTTATGGTGCGGAAAGGGTGTCGGTTTTCGGAGGTGTTTATGGAGAGCGTGACGGATGAGGCGGTGGTTACGGGTGGAGGCGGGGAGGTTCGGGTCGGGTTTACGGTGGTTCCGGGGTTTAAGATTGGGGACACGGTGGTGCAAAGTCAGGTTTTTGTCCTTCCGGCACGGCGGTGATTATGGTGGAAAGGGGTCTGAATGTACATGTGTAAGTGGTTTATACTTTGTAATGAAATTGAAATGAAATATTGAATAATGGTAGTTTTTTAAAAAAATATGTATTTAATTTCTGTCAAAGAGTTTAAAGTTTTATTATTTTACGGGACAAATAACCATTTCTTGTCCACTTTTAAACTTACAATATATTATATTCGTACGGTTCTAACATATATACACCTTATACATGGTATTAGGTATATTATGTGGTATATGCGCTTTTCATCTCCTACTACTTTGATTATTCTTTCTGAATTATGTAGAAGTGCATTATAGTATTATACGCTGCTTAAAGTTGCCAGTAGAGGGGGCAATTCTGACCCAAATAGCATACAATGGTCAGTCTGGGTCATTTTTAAATTATATTGGGTGAATTTGGGTGAGAGTTTAGACAAGGGGGTCAAAGTGGGTTATTTAAAAAATAAAAAAGTTTTACTTACGGGTCATAATGGGTTGAGAAATTAGAACCGGCGGGTCAGTTAGGGTTGAAAAAAAAAGAACGCACGGGTCATCTTCTTCAATCAGATTGAATCAACGCCTCCAGTCCTCTGCCTTCTCCTCCGCCACAGACCTCCGCCATCGACATCTCCTCCGCCACAGACCTCCGCCGTTAATACATCATCTTCAATCTTCAACCTCTCCTTCAAGAAATCCTTCTTCGCTCGTTAATCTCTCGGTCTGCATCAACGATTTCTTCACATCGAATCGGACACAGGTTCAAAACCCTAATCTTTGCTTCTTCTGTACCAAATTAGAGTTGAACTTGATGTTTTCTGCGTGTTAATCGAACTGGGTTTTCATTTGTTCGAAATGGGTATGCCATGATTCTTGTTAATTTGTTTTGATTTTGTTGAAAGATGTTAAAATCTGATGCATTTATGCCTAAATATCTTCAGTTCTGTTGTAGTTATTTCAAGATATTGTCATGCTTCTTTTTCATATTGATATGGTTTACTTTTCCTCAATCATCAAAATCTTGAATTTATGCCTAAATATTAAGAAAATGGAAAAGTGAAATTCAAGAATATTGGATGTTCAGCTGTTCACTGTATTAGATGTACACTGTGTTTATATGGTGGTTTTGTGTGTTTTAGTGTGTGTGGTAGGCAGCCAAAGGTAGGACTTTTTCTTGAATGTTTTTGAAAACAGTATGATTGGAATAGTGGATGTGAAATGAGGCGATTTAGGTTTATGTGTGTTTTGCTTCGAATTGTATTGTGAGATTTGTTTTGATTTTGGATGATACTGAGAATAATATGCTTTAAGATGCTAGAGAGATGGTTTATAAACGGTTATGTTTATCTCGGTTGATCATATTTTAAGACTTATTTGATTTTTTCTTTTACAAAATATAGCCGGGAATAACTAAATTTGAGTATTATTTTGAAAGGTATGTCAAACAACTCGGAATTTGGACAACATAGTGTAGAAGGGGAACATGAGGATGAAGGCAATTCATATAGTTCGGGTAAACATCGTTCTTATGTTTGGGACTATTTTGACCCAATACCGGTTGCACCCAATGGGGACAAAAAAGCAAAATGCAGTGCTTGCGGACAGGTGTATGTTACGAATGCAAGCTCGGGAACATCTAACTTAAGACGACATATCCCTAAGTGTTTTGATATTGATGAGCCTGGTCCGGCGAAAAAACAAATACGCTACAACAAATACGGAGCGTGTAAGTTGTAAATGCATCATGTCATCAATTGTATTCATGTCTTAATTTGATTTTTGGTATATTAAAAATAGTGACCTTGTTTCAAGACGTGTTTATCTTCGAAATCATTAAGAAACATTAGATACCGGTGCAGGGGCGGAGGTATTGTAGTAGTAGGGTAGTCTACCCCTCAACTCCATCTCTGTAGTGTAAAAATATCCCCTCAACTTCGTCTATGTAGTGTAAAATTTTAATTTCTTTCGGTTTAATACAAAAGATACCATTGATCAAAAAAAAAATTTAGAATACCTTTGAATTTTTGGCATAGATCCACCACTATACCAATGCAAATAAAATAACATGTGTGAAGGTGATGCAAGCCACTTTTCATCGATGTAAAGGTTATGTATTCTCTTTTGCTAACATACTATATGATACAACAGCATTATGTATTCTCTCTAATAAAATTTTCACCAATCTAAATATAAACTTATATCATTCTATATGATACAACAGCATTCATGTCAACATTTTGATGTACTTGAAAAGACACTTCCAAAATATGATCACTTTAAAAGACAAGAAGCTATTATTTAGCTTTTTTTTACAGTCAAGTGTATTTTAAGAAATTTAGTTACTTTATCGTATTAAAATTAAAGTTAACAAATTATATTCCTATCAAAAAAGATTTTGGCTAGCAGTGTTAAAATGTTTGATAAGATTTTGTCTTTTCAAATTAGAGTTCAATTTACGTGATAAAAAAATGTAATTTCTTATAGTAGTAGAATTGAAGACTGGGACAAATTGTATTCCTACTTTATATAAAAAAGAGTTAACTTTCGTTTTAGTTTTACTCTATGTGGTTTGTCATTTTAACAGTTTTGCTCTAATATTTTAAAAATAGTCATATTCCTCCCTGATCTTTCAGGTTTGTCGGGAGTTTGCTCCCTGACTCTAAAGCAGTTAAAACGTTCAATTAAAAGTAGGGGTATTTTGGTAATTTACTCTCTAGCTCTAACTCAATTAAAACGTTAAGTTAAAAGTCGTGGTAGTTGTGGTCGGCAGGTGGTAGTTGCAAGTGGTGGTGGCTGGTAGAAAGAGTGGTTGGAAAGATGAGTAATCAGAAAAGAATTACTTATATACATGTAAATAAACAAGTTATAGGTTTATTTAGGTGAAAAAAGTTACATGCCCTTGCTTTTATCTATAAAATTACAAAAATACTCTTCTAATTAATGGATATTTTGGATGGAGTTAGAGGCGGGAAGCAAAATGCCGATAAATTAAAAAAATCAGAGATTTTAAACTATTAGGGCAAAACCGTTAAAATGACCAAATCACATGGAGCAAAATGGAAGTAAAATTTATAAAAAATATATAAGATTATTAGTTTTAACTATGATTTTAGGCGTTTTAAAAACTTTAAGTAAAAATATTAATTTGCATAAATCTATATCTATACTTATATAATAAAAGAAATCACTTTAGGGACACTTGTCATCTGAAGAAACACTGATCTAATTGAGGGATTAATCAGTTTGGTTTATGTTGCTATCATAGTGGTTAATCTTCTTATGATTTTCTGAGCTTCTTAATGATCTTCCAATCCTGCAAAACAGAACACCGTTACTCGTTAAGAGGGGAATATGGGGGTTTCCCTCTTAACCGGGCTCCGGCGTGAGAATAAGCGACCGTTTTGAGGAGATAAGTGTGTATTAAGAGTGAGAGTAGAGGGAATGGAATGTTTAACCTGTGAAGTGAGGTCTCTATTTATAGCCGGAGAGGTGTAAGAGGATGTGGGCTGATGGGCCTTGGGCCTGAAGGCAACAACATAAGGGATATGCTCCTTGTCTCACTAGTGTCGACCGTTAGTGGCTTGCAGGAGCTCTCTGGAGTTGGCGCAATGTGATTGGAGCCACGTGTCACTGTTGTCGGCCTGGCCGCCTCTCTGCCATCAGCAGGTAAGTGGAGATCGTGGGGCAGGTGTCTCTACCCTGTGATTGGTGCAACGTAGGCGTCCTTAAGTACTTTTCGTCTCCTGTATGTCAGACGATCGTGGAGCACGATTGAGCAGGGCCAGAAGGACGCTGATTGGCTCTTTTCTTCTGCCACTTGTACCTTGTGTACTATCTGAAACAGACTTGCCCCGCCGCCCTGCGCGATTCTTGCTGGACGCGTAACTATCTCGCGCAGGGTTTGGATGACTGAGAGCTCTTTCAGAATGTTAAGTGTTGTAATTAGAGCTTCCTATTGTCCGGGCCTCGCGGCGGTTAAATAAAATGCTGTGTAGCCCGCGCGAGGTTGTCAATCAGAAATTTGTTGAATAAGGAGTATGGTCCCGCACGCAACCTTGAATGAGGTTTGCGCGGCTTTTTGGGACCATACCCCTTCAAGTCCCCCCAGTCCAGTGCTACACCATGCGCGAGGCAAGTGGTTGGAGCTCTGGACTTAGAAAATAAAGTTGTAGAAAATGCTTCTTTTTTATTGGTGGGCGTGCGCGTGGGAATGTGTTTGAAAATTGTCACGGCGCGACAACATATCTGGTGGCTAATGAAGCGTTGTTTTGTTTGATGGCGCGTGGGTGCCTTGGGTAACCGTGCATCTTGCGCGGCATGGGTGACTTCTGTATCAAGTTTTTCGAAATTTGGGCGGGAAAATCCTTGGAATTTGAATTCTGACAAGTTGGTAAGAAACGTCGTTGATGGTGACGTTTGAGTTGACCACTTACACGGCTGTCATCATTTTGGCTCTGACGGTTCCACGTTCCGTCAGGAGAGTGAGGTCCACGCGCGCGTGGTAACCGTCACTCCGGGTTTCACGCCTTACGTGTCGTCTTCTGATTGGTCGCGTGCGCGGCGAATTCGGCACGTTTACCCATCGCATTAAATGCGATGGGTATATATATCCGAAGAGATGGAGAGAATCCTCACGTCTTCTACTGTTTTTATCCTTTTCTCTCTACTCATCTTCTTCGAATCTTCAAGTCTTCAAGTTGCCTGTAGCAGATCTTCAAGAATTTTCTTCATATCTTCCAGTTCTTTCTTGAATATCCAAGGTTTTATCGACGAATATTCATGGCTGAAGAACATCGTGAAGACGTTCCTGGTGAAGAAGGTCCTATTCCCCTTCTCCGGTGGGATTTAGGTCTTTTTGAGCAGATAGTACGGGGTTTCCGGTTCCCACCGGAATGAGATGCCAAGTACCCCGGCCAGAATCAGACGGTCGCCGATGCACCACTGGGGTATATCACATTGTATGAAGATTTCTTCCATCAGGGCAACTTCTGGTTGCCAGCGACGAGTTTCATGGCTCATATTTTGCAGTTCTATGGGTTTCATATCTCGCAGTTGAGTCCACCTGGGATGGTTAGGGTTCGTCACTTTGAATTTCTTTGTCGATCCCATGACATAGAGCCGACCGTGGAAAAATTCAGAGTTTTTTACCAGTTGATCCGAAATATGGGATTCTACTCGTTTGCCAGTCGAGGGGCTGCGAAGAAGATACTTCTTAACCGTCCCAAGAGTTTCCATGACTGGAAACCAAAATTCTTTTATATTCGCGAGGAGGTGATCCCGGTCGCCATGACATTCCGCGCTTGGTCTGAGTCGATTGTGAAGGAGGATTTGGCGATTCCCAAGAATGATGCGTGGTATCAGAAGCTTACTCCAACCCCTAACCGAGTATTTGGAGAGAATGTCCTTGTTGCTGCGCGCATGAGTGATCAATGGCTGCCTGACAGCGAGGAAGTTCCCGTTTTGATGATCGACGATAGAGGTTAGTAATTTCCTTAGTTTCTTTGGTTTCCTGTTTCGTCACTTGTGTTTATTTATATAATTTGACGTGTAGAGGCGCATCTGTATCAAGCTGCCTTCCCCACCTTTGGTGGGTCCATGGGCGTGCGCCCGCTCCAGGCTGGAGAAGAATACTGGTATGAACAGATTAAGGGTAATTTCATGTACCCGGTTGCTGATGCTTTCGCTGATCCCCCTATTGCAACCGAAGGTGCGCATATACCTAACCCTCGTCCCTTGCGCTCTGTGACTTCTGCTGGGAAAGAGATTGTCTATCTTTCCAGCGAGGAGTCTGTGGGATCTTCGAACGGAGAGCTAAGTTCGTGGTCTAACATCTTTGCAGGTGTGTTGCGCGACTTGGGGATCTATCTTGAGGATAAGAAGAAAAAACCTGTGAGAAAGAAGAAGGTTATCACCTTGGATCCTGAGGTGACCAGCAAGGGGGCTGGGAGTAGTCGCGCAACCGCTGGCGCTGCTGACAAAGGTACTCTCCGCCTTCGTCAAAGTAACTTGGAGGATTACGTTATTATCAGTGATTCATTTGAAGGTTTGTCGCGTATAGGCGAGAAGAAAGCTGGAGCAGCTGGTTCGAAGAGCTCAGGGAGCGCGGGTTCCCGCAACCCGGATGCTGGTGCGACTCCTTCCTCTGTTGCGCATGATGAAGAGGAGGAAGAAGAAGCCGAAGAGGAGGAGGAGGCTGCTGCAAAGTTAATCAGCAGGAAGAGAAGTAGAAGTGAGACCACTGCTGGTGTTTCTACTGCGCCAAAGGCTGGAGGAGTTCCTGTGCTCGGGAAACAGAGCAACTTGCGCTCTCTTTACAAATTTTCTCCTGGTTAGTTTCCTTAGTTTATTTTCTCTTTGTTGCCTCTTTTTTAATACTTAGCTTCTGCAGAAACCAAGAAGAAGACCCCTGAGAAGAAGGGTGTCGTGTTTACTGAGCCCTCAGAGCCGGCGCAGAAAAGGCCTAAGGTTACTATCAAACCTTTCAAGACTGCTGGAGTGGAGTCTGGGAAGGGTAAACAAGCTGCTGAGGGGGAGAAGGAGAAAGTTGCTGAAGAGAAGAAAAAGACTGAGGAAAAGAAAGCTGAGGAGGACAGGAAGAAGAAGGCTGATGAGGAGCGTAGGAAGAAGGCTGAGGAGGAGAAGAAGAAAAAAACTGATGAGGAGAAGAAGAGGCGAGCTGAGCAGGAGAGAGAGAAAAGGGCTGCTGAGAGGGAGAAAGAGCCTGTCGTTGAAAAACCTACCCACCCATCGCAACCTCATTCTCCTCAACATTCTGCTAAAGTGACTTCTGCTGCGGGATCTGGTCCGCATGCTTCTGGTGGCGCGAGTTCCGAGGGTGCTGGGGGGTATAACCCACAAACCATTGGCCCAAAGGATACTCTCGGGGATATTTATTATAAGACTTACACCGAGGCAGAACGTGGGAGTGCCCCCCATCGAGCTCCTTGGAATTTGAAGCAGAAGGACACTTTCCAGGAATTTGCCCCTTGCCGCGACTGGTTCTTGAATTCCATCCCTCCTGGTGAGGTTAACCAACAAAAGGCGCGTACTCATGATGAGCTGTATGCAGCGTATGTAATTGGGGAGGCCAATACTCTTTCTGCCAGCCATGAAATTGTGCGTGAGTGGCGCACCATGATTAGGGAGCGGTCGGATTGGGAGAACTACCGCCAGCGCCTTGTGAGGCATGTTAAGGAGTTTGAGAAGGCTAATGCCAAGTTTGAGGAAGAGAAGTCCAAGTTTGAGGCTGATAAGAAAGCGGAGGAATGGGGGCGCGAGGGCCTGAAAGGCAAGCTTCGAGCTGCCGTGGATCTGTTGGCGAAGGAGAAGGCTGAATGGAAGAAAATCTGTGAGAAAGACAACCAGCGCGCTTATGCTGCTCGAAATAAGATTACCGAGCTCGAAGGCAAGGTTGCTGAGTTGACAACGAAAGTCGAGGATGCGCAGGATGCGCAAGCTGCTAAGGCGCGGGCTGAGGTTCGAGAAAATTTTCCTTTTCAGTTTATGCTTTTGTTAACAGAATTAACTGAGTCATTCTCCCCTTGCAGGTTGAACTGGCTGAGGTGAAGGCGCAGCTGTCTGGTAAAGACAAGGATTTGACGGCCAAGGATGTCGAGATTGCTGAGTTGAAACGCCGTCTACACGAGCAGGTTGACAAATGCGAGTCCCTGGAAATCGATCTTGAGGCGGAGACAATGTTGTAGAAGGCGCTAGGCGCTAGTCGGGCGGTGAGGTACAGCCTAGGGATTAATCGGGATTAATCAGAATGGGATTTTTATATGTATTTTTTCAAAATTATATATATATACCCAATAATATAAAAATAATACTTCAAAATTCACATAAATACTTCAAGTTTCAGATAGTATGGTTCGATTTTGACCGATTTTGACCAATTTTGACCTCCTAGGACCGATTTTGACCGACTAATCTTGTCCGATTAATCCGATTTTTGACCGCCTAGGACCGATTTTGACCGCCTAGGACCGATTTTTGACCATGACCGATTAATTGACCGCCTAGCTCAAAATTAGGCAGTAGGTGACCGCCTAAGGCCGATTTCTGCAACCATGGGCGGAGAAAGTTAAGGCTGCTACTGCTGAGGAGGCCAAACAGAAAGCCGAGGAAGCGCGAGACATTAGTACATCTGCTCTCAATGTGGCGCAAAACAACTATTCCTAGGCTCAAGGGATCGTTGATACTTTGGTCTCCGAGGCTGAGTGGCTGCGCGGCAGAGGATTAGTTCTGGTATGGTTTCTTTTAACTTTGGCTGTATTTATTGAAGCCTGGTGTTTAATTTATTGCCTTTGCTGTAGATGGCCAACTCCATCTTAAATGCTGGGGAGCTAGACAAAACTGTTGCTGCTCTTATAGATGCTTCTCGCGCGGTTGGTCATCGTGGAGGTTATCTGGAATGTGCGCAACATGTTGCAGAGGTGTTTGGGCAAGAGTTTGATGCTAGTCATTGCTCGGTGACCGATGAAGCTGATGCCGAGCTGTCTCGTGCTGAAAATGCTTATAATCATCTATCATTGCCCGTTATGGACTTGGTTGCAAAAGCTTTAGAGCATGATGACTGGTGTCACCGCTTGAAGACCATTCTTGACCCCCCAGAAACTGTTGAGTTATCTGATGAGGAGGAAACAGCGGGCAATGATGGCGATGGCGATGGTGATGGCGCCAAGCATGATGATGACGATGATGGTGATGGCTTTGAATAGATGGTGTTTTCAGGCTTTGTGCCTTGTAATTTTTAGGTTTTTGATAACATTTGCGCGGTCGCGCATTTTTTGGATCAGATGAATGATCGTTGGTTTCTATGTAATCGTTGCGCGCTTGCGCTTATTAAATATGATGTTTATGCTTATTCTGTCTCGTTACAATTATTGCACTGTTGTTAGAAACTTTGGTTAAGTTAGCGCGAATAAATGTAAGTGTAGCTCTTGTGCGAGTGTAACTGCTCGGTCTCGCGCTATGTTCGCGGAGGACCTTGGAGGCATAACTCAAGAGCTCGTAATTCACTGAAGTGTTTTCGTGCTAATCAAAAGTTTAACATGCATTTGTAACTCAAGAAGCAATATGATAAAAGAAAACATGTCGTATGCTTTCATTAATTGAGAAACAGGCGCTTAGGCCAATCATACATCGCAGATAAGTAACATAAGGGCGTTTATCCAACATAGGAAATTAAAAGGCTCGTGGCCAACATTAGTGAAGAAGGGCGCATGGCCTAGGACAGTTACATATAGCACTTGCGCAGTTGTTGCGCATTCCATGTGCGCGGGATGCTGTGTCCATCCAGGGTGCGCAATTTGTATGCCCCTTTTCCTAGCACTTCGTGAACCAAGTATGGGCCTTCCCATTTGGGTGCTAGTTTTCCTGGGCGTTCAGCGTTTGAAGCTTCGTTGTCTCGGAAGACGTATTCTCCTAGAGTGAAGGTACAAATGCGGACTCTCGCATTGTAGTACCTTTCCAGTTGTGTCTTGTATTTCGCTTCTTTAATACGCGCAATCTCGCATCTTTCTTCCAGTAAATCCAAATCGAGACGGCGCTCTGCTTCATTATCAACCGTGTTGACTGCTGTCAAGCGCGGTGAGGGGAGTCCAACTTCCGCCGGGATAACTGCCTCCGAGCCGTATACTAGGCTAAAAGGAGTTTCGCCGGTGCTTATCTTCGGCGTGGTTCGATGAGCCCACAGGATACTTGGGAGCTCACCTACCCAGCCTCTTCTCTTTGTGCCCAGTCGGGCTTTTATCCCCTCGACGATGCTTTTGTTAACGCTTTCCACTTGACCGATGCCTTGAGGGTGCGCAACGGAGGAGAAGGTATGCTCAATCTTCATTTCCTTCATCCAATTTTGAAGATCCTCAGAAGAAAAATTAGTACCGTTATCTGTGACGATTTTGAGTGGAAGACCAAATCTGCAAATGATGTGCTCCCAAATAAACTTGCGCACCATCATTGCAGTGGTTGAGGCGAGAGCCTTGGCCTCCACCCACTTAGTAAAATAATCAACGGCCACGATTATGAACTTCACGGCTCCTGGAGCATCAGGGAAAGGTCCCACCATGTCAATTCCCCACTGCTGAAAAGGCCAAGCAGTGGATACGGGAATGAGATCATTCTTTGGGCGCAGGGTTTTTGGAGAGTGTCACTGACAGGAGTCGCATTTGCGCAGCTCCTTCAGGGCGTCGATGATGCGTGCGAAGTGTCGTATATATTAGGTGTATATTTTAAGCCCTTTTTAACACTTATTTTAGCCAAGTTTTAAATTTATAAAACACGATATTTTACTAACACTAAACACACATATGGGCAAGTGCACCCATCGTTGAGCGTAGTATAGCGTTGGTAAGATACCGAGGTCGTCCAAGGACACAAGAGCTTTTAATACCGGTTTACCCTCAACGTCTAACCAAAATAAAAGTTTAAAAAAATGTTTTAAACTAAGAAAATTAAAAACTAACTAAAATGCTGAAAATAAAAATAAAAGAAAAAACAGATAGACAAGATGAATCACTTGGTTCCGACTCGTATCTAGTATAACCTTTGATTATTTCCGCACTTTTGCACATAATTAAGAGATTATCTTAGTTTTGTAGTAGGCCCCTCTTTTGAAGGTGACGTTACCCTCACCCCAGTAGTTTGAGTCAGCAGGGATACAATCCTAAAAGGGTGGATTATTGGAAGATAATGAATTAAGTTATTAATGCAGTATTGTGGTAGGCCCCGCTTTTGGCGGTGACGTTACCCTCGGCTAAGTAGTCTGAGTCAGCAGGGATACAGTCCTAAATAGCCGGGTTATAGTATTAATAGTAGTTAACTTATGAGGGGATCAAAGAGTTTGGACCCCCGCCATCCAATACCGTGAAGTATTGAAGGAGGTCCTACTAAATTTGACCCAGGTCCATTGCAGGACCTCTAAACGCTGAACAATGGCAAGACCTTTACCAAACCGTTCCCTTAACCCCCTACCAGGTAGCCAACATATCTCCATATAGACCGTGGAGATATGAATGGTGAAAATCCTTTATTTTATATAGACAGTAAAATAATGCCAAGACACCACAGACAAACGATAAGGAAAGATCACCTTCAACATAAGTAACTAGTTATTAAAGTCATTAATACAAAACCAAATAAAAAGTGCAAAAGATTAGAAATAAAAAGTATTATACTAGACACTTTGTCTTCACCAAGTGATGTAAGAGACTTAGGCAAACATGGCCTTGATTGTCAAGAACTCTTACGATCAATCTTGGATCCCGAGACGACTCACACACTCTACGATGGACAATGGATGATGGTGGTGGATGATGGTGTTGTGATGGTGGTGGGTGGTGGATGAAGTGTGAGAGAGGTGGTGTGCCAAGGGATGAGATGAAATGAATCCAAGCACTCCTATTTATAGGCTGAACAGAGAGCTGGACACGGCCCCGTGTCCGCTGGGCACGGCCCCGTGTCTGTCTGACAATCTCTCTCCTCATTAATTGTAATTCGCAATTACAATAAATGCGCCTGCTGTACTTTCGACACGCCCCCGTGTCCGCTGAGCACGGCCCGTGGTGGGCAATAGAAGCTTCTATAGGTTTGTCTTTTCTGCTGCTTCTTGGGCACGGCCCCGTGCTGGCTGAGCACGGGGCGTGTTCAGTCTTCTGATTTCTCTATTTTGCTTTGGAAGGTGCCGTTGAGGGGTCGGGCAGTCCACTAATATTCCTTTTCTTGTATTTATGTTGGATTTAGCTGTCTTTTTGCTTCTTTTGCGTTTTTGAGCTCATTTAATCCTGAAAATACAAAAGGAAGACAAAAACACTCTTTTTCCAATATTAGTACTTAAAAAGGGTTAGTTTTATGCCTCATTTGATGTAATTTATATGTTGCATTTTACACACATCAAATACCCCCACACTTGAACTTTTGCTTGTCCTCAAGCAAAACTCTTTAATATGTGGCTTACACTCCCAAATGGAATAGATAGAAGAGAAGGTTTTGGGCTTGTCATAGAGTGTCGGGATTTCCAAGATCTTTTTGGGTTTTATTTTTATTTATTTACACTCCTATTCGTAATGATTTATTTAGAACTTTTCATAAAAGAAATTACTTATTTGGGCATAACATGCCTTTTTAAAATTCTATTTATATACAAGTTCACATACCTCACGGGGAAATCACTCACACTCGGCCGAAGGTGTATTTTTAGTGAATCACTCGAGAGCGGCATGGAACTTATTCCTACCATAGGCTTGCCAAGAAATCAATCCTCCTCCTTTTTAACTTTTATACCTTTGTAGATATCAAGAGGACTTTGTGGGTTAAGGGTTAGGCTAGGGTTAAAGGTAGGTGGTTGCGTAAGTGGTTAGTAGAAAAAGGGCTAAAAGCGTAACAAGTGTCGGTTTTCGTATTTTTGCAACTTTTTATTTTGATGAAGCTTTTATTCAAACTAAGTTATTTTTGATTAACTTGTTTTTTTTTTTTTTTTTTTTGCTTAATCCTTATCACAAATATTTTTTTTTTCAAACGAAAAACTGAACTTGTTACTAAAATAAAGGGTTAAAAATGAAAAAGGTTTTGGTGGGTAAAAGGGTTTTTTTTTTTTTTTTTGTTTGGGTGATGAAACGAAAAGGTTTAGGCTCAAAGGAGCTAACTAGGGGGATTTTTGGGTAGGTGGTAAAAGAAAAAGAAAAATAATGGTGTAGAAATAAAAAGGGTTAGTCCTAATGCCTCCATCATTTACTTACTCGGGTTTAAGTTGATAAGGACCGGGAATGTATTATCATGGCAAGTTCTAGAGTCGTAAGAACCAAGCGGCTATTCACACAAGAAACGAAAAATGAGCATTTAGTCAAATGATATGTAATTGTGTGCTCAATAAAGGCTCAAAACTCACTTTCGTGGGAATGAGTTTTTATGTGATCAAGTATATATAATCAAATTTTAAATAAGTTTGCTATGCCTTTTCATAATTTTCTTATGTTGGTTCTTTTTATCACTACGCTATCGGTTGTAAATTTGTAAAAATATAACCTTTTTGAGAACTTGAATTTTCCGAGTTAAACCTAGACAAGTAAAAAAAAATGAAATTTTTTGAAAAAATTTGGGGTGATTAGCGGTTCCAATAGAGTTTTGTGTAAGGCTTGTATTTAGGACTTGCAAAATTCAAGGTTTTAGCATCCCCCCACACTTAAATTACACATTGTCCTCAATGTGTCCCAAAAATAAATTTTTAGGTTGATTAGATATGTAAAATAGTGTTTAAAAAGCAAAAATTTGTGTTACTGGGCACTGAACACGGCCCCGTGTTCAAGTGCCAGTAACAGAATTAAAACAAGAGAAACAGAAGCCTGGACACGGGGGCGTGTTGGGTGAACACGGCCCGTGTCCAGTTACCTGAACTGGGCGTTTTCTGCAGGGTGCTCAGCACGGGGCCGTGTTGGTTGGGCACGGCCCGTGTTGAACCTTCTGAAATTGTCGGGTTGCCTTGTTCTTGTGCATGGGTTCATTTTTCTCGTTCCCCTTTTCATCCTTTACCACCATGAGTGTGTTTTATTCATTACAAACCATCCAAACCTTAAAACCATCATTTCATTTCATCATAGAGAGAACTTACATAGTCCTAAATTAAGATAAAATTAAAACTTAACTAATTAGGTCAGCAGGTGCACGAGGTTATCATAAGAAGTTCTACTTATTTTAAGAAAATTTCGAGAATAGTTTCCCGATATAGTAGAACTTTTAGCTGAATGATTTCTTCCCTAAATGTTATTTAAAGCCATTCTTCGATTTCCCTAGGAAGGAAGAATGCGCCTTCATTTTCCTCCGCAGCTGGTGGTTGAGGGGGAACATTCACCGGGAATCCTTGCACCACTCTTCGCGGAGGTTCTTGGTGCATGGAGTACCATTCGGCTGGAATGACAACTTCGGGTACCACGTTCCACGCCCTTTGGGTTATTATAGGTACCAAAGGCGGGGAGGCGAGAAGGTTCAACCTTTGGTGCAAGAGGTTTACTTCATGGAGACAGCCCTCCAGCCCCACTGTAAGATGGTTGATACGGTCGACCAATGCTTCCTCCACTCCCGTCATTTCGTCAATAGCCTCTCTTAGAGCGTAAACATAGTTTACAAGAGAGTCTTCTGCTGTTGAAGATCTTCTTCCTTGTCGGTTACTTCTTGAAGATGATCCGCTTGTTCTGCTTGCCATTTTCTGCGAAGGGAACCGAAGAAAGCTAAATTTTTACAAAACAGATCCTCGGACACGGCCCCGTGCTCACTGAGCACGGCCCCGTGTTCATTTGTCTGCAGGATTTTATGCTAGGGAGTCTTGGAGTTTTAAATTATTCTCATGATGTTTAGCTAGTTTTTAGGCTTAGATAATTTAAAATAAAGTTATACAACTAACTTTAAACAAGAATCCTTAGCAAATAATCTTACAAACTTCACATAGAGGGTTGGAATCAAGAGATTTCCAAGCTTCCATGGAGGAAATTTTGAAAAATTTTTTAAAGGGGAGGAAATGAGTAAAAGTGGAAGGGACAAGAGGGTCCTTGAGAACCTTCTTTTAGCACTTACCTAGGATGGTATGAGTGAAAATCCCAGGAATCTCTGTCTTTTGAAGTGGTAAAAAATGAGCAGGATTCAGGCCGCATTTAAAGAAAACGACAGTGCACTGGACACGGCCCCGTGTTGACTGGACACGGCCCCGTGTGCAGAGGAATTCCTGACACATTTTGTCCGTATTCTGACCAAATCAGCAGAGAATCTCTTTGATGAGCACGGGGGCGTGTTGACCTGGACACGGCCCCGTGTCTGGAGGCTGTTTTATGGAGTTTTGCTTCTTCTAAGGATTTCGTCGAAATCGGGTGGTTCCTTACTGGTTGGAACAACCCCAAAGTGCCTAAGATACCTTAATTGTCCTAGACTAAGGCGAGAACGCAAGAGGTTGTCGGTGAGGGTAATTCCTATTTTCATTTTAGGTGGACAAGTCCAACCCTTTCCCGGGCTCTTGTTAAAGAAGGTGTATGCCGAATCGCTCAGGTCTATGTATGCACCGAACGAAGTCGATGGAGAGTCCTTCACGGCACAATCGACACAGGGACGACTATCGTCCAAGTCTTTGCTAGGTACGAAGGTATTTTCGGGAGCAACGAGGTTGTCGGAATGCGGTTCCAACATTTCTTCATGGGTATCGTCTTGGGGTGGATCAATAAAATCCTTCCCAAGCTCTTCTAACCATTTCTGAATTAGCTCTTCTAGTTGAAATAACTCGACAAGGAGCATTTCCCCTAGAATATCTGGCTGGGCGCATTCGAGGGAGAAATAGTGCTTATTTTTACTTTCGCCTCTCTTAAGGTTGTGAGAAGTTGGTGGGTCCATGTAGTGGGGCCTATAATTTAGGAAGTAGCATTTTACTTCTTCATGTTCGCCACCACATAATTGACACCACGTACCATAAGAGTGCCGAAAGTAAAAATAATTACTATCACTCATGTTTATGTCAGAAATTACCAACCGCCGGGATCTAACGGTTCTGTTTTCAGTAACTGAAACTTGGGCACGGGGGCGTGTTGAGTGGGCACGGCCCCGTATTCAGCTTACTGTCTGATGTAAAACAGGATTGCCAGTTCCAACGATTGAGCACGGGGGCGTGTTCAGCGGGCACGGCCCGTGCTGAGCTCTGCAGAGGCTGAAAAAAAACTAAGAAAATCCTAAAAAAAATAAAAAGAAAAATAAAAAATGATTAGGCCGTTGATTCCTAACTTTCTTAAAATCCTTGTGTCCCCGGCAACGGCGCCAAAAACTTGATGCGTGCGAAGTGTCGTATATATTAGGTGTATATTTTAAGCCCTTTTTAACACTTATTTTAGCCAAGTTTTAAATTTATAAAACACGATAGTTTACTAACACTAAACACACATATGGGCAAGTGCACCCATCGTTGAGCGTAGTATAGCGTTGGTAAGATACCGAGGTCGTCCAAGGACACAAGAGCTTTTAATACCGGTTTACCCTCAACGTCTAACCAAAATAAAAGTTTAAAAAAATGTTTTAAACTAAGAAATTAAAAACTAACTAAAATGCTGAAAATAAAAATAAAAGAAAAAACAGATAGACAAGATGAATCACTTGGTTCCGACTCGTATCTAGTATAACCTTTGATTATTTCCGCACTTTTGCACATAATTAAGAGATTATCTTAGTTATTGTAGTAGGCCCCTCTTTTGAAGGTGACGTTACCCTCACCCCAGTAGTTTGAGTCAGCAGGGATACAATCCTAAAAGGGTGGATTATTGGAAGATAATGAATTAAGTTATTAATGCAGTATTGTGGTAGGCCCCGCTTTTGGCGGTGACGTTACCCTCGGCTAAGTAGTCTGAGTCAGCAGGGATACAGTCCTAAATAGCCGGGTTATAGTATTAATAGTAGTTAACTTATGAGGGGATCAAAGAGTTTGGACCCCCGCCATCCAATACCGTGAAGTATTGAAGGAGGTCCTACTAAATTTGACCCAGGTCCATTGCAGGACCTCTAAACGCTGAACAATGGCAAGACCTTTACCAAACCGTTCCCTTAACCCCCTACCAGGTAGCCAACATATCTCCATATAGACCGTGGAGATATGAATGGTGAAAATCCTTTATTTTATATAGACAGTAAAATAATGCCAAGACACCACGGACAAACGATAAGGAAAGATCACCTTCAACATAAGTAACTAGTTATTAAAGTCATTAATACAAAACCAAATAAAAAGTGCAAAAGATTAGAAATAAAAAGTATTATACTAGACACTTTGTCTTCACCAAGTGATGTAAGAGACTTAGGCAAACATGGCCTTGATTGTCAAGAACTCTTACGATCAATCTTGGATCCCGAGACGACTCACACACTCTACGATGGACAATGGATGATGGTGGTGGATGATGGTGTTGTGATGGTGGTGGGTGGTGGATGAAGTGTGAGAGAGGTGGTGTGCCAAGGGATGAGATGAAATGAATCCAAGCACTCCTATTTATAGGCTGAACAGAGAGCTGGACACGGCCCCGTGTCCGCTGGGCACGGCCCCGTGTCTGTCTGACAATCTCTCTCCTCATTAATTGTAATTCGCAATTACAATAAATGCGCCTGCTGTACTTTCGACACGCCCCCGTGTCTGCTGAGCACGGCCCGTGGTGGGCAATAGAAGCTTCTATAGGTTTGTCTTTTCTGCTGCTTCTTGGGCACGGCCCCGTGCTGGCTGAGCACGGGGCGTGTTCAGTCTTCTGATTTCTCTATTTTGCTTTGGAAGGTGCCGTTGAGGGGTCGGGCAGTCCACTAATATTCCTTTTCTTGTATTTATGTTGGATTTAGCTGTCTTTTTGCTTCTTTTGCGTTTTTTGAGCTCATTTAATCCTGAAAATACAAAAGGAAGACAAAAACACTCTTTTTCCAATATTAGTACTTAAAAAGGGTAAGTTTTATGCCTCATTTGATGTAATTTATATGTTGCATTTTACACACATCAGTCGACATGCATCCCGGGCCAATAATATCCAGCGTTCATAATCTTCGCGACAACCATGCGCGGTCCTGCATGGATGCCACAGATCCCTTCGTGAATCTCCCTGATCAAGTAATTCGCGTCCTGGTGGTCCACGCAGCGCAATAAGGGCCCCAAGAAGGACTTTCGGTATAGAATACCACCGTTCATCTCATAATGCAGGGCCTTGTTTTGAATCTTCCTTGCCTCTGCTTTGCTCACCGGGAGTACCCCTTCTTGCAGATACTGAATTATAGGGGTCATCCAAGATGGCTGCCCTATTTTGATCACATTTACCTGGCGCAGCAGGACTGATGGATTTTTAAGTACTTCAATCCTTACATCTTTGGCAAGATATTGAAATGAAGTTGAAGCAAGCTTGCTCAAGGCGTCTGCTGGTTTGTTCTCAGAACGATTAATGTGTACTACCTTGTATGACTTGAATTTCTGAAGCAGATCTTTCGCCTGATCCAAATATAAGGCCATAACTTCGCCTTTTGCATCATAGATTCCGTTGATTTGACTGGCGATCAAAAGCGAGTCGACATGTGCTTGTAGTTTTTGAGCCCCCATTTTTATGGCGAGACGTAAGCCTGCCAGAAGTGCTTCATATTCCGCCTCATTGTTGGGGTTCTTGAAATCCAACTTGATGGTGTATGTAAATTCATGGTTTTCTGGGCTAACGAGGCGCAATCCAGCTCCCGCGCCATCCTTGTTTGATGCCCCATCAGTGTACAACATCCATAACTCGTTTGTCGTGTCTTTCACGGGAGTCTCAACAAGCTCACAATCTTTGATTTTATCAACTGGGACTTCCATGATGAAGTCCGCTAGGACTTGACCCTTGATGGCTGAGCGCGGCCTGTACAAGATGTTGTGGCCCCCCAGCTCGATCGCCCACTTCGCTAGCCGCCCATACGTCTCTGGTTTTTGCAATATCGTTCCAATGTGAAAGTTGGTAAGTACTGTGATTACGTGTCCCGTAAAGTATCTGCGCAACCTTCTAGAAGCATGAAGTAATGCAAGTACCAACTTTTCCATTGTTGAATATCTCGTTTCTGGGTCGGTGAGTACCCTGCTGACGTAATAAATTGGAGTTTGGACTCCATTTCTCTCCACCAGTAATACCGATCCAACTGCCTTGTCCGATGATGACAAGTACAAGATGAGCGGTTCCTTTTCGAACGGTGCAGTCAGGGTAGGGAGCTCGATCAAACACTCCTTCATTTGCTGAAAAGCAACCTCTGCTTCAGGCGTCCACTTGAATTCTTGCTTCTTCACACAATTGCGCAGAGTGCTGATAAAAGGATATGACTTCGCGGCGTGGTTTGATAGAAAACGGTTAAGCGCGGCTAGGCGTCTGGCCAACCTTTGCATCTCCTTGATTGTTCGTGGCGATGGCATTCGCTCTATGGCTTGAACTTTTTCTGGATTCACCTTAAAGCCGCTATTATGAAGCCTAAGAATTTCCCTTCTTCCATACCAAAGGAGCATTTGGCTGGATTTAATTTCATATTCACGTTTCTCAATGAGTTGAATGTTTTCTCGATGTCTTTCAACATTTGGTCCTCTTCAGGGCTTTTGACCACCAGATCATCGATATAAACCTCGATATGTTTCCCGATATCGCCCGCGAAGGTCTTATCCATGAGGCGCTGGTATGTGGCGCCAGCGTTTTTGAGACCGAATGGCATCTTTGTATAACAGAAGATCCCGAGATCAGTCCGAAAAGCTGTCTTGTCTTCGTCCTCGAGCTTCATTTGAACCTGATGGTACCCCTTGTAACAATCTAAGAAGCATTTCCATCTGTATGGTGCGAGAGAGTCTATCTTTTTGTCAATCTCAGGCAAAGAGTAGCAATCTTTAGGGCATGCCTTGTTGAGATCGGTATAATCAACGCATATTCGCCATCCTCCACTAGACTTCTCCACCATCACTGGGTTCGCGACCCAACTTTGATAACGTACTTCTCGCAAGATTCCAGCTTTGAGTAGTTCGCATACTTGCTCATTCATTGCTTTGGTTTTGTCTGCCCCTAAGCTGTGCCTTCTTTGGACCTTCGGCTCAACAGAGGGGTAGGTGTTTAAACAATGTTCGGTAATGTCGCGCGAGACGCCGGTCATGTCGGCCGGGGTCCAGGCGAAGATATCCATATTCTTGAACAGGAGTTGCTTGAGATGCGTTATGATGTTTGGTGAGATTGTGTGGCATATCGTCACCGTTTTCTCCGGGTACTTGCGGTTTAACACCCATTTCTCTGGCTCGGTTGTTGAAACCTTCGCCGCTTTTTTTGGGCGCATCTCTTCTGTCGACATTACTTCTTTCTTGGCATAGATAATCGCCACCCCCGTCTTGGTTGGAAACCCTATCGCTGAGTGGGGCGTGGAGGTTACCATGTTCAATTCGCCTTGGGTTTCTCTCCCAATCAACACATCATGCCTTGATTTGACAGGCATCACCATGAAGTTTACATTTGTTGTTCTTGAATGCCTCCCGTCAGAGAGCGTGACGGGGAAGCTGATTTGGCCTAGCGGGAAAACCATTTCGTTGCAAAATCCAGACAGTGGATAATCAACTGGCTCAAGTCTCGCTTTATCATCTTCATCAAACTGATTAAAACATTGCTCATAGATGATATCAACCGTACTTCCTGGGTCAATGAAGACATACTCCGTTTCATAATGGCCGATAATTCCGGTAATGACGACGGGTCGAGTGGCGCGAGGGCAACCGCGCACTACCGGGAAAATGACCTGTTGCTCTTGCCATGAGGTTTGTAAGGGCGCTTGCCTTTCTCCTTTGCGCTGTATCTTGGTCCATTGACCATATGGGTTTCTAGGCGTCGGACTTTCTTGTGATTCCCCTCATCATGGCGCTGGATCTGTCGAGTTTCTTTGCGCACGTTTTTCACCAGGTGGCTTAGCTTCCCGCTTTTTAGCGCTCTCTCAATCTCTTGACGTAAACTGAAGCAATCATCTTTCAGGTGCCCTGTATCTTTATGGAAGTCGCAGTACAGGTTGGGGTCTTGCCCCTTCTTGTTTGTCATAGGCCTTGGAGCCTTGAAATCATGATTCTCCGTCATGAGCACCTCTTTTGGTGTTTTTATGAGCGGAGTCCAATGCTTTTCTCGGTTATCATCCCTGACTGCTTTTCGATAGCCGATTCTATCAATTGTGTCGCGCGCATCTTCTCTATAGCGCGGCCTCTCTTCATGGCCCCTTGATCTTCCGGATTTCCAGTCGTTACTTTTGTACTTGTTGCGCTTGTTGTGATCGCGCGAATTTCCCTTGGAAAATCGATCTTCAGTATAATAGTTCTTGTGTCCGGCCAGTGACTCTTCAGTTTGCGCGACTATTTTCGCGGCTTCCATGAGCTTATCCCATTCTTTGGGCATTCCATCTTTCCCAGTGATAGTTCTGATGAGACTATCACAGCGAATGGCTTTCTTGAAGTGGCAACGCATGAGTTATTCACTTACGCCACAGATTCCCAAGCACTCCTTGTTGAAGCGAGTGATGAAATCCTCTAGACCCTCGTTATCTCTGTGCCAGATGTCCTCTACCTCGGCTGTGTCGCGCTGGTAACGTCTCTGTTGACTGAAGTGATTCAAAAACTGTGTCCTGAAATCCACCCATGACTTGATCTTTCCCGGAGGAAGGCTGTCGAACCAGGCGCGAGCAGCCCCTGTAAGAGTTTGAATAAACAGATGGCACCACATGGGCATATTCCATCCTCCCATGCAACCAACGCTTGTGAAAACTCTGACGTGATCATCGGGATCAGTCAATCCGTTAAACTTTCCCACTGTCGGTGGTAACTTCTCTCTTGAGAGCGACGCCAGCGCGATATTTGGAATGAACTTTGAATGTTCTGTAGCTTCAGCTGGTCGATAGGCGAGGCGAAAGTCTTGCTCTGCCTCTTCGGTGTACCCTACGTGTTGTCTTGGTTTGTAATATTCATGGTTCCTCTGCAAGCGATTGAAGACCGACGAACCTTCATCATCTTGCCAAGTTGGATCATTCGGGTCAGTATCCTCCCATTCATTGTTCATGTTGCGCGGCGTGAGCCGGCTATGGACTGGACCTCTTTGGACGTGTGACGGATAGTCATAGTAGCTTTCTGTCTCTCCCCGTGTATCGCGCGTGTCCTGCGCGCTTAGCCTTCGCATAGGGGGAGGCATGTTAGCTCTGCCTTGGATGTTTTGCTGTGGGGGTATCTGGCGCGCCCCCTGACTCTGTCCCTGGGGAGTAACCAAGGACGGTTCTGCCGTTAAGACAGCTTGTTGTGCGATCAGAGATTGATACGCCTCGTTAATGGTGGCAATATTTTTGGCGTACCATGAGGCTGGAGTTTCGCCCTCTGGTAGCCCTAATAGCGCCGAAACGTTCTGAGGTGGAGCTGGGTTTGAAGGTCCAGCGTCGTTGTTTCCTCGGGTCCCCGTCTGAGTGATGCGGGTGATGCTCCCGCGCGGTCCCCCAGTGTTAGTTACTTCGATTTCGCCAATTTCTTCAATGTGTTGGGGTTGGACGTTTTGATTGTCCTCCCCCAGTGCTGCATTAGAGTTTGCTCCAAAACCCACAAACTCAGGAATGATTCCTTGACCGGCCATGATCGAAGGAAAAAACAACGAAAACTCAGAAAAAAGAAGATGAAAGTGATTTGTAGAAAACCGGTGGGCGCCAATGAAGAAACACTGAACTAATTGAGGGATTAATCAGTTTGGTTTATGTTCCTATCATAGTGGTTAATCTTCTTATGACTTTCTGAGCTTCTTAATGATCTTCCAATCCTGCAAAACAGAACACCGTTACTCGTTAAGAGGGGAATATGGGGGTTTCCCTCTTAACCGGGCTCCGGCGTGAGAATAAGCGACCGTTTTGAGGAGATAAGTGTGTATTAAGAGTGAGAGTAGAGGGAATGGAATGTTTAACCTGTGAAGTGAGGTCTCTATTTATAGCCGGAGAGGTGTAAGAGGATGTGGGCTGATGGGCCTTGGGCCTGAAGGCAACAACATAAGGGATATGCTCCTTGTCTCACTAGTGTCGACCGTTAGTGGCTTGCAGGAGCTCTCTGGAGTTGGCGCAATGTGATTGGAGCCACGTGTCACTGTTGTCGGCCTGGCCGCCTCTCTGCCATCAGCAGGTAAGTGGAGATCGTGGGGCAGGTGTCTCTACCCTGTGATTGGGGCCACGTAGGCGTCCTTAAGTACTTTTCATCTCCTGTATGTCAGACGATCGTGGAGCACGATTGAGCAGGGCCAGAAGGACGCTGATTGGCTCTTTTCTTCTGCCACTTGTACCTTGTGTACTATCTGAAACAGACTTGCGCCGCCGCCCTGCGCGATTCTTGCTGGACGCGTAACTATCTCGCGCAGGGTTTGGATGACTGAGAGCTCTTTCAGAATGTTAAGTGTTGTAATTGGAGCTTCCTATTGTCCGGGCCTCACGCCGGTTAAATAAAATGTTGTGTAGCCCGCGCGAGGTTGTAAATCAGAAATTTGTTGAATAAGGAGTATGGTCCCGCACGCAACCTTGAATGAGGTTTGCGCGGCTTTTTGGGACCATACCCCTTCGTCATCATATTATGTCATCTCTTATAGATAATTATTATTTTAGTTCTATGATATTTAAAAACATGGAGTCTTATTTTTTAAGCTTAGAGAATAAATATGGCTATTTTTTTCGAGTTTAAAGAATACAATAGATAATACTATCTTTTAGAACTTTAAATAATACAAAATAAATATTTTTAGACTTAAAATAAACAGAATCACCTTCTTTTTCTAGAAATGACTAATCTTCGTCTCAAGCTCGACGCCTAAAAATATATAGTTCTATATCTTAGAACTACACACGTTCTGTGATGCGTTGATCATATAAAAACGTGTGCTTCGATGTATCTGATCTAAAGTATTGTCGTCACAAAAAAAAACGGCATCAAACTTGAGTTGGTTCATTTAGTGAACGTTCCATTTGACCACTACATCACCCTTACCTTTGCATGAAGACTTAGCAGCGTCAAAACGTATCATACTTGACCCGACCTGCTTCCGAACAAAGTTAACGTCAAAATGTTGACCAGCAAAAAACGTACGCAAAAATAAGCATAAAAATCTTCTATACTATATAATAAAAGAACATTTGTCATTATTCTAGACCATCATTAATTGTAGATAATTATTATTTAATTTAAATTATTAAATTTAATATATGTTTCAAACATTTAATAAATTACGGATAAAGTTTCATAAGATATTAAATTTTAAAGTTATATAATTTAATAATTACCGATAATTTATACTTATCTCATTAAGTTAAATTTAAATATCCGAACCCCTAGCCTAGTTGGTCCCATGCGGTGGGGTTGGGCCGGTTTCCTCCTTGGAGGTCACCGGTTCGATCCACGGCTGCGGCATTATGGGGGGAGGACGTCCCAATGATGGATCGTTCCTACCGAGGCATGGTGCGGTCTTGAGGGCAACCCGGTTTTCATCCAGCTGTTACTCCAGCGAGTCTCTCGTGTGGGGGCGGTATGGTTTCTGGGCGAAGGTCAGTCAGAGCGGCAGCCGGGGCCCGATAGAACATCGCGTCTGAGAAAGCTGGGCTGACGGGTAACCGTCCTTGATGGGGACCCGGTGACCAATGGTCCATGTACATATTGAAAGTCACCCTTCAAAAAAAAAAGTTAAATTTAAATATTATTTTGTAGCTATAAGTTTATCTATTTGGCTAATTGCTATATGTCTAATCTGGATATTTCAACATTTTTTTAGAACTAATAAATTAATACCACTATTATTTAAATAAAACGTGGGTTATTAAATGTATGTTCGCATAACTGTTAAAACTCGTGAGAAATATTTGTAAACTTGACAAACATCACACGTTTTGATCACACATGACACAAAATTTTGTTTGAATATCAGAAACGCGTCTTAAAAATATCGTTTTCTAATTATTAAGTCTTAGTTATTAACTATTTGATTTTTTATTTAATTAAACCGTGTAATAACGGGGTTATTACATAGTAAAAGTAAAATTAAACTGATATTTTAAAAAATGAACCATGATGGAGAAAGAGACAAGACGACAAGGGTGAGGGACAAGAGTCGCAAAGGTCGGCGAGTGGTTCCCACGCGTGAGCGGAAAGTGGAATTTTCTTCATAAGACATGCTTCCTTAACAATTCTTCAAATCTATCATTACTTCCTTATTTTACTTACTACTTAAAGCTCTTTTCCTACACTTTAACTTATCCTTAAATCATTCTTAAATTCATTTTAATTCATTGTCACATTACATACGTTATACGTATGATTGTTTATTTATACACTCAATTTATTAAAGTTTGAGGTCGCCGGTTCAAGTGTTTTTTTAAACGACTAAACTAAACATTTCCACCGTTCAAGTTATGTGAATTGAGTTTTTAGTTTGGATCGAGACCAAAATTTAGTTTGGCTCAGGTTTCGGTTTTGGACCTTTGGATTAAGAATGTCAAATTTGTTTCAAACTCGAGTTATTTCATTGGGTGTATAGAAACCATATTTTGATGTACGTCTGAATTCAAACTATTAATCTTGTGTTCAAGCAACTTGATAGTTTTACTTTTTTTATGTGTTATGTAAACTATTGAAAGTCATTGTCGAACTTAAATTTTACGCTTTTTAAATGTAATGCATGTAGAAAAAACATGTTACATGTTTTTATAGGAAAAAAATTAATGTAACATGTAAAAAACAAAGTTGTTACATGTCAGTGTGTCAGACAAAAAAGTTAAGAAGTAAAAGTTGTTACAGTTACTTTTGTCGGTTTGTAACATATTCTAAAAAAGTAACTTCTTCTAAGATACAATCTCAATCATACAATTATTAGATAGATAGTAGAGATTGAGTTTCTTGTTTTTTTTGAAGTCATGGTTTTTTTTCTATTATTCTATATATTTCCATTTCCATATACTAATAAATAAAAATCTTTTTTGGACACGTGTCACTCTCTGATTCTTTCTCACCTTATTTTCTTATTTATCTCTCATACTAAATAATAATAACAATAATTTTAAACAAAAAATTAAATAAGAATATAAACATTTGTTTTTATTATGATCATATTAAATAATAATATTAATTTAAAATAAAAAAACTAGATAAAAATAAATATTTGTTTTTCTATAAATAATTTTAAACAAAAAATTAGATAAACATAAACGTTTATGACCCAGGTTCGACTCTCACTCTCCTCATTATTTTATGCGGCATCCAGGTTAAGGGCGAATACGAGCGGCGCCGGTTCGTCTCGGATGGGAGGTGTAACACCCCGTGTTTCGAAAGTCAAAGTCAAAGTCAAGATTGAAGTCAAAGGGAGACAAGATTTCTGATTGCGATCTGTCACTCCCTGCTCGAATCCTGTTTTGACTTCTTTGACTTGTATATAGTCTATTTTATATTTTACGTTAGTTGTATTATGTGGAGTATCTATTAATAATCGAGGTCTATTCGATGTTTATCACATGTTTTATCGCTTATCGCTTATCGCACTCGCAACTCGAATTACGCATTCTGGATAGGGCTGTAAACGAACCAAACGTTCGGCGAACAGTTCGTGAACCGTTCGGCGAGAAGTTCGTTTGTGTTCGTTCGTTTACTAAACAAACGAACACGAACAAGAAATTTCGTTCGTTTAGTTAAATGAACAAACATGAACAGAGGTCGTGTTCGTTCGTTTATGTTCGTGAACGTTCGGTAACGTGTTCGTTTGTGTTCGATACTTCATTAGTGTTTTTAGTTTTTATATTTATTTAAATACTTCAAAATTCTGAAAAATTAAATATCTAATAATCAGTGTATTATATATTCTGTTCATGAACGATTGTTTGTGTTCGTTTGTTTCCATGAACATTAGTTTGTGTTCATTTATGTTCGTCAACATTCGTTGCCTAAAATTAACAAACAAACACAAACGAACACGAACAAGTTCATTTCCTTAACAAACGAACACGAACATAAAATCTCGTTCGATAAGTGTTCGTGAACAGTTCACGAACACATATATTTCTTAACAAACGAACACGAAAAAGGTCTTGTTCGTGTTCGTTTGGTTCGTTTACAGCCCTAATTCTGGATATTGCTATATGCGTGTGTGTGCCTTATATGTTACTTGTGCATGTTTATCTATGTTTATGTTGTGGTGATTAATCGAAACGCAATCGAAACTCAATCGCAATCGAATCGCAAGCGCTAAACGCAAGTCAATTAAGGATGATTGTATGTTGATATAGTAGTTGGGATTAAAAGTAATTTGAATAGGAAACTCTATCGCATCGCAACGCTCAACACGCGAATCGAAATCGCAAAACCTATCGCGCCGTTCACTCCAATCGAGTGGCCAGCCGATCGAGCTGCCACCCGATCGAGTTGCCACTCGATCGAGGTGCCACTCGATCGAGAAGCCACCCGATTGGGTCACCACCCGATCGACCAGCCCTCTCCTTCCCCTTTCCTTTTATGGAACCCCTATAAATACCCCTGTCAACATCACAAACTTACCTTTTTCTGCACCTCTCGTTCGACCAGCGCTTCTTGCCCACTTTTCTTCAGATTTCTCGCGATTCGTGTAAGTTCTCAACCTAAATCTTGTACTTTCTTAATTTACACGCACTCCTACACCTTTCTGTCTTTTGAATCTTAACTTTTAACCGTGAAATCACTAGATTTGAGGTGTTCTAGGATAATGTCATCATGGTGTTCTTAGGAACTTCATGTTTTGGCTTCAATCCACCAAGAACAACTTAGATCTGAATGATTTCCGCACGAATATACAAAGATCTTGCATAGATCTGAACATATTTATGGTGAAAAAGGATTGAAAGATGGTTTCTAACCTTCTTTCAACTCTTTTACACTCAATGCACTCAAAATCGATAAAATCGGAGCTTGTTCTGATCTTCTACTCTTTCTTGTCGAAGTGTTGGTTCAAGATCTGGATTCTATCCACGAGACTACTGATTTCGGGTTGAACATGAAGCACCGTCTCGAACAGTTAACTGGTCGGATTTGGGTGGTTCTTGTCCGATCAGATTTCCAAGTATGGACGAGGTTTCTGTTGTCCAGCACGTTAGCGAATCACCTCGATAAAACGACAAACCATCAAAACGACCAAGTGTAAGACGATCAGGTCGACCAGAACGGAGGGTCGCCCGATCGGACTACTGTCCGATCGGATTGCCACCCGATCGGTGTAACACCCGTTAAGTTAATTTAAGGTTTAATGAATCTTTTACGAAAACAATCATGTAATTACAATTACATATGCATCGGAAATACGGGTTTACTAAAACTTTTACAAATCATAAGTTATTCTACATCACGTGGTTGAATTCTTTGTTTAAAATTTACAACGTAGCAAAGTGCGGAAGCGTGTATCTATATTGTGTTCGGTTCTTCGTTGAGCTTGATCGTCTTCCGGCATCCCAAAGTGTACCTACATTTCATAAACATGAAATGCTTTAGTCTTACGGGGTTTAAATCATGTCCAAACGAGTACGGGAAACAATTGATGTTCAAAAGAAAACAAGGACTTGAAAATAATCTCCACCGTAACTTACGGTGGCACCGTAAGTTACGGTGGCCCCTGAGTTCATACTCTTCTACCGTACAACAGTAGGTTACCACCGTAACCAAATCAGCTCCACCGTAACTTACGGTGGCACCGTAAGTTACGGTGGGCCCTGTATGCAGCTTTTCCATTTTGCCGTAATTTGACACGAAATCTTTCGTATCTTTCAAACCGCTTATCAGTTTGACTTACCGTTTCTTCCTGCATGTTTAAAATTTGATTCTCCATCATATGGTGTTAAAATCCGATATCCGGCTTGATAAAATTTAAGACTTTTAACTCTTCGGCTTAATACTCTTTTACCAAAATTTGACCCGTTTGTGATTTTATCAAACATACAAGTTTGTTCGACCCTTATTTCTCACAAACCTATTAAATTCAATAATGTCTAACATATTAGGTTCCGATTATAGAATTATATACCTTCTTTAATCCATTTCACCCATATGCTTATTTTGACCCGTTTGAGGTATTTACGCATTTTAGTCTAGAACTTGTGCTTTTCTTTTGACGCCACAAAAGTCCATGTCTAATTAACTACAAATATTCCACCACAACTATTTTGTGGCGGATTTAACATAATGAATCCCTTTTTCCCAAATTTACCCATTGGTTGATCATTTTACGCAAATGACCGTTTTTGAGCATTTGACCCACGAATATGAATTCCTATGACTTTTATTCATATTTAATGATTCCATAATCTTTATGTAAATTCCTAATCAACCCCCCTATGGGTCGTTTTCCCGATATACCCTTCAAGGGTGTTTTGGTCAACTTTAGTCCTTCACTATACGACGAAGGACTTTCGCTAAATATTTGACCAAAAATTGTATGTTTAACCAAAAGCTTATTTAAACGTACCTGGCTCGGGTCAAGGTATTGACCCGTTTACATAACTTTTGCTTTAAATCTTTCTAGTTAAAGCAACGCATACTTATGTTATTTCCTGTGATTACAAAACTCAACAAGCGATTGTCAAATGTAATTGTCAAATGGTGCTAACAACACCATTTGACCCATTTAGTCTAATTTGCCATTTATCCATATGAGATGGTACTTAGTTACCATTTCATCCCTTTAAACCTAACCCGGTTTTCCTTTAACTTGTTTTACTTAAAACCGTTTTTATTTGTTCGTCATTACATGACTAATTTACCCTTTTACTCCTTTTACCATGATTCATGATTTCTTACCATTTTCCCTTGTTCCGACTCTCATTGAATCGTGTCGGAACATTGTATACCAACCACTTAGTAGCATTCATATGCAATACTTGAAATTAAGTAATTTTGCAAGCAATGTAAAGGGGCGTAAGCTCCACTTACCTCGCATCCGAATATGCTTTTCTTCTCGTGCTTGATTCGTTTGACCGCTTCTTTCCCAAGCCTCCACCTAGCTCGTTAGGCGACAAACTATCATCATTCACAAGGTGGTTAGATTAGTCATTTCAATTCACGACTATTCCACCTCACGTATTTTCTATGTCGAAACTACTATTTGACTTTATCATTGGTTAGTTTGACTTTTAAAAGTCAATTGACTTACCAACCTATTCATATGCACATTTGGTTCATTGAACTCACTTAGGCATATTTCATCCGAACTCTTAACAAAAATCAATTTTTACATACTAACTAGTAAGCCGCGATTTCATTTAGGCATTTCATATCAATGAAAATTGGCTGTTTTTGGTGACTCGTTTAACCTGTTTACAAGTCTTTAAAAATTATGATTTTTTTATGTGGCGTACCTCTCGGAGGGTTAGCACTTGAGTTAAAATTTCAAGATCTAACTCTTTACCAAAAATTCGTGAAAATTCATTTACTAAGCTGCAATCAGATTCGTCACTTCTGACTGCAGCTTACGGAAAAATTCATTAAAAATTCCTCGTTTATCCGATTGACGAAATTCCAATTGGCGATTCTTTTAATCGCTTAAAACTTTCTACAGTAAGAATTTGAGACCATAACTCAATTCCTAAATTGAGTTATGACATTCGTGATGGGCTGCAATTTCTGCCAGAAAACGCAGCTTGAACCTTTGATACGGAAAAATTCATAAAACGCTCGATTTTCGTCGAAAAAATGCGATTCCAGTGGGGTTTTAAAGATATTTCCTGGAATTACATTCTAGACTCAAGAAACACATTATTTTATCACTTTTTGTCTAGGTTACAGCCAATACAAATCGGCTGTAAATTCTGATCAAGAATCGTTTGAATTCAGCTTTCAATTTAAGCTTGTTCTTGACATCATAACACTATTTTTTTGCAATCAAAACCCTAAAAACATCTCATACATGAATTTAGTATCAACAAAAACTTGAGCTAAGCATGATTTCAACATATACTTGTCTAGGGCTTACTCCTAGACACCATATCAACCCTATTCTACCCAAATAGCAATCATGCCACATAAATTTCGAATTCTTATGTGTTCATCCAGATTTAAGATGGAACCAAAGTGGAAATTTTGACATACCTTATGATCCTTTCACTGAAGTGATCACTAATCTAAGCTTAGATTTCAATTTGGAGTCGATTTGGCTTCTCAATTGCTTGATTTTTTGCTAGCTAGGGTTTGGGCATGGAACCCCCTGGCTCTCCTGCGATTCACGACCAGAACACACACTTAAAGTGTGTGTTTTGGTGTTAGATGTTTTATTTAATACAAACTTGCTTCAAGTTTGTCACCTTTGGTCCCTACACTTTACCAAGTTACATGTAGTGTGTTTTTAACAAATTGTCTTATCACTATAAGACTTATGACTAACTAGGTCATTTATTCCCAGTTACTTTATCTTGTTTAAAAATCCGTTTTTCTTTTAAGTCCCGTTAACTCGGGCCCTTTTTATATACTTTTGTTTTCTCAAGTATTCTTTTCATTCTTTTAAATTAATATTAGGTTTATTTATTTGAGTCCTAATATTTACCGGGTTAATTTTTACCACTAACGGTATTTTACCCGTCTTTACTATTAACGTGGTTTGATTACCAAACCCGTTTTTAGGATGTTACAATCGGTTGCTGTAACACCCCGTGTTTCGGAAGTCAAAGTCAAGATTGAAGTCAAAGTCAATATTGAAGTCAAAGTCAAGATTGAAGTCAAAGGAAGAAAAGATTGCTAATTACGATCTGTCTCTCCTTGCTCAATTCCTGTTTTGACTTCTTTGACTCGTAATTAGTCTATTTTATTATCGCTTTAGTTGTATTATGTGGAGTATCTATTAATAATCGCATGGTAATCGCTATTTATCGCATGTTTAATCGCTTTATCGCTATCGCAATCGCACTCGCAACTCGAAATTTCGCATTTTGGTTATTGTTATACGTGTGTGTGCCTTATGTGTTACTTGTGCATGCTTATTTATGTTATGTGTGGGAATCAATCGAAACGCAATCGAACTCAATCGCAATCGAATCGCAAACGCCAAACGAATACGAAATAAGGATGCGTGTATGTTGATGTAGTGGTTGGGATTAAAAGTAATTTGACTAGGAAAATCTATCGCATCGCAATCGCAATCGAAACGGCAAAACTCGGTGACTGATCGACCAGCCGATCGACCAGCCGTTCGATCGGACTGCCGTCCGATCGGACAAGCTGTTCGATCGAGCTGCCTAACCGATCGACCAGCCCCTTTCCACTTTGGGTAACCCTATAAATACCCCATGTCACTTTCATTCTTTCTACTTTTGGCAACTGACGTCCGACCAGCGCTTTACCCTTGCTTTTCTCCGATTTCTCGCAATTCCGGTAAGATTTCGTCCTAAATCTTGTACTTCCTTAATCTACACGCACTCCTACACCTTTCTATATTTTGAATCTTAACTTTTAACCGTGAAATCATCAAGATTCAAGGTGTTCTAGGGTGACGTCATCATGTGTTCATGAAGAACTTCATGTTTTGGCCTCAATCCACCAAGAACAACTTAGATCTAACCGATTTCCACATAAACAAACAAAGATCTTTCATAGATCTAAACATATTCACAATGAAAAGGATTGAAAGATGGTTTTCCAACTTTCTTTCAACTATTTTACACTCAATGCACTCAAAACCGATAGAATCGGAGCTTGCGCCGGTTTACTACTCATTACTGTGGTTGTGTTGGTTCAAGATCCGTATTCTATCCACGAGATTATCGATTCCGGGTTAACCAAGAACAATCGTCCTGAACCGGTGGACTGACCGAACTTGGGTGGTTCCTGTTCAATCGGGTCACTAGAGCTTAGGATGGGGTTCTGTTGGTTGGCACGATATCAACACATCTCGATAAAACGACAAGCAATCAAAACAGACAAGTGTAAGACGAACCGGTCGACCAGGACAGAGTGTCGTCCGATCGGACTGCTGTCCGATCGAATAGCCAATCCGAACGACTGGCCAATCCGAACGACTTGCACTTTGGTCCCACCTTAATTTTCAAATCAACTCTCAAGAGTTTTGGAACACCGAACGGATTGCCGTCCGAGCGAGCTACCACTCGATCGACCGACCACCCGAATATGTGATGTTTCGAAACTTCAACACTTAAACAATTTTCAGCATGTTCAATGCACAAAGGATGCCACCCGATCGAACGACCGTCTGATCGAGTGACAACCTGCTGTGAACTTGTTCTCACCGAAGTGCCCAACCAATCGGGTTGCCGTCCGATCGACCGACCGTCCGATCGACCGACCTGAAAGGTAGAGATACTTCAATGTTTTCAAAATGCTACAACGAAAACTTCAAAAGTCAAGCCATCATACACAAACACATCCTTCCCAAAGGAAGAAACAATCCACTCGAAATGTCACCCGACCGGATGACCATCCGAGCGGACTGTCAACCGAATGACCGGCCGTCTGATCGGGCTACCATCCGATTGAACTGCTGATCGACCCAACTTTCACTTGTTCCGTTTTACGCGTCGCTTATCGTTATGCTATTGTTCTGATCAGGCTAACCCTACTCTCTAGCGCTCCCTTCAATCCATCAACCGCTGTGAGTATACTCGATCCCTCTTTGCTTTACGCACTTTTGGGTGTTACATACGTTACTTATACTAAATCACATCGAACACACTACGTAATACTTTAAACGCTAACCGTTACCGCATGTTATACGTGACTTAATGAATGCTTGTTTGTTATGTTTACACATGGAATGTTGTCTACCTGCCTTAGCAACGGTAGTACTATTAGTTTGGACTCAGCACCCGTTCACTCGGGGGGTTGTTAAGGACAATTACTTACATGGCTCACATTGGTGAGTGTGTATCGCGAACTGCCTTGGGCAGTCAACCCGCAGTCATTGGTATCGATAGGTTCATGTCAATAACTAACATGCCTCATTTCACTCTGTGTACGTGCTGGTTATGTGTAACGCCCCAAAACCCGAATGTTTATATTCGTTTTATGTTCCCCATGAATATTCAATGAAATAAATAACTAGTCTATTTGACCTAGTTAAGTGTATGGTGAAAACCATTAAAAGATGAAAGTGGTGCCAATTGTGTTTTAGAGGTAAACACGAGGGACTAAAGTGGTATGGAATGAAAGTTATGTTAATAAATAAAAGATCACACACACACACACACACACTTTCGTGTGTGTTCTGGATAGATCGATCAGGGGCTCTCAAGAGCCCCAAACCCTAGTTCATGCAAAAGCTTCAAATTGAAGAATGAATCAAGGCCCAAATTCACAACCGAGCATGAATTAGTGATCACCTTCACAAGGGGATCGTAAGGTATGTCTTGAATCAAAGATTGGTGATCATGTGTGAAGTGGGTTATGTTCTAATCCGTAAGTTAATGTGAAATTGATCATGTATAAGTGTTAGAATCATCATATAGAACATATGTTATGTATGGTTTGTGTTAATTTGATGTGTAAAGGTGAAACCCAATTGTTAGGGTGAAGATGATAGCATGGATATATCATCAAGGTCCAATTCTTGTCCAAAATTGATGTATCATGTTATGTATGATGGATTCTTGTTAGAAGGATTGGAAGAAATGTGATGATTATATGTTTGATGATTATGCATGTATGATTCGTGTTGATTTGAAAGGAAGAAATTGATGAATTATGTATGAAATTAGAAGATTGTGCATGAATTAGTTGTACGTTATGCTTAGAAGGTAGTACGCACACCAAGTGTTTGATGAAATGCCTAGGTGAGCTTAATAGATGAAATTGTATGTAAGTAAAAGATGATATGTATAGAGTGATATCCGTATAGTCGATTATAATGTTACGGGTATATAATGAAAAGTCAAAAGTTAAAGTAAATGGACCGTTGACTTCTAAAAGTCAACTGTCATGTTGTCATAATTGTAAGACTAAAGTAAGTTATATGATGCGTGTTAAACGTATGTGTGTCTAATGCGATGACATTACGGACTCCACGAGTTGGAAATGATATGAATTTGGTTACATGTATTATGCTTGTTAGAAGTGACTATGAACGTCAAATGTGAAATATGCGATTACTATGATCGTTAACATGTACAATTGTGTATGCTAATGTGAATATGATTTGGTGACATGAAAGTATAGGAATCATGTCGAGAAGGACTCAAGCATGAAATGCTAACGGGTCAAAAGGAGGCAAGATAACGGACACGAACTCGGACGCACGAGGTAAGTGATTTCTGTAATCACTTCGTAGTACAAGTAAGTAATGAAGTGTTGTAATGAATTAAACATGATGTTCGAGGTCAAATATGTGTTTAAGGTCTTTCGTCGTAAATGAGGGGTTAATGTTGACCAAAATGCCCTTGATGGGTATTTTGGGGTAAACGATCTTAAAAGTAGCTTAGAATCAAGTTTTCGATTAGTGTAACGTTGGGACAAGTATGGTAGTAGGGATGATGGTTTGGTTAGTCATAGACCAAATTAATGCGTGAATACCCTTAACGGGTCGAAATGAGCATATGAATGATAATGTGTTAAAAGGATGCAAGATATCCAAGAGTTCAGTAATTTATGATAGACGTCATGGATATCATTATGTGTATAAGAGGATATGGTAAAACGAACAAGTTACGTTGACGAATGCATGAACGAGTCAAGGTTGGGAAAAAGGGTAATAAGCCGAAGAGATAAAAGTCTGAAATTTTGTTAATCCGGATGTCGGATCTTAACTCCAAAAGATGGAGAATTAAATTACGGACGCGTAGGAAAATGAATCGGGTAAAACGGACCAATAACGAAGAAGTTATGACCGTTTCCGTGAAACGCGGACGTGCTGAAATCTGCAGCACTGCAGCAACAAACATTCTGTTTGTTTGATGGCGTCGCGCTACGCGACGGCCCGTCGCGCTACGCGACGGGGTGGCTGTTTGTCGAAAGTTGCTTGTTAGCTCCGTTTGTATCGGGAACTCGTTTAAACGCGTTTTAAGTCGCGTATAACTAGTTTAACTCATGTTTTATGACCATTAGGGTAAGCGTATGTGTGAATGTATAAAGGTGGGATGACATGATCGTGCGTGACGATATGGGTATGTTGGTTCCCCTTGGGATCCCATACCCCAGGTAAGAATCCCACCTTAGGTTCCTGAACCTTAAAGCGGATCCCATAGCCCAGGTAAGAATCCCACCTCAGGTTCCTGAACCTTAAAGCGGGATCCCATAGCCCAGGTAAGAATCCCACCTTAAAGTGGGATCTCGTACCCCAGGTAAGAATTATTAATTTAATTCTCATTGGCAAATATGCAATGATGTGGGAAAGGTTTGTATGCATGTAGATGTGTATGTATGTAGGTGTAAAGATATGTACGAGGGTATGTATGTATGCAATGATGTGGGAAAGGTTTGTATGCATGTAGATGTGTATGTATGTATGCGTAAAGATATGTACGAGGGTATGTATGTATGCAATGATGTGGGAAAGGTTTGTATGCATGTAGATGTGTATGTATGTAGGTGTAAAGATATGTACGAGGGTATGTATGTATGCAATGATGTGGGAAAGGTTTGTATGCATGTAGATGTGTATGTATGTATGCGTAAAGATATGTACGAGGGTATGTATGTATGCAATGATGTGGGAAAGGTTTGTATGCATGTAGATGTGTATGTATGTATGTATAAAGGCATGTATGAGTGTATGCACGTATGTAAAGTGGTAGGGAAAAGATGTACGTATGTAGATATGTATGTGAGTACGTATGTAAGCATGATTTAGAGACGATGAGGGTTAACGTTATTAATGGTGTACCTCGAGAATGAAAAGTAATGCAGGTACATTATTGAAGCCTCACCAGGAAATGGATATGCAGATGAAATGCTTAAAGCTTAAAAGATGACGAAGTGTGAAGTGTACGCGAATGAACTTTGTTTCTGTAATGTGTGCTAATGTTATGAATGTGTGTGGTAAATGCAGGTTGTACGGATAATGAGCGATTATCAGAAGGATTAGGGATTGAAGACCGAGCCACTAGAGAGATTGTACGGGGACGTTGAATGTAAAATGTAGTAAACGTAAGCTATGTTTTTAATTAGTAAATAAGAGGATGACGGATTTATGAATAAGAATTATGTTAAAGTTAAATTTTAAATAAGTTGAGGTATTTATAATGAAAGAAATTTTATGGTTCGTGTTTCCGCTGCGACTTTTTGTCAAATACGAATTAGGGTGTAACAAGTTGGTATCAGAGCCCTGGTTTGAGAGAATCAAGTGTAAGAAGGTAAGTGCTTGAACTCAAACCTGTGTGCTCTTGTGATAAGAAACCCGTACAATCCAAGACTCGGTCAAGATCCAAAGGTAAAAGAGAATGTAAGTATGTACTTATGTATACGCATAAAGAAACTGACGGTTTTGTATATGCAAGGTAAGTATAAGCGTTTGAAGAGGATGATCCGCGAGTGCGGTCAAGTACCGACACCAAGGCATGAAATAAGATAAAGTTGAACCCAGGTACGTAAATTCAATATGTCGGTATATGAAATGGTAAAATGCATTAAGGGAAGAAAAATGCTAAATGAAGGACCATGATGGTATAGTAAACATGTTTTGAAAAATGATACACGTGCCGAAACCTAATTCTTCGGACATAAGGTGACAATTACACGAAGACACGAAACTAGTATGTGGATTGTGTACCTGGCCAGTACACGTGAAGCATATGACGTTCGTGGGACCGTGATAATTAATACAGGTATGTCCGTTAGAATTAAGTAGTAGGTGGACGTGAGGGTGAAGAGAAATGTAAGACTCTCAAGAATGAGAGTGTGAAATGCTATGTTAGAATCCGCGTGACGGATTCAAAACATGAAATGCTATGCTAGAATCCGCGAGACGGATTCGAAATATGAAATGCTATGTTAGAATCCGCGAGACGGATTCGAAACATGAAATGCTATGCTAGAATCCGCGAGACGGATTCGAAACATGAAATGCTATGCTAGAATCCGCGAGACGGATTCGAAACATGAAATGCTATGCTAGAATCCGCGAGACGGATTCGAAACATGAAATGCTATGTTAGAATCCGCGAGACGGATTCGAAACATGAAATGCTATGCTAGAATCCGCGAGACGGATTCGAAACATGAAATGCTATGCTAGAATCCGCGAGACGGATTCGAAATATAGAATCCGCGAGACGGGTTCGAAACATGAAATGCTATGCTAGAATCCGCGAGACGGATTCGAAACATGAAATGCTATGCTAGAATCCGCGAAACGGATTTGAAACATGAAATGCAATGCTTGAACTCGCGAGACGGATTCAAGGGATGAAAAGCGTATATGCAATGTTTGAATCCGCGAGACGGATTCAAAGAATGAAAGATAGGAATGCAATGCTTGAATCCGCGAGACGGATTCAAGGGATGAAAAGCGTATATGCAATGTTTGAATCCGCAAGACGGATTCAAAGAATGAAAGGCGTAAATGCAATGTTGGAATCCGCGAGACGGATCCAAAACATAGAAGGTACGAAAGGTATGAATAATGTGTTCGAATCCGCGAAACGGATTTAAGATATAAAAGACGGAACTAGTCTACATAAGAAGAAGTCAATAGCTTGACCATGTATGCGTCAAACAAGTCATAAAAGTAATGTAAAGCAAAAGAACAAAAGAGTGACCGGAATGAAAATATCCGAATGTGCAAGCAACGTGAGGATATGTATGGTACAAAAGATTATGGAAACGTAGAATGATGTTAGCTACGGAGTTAAGCACGTGGGTGTGACTATGAAATGGTAGTTTTGTTGTGATAACAAAACAAGGGTTAAATGTTATGCAATGCGTCTATAGAATGAAATCTTAAAGGATGAGATGAAGGTATTTAATCTGTTATAAAATGATCATATGAGTGTAAGCATTATTATAAGTTTGAATAAGAATGTATATTAACCTGTTTTAACGGGTCAAAGGAAATGAGAATGTTATATGAAAGTATGCCATGGGAAGTACAGCCTTGTTAAGAAGAAAAAGCCAATTGCATGAATAATTATGAAATGAGTTAGGATGATTACTTATGAATGTGATGAGAGTGTTAAGTCAAACATTGTGTGTGCGTGTAAGAGGAAATAAGAAAGGTTTCGGGGACGAAACCTCATTTAAGGGGGGTAGACTTGTAACGCCCCAAAACCCGAATGTTTATATTCGTTTTATGTTCCCCATGAATATTCAATGAAATAAATAACTAGTCTATTTGACCTAGTTAAGTGTATGGTGAAAACCATTAAAAGATGAAAGTGGTGCCAATTGTGTTTTAGAGGTAAACACGAGGGACTAAAGTGGTATGGAATGAAAGTTATGTTAATAAATAAAAGATCACACACACACACACTTTCGTGTGTGTTCTGGATAGATCGATCAGGGGCTCTCAAGAGCCCCAAACCCTAGTTCATGCAAAAGCTTCAAATTGAAGAATGAATCAAGGCCCAAATTCACAACCGAGCATGAATTAGTGATCACCTTCACAAGGGGATCGTAAGGTATGTCTTGAATCAAATGTCACACCCCCAAAATCCACCTGCGGAGTACTACCGCTTGGAGGCGTGACTGACCAGGATCCAGCCACCAATCATATTGAACAAACATATAAGTAGTTATAAAAATCCAACCAATACAATTGGTGTTCAAACAAAACATAGTTAAGTTGCAAGCGGAAGCATAAGTCTTAAATCAAAACATAAGTTTAATTGTTTCATAGTTTAACATGGCACACAGTCGTCCATGTCCCACAACGATCCTCCTCCATGCAAGCTCCAGCTAAGAACCTAAGGACCTGCAAAGCATGTAGTAACGAGTCAACAACAAGTTGAGTGAGTTCACGGTTGGGTGTTCGTTTTAAGTTGTTTCGAAAACAGTTTCCTTTAGCTGGCATCCTGCCGTGGGGGTTACCCCATAGTTAAAAACGTGACTTGTTTATTCCCGGTTACTCTGGCTATCCAGCCGTGGGGGCTACCCCGTGTTAGTTATCTGGCATTTCGGCCGTGGGGGCTACCCCATGTATACACTAGACTCGTTACCATATCGACTGCTGACTGTAGTCATGTTTATGTGCCCTGAAACTGTCAATGTCTATCATCATTGACGTGCCCCAGATCCATTAGTTCACGCCCGTCCTCTGCGGCACGGTGTGAGGTTTGTCAGACCTAAATAGCGATATCTAACTAATGACCCGCTCGCCATTGGCCCGGCGATTAAGTCGATATAAAAATGAGGGACTTCGTGATAGAGTTTTGGTCTAGTACGAGCTATCTGTCCGTGAGGACGAGGAATTACATTCCTGAACCTTTGCTGTCCTACCCAAGGAGGACGAGGAACCCAGTTCCTTAACCCCAATTCCCGACCCCTGGGAATCCCATGCTTTGTAGAGGGTGTGAACTCACCTTGGTTTGCTCGGTAGAAAACACAGAAAAGTCAAACAAGCAACGTTGAGGCTACTCACGTCCTATCATAGTTGTATCATACAATCAGGTTCACATTCAAGTAGTGCACGTATGGGTTACACGTTTAATCATGGCAGTTCATCGACATTCACATCCAACAGTAATATATCAGGTCTGTACACTAGGCCCAAGAGTCCGGCCCAATCAAATAAGTCCGAATTGAGGTGAAAGCCCAAACAGCGTGTATAGTCTCGAGTCGCAACCAGGCGTTTGCGACTCGCAACCTGAGTCGCAATCGTGGTTTCGGTTCGTGCTGTTTTGGTTACGAGTCGCAACCGGACTCGCAACTATGGTTTCGAGTCACAAGGTTGGTGTGCTGATCATGTGTGGTTTCGAGTCGCAACCGGGTGTTTGCGACTCGCAACTGATGTCGCAACCGGGGATTTCGACTTATCAAGCAGTGGTTTCGAGTCGCAATTGGCGGTTTCGGTTGGACAGGAGCTGATTCGGAACAGTGTACTATCCACTAACATTCTGATTTCAGGTAACAGTTTGTACTATCCAACCAAAATCCTTAAACATGTTTCTTGTCTAGCAAATTACTAAAAATGGATCAAACACATCAGATTTCAAATATTCAACATGTTCATATGATATTCAACAAGTTCTTCATGTGTTCATCATGTTCATCTTGTTCTTCAATATTCAAATAGTTCATCTTCATTCCTATGAACCTAGGTCTAACAAGAATCATGAACAACTTATCGACAAATCACCCTAATAGCAATCTTTCGGTTCTTAACACAAGAGTACACAATCCGATTTATATGAACATCAACAACTAGTGTTTTAGACTACATTTAAACACAAAACATCATGAGTTCCTTATGCCACATATCCGAAATCAAGCATGTTCCGATTATCAATATTACCCACAAATCGATTCACAAAACATCATTAGCTCATCATGCAATCAATCCGAAATCTAAGTATGATAGTTTATTAACATCATCATGTATAAATCTAACAAACCAACATATTACCAAGTCACACAAGATACATCATCATCAACAAAATGTCACATCGTCATCATCAACAACAACCGAAATCTAAACACACACAATGAGAATCACTAACCGGTTAGAGGAATAGTGGTGAAGGATGAAGCTTTGTTTGGTGTGAACAAGCAAGTCCGAGAAACCCTTTTTGTGGTCGGTTGGTTTGATCCGAGAAGAAGGAGAAGAGGTGATGTTTAGTGTTTAGGGTTTTAGTGTGAGAGAGTGGAGAGTGTGTGTGTTGGAGAGTATGAGTGGATTGTCCAAAGAATGGACTAGTTTGCTAGGAGTATGATATATATACTAGTCCTAGTAGGTTTCGTGTGGGTTACATGAGGTGCGGCCCAACCGGCCCATAAGTTATACTAGTTCACTCGAGACCACATGGTCTCGAGTCGGGTTCGTGTTGTCTCGGTTCATATACATACTCGCATACGTACACATAGGCACACATGTAACATAACACATAATCATATAAAAGGTTGTAGCTTATCATTAATCACATAAGTTTAACTAGTCACGCGTTTAAGCATACAACGAAAGGTTCTAAATTTCGAGTTGTCACATCAAAGATTGGTGATCATGTGTGAAGTGGGTTATGTTCTAATCCGTAAGTTAATGTGAAATTGATCATGTATAAGTGTTAGAATCATCATATAGAACATATGTTATGTATGGTTTGTGTTAATTTGATGTGTAAAGGTGAAACCCAATTGTTAGGGTGAAGATGATAGCATGGATATATCATCAAGGTCCAATTCTTGTCCAAAATTGATGTATCATGTTATGTATGATGGATTCTTGTTAGAAGGATTGGAAGAAATGTGATGATTATATGTTTGATGATTATGCATGTATGACGGACACTTCTTCAGATTCGACACGTGAAAAACGTTGTGAACTGCACCGAGTTCCGCCGGTAAGTTCAGTCTGTAGGCCACCCTGCCTATTTTCTCAATGACCTCGAAAGGTCCAACGTATCGTGTGTTAAGTTTACCGCGTTTACCAAAACGAACCACACCCCTCCAGGGTGAAACTTTGAGTAGTACCCGCTCCCCAACCTGGAGCTCAAGCGGTTTCCTGCCCATGTCGGCGTAAACTTTCTGACGTTCGCGGGCTGCCGTCATGCGTTTTCGTATCTGAGCGATCTGCTCGGTTGTATCTACCACATATTCTGGACCAGTGATCTGACTATCTCCCACCTCTGCCCAGCAAAGGGGAGACCGGCATTTACGTCCGTACAATGCCTCAAACGGAGCAGCTCCAATGCTGGTGTGGTAGCTGTTATTGTACGAGAATTCCACAAGTGGCAGATGCTTTTCCCAGCGGTTGCCAAAGTCGATTACACATGCACGAAGCATGTCTTCTAAGGTTTGAATAGTGCGCTCGGACTGCCCGTCCGTCTGAGGATGGTACTCTGTGCTCATGTCTAGTCGTGAGCCGAATGATTTGTGCATTGCTTGCCACAGCTCAGAAGTAAAACGTGCATCTCGATCTGAGATAATGGAGGTGGGCACCCCGTGCCTCGAAACAATTTCCTTGATGTATATTTCCGCAAGGGTGGAGAACTTACCCGTCTCCTTGATGGCCAGGAAGTGTGCAGATTTTGTGAGTCGATCCACGATCACCCAAATAGTATCGTTCCCGCGCTGGGATCTAGGTAGGCCAGTAACAAAATCCATGGAAATTTGCTCCCATTTCCACTGAGGTATCTCTGGTTGTTGAAGTAGGCCTGATGGTTTCTGGTATTCCGACTTGACTCTCGCACAAGTCAAACATTTGCTGACGTAGGTCGCTATGTGGGCCTTCATGCTAGGCCACCAGTACGTAGTTTTGATGTCATGATACATCTTATCTGATCCAGGGTGTACTGAGTAGCGAGACTTGTGTGCTTCATCCATCACAAGTTCTCGTAGGTTGCCATAGAGTGGGACCCAAACGCGTCCCGTTACGTAGTAAGCACCGTCTCCCTTTTGTTCTAATCGTTGCCTTGATCCGCGTAGGGCTTCAGCCCTGACGTTTTCTGGTTTCAGTGCTTCTATCTGGGCAGCTCGTATTTGGGAGGGAAGACTAGAATGGATCGTGAGTTGTAAAGCTCGCACGCGCTTAGGCGCAGTGTCCTTCCGACTGAGGGCGTCAGCCACAACGTTGGCTTTGCCCGGGTGGTATCTGATTGCGCACTCGTAGTCATTCAAAAGTTCGACCCATCGTCGTTGTCGCATATTCAGTTCCTTTTGTTTGAAGATATGCTCGAGGCTCCTGTGGTCAGTGTAGACCACGCACTTGGTACCATACAGGTAATGCCGCCATAACTTAAGCGCAAAGACAACAGCTCCCAGCTCTAAATCGTGCGTAGTGTAGTTCTTTTCATGAACCTTGAGTTGGCGTGAGGCGTAGGCTATAACTTTATCTCGTTGCATCAACACGCAACCAAGACCCTGAATTGATGCGTCGCAGTAGACCACAAAGTCGTCTGTGCCGTCCGGCAAGGAAAGGATAGGTGCGCTACAAAGTCTATCCATTAGGTGCTGAAATGCCAACTCCTGTGCATTTCCCCAGCGATAAACAACGCCCTTCTGCGTTAGTGAGGTGAGAGGCTGTGCAATCTTAGAAAAATCCTTTATGAATCTCCGGTAGTATCCCGCCAAACCCAAAAATCGGCGAATTTCCTTTGGTGTACGAGGTGCAGGCCAGTTCTTAATCGAGTCTACCTTGGATGGATCAACGTGAATCCCATCCTTGTTTACCACGTGGCCTAGGAAATGGACTTCTCGAAGCCAGAAGTCGCATTTCGAGAACTTTGCATAAAGCTGTTCTGTTCGAAGGAGTTCCAGAATAAGTCGCAGATGCTGCTCGTGTTCCTCCCGACTCTTGGAATAGATCAGGATGTCGTCGATGAAGACTATAACGAACTTGTCCAGGTAAGGCTTGCACACTCGGTTCATCAAGTCCATGAAAACCGCAGGTGCGTTTGTCATCCCAAAAGGCATGACCAAAAACTCATAGTGCCCGTATCGGGTTCTGAAAGCTGTTTTGGAGACGTCCTCTTCCCGGACTCTCAGCTGGTGATAACCCGATCTCAAATCGATCTTCGAATAGTAGCTCGACCCTTGCAGCTGGTCGAATAAGTCGTCGATACGCGGTAGAGGATAACGGTTCTTCACCGTCACCTTGTTGAGTTCTCGGTAATCGATGCACATTCTGAAAGTACCGTCTTTCTTCTTCACAAATAGCACTGGAGCTCCCCAGGGCGATGAGCTAGGACGAATAAAACCCTTATCCAGGAGCTCTTGTAGTTGCGTAGAGAGTTCTTTCAACTCTGATGGAGCTAAACGATAAGGTGCACGAGCTATAGGCGCAGCTCCAGGAGCTAGTTCGATCTGAAACTCGACTTGGCGATGAGGCGGAAGACCAGGTAATTCCTCAGGAAATACCTCTGGATAATCGCGTACAACTGGAAAATCTTCTATCTTCTTCTCTTTTTCTGAGGTGTCAGTAACGAGAGCCAAAATGGCAGTGTAACCCTTTCGCAAGTACTTTTGGGCCTTAAGGAGAGAAATAACGTTCTCAACAGCACTCCTCTTGTCGCCATGAATCATGAGAGGTTCGCCACCGGGACCTGGAATACGGACAACCTTCTCGTTGCAAAGAATCTCTGCGCGGTGTTGGGATAACCAATCCATCCCAATGACAACGTCGAAACTACCCAAGACAATAGGGATGAGGTCGATAGAGAAGGTCTGATCAGCGAGAATAAGTTTACAACCCTTGACTACGTGTGTGGCTTCTAAACTCTTACCATTTGCTAGCTCTACGGTGTGCTTGTTGTTCAAAGGGGTTGGAATACGCTTAAGCATTCGACTAACTTCTAGTGACACGTAGCTAGTATCGGCACCCGAATCAAATAAAACTGAAACATAAAAGTCGTCGAGAAGGAACTTACCCGCCACAACCTTGGGGTCATTCCTCGCTTCACCTTGGCCAATCACGAACATTCGCCCCCTGGCGCCATTGTTGTTGTTCCCATTGTTACCATTCCCCTGATTGTTGTTATTGTTGTTGTTGTTGTTCTGGTTCCTGTTCAGTTGAGGACAGTCTCTCTTGAAGTGGCCTTCAGCTCCACACTGAAAGCACCCTTTGTTATCACCTTGTTGCTGTTGCTGGCGCTGGTTCTGTTGAGCTTGCTGACGATTCTGATTGGCGGGGTATAAGCTCCTGCAATCCTTTGCAGCGTGACCAGGCTTGTTGCACCGATGACAGTTGCCCCTGGTGCATGGCCCGCTGTGGTGCAGGCTGCAGCGATTGCATTTGGGGTGATTTCCTTTGTATCCGCCACCAGACGATTGCTGATTAGGGCTCTTGTAGTCCTCAGTCTTTCTCTGCTGAGACTGGGACTGAACAGAAGTCGAACCCTTACTTGAAGTTCCATCCCATTTCCGTTTGTTGTCACTAGAGGTACCAGTAGTAGTTGCAGCACCTATGCGTTTTGGTAACTTGTTCTGCTCCACCGCCTGATCCGTGAGACGGTGAGCCAACTGTACAGTTTGCTGGTAGGTAGCGAGGTTCGCTGAAGTCACATGACTTTGGATTTCTGGCACTAAGCCCTGAAGAAACAGTTCGATGCGTTTGATGGGAGGATCCACCATAGTAGGGCACAGAATTGCCAGTTCGTTCGACCTTTTCACATAAGCTTCAATTTCGGACCCCGTCATCTTGAGGTTGAAGAACTCCACTTCCAGTTTGTGAATCTCATCACGACTGCAGTATTCTTCTTTGATCATTTCCTTAAAAGTTTCCCATGGGGTGGCGTTGGCAGCAACCAACCCTAGCATTTGAACTTGAGCGTTCCACCATGTGAGGGCTAAACCCTCGAGAGTACCAGTAGCATACTTCACCCTGCGCGCCTCAGGGCATTCACACATTTCGAACACAGATTCTAGCTTCTCAAACCAGTGTAGGAGACCTACTGCTCCTTCAGTGCCGCTAAAAGTGGTTGGTCGGCAGTCCATGAAAGTCTTAAAAGTGCACACGGGTGGCTGAACGTGCTGACCTATCGTAGGTGAAAGAAAAGACAGAGTTTAACACAAAGGTTGGTTCACGAGAGTAGGATCCTAAAGATCCTAGAACGAGTTCGGACTGCAGGATATACCTCCTGCGTGTGCAGCTGCAAGTGCTGCGGCAACTCGTTCGTTGATCAAAGCCGTCAACTGGGCTTGTGTCATGTTAACGCGTCCAGACATGATCTTCATACCAAGAAGAACGTGAGTGAGTGGGGTTCGCGAAAGTACGTCGATAAAATAGAGTAAGCACGCACGTGTCCAAGCAACAGTAGTTATACTAACCAAGCATACCATAAGCAATGTACTATGTAACTAACAAGTAGGCAATATACACAGACCATATCACCTAGAGTGTCGAGCCTTGCATGTGGAGTGAAGCATCGTTGTGGACCGTTGAGCACTGTACAGGTTATAGTCTGGTTTTAACAAAAACGTTTTCCCCTTTATTAAAACCAAGTTCTCTATAACCAATGGCTCTGATACCAATCTGTCACACCCCCAAAATCCACCTGCGGAGTACTACCGCTTGGAGGCGTGACTGACCAGGATCCAGCCACCAATCATATTGAACAAACATATAAGTAGTTATAAAAATCCAACCAATACAATTGGTGTTCAAACAAAACATAGTTAAGTTGCAAGCGGAAGCATAAGTCTTAAATCAAAACATAAGTTTAATTGTTTCATAGTTTAACATGGCACACAGTCGTCCATGTCCCACAACGATCCTCCTCCATGCAAGCTCCAGCTAAGAACCTAAGGACCTGCAAAGCATGTAGTAACGAGTCAACAACAAGTTGAGTGAGTTCACGGTTGGGTGTTCGTTTTAAGTTGTTTCGAAAACAGTTTCCTTTAGCTGGCATCCTGCCGTGGGGGTTACCCCATAGTTAAAAACGTGACTTGTTTATTCCCGGTTACTCTGGCTATCCAGCCGTGGGGGCTACCCCGTGTTAGTTATCTGGCATTTCGGCCGTGGGGGCTACCCCATGTATACACTAGACTCGTTACCATATCGACTGCTGACTGTAGTCATGTTTATATGCCCTGAAACTGTCAATGTCTATCATCATTGACGTGCCCCAGATCCATTAGTTCACGCCCGTCCTCTGCGGCACGGTGTGAGGTTTGTCAGACCTAAATAGCGCTATCTAACTAATGACCCGCTCGCCATTGGCCCGACGATTAAGTCGATATAAAAATGAGGGACTTCGTGATAGAGTTTTGGTCTAGTACGAGCTATCTGTCCGTGAGGACGAGGAATTACATTCCTGAACCTTTGCTGTCCTACCCAAGGAGGACGAGGAACCCAGTTCCTTAACCCCAATTCCCGACCCCTGGGAATCCCATGCTTTGTAGAGGGTGTGAACTCACCTTGGTTTGCTCGGTAGAAAACACAGAAAAGTCAAACAAGCAACGTTGAGGCTACTCACGTCCTATCATAGTTGTATCATACAATCAGGTTCACATTCAAGTAGTGCACGTATGGGTTACACGTTTAATCATGGCAGTTCATCGACATTCACATCCAACAGTAATATATCAGGTCTGTACACTAGGCCCAAGAGTCCGGCCCAATCAAATAAGTCCGAATTGAGGTGAAAGCCCAAACAGCGTGTATAGTCTCGAGTCGCAACCAGGCGTTTGCGACTCGCAACCTGAGTCGCAATCGTGGTTTCGGTTCGTGCTGTTTTGGTTACGAGTCGCAACCGGACTCGCAACTATGGTTTCGAGTCACAAGGTTGGTGTGCTGATCATGTGTGGTTTCGAGTCGCAACCGGGTGTTTGCGACTCGCAACTGATGTCGCAACCGGGGATTTCGACTTATCAAGCAGTGGTTTCGAGTCGCAATTGGCGGTTTCGGTTGGACAGGAGCTGATTCGGAACAGTGTACTATCCACTAACATTCTGATTTCAGGTAACAGTTTGTACTATCCAACCAAAATCCTTAAACATGTTTCTTGTCTAGCAAATTACTAAAAATGGATCAAACACATCAGATTTCAAATATTCAACATGTTCATATGATATTCAACAAGTTCTTCATGTGTTCATCATGTTCATCTTGTTCTTCAATATTCAAATAGTTCATCTTCATTCCTATGAACCTAGGTCTAACAAGAATCATGAACAACTTATCGACAAATCACCCTAATAGCAATCTTTCGGTTCTTAACACAAGAGTACACAATCCGATTTATATGAACATCAACAACTAGTGTTTTAGACTACATTTAAACACAAAACATCATGAGTTCCTTATGCCACATATCCGAAATCAAGCATGTTCCGATTATCAATATTACCCACAAATCGATTCACAAAACATCATTAGCTCATCATGCAATCAATCCGAAATCTAAGTATGATAGTTTATTAACATCATCATGTATAAATCTAACAAACCAACATATTACCAAGTCACACAAGATACATCATCATCAACAAAATGTCACATCGTCATCATCAACAACAACCGAAATCTAAACACACACAATGAGAATCACTAACCGGTTAGAGGAATAGTGGTGAAGGATGAAGCTTTGTTTGGTGTGAACAAGCAAGTCCGAGAAACCCTTTTTGTGGTCGGTTGGTTTGATCCGAGAAGAAGGAGAAGAGGTGATGTTTAGTGTTTAGGGTTTTAGTGTGAGAGAGTGGAGAGTGTGTGTGTTGGAGAGTATGAGTGGATTGTCCAAAGAATGGACTAGTTTGCTAGGAGTATGATATATATACTAGTCCTAGTAGGTTTCGTGTGGGTTACATGAGGTGCGGCCCAACCGGCCCATAAGTTATACTAGTTCACTCGAGACCACATGGTCTCGAGTCGGGTTCGTGTTGTCTCGGTTCATATACATACTCGCATACGTACACATAGGCACACATGTAACATAACACATAATCATATAAAAGGTTGTAGCTTATCATTAATCACATAAGTTTAACTAGTCACGCGTTTAAGCATACAACGAAAGGTTCTAAATTTCGAGTTGTCACATCAAAGATTGGTGATCATGTGTGAAGTGGGTTATGTTCTAATCCGTAAGTTAATGTGAAATTGATCATGTATAAGTGTTAGAATCATCATATAGAACATATGTTATGTATGGTTTGTGTTAATTTGATGTGTAAAGGTGAAACCCAATTGTTAGGGTGAAGATGATAGCATGGATATATCATCAAGGTCCAATTCTTGTCCAAAATTGATGTATCATGTTATGTATGATGGATTCTTGTTAGAAGGATTGGAAGAAATGTGATGATTATATGTTTGATGATTATGCATGTATGATTCGTGTTGATTTGAAAGGAAGAAATTGATGAATTATGTATGAAATTAGAAGATTGTGCATGAATTAGTTGTACGTTATGCTTAGAAGGTAGTACGCACACCAAGTGTTTGATGAAATGCCTAGGTGAGCTTAATAGATGAAATTGTATGTAAGTAAAAGATGATATGTATAGAGTGATATCCGTATAGTCGATTATAATGTTACGGGTATATAATGAAAAGTCAAAAGTTAAAGTAAATGGACCGTTGACTTCTAAAAGTCAACTGTCATAATTGTAAGACTAAAGTAAGTTATATGATGCGTGTTAAACGTATGTGTGTCTAATGCGATGACATTACGGACTCCACGAGTTGGAAATGATATGAATTTGGTTACATGTATTATGCTTGTTAGAAGTGACTATGAACGTCAAATGTGAAATATGCGATTACTATGATCGTTAACATGTACAATTGTGTATGCTAATGTGAATATGATTTGGTGACATGAAAGTATAGGAATCATGTCGAGAAGGACTCAAGCATGAAAGGCTAACGGGTCAAAAGGAGGCAAGATAACGGACACGAACTCGGACGCACGAGGTAAGTGATTTCTGTAATCACTTCGTAGTACAAGTAAGTAATGAAGTGTTGTAATGAATTAAACATGATGTTCGAGGTCAAATATGTGTTTAAGGTCTTTCGTCGTAAATGAGGGGTTAATGTTGACCAAAATGCCCTTGATGGGTATTTTGGGGTAAACGATCTTAAAAGTAGCTTAGAATCAAGTTTTCGATTAGTGTAACGTTGGGACAAGTATGGTAGTAGGGATGATGGTTTGGTTAGTCATAGACCAAATTAATGCGTGAATACCCTTAACGGGTCGAAATGAGCATATGAATGATAATGTGTTAAAAGGATGCAAGATATCCAAGAGTTCAGTAATTTATGATAGACGTCATGGATATCATTATGTGTATAAGAGGATATGGTAAAACGAACAAGTTACGTTGACGAATGCATGAACGAGTCAAGGTTGGGAAAAAGGGTAATAAGCCGAAGAGATAAAAGTCTGAAATTTTGTTAATCCGGATGTCGGATCTTAACTCCAAAAGATGGAGAATTAAATTACGGACGCGTAGGAAAAAGAATCGGGTAAAACGGACCAATAACGAAGAAGTTATGACCGTTTCCGTGAAACGCGGACGTGCTGAAATCTGCAGCACTGCAGCAACAAACATTCTGTTTGTTTGATGGCGTCGCGCTACGCGACGGCCCGTCGCGCTACGCGACGGGGTGGCTGTTTGTCGAAAGTTGCTTATTAGCTCCGTTTGTATCGGGAACTCGTTTAAACGCGTTTTAAGTCGCGTATAACTAGTTTAACTCATGTTTTATGACCATTAGGGTAAGCGTATGTGTGAATGTATAAAGGTGGGATGACATGATCGTGCGTGACGATATGGGTATGTTGGTTCCCCTTGGGATCCCATACCCCAGGTAAGAATCCCACCTTAGGTTCCTGAACCTTAAAGCGGGATCCCATAGCCCAGGTAAGAATCCCACCTCAGGTTCCTGAACCTTAAAGCGGGATCCCATAGCCCAGGTAAGAATCCCACCTTAAAGTGGGATCTCGTACCCCAGGTAAGAATTATTAATTTAATTCTCATTGGCAAATATGCAATGATGTGGGAAAGGTTTGTATGCATGTAGATGTGTATGTATGTAGGTGTAAAGATATGTACGAGGGTATGTATGTATGCAATGATGTGGGAAAGGTTTGTATGTATGTAGATGTGTATGTATGTATGCGTAAAGATATGTACGAGGGTATGTATGTATGCAATGATGTGGGAAAGGTTTGTATGCATGTAGATGTGTACGTATGTAGGTGTAAAGATATGTACGAGGGTATGTATGTATGCAATGATGTGGGAAAGGTTTGTATGCATGTAGATGTGTATGTATGTATGCGTAAAGATATGTACGAGGGTATGTATGTATGCAATGATGTGGGAAAGGTTTGTATGCATGTAGATGTGTATGTATGTATGTATAAAGGCATGTATGAGTGTATGCACGTATGTAAAGTGGTAGGGAAAAGATGTACGTATGTAGATATGTATGTGAGTACGTATGTAAGCATGATTTAGAGACGATGAGGGTTAACGTTATTAATGGTGTACCTCGAGAATGAAAAGTAATGCAGGTACATTATTGAAGCCTCACCAGGAAATGGATATGCAGATGAAATGCTTAAAGCTTAAAAGATGACGAAGTGTGAAGTGTACGCGAATGAACTTTGTTTCTGTAATGTGTGCTAATGTTATGAATGTGTGTGGTAAATGCAGGTTGTACGGATAATGAGCGATTATCAGAAGGATTAGGGATTGAAGACCGAGCCACTAGAGAGATTGTACGGGGACGTTGAATGTAAAATGTAGTAAACGTAAGCTATGTTTTTAATTAGTAAATAAGAGGATGACGGATTTATGAATAAGAATTATGTTAAAGTTAAATTTTAAATAAGTTGAGGTATTTATAATGAAAGAAATTTTATGGTTCGTGTTTCCGCTGCGACTTTTTGTCAAATACGAATTAGGGTGTAACATTATGCGTATCGCTTTCGAACTCTATATGCTATTATCAAACTTGTATGCTCACCTTTACACTATGTGTATTGACTTTTACTTTAACGTATGTGACAGGTGCTTAGGATGTTTACATGTCTTGTGTGCTGGTGATGAAATTGAGGCTAGGGACGGAGTCCTAGAAACCCATAAATAAACAATTGTCTGTAATAAAAATCTGAGTTGTCGGAACAGAACAATTTGACTAGATCTTTCAGTATTAATTGCATTATCATTTATGACATGGTATGGGACGTGTTACTTTAAAATACTTGGTAAATATAGTTGTTATGGAAACTTCTGGACAATCTGTTTCGCTCAGTGCCATGCCCCGATGTTTCCGCCATCGGTTGGGGTGTGACAGATTGATATCAGAGCCATAACTATAGGGAATTAGGCAAGACTCAACCTAGTCCGGGTCAATGTCTTAGAGACCTAGTCTATAGTTAGGAACCAACAGACCGACTCATGCATGTCCAGTAGGGATTATGTGTGAGCATAGGTGCTATTTCTCGCTATTCTCGCCTATGCTGCACTATCATTGCACTCGAATTTTCAATTATGAATAAGCGATTAAGTCGAGATTAGGTGTGAAAACCTCAAACTCTCGACTAAATTGCTTAAACAACCCACATTTTTATCTATAAACACGAGAAATTGCGTTGAAATAGGAGTGAAATCCATACTTAGACGCATAATTCCCCTTTATTTCATCAGAACATGAACGAAGTTGTTAAGCTAGGGGTGAAACCCTAACCTTGACGATTTGTTCCGATCTTTACTTGGTTTTACAAAACTCTCACCAAAGTCTCGACGGACTCCAACAACCTGAAGTCACGGTATGACTAAAGGGATGCGTGCCAGACGTCCAAGAATCGAGGCAAAAGCACAGTCCTGAAGGTCAAAATGTGTACAACAAGTCCTTGAGAATAGTCGAATCACTTTGGATAGTCAATGTCTAATAGCCGCAGACGATCTATTTCTCGATTTTTATGTGTTTCGATTCTGAGCCCGCAACTGCTGACTCTGATGATTCGTCGATTTTATGTGTTGTATGTGTATTTACCTGCTTATATGTTTTAATTTTTGGAGACTTATTCGATTTTCGCTTTCACTTTGATCGACACGCACGACCCGCATTACATATCTATCTCAAAACACTGACAAATCACTAAAGTATGGACGACCTTATGCTATGATATACGCTTATACTGTACTACTCAAAATGTTAACCGCGGTCACTATTCTCGAACGCTCGCAGGCTTTGAATGATAGGTTTCTGCATGCTGACTGCCTCTTGTGATTACATGCTTCTGTGCCCTACGTGCCTATGTGCTTATGTGTCTCTGTGCTTATGTGAATCTGTGATTATATGCTTACATGATTATACGTGTTCCTGAGCTTTAGTAGTATTAGGCGTGTGAGGTGAGATTCGAATATGTCATGTTGAGTCCTGTGGCGATGTCTGTTGCAGACAATGTCGTCATCTGGATCTCGCACTACCCGCGATACTCTCCGAAAGCAAGCAGACAAACGCCTCGCTGCCATGATCACTAAGGAAATGGCAAAGGTTGTACCCCAAGTCGTTAGTGAACTGTACGAAAACATGAGCAAATCATCCGAGGAGTCCAGAACTGAGACTCCCAAAGCTGCTTTCAGCTTCATACAGTTCAAGGCATGCGGACCGAAGGAGTTCACCGGAGAAGAAGGCCCTACGGCTTTGTTTCAATGGTTTGACTCAATTGAAGTTACCCTGTGACAGAGCGGATGTCCTGATAATCTCCGCACTTTGAACGCTACCGGCGTCTTCCAGTCCCGCGCTCTAGACTGGTGGACGGCTGAAAGGAACAAGCGCGGAAATGATGCAGCTTACGGTCTGTCATGGGACGAGTTGAAGAACGTTATGCTCGAAGAGTTCTGCCCTCCCCATGAGCGCCAGAAGCTGGAGGACGAGTTCTAGCACATTAAGCAGAAGGAAGGTGACAACGCTGCCCTGACTGCTCGCTTTAAGCAGCTCAGCATCATCTGTCCCGATCAAGTGAAGACGCCCGATATGGCAATCAAGAAGTACATCCGAGCTCCACCCGACTGTGTTGCGGATTTTGTGCATGCCGCAAAGACAGCAACGATCAAAGAAACTTACTTGCTTGCCGCCGAAATCAATGACAAGCGAGTAAAAGCTGGTTTTTGCGATAAAACTTCGAAGAACCTGCATCAAGTCACCACCGCACCAACCGCTGAAACCGCCGCCGCTCAATCATCAAAGTCCTCACGCCGCAAGAAGAAGAACAACAACAGCAGCTCCAGCAACAAGAACTGTGCTGTCACCACCAATGCTGCTCCACTTCAAGCCGTACCGGCTCAGCAGCAATCTCACCACCGACCAACACCAGTTACCTATGCACCGCCTGCAAAGCGTGCATACACAGGCCCCCACCCGGCTTGTCCAACATGTTCTTATCATCACCCAGTGGGTCTCGCCTGTTGTTTATGCGCTCACTGCAATATGTATGGCCACTTCACTGCCAACTGCCGTACTGGTCCCCGTCAAGCGCCAGCTCAAGCCACTGCTCATCAAGCTCTGCTCCCAGCCCCGCAAGGCCAACAAGCGGCTCAGGCACCCGCAGTCAACGCCCGAGTCTGCTTCGCATGTGGTGATCCCAACCACTTTGCGAACATGTGCCCGAACAGGGTTGTGAAACAAGAGCCCCAGCAGCAGCAACCTCAGCAGCAACAGCCTCAGCAGCAGCAGCAAGCCGCACGCGCCAGAACTTTCAACATCAACGTGCGCCAAGCCCAGACTGACAACAACGTGGTCAATGGTACGTTCCTTGTGAATGGTATTTATGCTTCATGTTTGTTTGATGCTGGAGCCGATAACTGCTTTGTGACGTTTGAATTCGAGAAGCTTCTTTGTCGTAAGTGCTCCCATCTCCCCTCGACGTTCGATATTGAATTCGCCACCGGAAGAACTGTCACCGTTAATTCTGTTCTTCGTGATTGTACTCTTGAGCCCAACAATCACATATTCCCAATCGACCTTATTCCGATGCAACTCGGAAGTTTTGACGTCATAGTAGGCATGGACTTTCTTCGCGAAAACCATGCTGAAGTTGTGTGCTTCGATAAGATGATTCGATTCTCACTCGCGAATGGTGATTATTTGTGTGTTTATGGCGAAACTGCTTCGAAAGGTCTCAAGCTTATGTCGTGTGTCCAAGCTAGCAAGTATCTCCGCAAGGAATACAGAGCTTTCTTGGCTAACATCGTAGTAGCGGAGAAGGAAAAGAAAGGAAAGACAGAAGTGAAAGACGTCCCTGTGGTTCGTGAATTTCCTAATGTGTTCCCTGATGATCTTCCCGGATTACCGCCAAGTCGTGATATCGACTTTCGTATCGACCTCATTCCTGGAGCCAACCCTGTTGCCAAAGCTCCTTACTGACTCGCACCATCCGAACTGCGCGAACTCTCGAGTCAGCTTCAGGAATTGCTTGAGAAAGGCTTCATTCGCTCGAGCATCACTCCTTGGGGCGCGCCAGTCCTTTTCGTCAAAAAGAAGGATGAGACGTTCCGGATGTGCATCGACTATCGGGAACTGAATAAGTTGACTATCAAGAACCGATATCCCCTGCCTCGCATCGATGATTTGTTTGACCAGCTACAAGGTGCTACGTGTTTCTCGAAGATCGATCTACGTTCAGGCTATCACCAACTACGCATTCAAGAGGAAGATATACCCAAAACCGCGTTTCGCACTCGTTACTGCCATTTCGAATTCGTTGTTATGCCTTTTGGTTTAACCAACGTACCCGCGGTTTTCATGGATCTGATGAATCGCGTGTGTAAACCATATCTTGACCGTTTCATCATCGTGTTCATCGACGATGTCTTGATCTATTCCAACTCGAAGGCCGAACACACGCAACATCTACGTTTGGTTCTCGAGCTACTCCAGGGGAATCGACTCTATGCCAAATTCTCCATGTGTGAATTTTGGCTGGAGGAGGTTCAGTTCCCCGCTCACATTGTAAATAGTCAAGGTATTCACGTCGATCCCGCGAAGATTGAAGCCGTCAAGAGTTGGATTACACCTAAGAACCCGTCTGAAGTCCGTTCTTTTCTCGGACTAGCGGGCTATTATCGACGATTTATCGAAGGATTCTCAAAGATCACTGTGCCGCTTACTGCTCTCACGCATAAAGACAAGCCTTTTGTTTGGGAAACTGAATAAGAGTCTGCTTTCCAAACCCTCAAGCGCATGCTTTGCAATGCTCATGTCCTCTCATTGCCCGACGGAAACGACGACTTCATTGTCTCTTGTGATGCTTCCAACCTTGGTCTTGGTTATGTTCTCATGCAACGGGACAAGGTTATAGCTTACGCATCTCGTCAGCTCAAAATCCACGAAAAGAATTATACAACCCATGATCTCGAGCTAGGCGCAGTTGTTTTTGCATTAAAGATTTGGCAACACTACCTGTATGGTACAAAGTTTATGATCTTCACCGATCATAGGAGCCTACAACATATCTTTGACCAGAAGGAACTTAATATGCGTCAACGCCGATGGGTAGAACTTCTCAACGATTATGACTGTGAGATTCGTTATCACCCTGGCAAAGCAAATGTCGTTGCCGACGCTCTCAGCAGACGGAGTTATTTACTTAGCATTCGTGATACCCGAGCCCAATTCGATCTCGAAGCCCTCATCCGCGAAGCCCAGCATGCTTGTTTTAACGAGCGCACCTTGGATAAAGAAAGAATCTACCACGATGGAGCTCATCTTGTGAATAAGCCGAATGGGATATTCCATTATCTAGACCGGATTTGGATCCCTAAACGGACCGATTTGTGAAAGATTTTGATAGACGAAGCCCACAAATCCCGGTATTCTATTCATCCCGGTGCCGACAAAATGTACCAGGACCTTCGTTACAAGTACTGGTGGCCGAGCATGAAAAGAGATATTGCTCTCTACGTTGGAAAGTGCCTGACTTGTGCAAAGGTCAAGGCTGAACACCAAAGACCCTCTGGCTTACTCGAACAACCGCCAATCCCTATATGGAAGTGGGAGAGCATAGCTATAGATTTCATAACGAAGCTTCCGCACACGTCATCAGGTCACGACAGCATCTGGGTTATTGTTGACCGTCTGACCAAATCAGCCCACTTTTTGCCAATACGGGAAGACTACAAGGTAGAACAATTAGCCCGAATCTACACTAATGAGATCATTTGTCGACATGGGATGCCTCGCGACATCATCTCTGACCGTGATGCTCGGTTTATCTCGCGATTGTGGGAAACGTTTCAAGCTGCTCTCGGTACAACGCTTAATCTAAGTACCGCATTCCACCCTCAAACCGACGGTCAGACTAAAAGAACGATCCGTACTCTTGAAGACATGCTCCATTCGTGTGTCATAGATTTCGGTGGTAATTGGAATGCATACCTGCCATTGGTCGAATTCTCGTATAACAACAGTTATCATTCCAGCATCCAAATGGCACCATTCGAGGCTTTATACGGAAGAAGATGTCGATCGCCTATTGTGTGGCACGAGATCGGTCACTCGCAATTAACCGGTCCCGAGCTATTGCAAGAAACGACTGACAAAGTCCTCCAAATAAGAGACAATTTGCTGAAAGCTCGGAGTCGTCAGAAAAGTTACGCCGATAGACGACGCAAGCCCCTTGAATTTGACGTTGGCGACTACGTACTCCTAAAGGTGTCACCTTGGAAGGGTGTGGTCAGATTCGGCAAGAAAGGGAAACTAGCGCCTCGATATGTTGGACCTTTTAAGATTCTGGAAAGAATCGGAAAAGTCGCCTACAGACTCGAACTACCGGAGGAACTTACTAATGTCCAACCGACTTTGCATGTGTCAAACCTCCGAAAGTGCCTGGCTGAGCATGATTTAATTGTACCTCTCGATGACCTCCAAGTAAACAAAACGCTACACTTCGTGGAGAAGCCTGTCGAAATCATGGATCGCCAAACCAAGCAGCTCCGACGCTCGCGCATTCCTATTGTGAAAGTCCGATGGGAAGGCAAACGAGGCGCAGAGTTCACTTGGGAACTCGAAAGCGACATGAAGGCGAAGTACCCGCAGTTGTTTGTTACGGCTTCGGCCTAATTTCGGGACGAAATTCCCTCAACTAGGGGAGGCTGTAACACCCCGTGTTTCGGAAGTCAAAGTCAAAGTCAAAGTCAAGATTGAAGTCAAAGGAAGAAAAGTTTGCTAATTGCGATCTGTCTCTCCTTGCTCAATTCCTGTTTTGACTTCTTTGACTCGTAATTAGTCTATTTTATTATCGCTTTAGTTTTATTATGTGGAGTATCTATTAATAATCGCATGGTAATCGTTATTTATCGCATGTTTAATCGCTTTATCGTTATCGCAATCGCACTCGCAACTCGAAATTTCGCATTTTGGTTATTGTTATACGTGTGTGTGTGCCTTATGTGTTACTTGTGTGTGCTTATTTATGTTATGTGTGGGAATCAATCGAAACGCAATCGAACTCTATCGCAATCGAATCGCAAACGCCAAACGAATACGAAATAAGGATGCTTGTATGTTGATGTAGTAGTTGGGATTAAAAGTAATTTGACTAGGAAAATCTATCGCATCGCAACGCTCGCAATCGAAACGGAAAAACTCGATGACTGATCGACCAGGCGACCAGCCGATCGACCAGCCATTCGATTGGACTGCCGTCCGATCGGACAAGCTGTTCGATCGAGCTGCCTAACCGATCAACCAGCCCCTTTCCACTTTGGGTAACCCTATAAATACCCCTTGTCACTTTCATTCTTTCTACTTTTGGCAACTGACGTCCGACCAGCGCTTTACACTTGCTTTTCTCCGATTTCTCGCAATTCCGGTAAGATTTCGTCCTAAATCTTGTACTTCCTTAATCTACACGCACTCCTACACCTTTCTATATTTTGAATCTTAACTTTTAACCGTGAAATCATCATGATTCAAGGTGTTCTAGGGTGACGTCATCATGTGTTCTTGAAGAACTTCATGTTTTGGCCTCAATCCACCAAGAACAACTTAGATCTAACCGATTTCCACATAAACAAACAAAGATCTTTCATAGATCTAAACATATTCACAATGAAAAGGATTGAAAGATGGTTTTCCAACTTTCTTTCAACTCTTTTACACTCAATGCACTCAAAACCGATAGAATCGGAGCCTGCGTCGGCTTACTACTCATTACTGTGGTTGTGTTGGTTGAAGATCCGTATTCTATCCACGAGATTATCGATTCCGGGTTAACCAAGAACAATCGTCCTGAACCGGTGGACTGACCGAACTTGGGTGGTTCCTGTTCAATCGGGTCACTAGAGCTTAGGACGGGGTTCTGTTGGTTAGCACGATATCAACACACCTCGATAAAACGACAAGCAATCAAAACAACCAAGTGTAAGACGAACCAGTCGACCAGGACGGAGTGCCGTCCGATCAAACAACCAATCCGAACGACTGGCCAATCTGAACGACTTGCACCTTGGTCCCACCTTAATTTTCAAATCAACTCTCAAGAGTTTTGGAACACCAAACGGATTGCCGTCCGAGCAAGCTACCACTCGATCGACCGACCACCCGAATATGTGATGTTTCGAAACTTCAACAATTAAATAATTTTCAACATGTTCAATGCACAAAGGATGGCACCCGATCGAACGACCGTCCGATCGAGTGACAACCTGCTGCGAACTTGTTCTCACCGAAGTGCCCAACCAATCGGGTTGCCGTCCGATCGAACGACCGTCCGATCGACCGACCTGAAAGGTAGAGATACTTCAATGTTTTTAAAATGCTACAACGAAAACTTCAAAAGTCAAGCCATCATACACAAACACATCCTTCCCAAAGGAAGAAACAATCCACTCGAAAGGTCACCCGACCGGATGACCATCCGAGCGGAGTGTCAACCGAACGACCGGCCGTCCGATCGGACTACCATCCGATTGAACTGCTGATCGACCCAACTTTCACTTGTTCCGTTTTACGCGTCTCTTATCGTTATGCTATCGCTCCGATCAGGCTAACCCTACTCTCTAGCGCTCCCTTCAATCCATCAACCGCTGTGAGTATACTCAATCCCTTTTTGCTTTACGCACTTTTGGGTGTTACATACGTTACTTATACTAAATCACATCGAACAAACTACGCAATACTTTAAACGCTAACCGTTACCGCATGTTATACGTGACTTAATGAATGCTTGTTTGTTATGTTTCCACATGGAATGCTGTCTACCTGCCTTAGCAACGGTAGTACTATTAGTTTGGACTCAGCACCCGTTCACACGAGGGTTGTTAAGGACAATTACCTACATGGCTCACAGTGGTGAGTGTGTATCCCGAACTGCCTTGGGCAGTCAACCCGCAGTCATTGGTATCGATAGGTTCATGTCGATAACTAACATGCCTCATTTCACTCTGTGTACGTGCTGGTTATGCATAGCGCTTTCGAACTCTATATGCTATTATCAAACTTGTATGCTCACCTTTAAACTATGTGTATTGACTTTTACTTTAACGTATGTGACATGTGCTTAGGATGTTTACATGCCTTGTGTGCTGGTGATGAAATTGAGGCTAGGGGCGGAGTCCAAGAAACCCATAAATAAACAATTGTCTGTAATAAAAATCTGAGTTGTCGGAACAGAACAATTTGACTAGATCTTTCTGTAATAATTGCATTATCATTTATGACATGGTATGGGACGTGTTACTTTAAAATACTTGGTAAATATAGTTGTTATGGAAACTTCTGGACAATCTGTTTGGCTCAGTGCCATTCCCCGATGTTTCCGCCATCGGTTGGCATGTGACAGTTGCCACCCGATCGGCTTGCACCTTGGTCCCACGATTGACTTTTATTTCAAATTTTTGAGGTTTGAACATCGAACGAAACGTTGTTCGATCGGATTACCACCCGGTCGGATTACCCCTCGACTATGTGATGTTCAGACTTCAACACTTAAACAATTTCCAACATGTTCAATGCAAAGGGATTGCCACTCGATCGAACTACAATCCGATCGAATGACAAACTACTGTGAACTTATTCTCACTAAAGTGTCCAACCAATCGGATTGTCGCCCGATCGAACGACCGTTCGATCGATCGACCTGAGAGGTAGAGATACTTCTATGTTTTCTAAATACTACAACAAAAACTTCAAAAGTCAAGCCATCATACACAAACACATCCTTCCCAAACGAAGAAACAATCCACTCGAAAGGTCACCCGATCGGATGACCATCCGAGCGGATTGTCACCCGATCGACCGGCTACCCGATCGGATTGCCATCCGATCGGAGTACCGTCCGATCCTTTGACACTTCTCACCGATTTACGTATCGCTTATCATTATGCTATCGTTCTGATCAGGCTAACCCTACTCTCTATCGCTCCCTTCAATCCATCATCACTGTGAGTATACTCGATCCCTTTTTGCTTTGTGCACTTTTGGGTGTTACATACGTTACTTATACTAAATAAAATCGAACACACTACGCAATACTTTAACGCTAACCATTTCCGCATCTTATACGTGACTTAATGAATGCTTGTTTGTTATGTTTACACATGGAATGCTGTCTACCTGCCTTAGCAACGATAGTACTATTTGTTTGGACTCAGCACCTGTTCGTTCAGGGGTTGTTAAGGACAATTTGTTACATGGCTCACAGTGGTGAGTGTGTATTACGAACTGCCTTGGGCAGTCAAACCGCAGTCATTGGTATTGATAGGTTCATGTCGATAACTTACGTGCTTCATTTCACACTGTGTACGTGCTGGTTATGCGTAACGATTTCGAACTCTATATGCTATTACCAAACTTGTATGCTCACCATTACACTATGTGTATTGACTTTTACTTTAACGTATGTGACAGGTGCTTAGGATGCTTATGTGCTTAGCTTGCTGTGAAATCGAGGCTATGAAAGGTCTAGAAACAAATAAACAAATGTCTGTATTTGAAATCTGAGTTGTCGGAACAGAACAATTTGACTAGATCTTGTCTGTAATAATTATGTTATCTTTTATGACATGGTATGGGACATGTTGCCTTAAATAACTGGTAATTATAGTTGTTATGCAAACTTCTGGACAATCTGTTTCATTCAGTGCCACGCCCCGATGTTTCCTCCATCGGTTGGGGTGTGACAGATTGGTATCAGAGCCATAACTATTGGGAATTAGGCAAGACTCGACCTAGTCCGGGTCGATGTCTTAGAAACGACCTGGTCTATAGTTAGGAACCAACAGACCGACTTGTGCATATCCTGTAGGGATTATGTACGAGCTTACCTGCTATTTCTCACTATACTCTCCAACGCTACACTATTGCTGCACTTTAATTTTCAAAAAATGAACGGGCGATTAAGTCGAGATTAAGTGTGAAAGCCGCAAACCCTCGACTAAATTGCTTGCTCGACCCGCATTTTTATCTAGAAACGGGAGAATTTACGTTGAATTAGGAGTTAAATCCATACTTTGACGTATGATTCTTCCTTTGTTTTTATCAAGGATAGGAACGAAGTCGTTTAGTCAGGGGTGAATCCCGAACCTCGACGACTTGTTCCGATCTCTATTTTGCTTTACAAAATTCTCACCAAAGTCTCGACGGACTCCAACGATTTGAAGTCACGCTGAAACTGGAAGGATGCATGTCATTCGCCCAAATTCGAGGCTAGAGCACAATCCCAAAGGTCAAAGTGTTCACAGACAGTCCTTGTGAATAGTCGAATCACATTGGTTAGTCGATGTCTAACTAGCCCCAGACAATCCATCCTCGATTTTTATATGTTTCAATTTTGAGCCCGCGACTGCTGACTCTGATACTCGTCGATTTTATGTGTTTACATGTGTATTTACCTGTTTATATGTTTTAATTGTTGGTGATTTATTCGCTTTTCGCTACCGCTTTGAGCGACACACACGACTCGCACAGCTCATCTACCTCAAAATGCTGACAAATCGCTAAATTGTGGACGACCTTGTGCTATGTTACACGCTTATACTATACTACTCGATATGTTACTCGCGATCGCTAATCTCGAACGCTCGCAGACTTGAATAATAGGTTCTGTATTCTGCCTGCTTCTATGTACTTTTAAGTGAATTACGTGTTTATATGCCTCTGTGCTACTGTGATTTTGTGCCATACGTGCTTGCGTGCTTCTGTGAATCTGTGATTATGTGCCTATGTGTCTACGTGATTATACGTTTTCCTGAGCTTTAGTAGTATTAGAGGTGTGTGAGGTGAGATTCGATTATATTGAGTTTGAGCCCTATGGCGACGTCTGTTGCAGACAATGTCGTTATCTGGACCCTCATATGGACCCCGTCACCCACGAATTACTCGTCAAGAACAGAGAAACAAACGCCTTGTTGCTATCGTCGCAAAGCAAGTAGCAAAGGTTGTTCCTCAGATCGTGAGTGAAATATACGAGAATGTGAGCAAATAGTCTGAAGAATCCAGAACCGAAGCTCCTAAAGCTACTCCCAAAGCTGCCTTTAGTTTCAAACAGTTTAAAGCATGCGGACCGAAAGAGTTCACTGGCGAAGATGGCCCTACGGCCTTGTTTCAATGGTTCGACTCGATCGAAGTCACTCTGCGTCAGAGTGGATGTCCTGACGATCTCCGCACTCTGAATGCTACCGGCGTCTTCCAATCCTGCGCATTAGACTGGTGGACGGCCGAGAGGAACAAACGCAGAAATGACACAGCTTATGGTCTGTCATGGGATGAGTTGAAGAACGTTATGCTCGAAGAGTTCTGCCCTCCCCATGAGCGCCAAAAGTTGGAGGACGAATTCTGGCATCTGAAGCAGAAGGAAGGTGACAACGCTGCTTTAACTGCTTGCTTCAAGCAACTCAATATCATCTGCCCCGACCAAGTCAAGACTGTTGACATGACAATCAAGAAGTACATCCGCGCTCTGCCGGATTGTGTTGCAGATTTTGTGCATGCTGCCAAGCCAGCAACGATCAAAGAAACTTACCTGCTTGCCGCTAAAATCAACGACAAGCGCTTCAAATCTGGTTTTTGGGATAAAGCTTCGAAGAACCTGCACCAAGCTACCACCGCCACACCTGCTGAAACCTCCACCCCTCAATCATCAAAGCCCTCGCGACGCAAGAAGAAGAACAACAACAGCAGCTCCAGCAACAAGAACTGTGCTGTCACTACCACTGCTGCTCCACTTCAAGCCGTACTGGCTCAGCAGCAATCCCAGCACCGATCAGCACCAGCTACCTATGCACCGCCTGCAAAGCGTGCATACATTGGTCCCCACCCTGCTTGCCCGACATGTACTTATCATCACCCGGTGGGTATCGCCTGCAGATTTTGCGTGCATTGCAATATGTACGGCCACTTTACCGCCAATTGCCGTACTGTTCCCCGACAAGCACCAGCTCAAGCCACTGCTCATCAAGCTCTACTTCCAGCTCCTCAAGGCCAACAGGTAGCTCAAGCACCCGCGATCAACGCTAGAGTCTGCTTCACGGGTGGTGATCCCAACCACTTCGCGAACATGTGCCCGAACAGGGTTGTGAAACAAGAGCCCCAGCAGCAGCAACAGCCTCAACAGCAACATCAACAAGCCACCCGCGCCAGAACTTTCAACATCAACGTGCGCCAAGCCCAGGCTGACAACAATGTGGTCTATGGTACGTTCCTTGTGAAGGGTATTTATGCTCGGTGTTTGTTTGATACTTGAGCCGGTAACTATTTTGTGTCGTTCGAATTCGAGAAGCTCCTTAATCGTAAGCGCTCCCATCTCCCCTCGACGTTCGATGTCGAAGTCGCCACCGAAAGAACCGTCGCTGTCAATTCCGTTCTTCGTGATTGTTCTTTTGAGCTCAACAATCACATCTTCCCAATCGACCTTATTCCGATGCAACTCGGAAGTTTTGACGTCATAGTAGGCATGGACTTTCTTCGTGAAAACCATGCTGAAGTTGTGTGCTTCGATAAAATGATTCGATTCTCGCTCGCGAATGGTGATATTTTATGTGTTTATGGTGAAACTGCTTCGAAAGGTCTCAAGCTCATGTCATGTGTCCAAGCTAGCAAGTATCTCCGCAAGGAATACAGAGCTTTCTTGGCTAACATTGTAGTAGCGGAGAAGGAAAAGAAAGAAAAGGCGGAAAACCAGGTACCTGTTATTTGCGAATTCCCCAACGTTTTTCCTGATGATCTCCCAGGACTCCCGCCAAGTCGTGATATCGACTTTCGTATCGAACTCATTCCTGGAGCAAACCCTGTTGCCAAAGTTCCTTATCGACTCGTCCCGTCTGAAATGCGTGAACTTTCGAGTCAGCTCCAAGAATTACTTGATAAAGGCTTCATTCGCCCGAGCACCTCTCCTTGGGGCGCACCAGTCCTTTTCGTCAAAAAAGAAGGACGGGTCGTTCAGGATGTGCATCGACTATCGGGAATTGAATAAGTTAACAATCAAGAATCGCTATCCCCTGCCCCGAATTGATGATTTGTTTGACCAACTACAAGGTGCTACGTGTTTCTCAAAGATCGATCTACACTCAGGCTATCACCAGCTACGCATCCAAGAGGAGGATATACCCAAAACCGCTTTTCGCACTCGATACGGCCACTATGAGTTCGTTGTTATGCCTTTTGGTTTAACCGGCGCACCCGCGGTTTTCATGGATGTGATGAATCGTGTGTGTAAACCTTATCTCGACCGCTTCGTCATCATGTTCATCGATGATGTCTTGATCTATTCCAAGTCGAAAGCCTAACACGCGCAACACCTACGTTTGGTTGTCGAGCTACTCCAAGGAAATCGACTCTATGCCAATTCTCCAAGTGTGAATTTTGGCTAGAAGAGATTCAATTCCTCGGTCACATTGTCAATAGTCAAGGTATTCACGATGATCCCTCGAAGATGAAGCAGTTAAGAGCTGGATTACACCTAAGAACTCGTCGGAAGTCCGTTCTTTTCTCGAACTAGCGGGCTATTATCGTCGGTTCATCGAAGGATTCTAAAAAATCGTTGTGCCGCTTACCACTCTCACGCATAAAGACAAACCTTTCGTTTGGGGAACTGAACAAGAGTCTGCTTTCCAAACCCTCAAGCACATGCTCTGCAATGCTCCCGTTCTCACTTTACCCGACGGAAACGACGACTTTATTGTCTATTGTGATGCCTCGAACATTGGTCTTGGTTGTGTTCTCATGCAACGGGACAAGGTCATTGCTTACGCATCTCGACAGCTCAAAATCCACGAGAAGAACTATACAACCCATGATATCGAGCTAGGCGCAGTTGTTTTTGCGTTAAAGATTTGGCGACACTACCTGTATGGTACCAAGTGTACGATCTTCACCGATCATAGGAGCCTACAACACATCTTTGACCAGAGGGAACTTAATATGCGTCAACGCCGATGGGTAGAGCTTCTGAACGATTATGACTGTGAGATTCGTTATCATCCTAGCAAAGCAAATGTCGTTGCCGACGCTCTCAGCAGACGGAGTTATCTGCTCAGCATCCGTAATGTCCAAGCCCAGTACGATCTCGGAACCCTCATCCGCGAAGCTCAACATGCTTGTTTTAATGAGCGCACTTTGAAGAAGGAAAGAATCTACCACGATGGAGCCCAACTTGTGAATAAGCCGAATGGTATATTCCACTTTCTAGATCGAATTTGGATCCTTAAGCGGACCAACTTGCGACAGATTTTGATGGACGAAACCCACAAATCTCGGTATTCTATTCATCCCGGTGCCGATAAGATGTACCAGGATCTTCGCTACAAGTACTGGTGGCCGGGTATGAAAAGGGATATCGCTCTCTAAGTCGAAAAGTGCCTAACTTGCTCAAAGGTCAAGGCTGAACACCAAAGACCCTCTGGCTTACTCGAACAACCCCCGATCCCTATGTGGAAAAGGGAAAGTATAGCTATGGACTTCATAACAAAACTTCCGCGCACGCCATCAAGTCACGACAGCATCTGGGTTGTCGTTGACCGTTTGACCAAATATGCTCATTTTCTGCCAATACGAGAAGACTACAAGGAAGAATGATTAGCCCGAATCTACACCGATGAGATCATTTGTCGACATGGGATGCCTCGCGACATCATCTCTAACCGTGATGCTCGGTTTACCTCGCGCATGTGGGAGATGTTTCAAACGGCTCTCGGTACTACGCTTAATCTAAGTACCGCATTCCACCCTCAAACCGACGGTCAGACTGAAAGAACGATTCGTACTCTTGAAGACATGCTCCGTTCGTGTGTCATAGATTTCGGTGGTAATTGGGACGCTTACCTGTCGTTAGTCGAATTCTCGTATAATAACAGTTATCATTCCAGCATTCAAATGGCACCGTTTGAGGCTCTATACGGAAGAAAATGTCGATCGCCAATTGTGTGGCACGAGATAGGTCACTCGCAATTAACCGGTCCTGAGCTACTGCAAGAAACGACAGACAAAATCCTCCAAATAAGAGACAACTTGCTGAAAGCTCGGAGTCGTCAGAAAAGTTACGCCGATAGACGACGCAAGCCCCTTGAATTTGACGTTGGCGACTACGTACTCCTAAAGGTATCACCTTGGAAGGGTGTGGTCAGATTCGGCACGAAAGGGAAACTAGCGCCTCAATATGTTGGACCTTTTAAGATTCTGGAAAGGATTGGAAAAGTCACCTACAGATTCAAACTACCGGAGGAACTTAGTAACATCCACCCGACTTTCCATGTGTCGAACCTCAGAAAATGCATGGCTGAGCATGATTTAATTGTACCGCTTGATGATCTCCAAATAAACGAAACACTACACTTCGTGGAGAAGCCTGTCAAAATCATGGACCGCCAAACCAAGCAGCTCAGACGCTTGCGCATTCCTATTGTGAAAGTCCGATGGGAAGGCAAACAAGGCGCAGAGTTCACTTGGGAACTCGAAAGCGATATGAAGGCGAAGTACCCGCAGTTATTTGTTACGGCTTCGGCCTAATTTCGGGACGAAATTCCCTCAACTAGGGGAGGCTGTAACACCCCGTGTTTCGAAAGTCAAAGTCAAAGTCAAGATTGAAGTCAAAGGGAGACAAGAGTTCTGATTGCGATCTGTCACTCCCTGCTCGAATCCTGTTTTGACTTCTTTGACTTGTATATAGTCTATTTTATGCTTTACGTTAGTTGTATTATGTGGAGTATCTATTAATAATCGAGGTCTATTCGATGTTTATCGCATGTTTTATCGCTTATCGCAATCGCACTCGCAACTCGAATTACGTGTTCTGGATATTGCTTTATGCGTGTGTGTGCCTTGTATGTTACTTGTGCATGTTTATCTATGTTTATGTTGTGGTGATTAATCGAAACGCAATCGAAACTCAATCGCAATCGAATCGCAAGCGCTAAACGCAAGTCAATTAAGGATGATTGTATGTTGATATAGTAGTTGGGATTAAAAGTAATTTGAATAGGAAACTCTATCGCATCGCAACGCTCAACACGCGAATCGAAATCGCAAAACCAATCGCGTCATTCACTCCAATCGAGTGGCCACCCGATCGAGCTGCCACCCGATCGAGTTGCCACTCGATCGAGGTGCCACTCGATCGAGCAGCCACCCGATCGGGTCACCACACGATCGACCAGCCCTCTCCTTCCCCTTTCCTTTTATAGAAACCCTATAAATACCCCTGTCAACATCACAAACTTACCTTTTTCTGCACCTCTCGTCCGACCAGCGCTTCTTGCCCACTTTTCTTCAGATTTCTCGCGATTCTTGTAAGTTCTCAACCTAAATCTTGTACTTTCTTAATCTACACGCACTCCTACACCTTTCTATCTTTTGAATCTTAAATTTTAATCGTGAAATCACTAGATTTGAGGTGTTCTAGGATGATGTCATCATGGTGTTCTTAGGAACTTCATGTTTTGGCTTCAATCCACCAAGAACAACTTAGATCTGAACGATTTCCACACAAATAAACAAAGATCTTGCATAGATCTGAACATATTTATGGTGAAAAAGGATTGAAAGATGGTTTCTAACTTTCTTTCAACTCTTTTATACTCAATGCACTCAAAATCGATAAAATCGGAGCTTGTTCTGATCTTCTACTCTTTCTTGTCGAAGTGTTGGTTCAAGATCTGGATTCTATCCACGAGACTACCGATTTCGGGTTGAACATGAAGCACCATCTCGAACAGTTAACTGGTCGGATTTGGGTGGTTCCTGTCCGATCAGATTACCAAGTATGGACGAGGTTTCTGTTGTCCAGCACGTTAGCGAATCACCTCGATAAAACGAAAAACCACCAAAACGACCAAGTGTAAGACGATCAGGTCGACCAGAACGGAGGGTCGCCCCATCGGACTGCTGTCCGATCGGATTGCCACCCGATCGGCTTGCACCTTGGTCCCACGATTGACTTTTATTTCAAACTTTTGAGGTTTGAACATCGAACGAAACGCTGTTCGATCGGATTACCACCCGGTCGGATTACCCCTCGACTATGTGATGTTCAGACTTCAACACTTAAACAATTTCCAACATGTTCAATGCAAACGGATTGCCACTCGATCGAACTACAATCCGATCGAATGACAAACTGCTGTGAACTTATTCTCACTAAAGTGTCCAACCAATGGGATTGTCGCCCGATCGATCGACCTGAGAGGTAGAGATACTTCTATGTTTTCTAAATACTACAACAAAAACTTCAAAGTTCAAGGCATCATACACAAACACATCCTTCCCAAACAAAGAAACAATCCACTCGAAAGGTCACCCGATCGACCGGCTACCCGATCGGATTGCCATCCGATCGGAGTACTGTCCGATCCTTTGACACTTCTCACCGATTTACGTATCGCTTATCTTTATGCTATCGTTCTGATCAGGCTAACCCTACTCTCTAGCGCTCCCTTCAATCCATCATCGTTGTGAGTATACTCGATCCCTTTTTGCTTTGTGCACTTTTGGGTGTTACATACGTTACTTTTACTAAATCACATCGAACACACTACGCAATACTTTAACGCTAACCATTTACGCATGTTATACGTGACTTAATGAATGCTTGTTTGTTATGTTTACACATGGAATGATGTCTACCTGCCTTAGCAAGGATAGTACTATTTGTTTGGACTCAGCACCTGTTCGTTCAGGGGTTGTTAAGGACAATTTGTTACATGGCTCACAGTGGTGAGTGTGTATTACGAACTATCTTGGGCAGTCAAACCGCAGTCATTGGTATTGATAGGTTCATGTCGATAACTTACGTGCTTCATATCACACTGTGTACGTGCTGGTTATGCGTAACGATTTCGAACTCTATATGCTATTACCAAACTTGTATGCTCACCTTTACACTATGTGTATTGACTTTTACTTTAACGTATGTGACAGGTGCATAGGATGCTTATGTGCTTAGCTTGCTGTGAAATCGAGGCTAGGAAAGGTGTAGAAACAAATAAACAATTGTCTGTATTTGAAATCTGAGTTGTTGGAACAGAACAATTTGACTAGATCTTGTCTGTAATAATTATGTTATCTTTTATGACATGGTATGGGACATGTTGCCTTAAATAATTGGTAATTATAGTTGTTATGGAAACTTCTGGACAATCTGTTTCGCTTAGTGCCACGCCCCGATGTTTCCGCCATCGGTTGGGGGTGTGACAGGAGGCGAGGTTTTACCGATTATTCTAGTGCCGTGCCTTCGGGCGGGTGGAGGTCGCGTTTCCGCGCATCTGGGAGAGCCAAGGGGCTGGCGGTGGTCGAGTAGCCGACCTTGGCCACAGCGTCCGGTGTCACGGTGGTTGGCACGTCGTTCCTTGCCGTTTAAAAAAATAAACGTTTGTTTTTATTATAAGTAGATATATATATACTTTCGAGCTCGTTGATTGAAATTATGGTAAATTAGCAATCAAGGGTTCCCATTTGATAGATACTTAATAAATGTATTATTGGTTTTTTTTTTCACTAGAATCAAATAATTATTCTAGGTCAGACATATGCTTCTATTAAATTGTAAGTGTGTTAAATAAAAAATTAGATAAGAATAAATATTTGTTTTTCTATAAATATTTTAAACAAAAATTTAGATAAGCATACACGTTTGTTTTTATTATGAGTAGATATATATACTTTCGAGATTGTTGATTGAAATTATGGTAAATTAGGAATCAAATGTTCCCATTTGATATATACTTAATAAATGTATTATTGGTTTTTCACTAGAATTAAATAATTATTCTAGGTCAGGCATATGCTTCTATTAAATTGTAAGTGTTTTTAGACGCATCGCTATAACGGTTTGGACTCACCGTTATAATCGCACAATTCTTTCAAATGTAAAATATAGACAACTTAGTTTAACCTTTGTAACGTTAGACGTACTATGATAATTGGTTTAAACCCATCATTTATCGCACATTGCATCAACATGTAGAAAGAACACCATTTTTAAATATAACAATTCTATACTCCATTAGAAGAGAATTTAATATTTGATTTTACGGTATAATTCATAAAAAATGATGAGATATATAAAAACATGGGGACCGATCTCCACCTTTTTGTACCGTAAACCCTCTTGAATACAAACTTGAGACGAGTGTTTTATGAATGAAATAAATAAATAACCATGAAGGTGCATAAATGATTCATCTAAACAAAGGGGCTATTTGTTTACCTAAACTAAGGGGCTATTTGTTTACCTTTTAATGAGGCTCTTAATCGTTCAGACCTCTTACTGGTTCAGTACTTAATGGTTCAGACTGTTTGTTTTCTGAGCAGATGTCTGAATGGTTCAGACATTTGTCTCTGAATGGTTAAGATTTATATAGTGTCTGAATGGTTAAGACCTCTAATCTGAATTTGTCTGACATTTGCCTCTGAACGGTTAAGCATTATAAAGGCTCTTAATGGTTCAGACCTCTTACTGGTTCAGCACTTAATGATTCAGAACTCTTACTGGTTCAGCACTTAACCATTCAGATGTTGCCAAACAGCCCCTAAGTATTTTACTAAGTGGGTATACTAATTTATATTGAAATGGTATAAACTCTAACTTAACTAATAATAAATGGTCCTTTTCTCCATCTCTCTGTCGAGAAAACATATTATTGCAAACAAAAACCGTACACTACCAGTGCTATGTAAAATTGTTAACGCGAGTCGTTAAATTACTAAGGTAAAAACAACTTCGAAACATTATCAACTTAGTAAAAGGCGAGAACATGTAAACATTAACAGCATGTTTAACGTAATACTGAATAGGTAAAAACCCGTTAGAATTATGTGGTGGTTATGTTGGAATGCTGTCATGATCATGAAGACGATAAAGTGCTATTTTAGAATAGTCCCCATAATCTTCCATTTCTCTATGTATGATGAAGGGGATGTTTGTTTACCTCTTAATGAGGCTTTTAATGGTTCAGACCTCTTACTGGTTCAGCATTTAATGGTTCAGACTGTTTGTTTCGCGAGCACATGTCTGAATGGTTCAGACATTTGTTTCTGAATGGTTAAGCATTATATAAGTCTGAATGGTTAAGATCTCTAATCTGAATTGGCTAGACATTTGCCTCTAAACGGTTTAGCATTATACTGTTTCTTAATGGTTCATACCTCTTAATGGTTCAGCACTTAATGGTTCAGACATCTTACTAGTTCATCACTTAACGATTCAGAAGTTGTCAAACAACCCCGAAGTTAGTAAGGCATAAGTTGAAAATGTTGCACAAAACCACACGTATGAGTAGTTGGTCTATACATTCAATCATAAAAAGCAAATGTTCTTTCGATTCAAAATATATTCATGTGTTTGAATCAAAATCAATGATAAATAAAAAAATAAACAATAGAAAAACGAGAGTACACAGCAATACATCAGTGTTTTGAAAAGTTATGTGTTTGAAGGGGTATGGTCCCAAAATGCCGCGCAACCCCCTGTAAGGTCGCGCGGGACCATACTCCTTAATCAGCAATTTTCTTGATTGCCAACCTCGCGCGGGCTACAACAAATCTGTGTAACGCTGCGCGAGGTCCACATAGAATAAACTCCAGTTAGCAACACTTGGCATTCTAAAAAGAGCATCTGAAGGCCCATGAAGCTCGCGCGAGGTGATAACGTGCTCAGCAAGAACCATGCGTAACTGCGGCGCGAGACCTTTCCAGATAGTACACAAGGTACAAGTGGCAGAATAAAAGAGCCAATCAGAGTCCTTCTGTTCCTGCGCAATCGTGCTACACGATAGTCTGACATGTAGGAGATAGAAAGTACTTAAGGACGCCTATGTGGCACCAATCACAGGGCAGAGACAACTGTCCCACGATCTCCACTTACCTGCTGATGGCATAAGGGCGACCAGGCCGACAACAGTGACACGTGGCTCCAATCACGTTGCGCCAACTCCATAAAGCTCCTAGAAGCCACTAACGGTCGACACCAGTGAGACAAGGAGCATATCCTCCATGTTGTCGCCTTCCGGCCCAAGGCCCATCAGCCCACACCCTCTTATACCTCTCCGGCTATAAATAGAGACCTTCACTTCACAGGTTATTCATTCCATTCCCTCTACTCTCACTTAATACTTATACTCTCCCCAAATACAGTCGCTTATTCTCACGCTGGAGCCCGGTTAAGAGGGAAACCCCCACATTCCCCTCTTAACGAGTAACGGTGTTCTGTTTTGCAGATGAAACCACGATCATTAAGGAGCTCAGGAAACATCAAGAAGATTAACCATCATGGTAGAAACATAAACCAAACTGATTAGTCCCGTAATTAGTACCGTGTTTCTTCATTGGCGCCCACCGATTTTTTCTACAAACCACTTTCATCTTCTTATTTCCTGAGTTTTTCGTTGTTTTTTCATTCCTTCGATCATGGCTGGTCAAGGAATCATTCCTGAGTTCGTTGGTCTTGGAGCAAACCCTGATGCAACGTTGGGGCCGGATAACCAAAACATCCAACCCCAGCACATCGAAGAAATCGGCGAAATCGAGATGACCAACACTGGGGGTCCGCGCGGGAGCTTCATCCGCATCACTCAAATTACCCCAGGAAACAACGGCGCTGGACCTTCGAATCCAGTTCCATCTCAGAATATCTCAGCGCTATTAGGGCTACCAGAGGGCGAAACCCCAGCCTCATGGTACGCCAAGCAACTCGCCACCATTAACGCGGCATACCAATCCTTGAGTGCGCAACAAGCAGTTTTAACGGCAGAACCTTCCTTGGTTACACCAACCGGCCCAAGTCACGGGCCGCGCCAGATGCCACCACCGCAAAATATCCAAGGAAGAGCCAACAGACCTCCCCCTACCCGGAGACTAAGCGTGCAGGACACGCGCGATACACGGGGGGAGACTGAAAGCTACTATGACGAACCGTCAAACTTCCAAAGAGGCCCAGTTCATAGCCGGCTCACGCCGCGCAACATTAACGATGAGTGGGAAGAAACTGACCCGAATGATCCAACCTGGGAGAACGATGACGAATCTTCGGTCTTCAATCGTTTGCAAAGAAATCACGAGTACTACAAACCAAGGCAACACGTTGGGTATACCGAAGAGGCAGAGCGTGACTTTCGCCTCGCCTATCGACCAGAAGAAGCTATAGAGCATTCGAAGTTCATCCCAAAGATAGCACTAGCGCCGCTCAAGAGAGAAAAATTACCTCCAACTGTCGGAAAGTTTAACGGACTGACTGATCCCGATGATCACGTCAGAGTGTTTACTAGCGTGGGCTGCATGGGAAGTTGGAACATGCCCATGTGGTGTCATCTGTTTATCCAAACATTAACGGGGGCTGCTCGCGCCTGGTTCGACAGCCTTCCTCCGGGAAAGATAAAATCATGGGTAGATTTCAGGACTCAGTTTTTGAGTCACTTCAGCCAACAAAGGCGATACCAGCGCGACACAGCTGAAGTTGAAGATATCTGGCGAAGAGATAACGAGGGTTTGGAAGATTTCATTACGCGCTTTAACAAAGAATGTTTGGAGATCGGGGGCGTGAGTGAACAACTCATGCGCTGCCATTTCAAGAAAGCCATCCGCTGTGATAGCCTGATTAGAACTATCACTGGAAAAGATGGAATGCCAAAGGAGTGGGATAAACTCATGGAAGCCGCGAAGATAGTCGCGCAAACTGAAGAGTCACTCGCACGAAACAACAGCTATCGCTCTAAAGATAGATTTTCCAAAGGGGGTCACTCGCGCGACGACAACAGGCGCAACAAAGGCAAGAACCCTGGGTGGAAGGCCAACCACTCCAGCGGTTATAATGAACGACCCCGTTATGAAGAGCGATCCCGCTATAAGGAAGACGCGCGTGATACCATTGATCGCATCAGTTATAGAAAGGCAGTCCGAGATGATAATCGTGAAAAGCATTGGACTCCGCTCATAAAAACACCAAAAGAGGTACTAATGACGGAGAACCATGATTTTAAGGCTCCCAGGCCTATGACGAACAAAAAGGGACAAGACCCCAATCTGTATTGTGATTTCCACAAGGATACAGGCCACTTAACAGATGATTGTTACAGCTTGCGACAAGAGATCGAGAGAGCACTAAAGAGCGGGAAGCTGAGCCACTTAGTGAAGAACGTGCGCAAAGAAACGCGACAGCTCCATCGCCACGATGAAGGAAATCACAAGAAGGTTCGACGCCTGGAGACACACATGGTCAATGGACCAAGGTATAGCGCAAGAGAAAAAGGCAAGAGACCTTATGAGCCTTCATGGCAAGAACAGCAAGTTATTTTCCCGGTGGTGCGCGGGGGTCCCCGAGCCACACGACCCATCGTCATCACCGGTATCATCGGCCATTATGAAACCGAATACGTCTTCATTGACCTGGGGAGTACAGCAGACATCATCTATGAACAATGCTTTAACCAGTTCGACGATGAAGACAAAGCGAGACTTGAACCAGTTGACTACCCACTGTCTGGGTTCTGCAATGAAATGGTCTTCCCGTTAGGCCAAATTAGCTTCCCCGTCACACTCTCTGACGGGAAGCATTCGAGGACAACAAATGTCAACTTCATGGTGATGCCTGTTAAGTCAAGACATGATGTACTGATCGGGAGAGAGACGCAAGGTGAGCTGAATATGATAACTTCCACCCCCCACTCAGCGATTGGTTTCCCAACCAAGACGGGGGTGGCAATCGTTTATGCAAAGAAAGAAGTGGTGTCAACAGAAGAGATGCGCCCAACAAAAGCGGCGAAGGTTTCAGCAACCGAGCCCGAAAAATGGGTTTTAAATCGCAAATATCCGGAGCAAACTGTGATAATAGGTCACGCTATCTCACCAAACATCAGAACTCGTCTCAAGCAGCTCCTATTCAAGAACATGGATATTTTCGCCTGGACCCCGTCCGACATGACCGGAGTCCCGCGCGACATCACAGAGCACTGTTTAAATACCTACCCCTCGGTTGAGCCGAAAGTCCAAAGAAGGCGCAGCCTAGGGGCAGACAAGACGAAAGCAATGAATGAGCAAGTATGCGAGTTACTTAAAGCCGGCATCCTGCGAGAAGTACGTTATCAGAGTTGGGTTGCGAACCCCGTAATGGTAGAGAAGTCTAGTGGTGGATGGCGAATGTGTGTCGACTATACCGATCTCAACAAGGCATGCCCTAAGGATTGTTACTCTTTGCCTGAGATCGACAAAAAGATAGACTCTCTCGCGCCATACAGATGGAAGTGCTTCTTGGATTGCTACAAGGGGTACCATCAAGTTCAAATGAAGCTCGAGGATGAAGACAAGACGGCTTTTCGCACTGATCTGGGGATTTTTTGCTATACGAAGATGCCATTCGGCCTGAAAAATGCTGGCGCCACATACCAGCGATTGATGGACAAGACCTTCGCGGGTGACATCGGAAAGCATATTGAGGTTTACATCGATGATCTAGTGGTCAAAAGTCCCGAAGAGGACCAAATGTTGAAGGACATCGAGAAAACGTTCAACTCATTGCGCAGCGTAAACATGAAGTTGAATCCAGCCAAGTGTTCTTTTGGCATGGAAGAAGGGAAGTTTTTAGGCTTCATAGTCACCAACGGCGGCTTTAAAGTGAATCCGGAAAAAGTCCAGGCAATAGAGCGGATGCCATCGCCGCGAACAATCAAAGAAATGCAACGGTTGGCCGGCCGCCTCGCCGCGCTTAACCGCTTTTTGTCAAATCACGCCGCGAAGTCTTACCCTTTTATCAGCACACTGCGCAATTGTGTGAAGAAGCAAGAGTTCAGATGGACCCCTGAAGCAGAAAAGGCTTTTCAGCAAATGAAAGAATGTTTGATCGAGCTCCCCACCCTGACTGCACCATTTGAAAAAGAACCCCTCGTACTGTACTTATCTTCTTCAGATAAGGCAGTAGGATCGGTGTTACTGGTGGAAAGAAATGGAGTTCAAACTCCAATTTATTATGTCAGCAGGGTACTCACTGACCCGGAAACGAGATATTCCACGATGGAAAAATTGGTACTAGCGCTGCTACACGCCTCCAGAAGGCTGCGCAGATATTTTACAGGGCATGTGATCACCGTGCTTACCAATTTCCATATCGGCACGATACTTCAAAAACCAGAAACGTCCGGGCGGTTAGCAAAATGGGCCATCGAGCTGGGGGGCCACAACATTCTGTATCGGCCGCGCCCAGCCATCAAGGGTCAAGTCCTAGCGGACTTCATCACAGAAGTCCCAGTTGAGAAAATCAAAGATTGTGAGCTAGTGGAGACTCCCGAAAAAGACACGACAAATGAGACTTGGATGCTTTACACTGATGGGGCCTCAAACGAGGACGGCGCGGGAGCTGGATTGCGCCTGGTAAGCCCTGAAAACCATGAATTCACTTACGCCATCAAGCTGGATTTTAAAAACACCAACAACGAGGCGGAATACGAGGCATTTCTGGCAGGCTTGCGTCTCGCCATCAAAATGGGAGCTAAAAATCTACAAGCACATGTCGATTCACTCTTGATAGCCAGCCAAGTCAACGGTATATACGATGCAAAGGGTGAAGTTATGGCCCTATATCTGGAACAAGCAAAAGAGTTGCTTCAACAGTTCAAGTCTCACAAGGTCATCCACATCAATCGCTCTGAAAACAAACCAGCTGACGCCTTGAGCAAGCTTGCTTCAACATCCTTCCAACATCTGGCCAAAGATGTAAGGATTGAGGTACTCAAGAACCCGTCAGTCTTGTTACGACAAGTCAATGTGATCGAGCTAGGGCAGCCATCCTGGATGACCCCTATCATTCAGTACTTGAAAGAAGGAATACTCCCAGAGAATAAGGCAGAGGCAAGAAAGATTCAGAACAAAGCTCTGCAGTACGAAATGAATGGTGGGATCTTATACCGCAAGTCCTTCTTGGGGCCACTACTGCGCTGTGCGAACCCCCAAGATGCGACTTATCTGATAAGGGAGATTCACGAAGGAATCTGCGGCATCCATGCAGGACCACGCATGGTTGTTGCAAAGATTATGAACGCCGGATATTACTGGCCAGGGATGCATATGGATGCCCTGAAGGAGCTGCGCAAGTGCGACTCCTGTCAGCGGCACTCTCCAAAAACCCTGCGCCCCAAGAACGACCTGATCCCCGTATCCACTGCTTGGCCTTTTCAGCAGTGGGGAATTGACATGGTAGGACCCTTCCCAGACGCTCCCGGCGCCGTCAAGTTCATAATAGTGGCCGTCGATTACTTCACAAAATGGGTGGAGGCCAAAGCCCTTGCTTCAACTACAGCCATGATGGTGCGCAAGTTCATTTGGGAACACATCATCTGCAGATTCGGGCTCCCACTCAAGATTGTAACTGACAACGGCACCAACTTTGCGTCTGAAGACCTCCAGAACTGGATGAAGGAGATGAAAATCAAACACACTTTCTCCTCCGTTGCGCATCCTCAAGGCAACGGGCAGGTTGAAAGTGTAAACAAGTGTATTGTCGAAGGGATTAAGGCCCGACTGGGCACGAAGCGAAGAGGCTGGGTGGATGAGCTCCCGAGTATCTTGTGGGCTCACCGTACCATGCCAAAAACAAGTACCGGCGAAACCCCTTTTAGCCTAGTCTATGGCTCAGAAGCGGTTATCCCGGCAGAAGTTGGCCTGCCCTCTCCGCGTTTGACAGCAGTCAACGCAATCGACAACGAGACAGAGCGTCGTCTCGACTTGGATTTGCTAGAAGAAAGGCGCGAAATTGCGCGAATTAAAGAAGCCAAGTACAAAACACAACTGGAAAGGTACTACAATGCGCGAGTCCGCATCTGTACCTTCAATCCAGGGGAGTACGTCTTTCGAGACAACGAAGCCTCAAACGCTGAACGCCCAAGAAAACTAGCACCCAAATGGGAAGGCCCATACTTGGTTCACGAAGTGCTAGGAAAAGGGGCTTACAAATTGCGCACCCTGGATGGACACATCATCCCGCGCACGTGGAATGCGCAACAACTGCGCAAATGCTATATATAACTATATTAGGCCCTGCGCCTTTATCCACATATTAGGCCCTGCACCTTTATCCACTAATGTCGGCTACGCGCCCTTTACTTTCTTATGTTGGCTACACGCCTTTTATGTTACAAGCAATGTATCTTGGCCTAAGCGCCTATGTAATCAATGAAAGCATACGACATGCTCTTTTATCACTATCCGACTTATTTCGTTACAAATGCATGTTAAACTTCTGATTAGCACGAAAACACTCCAGTTACGCTCGCACAAGAGCCTCTCTTACATTTATTCGCGCTAACTTAACCAAAGTTTCTAACAACAGTGCAATATTGTAACGGGAAAATAAGCAAACATACTATTTAATAAGCGCAACCGCACAACAGTTATAGAAAAACAATGTCATTCATTAGATAAAAGCGCGCCCGCGCAAAGCGTTACATCAGAAACCTACTGGAAATTTTTACAAGGCACAAAGCCTGTTGACAAACCTATTCAAATTCATCATCTCCACTGTCATCATGCTTACCGCCTTTATCGCCATCGCCGCCAGGCTTACCGTCAGCACCATCGTTTCCACCATCATTGCCCGCCGCTTCATCTTCGTCAGAGAGTTCTACGTGCTCTGGGGGATCAAGAATGCCCTTCATACGTGCACACCAGTCATCATGTTCTAGAGCCTTCGAGACCAAATCCATTACAGGTAAGGCTAAATGATTATAAGAATTTTCAGCTCGAGCCAATTCGGCATCAGCTCCATCAGTTACCGAGCAATGACTGGCATCAAACTCTTGTCCAAACATTTCTGCGGCATGCTGCGCACACTCCATATAACCTCCGCGATGTCCAACGGCGCGAGAAGCATCAATGAGAGCAGCGACAGTCTGGTCCAGCTCGCCAGCATTCAGAATCGAGTTAGCCATCTGCATCAAAATAAGCAAGTAAGGAACTACCTTGGAAAGCAAAACCAAAGTTCAAAGATATACCAGAACTATTCCCCGGCCGCGCAGCCACTCAGCATCAGAAACAAGAGTATCCACGATTCCCTGAGCTTCAGCATAATTAGTCTGCGCTACATTAAGAGCCGCAGTACTAACATCGCGAGCTTCCTCAGCCCTAAGTTTCGCCTCTTCAGCTGAGGCAGCCTTAGACTTTTCAGCCTCCAGATCGATCTCCAAGGATTCACTTTTGTCAACCTGCTCTCGCAGGCGACGTTTAAGCTCAGCGATCTCGACATCCTTGGCCCGAAGATCCTTGTCCTTGCCCAACAGCTACAACTTCACATCAGCAAGCTCAACCTAAAAAGGACAGGACTTAGGATATTTTGCAAACAAAGCACAGAAGGAAAAGGTATAAGTTGTACAAACCTCAAGCTGTTCCTTAGCAGCCTTAGTAGCTTGCACACCCTCGACCTCCGCCGTCAACTCCACAATCTTGGCTTCAAGATTGACAATCTTGTTACGAGCCGCGGCCGCGCGCTCATTGTCCTTCTCGCAAATGCGCTTGAATTCGGCTTTCTCCTTAGCCAGCTGCTGTTCAGCAGCGTGAAGCTTGTTTTTCAGGCCCTCGCGCCCCCAGTCTTCTGCCTTCTTATCAGCTTCAAGCTTCGCCTTCTCTTCATCAAGGGCAGCTTTTGACTTCTCAAATTCACTTATACGCTTCAACATCCGCTCGCGGTACCTCTCCCAATCCGACCGCTCCCTAACCATTGTCCGCCACTCACGGACGATTTGATGGTTAGCAGCGCGAGCATTCGCCTCCCCGAGCATGTAAGTACGGTACAGCCCTTCATGAGTTTTCGCCTTCTGCCTATTAACCTCACCAGGAGTGAAAGAGTTGAAGAACCAATCGCGGCAAGGGCCGAACTCTTGAAAGGTGTCCTTCTGCTTCAAATTCCAGGGAGCCTGGTGGGGAGCATTATCGCGTTCCTCTTCGGTATAACTTTTATAATAGATATCTCCAAGAGTATCCTTCGCCCCGATCGCTTGCGGATTATAACCCCCTGCGCCACCAGAGCTCGCGCCACTAGAAACATACGTAGGGCGGGTAGGTCTTTCAACCTCAGGATCTTTCCTTCTCTCTTGATGGGGCTTTGCAGACCCCACAACGCTCAAAACCTCCGGACCCTGCGCTTTCTCTTGGATAGTGATAGCAGCGGCACCGGTATACCTCAAGGAATCATCACTAGGCTTTTCAACAGCCTTTTGCTTCTCCTTCTCCACTTCAGAGGCTTTCTTCCTCCTCGCCTCCTCAGCCCTCCTATCTTCCTCAGCCTTCCTCTTCTTCTCCTCCTCCGCTTTCTTCCTCTTATCCTTATCAGCTTTCTTCCTACGCTCTTCATCAACTTTCCTCTTCTCTTCGACAGCCTTCGCCTTATCACCTTCAGCAACATGTTTGTCTTTGGCAGTCTCAGCGCCAGCAGCCTTGGAAGATTTAACGGTAATCTTCGGCCTCTTTGGCTCTGGCTCCGTAATCAAAACACCCTTCTCAGGGGTTTTCTTCTTACCCTCTGCAAAAACCAAGGGATCAAGAAAAAGAGCAACAACAAGGAAGAGCTAAAAACAAACTTACCAGGGGAGAACCTATAAAGTGAGCGCAGATTGCTCTGTTTACCAAGCACCAGAGCCCCGCCAACCTTCGACGCAATGGACACACCAGCAGGCGCCTCGCCCCTCGTTCTTTTTCTGCTGATCAACTTTTCAGCAGCCTCCTCTTCTTCTTCCTCTTCCTCTTCCTTCTCATGCGCAACAGAGGAAGGAGTAGCGCCAACGTCCGGGTTGCGAGAACCCGCGCTCCCTGAGCCACCAGTTCCAGTCTTCTTTCCGCCTGCGCGCGACAAACCTTCAAGTGAGTCACTAACAATCACAAAATCTCTCAAGTCACTCTGACGGAGGCGAAAAATACCTTTACCCACAGCACCAGTGGTTGCGCGACTACCCCCAGCACCCTTGCTGGTCACCTCAGCATCCTTCTTCTTCTTCACCGGTTTTTTCTTCTTCTTCTCTTCTGGGTCAATACCCAAGTCGCGCAACACACTTGCAAAGACGTTAGACCACGAACTTAGCTCTCCGTTCGAAGACCCTACAGACTCCTCGCTGGAAAGATAGACAACCTATTTCCCAGCAGAAGTCACAGAGCGCAAAGGGCGAGGGTTCGGTATGTGCGCACCTTCGTTTGCAGTAGGCGGCGAGGCGAACGCATCAGCAACAGGATACATAAAGTTATCCTTTATTTGATCATACCAATATTGTTCTCCGTCTTGAAACGGGCGCACGCCCATCTTACCGCCAAAAGTGGCAAAGGCAGCTTGATACAAACGCACCTCTACAAGATAAATAGTATATAATGAGAAAAAGAAACGCAAGCCGCGAAAGATCAGTAAAACTAAGAAAATTACTAACCGTGGTCATCAATCATTAAGATAGGGACCTCCTTGCTATCAGGCAGCCACTGATTGCTCATCCGCGCCGCGACCAAGACATTCTCCCCAAACACTCGGTTTGGGGTGGCAGTAAGCTCCCGATACCAAGCCTCAGTCTTGGGGATCTCCAAGTCTTCCTTCACGATCGCTTCAGTCCAGGCGCGAAACGTCATGGGTATCGGAACTACCTCCTCCCGAATATAGAAAAACTTTGGTTTCCAGTCATGGAAACTCTTGGGAGGGTTTAACAGTATCTTCTTCGCCGCGCCTTGGCTGGCGAAAGAATAAAAACCCATGTTTCTCTGAAGTTGGTAGAAAACCCGGAATCTATCAACAGTTGGCTCTATGCCATGAGCCCAACACAGGAACTCGAAATGTCGAACCCGAACCATTCCGGGTGGGCTCATTTGAGATATATGGAACCCATAATATTGAAGAATATGAGCCATAAAGTTAGTCGCCGGCAACCGGAAATTGCCCTGATGGAAGAAGTCTTCGAATAAAGTGATGTACCCCGGCAGTGCATCAGCGGCCGTCTGGTTCTGGCCGGGGTACCGGGCATCCCACTCCGGTGGGAACCGGAAACTACGTGAAAGCTGTTCAAAAAGACCTAAATCCCACCGGAGAACAGGCACAGGACCTTCTTCTCCGGGATTATCTTCATGCTGTTCTTCAGCCATCGATAGATAAACAAAGGTCTTGAATGTTCTGGAAACAAGCTTGATAACCTGCTACGATGTTCTTCAAGAACTTGAAGATCTGCTGCAACCGTGTTCTTCAAACTTTGAAGATTCAAAGAAGTTTGAGAGGAAACAAAAGAATAGTAGAAGAGAAAAGTGATGAGCCTCACATCTCTCCAGATATATATACCCATCGCATTTAATGCGATGGGTAACCGTGCCGAAACCGCCGCAAGCAAGGCCAACCAGAAAGCGCCACGTAAGGCGTGTTTCCTGGAGCGACGGTTACCACGCGCGCGTGAACCTCACTCTCCTGACGAAAATCTGAACCGTCAGCAACAAGTTGATGACAACCGTCAGAGGTCAACTCAGTCGTCACCAACCACGACTTTTGCACCAACCTGTCAGAAAATTCGAATTTCGAGGTTTTTCCCGCTCAAAGCCATTAGAAACTTCCTGTTAAAGCTAACAACAAACCCAACAACAAGCCTGGTAGCCGCGCCATAGTAACCAACAACTTACACGCGCGCCGTCTATCAAAGCCAAAAGCATCATTTTACTTTATTTTCTTAAGTCCAGAGCTCCAACCACTTGCCTTGCGCGTGGTGCAGCACTGGACTGGGGGGACTTGAAGGGGTATGGTCCCAAAAAGCCGCGCAACCCCCTGTAAGGTCGCGCGGGACCATACTCCTTAATCAGCAATTTTCTTGATTGCCAACCTCGCACGGGCTACAACAAATCTGTGTAACGCTGCGCGAGGTCCACATAGAATAAACTCCAGTTAGCAACACTTGGCATTCTAAAAAGAGCATCTGGAGGCCCATGAAGCTCGCGCGAGGTGATAACGTGCTCAGCAAGAACCATGCGTAACTGCGGCGCGAGACCTTTCCAGATAGTACACAAGGTACAAGTGGCAGAATAAAATAGCCAATCAGAGTCCTTCTGTTCCTGCGCAATCGTGCTACACGATAGTCTGACATGTAGGAGACAGAAAGTACTTAAGGACACCTATGTGGCACCAATCACAGGGCAGAGACAACTGCCCCACGATCTCCACTTACCTGCTGATGGCAGAAGGGCGACCAGGCCGACAACAGTGACACGTGGCTCCAATCACGTTGCGCCAACTCCATAAAGCTCCTAGAAGCCACTAACGGTCGACACCAGTGAGACAAGGAGCATATCCTCCATGTTGTCGCCTTCCGGCCCAAGGCCCATCAGCCCACACCCTCTTATACCTCTCCGGCTATAAATAGAGACCTTCACTTCACAGGTTATTCATTCCATTTCCTCTACTCTCACTTAATACTTATACTCTCCCCAAATACAGTCGCTTATTCTCACGCCGGAGCCCGGTTAAGAGGGAAACCCCCACATTCCCCTCTTAACGAGTAACGGTGTTCTGTTTTGCAGATGAAACCACGATCATTAAGGAGCTCAGGAAACATCAAGAAGATTAACCATCATGGTAGAAACATAAACTAAACTGATTAGTCCCGTAATTAGTACCGTGTTTCTTCAGTGTTAGAGATACTCGTTAGCTAAACTTACATGCGTTAAATAACAAACCCAGACATTGTTTTACCATTTTTGGCTCATGGATAAAACATGAGCTCCTTTCATATGTACGAGTTTTGTTAACTAAATATAGCGAATACGATCTGTCGATCTATGTATAAAACGTCAATATATGTTCGTATCAAACATGATGTTTTATAAACTGTCTTATTATCATCCACATCATGCGTTACTAATTGGGTTTAGCATATAAAATGTCAATGTATGTTTGTAGCCTCAAACATGATGTTTTATTAATTTGATTTTATTAATAGTGACTTGTTATCATCAGATGTTTTATTATCACTTATATCACTTGTGTTACTAAATTGTTTTGTTACACAAAATGTCAATGTACGTTTGTTGTCTCAAACATGATGTTTTATTAACTTGTAATTTGGTAAATATCAACTCCCCTTTATTTTTTTTTTAAATGTTTTTGAAAACCATTGTTTTTAACGGCAAATTTCTTTTCACCCAATGTGTTGGTGAGTTGAAACAACTTGAATCGTCCGACCAAACCCGAAGTACTTGAACCATTCTGATCTTGCTAACATAAAGAAACGCAAACCTTTTGCAAGTATAAAAAGAACAGAAAAAAAAACAGGATGTAACATCCGAAAACAGAAATGTGCGGGTTCAAACTGCCACTACTTTAAACAAGTATTCTCCCTAAAACGAACGAAAAGTAGACGCTAAACCCATCCTCTAAACATAAAGCATCGTGAGATTAAAACCCGAATAAACCAAGTTCACTGGCTTTCTCTTTCTCAAATGTTTCAAAGTACTGATATATGATTGTTACCGCTAACAATATACCAGTACCCGATCCGATAGCTCCCATGAAATCTGCCAAAACCGTCAATGCACCAATGCACATTCCTCCAAACGCAGCTGCAGTTGGGATGTACCGGTTCAGTTCCTTCTGAAGGTTCGAGTCCCGGTGACCTGGCATCACCATTTGTTGCTCCTGCGCGTTAAAGAAAAGAGAATTAAAATATTAACAACAAATGATTAAATGGGATTTATTTAATAATGTTGGAATTACCTTTAGCTGCTTGGCTACATCTCTTGCAGATGATCCAGAAACTTCAATCCAAGTTTTGGAAAAGAGTGCACATGCGGTTAGCATGAACACGAGATAGAAAAGAGCGTGGAAGGGATTGGCTGCCATGTCTGCCAAGCTGATATTAACCAACCAAACAATTAAGTCAAATTTTTATACGAATACTTATGTGTGTTGTGTTCAGGTTGAACAATTCAACCTGCCAACCTAGGGCTGCAAACGAACCGAACGTTCAGCGAACAGTTTGTGAACCATTCGACGGGAAGTTCCGTTTATGTTCGTTAGTTTAATAAATGAACGAGCACAAACAAGAAATTTCGTCTGTATAAATGAACGAGCACGAACAAGGAATTTCGTTCGTTTAGTTAAATGAACGAACATGAACAGAGATCGCATTCGTTCATTTATGTTCATGAACGTTCGGTAACGTGTTCGTTTATGTTCGTTTGTTTTCAATAGTTCATTAGTGTTTTTAATTTTTATATTTTATTAAAATACTTCAAAATTTAAACAAATAAAATATTTAATAAGTATCAATGTATTATATATTTTGTTCATGGACGCTTGTTTATGTTCGTTTGTTTTCATTTGTGTTCATGAACATTAGTTTGTGTTCGTGAACGTTCGTTTGCGTTCGTTACCTAAAGTTAACAAACGAACACGAACACGTTCTTTTCTTTAATGAACGAACACGAACACGTTCTTTTCTTTAATGAATGAACACGGACAGAAAATCTTGTTCGGTAAGTGTTCATGAACACATATATTTCCTTAAAACTTCGTGTTCGTTTGGTTTGTTTGCATCCCTACGCCAACCCGACACGATGTCCCAAGACGTATTTTGAACCGTTACCAAACCCACCCATCAACCCGACAATCAAACATACCTAGAAGGTGCAGTAACATAGTAAGCAAGCCCACCAACTGGAACCGATTGGCCCGAGTATTCAGACTCCTTCCACTTTCCCAACAAGTTAACCAAGAAATTCCCACTGTACTTTCTGTGAAGCAACTGAAATTTATATTTTTCAAATGCAAAAAAGAAATCAGCTGCTGGGAGATAAAATCATAAAAATAAATAGATGTAGAAAAATTCGATCAGATATAATTTGGTTACCTGAGAGATGAAATAAAGGTTGGATACAAGTGCAGACTGAAGAATAATAGGCATGTTGGAAGTATAAAACAACTTAATAGGGTACGATCCTTGTTGCCCACGAGCATTCTTAGATCTCACAGGCAAAACAACACGGAAGCCTTGAAAGTAGATAACGATGAGAAAGATCAAAACGGTAGCAAGCAAATTGGTAACATTCGGCAAGTTCTGTCGGTAAAAGGCTTCCCGTAAAGCTCTAACTTTATCGGACCTAGTGATTAAAAGATGGAATAACGCAATAACTGCACCCTCAAACTCTGCGCCACGCCCACTGTTGATTGTTGTAGGGCTGAATGCTTTCCAGATAATGCTTTCACTGCATAGTTTATCAATAAATTAAGTTAAAAATAAGAATCGGTATCTGCATATTAACACATGGCGAAGGGCTACGATCATACCAGATATTGGTAGCTATGAACAATGAGATTCCGGAGCCTAAACCGTATCCCTTTTGAAGAAGTTCGTCCAGACATATGACGATAATCCCAGCGAAACATAGTTGCACGATTATGAGAATCGCATTTCCAACACCGAGTTGACCGACACTACCGTACATTCCCGATAGAACATAAGCAACAGCCTCACCAACAGCGATCAAGATACCAAGCAACTTCTGAGCACCATTCCTGGAAAAATCGCACGTATAAACAGATTACTTTATGAAAAGGTGCACAGATGATTCAAAAAAGGTAAATTACACTTTTTGTCCTTTATGCTAATACCAAATTTCAGTGGACGTCCTTTACCTTTAAAAATGTCAGGAATCATCCTTTAAGTTTTAAAAACCGTGCATGATCTGTCCTTTGACACTAACCCAGTTAAAACTTTCCGTATAAACATAAAGGATGATTCCTGACATTTTTAAATGATTCCTGACATTTTTAAAGGTAAAGGACATCCACTGAAATTTAGTATAAACGTAAAGGATGATAACTGTAAGTTACCCAAAAAAATATATACTGGGTAGGAAAGTAGATGTTTAGTTGCTTACAAGAGTGCGCGATCCTCACGAACATTGTTGTCAACTTCGATGATTTTCGACCCAGCTAACAGCTGCATGACCAGTCCAGAAGTCACAATGGGGGTGATACCGAGCTCCATGACGGTTCCACGGTTTGAAGCTAGGATCACACGCATCCAGTAAAAAGGGTCTGCACCGGTTGTCGAATGAATGCCATACAGGGGAAGCTGACTGCAAACCAGAAAGATGAAAAGAGAGATCACAGTGTATATGACCTTTTCTCTGAAGGGAACCTTTCTGTCGGCACTTTGGACTTCTGGTAGAAACGAGAGAAATGGTCTCACCAGATGTAGGACTCTAAAACCACCTCCCATTTTAGCGAATCAGAACTGCAAACCACCTGTTTCAAATCATTTGCAAACAATTATTATCACAATGTGGTTATAATACAACCAAGTGTAGTTAAGTTCTTCACAGAAAACGGACTAGATAAACAACTAGCGTATCAAACACAGTTGAAATCTGCATTGGCATTATAAATTGAAGCTACAGATTCCCATATTGAAAATAAATTTGCATATTTTTACAAACATGTAGAATCTATAGTTTTTTTCAAACTGCAGGATCATACATGTTGGCATTCGTGTATAGTATATACAGATTGTGACAAGTATAACTCTCATACAAAACCAGCCAATTCATAGAAATATCTTCCATTTGAGACCAATTTGCTCACACAATCAAGAAAATACCAAAAATATATGCAGCCCCTCAAAAAGAAAAGGTCATAGCACATTGTATCTGTATAACATCCTGAAAATTGGTTCATTAAGATCCAATAGTTCCTAATTTCTGCTTCTTTCATTTACTTGAAAATTGGTTCCAAAACTTCTCGCATCATCGACATGCAGAATCGCAGATCATCAAGGTGTAGAAAACAACCAGAAATAAACAAATGTAACTTTCTCAAAGCTTCATCGACTCAACCGTAATCGATCGATCTCAAAAAACACGTCAATTGCACACATACATTCACATCTCCAGATCCATACAAAAACCACCATAATTACCACAAACAACCTATTAAGAACACGATCAAACACCTCAATTCAACAAAACCGTCACAGATCGGATAAAATGACAGCCGGATTTCAAATTACAAACGAACATATCAAAGCACACAAATTAACATATGAGCAATCTCGATTCAACAAACCGTCGCAGATCGGGTAACATAACAGCTGATTTCATATATAGCAACTGATTTTCAAAAATTACAAACAATCGAACGTATCAATGCACGCAAATTAACAAATAAACAATCTCGAATCAATAAACCGTCACGGCTGATTTCAAGAAATTAGAAAGAAACGAACCTCAAAAAGCACGTAAATAAATGTATGAAGAGATCTAGAAGAGGTGAATTGAAACTTACAAAGTTGAATTGGTGAGAAAGTGGTTGAAATTGGTAGGAGGAGGAGCCCTAGGGTTGTTTATACGAAAGTGCGATGCGTTCTATTTTTAGGATTCAAATGTGACGAGTTCAAGCCAATTAAATCGTGACATGTGTACTCGTTATCTGACGTGTTTTTGTATATTATTTGACTTCTGTTTTAGATTTTTTTTTTCTTTTCGCTTTGTTATTATTGATACTCTTTTATATAAGGGACACGGGGTGGTCCGTTATACCACCTCCATCACGCGTGAAACCAAAACGGAACACCGCCGCCGCCATGACTTTAACGAGTTATTTTCGTAACGCGTGGAATATATAACGCGTTGAAATTGGCTTCTTTATTGCTTGACGAACCTTTCACATTTGACGAACCTTCATGTTGGGCTTCATGTTGGGCTTTTGGGTTCGTGTCCATACTTGTTATGCCAAACACTTGTTTCGTGTCCATACGGTGTATACAATTCACGCCCCGCTTGCGGTCTGCTCATATAATGTAATATATGTGTGGGCGCTCGGGGGGGCAAAAGCAAAAGTGCACTAAGTTTTAACGTTATTTTACTAATTTCGTGAAAATAACGTTAAAAAGAGGGGATCGTTAATCAGGCATCATGTGGTGGCGTTGATAGCCGAAAGACAAGGGGGTACATGCACCAATTGGCGTTTGTCTCAATTGCTGAGTGTTATGTGCCTTATGTCCAAGGCTTGATGCAAAACCACAATCGAGCCGGGGGTCTCATTGGAAGCAGCCTCTCTATTCCTACGGGGTAGAGGTAAGGCTGTCTACATCCCACCCTCCTCAGACCCTACCTTAGCTTTGCTATAGGTGGGATATACTGAGTACGATGATGATGATGATGATGATGACGGTGTATACAATTCTCCTTTTTTTTTGAATGTTTTATATAAATCTATTTTAACCCATTTAATGAAATTTATATTTTAGTGTTTTATTGTTAATTTCTAATTTTAAAATAAAAATTAAAAAAATTTGGGGGTGATAGAATTCCATCACTAGTGAACCACCCCCCCTACATTTCTATCACTAGTGATAGAATATTGGGTGATGACATGGCATGATTTGATTGGATAGTGGGAGTGATAGAAACTATCACTAGTGAACCACCACTCCTCCCCTAAAACTAGTGCGCGTTGCGGCGCGGGTATGTCACAAACATTGAATGGAACGCGTATAGGTATATCGCAAACATCGTATGAATAACCTGACGTATTAGGTGTTCACTATGTTTCGTGAAGCAAAGTTGGTTGCTTTATATTGCAAACTATAGATTAAATACTTTGGTTATATTCTCATAACATCAGTGTCTTTGTCATGTTTTTTTTAATACAAAAGTTACTACCTTTGTAATTCGTCCCAGTTGACCTGCACGTTGCTAAAATGGCATATGATACGCGGCCTATGAAGGCTAACCACGTCGTATTCTACTTGTAGGCTGGGATTTATCACTACAAGCATAATTACGAAAAATTATTTACAAAGTTAAAAAAAATGTTATGAACACTGCAAGCTATTTTGTGCACCTGGAAAATGCCCATCTTGTTAGATGCATCTGGGGTTGTTTCGGCCACCCAAAAAATTGCCTTGCCCAATATCCTTTTACTGTTTTGCTTGCCTTCCTGTTGTTTCATTATCTGTGGAACCAGTAAAGAGATGTTTACCATGGTATTGCATATATGCCATTATATTCTTTTGTTTTTACATTAATTTATGAATAGGTAAAGTCTATATACCTGGTGATCGTTGCATTCTTTTTTTTGATGTCGCTGTTTTAGGATCTGGGGTCGCTGGGATTATAGGCAGCTTTGTTCATAGCCATTGTTCCGTTCTCTTATGGACACATCAATAGGTGTAATTGAATATTAAAGATTTCTATAGGCATGATTTCTGGATAGTATATCCGTCCTTGACCACCATGTTATAGCATGATTTTCCAACATTTGTACCATTGTACCTGATAATTTGAGAAGATTAAATACAAAACTGAATATACCATGAACCAAATATTATTTTTTGTAAAATCTGACGATGAAGTTTACATGAAAACAGGGCAAGGAACAGAGCCATCGTCCTCACAAACGAAACCATTTACGATTTAGAGTGATTTCAGTTACCCATTCTTTGCATGTAAACTTGCTTTGCTGTATTTAATAAATACATGTAACTTAGTATAGTAGATTATAAAATATTGATTTAGTAAGAGCAAATATAAGGAATATATTCATCAGGTGTACATCCCATTTTCGTTAGGTAAACATAAAGTAGATATTGATTCTACTAAGGTTTTAACTAAAAAATATTTACTTAACAGACAACTAAAAAAAACAAATACAAAACATATTGTATACAAAACTTAGGGGAGTGGGGCTGGTTACTAGTGATAGAATTCCATCACTCACAAGCACCCAATCAAGTTCCGCCATGTCATCAACCATTTTTCCATCACTCACAACCTTTTTTGGTGGCAATGGTCATCACTCACAAGTCACAACACCCAACAATGAACCCCCACACCCCCTCACATCCATTTATCACACTAACCCCATAACGCGTTGATTTTATCACGGTATTTCTCCTATCACTCGTGAATGTTTTGGTGGCGGTGGAAGATTTCTTTTTTCCACGCGTTATTTTTTTGCTATCACGCGTTATTTTTTGCCACCCCCAGTGGCCTTACTTAACAGGCATATAAGGCCGCCGCAATCCGCCGCCCTCTACCTCGTCTGCTATTGTCATCGGCCAAAAAATATACGAAAACATTACAGTCAACACTTTGACAGCGACAATGGTTCAGTTTGAGCCTCGAGACCGAGTCTCTCTCTCCCTTCCCACCACCATTGCAGTCGCTTGCTTCATCTTCGTCGGAATCGAAGGCGCCAAAACACCCTTATTTATGTTCTTTATGGAGCACCGGCGTGTGAGCAATGGGCCAATGGTTAACACCTTGTCCTATGATCTCCCTCGGCCCCTACCAAAACCACCGCCACGCCCACCACCTCTGCCACCTCTTGGAGCACCCCTACCACGGAAAGAACCTCCACCACGCCCACCACCTCTACCGCCTTGTAACACCCTAATTCGTATTTGACAAAAAGTCGCAGCGGAAATTCGTGCCATAAAATTTCTTTCATTACAAACGTCTTGGCTTACTTGAAAGTTCGTTTTAATATGTATTTTCTACAAAGATAAAGCATAAGTCTTGTTTACTAATAGTACATACTCAATTATTCTCGTACAATCTATATTGTGACTCGGTCTTCGATCTCTAATCCTTGTGATAATCGCCCGTTATCCGTACAACCTGCACTCACCACATACATTCATAACATTAGCACACATTATATAAACAAGATTCATTCGCGCACACTTCACATTTCGTCATCTTTCAAGCTTTAAGCATCTCATCTGTGTATCCATTTCTTGGTGAGACTTCAATAATGTACCTGCATTACTTTTCATTCTCAAGGTACACCATTAATAACGTAAACCCTCAACGTGTCTAAATCATGCATACATACGTACTTACATACATACATACACATCTACATACGTACATATCTTTCCTACAACTTTACATACATGCATACACTCATACATGTCTTTATACATACATACATACACATCTACATACATACAAATCTTTCCTACATCATTTCATACCTGCATATACTCATACATATCTTTATACATACATACATACATACATACACATCTACATACGTACATACCTTTCCTACATCATTACATACATGCATACACTCATACATGTCTTTATACATACATACATACACATCTACATACATACAAACCCTTCCTACATCATTACATACCTGTATATACTCATACATATCTTTATACATACATACATACACATCTACATACGTACATATCTTCCCTACAACCTTACATACATGCATACACTCATACATGTCTTTATACATACACACATACACATCTACATACATACAAACCTTTCCCACATCATTTCATACCTGCATATACTCATACATATCTTTATACATACATACATACATAAATACGCATCTACATACACGTACAACATCTTGCATACCTCTTACATACTCATACGTTATTTACATGAGACTTAAACTTTGATTTATAGCCCATAAACATCTAAGGAACGATCAAAACCGTGTTTAGAAAGTCCGCCGTAGTCCACGGATAACAAACCGAAGCCTACGATACATAAATCAACTTAAATACCAAATTTTAGACTTTTGGACTTGGGGAGGTCGTCGGCGACGGCCCTAGGGCCCGTCGGCGATGGCCCGTAGTTTTTCCCGTAGCCAAAACCCCGTAGACAGGTAGATAACCCGTCGGAGAAAAACTGATTTTCCCTAACCCGTCGGCGACGGCCTCCTTGCCCGTCGGCGACGGCCTCTCTAAAATGCATTTTTCCTGCAGTTCCGTTTCATCGTCCGAACGCACTAAAACGCGCATAACTTTCGAACCGTTTACCCGTTTAACCTCCTGTTTCTTCCTACCTGCTTGTAAATTCACATTCTATCATATGAACTTAAAATCCCACATTCGGATTAAGGAAATTCTTATCTTACGCTCTATCTGCTTATTATCACTTTCTAATTATTTGACCCGTCATGGGTATTTGCGCATTAATTGGTCTATGCCTAACAAGACCATACTTCCCACTTCCATACTTGTCCAAAACATTACACTAATCGTATAACTTGTTTCTAAACCACTTATTAAGATCGTTTGCCCAAAATATCCATCAAGGGCATTTTGGTCAACTTTAATCCCATCCTTTACAACGAAAGACTACGACACTTATTTGACCTCAACCATCATGTTTAGTTAATTAAAACACCATATAACTTAATCTAACATAAGAAGTGATTACAGAAATCACTTACCTCATGCGTCCATGTTTATACTCGTTTCCTCGCCACTTCTTGACCCGTTAGCCTTCCGTGCTTGATTCCGTCTCGACATGATTCCTATACTTCCATGTCATCGAAATCACATTCTTATTAGCATACATAATTGTACATGTTAACGATCATAACGATCGCATAATTCCCATTTGACTTTCATTAGTTACCTCTAACAAGCATAATACATGTGACCAAATTCATATCATTTCAAACTCATGTAAACCATCATGTCATCGCATTAAACACACATTCGTCAAACACGCTCCATATAACTTACCTTAATCTTACAATTATGACAACACGTCTAACCATCCTTCTTATACACGGTTGACTTTTAGAAGTCAACGGTTCATTTAGTTTAACTTTCGACTCATCATTATATACCCGTAACATCATAATAGCCTATACGGACAACACTATATACATATCATCTTCTACTTACATACAATTTCATCTATTAAGCTCACCTAGGAATTTCATCAAACGCTTGGTGTGCGTACCACTATGTTAGCACAATGTACAACTAATTTATGCATATTCTTCTAACCTTATACATAATTCATCAAATTCCACTTCCTAATCAACACGAATCATTCATGCATAAACATCAAACATACTAGTATTACATTTCTTTTAATTCTTCTAACAAGAACCCATCATGCAAATCAAAATACATCAATATTAAGCAAAATTGGACATGGATGATTCACCCATGTCATCATCTTCATCATAACAAATGGGTTTCATCCAAAAACATCAAATTAACCTAAATCATGCATAACCCATGTCCAATATGATGATTCTAACACACACCCATTCTCAATTTCATACAAATTCGCGATTTACATCAAAACCCACTTCGTGAAAGATCACCAATCTAACTTCTAAGACATACCTTACGATCCCCTTGTGATGGTGTTCATTATTCCATGTTTAATTGCGAATTTGAGCCTTGAATCATCCCTTGATTTGAAGCTTTTGAAGAATTAGGGCTTGGCTCCTATGGAGCCCCTTCTGATCGTTCCAGAACACACACGAGATGTGTGAGTTTGTGTGTGTTTTTATTAATTTAAAACATAACTTTCCCCTTGTCCATCTTTGGTCCCTCAAGTTTATACCTTTGCTTGTTTTGCTAAACATTTGACTAGGTATAATAACCTAGTTATTGCATTCTATTTTATTAGACATGGGGTCTTACTAACAATTTTAATAATTCGAGTTTTGGGGCGTTACACACCTCCTCTTCCACCCCCATGTCCGCCACCTCTTCCACCTGCTGCTCCCCTGTAAAATCAAAGTCCAAACATACAAAACCAAATCAATATATAGCATCAAGTCATTAACATGAATAAAAACATATGATTTGCAAGGGTGTATGATCAAATTCTTGATCCTGGGTCAAGAAGCATTCAAGAATCACATCATGACATTGCTCATTAGCTTTAATATTACAATATGGTAACATCCAGATAAGGGTGTTCAAAAACTGTGAAAACCGACCAAACCAAAGCAAGTCAGCCACTTTAAAGTAAGTGTTCAAACCGCGAAACCAGTAAAACCGCCAGATGTTTAGTAGTCAACTATTCGGTCAAGATTTTTTTGTCAAAACCGACCGACAGTAAACACCCCTAGATGCAACAAAATCAAGATGACAACTAACAAAACATACTTGGGTTGCGGAAGAAAGCGCGCCAGAGGCAAAAGCTTCGCCGAATCAATATAAAACTTATCACCAGCCGCATATGAAGTCGCTATAATCCCTTCCAACATTTTAATGGAAAAGAACCAAAAAATTTTAACAGCAAACATAAAACACACACATCAGGAGAAAGCCCTGATTCATAAAATCACACCAGAAAATAAACAAAATCACACCGAAGCGGCCACCTCCGCCGCGTCCGCCACGGCCTCTGCCGTCCCTGAAACCGCCGCCTCCGCGACCTTTGCTACCGAATCCGCCGGCTGTGTTGCGGTGATGAAAGCTCATCGCTATTGTACGTATGAGGGACTAAAGTATCAAATAGCAAGAAAAAAAGAGCCAATTTCCAAATTCCAACTGGCAAAAGAATTTAAGTGACAATAAACATGAGCTATTATTAACCTAAACATCACATTACGTGTAGAAAAGACTGTTAGTTTCATCTGATAGATCCCTATTAAACACTAATTAAACATTTAAACAACAATTACAGCATATTTTTCACTAATTGTGTAACAAATGAATGCATCTGATAACTCTAGCACAATTAACCTAAATATCACACATTATATGTAGCATTAACTGTTAGATTCATCTAATAGATTCCAATCAAACACTAATCACTAATAATGTACAAATGATCAATATGAACCTACGACTCGCTCCGGTGGACCTTCATTGAACCGGTCGCCGCTGAAGCAGCCACCTCCGCCGCGTCCGCCACGGCCTCCGTGAATAAAAAGATTAAAAAATGAATTATATAAAAAAATATTTGTATAAAAGAGTATCAATAATTTTTACCAATAGAAATATATATATGAATCTAACTAGTTATAGAAATAGAACGGAACTACACATCTTCTAAAATGTGATATAAACTTAGTGATTGTTTGGTAATTTCTTAATGATTCCATTAAGAAGCTACATTTGATCAGTTTGAGGTGTAAGGTGTTTAGTTCACTTAAAAGACGACTCTTAATGTTTCATGGAGTCTTAATGATGGAATGGGTGCGACGATATGTGTTTGGGCTTTGAGAGTCTTTAAGTTTTGACGATTGTGAAATCTAGATAAAGTACCGACGTGCGTGTCAGTCGGGTTGTTTGAGTTGTCATGACCTACGAAGTGGGCGTCGGCGGGTTGTGGTCATGGATGGGAAAGTGGTATGTTATTGATGGATATGAAGGGGGACGTGTAGCCAACGTTGACCTTGATGGAAGCCCCAAAGTTAAGCGCAAACCGTGGAGAAAACTTATTTGCACGGAATGGACAGGCAAAAAATAGTGAATGATACAGAATACGGTGGTGTTGCGATGTTGCCTTAGGAAGACGAATGTGATTCGGTTGTAACCACTACGATTCGAGGACAAATAATCTTTGAAGAGGGTATACTTGTAACATCCTGAACTTCGTTGTTAACTTATTTGACGGAACTTATCGACAAGGTTTAGTATATGAGTTGATGATGGTTTGTTTTGGGCTATTTGAGGACCTAGTTGTCATTAATTGGAGCTTAACAAATTTACTTAAGCTCAAGATGCATGTAACCAAACTTGAGGGATCCGGGCGTGATGTTTTAGAGACAAAAACATGAGGGATGAAACCCTAAAGCCATAATCGGCCCTAGCGGGGTGCGACGGTTACAAGGGAGCGGACAAGAGAGAGCGTGACTAGCAAGGGGAGACGAGCTCGGCTTGTGGTGATTCGACTTCCAATCACGAATTTCAGGTAATCCCTCGTATGCATGTGGGGGTTGCGGGCTTGGGGAGTCGAGTCTGGTTGGTGACGTTGTTCGTGCGGCATCGAATGGTGATCGGAACCATGGCTATAACACCGTTATAAGATGAAGGGCATGGTGATGGTGGTAGGCGGAGGTAACGGCCATCGAAATGGCTGCGGATGGAGGTCATGGTCACGGTTGTGACGACGGACGACAACAAGGGCCATAGTGGTGGTTCTAGTGGTTTGGCTTAGTGTCCGAGGCGAAGAACTAGGGGTTACATGGCATGGGTATGCGTGCATGAAGACAGGTTTATTTGTTTGGGTCGCGTACGGGTCACAAATGACCCAATTGGGTTTTGGCTCGAGTTAGGGGATTAGGATGACGAGCGTGGTTCGATGGTCACCAAGCCATTGACGTGGTTTTGGGTTCATGATGGGTCATGCCATGACTTGAAAGGTGTAGTAACCATATTCATGTGATGACAAGTTGAGGTCAGTGATGATTGTGCATACGGATCGACGAACGTGGCACTAGGAAGCTTTGCATCAGGTAAGTTCTGATGCCCTTTATCTATGTTTTGGGCTAGCATACAAGTAAATGTGTTCGGTGAATAATGAGTTTTTATGAGAACTTTAATAAAGTGATGGATGTCGGATAGCTTTATTTCTGCTAAAGGTAATCGGTACATTTTAGGTACACCTTATTTGACACTAATTATTTAATCAAAGTCATTGATCTTGTCTTAGATATATTGTTGACTTGCTTTATCAGGATATATCTTCAAAGTGAAAATGATCTAAAGTGACATAATTAAATTAAATATGAGTTAGATGGGTGAATTAATGAACAACTTTATATATCATTATTATTATATTGTCAGCTTCTTTACTTGAGGTTGATGATTATCAATATTAGGTGGTGATAAAGAACAAAATTATGTGCCTCAAGTCCATAAACTGTATTCAAATCCATGACACTAAAATGATAATGATGATTTAACTGATTTATTATATTCATTTTTGTAGGCTTATGAAAATTACCCAGCTTGTTATAAAACTCATGGGCTGCAACAAACGTAAGTGGGCTTCAACAAATGAAGTTATATTGATTAGCGGGCTGAATTAGTTAAGTGGGGCTCAAGTTAATAAATGGGAAATCTTGGATTTGGGCTTAGGAGGTTGTGGTTTTGCTGGATGCATGTGGGGATGCAAACGAGCCGAGCTGAGCTCGACCAGGCTCGGGCTTGAGCCCGTTTAACATATGAAAGCTCAAGCTCGAGCTTGGCTCGAAGGTAAATTTTCAAGCTCGGGCTCGGTTCGGGCTCGATTCGTTTAATATTTATTAATTAATTTATATTAATTATAATTATTATTATACATATAATTTAGTTATTTTTTATATTTATATAAATGGTTAATTAATGGTCTAGCTCCGCCACTGCATGGATCACCGCAAAATAATTAAAAAAATAAACAATAAAAAGGGCTCGCATATGGAATTTTAGACTATCCTCATTCACAACCCAACTCAATTGGGTTTTGGCTCGAGTTAGGGGCTCAGGATGACGAGCATGGTTCAATGGTCACCAAGCCATTTGGGTTCATGTGTTCTTATTGTTTGTTTCCTTTTGTACTTGGGTCGATCAATAAAGCCTTTGAATCAATGTCAAAAACTTTTATTGTTCTAAGAAAATGAATTTTTATAGTGTTTGTTTATAAAGATAGTGGTCACGATCATATTAAATTTGTTTTTAACATATGAAGAATATTAAATTTTGTGGTTTCTTCCCTTCCTTTGTTCCAATTGAAAATAAAAAGTGTAAATCAATAGGAGAACTAGATCATTTGTAACAGGTATTCAGATTTGAGACGATGTCAGGGGCGGATGTATAGTGTATCAAGGGGTAGCCTCCGCTACCGCTTGGTCGGAAATTTTTTGACATTTTTAGTGTAAATTTTGGAAAAATTTGACGTTTTTTCGATTTCGTTACCGCTTATTTATAAAACGCTCCCGCTTGGTCGGAATCCTAGATCCGCCACTGGACGATGTATAGGATTACCTTTTTTTTTTAATTTTCACGGGTTTGAAATATGTATGTAATTATGTGATACTATTAAAAAATAACAAATAGTGTGTATATATGGCTAATTATAAGATATGGAGGGTTAAAGGGCAAAGAGTGTTAATTTACATCATTGTTAAATGATCTTAGGTAGATTTTCTAAGTCTTAAACCATATAAACATACGAGGTTTCAAAAGAATTGAGTTAAGAACATGTTAGGTGAGTTTTGCATGTTTATACGATGAAAAAGATATAACACTTTCTTGCATGTTATGTGTAATTAGACGGACACATGTGTATGGTCAAAGCAACACACAAGCTCTGGGTCCCTAGACCACGAGACACACCTAGGCCAAAGCCGGAAGAGCACATGGGTTATAATTTGTTCTATTTAGAAGTTGCGACTTTTATGGAGTGACTCATGTGCCTTGTTTTATAATTTAAGGGGAAGAGTAGAGCATGTATGAATACGGTTTAATGATTTCACCCAAACGAATAAGTATAATCCTCACAAAAATTGAATAAAATATTATTTTCTAAAAGATTTTAACTACTTCTTTCCTCTAATGACAACTCAATGTGTCTTGCCACCAGGTGAATTGCCAAGTGAGATGAGTGTAGGATTTAACCTTGTCTTTGAAGCTTTTTGTGTATGCATATGATAAAGATTAGTAAGAATATGGCCAAGAACATGGAAAGACAAGATAAGACGATACTTGTGACATATATATAACAAAGATTACTAACATGTAACATGAATATTGCGAATAATATAAGATGACACATAATATTCTACACAATGTAGAGGTTTTGATGGGTAAGGAAAAATAGAAAAATATACAAAACAAAAATTATCAAACATATTTGATTTTAGATGAATGGATTAAACTTTAGATTAGAGTTAATCCACCATGTCTTTAAATGAATATATATTGGATCCAATATATTTCTTTAACCCAATTGCATATGTTATTTAGTTTGAACTGAATTTAGATTCTTAAAACGAATATCCAATTCGCCTGTAGTTTAAAAACCAACCCAAGAAAATGTAATCCGGTTAAGTTTAATAAGTTTGAAACCGAATATCGAATATCCTAACTAGAGTTGCTTACCCAAACCGTTCCTGAATCAACAGGGGGGCAGGGGTTTGTTTTTAATAGGCTAGGGTTTGCCATCCAGAAAGGGGTAGCGGCGCAGCTTGTTGCTCGCTTACCTGCGATATTGATGTAAAGTGCATTTTATCATTATGTAATTATATGTTAAAATCAAATCCGAATCAAAACCAATTTAGAACCATTATGAAGAAGAACCAGTTTAAGCCCTGATAGAAACAATAGATTTAGGACCAATTTGTAATCTTCATCTTTAAAACCGATTTAACCCCAAACCAAACCAATAAAAAAACCCAATCAAAACTACTCAAAACCCTCATCAACAAACCCACTCAAACCATTCAACAAACCGACAAAACCCAAACTAGTCCAAACCCCGATTCCACTTTCAACTTTTTATTAGATTATCCGTAGTGGTGGGGTTATCAGACGTAATGTAGCCGATGACGCTCTATAGCGTTGGGAACACCCCCGGCCCGCGTTATGGCTTATGAATTTTCTTCCCCGCGACGGTGATATATGGCATATAGGTTGAACGTGATGTCCACGTGCCAGACTCGGTGCAAAACCCGCCAACTCATCAAAATCATCCAACCTTTTTATCAATCAAATCAAATCAAAAACCAAACCAAACCAAACCAAACCCTAGTCCCAATTCACTCCCCATAAACCAATTTAGGGGCACCAATTTGCCCTAATTCCTCCTCCGATTACAATATCCGATGATCATCCATCACTATTAACTTCTTTATCGGAAACCCAATTCTTCAATTCTCAAGATTTGTCTAATCAAATCGTTTCTGGGATCTTGGGGAACGAAACCAATTTGGATATTATTTCACTCGTTGGAGTTATCACTATTATGGGTTGTGCAGGATCATCGCGTGCCAAAGCGGACGGTAAATAAATGTTTTAAATTGTTGGATTTTATTGGGGTTTTTGGTTAAATTCTATGTGGGTATTGTTTGTTGCATGTTTGATTTTAGAAACTTGTTATTCTCATTGGTTTTTGATTGTTTATCTGACTATTATTGAGGGTTGGTATGTTACTTCCTGGATTGAATTAGGGGTTTTTGTTAGGGTTTCTTGAAGTTCTTGATAGTAGAACTTTTTTTTCTTGTCAAGTATTTTGTGTTGTTATAATTAGTTTGAAAGTATTTGTTGGTAAGGGTTTTAAGATGCAATGTAAGGTCACTTATCTTGTCAATGGGACACTGTAAGACCGGATTAGGGGTTGCCTTCTGTCGGGTTTTTAGCGGGTAAGTTTGTTTGTTTTGAGACCGAAATATGTTAATCTTTTTTGGAGGAGGGTATTGTCGAGCTTGATGTTAGGTAGGAGTAACAAACTCCTTTCGGGTCATGTTAAGGGGAGGCGGGGTGGTGCGTGATGCACCCTTGATCACGCGTGGAAGAACCAAAAAGTCCACCGCCACCGATTAGTTCAACGAGTGATGGTTTGAACGTGATGGATTTCCGTGATGACCATCACGCGTGAAAAATGATGGATGTGAGGGGGTGTGGGGGTTTATTGTTAGATGTTGTGAGTGATGACCGACCATTGCCACTAAAAAAGGATGTGAGTGATGGAAAAATGGTTGATGACATGGCGGAACTTGATTGGATGTTTGTGAGTGATAGAATTTTTGCAAGTGATACCACCCCCACTCCCCTAATTGTAGGGAAAGAAAAAGATTCATGAAATATGAGTAAAGGGTCGGGCATGCGTTGTATGCAGGATGAGTTGCTTAATGGTGTGGCGTGATGGTTCTGACTTTATTTGAGTATCTCTTAGATTTGTTTTTGATTTTAGATAGCCTTTTACGATTTTTGAAAAAAAGCTTTATTGCTTGTAAAGTCCATCAATACGAAACTCGAGCACAGTTCAGAGTGAGTTGCTTACCGGCGTGACTAGATGGGTCCCAATTTTCTTCGAGTATTTCTTTGGGATTTTACGTAGCTATTATTAATGGCTTTTATGAATTTTATTAAAGCTTTCTTGCTTAAGAAAGCTGGGCCATCAATTCCATAGTCGTGCGTGGTTGTCTGCAGAATGAGTTGCTATGGTCCCAACTTTCTTTGATTTGTTCGGGAAATTAGGTAGCTATTAATGGCCTTTATGATGATTAATTAATCTTTCTTGCTTAAGAAAGCTAGGCCATTAATTCTAAAGTCATGCACGGTTGTCTGCAGAATGAGTTGCTGATTGTTGTGGCTTGATGGTCCCAACTTATTTTGAGTATTTTTTTTTCTATTTGTTTGGGATTGGATTAGGTAGCCATTAATGGCACTTATTCGGTAAAGTTTTCTTGATTTCTTTGGTTGTAGTCAAACTTGTTTTTTCGGTATGTTAGTCTAGGTTGTTGTAACTTAGCTACTTAAACTGTCAGCTGTGTGCCTTTCGAATAGTTGCGGTTCACACACGCACACGTGTTTATTGTTGTTGGTATATAATTGATGTAATGCTGGACTTTGTTTATTTACGTGCGGCTTTTGTTTCTTCTTTATTGCAGAACCTATTAAAAAAATAACAAAACCAAAACCATGGAAGCATTCTGAACCGATCACCGGGGAGCAGCTTAAGCGGATGCGCGACGAGTTCTGGGATACCGCTCCCCATTACGGTGGCAGAAAAGGTGAAATATTATTAATCGAGACCTTTAAAATGAGACGAATATTGAATATGATATATACTTTCTTTTATACAAAACCAGAAATTTGGGATGCACTTCAAGCTGCTGCAGAGGCCGACTTAACGCTTGCACAAGCGATAATAGAGAGCGCTGGTGTCATCGTTCAAAAGGCTGATCTCACTGTATGTTATGATGAGAGAGGTATGTTTGTTTTCATTGAAACTTTAAGCTCCTTGATTATTATTATTGTTTTAAATTAAATTTTCGCGTGTTGCAGGTGCAAAATATGAGTTACCGAAGTATGTTTTAAGCGCACCCACAAATTTGATCCGTGACAGTTGAGACAGGAGACGTTGTTCAGACTTGATTTCTAGCATAAAGACGGTAAATCATGTATATTTTTAGTCTTGTTTTCTATTGTTTTTACTTTTCACGTACGCCAGGAAAAGAAAACTGAAGCCATGTTTGATCTTTTTTCTTTGAATTTGATGTCCGGTTTCAAGATGTTTTTTAGAAATGTTATGAGCAGTTTCTAGTTGCTGTTGGTGTTGGTGTTTTGGATATGTTGTTTGACCCGTTTATTCCAGATGATCGGTTCCTTTTGTCGACTATATGGTATGTCGTGTAAAATGTGGAACACTTGAAGGTGAAACCGAAGAAAATGAGAACAAGTTCTCTCTTCATTATAAAGATCAAGTGGTTATGTGACTTTTAACGGGCCATATTGGGTAGCGTTTCAAACACAAATGCTAACTTAAACGAAGATAAGATCAGTCAAGACTCGATTCCCCAATGCAAGTGAAGTTAAATGGCTATGAATCTGAGGCCGTTTGGTTTCGGTCCCCTAAAGGTTGACACAACACCTCACAGTTTAGTGCATTAGGCCCGTTTTTGGTTTCGATCTCCTAAAGGTCGACACAGCACCACACAGTTTAGGGCCTTAGGCCCGTTTGGTTTTTTCCCCAAAAGGTCGATGTTATATATTGCAATGGTCTCAAAATTTTTCTGTTTTTATCACAGCTTATGAATATGGTAAGTTAGTCATGAACAAAAGTAACGGTGTCAAAATGTAATAAGATGAACAAAAAGTAAATTTTGGAAAATGCAACTTACAAACTACAATCAAAGAATGAAAACTTTTGTTTTAAGAATATTAATTAATATATTTTCTCTCTAATATAAACACTGTCATACGATACAAATATGAGTGGCAACACACGAGGTTTGGTTTGGGTTGAGTGATTATTTGAAACGATTATTTTGTTAAATCGGGTTCGAATAAAAAGGAGCTGTTGATTATTAAAAAAATAGATCAAAGGGTGTAGGTCAAAACAGTTTGGGCCATAACACATTCACATATTTTCACTCTCATTTTTACTCTCACTAACCATGTGTTATACCTAATGAACAAATTAAATATTAAAAGAAACATTACAATAAGAAAATAACAAAACAAACAAAAGACAACATAGTTGTGTTACATTGGCTTGGTTTGAACTAAATGTCACCGATCTTTTCCTCACAACATACGAGCGTGAGTATAGTCACTCACTCAGGGTTCACGCATCTCTCACAGGCAGACAACGTAGTCCAAAATTAGGAAAAATGCATTTCCAATATTTGTGAAAATTACCATTTTCACAATATTTCCAACATATACCAGTTTCGATTCAGATCTACGTTCCGGTTCTCAAACCGATTGTGCACTTCTAGTGACTGTGTGTAACATATGGCCTTACAAAATATAATATCTTTTTTTTTATTATTACAAACGCGTTTTAAAAATCTGGAGTTATTAAAAAAGATTAGCTAGGGTGGTAGCCGTTGTACTTGTACACATGTGGATGTCCCTGTGTCTTTAAAATACTTCAAAGTCTACTCTACAAACAACCTTTAAAACCATTGGTTCTCGGAGAATATTAGGACCACCCCGACCGTCGGCAAAACAAAAACGACACCCGAAAACGGTAGTTTTTAGAATACTTGAAATTGAATTCATAATAAACAATAAATAATTCTTTTGGTATAGTTGAAGTAGGGGTTTGAATTTACGACACAACACGAAAACCTAACACAAAATTTACGGGTTGAGTATAATCTAACGGGTTCGGGTTAGTTTCAGGTTGAGCCTGCGAACCCGTTTAGCTAAACGGGTTGGGTTCATGTCGAACCCTGGCGGGTTGGGTGGTTAACCGGTTTAACCCATTTATATTTTATTTTTATTTTTTCATAAAAAAATTGTCGTAAGGTAAATTGGTTGAGTATTTTATACCATGATTATAATTTAATAACAAAATTTGACATAAAAATATTATAATTAAAATCTAATTGTTTAATATACGTTGGTATTTTTTGTTGTAGAGTTTTAAATTTAAAATATTAATATGCGGAAAAAAAAAGAAAATAAAAAAGTTCCAGGTCAAACGGTTATGCTCAGGTCAACCCGTGAATATTCGTGTCGTATTCGGGTTCATATATTTGATAAGATTATTCAAGTTCGAGTAGTAAGGTAAATTGGTTGAGTAGTTTATACCATGATTAGGTTCAGATCAGGTTAGACCCGTCGACCTACAAATATGTTAAACACCACTAAGATGAAATAGGAAGTATACCATTTTTGAAAGAAAATAGATCGGTCAACGAAATTTATGTGGTCAAAATTTGGCATTCGAAAAGAATGATGAAACATAATTTATATGTTTGACCTAAAATGTTAGTTACATTTTAAATGTTTATAAGATTTAAACTTACAAAATTTATAGGTGTATCCATCCATAAGTACAAAGCAGTAAAGTTAAAGGTAGCATTGGGTTTGGGAAGTTTCCCATTTTTATATTTTTGGAGGTGTATTAAATGTTAAGGGAATCTACAGTTTTATAAACGTTATTGTTTTGCATTGTCAGAACCATGTGTGATAAAAAATATAATATAAATCTTACTCCAAATGTAAGAAAAAAGATGTATATTTAACTCTTTTTTTCTATTAACGAGGATTTGTTAATGAAAAACATATTTGTTGATATGTTCATAAATCATAGATGGTGACAGGATGTTTGGTAGTTTCTACGACATTACATAAAAGGTTAAAAACATACACTGTTAATTAAGAGAATAAATTAATAGAAGTAAAATAAAAATATAAAATGACATTTTTCTGATTCTAGACTTGTGTCTTGATATGTATAAGGTCTTATATAGAGCGCCTGAGCTCCAAAGAAGGATGAACCATACGAAGTTGTAGCTGTAGAAAGGGATCGATAAGCCATTTAGAGCTAGAGCTCCGAAAAGGCATAAGTCTTCTAAGCCTGAGCTCCTAAAATATTACATTGTTCATACTAAGCATCAAAAACAAAAGAGCAGTTTCGTTGTTCATACTAAGCTTCAAAAACAAAATTAAGAGCAGTTTCGAGGTAGTTGTGCTGGAGTGTGTAGTTGGGTTGCTACTCCTTCAAAAAGCAAATGCCATTTACTATAGTATTTTTGATCATTTAAATTTCATAGTGTGTAGTTAATACAAACTAGGAAATCTCTAATATGTAATAATATTAGTTAATTTATATCAAGGATATCTACTTACTCCTGCGGTACCAAAAATTGTTAACATGTATTCTTGCCCATGAAGTTGAGGGATCTGATCCCATCGAAGTATGATTTAAGGTGTGCGTATTAGCACGTAATCCAAGTAGTCAAATAGAATAAAGTTTTATTATGTTAAAACTGGCTGAATCGACAAATGATCCGGAGTTCGTGTGGAACAGTTGGGCTCCGCCTAAAGGTAATTTCCTGCTTTGGAGAGCTCTTCTAGGTAGGATTGCTTCTAGGGAAGGGCTAGCTCGCAGGGGTGTGGTGGTGTCCGATATCGGCTGTCCTTGATGCGGGCTCGAAGCGGAAAATCCAGATCACGTCTTTATAAAATGTTTGTGGGCTAGAAGTATTTGGTGGAATATTTTGGCCTGGGTCCGTATTCGTTTCCCTGATGATTGTGCGACGCTTCTGGACTTTATTAACTATGTTAAGGAGAGTCCGGGTGGAAGCGTTTGGAAACGTTCAGTTTACACGATAGTGATAGCAACGGTTTGGAGAATTTGGAGTGCGAGAAATGCAAAGGTCTTTGAAGATTGTTTTATCCCGATTATGAAGATGGTTGAGCTCGTTAAAGAAGACACTTTTCTTTGGATAAGAAACCGATCGAGGATCAAGAATCCCAAATGGGAGAACTGGGTGTCTTTCGATGTTGTAGACATAATTTAATTGTTTCTTTCTTTCTCTTGTTTTGCTTTCTCGGTTGTTTGTTTAGTTTCCCAGCTTCTTGCTGACTCTTTATATTTATATATAAATTGATTTTGCCGTTAAAAAAAATCACTTTATTTGTAGGCTATAATGTTTCTAGATTCAAGTAGGTCGAGCTAACAAATAGCAAGTGGGTTGCCCACATGAGAGTTTGAACAACTCTAGCATAATCAAGGCTCTATACTAGTCTTTTAAGTCATCACTTGAACTCCTTGAACGGATCTTCTTAGTACATATGACACAATCAAGTATAGCTATAAATCCTGTTTTCTTTTAAGGTTGCGGGCTATAAAATAACCGGTTTATTAAAATATTATATTTTAATTGGTTGTAAACTAATAAAACTGTCAACAAAAGCCATGTTTTTTAAAGCGACTTTTGACCGAAAGTATGATTCTTACTTGCTTACAAATTATAATATTAACAGCCGTAACTTTTTTCTGGCTTGAAAGCTGTTTGTGAATGCTACCAATGAAGTATACTTTTTACTCATGGAAGATCTATGACATTTTTCATAATCATTAGGTTAGTTTATAAACAAAATTAAGTAATACAATTCAATATACTTTTTACTCAACTAGTTCTTATCTTTAATCTATTTAGTTTCTAATTTATCTTAGCTTATATATATGTTCAATACCTAAACTCTCTTGACATTAGTTATCAATAGCGAATAGTGGACGATAGCGACAAGCTGCCTATGCGCCATGTAGTGAAAGCGATGAAATAGCGGGTGCTATTTCATGTTTAGCGATACACTTAAAGAAAATTTTAGAAATATTTTATATGTATATTTTATCAAAATTTTTGTAAATATGAAAAATACGCTTCTTTTTTCCTTCCTAAAATAAAAAACACTGCTTTTTTCATTTCTAAAATTAAACCCAGAATTACACTTCTTTTTTCATTCCTAAAATAGAGCATCTTTTTTTCATTATCTATTGGCTATTTATCAACAAAAAAGGAAAAAACCCAAAATCTACTAATTTTTCTAAAAAAAGGGAAAACCCCCTAACTCCGCTATTTTCACGCTATTTAGGCACTATACATCATTTAGCGGGAAACTCACGTTTCGCTACGCTATTCGCTATAGCGAGCGCTATGCTCGCTATTAAGAACCGTGCTCTTGACCACTAAAAATAATCAGGGCTTTTAAGGGTGATCAAATCTTAACCGTTAACTGATAATTAGTATTTAGGTCTATGACTTCACACTTTAACATTGAAACAGATTTAAAGCTACTCGATCCAAACGTATTTTGAATTCTTAAGGGTTTTTTTTTGTTGCAACATGACACAAATATCCAATTCACATATAGTCATAAATACATTTACACGTATATTTGTCTCTACGTAAGCATGTCTTAATTCTTTTTGTTTCGGTTCTTTTAACGTTCAGTTATGGGGAACCCTTTCGTATCCACAACTGATTAATCGGTTAATCAATTTAACCTTAATAATAACCATCAGTTAATCTTGGCTATCCATTAATTTGGTTTAGAGACGGTTCAGTTATCAATTAAATTCGATTAATGGTTAATGTTGCCTGCCCCTACTAGTGACTAGATATACACTTTTTGCATGTATCAAGATGTTTTGGGATTATTTTTTCTAAAAACATGATGCGGCTTATAGTTTATGTGGACATGTGAGGGTGAGAGAAACATATCAATCTTTCAATTTAAGTGTTATGAACACGTAATTATGTAGTGATAGTTACTAAAATTCTATTAGATATTAAACATGCTCTGAAGTTTTATTTATTCATATGTATAGTATAGTATAATATAGTTGTATTAGGTAAATAGAAATAAAAGATTAGATTTTTCCTTAAACAACTCCTAAATTTTCTAGGATAAATACATCACTACTTACATATTACAGGATTTGAACTTTCAACCTTTCGTTTGTGGAGCACAACACTTGACCATTAGGGTCCCTTAGATACAGTTTTAACTAAAAAGGTTTGGGCTATACATATGTTGATATGATTCACTTACTTTGGAAAAGGTTGACATTGTCTAGTTCCAAAGGAACAATCACTTAGGTTCGTGAACAAAACTCATTATACGATATTACCCTTTTCAAATCTCTCACTCACGTACCTATATCGAGCATCGAGAGCAAAGGCTTTTGCTTTTGCTTTTTGTGTAGTTCACTTGCGGCTACATATGAAAGTTGGCAAGAAAAACATTACATTGTGAGCGCATATAGCCAATATATTAATTCTTTTTATAAAGTTACAAATCTCTAGATAATTGTCACGTGCATTAATGAAGTTAATTGGTAATATTAAGTATTAACCTATGGACACCCTTAATTACAAAATCTTACGCTTTTCTATATCAAGGGAGAATTTAGGCACGTGCCAATGTGGGATTTTCTTATGACCAAGAAATTGATATTTTTGTAGTTTATTACCTCATGAATAAACGACCTAAGGCGCCAAGGGGATCGCCTTGAGTGACACAAGACGAGCTGTGTACGAAAAGCGAGCGCCTATGTCGTTTTTTCAGGTGAAATCAAAGGCGCAAAGCGTGCGATTTTTGTACAAAGACGTGAAAGTAAGGTTTTATGCTCAAGAATGGTGATAAAGATAAAATAAAATAAACCTTACATGCGATGATGATGAAGAACCCTAGTGAAATGAAGCAGACAGTAGAGATGATGGAGAAGGAGGCTGTAGATACTGACGGTTGCGTTTCTTTCCTTCTATTTTAACCTAAAACTCTTTTATTTGCATATTTCATCCTCAATGTTTTTGTTTTCATAAATTTTAACTTAAATCTCTTTTTATTAAGTTACATATTTAATCCTCAGATCTTAATGTATTTACTTTTTTCAACTTTAACCTAAAATGTTTTTTAATTGTTTATTTTTTTCTTATTTCATTAAAAGTTGTGCTTCTTTAATTTGTACATTTAGCTTTTTATGTTGTAAACAAAGGTTACTTATAGATTAACTAATATACATCTTTTATTTATCTAAAGTTTTATTGTAAAAAGATTAACCAAGGTGTGGTGGTGGTGGTGGGGTGTGTGTGGGTGGGGGGGGGGGGGGGGGGGGGGTTGTTGGGTTTGAATGTGAGTGTGATAGATTGGCTACCCTCCCTTTAAGGGGAGCATTGGTAAGCCGAAATATTAGACGATATTATTCAATGAATGTGAAGTGTTTTTGTCACATAGCTTGCATGAGTGCTTGTATCACATAATTATTGGCATGATCCATGAGATAATACTAACAAACACTACCAACAAAAGAAGATTATGAACCATAGGTCCTAACTAGTGATTTGGATGACGACTACCCTTTTAAACGATCAATCGAATATTATGAACCATAGGAAACTTTAACAAACACTAACAACAAAAGAAGATTATCTTATTTTGACACATATGCTAACTCAATAAACCGTTCACATGTCATTACTAACTTCATCCACATCATTTTCAATCATATTTAGTACGTTGAATCCGGTTTAAAAAACACGAAAATACTTGTAGTCAAAGAGAGATGGATATTTGTTGTAAGGTATTTTCTGGACAAAAGGAAAAGTCATGTTTGCTATCTATTATTCCTTGTGCATCTAATATTTATATGTATACATTTTTAGTACATATATTGTACTCTTTTGTAACATCAATTATGACTACCTCATTGCCATCCACCCATGCTCTCATCTCCTAAGGGATGGGGAAGCAAGAGGTCATGTCAGGGAAGGAACTTAGTAAACTAGATAGATTATGATTTCAGAGGGTTTATTGGACTTTCTTCTTGATTTGGAAGTGACAGTCTTAAGCTCGAGTTACGCATACCATAGACCGACTCTGCTGAGGAATAAGGAAACAGAATATAGTCCATTCCCTTTAAAAAGATTAATTCTTGGTTAGATTGGATAGGTTTGGATACGGTGGTTCAAGATTCTTGGAAGGAAGAAGTCCACGGTTTTGGTATTGTCAAACGTAAGAATAAACACAAGTTGTTAAAAGATAGAATAAAACCTTGGGCTAAGGATGAAGTCAATGAATAATGAGGAGCAAATGGCAATGAAATCCAAACTTTTGTATTGTGACCAGCTTGTTGAGGCGGGAAACTATGATTCTTCTATTTATGATGATAGGAGGGTGGTGTTGGAGTTTATTACAACTTTTAACAATAGGCAAAAGAGGGATCTAGGGCAAAAAAATTTAAAGTAAATTAATTTGAAAATTTTCAATGCACTTCTTAAGAGGAAAGAAAACAAATGGGTCTCCCGTGAATTAAAGAAAACGGAGTATGGAGTTCGGATCCTAACAATGTTAAAAAGATTCGAAGGGGCGGGTATAGTATTTTGTAACAACTCGTAAAATCATGTTCAATAATGTATCGACACGTGTCCCTAATCCTAATTATGTCAAACGTTGACTAGGAGGGACTATCATCGTCAAACAGTTAAAATTTTGAATATGAAAGGACTGAAAGTGTCAACATGCTTAAACTAAGCCTCTGAGTGACATTATACAGTATTCGTATTCTCATATTAAGCCACATGTTGGACAATCGAAGCCGTTAGCGATAAACTCTAAAGTTTGCGTTACGAAGGGTTAAGAGCATCAACATGTTAATTCTTACCTCTGAGTGATCTTTTAACGAATCCAGAGCATTATGATATTTGATCACACTCTTGGGAATACCTAATATTGGCCATTTAGGGCTTTGATGCCATTAAACGAAAATACACACAAGTTTGTGCGTTGAAACGGTTAAAAGTGTCAACATGTTAATTCTTACCTCTGAATGACCTTTTAACGAACCCGGAGCATTGTGATGTTCCATAATACTCACGAGAATGCCTGATATGAGCTACGTAAGGTTTTGATGTTGTCAAACGATAATACGCACAACATTGTGCGTTGAAAAGGACTAAAAGCGTCAACGTACGAAACTACGCCTTTGAGTGACTCTTTTAAACGAACCAGGAACTCCATGATACTCGGTTGTACTCCTGTGTGTGTGTATTATGGGCCACTAAGGGCCTCCATGACTTATATTAACCTTTCAAGTGAGAATTATAAACTTTGTGCTTAAAATATAAACTTTCATCATCATCATCATCATCATCATACTCAGTAAATCCCACCAATAGCAAAGCTAATGTAGGGTCTGAGGAGGGTAAGATGTAGACAGCCTTACCTCTACCCCGCAGGAATAGAGAGGCTGCTTCCAGTGAGACCCCCGGCTCGATGGTAGTTTTGCATCAAGCCTCGGACATAAGGCACATAACACTCGGCAATTAAGACAAAGGCCAATTAGTGCATGTACTCCCTTGTCTTTCGGCTATCAACGCCACCACATGATGCATGATTAACCATCCCCCTCTTTTAACATTATTTTCACGAAATTAGTAAAATAACGTTAAAATTAGTGCACTTTCACTTTTGCCCCCCGAGCGCCCACACATATATACATTATATGCGCATACCGCAAGCGGGGCATTTAAAATATAAACTTTGAAAGTATAAAATACATTTAAAAGTAACAAGGGCCATTTATGCCAATCCAAAACTATTTTAATCAAAACCATGGGCTTGTTAATGGTTTTAAAAACCTAGTATAACACATGTAATGATCTTATGATAGCCCTAAACACTTGGCACAATCCTAGCAATTCTTGAAATCTATATAAAGGCCATGAATCATACATTTTCATTTGCACAAATTCTTGAATTCTTTCTATCATTCTCTTTTGGGAGCTCTTGAACATTGGGAGCATATCTTTGAGTGTTCTCCAGTCCCTAGGACCACTTGTAAGTGATCCTTTCATGGCTAGTTATTTTATTTGGCTCTTAAAGCCGAAAAGTCAAGCGTTTACGATAAACGCTTTGACTTTTAGTTAGACCTTAAACGGTCAAGCCATTGTTCGCAACGAATATGGCTACGTGATCGTAATTAGGTAGGTGTTAATCCCTCAAAAGGGCACCTTCTAGGAATCACGTTTGTTTGGTCAATTGACGAGTCAACGTAATATTAATTTAAAAAGTCAACAGGCCAGTTTTAAAAATAATTACGATATGAGTTTAGAAGTATTCTAAAATACGTTTTATCACTTAAGCAACTCGGTAATAATTAGAACATGTGTAAACATGTTCGGCTCGTCAATTCCAGTTTTAGGGTCGGTTCGCAACCGAAAGTCGCGTAGTTTGACTTCCACGTTGACTTTTGGTTATAAACCGAATTAGAATAGTATGCTACTGATTTTAGGTTCCGTTATGATCATAATATAATGTAGTATAACCCCATAAGGTTATATTACACAATCGGACTAGGAATCTGAGTTTATGCGCATGTTCCGTTATTATGCTTTACTTTGACTATTATGCCTTTTTGTTTAAAATAAGGTTTTAAAAGTAAATGAGTATGCAAATTAGTTATGTACTGATAAGTAAACATGTTTAGAATATTTTGATGATTTTAGTCTGGTCATAAATCGAGTTTACGCATATAAGCGTAAACTATGCTTCTAAAAGGTCTAAAATGCCCTTTTACACCCAAAATGAGTTTTAAACATAATTTTAGTATAAAACCCATTACCTACTGATATGATATTATAAATAGGATTATTTGGGATGCTAAGTCAGATTGTAAACCGAGTTTAACTTCAGTTTCGTATACAAAGCCGATAAATGACGATAATGCCCTTATGGCACATAAAACGAGTTTTAAGTGTAATATTCAAACAAAAACTTTTACTTACTGATTTGTTATGACAAATAAAATATTTTTAACTAATCAAAGCTGGTCATAACATCAAATTTCATAAATCATCGCATAAATCGTCATTTAACGACATTAGCGCCGTTTAGGCGCGTAGTATGGTTTTAAACCATATGTATGTGCCAAGACTTGTTACCTACTGAATTTATAAACCATTTTAAATGTTTTTACAGTAGGTATTAGTCATGAACTCAGAATCCCAAATAAATTCTCAAAACTATGTGTGAAATGACCAAAATGCCCCTACGGTGAATAGTTTGGTCATAAAGCATAAACCACACATATATTTGATTTCCTACTGATATGATATCATAATTTAACCATTTTTAGAGAATGTTTATGACCATGACATCAGTTTACTTGCAAACTCCTTTTATAAGTTGTAAAATTACCAAAACGCCCTTATGAGGCATAGTTTGATTTTAAAACCTTAACGGGCATACAAGTTGATCTCCTACTGATATTATAACTTGTTTAAAGTATATTGGCATATGGAACTTGTTCATGACTCATCCGGTTACCCGTCATCGCTTATACGCGTACGGTTAGACTTACGTAATTAGTTTACCTAAGTTTACCGAAAAGGGTTTAACCTTACCGTTTTGATCTCAAAATCTAGAATGTACATTGTTTACCCATATTATACAAATCCTAGTACTTGTTGGGTTTAATCCACATTCTATTCGGTATACGCTTAATCTAGCAAACCTATTCTTAAGTATCGGGTCATATCTAGAGGGACTACCTTTGACCCGTATACATTCTAACAGATAATAAATCTGTTCATTCCAGACTATAGTACCCCCTAGATAATCGGACTTGGGTCAATATACTCAGACTTGCGGCTTTTGCCAATTATAGTCTTGTTGATTGGAAGCTAGCAAAAGGGTAAATACTCTTGACTTATTTTAGTGTAAACTTGGGACGACAAATATGCCTCTTGGGACGGTTATTACATAAGTAAGTCGCCTATGATTGCGCAAAAAATGTAAGAATACGGTTTAATCCATTTACTTGACAATTATCATAATTGGGGGTTAATGATACCATGTCCGGATGGAACACAGTTTGTTTGGATGGAACACTTCTTTGATTCGACGAGTGACGAGCATCATCCTACTTTGAATCATGCGTTTTAGAAGGGGGCTTACTATGAGCCACAGATTGAGTCTTAGTGCGAGTACCACTTGATTCCTTGAACTGTGTGTCAAGAGCTCTAGTAACAGCATCGTCTATCAATGCTTGAAGATCTGCACCAGCTACGTTTACTCTGGTGGTATCATTTATCTCCCTGGGGTGACTGTTAACCTCTTCTGATTCAGCCATGTAGCTTGATTGCTACATAAAAATGATGACAATAATTTATTCAAAAGTCTTATTATGGAATTGTCATTTTGACAATTCATTAACCATGGTGAATATAAACCATATTGATTAATTTGTTAGTCATATTGTTTAGGGTTTTCATTTATAATTTACCCCTAGTTATAAATCATTGAAGATATTAGAGTGGCACAAAAGGCCTAGTCACAAGGACAATTTTAAAAATTATAAGCCATGATCTTACAAGATCGAGACATTAAGGTTTGAACATAGTTCATCACCTTTTCTGACAGGGAGTCATAGACTACAACTGTCTTTTGTCTTATAAGACAATGAATATGGCCCGTAGGCACTTCATCACTAATGGATGCTTTAATTAAATAAGAATAAGGAATTGAAAAAGTCTAATATAAGGATGACAAGTGTGATTTTATCGTATCACTGTTGTCAGGAGTGCTAACTTGTTTTCAGATGTTAACAAGGATTTGAATCTTAAAAAGGTTTTACCATCATGGCCATGTCTAAAATGACATGTGTCTAGGTTATAACCTTAAGAATTTTCTTTTAATAATTAATGCAGATCAATTATAAAATAGAATGATATTTTGATTTATTTCATACATTATATTCATACATATGATGACAAATGAAATTTAAATAAAACATTCCAACAAATTTAAAAGAAGTACATAATTGCCCTAAACGGGACTTTAAAGAAATAACATTGTCCTCACAGGGACTAAAATAAGAAATACTAGTCCTCGCAGGGACCTATTACATAAATAAAAATGTCCACGCAGGGACTTGATTGAAATTTGAAAATTACAAAACAAATAAATAAGGAATTTTCAATAATCTCTCTTCTTCTTCCCCCTTATTAGGTCTGCCAAACCCTTAAGTAGCCCCCAGCGGCTTCTACGCTCCTCATGTACCTCTCATTCCACCTGGTTCAACCTCTGAAAAATTTCCTGCTGCTGCGGTGGTTGGATCCGTGGCGGCTGCGGCGGCTGCTGCTGCGGAGGTTGAGGAGGTGGTGGGTATTGATACCCATAAGCTTGGTACCCAGACTGGTATGAAGCTGCGAAAGGTCCCTCAGGGTGGAGAGCATTGTAGATGGCCGCTTTGATGGCAGGGGCATTGTAGTAGTTGTAGCCAGGATAAGCTAGCTACTCAAAAGGGTTATACGCCGCTGCACCGGCGTAAGAAGGAATTAGGTTATCATAACCCATGTGCGGCGGTGGTGCGACTGGCGCAGAGTCGACTTCTGAAACTGGGTTTGAAGGCCCACCCATTTGCGGGTCTTCATACAGTGGCGGGTAGTGGCTGCCACTGGAGTGTTAGGGGGTGCTGAAGTGGAAATCCCCCTTCGCACGGACATCCGTGCACCTGCTCTTCTTCTCCTCGGAGGTTCTGGCGGTAGCTGTTGCTCTAGCGGCGGCGGTGGCGGTGGCATAACCGCCTGGAAACGCGAATCCTCAGAGGGATCCTGCTGCTGTTGTGGAGGTGGGTTGAAAGGGGGAGTGTACTCCCAGTTGTATGTGGCCCATCTTTCAGCAAAACTATCTGGGCCCCTGTATGGCGAACCATGAAAAGATGATCCGTCAGAAATCTCGATGGGATGCGTCGGTGTCCCAGATGGCGGCATATCTGGATCTGGATTCTCGTCCATATCCATATCCTGGGCTTCAGGAAAGTGGTCTTCTGGTCCCAATGCGTTATGGCCCATTGGTTCTTCATTCACGTTCGCCGGGTTGAACCGACTTTGAAAGTATGGGGTCGGGTCCTGGAAAGCACGGTGTGAACTCGACCGCTTCAACGGGATGAAGGAGTGGTGAGAGTGATCGGACTCGTTGTTTTGATGGAGCCCGAATGAATCGTGATATGACGGTGAGGAACTGAGCGAGACAGAGCGTCTCGCAGGCTCTAGGTAAGTTCTCCAATCCTCGTGAGGACTAGAGCTAAGGTTCGCTGAAGGAGTACGCCGGTGAGATGGCCCGGCCTCGTGATCATTCCTAGCTGTTATTGGCGCCTTGCCTCTTCCACCTCTTCCTCTGAAACGTGGCGGCATTGTCTTTGTTTCTGCCAAAACAAACAAAAGAAACCAACAAAAGAAAACAATTAAGATTAGGATTAGTCCTAAGTCATTTGCCTAGACTCGGAGGTCAAGGAAAGTGCAAACTGTGTCATTGAGATTAAACACAAAAGGCTAGTGTTTAATTCACTCAATGTTGGCTCTGATACCAACCTGTCACACTCCGATATTTCCACGTATTACCGGTGGGCCCGGTGGGGAGTATCGTGACGTAGTTGATATCATCATAGTCAATTGATCACAGTTTAATGCACAACGGAAGTCTAAAAGTAATTTATACAAACCGAGTTGAAAGTAACATAAAATGTTACACAACGGAATGTAAGTGGATCCATAGGCGGATCTAAAATAAAATAAAATATTGTTCAACAGATTAAAGCATCAAAAGCTTGCAAGACTCTTTATTTGATACTAGGAGTAGCCAGCCCATTACACGTAGTACCTGCACTTAACCTTTTTGAAAATACGTTAGTTTACACTGGTAAATACAATTAACTGACTCTTTTGAAAAACTTTTATAAAATTAATTTGGATGAACAAGGCATAAAGTCTTTTATAACTTGGGACAATTATTTTCAAAATAATCTTGTATACAGATTTACATGTTTGTCGTCCATTCAGTAGCCCGGGTTAGAAGTACCGGGTTAAAGATTAATAGACACACCACTAATATAATCCCACGGCGAGTTATCCTCAACGAGTGGTTATATCTTTTACATACGCAACTGTCAGGTGTATGCCTACACCCCGTGCTTAAGTCGTGGCCATTAAATGAATGAGCCGAGGATATCCAGGACACGGTCATTAAACCCCCCCCCCCCAAAGGCACTGTACCAAACAAAACAGATTAAAACGGGTTATTTCAATGATTTAACCACTAATCGATTAAAGATTCAATACCCGACCAAGCGGTATTATTAAATACCGTATCCGAAGCCCGTATAACGGAAAATAAGTTAAAAGTATTTACCTGAGCAAAAATATAATATTATTCTCAGCCGTATATCAATCAGCAAACACAGGTAGCTTTTACTGGGCTCCTAAATCTGGAACGAAGGTTTTAATAACCTATTAGATTCCTAACGGGTCTTATTTAAGTCTTAACTTAGACCGGTTAGTTTTAATGAAAGGGTTACGGTTCAAAACGCAAGATTAAGCGAAGACCGGATTAGAATGTGTTTTAGACCCAACAAGTATGAGGACTTGTGTAAAATGGGTAAACTAAATACATTCTGGATTTTGAAGTAAAAATGATAAGGTTTGACCCATTTCGGTTAATTTATGCAAACTAGTTACATAAACCGTACTGATCGCGAATATGTATAACGGGTAACCAAATGAATCATGTATAGGTTCCATAAGTTAATATGCTTAAAATATGTTATGGTATCAATAGGATACCTTCCATTATGCCCATAATGAATTTAAAACCAATTTAAGCCCCGTAAGGGTATTTTGGTCATTTTAAAGTTTATAAAAGAGGTTAAATAGTAATATGAGGTTCTGGTCTAAAATAATCAGTAAAAATATTTATTTTAACAAGTTACATCAGTAAGATATCATACATATGTGAATTTTATCATTTATGGTCAAACTATGCACCGTATGGGCATTTTGGTCATTTCACATATGCTATAATGGTCAAATTTGGAAATCTGAGTTCAAAACTTTTACTTACTGTTAAAGTGTAAAATTTTACTTATAATATCACTAGGTAACAAGTCTTAGGTATCAAATATAGTTTTGACGACTTTCGGGTTATTTAAGAAAATCTGAGATTTTGATCAGTTTCTAAAGCTTAAAATATTTTATTTAACATATGAAATCAGTAGGAAAAGGTTTGGTATCAAAATGTTATGTAAAACCCATTTTATTAAAGAAAAGGGTAATTTCATCAACACCGAATTTACTTTAAAACTCTATAATATAATCAATATAAAATCTGGAAAAAAATCCAAAAATCCCTAAATATTATATTATATCAGTGGGTAGAAAGTTTGGTGTCAAAATTTGGGTTTAAATATGATTTATGCCAAAATTGCCATTTAATTAATAAAAACCTTTCATTTTACGATATTGCGCACAACTTCTATTTTAGACCACGAACTTATGTCAAATTTTTAAGACATGCTTATAAATCAGTAATAAAGGTTTTTGTCCTCTCACATTTTCAAAAATCTCGTTTTAATGTTAAAAGGGCATAACGGTCAATATTTAAGCATTTAACGGAACATGCATATGAATCAGATTTCAAAGGAACCATATGGTATAATCTCAGAGAGTTATACTAACATGAAATGTGGTCCCAAAGGAACCCTAAGGCATAACTAAACTAAGCTAAATCGGGTCAGAACTGAAAGTCAAAGCAAAAGTCTACTTTTGCGACTTTCGGTTGCGAACCGAGCCTAAACTCAGAGTTGTCGGGTTGAACATGCCTAAACATGTTCTTATATTATTTACCAAGTTATTTTAGTGTTAAAACATGTTCCATAACTTCTACATTATCAGTTATGAATTAATTTATAAAAACTGACCCGTTTGACTTTTTATTAATAAGTTTGACCCGACAATTGACCAAGTAAAAGTGATAATCAGTAGGTGCCATTTTAAGGGTTTATTACCTACATAATTACCAACTCATAGCCACTTTCAATTCGAATAATGGCTGGACCGTTAGGGATTAATCACCAAGTCAAAGCTTAATTACGATAACTTTGACTTTCGGTCATTAAGCTAATAAAACTTAAACTTAGGAAGCTAAGAACACTTACTATGGTCCTTAGCACGAATATTGAACTTGAGAAAGCTTCCTTTAGCTCCAGGAGGCTTCAAGGAGTGAGTTTTGAGTGAAATTGAAAGTGTGCAAATGAACACAAGAACCACAAGGGCCTTATATAGGAGTTTTGAGTCTCCAAGATCAAACCATATGTCCCTATGTTGTTACCATATGTTCCCATGTGTCCCTAGTGCATGAAAAACCATTTGCTCAGTCCCTTGTATCGAAATCAGCCATGCAATGGCGGTGTAACAGGCTGCAACATGCAGGTGTCCTTTTTTTTCTGTTACTGGCACTTTTACGCGGGCCGCGTAAGACTCATAAGGAGTCTACGCGGGCCGCGACAATGGGGAAATCCGGTAAAAAGTTTCTAAACTTTGCCATTTCAGTCCCTGGTCCAATTTTAAGTTTATTTAACTTTCTTTTATTGCACTTATGACCCCCATAGTTAACTATTAAAGTCCTTGGGTCACATATTAATTCCGTTAAGCTCCCGGTTAGTTGTAAGATCAGCCGAAAGGTCTTGTTTTCATCGAAACTCCACAAAATTATTATCCAATATCTATGGAAGTATAAGGAAGTGTTACAAAGTCTCAAAAAATTTTAAAAGGTCACTCAGAGGTAACTTTAAACATGTTGACACATTTAACTCCTTAAACTTTGTAACTTTTTCAATTTAAGCACAACGGCTTTTTATGTCCGACAATTTATTCATTAAAGAATACGAACATCTTATGAGGTCATTCAGAGGCACTAGTTTGGCATGATGACACATTTGATCCTTTTACTTGCATATTTACATTGTTTGACAACTTTAGTCCCTCAAGATCAATTCATTACACATTTAACCTTCTTGACACGTGTCTTTATTATATTGGTCGTGATTTTGCGAGGTGTTACATCCTCACCCCCTTAAAAGAAATCTCGACCTCGAGATTTACTGAAACAAATGAGGGTATTTCTGTTTCATTGTGGATTCAACCTCCCACGTGTATTCTGGGCCTCTACGGGCATACCATTTTACTTTCACGATCGGTACGTGCTTCCTTCGAAGCTTCTTAACCTGTCGATCCTCGATCAACAAAGGTTTCTCGACGAACTTCAAGCTCTCATCTATCTGCACGTCCTTATGTGACATTGCTAGCGACTCATCGGCTAGACATTTCTTTAAGTTGCAGATGTGGAATACATTATGAATTCCACTAAGTTCTTCTGGCAGATTTAGCTTGTAAGCTACAGTTCTGACACATTCGATGATCTCGAATGGTCCTATGTATCTTGGGCTAAGCTTGCCCTTTTTGCCAAAATGCATCACCCATTTCCAGAGTGACACCTTGAGTAGCACTTTATCACCTACCTCGAATCTCAGAGGTTTACGCCTTTTATCCGCGTAGCTTTTCTGCCTATCCCTGGCAGCTTTAAGACGATCACAGATCTGAACAATCTTGTCCGTCGTCTCCAGGACTATATCAGGTCCTGATAGTTGGACATCTCCAACTTCCGCCCAACAAACTGGCGTTCTACACTTTCTTCCGTACAAAGCTTCGAAAGGCGCTGCTTGAATACTTTAATGATAGCTATTATTGTACGAAATTTCAATCAACGGAAGATGGTCATCCCAACCTCCACTTAAGTCAATAACACAAGCTCGTAACATATCCTCAAGCGTTTGAATCGTACGTTCGCTTTGACCATCCGTCTGAGGATGATAAGCAGTGCTGAAGTTTAGACGAGTGCCTAGAGATTGCTGAAAGCTTTTCCAAAAATGTGATGTGTATCTTGTATCCCTATCAGAGATAATAGACACTGGCACTCCGTGAAGAGATACTATCTTATCCACGTACAGTTGCGCTAGCTTATCGGAGCTGTGAGTTTCTTTAATAGGCAAGAAGTGGGCTGACTTGGTCAATCTATCGACTATAACCCAAATAGTATCATTCCCACGTTTCGTCTTTGGTAACTTAGTAATAAAGTCCATGGTTACCATTTCCCATTTCCAAGTGGGAAGTTCAGGTTGTTGCAGCAAGCCTGACGGTTTCTGATGCTCGGCTTTAACTTGCGCGCATTTCAGACATTTAGCTACATAAGTGGCTATAGATTTCTTCAAACCTATCCACCAATAATTTGTCTTTAAATCCTGGTACATCTTATCACTGCCAGGATGGACTGAATATTTGGATCTATGAGCTTCTTGAAGAATCACATCTCGAAGTCCTCCATAAACTGGAACCCATATTCGACCATTCAATCTTAGGATTCCATCCTTGCCATATGACAATTGATCGGCAGTCACTCCTAACTTCTCATTCGGATAGTTAGCTTCTAATACAACTTCCTTTTGAGCGGCTAGCAACCTTTCATTCAAGCTGTTCTTCAATTCGATGCTCTTGGCGTTGATTCTAATAGGCTTAACCCTTTCCTTTCTGCTCAAGGCATCAGCGACTACATTTGCCTTGCCAGGATGATACCGGATTTCACAGTCATAATCATTCAGTGTCTCCATCCATCGACGCTGTCTCATGTTAAGATCCTTCTAGTTAAACAGATGTTGAAGGCTCTTGTGATCAGAATAGATCACGCACTTTGTCCCATAAAGATAATGCCTCCAAAGCTTTAGTGCAAATACAATGGCACCCAATTCTAAATCATGGGTGGCGTAGTTCTTTTCATGCACTTTTAATTGACGTGAAGCATATACAATAACCTTGCCCTTCTGCATAAGCACACAACCCATGCCGGTGTGCGATGCATCGCAATAAACCACAAATTCTTCAATCCCTTCAGGAAATGTCAACACAGGTGCGTTGCTTAATTTCTTCTTAAGAATATCAAAGGATTCTTGTTGCTTGAGACCCCAGTCAAACTTGACATTCTTGCGGGTCAACGAAGTCAAAGGTGCAGCAATTCTTGAAAAATTTTCAATGAAACGTCTATAGTATCCTGCTAGACCCAAAGAGCTGCGAATCTCTGTAGGTGTCTTGGGCGCTTGCCAATTCATAATCGCTTCAACCTTAGCGGGATCCACCTGGATACCACGCTCACTCACCACATGTCCAAGAAATTGGACTTCTCGAAGCCAAAACTCACATTTAGAAAACTTGGCGTAGAGTTTCTCTTGACGTAGAAGTTTAAGTATACACCGGAGATGTCTTTCATGATCGGCTTGATTCTTCGAATAAATGAGTATGTCATCGATGAAGACAATGACAAACTTGTCTAAATACGGCTTGTAAACGCGATTCATGAGATCCATGAACGCTGCAGGTGCATTAGTGAGCCCAAAAGGCATCACTAAAAACTCATAGTGGCCATAGCGTGTTCTGAATGCAGTCTTGTGCACATCTTCGTCTCTGATATTCAACTGTTGATAACCCAATCTTAAATCGATCTTTGAAAAGTAACTTGCTCCTTGAAGCTGATCGAATAGATCATCGATCCTGGGTAACGGATACCTGTTCTTGATTGTAACCTTGTTTAGCTCGCGATAATCGATGCATAGACGCATCGAGCCATCCTTCTTTTTCACAAACCGAATCGGTGCTCCCCAAGGGGACGAGCTAGGTCGAATAAATCCCTTCTCTAACAAATCATCCAACTGAGTCCTTAACTCTTTCATCTCAGTCGGTGCCAACTGATAAGGTGCTCTTGCAATTGGTGCTGCTCCAGGAATGATATCGATTCTGAACTCCACTTGCCTATCTGGAGGTAAGCCAGGTAGTTCCTCAGGAAAAACTTCTGGATATTATGAAATAACGGGGATGTCTTCAATCTTGGGCTTCGGTTCATCAATGGTTACCTGTGCCATATAAATGACACAACCTCTCTTCATACACTTCGATGCCTTAAGCATAAACACTTGCTTAGGCAATCCATACTGAGTATCTCCTTGAATCGTAAGTGGCTCACCATAAGGAGTCTTGATAACCACTTGCTTCTTATCACATACAATTTGGGCTTGGTTATGAGATAACCAATCCATGCCTATCACTATGTCGAATCCTGCCAATTTAAATGGAAGAAAGTATAGCGGAAAAGAGTGATTCCTAATGGATATAAAACACCCATCTAGAACTGTTGAGGCAGTCTCTATAGTACCATCGGCCAATTCTACTTCATACTTTATGCTTAGAGTCTTAACAGGCAGATTTAGCAATTTACAAAATTTATTGTCTACAAAAGACTTGTCTGTACCCGATTCAAACAACACTCTAGCATAGACATCATTGATAAGAAAGGTACCTGTTATCACGTTGTCGTTCTGAATGGCCTCCTGAGTATTCATTTGAAAGACCCGAGCATTGGTCTTTCTAACTTCTTCAGGTTTCTTTGCATATTTGGGGCAATTGGTCTTGATATGCCCCTTCTCGTTACAGTTGTAACAGGTTGCATCCTTCATTTTCTTGCAATCTAGGGTCTTTTGCTCCTTGGACTTGCAGATTCCACAACCCCTAGGCTGCGACTGCGACTGAGATTTCAATTCAAACCTGCACTTTCCAAAGTGAAGTTTCTGGCAGGTCTTACATTTGGGTTTCTCACCCGAATGCTGGTTATCCTTCTTAAACCCCGAACTCTTCTTGTGATCAGAGTTCCCTTTCCTTTTCTTGTCGGAGCGATGAGAACTCTCATCCTCCCGTTTTCGTTTAGCTTCATTAGAAACCTTGGCAGATTTGTTTCTGATAGCATCCAGTGTTAGAGATAGACACAGATCTACCACTGACCTGAATGTGGTAGGTCTAGATGCTTTCACATTTGTCTTGATTTCTGGAGCTAGACCTCCAATAAAACGAGCTATGCGTTTCGGTTCCCGTGTGACCAAGTAAGGAACCAATCGGGACATGGTGTTGAAACTTGTAAGGTATGCCTGACAATCCAAGTTCTTCATGACCAAGGTCAAGAAGTCGGTTTCAATCCTTTCCACCTCATGCTGGGGGCAAAAATTATCTTTGATCAACGCAACAAACTGATTCAAAGACATGTTATACAATGGAATCTTTCCTGTAGCTTGGATTAGGGACCTCCACCAAGCTAAAGCTTCACCTTTAAAAGATTGTGAAACAAACTTCACAATGTCCTGTTCTGCACAACCACTAATTTCAACCATTGTATCCATCTCATCGAGCCAAGTCATACAATCAATGGCTCCTTTCTCCCCTGGGAAGTCACTGGGCTTGCAGGAGACGAAATATTTATAAGAACAGGTCTTAGCACTTGGCTCTTGATTAAACACAGTTTGTTTAGATGGAACACTTCTTTGATTCGATGAGTGACGAGCATCGTCCTTCTTTGACTCATGCGTTTTAGAAGGGGGCTTACTATGAGCCACAGATTGAGTCTTAGTGCGAATACCACTTGATTCCTTGAACTGTCTGTCAAGAGCTCTAGTAACAGCATCGTCTATCAATGCTTGAAGATCTGCATCAGCTACGTTTACTATGGTGGTATCATTTCTCTCCCTGGGGTGACTGTTAACCTCTTCTGATTCAGCCATGTAGCTTGATTGCTACATAAAAATGATGACAATAATTTATTCAGAAGTCTTATTATGGAATTGTCATTTTGACAATTCATTAACCATGGTGAATATAAACCATATTGATTAATCTGTTAGTCATATTGTTTAGGGTTTTCAGTTATAATTTACCCCTAGTTATAAATCATTGAAGATATTAGAGTGGCACAAAAGGCCTAGTCACAAGGACAGTTTTAAAAATTATAAGCCATGATCTTACAAGATCGAGGCATTAAGGTTTGAACATATTTCATCACCTTTTCTGACAGGGAGTCATAGACTACAACTGTCTTTTGTCTTATAAGACAATGAATATGGCCCGTAGGCACTTCATCACTAATGGATGCTTTAATTAAATAAGAATAAAGAATTGGAAAAGTCCAATATAAGGATGACAAGTGTGATTTTATCGTATCACTGTTATCTGGAGTGCTAACATGTTTTCAGATGTTAACAAGGATTTGAATCTTAAAAAGGTTTTACCATCATGGCCATGTCTAAAATGACATGTGGCTAGGTTATACCCTTAAGAATTTTCTTTTAATAATTAATGCAGATCAATTATAAAATGGAATGATATTTTGATTTATTTCATACATTATATTCATACATATGATGACAAATGAAATTTAAATAAAACATTCCAACAAATTTAAAAGAAGTACATAATTGCCCTAAACGGGACTTTAAAGAAATAACATTGTCCTCACAGGGACTAAAATAAGAAATACTGGTCCTCGCAGGGACCTATTACATAAATAAAAATGTCCACGCAGGGACTTGATTGAAATTTAAAAATTACAAAACAAATAAATAAGGAATTTTCAATAATCCCTCTTCTTCTTCTTCCCCCTTATTAGGTCTGCCAAACCCTTAAGTAGGCCCCGACGGCTTCTACGCTCCTCCTGTACCTCTCGTTCCACCTGGTTCAACCTCTGAAGAATTTCCTGCTGCTGCGGTGGTTGGATCAGTGGCGGTTGCGTCGGCTGCTGCTGTGGAGGTTGAGGAGGTGGTGGGTATTGATACCCATATGCTTGGTACCTAGACTGGTATGAAGCTGCGAAAGGTCCCTCAGGGTGGAGAGCATTGTAGTTGGCTGCCTTGAGGTACGAGTCAACGGCAGGGGCATTGTAGTAGTTGTAGCCAGGATAAACTGGCTGCATAAAAGGGTTATACGCCGCTGCACCGACGTAAGAAGGAATTGGGTTATCATAACCCATGTGCGGCGGTGATGCGACTGGCGCAGAGTCGACTTCTGAAACTGGGTTTGAAGGCCCACCCATTTGCGGGTCTTTATACACTGGCGGGTAGTGGCTGCCACTGGAGTGTTAGGGGGTGCTGAAGTGGAAATCCCCCTTCGCACGGACATCCGTGCACCTGCTCTTCTTCTCCTCGGAGGTTATGGCGGTAGCTGTTGCTCTAGCGGCGGCGGTGGCGGTGGCGTAACCACCTCGAAACGCGAATCCTCAGAGGGATCTTGCTGCTGTTGTGGAGGTGGGTTGAAAGGGGGAGTGTACTCCCAGTTGTTTGTGGCCCATCTTTCAGCAAAACTATATGGGCCCCTGTATGGCAAACCATGAAAAGATGATCCGTCAGAAATCTCGATGGGATGCGTCGGCGTCCCAGATGGCGGCATATCTGGATCTGGATCCTCGTCCATATCCATATCCTGGGCTTCAGGAAAGTGGTCTTCTGGTCCCAATGGGTTATGGCCCATTGGTTCTTCATTCACGTTCGCCAGGTTGAACCGGCTCTGAAAGTATGGGGTCGGGTCCTGGAATGCACGGTGTGAAATAGACCGCTGCAACGGGATGAAGGAGTGGTGAGAGTGATTAGACTCGTTGTTTTGATGGACCCCGAATGAATCGTGATATGACAGTGAGGAACTGAGCGAGACAGAGCGTCTCGCAGGCTCTAGGTAAGTTCTCCAATCCTCGTGAGGACTAGAGCTAAGGTTCGCTGAAGGAGTACGCCGGTGAGATGGCCCGGCCTCGTGATCATTCCTAGCTATTATTGGCGCCTTGCCTCTTCCACCTCTTCCTCTGAAACGTGGCGGCATTGTCTCTGTTTCGGCCAAAACAAACAAAAGAAACCAACAAAAGAAAACAATTAAGATTAGGACTAGTCCTAAGTCATTTTCCTAGACTCGGAGGTCAAGGAAAGTGCAAACTGTGTCATTGAGATTAAACACAAAAGGCTAGTGTTTAATTCACTTAACGTTGGCTCTGATACCAACCTGTCACACCCCGATATTTCCACGTATTACCGGTGGGCCCGGTGGGGAGTATCGTGACGTAGTTGATATCATCATAGTCAATTGATCACAGTTTAATGCACAACGGAAGTCTAAAAGTAATTTATACAAACCGAGTTGAAAGTAACATAAAATATTACACAACGAAATGTAAGTGGATCCACAGGCGGATCTAAAATAAAATAAAATATTGTTCAACAGATTAAAGCATCAAAAGCTTGCAAGACTCTTTATTTGATACTAGGAGTAGCCAGCCCATTACACGTAGTACCTGCACTTAACCTTTTTGAAAATACGTCAGTTTACACTTGTAAATACAATTAACTGACTCTTTTGAAAAACTTTTATAAAATTAATTTGGATGAACAAGGCATAAAGTCTTTTATAACTTGGGACAATTATTTTCAAAATAATCTTGTATACAGATTTACATGTTTGTCGTCCATTCAGTAGCCCGGGTTAGAAGTACCGGGTTAAAGATTAATAGACACACCACTAATATAATCCCACGGCGAGTTATCCTCAACGAGTGGTTATATCTTTTACATACGCAACTGTCAGGTGTATGCCTACACCCCGTGCTTAAGTCGTGGCCATTAAATGAATGAGCCGAGGATATCCAGGACACGGTCATTAAACCCCCCCCCCCAAAGGCATTGTACCAAACAAAACAGATTAAAACGGGTTATTTCAATGATTTAACCACTAATCGATTAAAGATTCAATACCCGACCAAGCGGTATTATTAAATACCGTATCCGAAGCCCGTATAACGGAAAATAAGTTAAAAGTATTTACCTGAGCAAAAATATAATATTATTCTCAGCCGTATATCAATCAGCAAACACAGGTAGCTTTTACTGGGCTCCTAAATCTGGAACGAAGGTTTTAATAACCTATTAGATTCCTAACGGGTCTTATTTAAGTCTTAACTTAGACCGGTTAGTTTTAATGAAAGGTTTACGGTTCAAAGCGCAAGATTAAGCGAAGACCGGATTAGAATGTGTTTTAGACCCAACAAGTATGAGGACTTGTGTAAAATGGGTAAACTAAATACATTCTGGATTTTGAAGTAAAAATGATAAGGTTTGACCCATTTCGGTTAATTTATGCAAACTAGTTACATAAACCGTACTGATCGCGAATATGCATAACGGGTAACCAAATGAATCATGTACAGGTTCAATAAGTTAATATGCTTAAAATATGTTTTGGTATCAGTAGGATACCTTCCATTATGCCCATAATGAATTTAAAACCAATTTAAGCCCTGTAAGGGTATTTTGGTCATTTTAAAGTTTATAAAAGAGGTTAAATAGTAATATGAGGTTCTGGTCTAAAATAATCAGTAAAAATATTTATTTTAACAAGTTACATCAGTAAGATATCATACATATGTGAATTTTATCATTTATGGCCAAACTATGCACCGTAGGGGCATTTGGTCATTTCACATATGCTATAAGGGTCAAATTTGGAAATCTGAGTTCAAAACTTTTACTTACTGTTAAAGTGTAAAATTTTACTTATAATATCAGTAGGTAACAAGTCTTAGGTGTCAAATATAGTTTTGACGACTTTCGGGTTATTTAAGGAAATCAGAGATTTTGATCAATTTCTAAAGCTTAAAATATTTTATTTAACATATGAAATCAGTAGGAAAAGGTTTGGTATCAAAATGTTATGTAAAACCCATTTTATTAAAGAAAAGGGCAATTTTGTCAATATCGAATTTACTCTAAAACACTATAATATAATCAGTATAAAATTTGACAAAAATTTCCAAAAATCCCTAAATATTATATTATATCAGTGGGTAGATAGTTTGGTGTCAAAATTTGGGTTTAAATATGATTTATGCCAAAATTGCCATTTAATTAATAAAAAGCTTTCATTTTACGATATTGCGCATAACTTCTATTTTAGACCACGAACTGATGTCAAAATTTTAAGACATGCTTATAAATCAGTAATAAAGGTTTTTGTCGTCTCACAATTTCAAAAATCTCGTTTTAATGTTAAAAGGGCATAACGGTCATTATTTAAGCATTTAACGGAACATGCATATGAATCAGATTTCAAAGGAACCATATGGTATAATCTCAGAGGGTTATACTAACATGAAATATGGTCCCAAAGGAACCCTAAGGCATAACTAAACTAAGCTAAATCGGGTCAGAACTGAAAGTCAAAGCAAAAGTCTACTTTTACGACTTTCGGTTGTGAACCGAGCCTAAACTTAGAGTTGTCGGGTTGAACATGCCTAAACATGTTCTTATATTATTTACCAAGTTATTTTAGTGTTAAAACATGTTCCATAACTTCTACATTATCAGTTATGAATTAAGTTATAAAAACTGACCCGTTTGACTTTTTATTAATAAGTTTGACCTGACAATTGACAAAGTAAAAGTGATAATCAGTAGGTGCCCTTTTAAGGGTTTATTACCTACATAATTACCAACTCATAGCCACTTTCAATTCGAATAATGGCTGGACCGTTAGTGATTAATCACCAAGTCAAAGTTTAATTACGATAACTTTGACTTTCAGTCATTAAGCTAATAAAACTTAAACTTAGGAAGCTAAGAACACTTACTATGGTCCTTAGCATGAATATTGAACTTGAGAAAGCTTCCTTTAGCTCCAGGAGGCTTTAAGGAGTGAGTTTTGAGTGAAATTGAAAGTGTGCAAATGAACACAAGAACCACAAAGGCCTTATATAGGAGTTTTGAGTCTCCAAGATCAATTCATATGTCCCTATGTTGCTACCAGATGTTCCCATGTGTCCCTAGTGCATGAAAAACCATTTGCTCAGTCCCTGATATCGAAATCAGCCATGCAATGGCGGTGTAACAGGCTGCAACATGCAGCTGACCTTTTTTCCTGTTACTAGCACTTTTATGCGGGCCGCGGGGGAAATCCGGTAAAAAGTTTCTAAACTTTGCAATTTCAGTCCCTGGTCCAATTTTAAGTTTATTTAACTTTCTTTTATTTCACTTATGACCCCCATAGTTAACTATTAAGGTCCTTGTGTCACATATTAACTCCGTTAAGCTCCCGGTTAGTTGTAAGATCACCCGAAACGTCTTGTTTTCATCGAAACTCCACAAAATTATTATCCAATATCTATGGAAGTATAAGGAAGTATTACAAAGTCTCGGAAAATGTTAAAAGGTCACTCAGAGGTAACTTTAAACATGTTGACACATTTAACTCCTTAAACTTTGTAACTTTTCCAATTTAAGCACAACGGCTTTTTATGTCCGATAATTTATTCATTAAAGAATACGAACATCTTATGAGGTCATTCAGAGGCACTAGTTTGGCATGATGACACATTTGATCCTTTTACTTGCACATTTACATTGTTTGACAACTTTAGTCCCTCAAGATCAATTCATTACACATTTAACCTTCTTGACACGTGTCTTTATTATATTGGTCGTGATTTTGCGAGGTGTTACACCGGTTATAGCAGGTTGTGAAGTAAACAATGAGAAAGCCGTTGGGCTTGGTCTCCCATAAGCATGAGGAATAGGGTTGAACGGTTGGCTTGTCACACTTGGGCCAGCTTCAAATTGGGAAGTACTTGGTCGTGAGCTGGTGAAAGGAGGTGGCGGTGGGCCTCGTGATAGTGAGGGTTCAGGCTCGTCATAGTATAGCCTTATTCTCACTCCTTTTTCTGTTTCTTGGCTCACATGTTGGTTAAGAAGTGATCTTAGTTGCAGAAAATGCCGAGCTACTCCCTCCGGTGTCAGATCGACACGTTCCGGAGTGTTCAAGACACCAAATTGAGGAGAAAGAACCCCTGGTCGAGATGAGGTTGGTGTTTGGAAAGATGCAAACTCTGGGAACATGGTTCCTGTTGGAGTACCTCCCGGGGCGGAGAGGGGTGTAGACGTAGTCGGTGACATTTCGCTGGTATTGGGTGTCGGAGTTCTTGACACTTGATTAACTTCACCGGGAGATTCACTTTCCGACATGATGATTCTGGAGAAAGTGGAGCTACACTACTGGTCTTTTGAGAAAAATAAGCGGCGTAGCCCCACGGTGGGCGCCAACTTGTTGTTACAACAAATACGAGACCTTGAGTAGTGGACATACTAGTTAGGCAAAAGGCTTCAAGGGTTGAAGTTTGCCTAACGCAGGTCGTGGGGTCCCCCTACGTTTGCTAGACGTAGAAGGAGGTTCACTAGTTGTGTTTGTTATTTACTTAAGATCTTCGGCTGAAGGAGGTTCAACTTCGGATGTAATGGCAAGTAAGTAGTATGATTTTAAGTGAAGAAGAGGAACTTGCATGAAACAAGTTCTTGGAAGACAAGAAGAAAGATCAGGGATCCAAGAAGATCTGACTGATCTGGAATGTCTGAACTGAATGAAGTGAGGTGTCTTTTATAGAGAAGGGTTTCTCCAAAAAGGGAAACCTTTGACATAGTGAACCTTGCTGCAGTAGGAGGCTTACCCTTTTAGGGGTTGAAGGTTTTGGACCTGCGGACAAAAGGCTGTTTCCTTTCACGTTACTTTTGCGGCTGAGTTGGTGAGATCTCAGTTGATGTGACTGATTATTGTGTTTGTTCTCTTTTGCTCACAATACTTCGCGGGTTTTGAACCTTTTAACCGTTCAACCTCTTTAGCGGTCATGTGTTTTAGTCATGTTATTGAAACTTGGGCTATCCCCGTCATCAAGTACTGATCACAACTCTAGCTCCAACTTATGACTGCATTATTATTATTATTCCATATATAAATAAGCAACTTATATGTGCATCATGACTTGTATCTTGTGCTTGGGGAGTGTTTCAAAAAAAAAAAAAAAAAACTAGGTTTTCGCATTTAACCCAAACATTTCATATTTCATATTTTACATTTTAACCCCTTTTCATTTTTTTTACTTTTACCCCAAAGTTTACCATCTTTTATAATTTAACACAACACTTTATTATTTACAGCTTTCATATCCCATACTTTTTATCTTTCGCAAGTTTTTCGTTTTACGTTTCGTTCTAAATTTTGCGAGTTAACATGTCGTAGCGTGCATGTGAGGTTCAACGTTTTTGCTATATTTTTTCATATTTGACAGACCCGTCGCAACGCGTCCATTTTTTCCCTTTAAAAAAGTTCTCCGCAACGGGCGGGTCGTAGGTCGACTAAGTTATTATTTTCTACGTTTTACGTTTCTGGTTAATTTCTTCGCATTAAGACACTGTAACGGGTGTGCGTGGTTCAACGATTTTAGTCTGTTTTTCGTTTAGTGTAATTTTTATCATTTTATCTATTTTATTTTTACGATGTTGAGAGTCGATGCGGCTGTGGCATTGGTGCTACTTGGCACGGTTTTAAGAACGTTTTTAACCTATTAATTTTTTTACTAATTTTTTGTTTCAGTTTACCCCTATACTTCCTTTACTTAAAAACTATTTTTTACGTGCATATTTTATGTACGGGTATGTGTAAATATGATTTCTTCTACATCCCGACATAAACTTTTTTTTATAGACGAGTCAGGTCAAATATAATACGTTTTCGTTTAAAGAAACCATTTTTACGTGCATATTTCTATGTACGTTTTCGTATAAATTCAAGTTGTTCTACGTTTCGACGTAAACCTTTTTTGGGAAATGATTCAGGTCAAATATAATATGTTTTCGTGTTTATTTTATGTATGTTTCGTAAAGTTTGTTTCGAACCGAGTGGAGTCAAATTATGGTTTCTTTTTCTCCCATTTTTTTCGAAAGCTCTAATTAATCCCTTTCGATTACATGTGCATATTTTCCTTCATACTGTAACACCCTTAAAATTTCTACTCGAATTTAGTAATAATTCATAAGATTTTACAAAAAGATATCTAAATTAAAACCTTAGTTTCCAAGAACCAAGTTCTAAGGTAACAAACATTAGTTATCTACCGACTAATTAAAACATCCATAAGTTGTTTAACAAACGGTTTACATCATAACATTGTTTAAACAGAGTTAATTTACGCGGAAGCTTCAAAGCTTTGTGTTCGGTTCTTCAAAAGCTAGCTTGACCGTCATCCGTAGTCCTTGGATACCTAAAAACTGAAATGTTTACATTAAACATTAGTATTAGAATACTTAGAAATAATACATATTCGAAACTACGTCTAAAACGGATTCGATTTAACAAAGAAATACAAAATTCATCATAATTTCTAAAGCTCTACCGTAACTTACGGTAGATACCGTAACTTACGGTAGATACCGTAAGTTACGGTAGCTTCTTGGAATTTCTGGTTCCACCGTAACACAGGGGAAACCTACCGTAACCATTTGTTGTCTACCGTAAATTACGGTATGTACCGTAATTTACGGTAGACTCTGGAATATTATGCTTTTGTTTGATTTGTTTATTTACTTGGACCAATTTCTCGGATTTCATTCCTACAACCCGACATGTTAAATCCTCGTATCCTAATATGTCATTTGTCAATAATAACAAGACCGAGTAACCATACTACAATGTATTACCATGCCTTATTTGATCGTTCGACCCGTTTGGCTCATCTAAGGAATCCTCCATTTTGATGACTACCAATGAGGTCTAACCAGATTCTTGGTCTATTATTAGACATAGCGAATATCATCGCTTTAATCCAACTCAACTTTTAATACACAATCCAACTACATATATGCTAAATATCAAAATTTACCCAAATGTAATGAATCAAGTTACATACCTTCAAAGTAAGCCCTTCAAACGCGATTCGCCTCCTGCTTGCCCGCTTGACGCTCCTGCGTCCTTTCCTATAGAGTCCATTTATATCATGTTTAGAACTCCCTTTAAACCATATATCGTGGTAATACACTGAAACATCAAAATTATGCGTTTCAACTTTGAATTTCAGTTTTAAGCCTTCTTTGAGGCATTTTCACAAACACTATAAGGGCAGAATTTTATATCATTCATATTCAAGTTCATGGCTTGCTATTTAGCTAAACTTAACATCAATAAAGCTTTCATATAGCATTCAAACATCATACTTTTCTGAAATCACTTTCTATGATCAAATTACACTAGAATAATCATTCTAACCCTAGTGTTCATCATTATCTTGTAAAACCCATAACCCATCTTCAATGTGTTCATGGAATTTCCTGAATTTGGACATAATTTCACATGTAGTTGTCTAGGTTTTACCTCTAGACACTATATCATCCCTAAACTAATCAAATCACAAACATGCATCATCAAACTTTGAATCTCCCAAATTCATAAGAATTTCAAACAGAGAATTTTCATAGAATTTTACATACCTTACAACCCCCTTGTGATGGGGATCACTAATCTCAACTCGGATTTCGATTTGGACCAGATTTGAACCTTTAATTTAAGTGTTTTGTGGGATTTAGGGTTTTTGGCAAGCTTGGTCGCCCTCCCCCTGCTTTGATCGAACTCAGACACTCCTCCAGGAGTGTTTGTGTTTTAATTAAATGTTTTATTTAAAACTTGTTTCAAGACAAACACTTTGGGCCCCTCTAGTTTCCTTTAGTTCCCTTTTTGTCCTTTAACTACCTACTAGTGATTATCTAACTAAGTTAGTGTCACCCCTAGTTAGTTTGTTTTGCTAATTTATTTACAAATAAAATTGCAAATTTTATGAATTTATATTTTCGGGATGTTACACATACCCATTACGTTTTCTTTGTATAAGTTGGGTCACATATAATACGTTATGATTTTTTGATATGAATTCCATTTACTTTATGTTTGATCCATCACAATGCTTATACAGGTTACACAGAGTTCAACTAGATACGCCAAAATGTGTGTTTTCATATGGTTAATGCATCATATAACGTTTGGACTAATCCATTCAATGTTTACGATGTACCCGCGCCGCAACGCGGGCGGGTCTTAACCCTAGTTATTATTATTTTGTAATGATGTACATGGATGAAATGATTCTTTTAAAGATGTTGGTATTTTAAGCAATAATCAAGAAGAATTGTTGAAGAAGAAAGAAAATCAAATAATATTGATAACAAAGATGTTGAGTGCTCCACACTCATCTTATTGTTTTAGATAATAGTTATAGATACATTTAATAATTAGGTGTAACTTGTCCAAGTATTTAGAGCTAGAATCAACTAACGATTAAATGTGTTAGGGACACTAAAAACTAAATAATACATGTTACACAGATATGTACAATAGTTATATGTATACATAAAAGTTAGTTAGCTAACATATAGATAAAAGTTAATTAGCCCAACTTGAACTTGTAAAATAACTTACGAGTTTTTTTTTGTTTTTTTTTTAAAAGAGAACTTCATTACCACCAGACTCCAAAACCCCAAGAAGGGGCGGCAAACAAACAAAGAAAAACCACAAACTTACATGAAAACAAACTTACACCACTCTTCCCAACTAATCATACTATCTTTCGATCTAGAGTTCAACAAAAAAAAAACCTACCATTTTAATCTCACGAATAATCCCTTCCAATTTCACAGGAATGTTATTGAATCTAGCATCATTTCTGGCCTTCTAAATGACCCAACATCCAATTCTCAGGATACCTTGAATAATTTCTTTTTTCTTCCCTTTAATACCCATAATCTCATGCGACTCGAGTAAATATTTAACTGAAAATGCCCATATAACCGGAATCTTGCACCACGAGCTGATGATAGACCAAACAGTCGACGCAAGACTACACGAAGTGAAGAGGTGTTCCGCCGTTTCGTCAGCTTCGCCACAGCAAACACAAACTTGATCCCCACAGTTTATGTTTCTTTTCTTTAGAGCATCCATGGTAGCCAACTTGTCAATACCAAGCCTCCATATAAATACGTTGCACTTCCGAGGCAGCCACCTACACTTACTCGGAAAATAATTCCCCTGATCAGCGCTATTTTTATTCAGAAGGGCCTTAACCGATCCCACGCTGAAAGACTTATCAGCAGTACCAGTCCATATCCATTTGTCTGAATCTTCCGATAACTCCTTATCGGCCAGCAGAGAACACAAACCAATAAGTTCATCGACCTCCTGACCAACTTCCAGCGACCTCTTCCATTGCCAGTTAAATCTAGAGAGCCCACCACTGTTAGTCAGCCTCTCAGCAACACTACAATCTTTCTTTGCTTCCAAATTAAAAAGTGCTGGAAACCGAGACTTTACAGGACCGATATTACACCACGGATCCAACCAGAATTTCAGGTTTTCCCCGTTTCCAACCTCCCCTATAATGAGATTCTTAATCGGCATACTATCAACCATAGTTTTATTCAGCAAACTAACTATATTACACCAAACCCCCCCCCCCCCCCTAATTGATTTTCTGACAGGAAAACTGTCCCAACTAACTTTCGATTTATGCACCGATTCAATCACTTTAACCCACAATTTATCTTTTTCCGACTTAAAGCGCCAACCCATTTAGCCAATAACGAAATGTTGATATGCTAGAGTTTGCTAAGGCCCAGCCCACCATTATTGCTCGGGCAAGCCACCCGCTCCCAAGTTGCTCAATGAATTTTATTAGTCGCGTTACTCCCTCCCCATAAAAAATTCCTAATCTTAGATTCGAGATCCCTAATAACCTGCACCGGGGATTTATAAAGAGAGAAAAAGTAATTCGGAAGACTCTCAAGAACCGACTTGATCAACGTTATTCTCCCTCCCATAGATAACATCACCGCTTTCCATTTTGCAAGCCTTGCTTCGACAATATCGTACACAGGTTTCCAATTGGCTACCCTATTCATGTTCGCCCCGACGGTCAAACCAAGATATCTAAAAGGGAATACTTCCGCTTGACAACCAATAATGTTCGCCATAGACTCCAATTCCCCAATATTAACTCCGACCCCGAACAAATTAGATTTAGATAAATTAATCTTTAACCCAGAGCACAAGTGAAAAATGCGAAGAATTCGAACAACATTATCAAAACTAGACTTCGACCATTCCCCCAAAATAATGGCGTCATCCGCATAAAATAAATGGGACACTTTAGGGCCGTTCAAAGGAGTTTGAATACCAATCTCGAACCCTTCATTTATCGCCTTATTTATCATGAAAGATAAAACTTCCATCACAATAATAAAAAGAAAGGGGGACAGCGGATCACCTTGTCTTATCCCTTTAGAACACGCGAACTCGAAAGTAGGCGATCCGTTCACTAAAACCGAAGATCTAGCCGAAACCACACAGCCTTCTATCCACTTGCACCATCTCGGCAGGAAACCCATTTGTTCCATAATGGAAAGTAAAAAGTTCCAGTTCACATTTGTAACACCCCGAAAATGTAAATCATTTATTTAAATAAAATATTGGTAAATAAAAAAGTGAACTGACTAGGATTAAAATAACCTAGTTAGGTAAAAGTCATGTAGTGACTTATAAATGGGTTAAAACACTAAAAATAAGAACTAAATAATAATTGAGGGGCCAAAAGTGTTTAAATTGAAACTAATATTAATAAAACAAAAATTAAAACTCAAGACACACTGGTGGGTGTGTGATGAGGTCGAACCAGATAAGGGAGGGGGGGCGACCATGGTTCTTCAAAACCCTAACTTCCACAAATCTCATAGATTGAAGGTTCAAATCTGATCAAAAACGAAATCCGAGCTAAGATTGGTGATCCCCATCGAGAGGAGATCTTAAGGTATGCGAAATTTGATAGTAATTCTCTACTTGAAATTCTCATGAATTTAGGGAATTCGAAATCTGATAATGCATGTGTGTTATGTAGATGAAATAGGAACATTGAATTGTCTAGGAGTAAACCCTAGACAAATACATGTTGAAATCATACCTAATTCTAGCAAATTCATGAACACCATTGTAGGTGGTTAGTGGGTTGAGTAGAACTTGATAAACCCTAGGAAATTGGGGGTTGTTCTAGTGAAATTTGACATGTGTAAAGTGATTTCAGAATTCTAGAGGCTAATATTCATGTAAGGTAGTTGATTTATGAAAATTTAGGGCTATATGACAAGTTATGAACTTGTTAATACATCGTGTAAATTTCTGCCCTTAAAGTGTTTGTTAAATTGTCTCAATGAAGGCTTAAAACTGAAATTTAAAGTTAAACCGCATAATTGTGATGTTTCGGAGAATTATGCGATATATGAATTGAAAAGAGTTCTAAATATGCCATGGTTGAACTCTATAGGAAAGGATACCGGAGCGTCGAGCGGACAAGCCGGTGGTGACTCGCGTTTGAAGGGCGTGCTTTGAAGGTATGTAACTTGACTCGTTACATTGTGTAATTTGATAGCTTGAATATGTATGGCTGCGTTATAGAATAAAGGTCGTGTTGATCGAAGTGACAATGTTCGTTACTTGAAATAATAGGATAAGATTTGGTTAGAAGTCGTTTGGTAGTCATCATAATGGAGGATTCCGTAGATGAGCCAAACGGGTCGAATAATGGTATAATAAGAAGTGTTGAGTTGATTTAATAGTTAGCGATGGCGATAACATTCACAATAGCATGAACCATGAGATTGGTAAGTAAATGCGGGTGATGATAAGCCCCGGAGGTTGGGTACAAGGCGCTTTAGGCTTACTATTAAAGCGGTAGCAAAATGAGTGAAGAATAGAGTGGGTCGAACAATGGTTTAGAAATTTTTGGCCGTTCAACCTGTAAATCAAATTTTCGGTATAGTAATTGTAATAGAAACGTCGGTAATGAATTTACAGACGTATAGGAAAAAGAATCACCTAAAACGGACTTACAAGTCAAAAGTTATGGTCAATTGAAGTTAAAAATCTGAATTTCCGGAGCTGGCAGCAAATGAAGGACAAAAACCTGCATCTGCTGGAAAACCATTCCTGTCGCGCCACGCGACATGATCGCATGGATCCGGCGCGACACGCGAGAGCTGTCGTGCCACGCGAAGACCCGTCGCGCCACGCGGCAGGACCAAATTTAATTTTATTTTGTTTTTGCATGATTCAATGCTTGGAACTTGTTTGTACACTTCATATAAATGTCAAAACTAACATCTGAAGTGGTTTTGACCTTAGGTGGCAAAGGGGACTTTCCGGATGGCGATCAAGCAACATTTTGATGAACCGAACACAAATCTATCAAGCTTCCGCGTGGATTTAATCTATGTTTAAACAATGTTTTGGGATGTAAACAAATTACTAATTGTGTTTTGAATGTTTTTAACTAGTGGTTAGATGTTGTAAATTAATCACTTTATTATCTCAAGGTTGTCAACAAAGTGTCCGGTTCAAGCTGGATCGATCGTCCAGTAAGAATTAATTATTTATGTTAGTAGATTTTATCTTATGTAAGAAACGAGATGTGAGTTGATGTGCGTGGGAAGAGCGTGTTAACACACTCAAACCCAGAAAGTGCACCAAATGTGAACGGTTAAAGCAAGTTACGAACTTGGCTAAACCAAAGCAAATAAAGTTATGTTATAAATGAGATGTTTAATAATTGATGTGAACATTTCAGTTTCGAGATGTCGGAAGGGAATGACGATGATCCGGTTCCGACAAGCACCAAACAAATGAAAGAAATAATTGCCGAAGAAGTGGGAAAGGCAATTGAGGGTAGTCTATCCGGGTTCATAGACAAAATTCAAAACACGGTGTTATCATTAGTTGAAGAACGAGTCAAAAGGTTGGAAGATAGTGTCAACCTTATGAAAGAGAAATCGGGAGAACGTAAAGGATGTTTGTACAAAGAATTTATGGCGTGTAAACCGCCAATCTACAACGGGGAGGTCGACCCGATAATTTGCCAAAGGTGGTTGAGTGACGTTGAAGGGGTGTTTGAAAGGACCCATTGTGACGTGAGTGATTTTGTTGCTTACGGAATGGGTCAATTAAGGGGTCAAGCCAAGGATTGGTGGGACAATAAGAAGAAGGAGATAGGAGCCGAGGCGGCAAGGGTCATGACATGGGACGAGTTTAAGGTGCCATTCCTTAAGCACCACAGTCCCAAGGCGGTTATTAATAGGATCAAAGAAAAATTTATCCAGTTAAGACAAAAGGGAGAATCAATTGATAAAATCACGGGTATCTTTATGGATAAGCTGAGATTCTGTGATGAGTTAGTCACCACTGAAGAGTAGAAGATATACTACTATTACAACATGCTGAGTGCTGAATACCGGGAGTTCATGACTCCCTCAAAGTATGAAATCCTCACAGAAATTATCAACACCGCCCGGGAGCGAGAAATCGAGTTGAAGAAACAAATTGAAAGAGGCGAGCGAAGGGCACAAGATGTGAATCCAAGTCCTACAAAGAAAGCTCGAACTGTGGAATCGGGAAAGAAAGTGGATGCTAAAGGCGGGTCACCAAGTTGTAAATTGTGTGGAAAAGGGCACAAGGGAGAGTGTCGTTTCAAAGACAAACCGTGCCCCATATGTGGTAAAACGGGGCACACGGCGTCTCTATGCCCAGGTAAAGTCTCGATTTGCTACAAATGTTATCAGCCCAGCCACAAAAAGTCCGAATGCCCAGACCTAGTTGGAAAGAGAGACGTTAAAGAATCTCCAACAGAAGCTCCAAAGGCGAAGGCTAGGTCCTTCCAACTTACAGCAGTTGAAGCGAAGACAGAACCCGATGTGGTCTCAGGTATATTCGCAATAAACTCGATCCCTGCACATGTATTATTCGATACGGGTGCGAATAAATCCTTTATTTCACATGGATTTATTCGACATCCTTCATTTGTATTGACAAAATTACCTATGCCTTTAGAGGTTGAGATAGGAGATAATAAAAGTTTCATAGTTTGTGATGTCTGTCAAAACTGCAAATTAAGTATCGATGATGAGGAATACTTGATAGATTTAATTCCGATGTCTATGGGAGAGTTTCAAGTGGTTGTAGGGATGGATTGGCTATCTCGACACCACGCAAAGGTCGTGTGTTTCCGTAAGGAGATAAAGCTAACATCTCCGAGCGGAAAACACGTCACAATCTATGGCGAAATGGGAGGCAATCCTACAATATGCTCGATGATGAAAGCTCACAAGCTCATGAGGCATGGATGTAAGTCATTTATGATATACGTGAATGAGCCCGAGAAAGAATTACCGAAGATTGGAGACGTACCAGTGGTACGTGACTTTGAATATGTATTTCCGGATGATTTACCGGGAATGCCGCCCGAGCGGGAGGTAGAGTTCGGAATTGAATTAGTTCCAGGCGCGAAACCCGTAGCAAAAGCACCATACTGACTTGCACCATCGGAATTACAAGAATTAATGTCACAGATTCAAGACTTGCTCGATAAAGGATTCATAAGGCCGAGTGTGTCTCCTTGGGGCGCGCTCGTGCTATTCGTGAAAAAGAAGGACGGAAGCATGTGTATGTGTATCAATTATCGAGAGTTAAATAAACTCACGGTAAAGAATCGATACCCGCTTCCGAGAATAGACGATCTATTCGACCAATTACAAGGTGCGAACTGGTTTTCAAAAATTGACCTTAGATCGGGGTATCACCAACTAAAGGTCAAGGAGGAAGATGTGCCGAAGACGGCTTTCTGCACGCGATACGGACATTATGAGTTCCTCGTGATGTCATTCGGGCTGACAAATGCACCCGCGGCTTTCATGGACCTCATGAACCGGGTTTGCAAGCCGATGTTGGATAAATCGGTAATCGTGTTTATTGACGATATTCTGGTATACTCGAAAAGTGAAACAGAACATGCACGCCACTTACAAGAGGTGTTAGAGACACTCAGGCAAGAAAAATTGTATGCGGAATTCTCAAAATGCGCCTTCTGGTTGCGAGAGGTGCAATTCCTCGGCCACATCATAAGCGCCGATGGAATATTGGTAGATCCTTCAAAGATAGAGGCCGTGTCAAAATGGAGCCCTCCGAAGAATCCTTCAGAAATTAGAAGCTTCTTAGGGCTTGCGGGATACTATAGGAGATTCATTCAAGATTTCTCCAAGATTGCGTCGCCGCTAACTAAGTTAACCCAGAAAGAGGAAAAGTTCATTTGGGGTGTCGAACAAGAAAGAGCGTTTCAAACGCTAAAAGAGAAGTTAACTCAAGCTCCGGTATTAACATTGTCGGACGGGGTCGAAGACTTGGTGGTTTATTCGGATGCCTCACTATCGGGGCTCGGATGCGTTCTGATGCAACGGGGCAAAGTTATAGCTTATGCCTCAAGGCAATTGAAGATACATGAAAAGAAATATCCCACGCACGATCTCGAATTGGCTGCGGTAGTGTTTGCGTTAAAAATATGGAGGCACTATTTATATGGGGTAAAGTGCACCATATTCACCGATCACAAGAGTTTAAAATACTTCTTCAATCAGAAGGAGTTGAATATGCGACAAAGGCGATGGTTAGAAACGGTGAAATATTTTGACTGTGAAATACATTACCACCCCGGAAGGGCAAATATGGTGGCGGATTCCCTGAGCAGAAAAGCGGATTATGTCCCGATACGAGTAAGGTCGATGCAGCTTGTTGTAACCTCGGGTATACTTGAACGTATCCGAGAGGCGCAAGTAGAGGCAGTGAAAGAGGAGAACAGGAAGAAGGAAAGAATAATCGGTCAGTTAAAAGATTTGTCAGACGGAAAGAACGGGTTGAAGACTCGATCCGGGAGAGTATGGGTTCCAAATTCTTGTGGGGTGAAGACGCTTCTACTCGATGAAGCTCATAAATCCCGATATTCTATTCATCCGGGTGCGACCAAGATGTACAACGATCTGAAACAAAATTATTGGTGGCCTGGAATGAAGAGGGATGTAGTAAAATACGTGCAGAAGTGCTTGACTTGTTTACAAGTCAAGGCGGAACACCAGAAACCATATGGAAAGCTGCAACCTTTGGAGATCCCGGTTTGGAAATGGGAACATATCACTATGGACCTATTGACTGTCACACCCCTTTCTGCGGCGGAAGCACGAGGTGTGATCATGAAAGGTTCTCATTGCATACGAAGAGTAAACATGCTACATGCTCGTAAAATAACATCAAATACCATAATTTGAAAACATAAGTTTAGCGTTTGCATCGCTAGACAGCATAAAACATTGTCTTAAAAGTTTACAACTTTATTTAAAGTTAAACACAAGCGACATCCACGAGCATAAGCAAGACCACGCGCACATCCATCCTAGTTACCTGAAATACATGTGAGTTTTTGGAAAAACGTCAACATAAAGTTGGTGTGAATTCATGCAGTTTTGTATTTCACGTTTGTATACTTTGTATAAAAACATAGTTGAGAATAAATCAAGTTTTTCTCGAGTACTCCACGTACTTCAAGTTATATATCAATCCTTTTGAGTACCCCACGTACTTCAAGTTATATATCAATTTTAGTATGGTATGAATTTTATGTAAATACAGTATTTCTGTAATTATCAGATTGTTAATGGGTTGCAAAGCCATTAACATGTGGCACGACATAGGAAGTCACCAAACCTAAGGCATTTAATTGGTATATTCTGAGACACAAAAGCACTACTCGATTCTCGCCCCGACCGAGTGTGAGGCTGCCAGGCACCCGTTAGATCTAACCTTTTGTTCTGCGGTCTAAGTATGTACACGATTAATGGTGCTTCTGTACCCTATTCGTGACACTATTTCTCACAACGCATCCTACTTGGTTCTCGTTCTCACCAAGCGCGTTTCTTGTTATCATTTCTCATAGCGCCTCATACTTGGTTCTCGTTCTCACCACGTGCGCTTCTCATATTCTTATATTTCGTCACACTTGGTTCTCGTTCTCACCAAGTGTACTTCTTGTCACACTTGGTTCTCGTTCTCACCAAGTGTACTTCTTGTATTTATATCATACCAATTATATATTTTGTACATTTGTACATGTATTTCACCCCCGAAGTTATAAAAACTGAAAACAGTTAAAGAGAAAAGGGGGAGCATGAACTCACAACTTTGCTTTCCTAGCGTCGTAAACTCCACCGGATTTGCTTAATTAACGTCGTAACCTATACGCGTTTTCTTAACGTTAGTCACTAGACTTACGTCGCACAAGTACAGTCACTCTCTTTTGTATATATTCTTGTGTTAAAAATATTCTATATTTTTAACTACGTATTTTACTTATATTATTTTCTCCAAAAATAAATATAAGTCTTTTGTGTTTTGCACTTTGCACCCGAATTATGTATTTTGTATGTTGTATGTGTATTTTTATATTTCTACTCCTCATGAGTAATTAGTGTATTTTTAAGTCTTAATACACTAGCACGTATAACACATACTATATACACTTAGCACAAAAGTTGGTGATCAAATAATATATATTTTTCTTTCAAAAATATATACTTAATATCCATTTTTATTCTTGAAAAATCACCATTTCTCATCACCAAAAATTAGGGAAACCTTGGTAATACTTTTAAATACATTTTTAGGGAATAAGTTTCTCAAAAACTTATATTTTTTTCTAAGTGTCAAAATTTATAAAAATTTTGACAGAGTTTCCCCTAAAAATGGAGGTTTCCCACGTTTTCAAAACGTGTGTTTATTTTCTTTTAAATCATTATCAATCATCAACAACAATTATCAACAATACTCATCAGCAATAATCACTAGTTTCTCCATTTCATGAACTTGAATATTTACAAAAATGTGTAGTAACTTACTAGCACATTTAGTAAGTCTTGTTATCTTTAAAAATAAGTTTAATTTCTTAAAAACTTTATTTTTAACGAATATGAAGTTTCACAACTTCTAGTCGGTTTTTACGAAAGTTATTTCTTTGTTAAAACCTTTGTTACACAAGTGTCCACACACTTGTTTGTTCACAAAAATCACTTTTGTTTGTGTAAGATCCGGTTTAGAACATGTGATTTCTTTTGATGCTTGGTCTTTTGAAAATACCACTTGTAGATACATAGATCGGCTAGTTTTAAACACTATTTTGCAAGTAAAAATACTTTTACACAAGTTCATGTTTCATGTGTGGTAGAGTTTCACCTTTTAACCCTTATATCTTCTAACATAACCTTATGTCATGATCCAAGAACATGACTACATCGGGTTAAGTGGTGATCCGAGCTACCACAATCATAGATCGGGTCTCAATAATCATACACTTCGAATACTACATCATTTACACAACTTATGTGCTATTAACCACCATTTTTTGTGTTTTATGTAGACTTTAAAGCATCATCTTGCATGTTAACGAGTTTTATCCGATAAAAATCCTTTTAACCACTTTAGATTAGTTCAAATATGAGTTTTAAGCATTATACCTCTAGCTCGAGGCTAGGGAAGAATCTATGCGCAAAAGAGGTGGATAAAAGCTAGATAAAGAGGTCCTTCGAACTCTGTTTGCTCCAAGCTTCCTAATACGAGACCCTTAACACTTGTAGATGCTTGAAATATGAAGATCAAGATCGAAAGTATGATGGATGGAATAGGGGTGTTGGGCCGTAAGCTTTGAGAGAGAGAGGAGGGTGTGTGTGTTGTTTAGTGTTGAGTGAAATGATCATGTGTGTAAATGTTAGATCTTATAGACAATTTCTCAAGTAATTAACCATTGGATTATATGTCATCTAGATATTAGGCATGAAAGAATATTATAATCACAAGGTACAAGGGTGTCCCCCTCTTGGGGACGGTTTGGTTAAGGGGGGGGGGGGGGGGTACTAGTCCATTTCTAACTAACAGTTAGGTTTATTAGTTAGGTTAAGTGTAGTTAACCCGGTTAGTGGTGTGTCATGCGTTACAATGGGTGTTAGGGTATTCAGGGACCCTAACTGGCTCAGAAAAAGATAAATAATGAAAATAACAATATTTTCATGTTCCGGGTATAGTCCGGTCGTTCGGTTACATACCGATTCGTTAAAGTGCTAAATTACACTTTTTAGTGTCGTTTAAGTACCTTTCTTGTACTCTTTCAATTCCCAACACTTAGGGAAATATTCTGGATAATAAAACGACATTTCTGCATAATATTTATATGTCTAAATGCTGATTTATTGCTGAATTATATAAATTATGCACTTAAAGTGCGTTTCGGGTGCTTTTTAGTGCTTATATTTGCTTTCGTATTGCATATATATTAACCCTTGTATGTACTCTTGGGTTTTAATGCATTCTTGTTGTCGGACCTACACCTAGGCTCCAATTTTATTGTCTGACTGCTTTCTGCAGTTCAGTCGACACAGTGTGTCTTACCGGTGAGTTTACTATTATTTTTGACGCAACGCTCTCGTTTATGCATAAAGCAATATTTTGTAGTATACAACGTGCATGAATTCACTTGTTTAATCATGTGTTCAGACATTGCTAACAATTAAACTCATAATTGCAGTCATTAAGCAATAAGTAATGTGTACGGAAATTACCGGTTTGGGCCAGTTGTCACATTGACCAAACTACCTAAAACGATTCGGGGATTCGATGCTATATGGGTGATTGTGGATATATTGACGAAGAGTGCTCATTTTATTCCTATACGTGAGACATATACTTCAGAAAAGATGTCCGAGGTATATACAAATGAAATAGTGGCATGTCACGGAGTACCAGTATCCATTGTGTCGGATAGAGATACCCGGTTTACTTCAAACTTTTGGCGAGATTTTCAAGAACAAATGGGAACAAAACATTTCATTAGCACCGCTGTAACACCTCATAAAATCACGTCCAATGATGTATTGACACGTGTAATAAACCCTAATGAAGTCAAACATTGAATTTAAGGGACTAGTTTTTCGAAAAATCGAAAACTTTGATTATGAAAGGACTGGAAGTGTTAGCATACCTAAAATAAGTTTCTAAATAACCTCTTACGATATTTATATTCACAAATGAGCCACTTGATGATCGAGTGTAGCCGTTTGCGTAATTAATTGAAAGTTTGTGCAATGAAGGGTTAAAAGCGTCAACATGTTAATTCTTACCTCTGAGTGACCTTTTAACAAACTGGGAGCTTCATGATATTTGATTATACTCTCGGGAATACCAAACATTGGCCGTCTAAGGTTTTTATGCCTATAAGTAAAGTTACGCGTAACTTTGCAAGTTAGAAGGACTAAAAGTGTCAATATGTTTAATTATACCTCTGAATGATGTTTTAGCGAACCCGAAGCATCGTGATGTTTAATAATACTCTCTAGAATGCCTAATATGTTTAATAATACTCTCTAGAATGCCTAATATGGATTAGATGAGGCTTCGATGCTATTAAACGATGATATGCGCAAGTTTGCGCATTAGACGGACCTAAAGCGTCAACTTTTGACTCTACGCCTTTTTGTGACCATTTAAGCGATCAAGAGCGTAGCAATAATTAAACTCATGCTTGGGAATGCCCATTATGGGCCATGGAAGGCTTGGATATCATTAAACGACATTTCGCGCTACTTCGTGCGATTAAAGGACTATTTGCGTCAAACTGCAAAAGTATGTCGATTCGTGTGTTATCAGGCCTTCCAGAATATGACCATGAGTTAAACATGCCCTAATTATCCTTTATATAGCTTAGATATAGGCTTAGAGGTGTTTGGTGCGCAAAAATAAACTTTTAAGTCAAGCAGGGATTAAAAGTGTCAAAAAGGGAACAAGTTTGCATTTTCGCGCATATCTCACATTCTGAATATATCCGGACATCCAAAATTTTATGTAAGCAGTAAAATATTTTATTTTAGTGTTTTTCTTGATAAAATTCCATTCGTCGCGTAGTTTGGATCGTTTTTCGCGTCCGTTCGTGTTTCGTCGCAATTAGTCGAACAACGTGACCGTACGACCAAACGACCCGACATCCGACATATTTTTGAGCATGTTTCATGTCCCTTATGCTTAGGCATCATTGTAGAGCCTTGAAAATGGCTTAACGGGCTTTAAACATGACAAAATGGGACTTAAACAACTGCAGGGACCATTTCTGTAAAAAATGAAACTTGTTTGCTAATCTGCAGGCGGTCGCGGGCCGCGTAAAAGCAGCCTAGCTCGTACGCGGGGCGCGAGCGACCCACAGATCTACTGAAAGTTGTTTACAGCTTGTTCCAGCTGTTTCCAGGGTTTCCAAATGGTTTTAACAAGTCTATGGGCTTGTTTAGGGGCGCCCAGGGTATTCTAAATCAAGGGGTGCACTTGTACGGCTCAGATCAAAGCTCGTTTATCGAGGAACGATCTTAACGGTCTTGGAAAAACTATATAATCCCAAAAGCTTTCATTTGCAACTCACAAATCTGCTCATCTCTGATTCTAAGAGGGTCTTGAGCTTCTTGAGAACCTCCTTCAGTCCATTGGACCTTTGTAAGTGACCTTTGTAAGTGTCCTTTGACTTTTAAACAGTTGAGCCATTGTTCGCAGTGAACGTGGCTACGTGACCGTAATTAGGTAGGTGTTAAACCCTCAAAAGGGCACCTCCTAATTACCACGTTTACTCAGTCAATTGTCGGGTCAAACTTCTTAATAAAAAGTCAAACGAGTCAGTTTTTACTAATAAATCCATAACTAATAATACAGAAGTTATGGAACATGTTTTGACACTTAAATAACTTGGTAATTAATATAAGAACATATTTAAGCATGTTCACCTGACAATTCCGAGTTTAGGCTCGGTTCGCAACCGAAAGTCGCAAAAGTTGACTTTTGCTTTCACTTTCAGTTCTGACCCGATTTAGCTTAGTTTAGATATGCCTTAGGATTCCTTTAGGACCATGTTATAGGATATTATAACCCTCTGAGGTTATACAACTTGGTTCCATAGAAATCCTAGTTCATTGCATGTTTCCATTAAATGCCTAAATGTTGACCATAATGCCCTTTTGACCTTAAAACGAGATTTTTGAAAATGTGAGAGGATAGAAACCTTTATTACTGAATTATAAACTAATCCCTAAAATTTGACATAAGTTTGAGGTCTAGATTAGGAGTTATGCTCATTAGCGTAAATGAAAAGCTTTTTATTAATTAAACGGCATAATTAGCGTATAGCCTAGTTAAACTCAAATTTTGATATCAGACTTTTTACCTACTGATGTAAAATAATATTTTGGGATTTTTAAATATTTTTATTTATTTTTAGGCTGAGCATAACATTGGGTTATAGCTTTGATTCGGTAATTGTCGGTTTTGCCATTTTGGCCTATAAAATGAGTTTTACATAACATTTTGATACCAAACTTTTTACTACTGATTTTATATAATAAATAAAACATTTTAAGCTTTCTGGAATGAAAAAAATATCAGCTTTCTTATAAAACCCGGAAATCGCTTAAAATCGTCTTTTTACGCGTTTTTAACGCATAGTATAAGTTAAAACTATTTTTGGCATATGAAACTTAATACCTACTGATATTTTTAGTAAATTTTTATATTCTAACAGTAAGCAAAATTTTTAAACTCAGAATTCTAATTTTGACCTTTTTAAGCTTATGTGAAATTACCAAAATGCCCTTCGGTGCATAGTTTGGTTATAAATGGAAAATTTCACATATGAGCAATACCATACTGATATAACTTATTTAATTAAGTATTTTTACTGAATATATCAGACCTAAATCTCAGATTTATATATAATCTCTTTTATAACCTTTAAAATGACCAAATTACCCATTCGGGGTTAAATTTGAGTTTAAATTCGTTTTGGGCATAATGGAAGGTATCCTACTGATATCACAACATATTAAAGGCATATTAACTTCGGAAACCTGTCATGACTCAATTGGTTACCCGTTACGCATTATTCGCGTTCGGAGCAGTTTATGTAACTAGTTTGCATAAACTAACCGAAACGGGTCCAACCTTATCATTTTTATCTCAAAATCCAGAATGTGTTTAGTTTACCCATATTAAACAAGTATACAAACTTGTCGGGTCTAAATCACATTCTAATCCGGTCTTCGCTTAATCTTGCGTTTGAACCGTATATCCTCCTTTAAAACTAGCCGGTCTAAGCATAGGCTTAATTAAGACCCGTTAGGAATCTAATAGGTTATTAAAAACCTTCGTTCCAGATTTAGGAGCCCAGTAAAAGCTATCTGCATTTGCTGATTGAATACGGTTGAGATAAATTGAATAATTTGCTCAGGTAAATACTTTTAACTTATTTTCCCTTATACGGGCTTGGGGTACGGTATATAAAATACCGCTTGGTCGGGCATTGAATTGTTAATCGTATGAAAGTTAATGCATTGAAATGACCTGTTTAATCTGTTTTGTTTGCTTAAAAACCTTTAGGGGGTTAATGACCATGTCCCGGATATCCTTGGCATCTTTCATAAAAATGGCCACGACCTAAGCACGGGGTGTAGGCATACACCTGACAGCTGCATATGTAAAAACTGGTAATCCACTTAAAGGAATCAACCTTGTGGGCATTATACCTGTGGTGTGTCTATTAATCTTTAACCCGGTGTCAACCCGGGCTACTGAACGTATAAGAAACATGTAATTCTTTTACAAGTTTATATATAAATAATTATCCCAAGTTATAAAAAGTTTTGTGCCATGTGCATTCAAATCAATTTTCTAAAACATTTTCAAAATGAGTCAGTTAATTGTATTTACCAGTGTAAACTGGCGTATTTTCCAAAAAGGCTAAGTGCAGGTACTAGACGGAATAGGCTGGCCACTCCTAGCATCAATAAAGAGTCTTGCAAGCTTAGATGTTAAAATATGTTGAACAATTATCTTTTATTTGATCCGCCTGTGGATCCTTTACATTCTGTTTGTAATACTTTGATATTACTTTATATCGGTTTGTAATATTCATCTTTTGCTTCCGCTGTGAATTAAATTGTGCTGTTTGACTATGATGATATCAACTACGTCACGGTACTCCCCACCGGGCCCACCGGTAATACATGGAAATATCGGGGTGTGACAGGTTGGTATCTGAGCCAACATTGAGTGAATTAAACACTAGCCTTTTGTGTTTAATCTCAATGACATAGTAGCACATTCCTTGACCTTCTGAGTCTAGACTTAACATAGGAATACTCTCATCTCTATTCGGAGAATTATTGCTTTCAATTCTATATATTTTAATATGTTGCCAAACAAAGAAGCCGTAATGGAAATTCTCCCCATCCGAAGCCTAGGAATGCGGAGCTTTGTACTGCGACTAGGATAAACGTGCAACCAAGGAGAAAACATTCAGAAATAAAATGAAGAAGAAACTCCTTTTGCTGAAGTTCGTTTCCTTAGTAAGTCCTTATAAGGGCATACCTATCTTTCAGTCCCTTCGTGGACAACATTATTTCTTTCAAGCCCCGTTTAGGGCAATTCTGTACCTCCTTTGGAATCATTGGAATGTTTTTATCTAAATTTTATTTATATCATTATATATGAACATAATAATAACATTCCTTTTATAAGATCTACCATTATAATAAAATGGCAAAATCTAAAAAGGATAAGACCTAGCCCATGTGTCATTTTAAGACAAGGCCAAGATGGTAGTTCCTCAATTAGATTCAGATCCTTGTTAACTTCTCAATTTAGGATTACTCTGCGTTAAATATTAAAAAGAATCTTAAAGGGTATAACCTAGCTCGAATGTCATTAAAGACCTAGCTATGATGGTAAAACCTGTTTAAAAAGAGATTCAGATCCTTGTTAACATCTGAAAACCTGTTAACACTCCCGACAACAGTGATGCGATAAAATCACACTTTCATCTTTATATTAGGAATTTTCCAAACCCCTTATTTAGCCTAAATGATCAATATGAATCACGGTTAATAAACGTCGAACATGATGTATATATCAAAACATCCATTAGGGATGTATGCTTACGGGCCAAGATGTACATGAAGAAGATAGTATTATTTCATAACTTCTTGTCAAGACAATGAACTATGAAATTTTCCGATCCAAATGATCATTGATTATGTTTTAAAGTTTCCCTAGTGACAAGGCCTCGGCGCCATCAAAAAGTCCTTTGGAACAAGCCCTTGTGCTATATAAAATGTCGGTACGACATTGACAGTCGTGACTTATGTCCCCTGTCTAATAAATATGAAGGATTATATTCCGTCTAAACGCCAAAGATGGTTTAATTAAAAACCTAGGCAAAACATAATCAAAAATAAATTTTATACTATCTATTGGCCTATATGGTTTATTTACACCATGGCAATTTAATTATCAAATTCGACAATTCACTATATAATTAAACAAATTATTACTACTTGGTCTGTAGCCTTCAAAGCTTCACCATGGCTGACTCATCTGAAGCTCACAATCATCCAGTTGATCAGAGTGATAATGCAAGACTGAACTTAACGGGCACCGAGTTACAGGCTATGTTAGATACAGCCGTAAACAAAGCCGTGGACAGAGTATTAAAGAATCATAAGCGAAAGTGCGATAATACCCCAAATAAGGGTTACAAAAAGGGTAAGGCCGGTTCAAACCAGTCCAAGCCAAATGAGGCGAAACCCAAATATAAAACCTGCGGGAAGCAGCACTTCGGAAAATGTTTCCGTGAACAGACCAGGGGATGTGGCATCTGTAAGGAAATGGATCACAAGACTCATGAACGCAAGGACTTGAAGGACAACCAGCAGTCAGGTGAAAAGACCAGATGCAAAACCTATAGGAAATACCACCTCGGGAAATGCAGATTTGAATCTCAGCCTCTACCCTGTGGAATCTGCAAGTCCAAGGAGCATAAGACCTTGGATTGCAAGAAGTTGAAAGATGCGACCTGTTATGGTTGCAACGAGAAGGGGCATATCAAGACTAATTGCCCAAATAAAACCAAGAAGCCTGGAGAGGCTAAGAAGACCAAAGCTGGGTCAAATGAATGCTCAAGAGGCCGTTCAGGATGACAATGTCACAACAGGTACTTTCCTTATCAATGACGTTTATGCTAGAGTATTATTTGATTCGGGTACAGATAAGTCTTTCGTAGACAATAGATTTTGTAAATTATTAAATCTGCCTGTTAAAACTCTAAGCGTTAAGTATGAAGTAGAATTAGCCGATGGTACCTCAGAGACTGCTTCAGCAATATTAGATGGATGCTTTATGTCCATTAGGAATCCTCCTTTTCCGCTGTCCTTGTTTCCGTTAAAATAGAGGGACTCGATATAGTGTTAGGAATGGATTGGTCATCTTGTAACCAAGCCCATATTGTGAGTGATAAGAAGCAAGTAGTTATCAAGACTCCTTATGGTGAGCCTTTGACAATTCAAGGAGACACATGTTACGGATTGCCTAATCACTTGCTGAATTTGGTATTTAATACCAAAGCTTTGAGTATGGAAAACTCAGAAGAGACAAACAAAAGTCGCGATGCTAGAGATGCGACAAATGTTAATGGTGCATCAAATGTGAACCTCCATGTTAATGGAGTTAATCTCCAAAACTGTAATTAACGCAGCTGTTAGAAAGGCTATGAGAAAAGTCATGAAAAGGTTCAAGAAGACGAATGCTGCTTGCTCTAAAACACATGTTGCTGCTCATGAGAAGAGCTTTATTCATACTTCATATGCAAAGAATAAACTAAACAAAATCATATATGGCAATTTGCCCCATTCCTTTTTAGGATGTACTTAAAAGTACTTCGTCTCTTTGAAGTCAAGTGACTTCAATAGTAAAAAGGGGCCATCGATTGCAGGAAATTATTGGAAGAAGTAGAAACCATTAGGTGTATCAGCGGTTATGCCGGAAAGGACACGGTAAGGTATGCATCACAGTCATTCGATGGAAATACCCTTAATTAGTGAGGACATTAATGAAGTCCACAAGAAAGATCCTCTTATACAATATGGGATGGTCCAAGTTTTAAGGACCTTATTAGAAAAACCCATTATCCGCATCACGAAATGGAAAAAGATGGAATTAAAATTTTTTCTGACTCTCGCCATAAAAGTTCCAGACTGTCGATAGTATGTTACAAATTTTAATTCATTGGCTAAGATAGTATCCTATTCAGTCTACCCACAAATCTAAGCTTAATGCAAATAATTATTGGTGGTTAGCATCGGCAATAAGAGGGCACATTAAGGTTTCAAAGCCTGCTTATTATAAATCCATTATGGATCTACCTCAGCTACTTACGTTATATAGATTAAGAAATAACCAGTCAAAACTGAGTCTGCCCTAAAATTTGTCAAAGATTTTACAGCTAAGTTTAAAAGGATTAAGAATGGAGGCGTTCAACCCTCCTGATGAATGATTAGAGGCAGTTCACATTAATAATGACACCAGATAAATCCCTTATTGTGATTTTATTGCTAGGAGTTACGTTTGGTTTCAGATGCTGCTGAGTCTCTCATAAGACCATAAGCTTAGCAAACTTTTAGAAATTTTCCCGTAAGAACCCCAGACATTAAGTGTAAGGTAAAACTTACAGGAAAAATCATAAGAACCATTTCTTCTGTTCCTGTCAGAAACCTCCAATCGTAGAATTCTAGAAGTATCCCCTTTCTAGAGGAAGTGCGTCAGCATATATAGTTGATATCTCTTTGATCTCTATCGATTGCGAATACCAGACGGTATGATAAAAGCGCCATATGACGATTGGTGTATCTTAATATGTTCCATAGATTGCTTCCATGCCTGATCAGTATGGAGGTTTAATGCATGGGACCACAAAGATATTCCAATGGTCATATGGTACTAAAGTCAGCTAATGGTATTTAAAGAAGATATCCAGAATGGAATTGTCCAAGTAAATGTGTCCAATTAAGGAATTCGTGGACTCATAACATAAATGTGTCACTTATCTAACACAGAATATGATAGATGAACTGGAGCATGAGATTTGGAAAATCTCTGTAACCTCCATGTGTCTTGATTATCTTCTCCTAAGATTACCCTGTTTACCTTCTGAGAGGCAAGTAGAGTTAAGATTAACATCACATTTAGGGTTGTATTATTATGAAATCTCCAAGACGGCTAGTACCATCATTGGAAGAATCGAAACCCTGATTAAGTAAGTTTTAAGATAGAGGATTCATATAGCCTAACTCAATATTCTGAGAATTCGGTATTGTTAATAAAGAAAGACGATTCATTTTGCTTATGCATTGATTACCGCAACCCTAATTAGACAACAATTAAGAATCGCCATCAGCAGCCCAGGATCGTCGATTTGTTCGACTAGCGGTGAGGATTAGCTATTCCTTAAGATTAGTTTTAAGCAGTGGTTGGAATAACCATCTCACCTTAAAATAAGCATTTCTATAATAGTTGTTATATAAGTATCAAGGCTGCTTCTTTGGAAACCTTGCATAGATGGAATGTTAAACATCTATTGTTAGACAGAAGATTAGTAAGTCCAATTATCAGGATCTGAAAGTTGCCTTGGAAACAACGAATAAGATCATACAAATCCATAATCATCTGTAAGTTGCCAGTATTCGGCAGAAAATCAAGGATTAATGAAAGTAGCAACCCTCCTAAGTTCTTGTTAAGGAATAAGGTTCAACAAAAGATATCACCCTGGAAGGGTGTGCCAATTTGTTAATTATCAGGCTAGTTAAGCTCTGAATATATAGAATCATTCGAGGGAATCGAATGTATCAAGATCAAATAGCTTATAAGCTAAAACCTACTTAAGGAGCTTGGCGGAGCTCGCAATGCATTACACACTAATGATTTGAGGATGTGTTTCGCCAATAAGTCGAGAAGCATTATCACATAATGATATGCAGATTTATGATATGATGAGAAACCTGTATCGATTGAGGATCGACAGGTTAAGAAGCTCCAAAAAGGATACATGTACATATTATAGAGGTCAACTTGGGAGCTTGGAGAGGCTCCAGATATGCTATAGAAGCCAAGTCCATTATGCGACAAAAAGTACTTCCAGCATTTTAGCAAATCTCGAGGTCGAGATTTCTTTTAAGGGGGTGAGGATGTAACACCTCGTAAAATCACGTCCAATGATGTATTGACACGTGTAATAAACCCTAATGAAGTCAAACATTGAATTTAAGGGACTAGTTTTTCGAAAAATTGAAAACTTCGATTATGAAAGGAATGGAAGTGTTAGCATACCTAAAATAAGTTTCTAAATAACCTCTTACGATATTTATATTCACAAATGAGCCACTTGATGATCGAGTGTAGCCGTTTGCGTAATTAATTGAAAGTTTGTGCAATGAAGGGTTAAAAGCGTCAACATGTTAATTCTTACATCTGAGTGACCTTTTAACAAACCGGGATCTTCATGATATTTGATTATACTCTCGGGAATACCAAACATTGGCCGTCTAAGTTTTTTATGCCTATAAGTAAAGTTACGCGTAACTTTGCAAGTTAGAAGGACTAAAAGTGTCAATATGTTTAATTATACCTCTGAATGACGTTTTAGCGAACCCGAAGCATCGTGATGTTTAATAATACTCTCTAGAATGCCTAATATGTTTAATAATACTCTCTAGAATGCCTAATATTGATTACATGAGGCTTCGATGCTATTAAACGATGATATGCGCAAGTTTGCGCATTAGAGGGACCTAAAGCGTCAACTTTTGAATCTACGCCTTTTGGTGACCATTTAAGTGATCGAGAGTGTAGCAATAATTAAACTCATGCTTGGGAATGCCAATTATGGGCCATGGAAGGCTTGGATATCATTAAACGACATTTCGCGCTACTTCGTGCGATTAAAGGACTATTTGCGTCAAACTGCAAAAGTATGTCGATTCGTGTGTTATCGGACCTTCCGGAATATGACCATGAGTTAAACATGCCCTAATTATCCTTTATATAGCTTAGATATAGGCTTAGAGGTGTTTGGTGCGCAAAAATAAACTTTTAAGTCAAGTAGGGACTAAAAGTGTCAAAAAGGGCACAAGTTTGCATTTTCTCGCATATCTCACATTCTGAATATATCCGGACATCCAAAAATTTATGTAAGCACTAAAATATTTTATTTTAGTATTTGGCTTGATAAAATTCTATTTGTCGCGTAGTTTGGATCGTTTTTCGCGTCCGTTCGTGTTTTGTCGCAATTAGTCGAACAACGTGACCGTACGACCAAACGACCCGACATTCGACATATTTTCGAGCATGTTTCATGTCCCTTATGCTTAGGCATCATTGTAGAGCCTTGAAAATGGCTTTAAACATGACAAAATGGGACTTAAACAACTACAAGGACCATTTCTGTAAAAAATGAAACTTGTTTGCTGATCTGCAGGCGGTCGCGGGCCGCGTAAAAGCAGCCTAGCTCGTACGTGGGGCGCGAGCGACCCACAGATCTGCTGAAAGTTGTTTACAGCTTGTTCCAACTGTTTCCAAGGTTTGCAAATGGTTTTAACAAGTCTATGGGTTTGTTTAGGGGCGCCCATGGTATTCTAAATCAGGGGGTGCACTTGTACGGCTCAGATCAAAGCTCGTTTATCGAGGAACGATCTTAACGGTCTTGGAAAAACTATATAAACCCACAAGCTTTCATTTGCAACTCACAAATCTGCTCATCTCTAATTCTAAGAGGGTCTTGAGCTTCTTGAGAACCTCCTTCAGTCCATTGGACCTTTGTAAGTGTCCTTTCGTGACTAGTTTGTTTTATTTAGCGTTTATAGCCGAAAAGTCAAGCGTTTTCGATAAACGCTTTGACTTTTAAACGGTTGAGCCATTGTTCGCAGCGAACGTGGCTACGTGACCGTAATTAGGTAGGTGTTAAACCCTCAAAAGGGCACCTCCTGATTACCACATTTACTCAGTCAATTGTCGGGTCAAACTTCTTAATAAAAAGTCAAACGAGTCAGTTTTTTTCTAATAAATCCATAACTAATAATACAGAAGTTATGGAACATGTTTTAACACTTAAATAACTTGGTAATTAATATAAGAACATGTTTAAGCATGTTCAACCCGACAATTCCGAGTTTAGGCTCGGTTCGCAACCGAAAGTCGCAAAAGTTGACTTTTGCTTTGACTTTCAGTTCTGACCCGATTTAGCTTAGTTTAGATATGCCTTAGGATTCCTTTAGGACCATGTTATAGGATAGTATAACCCTCTAAGGTTATACAACTTGGTTCCATAGAAATCATAGTTCATTGCATGTTTTCGTTAAATGCCTAAATGTTGACCATAATGCCCTTTTGACCTTAAAACGAGATTTTTGAAAATATGAGAGGATAGAAACCTTTATTACTGAATTATAAACTTATTCCTAAAATTTGACATCAGTTTGAGGTCTAGATTAGGAGTTATGCTCATTAGCGTAAATGAAAAGCTTTTTATTAATTAAACGGCATAATTAGCGTATAGCCTAGTTAAACTCAAATTTTGATATCAGACTTTTTACCTACTGATGTAAAATAATATTTTGGGATTTTTGAAGATTTTTATTTATTTTTAGGCTGAGCATAACATTGGGTTATAGCTTTGATTCGGTAATTGTCGGTTTTGCCCTTTTGGCCTATAAAATGAGTTTTACATAACATTTTGATACCAAACTTTTTACTACTGATTTTATATGATAAATAAAACATTTTAAGCTTTCTGAAATGATAAAAATATCAGCTTTCTTATAAAACCCGGAAATCGCTTAAAATCGCATTTTTACGCGTTTTTAACGCATAGTATAAGTTAAAATATTTTTGGCATATGAAACTTAATACCTACTGATATTTTTAGTAAATTTTTATATTCTAATAGTAAGCAAAAGTTTTAAACTCAGAATTCTAATTTTGACCTTTTTAAGCTTATGTGAAATTACCAAAATGCCCTTCGGTGCATAGTTTGGTTATAAATGGCAAATTTCACATATGAGCAATACCATACTGATATAACTTATTTAATTAAGTATTTTTACTGAATATATCATACCTAAATCTCAGATTTATATATAATCTCTTTTATAACCATTAAAATGACCAAATTACCCCTTCAGGGTTAAATTTGAGTTTAAATTCGTTTTGGGCATAATGGAAGGTATCCTACTGATATCACAACATATTAAAGGCATATTAACTTAGGAAACCTGTCATGACTCAATTGGTTACCCGTTACGCATTATTCGCGTTCGGTGCGGTTTATGTAACTAGTTTGCATAAACTAACCGAAACGGGTCCAACCTTATCATTTTTATCTCAAAATCCAGAATGTGTTTAGTTTACCCATATTAAACAAGTATACAAACTTGTCGGGTCTAAATCACATTCTAATCCGGTCTTTGCTTAATCTTGCGTTTGAACCGTATATCCTCCTTTAAAACTAGCCGGTCTAAGCATAGGCTTAATTAAGACCCGTTAGGAATCTAATAGGTTATTAAAAACCTCCGTTCTAGATTTAGGAGCCCAGTAAAAGCTATCTGCATTTTCTGATTGAATACGGTTGAGATAAATTGAAAAATTTGCTCAGGTAAATACTTTTAACTTATTTTCCCTTATACGGGCTTGGGGTACGGTATATAAAATACCGCTTGGTCGGGCATTGAATTGTTAATCGTATGAAGGTTAATGCATTGAAATGACCCGTTTAATCTGTTTTGTTTGCTTAAAAACCTTTGGGGGTTAATGACCATGTCCCGGATATCCTTGGCATCATTCATAAAAAAGGCCACGACCTAAGCACGGGGTGTAGGCATACACCTGACAGCTGCATATGTAAAAACTTGTAATCCACTTAAAGGAATCAACCTTGTGGGCATTATACCTGTGGTGTGTCTATTAATCTTTAACCCGGTGTCAACCCGGGCTACTGAACGTATAAGAAACATGTAATTCTTTTACAAGTTTATATATAAATAATTATCCCAAGTTATAAAAAGTTTTGTGCCATGTGCATTCAAATCAATTTTCTAAAACATTTTCAAAATGAGTCAGTTAATTGTATTTACCAGTGTAAACTGACGTATTTTCCAAAAAGGCTAAGTGCAGGTACTAGACGAAATAGGCTGGCCACTCCTAGCATCAATAAAGAGTCTTGCAAGCTTAGATGTTAAAATCTGTTGAACAATTATCTTTTATTTGATCCGCTTGTGGATCCGTTACATTCTGTTTGTAATACTTTGATATTACTTTATATCGGTTTGTAATATTCATCTTTTGCTTCCGCTGTGCATTAAATTGTGTTGTTTGACTATGATGATATCAACTACGTCACGGTACTCCCCACCGGGCCCACCTGTAATACATGGAAATATCAGGGTGTGACAACCGCCTACCATCCTCAGACGGATGGGCAGAGTGAAAGAACAATATAGACGCTAGAGGATATGTTGCGGGCATGTATCATCGACTTCGGCGGAAGTTGGGATATTTATCTACCGTTGGCCGAATTTTCGTATAACAATAGTTACCATTCAAGCATCGGCATGGCACCTTACGAGATGCTATATGGTAGGAAATGTAGAACCCCGGTGTGTTGGGGTGAAGTGGGGCCACGTGAACTGGCCCATAAAGATGTTGTCCAAGCCACTAATGAGAAAATTGAAGTGGTACGAGCCCATTTGAAAGCAGCCCAAGATAGGCAAAAGTCTTATGCCGATAGAAGACGAAGACCGATTGAATTTCGGATAGGCGACATGGATATGTTAAAGGTTTCCCCATGGAAGGGCGTTATCAGGTTCAGAAAGAGAGGGAAACTAAGCCCGAGGTTTATTGGGCCATTTAGAATCATCGAACGGGTTGGCAAGGTAGCTTATCACCTTGAGCTACCGGAAGAGTTGAGTGGAATACATGGCACATTTCATGTATCACGGTTGCGAAAATGTCTAGCGGGGGAAACAGCTTATATCCATCATGACGATATCGAAGTGGATAATAGCCTCAACTACACAGTAAAGCCATTAGAGATCCTAGATCGAAAGGTTAAAGACTTGCAAAATAAGAAAATTGATCAAGTCAAGGTCAAATGGGAGCATAGGAAGGGTTCGGACACTACATGGGAGTCCGAAGAGGAGATGCGGCGTCTCTACCCGACATTATTTGGTACGTATTTCCGGTTTCGAGGACGAAACCCTTTTAAGGGGGGTGGACTTGTAACACCCCGAAAATGTAAATCATTTATTTAAATAAAATATTGGTAAATAAATAAGTGAACTGACTAGGATTAAAATAACCTAGTTAGGTAAATGTCATGTAGTGACATATAAATGGGTTAAAATACTAAAAATAAGAACTGAATGATAATTGAGGGGCCAAAAGTGTTTAAATTGAAACTAATATTAATAAAACAAAAATTAAAACTCAAGACACACTGGTGGGTGTGTGATGAGGTCGAACCAGACAAAGGGAGGGGGGCGACCAGGGTTCTTCAAAACCCTAACTTCCACAAATATCATAGATTGAAGGTTCAAATCTGATCAAAAACAAAATCCGAGCTAAGATTGGTAATCCCCATCGAGAGGAGATCATAAGGTATGCGAAATTTGATAGTAATTCTCTACTTGAAATTCTCATGAATTTAGGGAATTCGAAATCTGATAATGCATGTGTGTTATGTAGATGAAATAGGAACATTGAAGTGTCTAGGAGTAAACCCTAGACAAATACATGTTGAAATCATACCTAATTCTAGCAAATTCATGAACACCATTGTAGGTGGTTAGTGGGTTGAGTAGAACTTGATAAACCCTAGGAAATTGGGGGTTGTTCTAGTGAAATTTGACGTGTGTAAAGTGATTTCAGAATTCTAGAGGCTAATATTCATGTAAGGTAGTTGATTTATGAAAATTTAGGGCTATATGACAAGTTATGAACTTGTTAATACATCGTGTAAATTTTTCCCTTAAAGTGTTTGTTAAATTGTCTCAATGAAGGCGTAAAACTGAAATTTAAAGTTAAACCGCATAATTGTGATGTTTCGGAGAATTATGCGATATATGAATTGAAAAGAGTTCTAAATATGCCATGGTTGAACTCTATAGGAAAGGATACCGGAGCGTCGAGCGGACAAGCCGGTGGTGACTCGCGTTTGAAGGGCGTGCTTTGAAGGTATGTAACTCGACTCGTTACATTGTGTAATTTGATAGCTTGAATATGTATGGCTGCGTTATAGAATAAAGGTCGTGTTGATCGAAGTGAAAATGTTCGTTACTTGAAATAATAGGATAAGATTTGGTTAGAAGTCGTTTGGTAGTCATCATAATGGAGCATTCCGTAGATGAGCCAAACGGGTCGAATAATGGTATAATAAGAAGTGTTGAGTTGATTTAATAGTTAGCGATGGTGATAACATTCACAATAGCATGAACCATGAGATTGGTAAGGAAATGCGGGTGACGATAAGCCCCGGAGGTTGGGTACAAGGCGCCTTAGGCTTACTATTGAAGCGGTAGCAAAATGAGTGAAGAATAGAGTGGGTCGAACAATGGTTTAGAAATTTTTGTCCGTTCAGCCCGTAAATCAAATTTTTGGTATAGTAATTATAATAGAAATGTCGGTAATGAATTTACAGACGTATAGGAAAAAGAATCACTTAAAACGGACTTACGAGTCAAAAGTTATGGTCAATTGAAGTTAAAAATCTGAATTTCCGGAGCTGGCAGCAAATGCAGGACAAAAACCTGCATCTGCTGGAAAACCATTCCCCCCGCGCCACGCGACAGGATCGCATGGATCCGGCGCGACTAGTGAGAGTTGTCGCGCCACACGAAGACCCGTCGCGCCACGCGGCAGGACCAAATTTAATTTTATTCTGTTTTTGCATGATTCAATGCTTGGAACTTGTTTGTACACTTCATATAAATGTCAAAACTAACATCAGAAGTGGTTTTGACCTTAGGTGGCAAAGGGGACTTTCCGGATGGCGATCAAGCAACATTTTGATGAACCGAACACAAATCTATCAAGCTTCCGCGTGGATTTAATCTATGTTTAAACAATGTTTTGGGATGTAAACAAATTACTAATTGTGTTTTGAATGTTTTTAACTAGTGGTTAGATGTTGTAAATTAATCACTTTATTATCTAAAATCATGAATATATAATTAAATTCATATGAAATTAGACGGTTGTTACAACATTATCATAAGCCTTCTCGAAGTCGATCTTAAGAAAAAAGAGTTTTTTCTTAACCTTCTTGCCCCAGTTGAACAATTCGTTAACAATCAGAGGACCATCCAAAATATAATTTCCTATCAGAAAGGCCGATTGAGATTCCGAGATCACTGAACCTAAAACCGTCTTCAATCTATTAGCGAGGACCATAGAGATCAGCTTGGAAATAATACCAATAAGGTTGATGGGTCTATAATTTCTTAATTCCACAAGATCTTTGATCTTGGGAATAAGGGTGATAAAAGAAGAATTGCAACCTCTGCTAAAAGCCCCGAGCTCAAAAAAACTAGCAAACACATTCATAAACTCCTCCTCAAAAAGATGCCAAAACACTTTAATAAACTTAAAATTTGATCCATCCGGACCAGGCGCTTTATCATCCCCACAATCCTTAAGAGCCGCTTTCACCTCCAATAAAGTAAAAGGCTCAATAAGACAAAGTTTCTCCACCTTGGATAACTGTTTAATGCCAATACAATCCAATTCCGGCCTGTTATTTTCTTCTTTCGCAAACCTGGATCTAAAAAACTTTAGGACCTCCAACTTAACCACCGAAGGTTTATTAACCCACCTCAATCCGATGTTAAGACCCGGAATGCTATTTACCGCTTTTCTAGCATTGACGTGGGCATGAAAAAACTTTGTATTTTCGTCACCATCCATCGCCCACTTCAATCTTGATCTTTGTTTCATATCCAAAGATTTGCTTTTCTCGATTTCCATTAATAATTTTTTGTTTTCCATATATGACCATTCTTCCTCTTCTGTTAATTCCCTAGACTCCATATAACTCTCCAACTCCTCCATTTCTTCCATCGCTCTATTAATCGTTTCCCCTTCTTTTTTCCTCATCTCATCTCTCCAAACTTTTATCCCTTTTCTAACTGCCATAAACTTCTGAATAAGGATATAGTCCGGCGATCCCACACAGTTAAATCCTTCCAAAGAATTCACCACGGCTTCCTTTTAACCTTCTTTATCCAACCAAGAGTTAAAAACTCTAAATGGTTTCGCTCCAAAATTCCTCAACTGTGTAATGAGCATGATGGGACCATGATCCGAGTAACTAACCGGGAGAGCCCTAAATGTAGCATCTGGCTAACAATTAAAAAAATCCGAGCACACCAAGAATCTGTCAAATTTACTTAACTTTTTGCCATTTCCTCTAATACATGTGAATCTACTTCCTTTCAAATCATATTCGATGAGCCCCGAGTCGAAAATAAAACTATTAAAATTCAACGCACAAGCATTCTTAAATCTAGAATTTCTCCTCTCGCTAGGATCTCTAACCGCATTGAAATCCCCCCCCCCCCCCCAACCCACGTACCCGGAATAGACTCCATAGACGAAGATAACTCGTTCCAAACCTCTTTCTTATCTCTGACCAACTGCGGGGCATAAACGTTAGCCACGTTCAGCAATAAACCGCTACCTTTGAGTTTACCAGCCACGATCAGAAAATTCTTATTCTTAACAAAGGACAAAGCCTCGAACAATACAGAATCCCATAAACAGATTAATCCTCCTGACAATCCCTCAGAACTGACATATTCCATACCAAATTCCTTTTTTCCCCAAAATTTAGTTAAGTCGACACGCGTATAATCCTCTTTCTTAGTCTCCTGTAATAGCAAAAAATCGATACCATGCTCCTGTCTTAAACCCCTGATCCAACCATCCTTACCAACCCCCCCTAAACCACAAACATTTATAGAGAGGAAATTCATGAGAAACCGACATTGTTACCTGAATTCCGAATAGCCTCCTCCACTAAATTGCTATGGTTCCTCAGATCGACCCCAATACTATTGCCCAACAGAATCGTAGCATCAATTTCCTTCAGGAGGTCGTCTCCTCCATCCTCCGTGTCAGCTAGGTTGTCGTTTGCCCTGATCGAATTATCTTGACTGGTCGAACTGTGATCCCCACTCCGTCCTTCACCGCCTCCAGAAGAACACCCATTTTTATTTAAGTCAAACCTCAATCTATGAGCGGACTCCTCGAAATTACCTGTACGAGTATTCCCCACTATATTTTCCTCAACAGGCCGGCCCATCACACCAAATCTCTCAAAGGTCTCATCCAACTCCGTTCGAATCCTCTTTTTGGGCCTACTATTCATCTCTGGGCTTAAACCTTTGGGTATTGACTTGTGCTTATCTTTGGTCACATCAAAAGGCTTTTTCTTATTTTTATTTTTTTTACCAGCAATCGAACAGAAACGGTTACAACTACCAGAGTTATCTTGGGAATCCGGAATTCCTTCTGTCTTCCTCCCATCATTAATTTCTTTACTTTCCTCGATCCCCCCATTTCCAACCGATAGGTCATTAGACTTATCAACTTCTCCGGCAACACTTTCCGGCTTATCGGTCATCGGCTCCCTGGATCCCCCCGGTACTACCTCTTCGTTCCTGTCCTCCGGCCAACCGTCTTCCGATTAACAATCAGGACTCCATTCATCACGTTCTTCGGTTATCCAGACTTTAAACTTCTTATTTTTCCATCTTAAAGTAATATTTTCCTCGATCCTCTTTCCATGATCAACTAAAATTCCCACATAATTAACCGATAAATCTTTGTCCACTAACGATAACTGGGATTGATGGATCACTTTACCAAACAGACCGGCCGCATCATCGAAGACCTTATTCTCTGCTAGGTGAAGCGACATGCTGTGGAACTTTAACCACGCCACCCGTTCATACTGCATCGATTGGCCCACCCACATGTCCAATGATGAAAACCACTTACTCCACTTATCCACATCCAGCAAAAAGTCGGCAGCCTCGATGTCAAAATCAAAAGAAATCAGTAAGGTAAGCCCCCCGAGATAGTGAATCTTAAATTCAGAAAAACCAGCTTCCTTGATTAAACCGTACATCTTCCTAAGGGACATCAAATCTAGCGCCCTTCCAACCACAGCTCATCCTTGAAGGTCAAAAAAAGCCGTCGTTTCACTGTGGACCTCAATTTCTTTTTCCTTAGATTCCTCCCCATTACTGTTGCACCCTTGCTTCAGCATGTCTCTAAAAGACACTCCTTCTCTCAATCTACTTCCGTTGGTACCCAACCCTCTATATGCACCTGCATCACCAAGGGACACATAATCTGTACTCGATGATCCAATTCCTTCCTTATTACCTTGTGCATCCACGTTCCACCATTCCACGTTCTCTGCCGCAAATTTAGCTATATTAACTCGAAGACTATATCCCCCATCTTTAGACCGTTCAACACCTTTTCTGTAGCCCTGGCATCTCTCACGTTTCTGAGAGTCAGGAAACCGAACCTTCTACCTTCCTTATCCTTTTTTCTCGCTATGTACATACCAGCCACATCTCCGCATTTTCCAACGAAATCAGCGACATCCCAAGGTCTACAACCAACAGGCAAATTTGATATGTAGAACTTAGTGATGTTATCCTTTTGTGACTTGTCAACGAGCTTATCTTTACCCTTCTTCCTTAGATGATGAGGGTCCAACCATGGCCCTTCCTCTTCCATGACAACGAAGGAACCAAACCCGAGTAGCGAATGGAAAGATAATGATAATCAAGATAGAGAGACAGGTTAGGTAAGAACCACAAGCGATATGTGATTCAAATTAAACCTTAAACGCTATCCCGGCCGCACTCCTTTCGTCGAGCCACCGACGAAATGAAACTACCAGAAAAAGAAAACAAGAAGACGAACAGCCAACCCCAGACGGCGAATGGAATAGATGATAATATGAATTAGAGTGTAAGGTCAAGCTAAAGAAGATCAGCGACCCAGCACGCTAATCCAATGATCACCGCATCGTCGAGCCTCCGGCGGTCGGAAATATTGAGAGAAAATAACTTACGAGTTAAACTTGAGAAAATAACTTACGAGTTAAACTTGAGCTTTATACATAGGGTTTTTAATGAGACAAATTTGAGTTCAAACTCATCATGTTAAATAAGTGAAGCTCATATTTGGCTTGAAGTGTGTTCATATTTCATAAGTTGCGTAATTAAGAATTTAAAATATTTGAAAGTTCATGGTAAAAAAAAAAGCGAAAAGAAAAAAAAAACTTGTCTGGACAAGAAGTCAAGGATGAAAATTTGAATTTAGATTATTTTTCAAGATTTGAGTATCTATTTTGGATTGATGGTACCTTGCAAAATAAAAAGGTACCAAATTCAATGATTATTTGAAATTGATGGACTTACTATTGATGTAACGTTATAAACTCTCCCATTTTGCATAAAATTAACACAAACATCATTTAATTGCTAAAAAAATTATTATACCAATTTAAATAATATATTTCTTATTTTATACCTTCTTTATATATTGAATAAATCACATCTATACATATAATAAAAGAAACCTCTTTAGGGACACGTGTCAATCAACGAGGCTATCAAAATTTGAGTTTTTTATGAATATTATTTAAGTGTGATAATATCTTTTGTTCAATATTTAAATAATTCATGGTTGTTTGTTGCCTAATGATTTAAAGATAATTTAATCCATTAAAATTTTTAAATCTTCCATTCAAATTTTATCTAACATTGGTGTTGGGTTTTGAATTATTTATTCAATATTAGGATAAAGGATTCAACTGACAAGCGATCCAACGATTGGATCGACACTTTATTTGAAGAAATCTTCATTGGAAATCTTCATTAAATAATATTTACAAAATCAATTCTCAATTTTTTTATTTCTAATTTTAATATCCTTCCTTTTGTTTAATTTATTCTACCGTATATTATGTTGATTTAGTTACTCTTTATTAATTTCTCACTGGCGAATGTTATAATAACTTTACTTCTAAATTACACCAAATAGATCTTAATCTATCCATGCTATTATGTTGATTCACTCTCTTTATTAATTTTTTCAATGGCGAATGTTACTTTTTGTGTTTACAGATACGTATAGTGCATTCATAAGTTCCCATATCTTTTAAAAAACTTAAACATATTAAGTATAGGTACTTGGTGTCTTTATAGATAGATATATTTTTCATATAACTAAGTTTTTTCATTAGCCATTTTGGAACAGAATGCTTCCCTATAACAAAATCGTCGTTTTTTTATGCTATAACTTATTCTTATTATCACGAAAACCAAACTTTGTATTAATATGTTATCATTAGTTTTTTATGATACAACTTTTTAAAAAAACTTTTTTTTATGATACAACTTAAAAAAAAAAAAAAAAAAAAAAACTTTTTCTTCTTATTTGGTACATAAAATTAGGTTTATTCAACCCGTGTAATACATAGGGTTTAAAAAAAAAAACTTTTTATTATTATTTACTATACAAAATTAGATTTATTTAACCCATGTATTACATAAGATTTTTAAAGATATAACTTTTTTTTATTATTATTTGGTATATAAATTACATTTGTTAAATCCATACAATACACGAGTTTTTTAAGGATATATTATTTTTATTATTTAGTATATAAAATTACATTTAGTAAACCCGTGTAATACACGGGGTTCTAACCTATTACTTATATTAAATATTCAACACAAAAAATAAAATTAATTCTACATAAATTGTACCACTAACAAAAATGCAATACAAAATTTGTTTTTAATAATTTACTTTATTTGAAAAACTAATATTTACTTATAATATTATATATATAATAATAAAAGATTTAACTGACGTAACATTCCAATTATTACACAACAAAAAATATTAAATGAATATTATTACTAGACTAGATTCAATTCAAAAACCCAAAAATCATTAGATTTCAAATAATTGAATTGATTCATTCACACAAACAAACGCTCAAACAACAACTGGGTTTATTATCGAAGTGTCAAGTTCCCAGACACTATTGTCAGCATCACCAATATTACATCACCCCCTTACTCTCTCTCTAGAACCTCATTTTCTCTCTCTAGAACCACCACCACCATCACCATCTTATTCTTCTTCACTCTCTGTTACTAACGAACCCACATTGACAGCTGCAACTGTCTGCCGCTAGTCAACCAAAACCCTCGTGAAGTTGATGTAAAAGATCTCAGATTTAATGAAGAAAACGGGTCACTTGCTTCTTTGCCTCTAATTCAGGTGAATTCTTGTGATGTTTATTAGTTTTTTATTGATCATAAAGTGAAACCCAATTGAATTTGCTCACAGATTTACTGATTGTTCTCAGGTGGGTGGGTGTTGGGTGCTTTAAAGATTGCATTTTTATGTGTTTTTTCAAATGGGGTTTTGTTAATTTTGCTTTTTAGTTAATGGGTTAGCATAAAGTTTGAATCTTTCAGTTGGGTTTGTTTAGAATCTTGAAATGTGTGTGTTTATTGTGTTTATGGTATTTGAATGTTGACTTGTTTTATAAGGGTGTTCAATGGTTATAATGAAGTGGGTTAGATTTGGGGGCATTGTTTTGTATTTCAAGATTTTGAGAAAGAAAATGGTGTGTTTGGTATCTTGCAGAATCGGATCATGACCCGAGTTGTTCGTGATCGGATACTTAAAGATGCTAATGGCGATATTAGTGATCATTTGCGGAACCATATCCATTTGACCAATTGTATTCACTTGAAAAACCATATGCACAAAAGCCCGATAACCACCGATAGGTCGCTTATTCGAGACCTTGTTGTTCTTCAACGGTCAAGGTCTTTACGGGATCCTTCCATGAGCCCGCCCCCGTTTCAGTCCCCTTCTGGCGGTGGCGGTGGAGATGGTGGTGGACGGCGGTCGGTTGGTTTATCCGGCAACTCCTCGTCCAATGTGGGTACGGGTGATGCGGTTCATAGAAGAATCAAGAAAGAAGAATCGAGTAGGCGGAGTTTTAACGATGATTCTCCGTTAGACGCTGCGAATTTGGCTCGCGATATTTACCCCGGGAGTTCCGATAGTAAAGGTAAACAAAAAGCGCGAAAAAGTATCAAGAACAACAAGCAAGATGATCATGTGAAAACTCTTTTACAACAATTGAACGATGTCCCGATCGATAGTGATAATGTAGCTTCGTCACACAATCGTTTTCACGGTGGTGTTGACGTTGAATCAAGCCTGCATAGCCACGGTGTTAATCGGGTCAAAAGGCGGAAGTTTAAAGGCGGAAGACGGGCTTCTCGGGCACCGAAAAACGAGGTGTCAATGGCTTCTAATTTTGTACCACACGGTCAACAAAATGTTTCCGGGGGTCCGAAAAACGGTTGCGGGATTCCGTTTAATTGGTCGAGAATTCACGATCGGGGGAAATCATTTCTGGATATAGCAGGAAAGAGTCTCTCGTGCGGTTTATCAGACTCAAGGTCAAAGCGAGGTGGTCAACGGGACTCGGGTCAAGGTCAAATACCCGTTTTGTCTGACGACTCTGCATCATCTACAAACGGTGAATCGCTGCCTTTGTTATTGGACGGTTCTCAAGAAAGTCGCAAAAATCCCGCTGCATGGGTGCATGATTATTCTGGTGAATTGGGAATTTACGCAGATAATTTATTAAACAGTGGAACCGATTCGGATCTCGCTTCCGAAGCGCGATCGGGTCACCAAAAACGCTCTCGCGACAATACTCGCCACCAAAATCTCACGCAAAAATACGCGCCACGAACGTTTCGGGACCTCGTTGGACAGAATCTGGCAGTACAAGCTCTCTCAAACGCAATTGCGAAAAAGAAAGTTGGGCTGCTTTACGTCTTTTACGGGCCCCACGGCACCGGAAAGACATCGTGTGCACGCATATTCGCTCGAGCGTTAACTTGTCAATCTTTGGATCACCCGAAACCATGCGGGTATTGCAACTCTTGTGTCGCACACGACATGGGTAAAAACCGAAGCGTTCGTGAAGTGGGTCCCGTTCACAATCTCGGATACAAAAAAATCATGGAACTTATGGAGAACATGATCCTTTCTCACATACCCTCGCAATATCGTGTTTTCATAATCGATGATTGTGACTCTTTGCCTCCTAATTGTTGGAGTGCGATATCGAAGGTTATCGATCGCGCTCCAAGGCGTATGGTTTTTCTGTTAGTCAACTCGAGTCTCGATGTTTTGCCGCATATAATAATATCCAGGTGTCAAAAGTTTTTCTTTCCTAAGTTGAAAGATGCAGATATTATTTATACGTTACAATGGATTGCAACGAAAGAAGATTTTGAAATTGATAAAGATGCGTTGAAGCTTATTGCTTCGAGATCCGACGGATCGTTGCGAGATGCGGAAATGACGCTTGAGCAGTTGAGTTTACTCGGGCAACGTATATCGGTCTCTCTTGTTCAAGAACTGGTATTCTATTCATCTTCTGTTGTTTATAATATTATAATATAATTACTGAATTTCAATATATAGAATTTGGTCACTTGATTTCGATACGTTTAGTTTTAAATGTGTTGATTTGGGTTTGTTTTTAGCTTAAAAGGATTTAACTAAAAAGAAAACGGGTCAAACAAGTTGAAACACATAATAAGCTACTGAATAATTTTATTTCTGATGATTGTATTATTTTGCCATGATATAGTTTTTAGAGCAAAGTGCCATTTTCGTCCCTGTGGTTTGGCCAAATTTGCGACTTTCTTCCGAAGGTTTGTTTTTCCGCATCTGGATCCAAAAGGTTTGAAATCTTGTCATTTTCACCCGGCTCGTTAAATCCATCCATTTTTCTCTGTAAAGTGAAAAAGACCGAATTGCCCTTTAAGTTAACGAAAAAGACGGATAACCCTGATTTAGCGGAGAAAAGTGGATGGAGTTAACAAGCTGGATGAAAATGGCAAGATTTTAAACCTTTTGGGTGCAAATGCGGAAAAACAAACCTTTGGACGAAAGTCGCAAAACTGGCCAAACCTCAGGGACGAAAATGGAATTTTACTCTAGTTTTAAAAAAAGTACGTTTCATACTTTTAAGGAACGAAAAAAAATATTTTGACCCGTTTTGACATGTTAACCAACCCGCCGAATCAGCCCATTTGACATATTGACCAAAAATAATTAAATTATCACAATTTTCTCCTTTGCGATCACTAACTTATTACGTATGCACTTCACCAAACAGGTTGGACTTATATCTGATGACAAATTAGTCGACCTACTCGATTTAGCATTATCAGCCGATACGGTGAATACCGTAAAACATTTAAGAGAAATCATGGAATCGGGCGTCGAGCCATTAGCTTTAATGTCACAACTTGCAACCGTAATAACCGATATTCTCGCGGGTAGTTACAATTTCATGAAAGAAAGGTCAAAACGGAAGTTCTTTAGACAACAAGCTCGTAAGTTTGACTTTTCAACATTTTCAAAAAAGTCAACTCCTTTTGACCTTGTGTTACATATTTAATCCTTTTTTACAGTATCTAAAGAAGATATGGAGAGGCTGCGGTTAGCATTGAAGACATTATCCGAAGCGGAAAAACAGCTCAGAACGTCGAACGATAAGTTGACTTGGTTGACCGCTGCTTTGTTGCAACTTGCGCCAGATCAGCAGTATGTATTACCGACATCTTCGGTTGATACTAGCATTCATTACAGTCCAACGGGGTTAAGTAAAGGTGGTCGACGGGATGGCCCTCGCAAAAGTAACTTTGAGCATGGTGAGACAGCCGGGATTCAAAGGAATTTTTTGAAAAACGTTGGAAATTCGATGAAAATGAAAGAAAGATTGTATCAGCAAGAAGTTGATGAAATTTGGTTGGAGGTGCTTGAGAATATTCAGATAAATAGCATTAAAGAGTTTTTGTATCATGAAGGAAAGTTGACGTCACTCAGTTTCGGTGCCGGTACGTCTATTATGAACTTTTGTTGTATTTTGTTTATTGTGAATCTTGTTTCTTTAACCCTTTCTAAATCGAGCGTTAGAGATTAATATATTTCTTTTCCGGTTGTTGATTCTCTTAAATGATGTTAACTTAAGTGTAAATTACACGGATAGTCCTTGAGGTTTTCCGAAGTTTTGGATTTGGTCCCTAGCTTTTCAAAAGTACACAGATGGTCCTGCTAGTTTGCACTTTGTAACTTATTGCGTCCCCAACTTTTGCGTCCTTGTGATTTGCACTTTATAACACATTTAGTCCCTAACTTAAACGTCCTGAAACCTTTAGATTTGCTGACTGGGGACTAAATGTGTTATAAAGTGCAAACCACAAGGACCATCCCTGTATTTTTGGAAAGCTAGGGACCAAAATTCAAAATTTTGGTAAACCACAGGGATAACCATGTACTCTACTCTTTAATTAATTACAGGTCTTTTTTTGTGTGTTTGCATATAAATCCAATTATAGATACCTTTTTTTTATTTTTCATTAATAAACACTTTTATTAAAATTAATGTAACACCCTAGGCAAATCCCACATTAGTCGTGGACTCGTGGGTAGGAGAGATGTTGGGCTCTTAAAGAATTGTCTGACCTCTAATACCGTAAATGTGTGTTTTGGGCACATTGGACGTGGATGAGTGGAGAACTTCACAGTCGAGTGTCTTTCGGTAGGAGTAATTCCACGATCCGTGCCCTCCGCCCACCTGGGAAGTCTTCACCCGCGCAACCAAAAATAAAGCCGAGAGCTCCTTATGGGCAAAGCAGACAATATTGGTTGGTATGAGGGCCAGATATTATAGCTAATAGAAAATAACTTGTCTTTCTTAATATGAATATACTTCAAATTGTCCTTTTTGGTCATTTTATTTATTAATTGCCTATATAATCAGAATTAACCAACTACGATAATCTTCTACACCTTTTGTTACAATTTCCAAATTATGATTATTCTGTATCACATATAGGGCTGCAAACGAACCGAACGTTCAGCAAACAGTTCATGAACCGTTTGGCAGGAAGTTCGTTTGTGTTCGTTCGTTTTATAAATGAACGAACACGAACAATAAATTTTGTTTGTTTAGTTAAATGAACAAAGGATTCGTTCATTTATATTTGTGAACGTGTTCGTTTATGTTTGTTTGTGTTCAATAGTTCATTAGTGTTTTTAATTTTTATATTTTATCTAAATACTTCAAATTCCGACAATTAAAAAATTTGGTAAGTATCAGTTTATTATATAATCTGTTCATAAACGCTAGTTTGTGTTCGCTTGTTTCCATTTGTGTTCATGAACGTTCGCTACCTAAAATTAACAAACGAACACGTTCATTTCCTTAACGAATGAACACGAACATAAAATCTCATTTGGCGAGTGTTCATGAACAGTTCGTGAACACATATATTTCCTCAACAAACGAACACGGACAAGGCTTGTTCGTATTCGTTTGGTTCGTTTGCAGCCCTGATCACATAATAAGTTTCAAAATACACATCCAATTCCTAACACCACCTTGAATCTGTTCCATGTTTTTTTAAAAGTCAGAAAAATAACGACTTTATTCATTTTGCAGCTCCAACCGTCCAGCTCAACTTCACGTCACACGTTACAAAGTCAAAGGCCGAGAAATTCAAAACCCATATATTAAAAGCATTTGAGCATGTTCTTGGATCACCCGTTACAATCGAAATGAGAAGCGAATCACGAAAAGAAACAGGGGAATCTCAAGAAGACTTGTACGCAAAAAGAAGTGAGATCGTTGAAGTCGAAGAACCGAAAGCTAAGTTGCATATCAATGATTATAATAATGATAAAACAGAAGCTACCACATCGCATAACGGTTCAAGTATCGGTTTTCAAAGACGACTAGGGGAACAAAGTCAATCTTTGAGTTTAGTCAAAGGTAAAGTCTCTCTCGCAAATGTAATTCAGCAAGCGGAATCACATAGAAACGGTTGGTCAACACGCAAAGCGGTTTCCATTGCGGAAAAACTTGAACAAGAGAATCTGTAAGCTTTCTTCCTTGTTTGACTCTGAAAGTCAAACTTTTATAAATATTAAAACATTTTTCTGCATTTTCCACGTGGTTCATTTTCTACATGTTCTAATTGTTGTATATTACGGTGTTATGCATCAAATTTCTCTTAAAAGTCAAGCATACTTGAATGAATTCTGAAAACGAAAGTAGTTTGTTTGACATTCAAAGTCAATATACAACAACCGATAGAGCAAAGGATGTTTAACATGATTGTTGTTTAACTTACAGGAGAATGGAACCGAGATCAAGAAGCTTGTTGTGCTGGAAGGCATCTAGAGTTGCTCGTCGCAAGGTAATGAGCAAAATATGTTTAATATGGTTGTTAACTTATTTTTTTTAATCTTTCATTTAATATTGACTAATATTAGAAGTGGCAATTTTGGCCTGCTTGCTTTATTTTTTGTCAAACGGGTTGCGTATAATATTAAACAGGTTAAAAAACCTTTATTTTGGCTAAAATTGGAACGGGTCAGATGACTTGGGTCAATCGGGTTGCAAGTCCCCTAAGTGTATTTTAATACCTTATTTGCATGCAACCTCTTAAATCGTTTTGTTTAAATATTTGTAATATTACTACAATCATATTGTTTTTGTGATCAAAATTAAGGCGTTAATCGTTGATAAATATTGTGTGTTCAGATTTCTCGATTGAAATTTAGACCAAGAAAGCCACGGGCTTTGCTGAGATTCGTGTCTTGTGGAAGGTGTCTTTCAACTAGATCGCCGAGGTAATACAAAAATGTTTAGAACACGTTAGTCTTTTCCGTTTTTAAGCATTAATTTATCGGCCGATTAGCTTTGACTAATAAAAGTCAACCCCAAGAACACAAATGATTAATGAGTATTTCTTTTATTTTTCTAGCTTTTAATGTTCTTTGTAGGCCTTGTAAACAATTGTATTCTTTGATGAAATTGTAATATTTTTCTTTGATGTAGAAAAAAACCAGTTGGCTAAAGTCATGAAACTTTTTTCTCATGTGTTTTGTCTTTTTTATTTTGACGGAAGTGGGCCCCACCTTGGCCAGTGAGGAGAAAGATTGACTATTGACTGGTCAAAGAACAATTTTTTTTTTTTCAAAAATTTATGGCTCTTTTGATCTAGATAATGTGATGGAGACATGTTTTCTTTTCATTGGATGAGAGTCAAAAAAGATGTTTTTATTTTGGTGAACAAAAAGATTTTATGACAAAGATTTATTGCATATTGGTTGTGACTTGTGTAGTCAATTTATGGAACAGAACAAGTACTAGTAAATATTTATTATTATATATAATTTAATTAAATTTAAAATTGGATCAAAATAATATTTGAATATTTATTAGTAGAGTTAAGTTCACGTACAAAGCGTCTTATCGTACAAAACGTACGAAAGACATGAAAAAGCCAAAAAAACGCGGTGACATTTTCGTAATTATTTACTCGTAGAGTGATTATCAAAATTACTCTACAAATGACCCTGTAGAGTAATTTTGATCTTGTAGAGTAATTTTTAAAGTTACTTTACAAATAAAGTTAACGTACTAAACATACGATTAACATGAAAAAGCAAAAAGCGCACAGTGACATTTTTGTAGTTATCTGATTGTAGGATAATTATCAAAATTACTCTACAAATGATATTGTACAGTAATTTTGTAAAATGCTCTTGTAGAGTAATTTTTAACTTGTAGGATAATTATCAAAATTACACTAACCCTCCCCCCCCCCCCCCCCCCACCTAGAGGTGTACAAATCGGGTTTTTTCAAAGACCGATTTCGGTTATTAACCGAACCGGTTTTTTTCATCCAAAACGAAAACCGGTTTTTTCTATAACCGGTTTCGGTTACTAACAGGTTTTTCAAGCAAAAACAATAACCAGTGTAACCGGTTGGGATCGTTTTTTAACCGGTTTCGGTTATTAACCGGTTTTTCAGATCAATAATCCTAACCGGTCTACAATCGGCGGTTCGGTTCGGTTGTAAAACCGGTTATAAAAAAAACCGGTTAGAAAAACCAGTTTCGGTTTTTTTCCCGGTTTCGGTTCTAAAACTGGTTTTTTTATACACCTCTACCCCACACCCCACTCAAACTAAAAGCTAAAAACTAAACCATAAAGCTAAACCCCATAACTAAATGCTAACAAAATTACTCTAAAAGATCAAAATTGCTCTACAAGATCCTTTTACAAAATTACTCTACAAAATCAAAATTACTCTACAGGATCATTTTACAAAATTACTCTACAAGATCAAAATTACTCTACAGGATTATTTGTAGAGTAATTTTGAATTGTATGTTGTTTGATAAACTTGCAGAGTAATTTTGATTCACTTGTAAAGTAATTTTGATGCAGAGTAATTTTGATACACTTGTACAGTAATTTTGATAATTACCATACAAGAACAAAATTACTCTACAAGAACATTTTACAAAATTACTTTATTAAAGATCAAAATTACTCTACAGGATCATTTGTAGAGTAATTTTGATAGTTACTGATAATTACAAAAATGTCACCACGTTTTTTTGTCTTTTCCTTCGGTTCATACGTTTTGTACGTTAACTTTATTTGTATTTGGTCTTTTACCAGGGAGTGTTTAGGATTGAGTTTGGAAATGACTTATTAACTTATTGGAGTTTGGAGCCAATAATGAATTTTGGAAATGACGTGTTGTCTTATTGGCTTTTTCAAAAAGATAATAAGTCATTTCCAAACACCCTCTTAGGCTACTTTCTGTTGTTACTATTGGCTAATTTCTATAAATTATGTATGATGTTTTACGTTAATTTATGTTTGTATCTAGTTTCACAACTAATGGTGCTATTTTTAGACCTATGTTATTTCATAAGAAATCTAACCTGTTAAAAACTTCCACACCTTTGATTCACTTTTTGAAAACAGAGTGTTTAGAAATTGAACTAAAACTCTATTTCAAACAACGGATTTATCATTAATTATTGGATGATATAAAGCTTGTAAATAATTTAATAATTCGGAATTTGATTTTTTTTTGAAGGGTAACTTTCATTAACAAAACAGCCGACCCAAACCTGGCCGACTAACAAAAACAACTACAAACTTACATATTTACAAAGGAGCTCCACTTTCCCCAATCAATACCCTTATGTCTAGATCTATTAGAGAACCAAAGATAACTCAAAGCCTTGACCTCGCTCATAATTTTATCTATTTTTATATCCTTATTCGAAAAAACGAGGTTATTCCTAGCACGTCATATACTCCAACAACCAATCATAATGATTCCTTGGACAACTTCTTTCTTAACATCAGACGCTCTAATCTCCTTGTGGATGCCGAGAAGATCTCTAATGGAAAACGCGAAAATATTCGGAATCTTGCACCACGAGCTAATTCCGTTCCAGATCACCGAGGCAACATGGCAGGCAATGAAGATATGTTCCACCGATTCTTCGTTCGAGCCACATAAAGGACACAACGGGTCACCAACCTGAACGTTCCTGTTTTTTAAGGCAACTCCGGTCGGAATCTTGTCCATTTCCATCCTCCACGAATGGATATTGCCTTTAGCGGGGACCCATTTACACCGATCTAATATGAATCCATTTTCAGAATCGACATCCGCATGGAGAAGATGTTTGACCGACTTAACCGAGAACACACCGGACGGATCGGAGGCCCATATCCACTTGTCGTCTTCAGCCGAAACATGAACACCTTCCAGGAGAGAGAGAAGCTGCTGAAAACTAGTAATAATGGCTGGATCAATTAGCGGTGACCGCCAATTCCAGTTAAGAGCCGACTCACCTCCTTGATTTAAGATACGATCTGCAACCGAACACCTCTTGTCCAACTCCAAATTGAACAGAGCTGGAAATCTGTGCTTGAGAGGTTCGTTGAGAACCCAACAGTCCAGCCAAAAAAGCAATACTAGAGCCACTACCCACTGTTCCTTTAATAAGATTCCGAATAGGAGAATTTCCAACCTTAGTGTTAATGATTATCTTCGCGATATTGTTCCATACCCCATTAAGGCTTTTCTTAAAGGGGATACACTCCCAACCCACCCGACTAAAATGAAACGCGTCAATGACTCTTTTCCAAAGATTGTTGGTCTCCGTTTTATATCTCCATCCCCGCTTGATTAAAAGAGCCGTGTTAATCTCATTAAGCTTCTTTAATCCTAGTCCTCCTTGCTCCTTCTTCCTTATTACATGAAACACGATCCCAAGCCACCCAATGCATCTTTCTTTCTTCAACGGATCCCCCCCATAAGAACCTTTTAATCATGGCTTCCAAATCCGAAATCACTTTTTTAGGAGCTTTATATATGGAGAAATAATAATTTGGAAGACACTCCATAACCGACTTAATCAACACCATCCTTCCTCCAATGGACAAGAGATTAGCTTTCCATTTGAAAAGACGAGCACGAAAGATTTCATACACCAGATGCCAATTGCTAATACGATTCATATTAGCACCCACATTCAAGCCGAGGTACTTAAACGGGGTGATATCCGGTTTGCAACCCACCTCATAAGCCATATCTTTAGTCTCTTCCCAACCAACTCCCAAACCATAGATATTGGATTTGTCTAAATTAATTTTAAGACTCGAGTAAACAAAAAAGCACCGAAGAATTCTCACTGTATTCATCACTTCAAGGTAAGACCATTCCCCAACCACAATCGCATAGTCTGCATACAAAAGATGGGTTAGAATGGGCCCATTGTTAGGCGAAGGAATACCTTTAATGTTCCCAGTCTCTCTCGCACGGTTGAACATGCACGATAAGGCTTCCATAACCACCAAGAAAAGAAACGGGGATAACGAATCCCCTTGCCTCATTCCTTTCTCACATTTAAAAGTAAACATGGGGGCACCGCTCACCAAAACGGAAGAGCTAGCAGACTTGAGAACTCCCATAATCCAATTACACCATTTGGGTGAGAAGCCCATTTGGTGAAGAACATTGACAACAAACCACCAGTTGACGTTGTCATATGCTTTTTCGAAGTCGATTTTGAGAAAAAAACGCTTTGGACTTTCTTTTCCTAATCCAAGAAATGAGCTCGTTAATAATGAGAGGACCGTCTAATATGAATCTACCTTTAAGAAAAGCATATTGGGTTTCAGAAATAACCCCTTCCAAAACCTTTTTCATCCTATTCGCCAAAACTTTTGAGATCGCCTTGCTAATAACTCCAACCAGGTTAATAGGTCTGTAATTGTTTAGAGATACCGGATCTGAAATTTTAGGAATTAGAGTGATGAAAGAAGTTCCACTGCCTTTACTTATCATCCAGTTGTTGTAGAAGTTAGCGAAAATTTTAACAAAATCGTCTTTAAAATAAACCCAGAAATGTTTGATAAATCCTCTTCAGACCGTCAGGACCGGGGGCACGATCATCACCACACTCGAAAATAGCATCCTTAATTTCTTGTTCCGAGAAAGCTTCATCCAACATAACACTGTCGGTGTCCGAAATCTTCTTGATACCATGGCAAAGGAGGTCAGGTCTAACCAATGACGATTCCTTGAATCTATCACGGAAAAACGATAAGACTGGCGGTGTCCGAATTTGATTGAATTTGATTGAATATAGAAAACGAGCACACATCTATCTATAATTTAGTATAAAAGATTTCCCCTAAAACATCCTCATTGTTTTATCCCGCCACTAAACCCCTCTGTCTTCAAAAGATAAATCCTCACAGAGGTAAATTACTTGATTGGCATGACGTTATAGTATGATGATGTTTGAACTCTTATAGCTAGCTAGCTATTTACCTTGATTATCTACACTTTATTGATCGACAACAAATTAACTCAAATAGTCCCAACGGTTTGGATTAGGCCATGTGTAGTCATAAAGCCCCTTTGTGGGCGTTATGCAACACATGTCGTGCCACGTCACACAGGGGCTTTATAGGGCGTTATGTCACTAGAGCACGTAATCATAAAGCCCCTACCTCATCATTACTCAATTAATTAATAACCCATTCAATTATACATACATATGTATGTATATATATGTGTGTGTGTAAACCCCTTCAAAATCATCTCCTCTCACGCCGCTATACATATGGCGCTGCATCCATTTTTTTGCCCCATAGCGCCGCCCATCGTCGTGTGCCAGGCACTATGGCCCAAAAAACGCCCCACTACACTCGACCTTAATATAAGAGCACTAGATAAAAGTAATAACAAAAAAGGGCTTCAACGGTTTTCTCTTATTGGCTTGGTTTTAGAATCTTAACTTTATTTCACAACTTTGGGATCCTGGTATAACACACACTTATATCCCCTCAAAATTTAAAAAGGTACTCGCATTTTTACAAAAGCGCTTGGTAATATTTGATAATTTGCTTCACTCTGCAATGGATATGGGATTTCGTATATTAGTTTGGACTTAATAATTTTTAACCATACCATTGTCTTCTCAAATACAAACACTTCATCATTTAATCATCATACATCATTTTATGAAATATGTACATGTTTATCTAATAAGTGAGATCGCTAAAGTAGAAGAACCAAAAGCTAAGTTGCATATCGATAATAATAATAATAACGGTAAAATAGAAGCTACAACATCTCATAACAATTCAGATATCGGTTTTCAAAGACGGTTAGGATTTAGGGGAACACAGTCAATATTTCAGTTTAGACTGTGCGGTGTGGGGCTTGTCTCCGGGTCATCTCCTGGCCTGCCTCGACGCTCCACTTCTTTATACTAACACACACATATACATACATACATACACACACACACACATATATATTGAGCCCATCCCCACACCCTAGGTCCATCCCTTTGAGGACTACCCTCCTCCACACCCAATAGCCTTATAGTCAAAGGTAAAGTGTCTCTTGTAAATGTAATTCAGCAAGCATAATCACATAGAAACGATTGGTCAATGCGCAAAGCTTTTTCCAATGTTTGAGTTGAACCAGTTAAACCAGATGCCGAAAGTTTGGCCGACGCGAATCATACAAGTAACTGAGAGAACGACAAAGAAATTGTACTGCCGGTAAATTGGGTTATACCGATTTAAACTGGTATACCGTATCGGCCCAAAGGTTAAAATTTGGACCTTTTAATCTTTTATGCGCAAAAAAAAAGTGACGATTTACCTTTTTAATAAAACCTAGCGACCAAAAAGGTACCAATAGTGAATTTTTGGATTATATTTTGATTATGGATAATCTTTTGGAATATTTTTATTATGGAATGATATAGTTTTTGATTATTTTTTGAGTTGAAATCGTATATTATGGAATTATAGGGTTAATTAATCAAACCGGCTGAATCCCACGGTACAATGCGGTTCAACTAGTTGAATCATTTCTGAGCCTAACCCGGTACGACTTAAAAACCGGTTTTTAAAACATTGGCTTTTTCCATTGTTTTTCTACATATATCAATTTCTACATGTTCAAATTGCTACGTGTTATGCATTAAATTTCTCTTAAAAATCAAGCATACTTGAATGAATTCTTCTGATGATTTTTTTTAAAGTAGTTTGTTTGACATTCAAAGTCAAGAGCAATATTTGTTTACTATGGTTGTTGACTTATTGTTAAATTTGCATGAGAATGGAACCGAAATCAAGAAGCTTGTTGTGTTGGAAGGCATCTAGAGTTGTTCGTCGCATTAATATGGTTATTAACTTATTATTTGATTTTTAGTTGGAGTGGCGATTTACAATAGGATACTCATTTACCGTTAGTTTATCAGTCGTCTCGTGATATATTGTATAGTACTTAAGTTAGTTTTCTAATTCGTGATATGGTGGCACTCGTTTTTCAGTTAGTTTATCGATTTTTTGGTGATATACTTTTATTAATTTTTTTAGCTGTTAGTTTATCAATCTTTCCATCAAATCAATCATAAGTACATAAGCTTATCAATCATCTCGTGATATATTATATAGTAGTTTTGTTAGTGAGAATTACTTGCGTGGAGATACGGACATTCGGTTGATATTGATGTTGTTCGTTACGGTACCGGTAATATAAACCTTTAACTCTTTTTTTTATTACTATGTTTTTTTTTAAAGACGAATTTTCTGTTTCTTGTGAGATTTGAACCCAAGATCTCACAATTAAGTATATTAAGGCCATGTTTGGCTTAGCTTTTCAGGAGTGACTTATGACTTTTTGGAAAAGTTAGGGTGGAGTGACTTTTTGGAAAAATCACTTTTCCTCTCACATACACCCTCAATCCCAAACAAACTTTTTGAAGCTTATGACTTTTCAAAAAGCCAATAAGTCAATAAGTTGTTTCAAAAAGCTTAGCCAAACATGCCTTAAAAGATTTTGTTTTGTCACTGGACCACTAACCCAAGTGTTTTTTTTTTTTTGTTTTTTTTATGATGTACAATGTAAATTTGAAGTACATATAACCAAATCATTATGACATCAATCACGATGACCAAATGTTTAATCCCCAATATCAACCCCTCACTCTAAAATTCCAAATAATCGATTACCTCTAAGAAAGCAAACTTGCATAAACACAAGAGACGACTTTATGTTTTTAATGATAATGATCACATTGATGATTATATTCTTGACACTATTTTATGTCACAACTTAAAACAAAATCCAGTGGGGGCGATGAGGGTGTATGGAGAGGACCACCACACAGGACTCGTAATTTCAAGAGGCTGGTGTTTTTTTTTATAAAAAAATCAATATATATATATATATATATATAGGGTAAGGTTCATGCGAGAACCACCTTTATTGCGAGAACCGCGAGAACCAATGTGAACACAACCTAAAATAGCTAAAAAAACCTAACCCCCACCCCCCCCCCCCCCAAAAAAACCTAACCCCCCCCCCCCCCCCCCCGTTTTGGCCACAGTTCGACACTGTAGGGTGTGCATATAAAGACAAAAAACACATTTTTAAGTGTGTATACAGTGAAAAGAGTGTGCCAATAGGTACACCCTTTATAAATTTACAAAAATAAAAATGAGAAGAATTTGAAACTTTCATAGGACATGTCCCAAAAATTAAGTCCTCATTCCAATTATTATCTACGCTTTTAGACCCTATACATATCATATTGGATAAATCTGTCCTAAATTCATAGGCCCAATTAATATATTATTATATCTCAATTCACACCAAAAATTCTTTATATGACCCTAATTTATAATGCACCAAAAAGCCCATTTTGAATGACAAAACATGAACCATAATATAATATGTAATACTCGGACCAGCAAAGTTACTCCTATTGTTCAGTATATACTTAACACAAAACAACTTTAATTCACAAGAGCCCCAATTGGAGCCTCAGTCTGTTAGCAATCGTTGCGAGGAGGCAAGGTTGCTCGATCCCACGATTGAACCGATGCCGGAGCCTGCCGAGGTTGGGGACGTGGTGAATCCTCCGGTTGATAAAGAAATGGAGGAAACTTTGGAAGTAGGTAAAGAAATTGGGACGAATTTAAGTAACCACCGGGTGCTGATTAGAGAGATCATTTCGGAAGAAGGTATCCAATCGGTGAAATCATGAATGTTTTATCGCTTAACGTCAGAGGTTTGGGGTCGGAGGTGAAGACTGGTTGGGTTAAAGGCTTGAGAAGAGATCACAAGGTCGATTTTATTGCTCTGCAGGAGACCCAAAACGAAGAGGTTAGTTCTTTCTGGTTATCTAAATGTTGGGGTGATAACAATTTTGCGGCTGAATCCGTGGGAGCTACAGGCAGGTCCGGGGGTATGGTTTGTATGTGGGATACAAATGTTTTCCGTATGCAGGAGGTGTTGAAACAGAGGCACTATTTATTGATTAAAGGGTTGCTGGTTGGGAGTAATCAGGCTATAAATATTTTAAACGTCTATGCTCCTCATAGAGTACATGAGAAAAGATTGTTGTGGGAGAATATCAAGGGAATCATCAATTCGGGGGTAGGTTTCTGGATCCTTTTGGGCGACTTTAACGCTGTTAGGATCCCCAAAGATAGACTGAATTCAGCTTTTAACAGCTCCTGTGCAAATGCGTTTAACGAATTTATTGACGAATGTGGGCTAGTTGAGTATAGTATGAAAGGTAGGAAGTTCACCTTCCTGGCTCCGAATTCTAATAAGCTCAGCAAAATCGACAGGGTACTAGTCAGTAACGAGTTTTTCCTTAGCTGGTCGGATGCTTGTGTTAGGGCGCTCCCTAGACTCTATTCAAATCATTGTCCTGTGCTGCTAGAAACAAGTCGTAAGAACTTCGGGGCAAAGCCGTTCAGGGTATATAATTCATGGTTGGAGAAGGAAGGTTATGCGAATGCGGTGGTTAATGCGGTAGAATCCTTTGTTACGGATAGGGATAACCCGGGTGAGAATCTCTTCTACAAACTCAAACATGTTAGGTCTAAGATCAAAATATGGAAGAAGGAGTGGGATAAAAAAAAGCAAAGAAGATGAGAAAAGAGATAAAGAGGAGCTCGAGCAATTGGATAAAATTAGCGAAGAAAGAGATCTAACTGAAGAAGAAAATTGGATTAAATTGGAATGTATAAAGAACATCTCGGATAGGGATCGATCTCGTACTTTGGATATGAAGCAAAAGTCTAGGTGCCGGTGGGCGATTGACGGAGATGAAAACTCCGCTTTTTTTCATCATCTTATGAACAATAGGAAACGCAAGAACGACATTCCTGGGCTAAATATTGGGGGAGTGTGGGTGGATAATCCTAAGACGATCAAGAAAGAAGTCCTGAAGTTTTTTAAGGACCACTTTACGGAGAGAGTTGGTGACAGGCCTAAGTTACGTTGTGGAGGGATTAAAAGAATCTCTGATTCGGAAGCAGCCAGCTTGACTATCCCGTTCTCAGCAAAGGAAATTAAAGAAGCAGTGTTTGAATGTGGTTCGGATAAAGCTCCTGGCCCGGACGGGTTTAATTTCAGGTTTCTGAAGCACTTTTGGATCCATTTCGAAGAAGATTTCCGGGCTTTCCTGTCTCACTTTTATAACTCGGGGTCGATCGATAGAAAGTGTAGTTCATCTTTTATAACGCTTGTTCCTAAAGTTGTGAACCCGGTGAATTTGAAAGAGTATCGGCTGATTAACCTCATTGGAGCCATTAATAAAGTTGTATCCAAGATTCTAGCAAATCGGATCAAGCCGGTTATTGGAAGTGTGGTGCCGGGGACTCAATCAGCCTTTGTGAAAAGTAGATTCATTTTGGATAGCCCGCTCATCCTTAGTGAGGTATGGTCTTGGTTGAAGAAAGAAAGGAAAAAGGCGTTCATTCTCAAAATCGACTTCGAAAAGGCGTAGATAATGTAAACTGGGGCTTTCTGATTGAGATGTTGGATCAAATGGGCTTCCCTCCTGTTTGGTGCAAGTGGGTAAAAGGGATTTTGGAGTCGGCTAGATCTTCGGTTTTGGTTAACGGGTCGCCAACGTTCGAGTTTCCTTGTTGTAAAGGCCTTCGTCAAGGTGATCCGCTTTCTCCTTTCCTTTTCCTCATTGTCATGGAAGCTTTGTCTTGGGTGGTTTCTAAAGCTTGTGAGTCGGGGAGGTTCAAAGGGATCAAACTGCCTAATGGTGGCCCGGAAATATCTCATCTCTTATACGCGGATGATGCTCTTATAGTTGGTGAGTGGGAGTTGGAGAATATTCTCTCGGTGGCTAGAATTCTCCGGGTGTTTTACGCGTGTTCCGGGTTAAAATTAAATATCCACAAGTCCAACCTTTTCGGTGTGGGTGTAGACGAAGCGGAGTTACATTCCATGGCGTCGGTTCTTGGGTGTGAGAAAGGGGAGTTCCCTTTTAAATATTTGGGAATCCCTTTGGGGGACAATATGAACCGTGTAAAGAATTGGGACCCGGTAGTCAAAATTTTTAAAGACCGTCTATCTTCTTGGAAAGCTAATTCTCTTTCTATTGGAGGTAGGACGGTATTGATCAAAGCGGTACTTGAGAGTTTGCCTATCTATTACCTCTCCATCTTTAAAGCCCCAGTCAAGGTTATTGGAAAATTGGAAGCTCTTATGAGGAGGTTCTTATAGGGAGGCTCGGATGAGGTGAGAAAAATGCATTGGGTAGCTTGGGAGGTTGTTACGCGTCCTAAAAAGTTTGGTGGTTTAGGTATTTGTAAGCTTAAGACGGTGAATGAAGCTCTCTTGTTTAAATGGGTGTGGAGATATAGAACGGAAAAGGAAAGTTTATGGAGGAAGGTGGTATCGGCTTGTCATGGAAGCAATAGGAGCTGGTCTTATATTCCATCGAAGCCGGCTTTATCGAGAGTATGGAAGAATATTGCAAGATTAGAATCCAAAGTGGTTTTAAAAGGTAAGAGATTCAATAATTATATCAAAGGGATTCTGGGTAATGGTCATAGCATACGGTTCTGGATTGACTGGTGGATCGGGGACAATCCTCTAATGATCAAATGGCCAGCTTTGTTCGCCCTTGAAAGGAATAAAAACTGCTGGGTCTTCGATCGGGTTCCGTGTGAAGTCGATGTCGGAAACTGGTTCTGGGACTGGTCTAGGCCGCCGTTCGGTAGTCTTGAACTGTCTGAGCTCAGCGATTGTGAGTCGTTTCTCGGGGGTATGGTCAGATCCGAGTGTGAAGATAAATGGAGGTGGACCTTGACGGAAATGGGGCAGTATTCTTCAGCTTCATTTAAAGAGTTAGCAGCGGATCTGGTTACATCGGAGGAGGTACTCTCGGTTAAAGGGTGCAGGTGGCTCCTGGCCAAATGCAATATCCTTATTTGGAGGGCTGCCATGAATCGAATTCCGACGAAACAAGCGCTTTCGAGCAGGAACATTGTTTTGGACTCGACGGATTGTGTTTTATGTGAAGAAGCTATTGAATCGGTTGATCACCTGTTCTCGGGTTGTGCTTGTGCTGTTCAGGTCTGGAACCGGGTTTGTGAATGGATAAAAGTCCCCACGTTTTTTGCATTCTCGTTCTCGGATCTTATTGGCATACATAACAGTCTGGTGGAGGACAATAAAGCTAAGGTTATCGTTGAAGGTATCATTCGGGTTTCCATTTGGTGCATTTGGAAAGCCAGGAACGGGAAGATCTTCTCCCATGGTGACCTGACGTCTCAAGAGATTATGGGAGATGTTAAAGCGGTTAGTTTCTTATGGCTGAAAAGTAGATCTAAAATAGGTAACGTTTTTTGGAGGGAATGGTGTAATTGGCCCTTGTATATGTTCTAATTGGTTGTTTGGTGCGGTTTTGCGTTTTTTTGGCAGTGCGGCCGTGTTAATGAAGTTTACCTTTCAAAAAAAAAACTTATAACATTAGCTTATTCTCGATTTCGTAGTCCCAAGTCCCAACTAATATGCAATTATTGGTGCTATCTGAACCATAATAACACCATCAGATTAAAAAATTACCAATATATTATTATTAATTAATATCTGAAGTGCAAATAATTGTATACCCCAGCTATTCTTCATGCTCAAAAAAGTTGGATTGCACCTTAGGCCCATAATAAACCTTCAATATTTCGGTGTTTAACTACTCAAATTTAGTATAATGGATTCTAAGAGCAGTGATTTCTGTAGTGTACAACAACTAAAACTGTCCAAAAAGACAGGAATTCTAGGCATGTCCATTCCGTAGGACCTGCATCGACACATATATAGTGCTTCCTTTCGTTGTCACATTCTATAGATATATTTTTTAAAAGTAAATAAAATTACCATTAGAAAACTCGTAATCATGAGATATGCCTCCTCCCATTGCTTCCAGTCACGAGTTTGTCGTATCTCGACCCACGATGTAGAAATTAGCACCATCATAGATTCTTGCGTTAGCATGCCATTATACCTCATTAGGACCTGCATAGTGCATTGATGATGGAAATATAGACATGATGGTAGTATTAGAGTCAAGTACTCCATCACATAGAATATAAAAGGGGACTAAGAAGTCTCAAACTAAAAACATTGGTATGTGTTGGTGCATACGTCTGTCGACTTCGTCTTGTATCGAGTCTAGTATTAGAATTGTTAGATCAGGGCGCGTTGTACGAGAAAATAGGAGGTTTTAGGGTGTTGTTGAGCTAATTCCGCTTGAAGGACCTAATTCCGCTTGAAAGAGACAGATGTAGTTTCAAGCGAAATTAACATAGTTAATTCCGCTTGAACCGACACCTTGACACTTTCAAACGGAATTAGTTTCCTATAAATACCTCCCAAGTGAAATCATTTGTAAGGTTCTTGATTCCGGTACTGAACTGCTGCCGACGCGTCGTTTGATCTGTAAAGCTGTAATATCAATAAAACAAGACGATTAATAGTGAAACAAGCTGTTTTACAAGTCTGTTTTTTTGTTTCTGCCTCTGAAACAGACAAGAGCTCTTCTGATTGACTCGTTTGGGTCACAACTCGATCCTATAGTATGAAATAAAGAGAGTTAAGATAATCAACTACTTTCTACAACCAAGGGAATTTAACACTAACAATTCAGTGATATATCTAGGGGTGAGCAATGTCCAATAACCGACCCGACCCAACGATTACCCGAACCGACCCGAAAACCGAAATTATTGAATATGTATAACCGAAGAATGGACCTAAAGATTAAATCGGGTATCGGTTCTAGATGATTTCTTGTAACACCTCGGAAATTTCATTGAATAATACAATGAAACGTGTCCACTCTCAAATATGCCTATTAATTTGGACGAGAAGGACAAATTTTGCCAATTGTTGAAACTTTAAATGTAGAGGGACTAAATGTGTCAACATGCCAATTAATGGCCTCTGAGTGACCCTTTGCAGACCGTAAGGCTTTATGCTTACGAACCGCAGACATATATTATTTTTGTTTTTAAGAAGCGGATATGGACCGCAAAGCTTTATAGCTTACGGTTCGTAGGGATGTTGAAAACTATGTGCGCCTACAAGGCTTACGGACCGTAAGCCAGAAGGCCATACGGTTCGTAAGTGACTGCCAGTGACAAAATTTTGTTTGGAGGCCAAGTTTCTCTGCCATGGTGCCACCTCTCGCGAATTTGCCACTCTTGCTCAGTAGTAGACACGTCCATGGACACCTGGGATGATCCTATAACATCCCTAACACCTGTCTCGATCTCCATTCCACCTCTTCAACTATAAACCGTACACTAACTCAACCCATTTCCTTGCTCATTCTTCACTTCTCTTCTTATCTGCTTATTTGGAAGTTCCTGATCATAAAGGGGCATCCCTCTGAGTTCCAAACATTCTAAGGATCACTTGTAAGTGTTCCTTTCCCTGCTCTTTTCATTTTATAGGCTTTTATTAGCCAAAAGTCAACTGATGTGTGCAAAATGCAACATATAAATTACATCAATTGTGGCATAAAACTAACCCTTTTTTAGTACTAATGTTGGAAAAAGTGTGCTTTTGTCTTCCTTTTGTATTTTCAGGATTAAATGAGCTCAAATTAACAAAAGAAGCAAAAGGCAGCTAAATCTAACATAAATACAAGAAAATGAACAAACGTGGCATGCCCGAGCTCCCCGAAAGCATCTTCCCAAGCAAAACAAGAGAACAGAAGGCTGAACACGCCCCGTGCTCAGTGAACACGGGGGCGTGCCCAAGTGTCAGCATAAAAGACAAAGCTGTAGAAGCTTCCATCGCCCACCACGGGGCCGTGCTCAGCGGACACGGGGCTGTGGTCAACTATAAGATTCGTAGAATCCAGAAAATTTTTGATAGTACAGATACGCTTCTGCACACGGGGTCGTGCCCAGCGGACACGGGGGCGTGGTCAACTAATGCAGACAAACTGCAATTAATGAAGACAGAGAAGAGGATGGACACGGGGCCGTGCCCGAGCTACTGTTCAGGCTATAAATAGGGGTGCTTGGCTCATTTGCAAACCATCCCTTGGCACACCACCTCTCTCACACTTCACCCACCACCCACCACCATCACAACACCATCATCCACCACCATCATCCATTGTCCATCATATAGTGTGTGAGTCGTCTCGGGATCCAAGATTGATCGTAAGAGTTCTTGACAATCAAAGGCCATGTTTGCCTAAGTCTCTTACATCACTTGGTGAAGACAAGTGTCTAGTGTAATACTTTTTATTTTTAATCTTTTCGCACTTTTTACTTGGTTATGTATTAATGACTTTAATAACTAGTTTCTTATGTTGAAGGTGATTCTTCCTTATCATTTGTCCGTGGTGTCTTGGCATTATTTTACTGTCTATATAAAATAAAAGATTTTCACCATTCATATCTCCACGGTCTATATGGAGATATGTTGGCTACCTGGTCGGGGGTTAAGGGAACGGTTTGGTAAGAGTCTTGCCTTGTTCAGTGTATAGATCCTGCAAGGACCTGGGTCAAATTTAGTAGGACCTCCTTCAATACCTACCGGTATTGGATGGCGGGGGTCCAAACTCTTTGATCCCCTCATATGTAAGATACTATTAATACTTTAACCCGGCTACTTAGGACTGTATCCCTGTTGACTCAGACTACTTAGCCGAGGGTAACGTCACCTTCAAAAGAGGGCCTACCATAAGAGCGGCCTAATCGTTTTTCTTATTTTTCTGTTTTTTTTTTTTATTTTTCTTAGTTTTTCAGCTTCTGCAGAACTCAGCACGGGCCGTGCCCGCTGAACACGCCCCGTGCCCAATCATTGGAACTGGCAATCCTGTTTTAAGTCAGACAGTAAGCTGAACACGGGGCCGTGCCCAAGATTCAGTTACCGAAAACAGAACCGTAAGATCCCGACGGTTGGTAATTTCTGACACAAACATGAGTGATAATGATATTTTTTACTTTCGGCACTCTTATGGTACGTGGTGTCAAATATGTGGTGGCTCTCATAAAGAATTAGAATGTTATTTTCTAAATTATAAGCCCCACTATATAGACCCTTTGTTTTCATGTAGCCTTAAGAGGGGCGAAAGTAAAAATAATCCTTATCTCTCCCTCGAATGCTCTCAACCGGATCTTCTAGGAGAAATGCTTCTTGATGAACTATTTCAAATGGAAGATCTAATTCTTAATTGGTTAGAAGAACTTAGGATAGATTTCAATAATTTATCTCAAGACGATAACCAAGAAGAATTGTTGGGATCGCATAAAAACAACTTCGTTGTTACCAACGTTACCTCTAACTCTAGTGAGGACTTGAGCGATAGTCGTCCCTGTGTCGATTGTGCCGTGAAGGACTCCCCATTGACTTCGTTCGATGCATACATAGACCTGAGCGATTCGGCATACACCTTCTTTAACAAGAGCCCAGGAAAGGGTTGGACTTGTCCACCTACATATAGCATAGGAATCACCCTCACCGACAACCTCTTGCGTTCTCGTCTTAGTCTAGAGCAATTAAGGTATCTTAGGCACTTTGGGGTTGTTCCATCCAGTAAGGAACCGCCCGATCCGGAAAAGTTCCTTAAGAATAGACGAACTTCATAAACAGCCTTTCGACACGGGGCCGTGCCCAGGTCAACACGCCCCCGTGTCCACCAAAAGATTCCTTTCTGCCTTTTAGTCAGAATACGGACAAAATGTGTCAGGATCTTGCCTGCACACGGGGCCGTGTCCAGCCGACATGGGGCCGTGTCCAACATGCTGTCGTTTTCTATAAATGCAGCCAAGAATCCTGCACATTTAGACCATCCAGGGACAGAGATTTGAGAGGATCTTCTCACCTACCATCCTAGGTATTTTCTAAAAGAAGGTTCTAACAAACATCTTGTCCTTTCCTCTTTTATCCATTGCCTTCTTCTTCATCTTTCTTGTCTCAACACCTCCATTGAAGCTTGCTCTCAAGCTTTATTGTGTTGATTATTAGATTTTTGTCCAAGGAATCTTGCTAAAAATAAGTTGTGCAACATTGTTTTAAGTTATTTATGTTCAAAAATGCTTCATAAGTTGGAAAAATAATTTAAAACTCCCAGATTCCTTGTTCCGGAAATCTGCAGAAAGTTGAACACGGGGCCGTGCTCATTGAGCACGGGGCCATGTCCGATGTACTGTTTCATTTAAAATGAACTATTTCTGGTTTGTTTTCGTAGAATGTCTAGTCAAAACAGTGGAACTTCTTCTGCGCACTCCAGAAACAGTCGAAGGGAGAGAAGGTCATCAATCGAAGCAACTCTCGTACGTTATGTGATGGCATTACGTGAAGCTCTTGACGAGATGACTTCGGTAGAGGAGGTCCTAATAGACCGTATAAATTATCTTACGGTGGGGTTGGAAAACAGTTTTCAAGAAATAAACCTCTTGCACCAGAGGTTAAACATTCTTGTAACACCTCCCATGGAACCAATCCTCCCCCAAGAGGATTGGAACCTAGCACTTGGAATCAACAATCCTACCGGTTGGGACGACATTCCAGCGGAACCTCCTCTTGAAGATCTACAAGAAGTCCCGGTGGAGGTTGCACCTCCTCAAACCAATGCCAATGAGCCCGCCTTCCTTCTCCCTAGGGAGATAGAAGAATGGCTCGCCGACGTGTGAGGAACCCATGCCCGGAGAAAGAAGTTTTTCAAGCCACATCTAACCGAGGGATTTATCCTTTCGGAAATTTTGCTAATAGAATAAATAGTAGGCTAGAACTTCTTGGTTTAGATTTCTTGTGTTTTTTTGACCTAACTATCAAGTATTTTAACTTTTAGGATTATTTTGTAATTCTCTCTATGACTTAATGAATGATGGTTTTAGCTAATTTGGTGTTTGGATGATGTTGTAATGAATAAAACACACTCAGGATGGTGAAGGATAACAAGGGAAACTTGGACCAGCACCCCATGCACGAAAACAGGGCCATCCGACAAATTTTCTTCATTACAACAGGTTCAGCACGGGCCGTGCCTGCCCAACACGGCCCCGTGCTGCACAGTCTACAGAAAATACCCAGTTCAGGTAAACTGGACACGGGTCGTGTTCACCCAACACGCCCCGTGTCCAGGCTTCTGTTTCTTTTGTTCAACTTTTTGTTACTGGCACCTGAACACGGGGCCGTGTCCAGACGCCCAGTAACATAAAAACTTTGCTTTTTCACACCTTTTACATATTCAATCAACCTAAAAACTTATTTTTGAGACACATTGAGGACAATGTGTAATTTAAGTATGGGGGGGATGCTAAAACTTTGAATCTTGCAAGTCTTAATTACAAGCCTTACACAAAACTCTATTGGAACCGCTAATCACCCTAAATTTTTTTCAAAATTTTTTTTATTTTTTTTACTTGTCTAGGTTTAACTTGGGAATTTCAAATTCTATAAAGGTTATACTTTTACAAATTTACAACCGATAGCGTCGTGATAAAAAGAATTAACATAAGAAAATTATGAAAAGGCATGACAAGCTTAGTTAAAATTTAATTATATATACTTGATCACATAAAAACCCATTCCCACAAAAGTGAGTTTTGAGCCTTTATTGAGCATACAAATACATATCTTTAAACTAAATGCTCATTTTTCGTTTCTTGTGTGAATAGCCACTTGGTTCTTACAACTCTAGAACTTGTCACGACGATACATTCCCGGTCCTTACCAACTTAAACCCGAGTAAGTAAATGATGGAGGCATTAGGACTAACCCTTTTTATTTCTACACCATTATTTTTCTTTTTTTTACCACCTACCCAAAATCCCCCTAGTTAACCCCTTTGAGCCTAAACCTTTTCATTTCTTAACCTAAACCAAACACCCTTTCACCCACCAAAACCTTTTTATTTTTAACCCTTTGTTTTAGTAACAAGCTCGGTTTTTCGTATGACTTTCAAAAAAAAAATGTTGATGATGAAGCAAAAGAAATAAACAAGCAAGTTCATCAAAAATAACTTTGTTTTAATTATGGCTTCATCAAAATAAAAATTGCAAAAATAAAAAGTGCTACGAAAACCGACGCTTTTTACGCTTTTCGCCCTTTTTCTACTAACCACTAACCCAACCACCTACCTTTAACCCAAGCCTAACCCTTCACCCAAAAGTCCTCTTGATATTTACAAAGGTATATGGTTAAAAAGGAGGAGGATTGATTGCTTGGTAAGCCTATGGTTGGAGTAAGTTCCATGCCGCTCTCGAGTGATTCACTAAAATACATCTTCGGCCGAGTGTTGAGTGATCCCCCGTGAGGTATGTGAACTTGTATATAAATAGAATTTTAAAGAGGCATGTTATGCCCTAATAAGTAATTTATCTTATGAAAAGTTTTAAATAAATCATGACGAATAGGATTGTAAATAAATAAAAATAAAACTCAATAAAGAATCTTGGAAATCCCGACACTCTATGACAAGCCCAAAAAACTTCTCTACTGCCCATTCCATTTGGGAGTGTAAAGCCACTTATAAAGAGTTTTGCTTAAGGAAAAGCAAAGATTCAAGTGTGGGGGTATTTGATGTGTGCAAATTACAACATATAAATTACATCAATTGTGGCATAAAACTAACCTTTTTTTAGTACTAATGTTGGAAAAAGTGTGCTTTTGTCTTCCTTTTATATTTTCAGGATTAAATGAGCTCAAATTAACAAAAGAAGCAAAAAGGCAGCTAAATCTAACATAAATACAAGAAAAGGAACAAACGTGGCATGCCCGACCTCCCCGAAAGCATCTTCCCAAGCAAAACAAGAGAACAGAAGGCTGAACACGCCCCGTGCTCAGTGAACACGGGGGCGTGCCCAAGTGTCAGCATAAAAGACAAAGCTGTAGAAGCTTCCATCGCCCACCAAGGGGCCGTGCTCAGCGGACACGGGGCCGTGGTCAACTATAAGATTCGCAGAATCCAGGCAAATCTTGATAGTACAGATACGCTTCTGCACACGGGGTCGTGCCCAGTGGACACGGGGGCGTGGTCAACTAATGCAGACAAACTGCAATTAATGAAGACAGAGAAGAGGATGGACACGGGGCCGTGCCCGAGCTACTGTTCAGGCTATAAATAGGGGTGCTTGGCTCATTTGCAAACCATCCCTTGGCACACCACCTCTCTCACACTTCACCCACCACCCACCACCATCACAACACCATCATCCACCACCATCATCCATTGTCCATCATAGAGTGTGTGAGTCGTCTCGGGATCCAAGATTGATCGTAAGAGTTCTTGACAATCAAAGGCCATGTTTGCCTAAGTCTCTTACATCACTTGGTGAAGACAAGTGTCTAGTGTAATACTTTTTATTTTTAATCTTTTCGCACTTTTTACTTGGTTATGTATTAATGACTTTAATAACTAGTTTCTTATGTTGAAGGTGATTCTTCCTTATCGTTTGTCCGTGGTGTCTTGGCATTATTTTACTGTCTATATAAAATAAAAGATTTTCACCATTCATATCTCCACGGTCTATATGGAGATATGTTGGCTACCTGGTCGGGGGTTAAGGGAACGGTTTGGTAAGAGTCTTGCCTTGTTCAGTGTATAGATCCTGCAAGGACCTGGGTCAAATTTAGTAGGACCTCCTTCAATACCTACCGGTATTGGATGGTGGGGGTCCAAACTCTTTGATCCCCTCATATGTAAGCTACTATTAATACTTTAACCCGGCTACTTAGGACTATATCCCTGCTGACTCAGACTACTTAGCCGAGGGTAACGTCACCTTCAAAAGAGGGGCCTACCATAATATGCATTAATAACTTAATTAATTATCTTTCAATAATCCGACCCTTTAGGATTGTATCCTTGCTGACTCAAACTACTGGGTTGAGGGTAACGTCACCTTCAAAAGAGAGGCCTACTACAATAACTAAGATAATATCTTAAATAGTGCAAAAGTGCAGAAATAATCAAAGGTTACACTAAACACGAGTCGGAGCCAAGTGATTCATCTTGTCTATCTGTTTTTACTTTTATTTTATTTTTCAGCATTTTAGTTAGTTTTTATTTTTCTAGTTTAAAACCTTTTTCTAAACTTTTGATTTGATTAGAAGTTGAGGATAAACAGGTACTAAAAGCTCTTTTGTCCTTGGACGACCTCGGTATCTTGCCAACACTATACTACGCTCACGATGGGTGCACTTGCCCATATGTGTGTTTGGTGTTAGTAAAATATCGTGTTTTATAAATTTAAAACTTGACTAACGTGTAAAAAGGGCTTAAAAGTTAAATGCCATTTTAGTCCCAGTGGTTTGGGCCATTTTGCCAGTTTAGTCCAAAGGTTTCATTTTTAACCTGTGGGTCCAAAAATGTTTCACCGTTGCCATTTTAGTCCACTGGGTTAACTCCACCCATTTTTTCTGTTAACAAGAAGACCAATTCGGTCATTTTATATGGCTAAATTGCCCTTTTAGTTAATAGATTTACATACAAAATTACCAAATTGGCCTTCTCGTTAACCGAAAAAATGGATGAAGTTAACCCAGTGGACTAAAATGGCAACTGTGAAACCTTTTTGGACCCACATGTTAAAAATAAAACCTTTGGACTAAACTGGCAAAATGAGCCAAACCACAGGGACTAAAATGGCATTTAACTCTATACTTAAACTTATATACACACTTGCACACATCATCAAGCAAACTGACTTTTGCTTTGACTTTCGGTTTAGACCATTATGGTCCAGCCATTGTTCGAATCGAACATGGCTACGTGATCGTAATAAGGTAGATGTTAATCCCTCAAAAGGGCACCTCCTGGAAATCATGTTAAGTTGGTCAAAAAGTTAAGTATAATAAAAAGTCAAACGACAGATTTTCAGAAACTTTATTGTCACACCCTAATTCCCGGTGGGCCCAGATGGGTATAATGGTGACGGTTGGATAACAGTTATCACAATATAATAATATGTAGCGGAAGTATTGGAGTAAAAGTATTAAGAGTTAATTGTCATTTTCGCCCCTGAGGTTTGGGCACATTTGCCATTTTCGCCCAAAATGAAGGTTTTATACCATTTTGCCCCCAACGTTTGTAACTTTTTGCTATTTTCATCCAAATACCTAACCAAGTTACTTTATATCTTATTATGGGTTATTTTTATCTTTCGAGGGGCTATTAAGTAAATAACTTATATAAAGGGGCTAATTATATATATAAAAAAAACAAAGTATAAATAAAAAACCTGCTCCCTCTCTCTCTCTCCACTCTCTCTATGTCACAGGTTCTCCTCTCTCTCTCTCTCTAAAAAAACTCAGCTCTCTCTCTCTCTAAAATACCTCACCTCTACAACCACCGCCATAAGCATCCATCTACAACCACCACTATTGTTCATAAACAAAACCCCCAAATCACCAACCACCACGGCACGAATCTGAGATCGGAGATGGCGACACAGGTCTGTGATCGGAGCTGGTGCAGCTGTCGCTGAGCAACGTGGCGGCGTTGTCGTTCATTTCGTTATCGCATTTTGTAAGGATTTATGGGTTGAGGAGGTTCTTGTTCTTTGATAAGCTTTGTGATGAGAGTGAGATTGTGAGGAAGGGGTATATAGATCAGCTTAATGTATGAGGTTTGTTTGTTATGATTGATTGAATTTTGTGTGTTTTGTTGTGAATTGATGAGATATTTTCAATGAAGTTATGCTTTTAGAATTGATGATAAAGAAGATAACTGGTTCTGTTAGGTTTTATGTTGTTTGGACTTTTTGGTACAGTTGCTTGAGGTTTGAATCTCTGGTTAGGAGTTGAATTGAAATTTTAAATGTCGTTTTGGTTTAGGTAGAATTTATGAAACGAAAATAACTGTTTTTGTTAGGTTTTATGTTGTTTTGCATAATTGAAATTTGGGGGTTTTGTTTATGAACGGTGGTGGTGGTTGTAGATGGATGCTTATGGTGACGGTGATGTGTTAACGGTGGTGGAGAGTAGTGACAGGTTATGTTAGAGAGAGAGAAGAGAGAGAGGGACTTTCAGTTGTTGGGCGAGATAGAGAGAAATAATTATATTTCTTTATTTTTTTCAATTTATTACAAACTAGTCCCTAAATATAATTTTTTTACACAATAGTCCCTGAAGAGATAAAATGACAACAATGCCCTCATGTGCATGACCAGATTTAACCAAAAATTCTAACAAGGTTAGGTATTTGGATGAAAATAGCAAAAAGTTACAAACGTTGGGGGCAAAATGGTACAAAACCTTCATTTTGGACGAAAATGGCAAATGTGCCCAAACCTCAGGGGCGAAAATGGCAATTAACTCAAGTATTAAACTCAATAAAGCTTGAATATAAAAGTATCACGAGCGTTCAGTATAAGCCCACATGCGAGATCTAATAAACAGAGCTTTAGATATCATAGGCCATAAACTTCAGGAGTTTCAAATTCCTTAGCCTTCACTCTAGCCGACCCGGATTCCAACTCTTTATCTCTATCTAATTTTTACTCACAAACACTTATTATATTATTTTTTTTCACTTTCCTACACACTCACAATAAAAATATAAAGGGTTGAATATGAAACTCTAAATATTGAGGTGTACTTTACTTTCTTTTATATTTTTCTCTACTCTAGAGATTCCAATGTAAGACTAGTGAGTGTGGGCGTTGGTTTGGGGGCGTTTTGGCTCCTTAACGTCAACCGCTCCACCCCGGGTTGGCGTTGGGCATAGTGTTGCCCCTTTGGCGTGGGTATTGAGCCTGGCGTGGGGCGGGGGGTTGGGTGACATGGCTGGATTTGGTTGGCTGGGTGAAATTTTAAATAGTTTAAACAACAAAAAAAAGTTAAAAAAAAATCCACATGGCTGGCCACGCCAAGCTAAGCCACGCCACACCACACCCATAGTTTTTAAGTATTAACTTGTGGATCTCATCATCGCCACATATCGAGCAATGCCCCCAACCCAAACCTCTTCACATTCCGGTCTAGTAGTGTTTTTTTTCTTTATTCTTTTCTTTATATTATATTGAATTGAGACTCTAATATGAATGTTCTTACCAACATCGTTTTTTTTTAGTATTTGTTGAGTTCCATAAACAATATTATTAGATAAATTACCAAAAAAAAAAGAAAAAAAAAAAAAACTAAACTAATATCAAACATTAGTTTTGACGTCTTCTAAACCTTTTCAATCTAATTTTTTATTTCAACCTCATGTTTTTACAAACGACCATCGTTAATAGATTTTCTAATATACAAGTTGAAATTTACCCTTTTTTATTTAATAACCATAAATCCTATTAATATCTCTCATGCAAACTTCCAACTGAAATTAGTCCATTTCGAATGAGAATTCATATCTAGGGTTGTTCATGAGCCGAGCCGAACCGAGCGGACCTTTGCTCGTGCTTGGCTCGTTTACAAACCGAACCGAGCGGAGCGGCTCATTTAAAACCGAGCCTCAAATCAATCGAGCATTTTTCGAGCAATAAAAAATCCGAGCGAGCGTCGAGCGAAATTCGAGCGATTTGGACAACTGTGTCGCCCGATTTAAATTTGCTGAGAGAGATAGTGACAATGTTGGGTCTCAAGTTTTTATGTCTTTAAAAATATGCACATTTAGTGGCACAATATTTTTCTTATTAATAACAATGTTGTGGCCGACGAGGCGATAATCATATTGCACGAACATTTACGTTGAGAGCAGGAGACGATCGACTTAGGGTAACGACATTAAACATTGAGGCGATGAACAAACTATCTTTTATCGGTTTAGGGTTTAACTTTTAGTTTTAATATTAATTTTTTTATTGGCGTGGTTGGGCTAGTAAGTATAGATATAATTGTAAATTTGTATATCGTTTACCAAAATCTAATAGAGTGGTACATATAAAACTATAGATTTAATTTGTATTTAAGTATATATGTATGTGTAAGTGTGTATATATATAGGTGTGTGTGTATTATGTATAATTTATATTTGTGTATATATATGTGTGTGCATATACATGTTTATATATGTATGTATATAGGTGTATGTATATGTATACTAATTAAAATAATAATTCGAGCCGAGCGGACCTTTGCTCATGCTTGGCTCGTTTACAAATCGAACCGAGCAGGGCGGCTCATTTACAACCGAGCGTCAAATCGAACGAGCAGTTTCCGAACGAGCGAGCGGCGAGCGATTTTAAAGGCCCTATTCATATCGTAGCTATCCGAATAATAATATTAATCCTTTATAGCCCTAGCTACATATATTCAACTCTAGCTTGCCACCTTCCACAGTACATTCAATGTGAAATTAGTTATCTACTAGATTACTTAATTCATATTACCTCATATGAATTTAGTTTTTTTTTTCTCTTCATATTAAATGTTGATGTAGAAAATGTTCACACGTTGACAATTTTCACAAGTAATTTTAGCATGAGAAAGTTCTTGAATAAATTGTATGATTTATTGAAAGAAAGAGATGTTAAAGCGAATTCATGAACTAATCACTTTACTAGATTTTTATACTAGACTGCTTTCACAAGTTATTCCTACTAAAGTGACCATTTTCGATCTTCTTTTGCAACACCTTTTTTCTACTGGGACATGTATTACAAGCAAACATTCTATTATTAAGACACGAACAACTTGACAAAAGGCGAGAAAGTGTGAACAACATGTTTAACGTATGATGTTGAAAAGAAGATGCAAACGTTGGAAATGTATGATGGTTGAACTGGAGTGTTATCATAATAGCGATGAAGTGTAATCTGAGAACAATGTTTGGCACCGGTCCCCCACCATCTATGTTCTCTTTGTATGATGGCGTTATTTATCCAAGAGCTATTTTTTATCATTTGTATGAACACCAACACTATACTCACCGTAATGTTGAAAACGTATGAACCAATGGCGGATGGATTGGAGTGTCGTTTTAAGGACACAGTTTAACTATTAGTCACTACCACGTCTGCTCTCTCCGTATAATGGAGTTGCCAAGGAATTAACAATGGCTAAACAAACACTGCCATTACCAAGGTATATGGTAAATGTTGTAAACACATTTTAGTTTTTTAGGTCATGAATGATGTAATATGGTGGTTGAATGTGTTTTTATCTTTTTTTTTAATGTCAAAGATTCTATGATTATAGAAAAAAGGGCCAGCGGAGCTGAAAAAAAACCTAAGGTACAAATACAGAAAATGAGCACGAGAACGAAACAAACAATTAAATTATGACATCTCTAACATTAAAATCCTTCCATCTCTTCCAAACGAGACCTGTTATCCTTTATCTTTCCTTGATCCACAGAAACTTATTCTCCTTTATTTCTTCCACCGTGTTCCATACAGATAGATTGCAATCATTAAATTCAAATGAATGTGTTTTTATCTATGGTGACAAAGTGTAGTATTAGTGGAATGTTTGGCCACCCAATATTAAAGAGAGTTGGTCCAATGCAAACCACCCAATACGAGAACTAAAGTGGGTGTATAACCCCCCCCCCCCCCCCCCCCCCCCCAACATTTTTTTTGTAAGGCGTCATAATTAACCATATTATTACCTTTTAATAAGTTGAGAATATTACATAACACTACTTATATTGTGTGTTTAAATATATAATGGATTGATGATATATTTACATAACACTACTCATATTGTGTGTTTAGATATATAATCTAACTGCATGCCTTAAACAAGTATCATGTTCTCATTTGCGCATCAAATACAAGAACAAATGGATATTTTCGTTTGACCCATAATGACACGCGATCTCGTTATCTCAAAAATCGTAGGATTGTCTTGAGGAATCAAAATGTAATAGATGCCAAAAACGGGCACTGCAAGACGACTTATTTATAAAAGAAAATAATCAAGATTTTTTTTATAAAGGGCCGCAAGATAAAATCTCACTTGGCACCTCCAAATAGCTTGGGTCGGCCTTGGCCCTCATCCCACCCTCCCTGGACCCTACATATAGCTGTGCTATGAGCGGATCTTAGATTAAACGATTTATATTTATGAACATATACTATACAATAAAAATATGTTGTTATGGAGGCGAAGTAGACTCTATCCCAACAGAAATTATTTGACCTCGTCACACCCTCTATAGACCTGACAAATAGCTCTGTTATGAGCGGATTTACTGGCTGCGATTGTTTATTCGTTTATGAATTGGTTTGTCGTACATAAGTATTAAGTTGTCTGATAAAGCTTGAAAAATTGTTATGCTTGAAAAATCTTGGAAGCAATTCACGAGAGAACTCAGGCGGGCTCCAAAGTCCAAACGATGAAACACCGGTTAGTCTTACTCCACGAAACGATGGGATTCGTCGTAGGATCATCGAACATTACATATATTTTCACAATAAAATGGGGCAGAGTGGTTTAATATTTGTAGAAAGGAGTTTATTAATTTAGTACATATGAAATTATTAGGGAAATTGGATTTAAATAATCCGAACTTTCACCTGTTGGCCAATAACACTCCGAACTTTCAGTTTGGTCAGCAGCACTCTCAACTTTCATCCTATTTTCCCAAAACACTCCCAAACTAACATATCACTAACCAAGTTAGTTTCCATTGCTGATGTGGACATTTTGGGTGACGTGGCTGCTTATGTGTATCATCTCTGTAAATATGTGTTGCTGAATGTTATAAAGTTTTATTACTATCAGTTCTACAGTAATTCTGCAGTCATTCAGTCATTCTGCAGTCATTCTACAGAATTACTGTAGAACTGATGGCATGTTTTATACACCTCAGCAACACATATTTACAGAGATGATACACATAAGCAGCCACGTCACCCAAAATGTCCACATCAGCAATGGAAACTAACTTGGTTAGTGATATGTTAGTTTGGGAGTGTTTTGGGAAAATAGGATGAAAGTTGAGAGTGCTGCTGGCCAAACTGAAAGTTCGGAGTGTTATTGGCCAACAGGTGAAAGTTCGGATTATTTAAATCCAATTTCCCAAATTATTAAAGTTTTTAAAGAAGGGTAAACGAGTCATATTATAAATTGTTGTTGATAAAAATAAGCTAAAATAGACAAAATATGATATGATATTATATATATATATATAGTGGATACGTTTGATATATCTAAGTTTAACGAGATATGTATCAAACTAGTGGATGCCCCATCCGCGTTGCGGGGCGATAATCGAATAATGAGCGAGTGTTAGGCAGCTCATTGACACGAAAAACAATTAAATCGAGTCAACCAATTAAAATGAAACATTTTTATAGTTTTGGTAAAAAAAAAACTAAAACGATGGCAATATTGTAATTTTTAACTGAGGGAAATTTGTATTTTTTGACTGGGGTAAAAGTGTAATTTGCCAAAAGCTAAAGTGATGGCAGTACTGTAAATTTGAACCAGGGGCAAAATTGTAAATTTTCACAGGGGCAAATTCATAATTTTGAACTTGGGGTAACAGCGTAATATGAATTTGAACTAAGGGCACAATCGTAATTTTAAGCTGGAGGCAAAACCACATTTTTATTTTGAACCGAGGGCAAAATCGTAATTTTGAGTTGGGAGCAAAAGCATAATTTTATTTTTAACTGGGGAAAAAACGTAATTTTGAACTGAGGGCGAAATCATAATTTTTTAAACGGGGAAAATCACATTTTTGAACATAGTGCAAAATCGTAATTTTTAGCTGGGGGCAAAAACAGATTTTGATTTTGAATTGGGGGGCGAAAAGGTAGTTCTGAGCTGAGGGCAAAACCACAATTTTATTTTGAATCGAGGGAAAAATCGTAATTTTGACCTGGGGGCAAAAGAGTAATTTTATTTTGAGCTGGGGGCAAAAACGTTATTTTAAAATGGATATAAAATAATAAACTGGTTGGTCCAATGGGGGAGTGCCAGGCAAAATCGTAATTTTGCATTGAGGGCAAAATCGTAATTTTGAGATGAGGACAAAAGCATAATTTTATTTTGAGCTAGAGGCAAAACGGTAATTTTAAACAGGAGTATAAACGTAATTTTAAAATGGTTAAAAAATAGTAAACTAGTTGGTCTAATGGGGGAGTGCCAGGCAGCTGCCTGGCACTATCCCCATTTGGTAAATGTAAGTATAGGAAATGTCGTCTTCTCTACTGGAACACCACACATACACTATTCAAACACAACTATCGTGTCACACGAGTCGTATGATGGCACATGGGCTATATGACATGCAGAAAATGATCACATGGGTCATATGAGGGCCCATATGAAATGGTTTTCGCTAAAGCATAGGATGCGTATGAAATGTTTAACTGAGACAGATAGGCCTGTAAATGAACCGAACGAACATGTTCGTATTCGTTCATTTAACTTTAACCGAACACGAACACGAACATATAATCGAACACATTTTTTGTTCATGTTCGTTCATTAAGAAATCGGACATGTTCGTGTTCGTTTATGTTCGTGTTCGTTTATGTTCGTTCGTTTAAAGCCTAAACGAACAGTTCATGAACATAAACGAACATAAAAAAAAATTAACTGAACATATTTGAACAAACATAAATTAACATGATTGAAGAAACAAGTCTAATATATTACATTTCATCCGAAAACACATCTAAATAAAGGTCATAGATATACTAATTAGTTATATTTATATAAGTAGTTAGAAAACCTAATATTTATATAAATATAACTATTTATGTATTTATTAAAATTTAAACGAACGTAAATAAACGAACGTTCACGAACATAAATGAACGAACACAAGATGTGTTCATGTTCGTTCATTTAATTAAACGAACAAATTTTTTTGTTCGTGTTCATTCGTTTATTAAATAAACAGTTCATGAACGTTCGGTTCATTTACAGGCCTAGAGACAGAAATTATTGATGTAACTACATACAACGCCATATAGCCCCCGTGACCTATATGATTAACAGCAGAGCTCGGTGTACACTTTTGACAAACAGTGTTTGTATAGTGTTAAGAAAAGTCAAATTTTACCCTTTTCTATTTAATAACCACTAGTGAGTTTCCTCTCGCGCTTCGCGGCGGGAATTTAGCGTTATCTATTTGGATCGTTACGGTATCGGCATTCGTTATAGTAATAGAAAGAGAAAACCTTACATCGATAAAAAACAATAAAAACGAATAGGATGTTGTTTAATTGATATCGATTAAGTTTGTTTGTTTGCGTTCTAAGTTTTTTTTACAACATTGCGATATAAATCTTATTGCAAACGAATATTGTGTCACCATCGTACAAAACCTAACTGAAATCGACCTAACAACATTTGTATCGTTTTCGATATTTGTTTTTATTGTTTGTGCTTTCGAAAAACTAACACCATATAAGTGAGATTTCCCATGCTTCGCGGCGGGTGTTGCTATCGTATCAAACCAAACTGAAACCAACTGAACAACATATGTGTCGGTATATGTACTTAAAATTATTGTTTTTGTTATCGATAAACAAACATCGTATCGCTACTGTACTACATCAGTACCAGAATGTATTCATTTTTATGGTTTTCTATTTGATAACGGATACCGTGCCGCTACCATAGTGAACTAAACGAACAACATCGGTTTCGCTAATACTATTTTTATTGTTTTCTTTTGATAAACTGACACCGTATCGTACAGAACAACATCGGAAACGGTACTTGTATTTATTTTGTGGTTGCCGATTTAAAAAAAATTGTTTACACAACTCTGTTTGAAACAAATGAATATCGGAAACAGTATTGTGACAATCTTAACCGATTGATATCGTTCGAACATCGGTGTAAGTGCTAGTGTTCGATTTTATTGTTTTCGGTCAATATAAATCACATGTTGATTTTTATACCGAGTGCATGTATTGTATCGGTATTTTATAACTAACCGAATTAAAAGTTATTATATTATTATTATTATTATTTATTAAAAACCAAATAAAATGATAAAATTCATATGTATATTATTATTTATTAAAAACCAAATAAAATGATAAATAAGTATTAATAAAAAATAAAAAATAAATCCTTGAAAATGATGAAACACTATTCATGAAGAGTATATATTCATATGTATAATAATAAGTCCTACGAATCTATCTCACGCAAACTTATAACTGAATTTAGTCCATTTCTTCGCGCATCTTTACCATTGGCCATGAACCTCCTTTGGATTTTTCATTTACTCAACTCTTCCTCTTTCAATCCGAAACGAAAAAGAAGAAAGGAAGGAAAAAACAAAATAGAATTTGTAACTTGCTATCCTCTTATGCAAGATTTCACTACAATCAATATAGGAAATAAGATAGAAAGATTTCTAACCTTTCAAATATCAAATACAAATAACAGTACAACATTTCATATAATGGTAAGAAAAATGTCAACCCTTTCGTTCTAGCTACATATATTGAACTCTAGCTTGCCACCTTCCACAATACATTCAATGTTAGCTTAGTTATCAACTAGACTATTTAGTTCATATCATCTCATGTGAAATTAGTTTTTCTTTCTTTTTACTAAATGTTGGGGGTAAGAGTTGTATACGCAAATGTTATCTATTTTTAGTGTCAAACGATTCATCTTAGTAATAGTTGATGTAGAAAATGTTCACACGTTAAGTGACGATTTTCGCAAGTAATTAAGTATAACAGTTCTTGAATATATTGTATGATTTATTGTAAGAAAGAGATGTTAAGAGGATCTAACAGGGTTTCCTCGCTTGTGGGCTTAGGGGGTAGTGCTTTCACGGTGGGTCAAACTGCTATAAAGGCTGCTTCGGGTAAAGTGACCAAACACGCGAAAGCGTGCCTTGACAACCAGCACGTGTTTATCCCATTTGGTTTTGATACTTTTGGTATCCTGGCGCCAGAGGTTGTGGACCTTCTTAGTCGAGTTCAAAGGGTCATGCATATTAATGTTATGATCTCGAGATTTATGGACGTAGTTTTTAAAAGACTTAGTTTTGCTATTCAAAAAGGGGTAGCAGCGCAACTGGTTATCCGTTTACCATCTATCTCAATGTAAATTCATGACACGATAATTTACAAGGATTTAATTCGAAAAAAAAGAGGGAATTCATGAACTTATCACTTACTAGGTTTTTTACTACTTTCACAAGCTATAACTACTAAAGTGACCATTTACAATCTTCTCCCGCAACGCCTATTACTACCGGGGCATGTATTATAAGCAGGGGCGTAGCTTAGTTGATACTCGGGGCTGCACCCCCCCCCCCTCAAATGTTTCGGTTAGAAGTATAAAAATTCCGATTTTTCGTACAAAAAAATTAAAATTATAAAGGATTGCCTCCCAATTATTTTGCCTAAATATTTATATAATATATAAATTGGGAACTTTTGGTCAAGTTCTGCCACTGATATCAAGCTAATGCTATTACCACAAAAGTGACCATTTCCATCAATCACATTATGACATGAACTACTTGACAAAAGGCTAGAAAGTGTGATCATCATGTTCAACGTATGATGTTAAAAAGAAGATGCAAACGGTGGTTGAACTGGAGGGTGTCATCATAGCGATGAAGTGCAACTTGAGAAGACTGTAAGAAATTTATGAGGAATAATTAGAGTGTTATCATCATAAAGATAAACTGATAAAAGTATGAAGTTGTCAAGGCATTAACAATAGCTAAACAAACACAACCATTTACAAAGATATGCGGTAAATATTATGAATACCTTGGAGTTTATTAGGTCTTGAATGACATAATATGGTAGCAAAAAAATTGTGTTCTATCCATGGTGACAAAGTGCAATATAAGTAGAGTGTTTTGCCACCAAACATCAAAGAAGTTGGTCCAAATCGAACCACGCAATGCGAGAACTAAAGAGGGTGTATACCCCACTATTTTTTGTCAAGCGTCATGACAAACCACACTTACCTTTTGATAAGTCAAGGATATTACATAACACCACTCGTATAACTAGTTTGTCCATACATTTCGAAGCAAACACAAACATCGATTGATCATATGATCGTGTAAGACCCTATTCACGGATTGACCCAAAACGACGCAGCGGAAAATGAACCGTAAAATGTCTTTCTTTTAACTACTCTAACATACTTAAATACCGTTTAGGTCAACCATTCTAACATAAATACATCATCCATCATTTATTTAATGTAACTATGTTAACAAATGATTACAAACAACGTGACCGCTTTCCCGTACAATCCATGATCTTCAACTTGATCCTCGTTCACATGTCCATCATGAATATCTGATTAACCTGCGGTCACCATATATAACCAACACGTTAGTACATGGTAACATCATACATAATTTAATACATATACTTAAAATGCTATATCACATTCTAACTACGTAAGGTATTCCATTGAAACATCCTCTCAATTTTATTTACTTGAGTCTGACATCAATTCCTCGAGAGTCTGGTGTTCCCATACCTGTACTCCATTTATTTCATTCTCAATAGTAACATGGTTAGGAGTACGTAATCTCAAACATATTGAAAACCCACATCTTCACATATACATATACCAGTGATCTACAATCATTAGATTACAACACGTGTATACACTTTCATATATCTAAGTACATTCATACGTATCCCATTCATATGTACGTACATACAAGTTCACACTACTTACACACGCTACAGATCCATATCAACATACATACATACATACAAGTCACATTCACTTATTTGTAAGTTGACTCTTATCTACAATTATATCAACACAAATCAATGCAATTACAAACAAACATAACCGACTAACTTCCAACAAACATGATGAGCATTCCATTAACACGATGAACATTCAGCAACAAAATGAACATTCCATTAACACGATGAACATTCAGCAACATAATGAACATTCCATTAACACGATTAACATTCAACAACATAATGAACATTCCATTAACACGATGGACATTCAGCAACATAATGAACATTCCATTAACACGATGAACATTAAGCAACATAATGAACATTCCATTAACACGATGAACATTCAGCAACATAATGAACATTCCATTAACACGATGAACATTCAGCAACATAATGAACATTCAACAACATAATGAACATTCCATTAACACGATGAACATTCAGCAACATAATGAACATTCCATTAACACGATGGATATTCAGCAACATAATGAACATTCCATTAACACGATGAACATTCAGCAACATAATGAACATTCCATTAACACGATGGACATTCAGCAACATAATGAACATTCCATTAACACGATGAACATTCAGCAACATAATGAACATTCCATTAACACGATGAACACTCAGCAACATAATGAACATTCCATTAACACGATGAGACTATCATCTTAATTTACATTAAGGATAGACGAAGTTCATATGAACTTACCTTGGTACTTACCTTTACCCGTAAATTCTTACATGGTTCCCTATATACAACATACCAAACTTCATTTATAAATAAGAAATGATTCTGGAAATCACTTACCTTAAGTGTCTGTATTCACATCCGTTTCCTCGCCTCCTTTTGACCTGTTAGCCTTCCAAGCTTCCATCCATCTTGACATGATCCCTATACTTTCATGTCATCGCATTCACATTCTTGTTAGCATACATGATTGTATATATTAACGATCATATCAAATTCATGTTTCACATTTGACTTTCATTAGTCAATTCCAACAAGCATAAGGCATATTTCCACAAGTCAATCTTTTCAAACTCATATAATTCATCACGTCATCACATATAACACATATGGATATAACACGCATCATATGACTTTCTATAATATTACAATTGTGACAAAAAGTCTAACATTGCTACTTATGCACAGTTGACTTTCAGAAAGTCAACGATTTATCATATAAACTTTCGACTTAACCTCATGCATCTATGTCATTATAGTAGACTATACTAATGACACTATATACATTTCATACTCACGATGCAATAAGCATACAACCACATGATCATCTAGTTATATGCACACACCAAACATATTCAATTCCGTTCATTCTAGTAACATAATTCTACAACTAACACCATGACCTATGCTTAACAACCCAACATCATTCTAACTTCATCCTGTTCTAATGATCTCATATGCTTCACATTTAAAGTACTTTTACTTATCAATTTTGATTAAGCAATTATTCAAACATGTAGTAAACATCATACCACTCCAACATAGAGTATTCTAATGCATACTTTTACCAAATAACATGGCCAACCAAATCCTACATGAATTCCATCTAAAATAGATTTCTCATGTTTATTTATCATCAAATACATCATATCCCCATATTATACGATTTCATCCATTACTTGCATACCATTTCATCTATTAATCTCACCTAGGCATTTCATCAAACACTTGGTGTGCATGCCATAATTTATGCATAATGTACAAGTGTTTCATGCTTTACTTCCTACTTCATGCTTTCATTCATCAATTAACATAAAAACATCAACAAATTCATATCACATTCAATCTACCTAACAAGAACGCATTACATACAACATAGCAAAACAAGATTTGAACAAGGAATGGACATGGGTGACACACCCATGTCGCCATCTTCACCACTAGAAGTGGGTTTCACCTCCAAACATCAAATTACCCCAAACCACGCATAATCCATGTCCTATATGATGACTCTAACACATACTCATACTCAATTTCATACAATTTCGCGATTTCTAACATAACCCACTTCGTGCATAATCACCAATCTAAATTTTAAGACATACCTTATGATCCCCTTGTAAAGGTGATCATTAATCCATGTTCGGTTGTGAATTTAAGCCTTGATTCACCCTTCAATTTGATGGTTATATTTGAGTTAGGGTTTTGGCTCTTTGGAGCTCCTGAACGTTCAAGAACACAGACGAAGTGTGTGTTTGTGTGTGGTGATATTTCATTTTAATAACCCAACTTCCATCTTGTTCCATTTAGTCCCTCGTGTTTGTCACTTAACATAATTTGCACTACTTTCGTCATTTAATACTTTTAACCACACACTTAACTAGGTTAAATAGCCTAGTTATTTATTTCATGCTAAGTCATATAGGAACATACGGCAAATATAAACATTCGGGTTTTGGGGTGTTACAAGTCTACCCCCCTTAAATGAGGTTTCGTCCCCGAAACCTTTCTCATTTCCATTAACACTAATTACCTTTCTCTTCCGCCCCATCAACACGACAATGAGCCCATCTAATGACGACCTTCTATCATCAAGGACCCGTCCCAGAGTTCTTATTAGTGTCACTTTCTCTATCTGACGCTAGTTTCTAACGCACTTCATAGCTAGCGGTTTATTCATCATTCCAATACTCGTATATCACGCACAATATACCATTTTGTTTGCTTGAAACAATTCCAACATCCCATTAATAACATTCCTATTATTTTCATCGACCATACAATCTAAATTCATAATTTATACATACACATCTATGTTTAATTTCGACAGGTACATCATAATACTAAGTAACTATCCATTCTCGATTCATAACTATTCATATAATTGACTTCTTTCTAACAAGTCCATACTTTTCATACTATACTTTTACATAACATTCTCATTTCCTTGGCCCGTTTGTAGTGGGTCAATATACATACTTCTTCACACTTATTATCGTACCTAGATTCGTATGATCCGTTATAACAGATCTAATACCTTCATCCCACCTCTTAGATTATATTCTATACATATATCATATAACATTTAGTTCTTGTTTTGTTATCGCAACAAAACTACTATTTCATAATCACATATACACACTTAACTCCAAAGTTAACATCATTCTACGTTTCCTATAGTTATTTGTACTATACGTACCCTTACGTTAACTTCAACTCACCTCATTCATTCTACATTACTATTCCTCTCAATTCATGCATTACTTAATTTGCCTAAGCAAGTGTATCATGCAGTTTCATCATACGAGAGTTTAAATTTCGCTCAAAACTTTTAAGATCTAGTTCTTAATGAAATAGTTCTCTTCTTACGTCAACTATTAAAAGTCAAACATTCCATACCCTACCATACCTATTCCATCATTCATATTGTAAGTCGCTTTCAATTTACTAATCCATATCTATCCGGTATGAGTTAAAACATTATACTTACCTCGATTTCATTTCATACTTTAGCGGTCCGTAAACCAAAGCGATCCGCTCCTTCACGAGTACTAACCGTACCAGGCCAGCTTTCATTCATCCTTGTAATGGGCTTCCACTCGTGCATAATATTTCACCAATTCGATTGGTTTCATCACATTCAGAATTCTACCATTAACATCTACAAAATCGGTGGTTAGCACCTTTCATTCAAACATTCATTATACTAGGTGATTACTCACCCATAATCCTTTTACATCTTCCTACATACATGCTATAACACATCCCACATTTCATTCCTTACATGCAATTCTTTTATTCTGGTTACTTATTTTGTCGACCTTTGCAGTTTGACTTTTCACGGTCAAACCGACATTTCTTACTTATCGTAGATGTATTGAGGTACACATTCGTACTTCTTTCCCTTCATGCCTACTTGCAGAGACATTCATTACATCATTTCGGTATTCTTAAGAAAACTTACCCTTCTCATTCATACTTAAATTATTGTCCGGGTCGTAGCCCGTCGTTCATTATGACTCCTAAGAGTCGATTACTAACACATCTAACAACTAACTTGTTTAAAACTTCTTTGTTTCATCTAAAATTTAGGTTTGCGTGCCAATTACGATTATTCTTTTGTTCATTTGCTTTAGATTTACTTATATAACTCGTTTGACGCAACCATGGTCAAACTATCGACGCATCCTGAGGTGGGTTAATTTCATCCTTTTTATGTTTTAAATCCGTCCCGGGAATTCAAACGTAACATCCATACCCTTCATTCCTTTTATTTTTGAATCCGTCTAGTGGTTTCAAACATATCATTCATACCTTTCATTCCTTACATGTGTTGAATCCGTCTCGCGGATTCTAACATATCATTGATACTTTCATTCCTGAAAGTCTTACATTTCTCTTCACCCTCACGTCCACCTACTACCTAATTCTAACGGACATACCTGTAACAATTATCACTGTCTCACAAACGTCATATGTTTCTTGTGTACTGGCCAGGTACACAATCCACATACTAGTTTCGTGTCTTCGTGTAATCGCCACCTTATGTCCGAAGAATTAAGTTTCGGCACGTGTAACATTTTCAAAACTTCTTTAACATGTCATTATTATATTTCATTTAAAATTTTATTTCACTTGCTAGATTATACCATTACATGCGCCCACATGTTAAATTTACCTACCTGGGTCAATTTATCTTATTACATGCCTTGATGCCGGTCCTAGACCACATTCACGAATCATCCTTTCCAAGCAATTATGCTTACCTTACACATAACATACTGTTAGTTTTCTTCAAATACATACTTAAGCACATACTTACCTTTACTTCTACCCTTAGATCTTGATCGAGTCTCGGATTGAACGGGTTACTTGTCACAAGAGCACACAGGTTTGAGTTCAAGTATTTATCTCCTCATACTTGATTTCACTCAAACCATGGCTCTGATACCAACTTGTAAGACCCTATTCACGAATTGACCCAAAACGACGCAGCGGAAAATGAACCGTAAAATTTCTTTCTTTTAACTACTCTAACATACTTAAGTACCGTTTAGGTCAACCATTCTAACATAAATACATCATCCATCATTTATTTAATGTAACTATGTTAACAAATGATTACAAACAACGTGACCGCTTTCCCGTACAATCCATGATCTTCAACTTGATCCTCGTTCACATGTCCATCATGAATATCTGATTAACCTGTGGTCACCATATATAACCAACACATTAGTACATGGTAACATCATATATAATTTAATACATATACTTAAAAGGCTATATCACATTCTAACTACGTAAGGTATTCCATTGAAACATCCTCTCAATTTTATTTACTCGAGTCTGACATCAATTCCTCGAGAGTCTGGCGTTCCCATACCTGCACTCCATTTATTTCATTCTCAATAGTAACATGGTTAGGAGTACGTAATCTCAAACATATTGAAAACCCACATCTTCACATATACGTATATCAGTGATCTACAATCATTAGATTACAACACGTGTATACACTTTCATATAACTAAGTACATTCATACGTATCCCATTCATATGTACGTACATACAAGTTCACACTACTTACACATGCTACAGATCCATATCTACATACATACATACATACAAGTCACATTCACTTATTTGTAAGTTGACTCTTATCTACAATCATATCAACACAAATCAATGCAATTACAAACAAACATAACCGACTAACTTCCAACAAACATGATGAACATTCCATTAACACGATGAACATTCAGCAACATAATGAACATTCCATTAACACGATGGACATTCAGCAACATAATGAACATTCCATTAACATGATGAACATTCAGCAACATAATGAACATTCCATTAACACGATGGACATTCAGCAACATAATGAACATTCCATTAACACGATGAACATTCAGCAACATAATGAACATTCCATTAACACAATGAACACTCAACAACATAATGAACATTCCATTAACACGATGAGACTATCATCTTAATTTACATTAAGGATAGACGAAGTTCATACGAACTTACCTTGGTACTTACCCTTACCTGTAAATTCTTACATGGTTCCCTATATACAACATACCAAACTTCATTAATAAGTAAGAAGTGATTCCGGAAATCACTTACCTTAAGTGTCCGTCCGTATTCGCATCCGTTTCCTCGCCTCCTTTTGACCCTTTAGCCTTCCAAGCTTCCATCCATCTTGACATGATCCCTATACTTTCATGTCATCGCATTCACATTCTTGTTAGCATACATGATTGTACATATTAACGATTATATCAAATTCATGTTTCACATTTGACTTTCATTAGTCAATTCCAACAAGCATAAGGCATATTTCCACAAGTCAATCTTTTCAAACTCATATAATTCATCACGTCATCACATACAACACATATGGATATAACACGCATCATATGACTTTCTATAATATTACAATTGTGACAAAAAGTCTAACATTGCTACTTATGCCCAGTTGACTTTCAGAAAGTCAACGATTTATCATATGAAGTTTCGACTTATCCTCATACATCTATGTCATTATAGTAGACTATACTAATGACACTATATACATTTCATACTCACGATACAATTGTGACATCTGTGCTTGTAATCATTGTATAAACCTTAAACAGTTCAGTTATAAATAAAACAATGCTATTTGATCCCAATGTTTGTTCGTTTATGTTTGACATTTTGCATGTTTTGATTTTTGTTCAATTTCAAACTCTATATCGTTTTCTGGAGAGTTATACGCAAACTGGTGCGTAAACGTAATCAGTTTAACGCGAAAAATACTCCGGAACATCAATATATGCTTAACATACCTTAAATAACCTTTACATAACTTAGAAATAAGTTTTGAAGGCTTTGGTGTGACAAAATCAAGTTTATTCGCTTATAGGGACTAATTTCGACAAACTGTGAAAGTATGCTGATTCGTACTGTAACGGACATTCTGGAACTTTATCATAAGTTAAACACACCCTAAATATCCTTTACATAGCTTAGAAATAGGCTTTGAGGGGTTCGGTGTGCTAAAATAAACTATTTGGTCATTCAGGGACTAAAAGCGTCAAAAAGTGCATAAGTTGGAATTTTCGCACATAACTTACGTTCTGAATACATCCGGACATCCAAAAATTTATGTAATCATTAAAATATTTTATTTTAGTGATTGGCATGATAAAATTCCATTCGTCGCGTAATTAGATCGTTTTTCACGTCCGTTCGCGTTTCGTCGTAATTAACCGAATAACGTGATCGTACGGCCAAATGAACCGACATCCGACACATTTTTGAGCATGTTTCATGTCCCTCATGTTTAGGCATCATTGTAGGGCCTTGAAATTGGTTTAACGGGCCTTAAATGAGTCAAAATGGGGCTTAAACACTTGCAGGGACCAAAACTACAAATATTGAAACTGTTTGCTGATCTGCAGAGTTCAGGCGGGGCGCGTAAGCCCAGAGCCTCCTACTACACAGCCCGTGTAAGCAAACCAGATCTGCAAAAATCTTTTTCCAGCTGTTTCCAGCCTGTTCCAACTGTTTTGGTGAGTTGCAAATGGTTTTTCTGGTAATCTATGGGCTATTTTGGGTGCCCATGGTATTCCAAAACCATGGGTGCACATGTACGGCTTAGATCGAATCACGTTTATCGATGGACGATCTTAACGGTTACCCGAAATCTATATAAACCCCCAAGTTCTCAACCCAAACTCACACTTGATCTGATTTTGTTCTCTAAGTTGAAGTGTAAACACTTCATACCTGAGAATTTTCAGATCAAACCTCCATTTCTTGGACCTCTTGTAAGTATTCTTTCGTTCTTTTACGCGTTTTAAGCACGAAAGTCAAACTGGGTTTGACTTTCTGCATTGACCAGTTTATGGTCAACACGAAGTTCGTTTGAACTTCGCAACGTGAGCGTAATCACGATGGTTATAGTCCCTTGTGACTATACCTACTGATTACCACGTTATTTAGGCATAGTGACGAGTTATAGTTTCGGTCAAAATGTGCGTTTATGCGTATTTTGTAACTAAACTATTCTTGGGTATCAAAACCCTTTGTTTTGATATCAAACCTGTTTTCTAAATTTGTTAAACATGTTTTAACATGTTTAGCTCGTCACTTTAGGTTTAGTGCTTATTTAGGGTCGTAAGATAAGCGGTCTAAACAACCGCTTAGACTTTCGAACCCGACCCGTTTGGTCGATCGTTAGGATCCGACCAAACACATTAGGTGACCATAGTTGTATAGGGAATAACCTTCCGAGGTTATACCTTATGGTCACTACGTTTAGTTAGTTGTATGACAGGTAATTTATATGCCTTAGGAAAATGACCAAAATACCCTTTTTGCGCATAAATTCATTTTAAGCATATGTAACCTAAATTTTGATATCTAAACTGATTAGGCAACAATATTAAACATGTTAAGGCATATATTACTTGTCATAGAACTAGTTAGGCGGTCCGAGCGCGTTTTACGCGAACGACGCGTTAAAGTAGCGTAAGCTACCTAAACGAGTCGTAAGCACTTAGGTTAGGTTTTGTTTTAGTATGTAGGCTTTGTTAAACCATATCATATGAGTTCCAATACTCATTTGGTTTATGAAACCTCATCCTATCAGATCCTCCGATTTAGGTCCGGTTTATTAACGTAGTTACCTATATTAGGTGCCGATTGATTCCGTGATCTTTCTAGCATTGCTTGGTTGTTATCCAAAGACTACTGAGCAATCTCAAGTGAGTACATAGACCCCTCTTTTACTGTTTTTCAATCATTTTGGGGTGAAACACATGTTCCTACTTGTTACTTTCGTGCTTTCCATGTTTTTATATCATACTTGCTATGTTCATTAGTACATGTATAGTACATGATTTTATCTGCGTTTTTGCTATGTATGTTCATTTAGTGCATACTTCGTACATTGTCTTACATTACATTTCATGCTATGTATGTTCATTTAGTGCATACTTAGTACATTGTTTTACATTACATTTCATGCTATGTATGTTCATTTAGTGCATTCTTAGTACATTGTTTTACATTACATTTCATGCTATGTATGTTCATTTAGTGCATACTTAGTACATTGTTTTACATTACATTTCATGCTATGTATGTCCATTTAGTGCATACTTAGTACATTTTTTTACATCACGTGCTATGTATGTCCATTTATTGCATACTTAGTACATTGTTTTACATCACATGCTTACATTTTGGTATGACATTTGGTTTGTTTAAATGGGACAAAAATGCATTCATTAACATTGATCACGCCGCTTGGTAGCAAGTAATGGTACCATAGGAATTGACAACTCCCGTTCCTGAAATCCTAGATTTGTTTGGGTGGAAGGAATGATTGAATCCAATACACATAACTTAGATAAACCTTTAATTTGTTTAAGGGTTTGTCGCTACAGTCGCAAGGCTTGAATGTATACATTTTAACAATACCGCATAGATGTTTGTATCAGTAGAGCATGCAGTTATTTTACAAAACATAACTTTGATTTATTTCAATATCTTGTTTTGTGCATTTTACCTATGGCTTTAGTTGACATATTTCACTTGCCATACATGACATTTGTTTACACATTACATGGTTTACATTTGACATTAGACATGGTTTACACATGAACATTTTGACAATTGATTATTCATGAACATTTATTACATTGATGGTTTGTTTGGTAAATGATTTAAGTAACGAGACGCGTGTAATATGATAAAAGCATGGTGGATACGCCGCTGGTACTTCCTATATATAAGTGCTTTTATAATATTACATATTGTGGCGTTATTTAAACCATTTCAGTTTAGACATATTACATTTTACACAAAATAACATATTTCCACAAGACATTGTTTTACAAACAGTTTATTTTATACAACTCATTTTACTTGGTTATTTAATTAACCATATACCTTTCTTTTATATAATCTGTTTTCTTATCAAATTTTCGTATGATTTATAAAAGAAAACACTTAACAAGATTCATGACAAATTTTTATTAAACATTTCTTTAAACTTAAGTCATGAATCCTATTTTAACAAAACCTATGTATCTCACAGGCATTTTTATACTGACGTACATATTTTCACATGTGTTTTCAGGAGCTGATGTGTAGGTTTGATCAGGACAGACTAGGGTGGACTCGGGCCTTAGTGACATAAAAGAAGCAAGATTAGTTTAAATAATGTTATGTACTCTTGTTTCTTTTGTTTAAAGACAATGTAACCTCTTTGTAAATAAATAAAGCAAAAACTTTAATTACCATGGTTGTGAAACAATAATTCTGTTGCAACACTCCCCGACGTTTCCGCCGCGGTTTGATGTTTTACGCGGTCGGGGTGTGACAGCAATAAGCATACAACCACATGATCATCTAGTTATATGCACACACCAAACATATTCAATTCCGTTCATTCTAGTAACATAATTCCACAACTAACACCATGACCTATGCTTAACAACCCAACATCATTCTAACTTCATCCTGTTCTAATGATCTTGTTAGGTCCAGAGTTTTACGCCTATCTTTATTGTATTTATTTATGTTTATTGGGTTTATGTAACACCTCGAAAATTCACGTCCTATAATGTGTTGACACGTGTCATAAAGTTTAAACGTGTGAAAGAAACATTATGGAAGGACTAAAGTTGACAAACATGGGAAGTATGTGAATATACGTATTCTAAGTGACAACTGTGAATAAATATAACATACATTAACCCTACACGATGCTCATACCTTCAAACGAATAAATCATGGATCATACGAAGCTAAAAGTGAGTGATTTCAAACTACAGGGACCAAATGTGTCAACATGTTTAATTTATACCTCTGAGTGACCTTTTGACAAACCCGAAGCCTTGTAAATATTAATTATGCTCACGAGAATGCACCATTAAAATTTCATAAAGTTTCGATATCGTATGAGAAAGTTATGATCAAATTCGTGTGCGAGGGGTTAAAGTGTTAACGTTGAAAGTTAAGGCAAGTAAAAACCTAATTACCCTTTCAAATTTACCAAAGGTCAAGTTAGAAAACAAAAGAAAATCAAAATTCTGATTTCGCAGGCCCATGCGGCCTGCATTAGATTCGGGCAGATGGGAAGCGGGCCGCTTCCGGCCCCCAGATACAGAAAACGGGGACAGGCCCCTGTATTCGCGGGAACTCGACTTTTAAACGCATTTGCAACATGGTGGGCGACCCCTAACTGTGCTAAAACACTAGGGACAAGTGTTGAATGGTTGTGGTTGATCCTAGACTTAGTTGTCAACTTGTTATGGTGGATCAAAGTGCTATATAAAGGCCACCTTATGCAACATTCATTCTCACACTTCCATCTGATCAATTGGAGCATTTCTGGAGCTAAGGAACTCTCCCAACTGATCTTAAGTCGTGCATAGGACTCTTGTAAGTCTTCTAGTTCTTCTTTGTTTGAGTTTAGCTTGGTTAATTAGCTAAAAGTCAAACCGTCGTAATTACGGTTTGACTTCGAGATTAGTCAATAATGGCTCAGTCATATCTCGAATTAAAAGTAGTTATAGGATGGTATTTACGTGGGTAATAAAACCCCAAAAGGGTTTCCCCTGATCACCATCCTAACCAGGTCAAATGTCGGGTCAAACCTTTACTTAAAAAGTCAACATAATGCTTAAAATGACATTTATGCATAATTAGCTATCTAGAACATATACAACCTGTTTGATCATTGTTATAACTTAGTAATTAGTGTAAGAACATGTCCAAACATGTTCAACCCGACTATTTCCTGTTTAGACCCGGTTCGGAACCGAAAGTCACATAGTTTGACTTTCACTTTGACTTTCAGTTCTGACCTGTTTAGGCATATTTTAGAAATGCCTCAGAGCTTTAATTGGACTAGGTTACATGTTAGAACAACCCTCTGTGATTATACACCTTGGTTCACTAGTTATCCAATTAATATGCGTGTTTCCGTTAATTGCTCATATGTTGACCGTTATGCCCTTATTACCTTAAAACATGATTTATGAAAATGTAAAAGTGTAGAAACCTTTGTTACTGATATATAGACTTGTATGCAAAGTTTGACATCAGTTTGACTTGTAGATTAAGAGTTATGCTCATTATCGCTAAACTAATGCTTTATGTTAATAAAATGGCGTAATTAGCGTATAGCTTAGTTAAACATACTTTTTGGTATCAAATCTTTTACCCACTGATATGATATATTATTTTGGGATTTTTAAAGATTTTTAATTAATTTTAGGCTGAGCATAACTCATAGCCGTAGGCTTAATTCGGTAATTGTCGGTTTTGCCCTTACGGGGCATAAAATGAGTTTTACACATCTAAATGATTCCAAACCTTTTGCTACTGATTAGTTATGATAAATAAATTATTTTAAGCCTTCTGGAAATATAAAAATATCAGATTTAAGTATCGAACCCGGTAATGGCCTTTAATCGCCTTATTTAGCATTTTTAGCGCATGTATGTTTTAAAATCATATTGGACATACCCGGGTTGATACCTACTGATATAAGAGGCAAATTATAATAATTTAACAGTAAGCAAAGGTTGATAAACTCAGACTTCAGTTTTGAGCTTGTCGGCTTATGTGAAATTACCAAAATACCCCTACGGGGCCTAGCTTGGTTAAAAATGATAAGTTTCACATACATGCTTTAACCTACTGATGTAACTTAGAAAATTGAATATATTTGCTGATTACATCAGACCTGTAACTCAGGTTATCACTTAAACCCTTTTTATAAACTTTTAAATGACCAAACTACCCCTACGGGGCCTAGTTTGGGTTTAAACACATTTCGGGCATAACGAAAGACACCTTACTGATGTCACAACATATTTGAGACATAATTAACTTAGGAAACCTGTATATAGCTCTCATGACTACCCGTCACGCTTATTACGCGTACGGTTCGGTTTATGTAACGAGTTTACATAAATTAGCCGAAACGGGTCAAACCTTAACGGTTTTATCTCAAAATCCAGAATGTGAATAATAAACCCATATTAAAAAAGTCTTCAAACTTGTCGGGTCTGAATCACATTCTATCCGGTCTTCGCTTAATCGTGCGTACGAACCGTATCTTGAAACTAGCCGGTCTAAGCTTAAGCTTAATAAAAGACCCATTAGAATTCTAATAGGTTATATTAAACCTTCGTTCCAGATTAGGAGAAACAGTAAAAGCTACGTGCATTCTGCTTATTGTGATTTATACTTGCATCAGGTAAATACTTTTAACTTATTTTCCCTATACGGGCTTGGGTTACGGTACATAGCGTACCGCTTGATCGGGCATCAAATCTCCACGCTTAGTGGGTAGTTGAATAATTTGATCGGCTCGTTTAAACAGTCTTGTTTACTTTACAGCCTTTGGGGGGTTAATGACCATGTCCCGGATATCCCTGGCATCATCTTACGAGATGGCCACGACCTGAGCACGGGGTGTAGGCGTACTCCCGTGTATAACTCACTTAAAGTGGTGTGTCTATTGATCTTTAACCCGGATTTGATTCGGGCTACTGAATGCATAAGTAACGTGTAATTCGTTCACAAGATTATAATATTAAATAATTCTCCCAAGTTAAATAAAATGATTTATGCCACGTGCATCCAAACCAATTTTCAATCATTTTCCAAAATGAGCCAGTTGAATGTATTTACCAGTGTAAACTGACGTATTTTCCCAAAAAGACTGAATGCAGGTACTAAACGAAATTTGGCTGGATTGTCTCCTAAGCATCAATAAAAGTCTCGCAAGCTTAGGATGCCAGAAGTCTGTTGAACCATAAATGTTATTTTGTTTCGATCCGTTTTGTGGATAAACATCGGATATTGTGACTTTGATTACAATAAATAAATTCGGTTGTATCTTATTTTTAAATTGCTTCCGCTGTGCATTATTATATTGTGTTGTTTGACTATTACGTTGCCAACCACGTCACGATACTCCCCCACCGGGCCCACCGGTGACACGTGGAAATCGGGGTGTGACAGTTTAGATTAGGTTTTGGGCTTGGGCTAGGCCATGTGGGCCAATAGGGTAGTGGCTCCTATATATAGTCTTGTCTAGAATATTGTAGTAGAGCTCTCCCACATTTTGTAATCATGTAGCCCCAATAGAGAATCTTGTACCCGACAATCCTAGGGATTGTGTGCAAGGTTCTCGAAGATTGTACCAGACATTCCTTGAGACTGTGTGCGATCTAAGCAGCAGCGCTGAGTTCTTTAATAAAATAATTCTTTTTGTTCATTCGGTTTGATCTTATTTTCTGCGTTCGATTGAACAGTCGAGTGATGTCACGGGTCTTTCGGGACTAACAAGTGGTATCAGAGCCATTGAAGTCTTTCAAAGGCTCGGTTTTGATATCACTCGGAGAATGAAAAGAAGATTTGCTCAGTGTAGGGGGTGTGTGTTCGTAAATAGAGGTCTCGGTTGATGAAATCTGGTACAATTTTGGTCAGTTGAAGACGGTGTCGGTTTGACCACAGCTGATCGACGAAGATGGTTGAAAGCCGAGTTGTTGAGGGTGGTTGTAAGCTGGTGAAAAACAGCGGACTACGGAAGTAATCGGTGATTGCGACAGTGATCGTCGGGACGAAGCTGAAGATGGTTGTAGGAGTGAGGTGCTACGGTGTTTAACGGTGGTCAGGACTCATCGGAGAAGAAACAGTGATGACGAAGAATGAAGATGCGATGATGATATTAAATATGAATGAAAGCTGATGAACGATGATGAACAGTGTACGTCGAAGATGGAGAGTGATGAAGAAACAAGGAGAAGAAAGAAGTTGCAGGTTGGTGATATACGGCGGTGGTTGTCTGATGATCGGAGTTCGCGTCAGAGAACAATGAATGGTGAACGGAGAAGATGAACGGAACGTTGATTCAAAACGCATTTCAGAGAATGTTTCGGAGCTGAACCGTTGTCGGTACATCGTAGACGATGATAGACGTTGATGATTGAACGTCGGTGATATGAAGATATGAGATGAAGATGATTGGAGATGGTTTACGGTGGCAGAAAGAGGTCGTCAGCGTATTAGAATTACCGGTGGTTGTTGCCGGAGTTCATAAGGAGATGGCGACTGAGGAACGGTGTTCGAAGGTAATGACGTCACATCAGCAGAGAATGTTGGGGGAATGAATGTGGCGGCTGCACATGATGTCACTTCAAGGAATTAAAAACCCTATTAATTGTGCACCGTCGGATGATTAAAGGGATCAATGATTAGGATTGTTTATGAATTTTGTGCAACAATTATGTGGGACCAACATTTGCAGCCGAGAAACTTCAAAATGTGCTGATGGATTGATAGATGTTGTACTCGGGTCCACTGTTTAAGGTTGGTGCTCTTATTTGAGCCCAATAGAAAGAAGCCCAGTGTAGTATAATGTGGATCAGACTTAATATTGAGTTGCTACTGGATCGAAGGTTATGAGCCCAACAAGGAGCCTTCACATCTCATAAACAATTTGAATATCATCCGAGATATCATATTCATCATCCGCAATCATCCGAGATATGTCGCAACAATCCGAGATCAACTAGTTTCATCCGAGATATTTCACACTCATAACCATTTCATCCGAGATCAAGCCGCATATTATCCGAGATATGTTGATGGACTTGTTCACTGTTGGGTCACAAAAGGAGAAGACCCAAGATTGGAGATTATCTAAACCGTAATAAAGATAGCATAAAACTAGGGGGAGATTGTTAGGTCCAGAGTTTTACGCCTATCTTTATTGTATTTATTTATGTTTATTGGGTTTAGATTAGGTTTTGGGCTTGGGCTAGGCCATGTGGGCCAATAGGGTAGTGGCTCCTATATATAGTCTTGTCTAGAATATTGTAGTAGAGCTCTCACACATTTTGTAATCATGTAGCCCCAATAGAGAATCTTGTACCCGACAATCCTAGGGATTGTGTGCAAGGTTCTCGAAGATCGTACCAGATAGTCCTTGAGACTATGTGCGATCTAAGCAGCGGCATTGAGTTCTTTAATAAAATATTTCTTTTTGTTCATTCGGTTTGATCTTATTTTCTACGTTCGATTGAACCGTCGAGTGATGTCACGGGTTTTTCGGGACTAACAGATCTCATATGCTTCACATTTAGAGTACTCTTACTTATCAATTTTGATTAAGAAATTATTCAAACATGTAGTAAACACCATACCACTCCAACATAGAGTACAATATTCTAATGCATACTTTTACCAAATAACATGGCCAACCAAATCCTACATGAATTCCATCTAAAAATAGATTTATCTTGTTTATTTATCATCAAATACATCATATCCCCATATTATACGATTTCATCCATTACTTGCATACCATTTCATCTATTAATCTCACCTAGGCATTTCATCAAACACTTGGTGTCCATGCCACAATTTATGCATAATGTACAAGTGTTTCATGCTTTACTTCCTTCTTCATGCTTTCATTCATCAATTAACACAAAAACATCAACAAATTCATATCACATTCAATCTACCTAACAAGAACGCATTACATACAACATAGCACAACAAGATTTGAACAAGGATTGGACATGGGTGACACACCCATGTCGCCATCTTCACCACTAGAAGTGGGTTTCACCTCCAAACATCAAATTACCCCAAACCACGCATAATCCATGTCCTATATGATGATTCTAACACATACGCATACTTAATTTCATACAATTTCGCGATTTCTAACATAACCCACTTCGTGCATAATCACCAATCTAAATTTTAAGACATACCTTATGATCCCCTTGTAAAGGTGATCATTAATCCATGTTCGGTTGTGAATTTAAGCCTTGATTCACCCTTCAATTTGATGGTTATAGTTGAGTTAGGGTTTTGGCTCTTTGGAGCTCCTGAACGTTCAAGAACACACACGAAGTGTGTGTTTGTGTGTGTGATATTTCATTTTAATAACCCAACTTCCATCTTGTTCCATTTAGTCCCTCATGTTTGTCACTTAACATAATTTGCACTACTTTCGTCATTTAATACTTTTAACCACATACTTAACTAGGTTAAATAGCCTAGTTATTTATTTCATGCTAAGTCATATAGGAACATACGGCAAATATAAACATTCGGGTTTTGGGGTGTTACAGATTGGATCACCGTTATTGACCCCTCCTCTCCATGTTTACATAAGTAAAATATCAAATACATGTATTGTGTTCTCATTTATACATTAGATACGCTAACAAATAGACATTGTGAGAGTTCATTCCGGCATAAAAATTGATTGTATATTTCATTGTTAAAACATAAATGGGAAATACATGTACTGTTTTGTACTTCGAACACAATTATTTTATATACATTTTATTTTATATGTGTCGTGTTTAGGTTTGTGTGTCACATTTAACTCCTCCATAAATATTTATGAACATAAATATATTATTATCAAAAGCCTGTAATATATCTACAAAACGCTCAAAAATCATATAAACCCTCATACCAAATTTACAACCACCCCACCAATATTTATATACTATTTATTTGAAACATTTGTGTGCATATTTGGTTGTAAGTTGTGTTTAAATGCTTGTACCTTAATCAAATATAGGTTGTAAGTTGTGCTTAAGTGGTTGTACCTTAATCAAATAATAATGGTTTCATTACCTTATCAAATTCAATATGTTTTGTATGCATGTATGGTTGTAAATTGTGCTTAAGTGGTTGTACCCTAATCAAATAATGGTGTCATTATCTTACCATATTCAATTGGTTTGATCCATTCAAAGTTGTGTTGTTTTATTTGTAAATTTTTATTATTTATAATAATCTATAATTAATTTAGCCAAAATCTTGTATAAATATAATTTGCAACATATTGATGCAATGGTTGTTGTAATGTATGCATTATGGTTTGTATAGTGGTAATGATATATATTATATATAGATTACGATGAACATGTCAAATGAGAAAAAATTGACGCGGGTTCATCGTAAGGCGCGAGTCCTAGATCAACTTAGTTATTTTATACTGTGTTTTACGTTTCGGTTTAATTTCTTCGCATTAACACCGCAACTTCAGTGTTGGTGGTCGCTGACAGTAGTGTGGCATTAGTGCTCGCCCCCGCCGCAACGCGAGGGGTGCTTAATACTAGTTAAACAAAACTTGTAACATAACAAATAATAGATTAATAGTAAATTCTATGAACTCATTGTGAACCTCTTCTATGGGCCGATGTATCTACACGGTAGGTGAGTCTTATCTTACAGTTAGGATTGGGAAAGGTGGAGTTGTGGTTATTTATGCACCTGAGAGTATCTTTAAAAATTTGAAACCTCTTCTCCTTCTCTTCAGGGGTGTATAGTTTTTCATATACATAGCTTTGTGTTTGATAGTTCATTAGTGTTTTTAGTTTTTCTATTATATTTAAATACTTCATTTGTTTTCATTTGTGTTCATGAACATTAGTTTGTGCTCATTTGTGTTCATCAACGTTCGTTTTCGTCCGTTGACTAAAGTTAACAAATGAACACTAACAAATACATTTCCTTAACAAACGAACACAAACATAAAATCTCGTTCAGTAAGTGTTCATGAACACATATATTTCTTAACAAACAAACACAAACAAGGTCTTATTCGTGTTCGTTCGGTTCATTAGCAGCCCCAGACCTGATCAGGTTTATAAGGTGTTGTAACTGCTTTACACCTCTTCTGTAAAATATATTATTTATTATTTAATTATTATTTAATAAAAAACATTCATTCCCCACTTTCTTGTTCCTTGACACAGTTTGCCACCAATGGATGCATCTATAAAACTGAAATAAATAACGCATTATAAGGTAAATAGTAATAATAATAATAACAATAATAATAATAATAATAATAATAATAGTAATAATAATAATCTATATCTATAATACTATATAATAGATCTCCCATATACAAAAATGTAATTTCTTTAAAATTTTAAGATGGGATATCAAAAGCCAAGTTAAAAACCAAAATTTTTGACAATTCTTTTCCCTTTCTACCCTCCTCTCCCTTCAACATGGCAGTCGATTACACAACCCCTATCTTCATGAATTAGCCATTAATCTGTCATTTGAATGCAGAATTCCAGTCGACGTTCCCAATCTCCCAACCGACAAATCACAATCGTTCCCGTTTACCCTTCCCATTAAAGACTGGTGATTTCTGGTAGGCTTTTAGTGGCACCCGGGGTTCCACAAAACCCTAGCAACCAGATCCCCCATCCCAAAACCTGCAACCGCTACAACATAACCGAATTTTTGTCCATAAATCTTCAATCTGAGAAAAAAAGCTTGAAATTCATTCATGGCGATGGCGAAATACGATCTGACACCTCGAATTGCTCCCAATCTGGACCGGCGTCTCGTGTTTTCGCTGCTCGAATTCACTCAGGAGCGTGAACTGTACCCGAACGATCAGATTCTCAAAGCGAAGATCGAGCTTTTGAACAACACTAACAAGTCTCTGTACCACACGGATGATGTTCCTCAAGGTATTCAAAGTTTTTATTTATGTTAGGGTTTTAGTTATTGTTTTTGGCTGTTTTGGTTGGATATTTGTGGTTTGGGGTTATGTGAATGAGAACTTATGTTGCTATTTGAATATTGTATGTGTTTGATATTTGGATGAAAAATGACAAAAAGTTGATTCTGAGGCGTGTTTGATAGTTGTACGTGTTTTCTGCACCTGAGGCGTGTTTTCTTAGCGAAAAGATGATTATGAAGTACATAGGGATCTGCTAGTGATTTTTGGTAGGCTTTTGGCGGCACCCTGGGTTGATGCCTCTGATTTCTTTGGCTCCCATATGGTCAATCAGGTTCGCACAAGCCTTTACATATGTTGAATTTATTTGTTAGTGAAATTGACTGATTGGGAAGTTGATTTTGGAAGAACTTGAACCCTAATTTTGATAATTGTCATTTGTATCTTTTGAGATTGTTTAGTTATGCTTTAACAATTTGAGATGGGTAGAATAGGAATTAGCATCATTTTTTAAGACGTTGTGAGGATACAATTGGAATTTCCGTTTTTTAGCTATTTAAAGTTGCACTATGGATCTTTGCAATGATTCCTGTAGCGTTGTAGGTTCTCTTAGTTTAAGTTTATAGCATCATTACTATCTTTTGATATCATTGCATTTGAAGTTTATTAGAATGCATATTGGTATCTGTTATAATTGTAAGTTATAACCTGTATTCTCTCTTGGAAAAGAAGCTATACAAATAACTCTGGACCCAACTTTTGACAATAAAAAATGCTCAAAGTATCCTTGATGCAGGGTTGTTCATTATAACGGTCCCCACCTTGAGTGCGGGTTTCATGTGTGTAAAAGGTTGGTGGGGGAAAACCCGATTCAATCCATGGGGGATTAAAACATATATACGAGAGTACAATCATGCACCACCAGCAACTCTTCTGGAAGGACGAGGTACCCAAAGTGGGACCCATGTGGATATAATGGGGAATTTTGCTTTAATAGAAGATATTATACGCGTGGCAGCTGGCTCAGATGGAAAAGAGCTTGGAGGTGATTGGATTTACTCTGATATTTTTAAGTGGTCTCAAAGGATCAACCTACAACTGTAGCCTACTTGGAGGTGATTGGGTTTACTCTGATATTTTTAAGTGGTCTCAAAGGATCAACCTACATCTGTAGCCTACAACACTTGACGACGAGGAATGAAATCGCCTTAATTAAGTGAAGCCCAGGTACTATGACTATACTCTTTTCTCAAGTAAAAAGAAATTTGTTGTTTTTATATGACTGACTGAGATAAGTAATGAGGTTATATGATGGATGGATCATTAAAAACTGATACATGGTTACAGGTAGACCTGGAAAACAGGTCGGATCATGGGTCAAAACGTTTCAATTAAAAAAAACAGGTTGTTTTGGTTGGGGTCAAAACGGGTCCGGGTCAGAACGGGTTTCAGGTCGGTCGGGTCAGTTTTTTTTATTTTTTTGGTTTTTTATTATTTGAGTTAATAGAAGATATTATACGCGTAGCAACTGGCTCAGATGGAAAAGAGCTTGGAGGTGATTGGGTTTACCTATTAGTCAACCGGCTGGGGTTTGATTGTTGCTTTTAGCGCGCTGCTTTTCAGTGGGTGCATTGTTTGGTATTAAAAAAATTACTCTGTCCGTATTTATTCAAACGGGTCAGTATTGAACTAGGGTAAACGATCTTTATATTTGCTATTGTTTTCTTTAAATAAGGTAGATTTGTTTTTATCCATTTGGCGTTTTAGTTGCAAAGTTGATTTCATAATAGTTGAATAAATACGGACAAAGTATTTTTTATCATTCGGGGGTCGGGCTCGAATTCAATCCACATTATGCAGCCGAACGATTCGTTGAAAGACCCCGGATTGAGCTTGGAGGATATCAGTGGTAGGGATGGTGATGGTGAATGTGCAGGTGATGTTGACGGGCCTAACGGGCTGGTGAAGAAGAGATCTTGCCCGTTGGGCCCAAAAGGCCCACGAGGGAAGAAACCGAAGATGGCGAAGGACCCCGCGAACCAAAAGGTCAAATGGGTCAACGATCGAAGGTTATGAAACGAAGTTTGGATATTGTGATAAACGGGCTGGATTATGGACATATCTGGGATCTCGATACCGGTTTGTTCATGCACTGGAACGCCTCAGTAGTGTTATCGATGGGGGTCGGGTGGGTGGCAGTCGGCTTGTCGCACAACAACCATTTCGATGTACCCGTTGCTAATGAGCACGAAACGCCGTGGGGCTCGGATCGCGCGCCGGAAGATGAGCCCAGGGGCTTTTAAAAAGGTGTTGGAGAAGCTGGCTTCTGAAGGTTATAGTTTTGATAATGCAATTGATTTGAGGGCTCATTGGGCTAAACATGGGACCAACAAGTTTGTAACAATCAGATACATCCAAGTGTAGATACATCTGTGGTTGTTTGCAGAGGATATTTGAGACTTGCCCATGAGATTTAAGTTATGTTTTTTTATTTTAGACAACTGGGAATGTAAATTTATATCGATTTATGCGATAAAAGAATGTATCTTGTTCACTGTTTAACTGTAGATTTAAAGATTCAGTTTATAATCTTTGTAATCAGCTGTGTTGGATCTGTAATGTGTTTTAGGTGCGGCAATTCTTGTGTAAATTCCTGACACGACCTAAAACATAACACAAACGATGCTTTTAGCGCGCTGCTTTTCAGTGGGTGCATTGTTTGGTATTAAAAAATTACTCTGTCCGTATTTATTCAAACGGGTCAGTATCGAACTGGGGTAAACGATCTTTATATTTGCTATTGTTTTTTTTTAAATAAGGTAGATTTGTTTTTATCCATTTGGCGTTTTAGTTGCGAAGTTGATTTCATAATAGTTGAGTGATTTTTTACGTATTTACCCTTGTTAAGTGCGTTAGACGTTAGGAGAATGTAGGACTCTACAGTATCTAAATAACAGTTTCCGGTTAGAATCCTTTTAATATTCTAAGTTCCGAGAGGGTATAATATAAGAGATCTTTTTTTTTTTACTTTTTGTTGATTCCAGAGACCTTTTTTTTACTTATGCTTGTGCGTGGGTTTGATTTGAGATCAGAATCAGGTTGTGAAATTATGGTATGCTACATTGCAACTTTAACTATCATTACCCTATTTAGAGGTGAATGTTACACGGGCTATGATGACTTTTGTTGTTTTTTCTTTGTGATGTTTCTCACAGGATGGATTGATCATGAAAGAGTCTTTTTTCTCCGGTATGTAAGTCATAATCCTTCTTGTAGGCTAAAATTATTAACATGTGTGCGTTGATATTCATAGCTACTTAGTGTCATCGGGATTGACTAAAGTCTTATTGTTTTAATTCGATTTGTGTTTTATGTCGTGGTTTACCAAAAAATAGAGATTTGGATTTCTACTAATAGTTTTATAATGCTTTAAGTGTAGCACATGCAATATCAGATGTATGCGATCTGGATTCGCATATGCAATAACAGTCTACGTATGTGGTAGTCCATATATATATTCATATGCACTTTCTCAACACATATGCCTGTTTGGAAAGGGGATCAGGATTTATTGATTTATTATGGGGTTTGTGAGGTGATTTTGGTTGCATCTGAAAGAAAAAAAATTGAAATGGAAACTCAAGTGTTTAGTAAATTTATCTTTAGTAAAGGAGCCTCGTGCACTGGATTTGTCTTTAGTAGATGGAAGTTATCATGTCAACTTAGTCAAATATGAAACAAACGGGGGTGCAAAAGTAATGATGTTATTCAAATTGGTCACTTCCCACTTCACGAACATCTAAGTATTTATTTTAGAAGGGCTTATTTGAAACACAACGTTGACTACTTGGTTGTACTATTAAATATGCATTTTTGCGTTTTGTACAAATTAGATCCTGCCGCAACGCGCGGGTTCCCCACTAGTAATAATAATAACAATAATAATAATAATGTTACGAATACATCATTAAAAGTGACTCTCAACATCCTTAACTCCTCTTTTATATTTAATCTTATGTTAATGTACAAGCCTATAAATAGAGGCTTTGCATTTCATACTTACACATCAATAAGAAATCCATCTTCCATTATCTCATTCTTCTCTATACATTGCTAGTAGGTCGTTGTTTCACAACACGTTATCAGCACGATATTTATGGACTAAACAGTGCAATTGTATTAGGTATATCTGCTTGTATTAGTGGTAATATATAAATGATGTATGTACTAGATTTTCATTTTGTATAGTTTATAATTTAAATGGATTTAGTGATGTTATAGGATTAAATATTTGGTTATATGTTTATGCATAAACCAATTGTATTCTTAAGAAATTAAAGAAGGCTTTAAACGACATTAATATATATGATGTTGGTTAATCCTTAAAAAAATTAAAATCATTAAATATATTTTTCCCATCATGTTGGTTAATGCTTAGAAATTAAAATCTTAAATATCATTTTTCCCATCATGCAGTTTAATTCATTCTTTATTAATTTTAATTCATTCTTATTAATATCTTTTAACGTTAGAAATTGGATTAATTCTTATTACTTTAAATGATCTTCAATATCCATTTAATCACAATCTTAAATGATATGGAGTTATGAACATGGATAGTCACAATAATACTATTTTTATAGAGAATTAAGTGATTTACAATTTAATTTAAGAGATGGCGATTTTAAAATTGCAATACGAAATTATAGACAGATTATATCTCTTACTAATTGGCTTTATAGCTTATATTGTTTAGATAATATGTTATGTATGCATTGATCGTATTTCATAATAACGTTTGATGGAGATGAATTTATGGTATACAATAGTTAACAGATTATTAAAATATGAAAAAGTCTGTTTAGTATTTAATATGTTCATGTACATTCACTTCTGATGTGTAATACTTGTATTTGACTTATAAATTTTAATGTGATTGTTCGTAACAATTTAACTAGAAATACAATACAATAAGTGTATGTTTATAGTGTTCTTATTTGATAAATAAGGATAAGAAATTTGGTGCTTTATATGAAATTACATGACATGTTATCATATAATCCGTTTGATGACAAATTATAGCTATATTTTAGTAGTAAAAAATCATATATTGATTTACTCATCTTTCTTTATAAATGTTATCTTACTATTAATCAAGATGTATGATTTTATTGTGGCTTTCATCATATATCAATTTTGTCCTTTATGGAACACCACTAATTTGAAAACTATGTCGATAAATTAGAGCATGACCTATAATAATAGGCTTATCACTATTGCAATTTTATGTGTCTTTTATATGCTTTGATTTATTTAGATGATCTATTAAATAAAAATATTATATATTTCTTACAAGTGATGAAAAAATCTAATTTCATAAGGTTGTATCATAACCTATTTATTTGGTGACATGTTATATAGTCATGCATTGTATAATCTAAAGTATATATTATGTTCCATATGTTATAAATTTGGAAGGGGACATCAAAGTGACCAGGGTTGTGGCATATGACAAGCTATAAAAACGATTGAATTGTGGTCAAGGTTTATATAAAAAGACACTTGGAGTGTCTAACTTCTCAAAGCTTATTATGAGTTTATTGAAGCTTGTAAGATTTTAAACTGATAAGTATAAATGTCTCGGTTATATAACTACATCTCTATTTATCATGTGATAAGAGAAATGTATATCATAATCCATTGAGCAAAACAATTTCCATCGCCAAATATCATATATGCTATTGAAGTACCAATATTGTTAAAGAATATATAAAAAGTTTGAAACAACAAGCATGAAAGTTCTATGGTTCTAATCCATTCCCTGATGTGAATGTGATGATATATTGATCAATTCAAAGGTTATGATCATATACATAACTAAGAAAATTGTAATGATGCCACCATGAATGTTGTATGGGTATAATCTATTCCTAGAATAGAATGTGCTGATATAATAATTGGTGTAAAGTTCTTGAGGGTGGTAATTGATGAAATTGTTATGATGATCATGTGATAAGATCAACCATGATAATAGTGCAATGACTATATAATGATCGTTATAAAGGTCATGATCATGGTAACTGAGGAAATTGTAATAATCCTCATGTTGACAACCATTTTAATATTGAGATCGACCACCAAAAGTGGCAAACTAAGGAATGACCATATAACAAGATGGTTTAAACTTTGAAGTTATAATACATTCACTCGTATCTTATTTTTTTTTATTACATACAAGTAATACATATGCGATCATAATCCAAAAGTTTATAGATCATAATTATTTAGTTAGTTGGCATGACCAGTTAGACCACGCCGAGTCATTAATGATGATGTGAAAAGTATTAAAGAAACAGAAGATTCGTCTTGATAATTATACATGTCATGTTTGCTTTCAAGTGAAGTTAAGTATTGATCAACAAAAGTAGGGTGTGAATCCCTAAATATTCTGGAAATGATAATGGAAATAAATATACAAACATGATACCATTTAGTGTTTTAAAATCGATGCATCGTCTAAATGGTTATCAAATCCACAACCTGAAGCTTGTGTGATTTTGGCTTAGCTAAAGTGATAGCAAGCTATTAATCCAAATTAGTATATTTATTTGATAATAGTGAATTTGATTCCCAAGTTATTAACGATCATTGGAATAAGTGTTATTGTGATCACTAAACGTCTACTATTGGTTACAAAGCCAATAATCATGAGAGGAGCAAAAGTTCATTTAGGTACATGTAATTTTATATATAGTACCATCAATTCACATCAAGCCAATAAGTTATAGTTCTCCCCCATACAGTTGGTTTTTGGTCAAGAACCAAAGATGTCACATCAAAGATTTTGGTTGTGCGACATATATTGAAACTCATCCACCACACCGCACAAAGATGGGACTTCTAAAAAGTTTGAGAATATGTTGGGTATAAATAACCGTCTATGATTAAATACTTAAAGCCATTAGTGAGAAATTCGTTTATGGCTCATTGGTTTTCACTTTAATGAATGAATGTTCCCAACATTAGGGGGAGATAACAAGCTGTTGGAAAGTGAAAAGTGAAATGAATTATCATGTCATCTTGATCCTCAGACTATAAACTATGAACCAGAAGTTTAAAGTATAATTCATTTACCAATATTAAAGAACAAATTACCAGACAAGTTCATTGACCTAAATAGAGTGACTAAGTAAGTCACATAATCAACTAGCTTATGCTCCATTTATATTTGGGTCCCAAGAGAACAACCACATATTTTTTTGTAATGAGTCTATTGCACGCCTAAAGCGTGGTAGACTAGTTGATTCCAATAATAAAATTCCTCGAAAATTGGAGCAAGTAATTAAGATGGTCAAGTCGAGGTTATAGTAATAAGATCTCCTAAAGAGACAATAGACATGATGGTTCAAGAAGAATCTCAGGTACCTGAAAATAAAGAGATCTCGATAAGTTGTATCATGTCAAAGATATGTATGGAATCAAAATAAAAATCGACGTCATTATACTTTTGTATATAATGTAGCGCTTAAAATGATTAAATGATGAGGATCAAGATTTAAAATCTTCCTATGAATGAATATTAGAAATGATTGGCCAAAATAGAAAGACGCAAATAAGGCAGAGTTTAGTTCTCTAATGAAATGGAAAGTTTCTGGTCCAACATTCCATATAACTGAAGTTGTAAAATATGTTAGATACAAATGTGTCTTTTACGCAAATCATGTGAAAATCAAATTAAGTGATATAAGTCTAAATTGGTGGCACAAGAACTTTCACAAAGATCTATGATTGATTATGAGGAAACGTATTCTCCAGTGGTGGATGCATTGACTTTTCAATATTTTATTAGTCTGGTAATATAGGGAGAGAATTGATGTGCGTCTATGATTGTTATGTATCACTTGATACTAAAAGTGTACATGAAGGTCCCTAAAGGATTTGAATTATCAAAATCATGTAAGTTAAGTTCCCGAGAACAATATGATCATTGTATATACATTCATTTTTGTTTACGATTGAACTCCTGATGAGTTTTCTAAAGCAATTGAGTTCCCTAAAGGTAAATCAAAACATCTTAATGATGTAAATCTTGTGCACCAGTAAACATACATTGAAACTTGTACCCAGTGATTGTGATATCTCAATAAATAGTGTACACGCATGGTACAATATGGATATTGAAGATAAAAGCAAGTGTTCATGACATTTTGGCATATGATATAGATATCTATGTGTTACATGGGTAAGTTTATGTAGCAAAACTCATGAAGAGTGAATGCACATGTATATTTGGATAAGATGGAAAGAATTCCCTCATGGATTGATAATGCTAGAAGCATCAATGATGTCAAACCCTCAAGAATGTACTATATCAAGTTCATAGAATATGTATGGACTAAAATAGTTAGATCGAGTGTTATACAACTCGAGATATTTGCATAAAGAGGGATATAAATTTGATTAAATTAGTCATGTTTTATCGACGTTCTACTTTTAAATGTTCACTATAATCGCAGTTTATAGTGATGATGTATAGGCATCATCGAGAGAAATTGTCGAACTTTTAGAGGGAGAATTTTTGAATGACCTTGGCACGGTCTAATTATTACTCGAACTGCAGTTCGAGTATATATGTAATTATATTTTACCAATCCCCCAAGTACATCTAGAAGATGATGTTTGGATATTTTAGTATGGGCATAGTTGAACCTTAATGTATGTTAAAGGTTGTTAAGTCATTTATTATAAGAAATGCCAATTATCATCTCCTATCAAAGTAGAGATTCTCATTCTAGAAGTACCATCGTTAAATGCATAAGTGCATTAATATGTTTTGCTAGCTATGTATGGTTATAATATCTTTCACTTGAGCTTATTGTCATGATATAACCTTTGTCAAGCGAAGAGACATTGGAATGAGTTCAAAGAAACATTTCAGGTATAAACGATATTCGATTATATTTTACTAACCCATCAAAACAAGTTTGGTTAGTCTTGTAGATGCAGGAATGTAACGAAACACAGTCGTGGACATATGATAATTTTTGGAAAAAGGCACCTAAAGTCTCGTTAGAAGATTATACAACATTGATCAACATAAAGGATTGCACATTAAGGGATCAAGCGACAAATCATTCGTTACAAAGGCTTTATTTGACTTTCAAGGAAGATGGACATACATCACTTAAATGATACATGTTAAAATGAGGGGGAAACTTATTCAAGTTGCACTCTTTTCCATTGACTAAGTTTTGTACCATTGAGTTTTCTTAGTAAGGTTTTTAATGAGGCAACATATTTGATCCAAAAGTATTAGGGGGAGAAAATGCGCGCTGCACTCTTTTTCCCTTAGCTGAGGTTTTGTCCCACTAGGTTTTTCTAGCAAGGTTTTTAACGAGGCAGCACCAACAAGCGTAAAATACATTGTTTTCTTTTATCACGTGGATAGTCAAGGGGGAGTGTTACGAATACATCATTAAAAGTGACTCTCCACATCCTTAACTCCTCTTTTATATTTAATCTTATGTTAATGTACAAGCTTATAAATAGAGGCTTTGCATTTCATACTTACACATCAATAAGAAATCCATCTTCCATTCTCTCATTCTTCTCTATACATTGCTAGTAGGTCGTTGTTTCATAACAAATAATAATAATAATAATAATAATAATAATAATAATAATAATAATAATAATAATAATAATAATTCGTATACATACAACACATGTCTGTTTGCCACCAAGTTCTGGACTGATTTCTTCAAAAGTAGAAGCGCCATCGCGGATTGATCAGGAGGGAGGGCAATGACGCTAATCCCACAATACAAATACAAATACATATAGATAGACGCCTCAAATATAATAATAGGCCCACATACATGCATACTGTTGGGCTTGCACATGTACAACAAGAGGCCCAACCTACCTAAGAAAAAACGACACGAGATAAAGGTAGTTAAGTCATTTTACACCAACTTAACTGAACAAACTAACAGACATCCACTTTGGGGATTATCCGAGTAACAAAAGATCAAACCACAGGGAGCATACGTGTAATTTTAAAAAGTTGGGGACTAAAGGTGAAAAAAATGAGAAACTACAGGGACCATCCGGGCAATTAACTCTAAAATCAATGACAAAAATGTAAATTTAAACAGGGTAAAATCAGGGGCGGACTTACCCCTAGCCCAAGGTGGGTGGGCGCACCCCCGGGAAAAAAATTTAGTGCTATTTTCCGTTGAAAATCCCGTCTGCACCCCTTGGATTTTTTCGTCCGCACTCCTTGAATTTTTTCATCCGCACCCCTTGGAATTTTTCGTCCACACACCTTAGGTAAAAAATGTTATCGATTTATATTTTAAATTTTTTTAGTAAACTCTAATTAAAAAAAAAAACTACCTAAATTATATAAACTTATACTACCCAAATACCCAATACCTTAACCCACTATTTCAGTAAACATAATTAGCCCACTAATTACTAGCCCATTAACCAAACTCAACATAAGTTCAAACTATAATAATTAAAATAAGCCCAATAGTCCCTTAGAGTTTCTCCCGCCCTCCCTCTCTTGGGTCGTCTCCTGCCAGCGATCATCGAACACAACAGCACGTCATCAGCAGCCGCGAACCACCGCCGTCCGACACCAAAGGGTAACAAAATTCTTAAATAGGTTTGAAATTTCATGTGTTTTGACGTTGTTTATGGTTGTTTAGATGATTTTTAGGGTGATTATGTTGTTTAGATGATTTTTAGGGTGATTACACACGATTTCTAGGGTTGAAAATTAAAATTGAAACATTATGTTATGGAGCGATGAACTTATGGATCAATTTGTTTGTGATAGGAACCATGAGTAGGGACGTTATGGCGCGATTTCTTTTGTTTTACATGACCCGACCCGACACGACCTGAACCGACCCGATACGAACCGATTTTTTTACTTATATACCTAGGGGCCTAAAATTTTTAAAAATGTTCCGCACCCTCATGGAAAAATTCTTGGGTCCACCACTGGGTAAAATCGTAATTCTATTAGACTAATAGGGAAGTGTTAAGGAGCTACGTGACACTATTCCCTTACATGCCTTTTGTATATATTGAACATGCACTATTTTCTGCATGCCTTTTGTATGAAAACTAGTTTTTGCCTCGCCCGCGTTGCGGGGCAATAAACCGAATATTTCTCTCTCATAACATGTATGTCTGTATAGAGGGCAAAATCGTAATTATATTTTGAGCTGGAGGCGAAATCATAATTTTAAACTGAGAGCAAAATCATAATTTTGAGCTGGGGGGGGATCATAATTTTATTTTGAACTGTGGGCGAAAACGTAATTTTGAGCTGAGGGCAGAATCGTATTTTTCAGGTAGAGGGAAAACCAAAATTTTATTTTGAACTGTGGGCAAAACCGTAATTTTAAACGAAGGGGGAAACCGTAATTTTAAACTGAGAACAAAATTAAAAATGAGTTTTTGAACTGAGGGCAAAAGCGTAATTTTGAGCTAGGATCAAAATTATAATTTTATTTTGAGCTGGGGGCAAAACCGTATTTTTAAACGAATGACGAGAGCGTAATTTTAAACTGAGAATAAAATTAAATTACAAAAAGATTGGTCCAATGGGGGAGTGACAGGCAGCTGCCTGGCACTATTTCCCCCAAGTTACTTTTGTATATGTAGTATAATATAATATAATGAATGAATGAATGAAAATGAAAATAAATCCTATGAATATCTCTCATGCAAACTTCCAACTGAAATTGGTCCATTTCGAATGAGAAGTCCTATCATAGTTATCCGAATGGTAAGAAAATTATTAATCCTTTATAGCCCTAGCTACATATATTCAACTCTAGCTTGCCACCTTCCACAGTACATTCAATGTTAATTCATATTACCTCATTGGAAATTAGTTTTTTTTTCTCTCTTCTTATTAAATGTTGATGTAGAAAATGTTCACACGTTGACAATTTTCACAAGTAATTTTAGCATGAGAGATGTCTTGAATATATTTTATGATTTGTTGAAAGAAAGAGATGTTAAAGGGAATTCATGAACTAGATTTTTATACTAGACTACTTTCACAAGCTATTCCTTCTAAAGTGACCATTTACAATCTTCTCTCGCATCGCCTCTTACTACCGGGACATGTATTACAAGCAAACATCATAAGCTATCTTCTCTCGCAACGCCTTTTACTACCGAGACATAAGCAAACCCCATAGGCTACATGTGTGGCATTATATTGTTTCCATCAATCACTCTATTATTAAGACATGAACTACTTGACAAAAGGAGAGAATGTGGTACTTATTATGAATACCTTGGAGTTTTTTAGGTCATGAATGAAATAATAAAAAATTGTGTGTTTTATACATGTTGACAAAGTGCAATATAAGTGGAATGTTTTGCCACCAAACTTCAAACAAGTTGGTCCAAATCGAACCACACCATTTTTTGATGACAAACCACACTCACCTTTTGACAAGTCAATAATATTACATAACACCACTCGTCTAACTAGTTTGTCCATACATTTCGAAGCAAACACAAACATCGATTGATCATATGATTGGATCACCATGTTTACATAAGTAATGGATTAAATAGCAAATACAAGCGTTGTGTTCTCATTTTCGCATCAAATACACTAACAAGTAGACATTGTGCGAGTTTATTCCGGCATAAAAAAATTTTCATTGTTAATACATAAAGGGGAAATACATGTAACGTTTTGTAGCTCGAACACAATTATTTTATATGTGTCGATTAAATAGCAAATTCAAGTATTGTGTTCTCATTTTAGCATCAAATACACGAACAAGTAGACATTGTGCGAGTTCATTCCGGCATAAAAAATATTTCATTGTTAAAACATAAATGGGAAATACATGTAACGTTTTGTAGTCCGAACACAATTATTTTATTTACATTTTATTTTATATGTGTCGTGTTTAGGTTCGTGTGTATCACAATTAACTCCTCCATTAAATAGTTATGAACATAAATATATTATTATCAAAAGCCTGTAATATATCTACAAAACGCTCAAAATTCATATAAACCCTCATACCAAATTTACAACCACCCCACCAATATTAATAAATAACAGATTCATAGTAAATTTAGACAATCCACCATCATCAACTTCTCTCTACTGAAGTAAGCTGCCCTAGCTGATCAGCAAGATTATTTACACTACTCATATTCCACCAAAACTTCCCATATTTTCTATCTTCACTCACCATTTCGCCTACATTATTACCCGTTGACCCGCCTGGGTTCTCGGTCAAGAACTGCTCCCAAAAAACATCATTAACCGCCGTTTCTTCAGTTGGAACCGGGTTAACCGGTTTAGAATTCATGTCAATCTCACTTTCTTTAGAGCCCGTTTCGACATTGATTAACGGGTAATCAATAGTTGGGCTATACGCACAACCTACAGGCCCGTGATCCAATTCCATTGACCATTTTTGCATCTCAAACTCATCATCAACTTCTTTGAATATACCTTCCCATGACATGACTGAGGACTCCAACTGTTCTACCAATTCCGTGTTCAACGCTAGAAGCGCGTCAGCGGTTATCGTCTCGCTAATCGGGATATCAAAAGGACAAACTTGATCGTTAACGTTTTCAGACGATAATCTCCTCTTTCGATTCTCCATCAACTGAGGCGTGAATTCGCATTCTTGAGGTGGTTTCTGCAAGAACTCGTCTAAACAACAAAGGATGTCTTTTTGCAGCTTTGCAGCCCGTTTTAAACGGTCTGTTAACCCGTGTGCTTCGAATTTGATCCTCGCCTGTTCTTGTTGGTGCATGTGAAACTGTATAGACAACGATTCTTTCTTGTGTTGCAGGGTGCTAATCTTTTCTATGTATTGTTGTTTCTCTGATTCGGTCAATGGAGACGACGATGATGCTGATCCATTGTTTGCAAGATTGTGAATCGAATGACTATGAACCGGTTTTCTTCTATGGATGTTCTTTAACAGATGTGGTTGACCTCTAATGAAATCCTCATTAGCAAATTCCCATAATTCAGGATCGATTTTTCGAAAACCCTGATGGATAAAAACAAATCATATAAACATAAATAACATTAAAGATCAAGAAAATAAATGATTTATAAGTATTAAACTGACTTGGCTTACATAAGTATTAAGTTGTCTGATGAAGCTTGAAAAATTGTTATGCTTGAAGAATCTTGGAAGCAATTCACCCGAGAATTCAGGCGGAGTCCACACGATGAAACTCCGGTTAGTCTGACTCCACGAAACGATGGAATTCGTCGAAGGATCATCGACCATTTCATATGTTTTCGCGATAAAAGGTGGCAGAGCATTTGAACCCGAATTCGAATTTGAATTTGAATTCGAATTCAAATTCCCATGAACATCATTCATCATTGACCAAGATATACCAACAACAATCAAGATCACTTCAATTTCACAACTACATCAAGATAATACTCCCAAAAATAACTCCAAAACAGAGCTAAAAAGTAATTTTGATGAGTCTAATCCCCTGCATACAACAATTTTATATAAATTAAATTAAAAAGGGAAAATAAATCAGGGACAAGAGCAACTCAATACCCAATAATTATTTAACGAAAACGAAACATCAAAACAAGTCAAAAACAACAAATTGTTTCCGGAAACGTAAAGCAAAAGAAGCAAATTAAATGCACACCAGGTGTTCGACGTAATACCTGAACCAAAATATTATCCAAAATGGCTTCCAAAGTGCTTGAAACGTCACCCCAAGTGTCGAAATTAACTACTTGATCAGGGTTTTACGTGAATAACATATATAAACAATATAAGGGTAATAATAGAGATTGAAAATTCTTCAATTGGTGCTTCTTCTGATCGTCTACAAATGTCGTAATCGCAGGTCTTTCCTCGAATGAACAACGTTGACTGGATCGTTAATCGTTGGATCAAATTGGGTCACCTTCAGTTCGTAATCTTGGTCGTGGGTTTTAGTTCTTGTGTCGTGGTAATTTTATATAGAAAACGTTAATGGTATGACGTATGTGCTTTGGTGGGATGAATCGACTTTATATTTATATTCTCGAAGAGGTGTATATGGGTTGGCAAATGTTTTGTTTTGCACCCTTGAGGTTATGGATATGTTGCAAAAAGTAACCTTTGTTTGTTGAATTATGTGTGAATACACTTCAAAAAGTTTTGGGGGATAAGTACATTACCATGAATGAATCAATGATAACTTGAAAATAAAAACAAAATTGACTTCTTTTTTTTGGGATTGAAACTATTGGACTTTGAATATTAGACAATAGAATTATCTACTTTGACATTTAAAAGACAAGAATTTGAAGTACAATAGTTGTTTTCATATAGTTTAGGTTTTAGAATTTGTTAGTTATTTTGTAATTATTGGATTATCAAGTCGTTTTAATTGATTTCTTTTTAGTTTTGGTTGTGTTTGAGCATAAACATAAACCTAAAGTAACTAAAGAAAGTTTATTACAAAGTATTAATTGTTGAAATATGAAAATTTGAAAATAAAATCTTCAATATTACATATAAATAAGGTATGTATCAAAGGGGTGAACCGTGAAGCAGCTACAAGGTTGTTAGGTTGAATCACGGAAACAGTCTTTTTGCAGAAATACAAAGTAGTGATGTATACATTGGATCCATATTGACCCGACTCTATCAGACCCTAAGCATACGAAAGCCTTGTGCATTGAGTTTGTCCTTAAAATAAGTTATGCAATAAGTGTTCCTTAGTTGATATAAGTCAACTATAAGAACAGTGGTACACATAAATAATGCCCCTGTCCATGGGCATTGTGTGACACGTGTCATTCTGGTCAGCAAAGAGACAGTATGAAGCGTTTTTCATATATGGGTGTAGTGGGATAAGTTATGCAATAAGTGTTCCTTAGTTGATATAAGTCAACTATAAGACCATGTGTAGTGAGTGGAACACATGAATAATGCCCTTATCCATGGGCATTGTGTGACACGTGTCATTCTGGTCAGCAAAGGGACAGTATGAAGTGTTTTTCATATATGGGTGTAGTGGCAAAATGCCCGATAATGCTCCATCAATAATTATCCAATTATTATCTTTTAAAAAAAATAAAACAAAAAATAATACTTAAAAGCTTCTGATTCATCAAACAATGCATGATACTATTTATATCATATTATCTAGAACTAATTTCCCTACATAATATGGACCAAAATAAACTCCCAAGAACTTTCCAGTATTTCAAAGAAACACGATCTTTGACATATTAATTTTTTATTTTTTTTTGAATGAAAAAATCTTACCAATTAAATATAAGTCCAAACAAATTACACCAAGATAGCCGGTAAGCGGGCAACAAGCTGCGCCGCTACCCCCTTTTGAATAGCGAAACCTAACCTAGTAAAAACGAAACTCCGATCTCTAGGAGACGAAATGTTGCTGTGAACAACCCGTTGGACCCGTTCAAGAAATCTGATGGCTTCTGGGGCTAGCGAGCCAAAGGTATCAAAGGCAAAAGGGATAAATGAATGTTGATTATCCTCGCAGGCTTTGGCATGTTTGTCCATTTTCTTTGCTGCCGCTTTTGCAATCGCCTGACCAGGGACAAAACCTGTATCCCGAAAGCCTACAAGGGGGGAAACCCCGGTAAGATCAACACAAGCGTGTTTACCTGCATCCCACCCGAAAACTAAAACGTCCGCGGGGCGCAATGTGGATCTTCCTTCCCTCGGATCTGTCAAAAAGTTTTTTCGGGGGCTTCCTTCTTCACCGAGATCCCCGCCCGTTTGAGGATGTCCCCCAAGACATCCCGCACCCAGTCGTGCCTATACTTAAAACCTGACAGTTCTTTACAGTGCAGAGCATGCTCCCCAAATTGGTCTAAGCAAGCTTTCCGGCAAATCGGGCATTGCTCATCATCAGGGAACATAGGAATCATGAGCCGATATTTTAAGATAGCACGATATTCAACGGCTGACATCTTTTGGCCTAAGCCCTCGATGGGGATGACCGATAGAAAATCTTGGGCATGGGGGCCCCGCAAGCATTCTAGGACGGCGTTCTAACGAGGGGTCGTACAGAAATCTGATCCAATATTCTGAGCGATACGACAAAACATATTAATTAATAATATCATAGAAACATTTGTGAAAAGTAAACAAAAAGAAAAGAAAGTCTTCTAGTTTCTTAAAGTAGAAGGGTTATAAATGTAAATAAGCCATAAAATTGGGCGAGTATCGTACATATTTACGTGACCAGTATTCACTCCGGTGAATGGTGAGGCCGCGTTTCTCTCTCTCTCTCTTTTAGCTTTTAAGGACCATTCCATATTTTCATTGAGGTCCCCCAACAAGATTTTTAGGGAAATTTTTATTTTATTTTTATTAAAACACATATGTTTAACAAAAAGTGTTTTATATAAATTTGAATGCATGTTTTGACTTGATTACTTGTATATAATTTAATATAAGTTTCTGTGATAAACTTTGCATATAATATAATATATATTTTCAATCTTAACATCATTTTATGTGTGTATTCATTGAATCTAGATTTTTTCGTTCTTGTATTTTATATAATTTAAAGTATGTTTTGTGGCTGAAAATACATTATGATACATATAAATTTGTTTAAACAAATATTTATTCTAAATTGCACATGTTAATAAACTTGATAACATAATATATTTAAAATTATATTAAACATCAAGGAAATTAACTTGATAACATAATATATTTAAAATTATATTAAACGTCAAGGAAAATAAATAATATGCTATATAAAAAACTTGAAAGAGAAAAAAACGAAAGAATGACGTTTTAGTGTGATATGTGGGAAAATATCAAATAGGAAGTTTATTTTGGCTAGGAATGATAGGAAGCAATAGGATTATGACATGTGGAAAATTTTAAAATAAAGAGAAAGGGTATTTTAGTCAATCACATCATTTCTTTTTCCTTCTTCTCCCCAGTTACTTCAAAACCCACCATTTTCAAAACCTAATATCTCCAACATTTTCTTCACTTACTATCTCAATAATCACTACATTATAATGCGATTTTCGTCATCAATCAATGATTCAAACACCCGATCAACGTGTTCTTCAGCTTTTTTTGAAAAAAACCCAGTTTAATTTCATTCAAAATCTCGTTTTTTCCCGTGATTTTGAAGATAATCACTCGATCCGTTCGATTCAATCGCTGATAAGTGTTTCTATCATTCAAATTTCGTCAATCGATGAAGAAATCGGCTTCAATCCATGTAAGAAATTCTTTAATTTCATTTTCACGATCTGGGTTTTTGATTTAGTTATTGCGTTTTACGATCTTGGCGGGGGGTCCGGGGGCGGCAGCCGCTGGTAGGGGGTCCCAGGGGCGGCAGCCCCTGGCGGAGTCCAAGGGGCAGAGCCCCTGGCTGGGGTTGAGCTGACCTGGTAGCGGGGTCCAAGGGGCAGAGCCCCTGGCTGGGGTCTCTGGAAAACTGCATTCGTAGACAGTTTTATGCCATTGCGTTTTAGAACTGCATTCCTGGTTCAGACAATTCACAGACAACTATTGTCCTGGTCCATGCGTTTTAAAACTAAGACATTTTTATGCGTTTTCTGGTCATTGCGTTTTAGAAAAACACATTTTTGAAGTGTTTTTAGTCATTGCGTTTTAGGTAAAACACATTTTTAGGTGTTTTCAGTCCATTGTGTTTTACAGAGAATACTTTCTTTTGTTTTTTTAGGCCATTGCGTTTTAGAAATGAGACATTTCTAAGTATTTTCTAGCCATTGCGTTTTATAAATAAGACATTTCTTTGTGTTTTTGGTGCATTGCGTTTTAGGTAAAACACATTTTTATGTGTTTTCAGTCCATTGCGTTTTAGAAAACAGACATTTTAAGTGTTTTCTGGCCATTGCGTTTTAGAAATAAGACATGTGTTTGTGTTTTTGGTGCATTGCGTTTTAGGTAAAACACATTTTTATGTGTTTTCAGTCCATTGCGTTTTAGAAACTACACTTTCTTTTGAGTTTTTAGGCTATTGTGTTTTAGAAATAACACATTTCTTTGTGTTTTCTGGTCATTGCGTTTTACAAATAAGACATTTCTTTGTGTTTTTTGTGCATTGCGTTTTAGAAAAAATGTCATTTTTTAGGTTTTTTTTTCCATTGCGTTTTACGCAACTGAGTTTTTTTCATTGCGTTTTACGCAACTGGGTTTTCAAAAAAAATTCGAAAATATAGCAATAGTATACTCGTTTTAAAGATAAAAAACGCTCGTTTTTTTGGTGCAATTTTTATAAAAAAAAATAATGTCGTATGAAAGAGTTATTAACGTTTAAAAATGGGGGGGGGGGTTGGAGGAGAGAAAAACTATTGGCTTGAATTGACTAGAATGCCCCTAAACAAACTCACGCGCCTCTTTTCTTCCCTTCAATTTCCATCATTTAATCTTAGCCCTTGATTAACTTAATGGATGGTCAAGATCACTTCCTAGCCTTGTTAGCCAAATAAACTTCATATTGTATCTTCACCCGTGATATGTTGTAACATGAACGCCTAATTTTAAAGATTCATGGTATTTACTTATAAAAAAACTACTAATTGCATTATATTGATGTGACCTTGAAAATCTTATTATTATTATTTTTATTTCAAATGTATTTCAGTTTCCTTGTATAACTTAAATATATAATATTTTATATAAATGAAATAATTAGTTATTGCCATATCTTTAATTTTATCTATGCTTATTACACATAAAATAACCTTGATCAGATAATATGTCAAATCTTTATTAAACATCAAGGAGAAATAGAGAATATATCATTTGAAAAAAAAAAAAGTAAAAGAGAAAACATGTGATATGTTGTAAAAGCAACTCCTAATTTTAAAGGTTTACAGTATTTAAATCTAAAAGAATTACTAATTGTATCATATTGATGTTAGCTTAAGAATTTTGTTTTTTATTATATTTAAAATGCAATTTGGTTATTCAGTTATTCTTATATAACTTTTAGATTATAATGTTTTATATAAATTTAAAAAAGTTGTTTTGGTATGTTTATCTTTATTGATGTTTTTATGACTAACAAGTAACAAATATATCATAGTTGGCTCATTTTCTAGGAAAGTTGTATCGAATAAAACATTATATATTATGTACAAAGTTGAATCTCTGTATATTACACGGTTTTAATAAATAAATATTATCGTAAACATATAGTTTTAAGAAATATAACATCGTTAATCCGTTGCTTATAATTATTATAAGATTGATAAATAAATAAGTAGGTTAGTATTTTATTACTAATATATAAATGAGTGATACATAACAGTCTTTAGAAACCCATATATTACAAAGGTTGAATATCAAAAAAAAAATATATAAATTATAAAGTTTTTTAGTTAATTATTACACGTGTATTACAAACCTCTGTATCACAGGTTGACATTATTTGGAATCGTTAATTAGTTAATTTTTAAAAAAGGGTAAGTTTTTTAATTAATTAATTAATAAAAAGTGAATTTTTTAGTTGTAATATATGAAGATTGACGAACCAATTACACTGTATTACAATTAATAACATATTACAATTGCATTTATCCATTACTCATTGTGTTATATTGAACTCATAATATTCTAAGCAGAAAACGAAAGTTTTATAAAACATATGTAAGAAATTTTAAAGTAATCTATTTATCCCATTCAAGGTTCTTAGAGCATTCACATCCATGTCATCAAATTATGTGTGTAGAGTTTTTATAATATAAAGAGTAAAAAGAGTAGTTGTGAGTGGAGGAGACAGAAAATGTTACTATTTATTTGTATATTTGAGGGGACACTGTTCACCCCTTATAATTTTCTAATATATTTTGAAAGTGGTTGTGAGCGGAGAAGAGAGGAGATGTAATGATAAAGGTATAAAAAATATTATTTAATTGAAAAGGTCATAGAAATATAGTACTTTTTTAATGGAATTTAGGGTGAAAATATAATGGAATAGATGTGAATGCTCTTACAGGGTTAATAATATAAGGTATCTTCATACTGTTATATTATTTGTAACAACGTTACTTAAACATGTACCTCAAAATTATATGAATTTATCTTAAATCTTGAGTGATCAATATATGCTAATTATGAGTACTGATATATGATTATTTAAAGAGTTAAGAAGTATTTTCATCACGTCATGAGTATGATTTTAAAATAAGTGTAATATAGTGCTCTTAGTAATAAAATTTCATTGATGAGTATGTATTAAAAAAAGAATCCGTGATATTTATGATTTATTGATGATTATGTATTAAAAAAGAATTCGTGATATTGATGCTTTTATTTAGATAATGATATTATAATTAACTTTAGAGTAAAATGCACGAATGCTCCCTGTGGTTTGGTAAATAACACCTATAGTCCCCAACTTTTGAAAATTACACTGATGGTCCCTTTGGTTTGATAGTTTGTTACTCGGATAGTCCCTAGAGTGGATGGGGTTAGTTTTCTACGTTAAGTCCATGTGAAATTACAAAATTACCCCTTGCTTTTATTAAAATATAAGAAATAATTCACACCCACAAATACATATAAACACACACACCGACTCCCTCTAAAATGCACACTCTGACTCTCTCTCTACTCTCTCTCTTTCTCAGGCAAACCCCACCACCACCTACCGCCACCAGCACCACCACCTGCCACAACCCCCACACAACCACCTGCCATCACCCACCCCCACAACACTCGTCGTCACCACCATACCCCACTGCATTCACCATCATCCACTACCTAACACCACTCACCACCACCCACATTTCAGCTTCAAATCCGACAACCTACCCGCATACAACCAACCATCATGACCAGTCCACCTCCCGTTAATAACCACTACAACCACCATCATTCAAAGGTATAACAATCATCTCCACCATAACCACCGCCAACAACACCTTCTCTGACTCCAACCACTAATTCATACCAAAGTAAATCGAAACCTAATTTGTAAACACGAACCTGATAAGCCCCCAAGCAAACTCGGCCCAAATAAACTCGATGGTCATTCTTAGTGATGACGATGAAACCCCCAAATGAATGCAATCGCTATTTTTATCCTTCAATTCGTGACCAAATTGAATCATAACAAGGGGAAACTCTGTGAAATCGGATGCTGAGGTAATGGTTGTCTGATTGTATGTGAAATTGGACGACAGTGATGGGTATCAAAGGACGGAGGTCAGTTATGATCTATGACTGTTATTTGATTTGTTGGTGCAACACCATTTGATTAATTTCATTGGATGAAGATTTGTGGAACTAGGTTTTTGAATTGAGATGATGATGATTGACTAGGAAGACAAGGGAGAACAAATATATAATTTAATATTTAATTAGTTTATTTTGTTTTATTATTAAGGGTAAATAAGTCATTTCACAGCCACTTAACGGAGAAAAGTAACCCTCATCCACTCCAGGGACTATCCGAGTAACAAACTGTTAAACCACAGGGACCACCAGTGTAATTTCCAAAAGTTGAGGACTATAGGTGTTATTTTACCAAACCACATGGAGCATCCGTGCATTTTACTCTTAACTTTAATTAAAAATAAGTATCTATAATTAAGTAGAAGATAAAAGTCACTTAGGCTATAGCCTAGTGATCAAGAGAAATTATCTCTTGTGGGGAGACCAATTTTCAATCCTTGGGAGGTATAACCATTTAAGGGGAAAAATTAGCCGTTCAAAAAAAAAAAATAGAAGATAAAGACTTTAATTAAAAAATAATTATCCATAGTTAAATAGAAGATAAAGATGAAAAAACCAGAAAATAGATAGCTGCAATTAATGATACGTATTCCTTCTTGATTTACTTTATTATATAGTATAGAAGATATAGATTATTAGGGTTAGGATATAATAGGTAGTTTATTTGGGTAGGAAGCCTAGGAAGTAATCTTGACCATCCATTTATTTAATCAAGGGCTGAGATTAAATGAGTGAAATTGAAGCAAAAAAAGGACGCGCGTGAGTTTGTCTATGGGCATTCTAATCAATCCAAAGCAATAGTTTCTCTCTCCTCCAATTCCCCCACATTTATTAAACGTAAATAACTCTTTCATACGACATTTTTTTCTATAAAAATTGCACCAAAAAAACGAGCGTTTTTTATCTTTAAAACGAGTATACTATTGCTATGTTTTCGAAAACCCAGTTGCGTAAAACGCAATGGAAAAAAACTCAGTTGCGTAAAACGCAATGGAAAAAAAACCTAAAAAATGACATTTTTCTAAAACGCAATCCACAAAAAACACAAAGAAATGTCTTATTTGTAAAACGCAATGGCCAGAAAACACATAGAAATGTCTTATTTCTAAAACGCAATAGCCTAAAAACACAAAAAAATGTACTTTCTAAAACGCAATGAACTGAAAACACATAAAAATGTGTTTTACCTAAAACGCAATGCACAAAAAACACAAAGAAATGTCTTATTTCTAAAACGCAATAGCCTAAAAACACAAAAAAGTGTACTTTCTAAAACGCAATGGACTGAAAACACATAAAAATGTGTTTTACCTAAAACGCAATGGCCAGTAAACACTTAAAAATGTTTTTTTTCTAAAACGCAATGGACTGAAAACACATAAAATGTGTTTTTACCTAAAACGCAATGGACTAAAAACACTTCAAAAATGTGTTTTTTCTAAAACGCTATGGCCAGAAAACAAATAAAATTGTCTTATTTCTAAAACGCAATGGCTTAAAAACAGAAAAAGGTGTTATATCTAAAACGCAATGGACTGAAAACACATAAAAATGTGTTTTATCTAAAACGCAATAGCCAGAAAACACTTCAAAAACTGTCTGAACTAGGAAGTAGAGATAAAAAAATGTCTACAAAAATGAGCCAATTTCTAGAAAATTAAATTTTCGACCCCAGCCAGGGACTCTGCCCCTTGGACCCTGCTCCCAGGGGCGCTGCCACCGGATCCCCGCCAAGATCGTAAAACGCAATGATTCAATTAAAAAACCCAGATCGTAAAAATGCAATTCAAGAATTTCTTACATGGATCGAAGCCGATTTCTTCAACGATTGACGAAATTTGAATGATAGAAACACTTATCAGCAATCGAATCAAACGGATCGAGTGATTCGCTTCAAAATCAAAGGAAAAAAGAAGTTATTGTATGAAATTAAACTGAGTTTCTTCAAAAACAGCTGAAGAACACGTTGATCGGGTGTTTGAATCATTGATTGGTGACGAAAATCGCACTATAATGTAGTGATTATTGAGATAGAAAGTGAAGAAATGGTTGAAGATGGTGGGTTTTAAAAATGATGGGTTTTGAAGTTACTGGGGAGAAGAAGGAAGAAGAAAGGATACGATTGACTAAAATACTCTTTCTCTTTATTTTAAATTTTGTCACATGTCATAACCCTATTGCTTCCCATCCTTCCTAGCCAAAATCAATTTTCTATTTGATCATCTCCATAGATTATTAAATTATGTTTAAAAAAACAAAAATATGATTATAAAAAGTCATGTTAATTTGGTGTAATTGTTAATAACGTTTTTCAAAGTAAATAGATTTATCCCAATAATACATTTGTGATACATGTAATTCAATTTAAAATTATATTAATTTACACATAAAAGTAAACTTGAACAAATAATATATTTAACTAATAAACATTAAAGAAAAAAAAAATTTATACAAAAACTAAAAGTGATAAACAAAAGAATATTGCTGTGTGATATGTTGCAAAATCAACACCTAAATTTAAAGGTTCATATCATTTAGATCCAAAAAAGTTACTGATTGTATCATATTGATGCTACCTTAAATAATTTATCAACTAAAATGTGTTTTCATAAATCTTAAATTAACTAATTTATATAAATTTAAATAATTCGTTGCTGGTATGTTTAAATCTATCTACGTTCCAATATAATTTTATATTAAAAATTAGAGTTAAATGCCATTTTAGTCCCTGTGGTTTGGGCCATTTTGCCAGTTTAGTCCAAATGTTTCATTTTTAACCTGTGGGTCCAAAAAGGTTTCACAGTTGTCATTTTAGTCCACTGAGTTAACTTCATCCATTTTTTATGTTAACGAGAAGACCAATTTGGTCATTTTGTATGTAATTCTTTTAACTAAAAGGGCAATTCAGCCATATAAAATGACCGAATTGGCCTTCTCGTTAACAGAAAAAACGGATGAAGTTAACCCAGTGGACTAAAATGGCAACTGTGAAACCTTTTTGGACCCACAGGTTAAAAATGAAACCTTTAAACTAAACTGACAAAATGGCCCAAACCACAGGGACTAAAATGGCATTTAACTCTAAAAATTATAAAACAAAAACGTATTGAAAGAATACAAAAAATAATAAAAAAGGTCATGGTAACAGACTGTAATTGTTGTTGTTATTATTATTATTATTATTATTATTATTATTATTATTATTATTATTATTATTATTATTATTATTATTATTATTATTATTTCTAATTTAAATAGATTCATGCTATACAAAACGCAAATGCAAATTAAACTTTTGGTCCCAAAGCTATTTATCAGTTTTCACAATCGGTCATAGACGGATAAAAGGATTAGATCGGCGCCAAACTTCCTTTTATCACATATCAAAAGATGTCAACATTGTCGTTCCAATAATTCGGTTGCTTTCGAGGAAAAATGTGTTCATTATGGTTATTCGGTAATTTGTTACTTTGAACCATCGTGTTTAACATTGTATTATAATAATGACTATACCTGAATTCCGATACATTACTGAAGAAACACGGAACTAATTTTAAGTTTATTAGTTTGGTTTATGTTTCAAACATGAGGGTTAATCTTCTTAATCCTTCCTGAGCTATAGCTATGATCCTTCCTGCAAAACAATAACACCACGTTAAGCTCGTTAAGAGGGGAATATGGGGTTTCTCTCTTAACCACTCTCCGACGTGAGAATAAGCATTTGTTTTGGGGAAATAAGTGTGTGTTAAGAGTGAGAGAATGGAGAACAGAATAAATCAACCTGTGTATGAAGATCCCTATTTATAGCCGGAGTAGTGTAGAAGGAGATGGACTGATGGGCCTTGAGCCTGGAGGCGGCAACAAGGAATATCCGTTTTGTCTCTTTGGTGACAACCGTTAGTGTCTTCTAGAAGATCTTTGGTGCTGGCGCACCTTGATTGGAGCCACGTGTCCGGGTTGTCGTCCTTGTTGTCTCTCTGACATCAGTAGTGGAGATCATGGGGCAGTTGTCGCCGCCCCCTGATTGGTGTCACGTAGGCATCCTTGTGTACTATTTGTCTTCTCCATGATTGCTAATCGTGGAACATGATATAATACAGCCTGTTGGACGCTGATTGGCTTATTCTTTTGCCACTCGTACCTTTCATGCTTCCTTGAATGAACCTGCGCCGCTACTCTCGCGCGGCCCTTGGCATGTGTCCAATCAGCCGGCGCAAGGTCTAGGGGTTGAGGGCTTTCATTCAGGATGCTAAGTGTGGAACCTGACCTTAAATCTTGCTTGGACCTTGCGTGCGTTTTAGGCTTTGCCTAAGTATCTCGCGCGGGATCTTTAGATTAGTCAGATTAATGTGTAAGGAGTATGGTCCTGCGCGTGACCTGGCTGGTCTGCGCGGCTTTTTGGGACCATACCCCTTCAATTACCACGAGACACGGTCAATAATTCTTGACACGACAAGAAAAAAAGAAGAGGTTGTGGGTAAGCTGACATGATATGTTTTTAAACAGATTAATCTGAGCACAACCAATTTAAAAGGGGTAACCGAACACAACTTGCTTAATAAGTGGTTGACTTTTTTAGGGTCTTTTAAAAATAATCATTTTTAGACTTTAAAGATGAAAACATAAAAATTAGAGTAAATTACAAGTTTTGTCCTTTATGTATGTCCCAAATTGCAGGCGCTGTCCTTTGTTTTTAAAATTGATGAGTTTTGTCCTTAATGTTTGCAAATCTTGCATGTTATGTCCTTTAGGCCAAACCCAGTTAGATTTTTTGGTTAAAACTGATCATGTGCAAGGCACATGAGGGCATTTTTGTAATTTCATTTTTTAGAGAAATTTATGTAACTAACTTAAAATAAATACCCACCACCACCATCTTCTGCAGACCCACCACCACCATCGATTACCAGACTACCACCACCACTGTCTCCACCATCCCCACCCCCACCCCCACCGGAACCCTAACCTCAACCCCAACCTGCAACAATCCAAATTAGCAACAAACACCATTAAACCCACCACCCCCACTGGAACCCTCCCCTGCACCGGTCTTGACCACCACCTTCCACCTCCACCACCAAATAAAGAACAACCGTCGACACCACCACAACCCTTAAAACCCACAAAATCAAAAACCCCCAAAATCCACAAAATCAAAAACACACCCTTAATCGCCTGCCTGTATTTCTTATCCTGCACATCACCAGCAGCAAACACACCCTTCACACTAGTAATAGTCGTCCCAGGCTTGGTCACAACATACCCATCTGAATCAAGCTCCAACTGCCCATCCAAAAACTTTGTAGCCGGTTCATGCCCAATCGCGAAAAACAAACCATTCACCTTCAAATCAGACACCTCACCACTCACAACATTCTTCACTTTCAACCCACCCAAAATCAAAAAACCCCCAAAATCCACAAAATCAAAAACCTTAAAACCCACAAAATCAAAACCCCCCAAAATCCCCAATGGCGAACGCTGCTGACGTGGACACACTCGATTTCGAGCCAGATGACGATGATCTCATGGACGAAGACGCCGCCGTTGACGTAGACGCATCTTCACCTAGGGTTTCTGCTCACATTCCTAAACTTAAATCCGCCATTACCGGTGCACCGAAGAAAACTAAAGGCCGTGGATTCCGTGAAGAAACCGGTGCTCAACGTGACGACCGTATGTCTGGCCGGTTTGATTCGCTTGATTCCGATGGCGGTCCCGGTCCTGAACGATAGGGGCGGTGGTGGTAGGTGGGGTGGGGGCGGTGGTTGCAGGGGTGGGGATGATGGTTGCAGGGGTGGGGATGGTGGTTGCGGTGGTGGATGGTGGTTGATGGTGGTAGAGAGAGAGAGAGTGAAAATCTGATCTGATATATACTTGTATATATATATGTATATAAATAATAGTAATAATAATAGTATTTTTTTAAATATATTTTGTTTTAATTTTTTAAATAATAATACTAAATATATAGGTGAAAAGACAAAAAATACCCTTTGGTGAGCAGATTTAACCAAAAAATCTAACTGGGTTTGGCCTAAAGGACATAACGTGCAAGATTTGCAAACATTAAGGACAAAACTCATCAATTTTAAAGACAAAGGACAGCGCCTGCAATTTGGAGCATACATAAAGGACAAAACTTGTAATTTACTCTAAAAATTAAGTAAAATATTCGGATTTTTAAATATTATAGTATATATATATATATATATATATATAGAGAGAGAGAGAGAGAGAGAAAGTGTACAGTACAATATCCCTTAACGTACGATGCGTACGCGATCAGAATATAACATGCGGATTTAAGAGATATAACATGCGGAATTTGGGAAGAGATGTATAACATGCGGATTTTTTAATGGAGTAAATCCGCATGTTATATGGTTAAAGTGTACACGCGGTTTTTTATGATGCAAACATGCGGGTTTTATGGGCTCAATATGCGGGATTTCGTTTTTGAGGTTTATAACATGCGGAATTGGCATCGCGTACGCAACGTAGGTTAAGGCCAATTGTACGTTAACCAACCTATATATATATATATATATATATATATATATATATATAGGGAGAAGATTATGCGAGAACCACCTCTTATTGCGAGAACCGCGAGAACCAATGTGAACACAACAAAAAATGCCTAAAAATCACACAAATTTTTTTTTTAATATTTTTTATATAAAAATCGCTACTTTTCGAAGCAAAAAAAAAAATTTTTTTTTTGGCCACTAAAAGTAGCGATTTGAGTATAAAAAATATTAAAAAAAAAATTTAGATTTTTTTTTTATTTTTTTAGGTTTTTTGGGGGTTTAGTTTTTAGCATTTTAGCTTGGGGGAGGGGGGTTTAGGTTTTTTTTTTTTGGGGGGGGGGGGTTAGGTTTTTTTTGGGGGGAGGGAGTGGGGGGGTTTAGGTTTTTTTTTTGGGGGGGGGGGGGTGGGGGTTAGGTTTTTTTAGGTTTTTATTAGGTTTTTCTAGCTATTTTAGGTTGTGTTCACATTGGTTCTCGCGGTTCTCGCAATAAATGGAGTTCTCGCATGAGCCCCCCTATATATATATATATATATATATATATATATTATGAATATACAAACCTTAAACCTTAGGAATAGTGTCAGACACCTGCTTGGCACATATTCACTGGGTCGTATAGGCGATGCTTTGGTGTGCATGCCATGTTTCAAGGCCCACATGGGGTCGGTGAGGTGTGCGACACCTTCTTTTGAGGTCAACCACTTACCCAGTGTCTCATACACAAACACAAAAGTAGATAGAGAATTAGGAGAGAGAGAGAGATCGGAGAGAGGGGAGGCCCAAAACAACGGCGCGCGGCTAGAGATGTACAAAAAACTGGTTTTTTTATAATCGGTTCAGCTAATATTCGGTCAGATCGGTTACTGGGCGGTTATTAGTTTGGGCGAAAAAACCGGTTGGAAAACCGGTTATATATAAACCGGTTAATTGGTAACGGTAATAAAAACCCGGTTTAAAAAAACGAAAACGCTGCAGTCACTATTAACAGTCATATGACCGTTTGGGGGCCAATATAGCCGTTTTTTGTGCCTAAAATCCATCTCCAAACAAGTATAAAAGGGTTGTGGGTGTTTAGGTTCAATCACACAACGCTCACTTTCTTGTTTGATAATTCTCAAAAAAGTATGGCAACCTCTAGTGCTTATGATCCGATCAATGTTGGCGAGTCTACAACCGACACGGTGGTTCATGTTATTCCAACAAAGCGAAACCCCAATGTTTGGTCACATTTCGATTTGTGTGAGATGGCCAACGGTAAAAAAGGAGCGCGTTGTCATCATTGGCAAAACTTTTACGCCAAAACCGCAAACGCCAACTTGAAACAACAAATCGAAAAACCGTTTTGCAAGGCGTTGAAACAACAACCCGCTAGTGGTCAAGCTTCCATGGATAATTATTCAACCCATAACTTCGGAATACCCATTTATCAATAAATCCGGATCAAATAACCTCGGTCATCAACAAAACCCGGACTCATCTATTTAATTGTAACTCGGAAATAGGTATCCCCACTAAACTCGGATAAGCATGATAAAGTTCGGATTATTAAATTTATTTTAAAAATCGGAACATTATCATCATTACAACTCGGACTATGTATATAAGTTCGGATCTTATATTAAACTCGGAACCACACATACACAAACTCAGGCACATGTAAACTCGGATTATATTTGATAAATTCGGACCTTGGTAATTGATTAAACTTGGATCCTTTTTATAACAAACTCGAACAACCTTGAATATTATTATTAAACTCGGATACATGGTAAACTCGGAACCATACCTATATGTTCGGAACCCACATTTGTTGGACTCTATATGCCCAAGACACATATTAAATTGATGTGGCTAGTACGTTACGATCCAAGTCGAGTCATACCCAATAACAAGCTAGACAAACACTTATATTATTCATTTGTGATATGATCAAACAAATAAATATTAATACTTACAATATTTAGAAATTGGTGTTCTAAATAATTACACTTGAGAAACTAATAAATTATATGGATAATTTATTTTGAGAGAATATTTTATTTTGTTATTTAATGGGTTAAATAACATTTTAAAAGGTTGTATAAAGTCTTGCATTTATGTAGTGTTATATTTATAAAAGTTATAAATATATAAACAAAGACTTGAATTTTATAAAAGAAATATTTTTTTTATAAATAAGTGCCCCCCCCCCCTTTTGTCTTACCAAGATGAGATCTTGATCCAATCACAATTCATGCTTTTGCATGTGTTAGAGAGGATGTGATTGGGTGGTCTAACCAAGAGTTTTGGTCCAATGGGGTTTCATGCACTTGCATGTGTAAGTTGGCACATGATTGGCCATGGTGGGTGGCAATTCTCTCTCATGGCTCTATAAATACTTGTATGACAAAAATGCAAGAGATGAACTTGCAAGAACTAGAGAAGACTTGTGTTCTTGCTCTCTAAAAATCGGTCATAAGGGGTGTTTTTCAAGTGCTCGGTTTTTGATCTTTGGTGTTAAAATCCTAGCTAAACTTGTGGTGTTTGTTGGAAGCTTGGTGTATACAAGCTTGAGGTTTTCTACTCTTGAGGACAACCATTTCAAGAAGCATCATCCGTTTCATCATCCTTGTACTCCAAGAAGGTAGTTTTCTAAACATCCTATGGTTGTGTTTGATAGTATGCATTTTCATATATGGATCCGGGTTTTGGGATTTTGCACATAAATGGTTTTATATCTTATAAAAGTAACATGTTTTAAACATTATTTCCGCTGCGTTTTTATTTCATATGGATGAAATTGCTTTGATAAACATGTTAAAATCCCAACAATGGCATCTAGAGCCGCTTATATGAGTGCATACTTCAATAGATTAAAAATTTCGGGTTTCGGGTTTGAATAAAACCCTATGGCCGAAAATTTTAACATGGTTAACCCTTTGTTTTTCAAGATTATTTTCTTACATGCATAAGAGAATCTTGAAAAATTTATTTCATATGGATGATTTGTTTGTTTGGACAAAACTTACCTTTTCGGTTTTTTGAACATAGCCGAAAATGTTTATAAAAGGGAACCATTTTTTTATGCTTCTTGAAATTAATATATATATATATATATATATATATATATTTGGATATATATTTTGGTGCATATGACCTAGCCATGACCTTGTGTTGAATGATTGTGTTGTTATTTATTATTTCAATGGGTTGTAATAATTATTATTTTGTTCTTCCATTAGAAGATATGTAATTTATTTATTTTTATTTGGTAGGTAAAATAAATAGATTAGGTGCATTTTATTTACTAGAAAAAATGTGTTAGGATATATTTTGTAAAAGAAGATGCACACAAAAATGCGGTTTTGGTTTGGACCATAATATTCGGTCCAAAGAACTTGTTCGTTCTTAACGGGATTTTAACCCGATAACCAAAACACATTTTTTGAAGTCCAAAGGACTTTGGAGCTGAAAATAAAAGACTTTTGGAGGCTCAAAGAAGGTGGAGAAATCACAACACAAGAAGGAGACTTGAAGCATTTGGATGCGGGATCAAGTGGGAGTTCATCGACACATTACTTGTGTCATTTTTCACCCTTTAGGAAGGACCTTTTGGCACACTTGTTTCGGCTAACAAGTGTTGTCAAGATAGTTGGCTATGGTTATGCACCTATTGTTATGCTTGTGTGGTTGTTTATTTTGTTGTTTAGATGATATGTAGATATGCATGACTTAACAAACTAATAATCAACAACAAGCGTAAAATTGGTTCTTGACAAAATCATTAAAATGTTTAATAAAGGTTTTATTAAAAATTAATGATTTTTTATAATAATAAAATGGGTTTTATTAAAAAGAACCTTGAAAATTAGTTTTCACTAAAGTACCATTGATTTGAATGCATGCAAATGTATGGTACATAATATTTTCTAAACTAGAATTTTAAAATATTAAAAACCCTTTTATAAAACAAGTCAAAACCATCCTTTTATACAACACTCGAAACACTTGGGAACTCTTATTGTGGGATAAAGGTCACCTAACCACATTTGAGGGAACTTGTATATTCGAGGTGGGTTTACCATGTTTGTGGGATAAAGGTCACCTAACCACTTATGTGTATAAACTCACACGTGTGTGTAAGTTGGACGACTTGATTTGGAAACCATGAACTTAGGGTCACCAAAGCATGGGGAACAAAGGTGTTGATGGGATTAAACATGCCAACTAAACATAAAGATGTTTAACCGGTCCCATATAGCTAGAAATTGCAAAGAGTTGCAATTGTCAAACGTTGACTACCTTGTTAATTTAAATAGAGGGATAAAGGTCACCTAACCAATATTTAAATCTAACGTTGGATTCTAGATTTTAATTATTAATTGTCTTTAAGACACAAAAGGGTATTAATGATTAAAATATAATAATATCGAAAATACTAAAATTGAACTTGTTAAATTTTGTAGATGGCCGCTAACAATGCAAACCCGACTAACCAAATCGTCCGAAACCTATCATTAAGAACCATCCTTGAAAAGGATCGTCTCAACCATAACAACTTCATGGATTGGTTTCGAAACTTGAGAATCGTTCTCAAGCAGGAGAAGATATCCTATGTGTTGGACGATCCTATTCCCGATGAACCTAACGTGGAAGATGTGGAAGCCTACAATGATTGGGTTAAGTATACCGAGGACTCCATGCAAGCCTCATGCCTCATGTTGGGAACTATGATTCCCGAAATTCAAAAGGATTTTGAACACCACGGGGCATACGACATGATTACCCAGTTAAAGGAAATGTTCCTACAACAAGCAAGGGTAGAACGCTTTGAAACTGTTCGGGCGCTTCATGCATGTCAAATGGAGGAAACCCAATCGGTATCATCTTATGTCCTTAAGATGAAAAGCCACATTGATCGCCTCGAAAGGCTAAATTGTCCCGTCTCTAAAGAGTTGGCTACGGATTTGATCCTCAACTCTTTAACAAAGAAATTTGAGAGCTTTGTAATGAATTACAACATGAATGGATGGGACAAGAGCATTGGTGAGCTTCATGCAATGCTCAAAACGGCCGAAGCAGGAATGGGCAAAAAGGCTTTACCCGTCCTAGCGATCACTGAAGGAGGCAACAAGAAGAGGCCCCACCCCGACTCTAAAGCAACCTATGCTAAAAGAAAGGGACACGTCAAGGGAAAAGGAAAGGGAAAAGCTAAAGCAGAACCCACCAAACCGAAGGAGAAGAAGCAAAAGGTTGCTACGAATGACCCATGTTTTGAATGTGGTGAGATAGGACATTGGAAGAGAAATTGTCCAACCTATCTCAAGGAGTTGAAAAACAAGAGGGACGCAGGGCAAACCTCAGGTACTATCTTTATGATACATGTTGAGCTTAATGTTATTTCTTCTAACACATGGGTACTAGATACCGGATGTGGAACTCATATTTGCAATTCATTGCAGGGGTTCAAAAGAAATAGACATTACAAGAAGGGAGACGCTAGTCTCTTCATGGGCAACGGAGCAAAGGTTGATGTCGAAGCTCAAGGAGACTACGTTTTAGAGCTTCCAAGTGGTTTGGAAGTTATTTTGAAGAACGTTTTGTATGCTCCTAGTTTAACTAGGAACATAATTTCTGTTTCCCTTGTAAGACAATGTGGTTTTAATTTCGAATTTGTTAACCAAGACATTTATGTTTCTATGAATGATGTGTTTTATTTTAAAGCTATGTCTTTAAATGGTATTTATGAATTAGATCATGATAACGCATCATATGATAGCTCAATGTACCAAGTAACCAACAAGAAAATCAAAATGGATTTGAGTGATTCCTACATTTGGCATTGTCGCCTTGGACATATAAGCAAGAATCGCATGCACACACTTCAAAGAAATGGTCTTCTGAATACAAATGAAGATAATTCATTTGATGTATGCGAATTTTGTTTACAAGGCAAAATGACCAAGACACCCTTTAGTGGAACATTTGAAAGGGCTAAAGACTTACTAGGTATCATACATTCAGATGTATGTGGTCCTTTTAAGCCGATGACTAGGAATGGTGAAAGATACTTCATTACCTTTATCGACGACTATAGTCGTTATGGTTATGTGTACTTACTAAGACACAAGGATGAAGCATTTGAAATGTTCAAAGACTTCAAAAATGAAGTTGAAAATCAACTCAAGAAAACAATCAAAGTCTTTCGCACCGATAGAGGAGGTGAATACCTTAGTGGTGCTTTTCAAGATCATCTTAGGAGTTGTGGGATTATCTCACAACTTACTCCGCCAGGAACACCACAACACAATGGTGTGTCGGAAAGGAGAAATCGAACTCTATTAGATATGGTTCGATCAATGATGGCTAGAAGCACATTACCTCTATCATTTTGGGGTTACGCTTTGCTCTCCGCAGTTCGCATACTAAATATGGCCCCAACCAAGGAAGTGGAAAAGACACCTTTTGAAATATGGCATGGAAACCCTCCATCATTATCATTCTTAAGGGTTTGGGGTTGTGAAGCTTATGTTAAGCAATACACTCCAAATAAATTGGAAGTCCGATCTACTAAGTGTATCTTTGTAGGATATCCTAAAGATGATATAGGATACTATTTCTACGACCCAACCGAGCAAAAGGTATTTGTTGCTCGAAAGGGTAAGTTCTTAGAAGCTAAGTTCCTTATGGAAGAAACTAGTGACAGAACAGTGGAACTTGAGGAGGATCAAGAACCACAAGACGATACACGTTTGGTTGATACTAGCACTCAACAAGAGGTTGTTGAAAACGATCAAGAGGTTGATCAGAACACACAAAATGTTCGCAGATCTGGTAGAATTAGTAATCCACCTGAAAGATATGGATTTTTCATGGATGGATGCTACGTGGTAGATTCAGATGAACCAACCACATACCATGATGCAATGTCAAAATCCGATTGTGGCAAATGGCTTGAAGCCATGAACATAGAGATGCAATCCATGTATGACAACCAAGTTTAGGAATTGGTTGTACCACCACTCAACTCCAAAGTAGTTGGAAGTAAGTGGGTTTTCAAGAAGAAAACAGATATGCATGGTAACTTGGATACTTACAAAGCAAGACTTGTAGCAAAAGGCTTCACTCAAACTCAAGGGATTGATTATGATGAGACCTTCTCGCCTGTGGCGATGCTAATGTCAATCGGGATATTATTTGCCATAGCTGCATATTATGACTATGAGATCTGGCAATTGGATGTCAAAACGGCTTTTCTTAATGGATATCTTGATGAAGACGTCTATATGGTTCAGCCTGAAGGTTTTGTCGATCCAAAACATCCTGACAAAGTATGCAAGTTAAAGAAATCAATCTATGGATTGAAACAAGCATCTAGAAGTTGGAATCACCGTTTTGATGAAGAAATTAAGAACTTTGGATTCATCAAGAACGACGATGAAGCTTGTGTGTATAAGAAAGCTAGTGGGAGCATCATCACTTTCTTAGTACTGTATGTCGATGACATTCTACTATTTGGGAATGACATTCCAACCATGGAAGGTGTAAAAGCTTGGCTTGGAAGTTGTTTTTCCATTAAGGATCTTGGTGAAGTAGCCTACATTCTGGGAATAAAGGTCTATAGGGATAGATCAAGGCGCTTGATAGGTTTAAACCAAAGTGCATACATTGACAAAGTCTTGAATAGGTTCCAAATGGAGAACTCTAAGAGAGGTTTTGTACCTATTCAAAAGGGGACAATATTGAATACATCGCAATGTCCAAGCTCAAAGGATGAGCAAGAGAAAATGAAAAGAATCCCATATGCGTCAGCTATAGGATCCATCATGTATGCAATGATATGCACCAGACCGGACGTCTCATGCGCCTTGAGCATGACGAGTAGATACCAGCAGAATCCAGGTAACAGTCATTGGATGGCTGTTAAAAGCATATTGAAATATCTTAGGAGGACTAAGGATATGTTCTTAATATATGGATCTGGTGAGGAGGAACTCGTTGTAAAGGGTTACACGGACGCGAGTTTCCAAAACGATCGAAGTGATTCTCGATCACTATCGGGGTATGCCTTCATTTTAAATGGAGGAGCAGTCTCTTGGAAGAGCTCAAAACAAGACGTGGTAGCATTGTCCACTACAGAATCAGAATACATCGCCGCTTCATTGGCAGCCCAAGAAGCTGCATGGTTGAAGAAATTCATTGCCGACCTAGGGGTAGTCCCTACCATTCAAGACCCCCTAGAGATCTTTTGTGATAACGAGGGTGCGATTGCTCAAATCAAGGAACCTCGTGCACACCAAAAGACTAGACATATTGAGCGGAGATTCAACTACATAAGGGATGAAGTTGAAAAAGGAAAGATATGTATCCGCCAAGTTCACACCGATCAAAACATTGCGGATCCACTCACGAAGCTCCTTGATAGGGCAAAACATGAGGGTCATACATGTGCCTTAGGACTTCGATATTCTAGTGATTGGATTTGATCAATTTTGTATTTGGATATTGAAACAATTGTTATTTTAACTCTTTTATGGTATTTTGAGTTATGTTTCATATTAGCATGTTTAAATCCATGAATAAGTTACTTATTCTAAATGTCCGTAGTCGATCATACTTGTGGGAACAAATATGAATGCAAGACTATTATGAATTTGGATTGGTGGATATTCATTAGATATGAATATAGGGCAAAGTGTTGCTACCAAAGTTCATAGATATTTGTGGGATACAAATATTGGACTGACTCGCTCTCAAATATTACTGCATAGAATCATTTGTGATTGATCATAAGTAAATTTGAGTAAAGGCGAATATCATAGTATCCTCTGACCTGAGATACATATTGGGTCTTGATATTCACCAAGTATTATACCTTGACCTAGTTCTTAGCTGTCTGTAATAAGGCAGTACACAAGGCTAAACTCAGGTGTGGTACAAGGTGATTGGGAGAGACGTATGTAGTCAAGAAGGGATTTGTTCCTCTTATTCGTTGAGAGTAAGATGTCTAAGGCCTGCTAAAGTTAAATCAACAGAGAGTGATCACTCTATGTCTCTGGATTTAACATGACATCTGTAACGAAAGGATAAATGATAGATTCACCTAAATCATGTTCAAGTAAGGGACTTGAAAGGGATGATGTTATTGAATGGCAAATATAGTCATATGTATTGGGGGTAGTAAACCGTAGTTAGGCGTCATTTACTGCTTGCATCAATCTTCTATGTATCTTGTGCAAGTGGGAGATTGTTGGACTCTATATGCCCAAGACACATATTAAATTGATGTGGCTAGTACGTTATGATCCAAGTCGAGTCATACCCAATAACAAGCTAGACAAACACTTATATTATTCATTTGTGATATGATCAAACAAATAAATATTAACACTTACAATATTTAGAAATTGGTGTTCTAAATAATTACACTTGAGAAACTAATAAATTATATGGATAATTTATTTTGAGAGAATATTTTATTTTGTTATTTAATGGGTTAAATAACATTTTAAAAGGTTGTATAAAGTCTTGCATTTATGTAGTGTTATATTTATAAAAGTTATAAATATATAAACCAAGACTTGAATTTTATAAAAGAAATATTTTTTTTATAAATAAGTGCCCCCCCCCCCCCCTTTTGTCTTACCAAGATGAGATCTTGATCCAATCACAATTCATGCTTTTGCATGTGTTAGAGAGGATGTGATTGGGTGGTCTAACCAAGAGTTTTGGTCCAATGGGGTTTCATGCACTTGCATGTGTAAGTTGGCACATGATTGGCCATGGTGGGTGGCAATTCTCTCTCATGGCTCTATAAATACTTGTATGACAAAAATGCAAGAGATGAACTTGCAAGAACTAGAGAAGACTTGTGTTCTTGCTCTCTAAAAATCGGTCATAAGGGGTGTTTTTCAAGTGCTCGGTTTTTGATCTTTGGTGTTAAAATCCTAGCTAAACTTGTGGTGTTTGTTGGAAGCTTGGGGTATACAAGCTTGAGGTCTTCTACTCTTGAGGACAACCATTTCAAGAAGCATCATCCGTTTCATCATCCTTGTACTCCAAGAAGGTAGTTTTCTAAACATCCTATGGTTGTGTTTGATAGTATGCATTTTCATATATGGATCCGGGTTTTGGGATTTTGCATATAAATGATTTTATATCTTATAAAAGTAACATGTTTTAAACATTATTTCTGCTGCGTTTTTATTTCATATGGATGAAATTGCTTTGATAAACATGTTAAAATCCCAACAACATTAACCCAGAACACATACACATATCCATATAATAACTCGGACACGTATACAGCCCATAAACAAACTCGAAAATCATTTTTATATAGCCAAACTCGGACATCATGATTATTATACAAACTCCGAATACATGATTATTAGTAAACTCGGAAAACTTTGCATGTTAATAACTCAGATCATCAATATATTCTAAACCCCGGACTTTTGTGACTTCACAAAGTCGGACCAAACCCTAATCGCACAGAAACACGAAATAAGCAAATATCAATGTAACAGTTGCATTGTAGTTCTGTGATCAAACTCTAATCTCTACAATATTACGAATCAAATCAATAGACTAACAGTTCCATTATCTCAATAGCATCCCTAGTGTTTGACAAACAATACACATTCATTCACAAACATCCATTCATTCAAGCATGATTAACTAATCACAGATCAGTTGTTTGGATAACTAGGGTTTGCATGAAATCAAGAAAACAAAAATATCAACGTATAACATAAAGCATTACCTTAGATTCCATCTAGAGTTTGTTCTTGAAGAATTGAAAGACCAAAGATTTATGATTGTGTGTGAGATTTGTGTAGCCAAATGATTAGAGAATTGCAACTGTCGTAGGATTGAAATTATGAGGAGTTTAGGGTTATGCAGTAGTTTTATTAGAGTTTCAATGTTAACTCTAAAAACCCTTAACTATATAACTTTTAACTATAGTCAAATTAATTAATTAGTTTAAATTGTTACTAAGTCTTGACTAAAAAAACTCCTCACATTTATAAATAAACATAAATTAGGTCGACCTAAAACACAACATGATTTTAAGTGAGTAAAACACAATACGACACAAATAAATATATATGTCGTGTTATAGTTAAAAAATGCAAGATCTCAACTCGCAACACGCGATGTATGATCAAGTAAGTGTTACTAAATATGGAACATGAATTTGAGCAGTTGTCACGTGGTTAATCTATAGTCAGAGTAAGATTCAATTGTGTTTTTTAGTGTTGAGTGTTATCTTTCAAAGTATGGGTTTCGTACAAGGGTATAAAATTGTACTTTTCTCTTTAATTTTAAAGAAAAGCTTCATTGAGTATTTGATTTCCTTAACTTCAATGATTCCACCACTCTCACGAGTCACATTTTTTGTTAAATTTCAATAAGTTTTAATATATTATTATGAAACGAATATCTTTTTTATATTGTTGTTCCACCTCATTTTTCTTGCTATATATACTTCAAGTTTTTTAAACATCTCATACTTTCTTGGCACAAGTGTCGAATTCTCCTTTTTCTTTCATATTTGATTCCTCTTATAGAACTTTTTGGATTATTAATTCTCTCTTTAGAAACCATTTACTATTTTAATCCATGATGTGTCACATGTAAGATGAGAAGAAACAAAATTATTAGTAAAACTTTTCTAAGGTATAAAGTGGATCAAATAATATATGGTCTGCATTGTACTTTTCTTTGTTTATAGAGTTGATTTCTTATTTGTAATTTGTGTCTTTTGAATTTGAGTTAATTACTGTTTTCGTCTCTGTGTTTTGTCAAAAATCACTATTTCAGTCAATTAGTTTAAAAATTATGATTTCAGTCCCTGTGGTTTCACTTTCGTAACCATTTCAATCAATTATTCTGTTAAGTACAGGGACTGAAATGGTTACGAGGTGGACTGAAATGGTTACGGAAGTGAAACCACAGGGACTGAAATCGCAATTTTTAAACTAATGAACTGAAATAGTGATTTTTGACAAACCACAAGGACGAAAACAGTAATTAACTCTTTGAATTTTGTAGATAACTATACACTGGTGACTCTAATGTCTCCATGTAATAGAACGTTAACCAAAGTAAAAACAAGTTGAAAGAAAAATTCTTTGTCAATTGTCACTTGTCAAACTTTAGGAGTCATTGCTGTATCGGAAAGACGAAAAAATATATAATCAGGAAAAATGACTATCGTCTATGGCATTATAGTCTAGAGGCATGTTAAGGGTGAGATAATGCTTATGACTATTAGGTCATGGGTTCGATTCTCACAAGTTGGCTTTTTCCCAGATGTATTGGGTCGCCCGTGACACGATGATACTCTATTGGTCTGTCAGTGATCTAAATTTTCCGTTCAAAAAAGGAAAGTAACTATCATGGTGATCAAAATCAAAACAACAACAGTATATTATTTTTATTATTAGTGTCAACATTGATGGCTCTGCATAGTTGGGTGTGTTCTTGACAGTGGCGAAGCTTGAGATTTCTGACAGGGTGGAGGTCCAAAACATATATACCTAAAAATTCTATAGAACCAGGTGATCGAAAACGTAAATACCCAAAAATTGTTATACGAAAACCACATATATTACATTACTGAGCAAAAAGTTCAATGGGTCGGCCGCCCCCTCTCCCGGCCCTTTCTAACCTGCGCCAATGGTTCTTGAAATAGTGTCATATGCCTGTGACATTAGAAAGCTTAATTTAATAAACTTTGATACTAAGGTGATTTTTACCATTGAGATAATGTAAAGCCAAATAGTTAGATGACCAATATCACACCTATAAAAGAGTAAACTTTCATTTTGGTCTCTAAGGTTTGGTCACTTTTGCCATTTTAGTCCAAAACTTAAACCTTTTAAATCAGGGTTCCTGTGGTTTCATTTTTATTGCCTTTTTGGTCCAAAAATCAAATCACCTCTTATTTGGCTATTAAAATCTGGATATTTTGTCTTTTTCTTCAGGGGCAAAATGGTCCATCTCAATTTATTATAACATATTAATAATTAAATTAATTATATTTAATTCATTTACCCTAATAAATGGTCAACAGATATATCTTCCCCCCATAACTTCATCTTCCCCAAATTATATACCCCCAAAATCGCCTCACACCAAACCCTAATCCCACAACAATCTTCTTCATCTTCTTCCCCTGCAACTGTCCGTCTGAATGACAATGGTGGTTTGCACATGTGAAGTCACAAAAAAGGTATCGATGAATGATGGATTTGTTTGTTCATATTGCTTTTTGAAGTTCTTTCCACACTTGTTACATTTCTCTTTTGACTTTATGACCACAAATCTCTGCACTATTAGTAGAATGGTTTGATTTAGGGGTTTTTTTAACTTGTCTCTATATATTTGCTAAGCTTTTTTACAGGTATAAAAATTGTTTTGTTTTTAACTGTGAATGTATGTTATTTAGTCAGTGATGTCACGTTACATGTGTTAGTTCTCATGGATTTGATAAAATGTAACACTTAGATACTGGAAATTAGAATTTTGAATATGTGATACATTGATTTTGACAATATCTGTAACGCCCAGATTTACATAGGGTCAAAACAACATGTAAAAAAAACCTTCAAAATTTGAAACTTTCATTTCATTACATATATTTTTGCTAAAATACCCTTAGTTCAAAATCAACGTAACCATCTAGTTTAATCACAAAAGCTAACACAATCCACCATGTCGAGTACAAGTTTAACATACTTACTAACAAAAGACCTTAATCTTGAAAAACTAATATTTACATTCTAAAATAGTTTTGACCCGTTTACAAAAGACAAACTTAAATCGGAAGTGCATAAAGGGCGGGGTGGGGTGTTCGATCCAAGCTCGGCATCATCAAAGATGAGATTTACCTAACATTCAAAAACACAAATAAGTTCATTAGTGCAATTCTTTTAACATCATAACATTTCATGTCAATTCGTCCTTTATTTGACCCATTAGCGATTCATAGCAAGAATTCATTTCTTTTTACCATTTACTTCTTTCAACTAGCTATTTCCGTTAAGAACGGATGTTTTACATATCATTTCATTATCCATATCTTCATTCCATCCGACCCGTTCACAACGAGTCTAAGACTAAAACCTTCACGAAGCCTAACATTCATGGCATTATTTAACCCATTCTCGACGGGTCAACATTTAACATTTCATTATTTCAAAACTTCAATACATTATGACTCATTTATAACGAGTCATTTCATATCTATTCCCTAATCTCGTTATCCATTCGTTTGACCCGTTCATGACGGATCATCATCTTACATACTACACAATTCTATATCTTATAACTAGTAACAATAGAATAAAACCCAAACCGTATTCTACATTAAGTCTACTCGAAGTTCATAAGAACTTACCTTTGTTTTGCATTTGCTTGCGAACCGGATTGACTTGTATCCTCTTCCTTCACGCCTACAATTTCACATTCAACATTCCTTCAATCTCATGCTTTTATCTCACATTTACATTAACATAGTGAGCTAACAATTCATAATTTCATCAATTCTAATCAATTACCATCACGTGTATATGAAATCATCCACATTACATGAGAACTAATACGCAAGCATTTCATCAAACACATGGTGTGCATAACATTAGCGAAGCATAATGTACAAGTATCTTATGCATAACTTCACTAGTTCATATCAAGATCATGAACTTCAACTATTTTTTCACATAACTTTCAATTCATATAATAATAATCTACAACATCCAACTTCATATATCATAACTGTTTTGGTAAAAAATCAAGCAAGGATAATGTAACCAAATCTTTTGTTGTGAGGTGTGATGCTTGAATCAATGAACAATGTTAAGAATAACTCAGAAATGTAATGAACAAATGACACAAGGATTTATACGAGGAAAAAGCCCTTGATCAAGAGTTGATCTCCGGCACAAAAAACCTCGGGTGATGGAAACTACCGATCACCAACTAAGATTAAACAAAAGAAATTTACAACTCGGGATGATAAAAAGCTTGTTACAAGGATCACTAATATGCAATGTGCAAAAAATGTATGAAATCCCCAAGTAGTGTTTGAGAGCTGATTTAGAGCTGTTACGAGAGTGTGTGTATGCCAAAATTAGCTAAGTGTTCTCACTCAAGCTTGTTATCCCCATTTTAAATTAGAAACAACTAAACTAACTAACTATCCGCAAATTGTGCAAGCTCCCCACGATCTCCATAACGTCCACAAGAGCCAAGCACGTGCGGAATATTGAGGGAATATGCTCCAGGAATTTCGGTGAGACTTGGTCCATGCCTTTGCTCCTGCAAAACAAGCTTACGTACAAGGTAGACAATTGTTAGCATAAGGATAACAATAAGGATCCTGAATCCTGATCCTGCAACACCTACTGAGGATCCTTAATTCAAACAGAGTTGAGGATCCATGATCCTGGCAACATTTGAGGATCCGTGATCCTTAGGATTGGAAAATCCTCCCCTAACAAGTGCCCCCAAAATATAAGGAGTAAAGTGTAAATTAACGAGTTATATTTTCATGATCTTATCTGCAACAAACTAACGGATATATAGCCGTTAGGATCTAACTAGCCGTTACCGATCATACGTCATTGAAGCGACATCCCTGCAGAATCATCATTATAAATTGAAGTTAGAGATAAGGGTCAATGTGCATTTAAATTCGAGCAATAGTCCCTTTAAATCCACATTCGAAGATCAAGCAGGTACTTCTCTTTCTCCTTTTCTCTTCACATTCTTGCTCTGTTCCTTCTTTCTCGAAATCTCTAAATCACGATGAAGTTAAGATCATCCCCTGCCAAGGATCACCAGAAAGACAGTCCTTTGAAGAGCCAAGGGATCATCAAAGATTCTCCGAAGGAACGTTGCTGCTTCACAGATCCTGAGATCGACAGGATTCGTCATTGCTTTCCTGCAAACGTTGTCTTCAAGCCTTTTGACCCTACCGCCTTGAGCGATTTCGTTTCTGAAACCTGGGTTGACTTTCCAGTCACCCCATTCCTGATAGGATACTCCTATCCTTTTCCTGCTTTTACTCAGTCTTTCTTCTCTCTTACCGGCATATCCTATATCCAGGCTATGCCAATGATGTGGAGGGTTTTATTTACCCTAGAGAGGATCATTGAGCAGGAGGATATAGATTTGGGAATGTCTGAACTTGCTGAATTGTACAACCTTGTGAGCCATGGTTCACACCGCTTTTTATTCACACACAAACCCGGTGAAGAACACCCAATCCTCAAGACCACCAAAAACGACACTAAGTGGAAGAAACGTTTTTTCTTCGTCAGGAGGGATTCTATCCCATATGGGAAGGATCTCCCTAGAAAATGGGCCACTCATGGTAGGATAGAGGATCCTTATAGAAGGATCATAGGATAACCCTGTTTTCGTTAAGGATCACTAACATCTTTTTGTATCTTTTGTGCAGATATCTCTGTTTCACATATCATTCCATCACCTGCAACCAAGGAGAGGATCGACGCTTTCCGGAATCTTGATCCTGCAGTAAGGTCATTTCAAACAAACACCAAGGATTCTCAAGAAGTATCCTCAGGCTCTGTTACAATGTCAAGTAAGTATCCAAGTTTATATATGGTTAAATGTTGAAATGCAAATAAAAAAAGAATACTTATCTGTTGTTTTGGATTGATAGGTGCTGGAAAATCCTCAAGGTCTGCCACCCGCTTCAGTGTTACCGATCTTACTGCTGTTGCTCCCAGGTCTGGGAAGAAGAAGACTGCTGCTAGCCCGAGTGCCGTAGTTCCAAAGCCTGTCACCTCCAAGGGGGGAAAGAAGAGGAAGGCCACCGAAGCTGAAAATATTGAAGGCTTGCCTCTTATCCGCCACCAGTTCCAAGAATACTTTGCTGATGTAAGGGTTACTGACTCTGGTTGATTATCCTGCCCACTTGAGGATCACGTGATCCTGAACTTTACCTTGACTTTTTGCAGAAATTCGCCGAGGTCGAAATGCTGTTTGATGCATATGTTGAAGAGGCGGAGCAAAAGCATCTGGAGTATCAAAAATTCTTCCTGGCTAAGGATCAGACTATCTCTCACCTTGACAAGGATCTTGCTCTGGCAAAGCAGCAGGTGGTCATGGCCCAGATAATTGCTGATCATGAGAAGCACGACCTGCTGGAGGATGCTAAGGTCTCTGCTGCCATCACCATGTACAAAATCAAGCTGCAAATGGCTCAGGAGGCTGAGGATCCTGACTTCGACAGGACCACATGGGACAAGGAGGGCTGGAAGGCAAAGCTGGCTGAGCTAGAGGATGAGGAAGAGGCTACCGAGGTCTTGGCGATTGAGGCAAGTGGTAGCGGGAAGGATCAAGCTGGTGGTGATGATGATGGTGGTGATGTAGCCAAGGTGTGAGCTGCAGAAATAGGCGATGATGGACATTTCTAGACGCGGCCGGAGCCCATTTTTTTAGGATTTGAGAGTTTTTTGGTTGTGATGTTTTAAAACAATGTTGGGTTGTACTTTGAACAATAGTTTCTAGGGTTGTGGATCATGGATCCTTAGACAATAGGTAGGATAATAGGTGGTGGAGGGATCCTCTGTTTGGGGGATGAAACCACTTGTTATCCTGCCATCTTTTATTTCCTGCACTTCAAAGACCTATTAACAATGGACACCCTTTGCCAACCCAAGTGGACGGGCCACGTATTGCTGGTAGAAACTTGGGTTGGCAACTTTGACAGCCTTAAAAGGGTTTATCTTTTGTGAATAAATAAAACTTCAACTTTTTGGCTATTTCCCGTGTTGTTATCCTTGTGAATTCTTTATTTTTCTACTGTTGTTATTCACTTTCTATGAATTTGTAAGTAAAGAATAAAGGTTTAATAAATCATGTTTAAAAGTTTTAGGGTATGGTTAAGGATCAAATATCCTATAGTAGATGAATTCAGAAAAGTTATGCAACTTAAGGATCATTAGTTCTGTTGTCAAAGGATAAGGGTCACTTATATAAATAATGAATGAAATCAAAGTGATCAAGGATCATACCTGAGAATCCAAGTTAGGATCCTAACCCCTTAACATTTATAATCAGGATAACCAAAAGACAAACCTTAGTAGAAGGTAAGGATCAAGGATCCTTGGCTGTTTAGCTTCAAAAACCTGAAATGGAACATAACTTGGGACTAAGCCAATATAAGAGAAGAGTTAGTAACTGGGGACAAGCCCAACAATTCTGGGGACAAGCCCAATATACTGGGGACAAGCCCAATATACCGGGGACAAGCCCAAAGGATAACTGGGGACAAGCCCAAAGGATAACTGGGGACAAGCCCAAAGGATAACCGGGGACAAGCCCAAAGGATCTTGTGTAAACTGGAGTATGGCCCTCACTGGCGACTATCCAAACTTAGTGACATGAAAATGCCAAAACCTTAGCTAACGTGAAAACGTTAGAAACCTTAGGAACGGATGTATGGTACGTCTACCATTATACGTAGGATCCCGGATACAGCCAGTACAATGAAATTGTCAGCCCCTAAAGCGAGTACTGGTCCCATTGCCATGAACTGTACCAGGATCATCGTGCGCTACTGGCGATACTGGGGACAGGCCCAAACAACTGGGGTCAAGCCCAAACAACTGGGGTCAAGCCCAAACAACTGGATACTTCTGTGGATACTCAATCCATTGTTAAGGATACCTAAACCTTCTGCAAAACTCAGAATCAAGTGAAAGTAGGATAAAGGAACCAGGATCCTTATCCTTGTATATAGGATAATTAAAGAATGAAATAGATTGAGATTAGATCATTACCAAGATGAGGATCACCTATCTTCTAAGGATCCTTCAAGGATACTTGTTATGAAAGTGGCTAAGGATCATGGATCCTTATCACATGAAGTATTTCTTCAAGTGGACAGCATTCCAAACTCTTGGTAGCAAATCACATTCCATTGTTAGCAATCTATATGCCCATTTCCTGCCTCAGCTTCAATCAGGTAGGGGCCTTCCCACTTTGGTGCCAACTTTCCATCAGCAGAATTTGTGGTATTCTGAAATGCTTTCCTTAATACCATATCACCAACTTGGAATTTCCTGATCCTGACATTTTTGTTGTAGGCTTCAGCCATCATTTGTTGATAACTAGCCATCCTTATCCTTGCCAAATCCCTGAGTTCTTCTATAGTATCCAAGTCTTGAACCAAGTTTTCAGCATTTCCTTCAGGATCACGTATGCTTGTTCTTGCAGTAGGAACCACCATTTATGTAGGGATCACTGATTCTGCCCCAAATACCAAAGAAAATGGAGTTTGGCCAGTAGCATTCTTGGGAGTTGTCCTGTCAGCCCATAATGCATAAGGTAGTTCTTCTGCCCATTTTCCTTTCTTGGATCCAAGCTTCTTCTTCAAATTGTTGATGATGATCTTGTTGGATGATTCTACCTGACCATTAGCTTGTGGGTGGACTGGTGTTGATGTTATCATCTTAATCCCCCAGCTGTCACAAAAGTTAGTAGTTCTATTCCCAATAAATTGGGATCCATTATCACAAACAATTTCAGAAGGGATACCAAATCTAGTAATAATATTTCTTTTGATAAAGGATATCACTTCTTTTTCTCTGACTTGAGCAAAGGCTTCAGCTTCTATCCACTTGGAGAAGTAATCAGTCATAACAAGCATGAACACTTTTCCACCAGGTGCCTTGGGAAGTTTACCAACTATATCCATTCCCCATCTCATAAATGGCCAAGAAGAGGATATAGGATGCAAAAGCTCTGCTGGTTGATGAAGGATATTACTATGTCTCTGACAAGGATCACACTTCTTGGCATATTCCACAGCATCCTTCTTCATAGTAGTCCAATAGTATCCTGTTCTCAGGATCCTTGAGAATAATGCCCTGCCCCCAGTGTGGTTTCCACAATCTCCTTCGTGAAAATCCTTTAGGACTTCTTGGATTTCAGGATCCTCAATGCATCTTAGATATGGTCCTGCAAGAGATCGTTTATATAACATGTTATTCAATATTGTAAATTGAGATACCTTAATTTTGAAAGCCCTAGGGTTTTCTCCTGTAGGAATCTCTCCATGTTGTATGTATCTCATGATTGGAAGGATCCATAATCCTGAATGAGATTGTGTATCATCACTAGGGATGATTGCAGAATCCTCTCCTATCTCCATGGCTACATAATCCTCAATAGCGGGGGTTAGGATGTGGATAATAGGGATCCTGATATCCTCTGGAATCTTCAAGGATGATCCTAGATTGGCCAATGCATCAGCTTCTGCATTCTCTTCTCTGGGTACCTGTGTCAAACTAAAGGAAACAAAAGAGAGTGCCAATTCTTTGACTATCTCTAAATATTTGATTAGCTTTTCACCTTTAACAACATAGGATCCATTAAAGTGATTAGTAATTAACAATGAATCTACATGTACCTCAAGATACCTGATCCTCATATGCTTGGCAATTTGCAAACCAGCTATCAAGGCTTCATATTCAGCCTCATTATTAGTAGTTTGAAACTCACAAGCTATGGAGTGGGGTATTATGTCCCCCTGTGGCGATTTTAGTAGTATTCCAAGTCCAGTTCCTTTGACATTAGAAGCTCCATCAGTGAAGAGTATCCAAGGATCCTTAGTTTCTTCGAGCTGTTGGACTTCTAACTCAGCTTCCCTTTGCAAGTCACTACTGAAATCTGCCACAAAGTCAGCTAAGGCTTGAGATTTAATGGCAGTCCTTGGTTCATATCTTATATCATAAGCACTAAGCTTCACTGCCCACTTAGCCATCCTTCCTGACATTTCAGGTTTCCTGAGAACATTCTTAATTGGAAAATTAGTCTTAACAATAATGGCATGAGTTTCAAAATAATGTCTTAATTTAGTAGATGCCATAATTAGTGCAAGGATAAGTTTTTCTAAATGTGAATACCTGGATTCAGCATCAAGCAAACTCCTACTTACATAATAGACAGTATGTTGTGTACCTTCGTGATCCTTAACAAGGACCGCACTTACTGCTTTAGAGGATACCGCCAAATACAAGGATAATATATCCCCTTTTTCTGGTTTCCTCAAGGCAGGGGCTGAGGATAGGTAACCCTTAAGAGCTTTGAGAGCATTTTCATGCTTTTCAGTCCACTCAAATTTCTTGTTCTTCCTCAAAATGTCATAGAATTCCTTGCATTTTTCTGAGGATTTGGATATGAACCTGTTCAAGGCTGCGATCTTGCCTGTCAATCTTTGCACATCCTTGGCATTGGCAGGAGATTTGATATTCACAATAGCCTTAATTTGCTCTGGACTTGCTTCAATGCCTCTTTTTGTCACCATATAGCCTAGGAATTTACCTGCTTTAACATCAAAGTGACACTTGGAAGGATTTAGTTTCATATTAAATTTATCAAGGATATTGAATGCTTCCTCCAAGTCTCTAAGGTGATCCTTAACTTTCTTGGACTTCACCACCATGCCATCTATATAGACTTCCATAGTGTGTCCAATTTGTTCCTTGAACATCATATTGACTAGCCTTTGATAAGTAGCACCTGCATTCCTTAGTCCGAATGACATAGCAATATAACAATATATACCAGTTGGGGTCATAAAGGCTGTATCCTCTTGATCAGATGGTTCCATCTGAATTTGTTGAAATCCAGATGAAGCATCCATAAAAGTCAACAACTCATGACCCGCGGTAGCATCCACCATGGAGTCAATGTGGGGTAATGGGAAAGGATCCTTGGGACATGCCTTGTTTAAATCAGTAAAATCGACACATACCCTCCACTTTCCATTTTTCTTTTGAACAATAACCACATTGGCTAACCACCTTGGATACTTAACCTCTCTTATCATACCTGCCCTGAGTAGTTTATCTACTTCTTCCTGGATAATGGCATTCCTTTCAGGTGCAAACTTCCTCCTTTTTTGATGAATTGGCTTGAATGACCTGTCAATGCCAAGTTTATGAGTAATTATATCTTTAGATATACCTGTCATGTCCTCATGCTTCCAGGCAAAGGTAGTTTTCCTCCTCTTAAGGAAGGATACTAGATCCTGTTCAATGTTGCTGAGGATCCCTGATCCTATGAAGACTATGGATTCAGGATCATGAGGATCCATAAGGATTTCTTTCACATCCTGTTCTCTTGCCTCCAAGACATCTCTTGGAGGATGCTTTAATTGCTATTGCTCCCTTGGTCTCGAGGCTGGCTTCATTGATGACGTGTAACAATTCTTAGCTTCTTGTTGATCACTCTCAATTTTCACCAACCGCCCCATGGACTAGGAAGCTTTACACATTGATGATAGGTAGATGGGACTGCCTTCATGTCATGTATCCATGGCCTGCCAAGGATAACATTACAACAGGATAAGCAATCTATAACACAATTTTTTTGATAAGAATGAAGTCCCTCAATATAGATGGGGAGTTTGATGTCCCCCAATGTATTTTTGGTCTCTCCGCTGAATCCCACAAGAACTGAGGATCTTGGGACAATGTCTGATTCAGGGATGTTCATCGTCTTGAGGACATCAAGTTGAATGATGTTTACTGAGCTTCCTCCATCTATCAGGATCATGCGAACAAAGTGGTTAGAAATAAACAGAGTGATAACAAGACCATCATGATGAGGATCCTGAACATCAACACGCTCATCCTCATCAAAAGTTATAATTTTATCCTTGGTAACAGTGGAGGTCCGGATGGGTCTGTCTCCATTATCCATCTTGGTTTCCTTGGCATGTCTTTTGGCTGCTGAAAAGGAAGTACCACAAATGTCTGATCCACCAGATATGAAGTTTATAACTTGTGCATCTGCTGGAGGAGCAGGAGCCTTTTCTGGGATCCTTTCAGGATCCTGGATCCTTGACTTCTTTCGTCCCAAAAGCTCCTTCAAGTGTCCCTTGCTTAACAAGTAACCAATTTCTTTTCTAAGTGCAATACACTCTTCAGTGAGATGTCCAAAATCCTCATGATATGCACACCATTTGGACTTGTCCTTTGTTGCGGCTGGTTTATCACTTTTCCTTGGCCATCTTGCTTTCTCACCTAGATTCTGCATTGCAAGAATTAGTTCATCATTATCAACAGAAAAACAGTATTCAGAAATTGGAGGATAATCCTCATCATCCTCTTCTTGTTCTACTGCATGCACATTCTGGTTATCAGACTTGTTGTAGGACTTAAACTTGTTATTCTTGAAGTAGGATCCTTGCTTTTCCTGTTTTGAGGATCCTGTCAGTCTCTCCTGGATCCTTTTATCATCCTCTAATCGGATGAATCTAAGGGCCCTGGTTCTCACTTCATCAAGATTCCTGCATGGGGTCATAACAAGATCATCATAGAATAATGAATCCCTAAGCAAACCCATTTTAAAGGCTTCCACAAACGTAGCTATATCCAGATTAGGGATATCTAAGGATTCTTTACTAAACTTAGTGATGTAATCTCTAAGTGATTCATTTTGACCTTGTGTTACCCTATATAGATCACTAGTTAAACGTTCAAATTTTCTGCTACATGAGAACTGACTATTAAACAGGTTAACTAGATTAGCAAATGAAGTAATAGAGTAAGGGGGAAGACTTAGCAGCCATTTAAGAGCAGATCCTGTAAGTGTGGATCCGAAACCCTTGCATAGACATGCTTCTTTTAACCTCTCTGGGATGGGGTTGATCTCCATCATCTCTCTATATTGAGCTACATGTTCTTCTGGATCCGTTGAACCATCATACAGCTTCAAGTTGGTATTTGGAAACTTTTGGGTATCTCAGCATCACAAATGGGTGGTGCAAAACGAGATATCCTATGGCTCCCATCTACAATTTTATGAATGGGCTTAATGTAACACCTCGAAAATTCATGTCCTATAATGTATTGACACGTGTCATAAGTTTGAACGTGTGAAAGAATGTTCTGAAAGGACTAAAGTTGACAATCATGGAAAGTATGTGAATATACGAGTTCTAAATGTCAACAATGAATAAATATATTGTACATTAACCCTACATGATGCTCATACCTTCAAACGAATAAATCATGGATCATACGAAGCTAAATATGAAAGAAAGTGAGAGATTTCAAACTACAGGGGTTAAATGTGTCAACGTGTTTAAGTTATACCTCTGAGTGACCTTTTGACAAACCCGAAGCTTTGTAACGATTAATTATGCTCACTAGAATGCACGATAAAAATTTCATAAAGTTTCTTTATCGTATGAGAAAGTTATGATCAAATTCGTGTGCGAGGGGTTAAAGCGTCAACGTTGAAAGTTATGACTTTTCGGGTAACAATAAAGTTAACCGAGGTCTTAAAAAAGTGGGTATATATCTTGAAGCCCTTATAAGTCAAGTTAAGGGGCTCAAAATGCAAGAAACAAAGTGTGGTTGACCTTTCGAGGAGCCAAGAGCCAAGGATGCAAACTGAAAAAGTTTTAAAACCTGAAGTTAGGCTCCAGGCGGGCCGCGTAAGGTCTTGGTAATCCTTACGCGGGCCACGTCAGGCCCCCAGATGCAGAAAATCGTTTTTGTTGGCTGTTCAGCCTTGGAACCGACTTAGATCAGATATTTTCTCATCATGGGCGACCCCTAAGTGCCTCCTAGAACCTTAGGGACATGTGTTAATAATCAGGGACCAATGGTAGTGTTGTGTGTCAAAGATCTAAGTGTTCTTGAGCACTATATAAAGGACCAAAGTTGCAAACACTTCCTCACACCTTCCTTCAGCAATCTGATCATTTCTGGAGCTCCAAAGCAGGCTCAAGTGATCACTAATCTAGCATAGGACCTTGGTAAGTTTGCTTATCCTTCCTTAGTTAAGTTTTTGCTTAGTTTTAGCTTAAAAGTCAAACCGTCGTAATTAACGGTTGACTTAGCGATTAATCACTAATGGTCCAGTGATTTGTCAAATTGAAAGTAGTTATAAGTTGGTAATTATGTGGGTAATAAACCCTTAAAAGGGTTCCCCCTGATTCCCACTCTAACTAGGTCAAATGTCGGGTCAAACTTGTTATTAAAAAGTCAACAGGATACTTAGTTTCTAATTTATGCATGATTAGCAATGTAGAACACATACACCCTGTTTGATCATTAATATAACTTGGTAATTAGTGTAAGCACATGTCTAAACATGTTCAACCCGACAATTTTATGTTTAGACCCGGTTTGGAACCGAAAGTCGCAAAGCTTTGACTTTTGCTTTGACTTCAGTTCTGACCCGTTGTGGTATGTTTTAGAAATACCTTAGAGCTTCATTTGGACCAGGTTACATGCTAGTATAACCCTCTGTGATTATACACCATGGTTCATTAGTTAACCAATTAATACGCATGACTCCGTTAATTGCCTATATGTCGACCATTATGCCCTTTTCACCTTAAAACGTGATTTTTGAAAAAGTAAAAGTGTAGAAACCTTACTTACTGATATATAAACTTGTACCCAAAGTTTGAGATCAGTTTGAGGTATAGAATAAGAGTTATGCTCATTAGCGTAAATTGAAAGCCTTATGTTAATTAAACGACGTAATTAGCGTATAGCCTAGTTAAGCCTACTTTTTGATATCAAACTTGTTACCCACTGATGTAATATATTATTTTGGGATTTTTGAAGATTTTTAATTAATTTTAGGCTGAGCATAACTTATAGTCGTAGGCTTAATCTGGTAATTGTCGGTTTTGCCCTTTCGGGCTATAAAATGAGTTTTACATATCTAATTGACTCCAGACCTTTTGCTACTGATTTCATATGGTAAATAAATTATTTTAAGCCTTCTGGAATGATAAAAATATCAGCTTTATTTATAGAACCCGGAAATGGCTTCTAATCGCCTTTTTAAGCGTTTTTAACGCATAGTATGTACTAGAACTATTTTAAACATACAAGGGTTGATACCTACTGATATTTTGGGCAAATTATAATATTTTAACAGTAAGCAAAAGTTGTTTAACTCAGACTTCAGTTTTGAGCTTTACGGCTTATGTGAAATTACCAAAATGCCCCTACGGTGCATAGTTTGGTTATAATTGATAAATTTCACATTTATATTTTACCCTACTGTTATAACTTAGTAAACTAAGTATTTTTGCTGATTATATCAGACCTGTAACTCAGGTTAATACTTAGACTCTTTTATAACCTTGAAAATGACCAAACTACCCCTACGAGGCATAGTTTGTGTTTAGATTCGTTTCGGGCATAATAAAAGACATCTTACTGATGTCACAACATATTTGAAGCATATTAACTTAGGAAACCTGTATATGGCTCTTATAAATACCCGTTACGCTTATTACGCGTTCGGTTCGGTTTATGTAACTAGTTTGCATAGATTAGCCGAAACGGGTCAAACCTTATCGGTTTTACCTCAAAATCCAGAATGTGTATGAAATACCCATATTAAGCAAGTCTCCGAACTTGTTGGGTCTAAATCACATTCTATTCCGGTCTTCGCCTAATCGTGCGTTTGAACCGTATAATTAACCGGTCTAAGCTTAGGCTTAATTAAAGACCCGTTAGCATTCTAATTGGTTATTTATACCATCGTTCCAGACTAGAGCCTTCCGGTAAATTGTACCTACGCTTACTTAAGTGAATACGGCTGAGTTATTATAATTCTTGCTATTTAAGACAGGAGCTAGCTCAGGTAAATACTCTTAACTTATTTTCCCTATTACGGGCTTGGGATACGGTAATATAAATACCGCATGGTCAGGTATGGGATTCAAAGATCAATAAGTCGGGAAATCCAAATAACCTGTTTTAATTCGTATTGCTTGACTGAAACATTGGGGATTAATGTGACCGTGTCCTGGATATCCATGACTCATTAATTGCAATGGCCACGACCTAAGCACGGGGTGTAGGCATACACCTGACAGATGCAATATGCTTTTTAATTATACCCAATAAGGGAATAGTGGTGTGTCGGTTAATCATGAACCGGCATAGGACCGGGCCCCGTATGTAGAGCAAGTTATGTAAAACTGATAACATGAAATATAGTTTGTCCCAAGTATAAAAGATTAATTTTGCCTCTGTGCATTTTAATCAAAGTGTCAAAATATTTTCGTGCCTCGTGCACCTAAACCAATTTTCATAAACATTTTCAAATGAGTCGGTTGAGTGTATTTACCAGTGAAAACTGACGTATTTTCAAAAGTCTAAGTGACAGGTACAAGTACGTAATAGGCTGGAAGCTGCTCAGGACGCTAATAAAGAATCTTGCAAGTTCTAGGCGTCTAAAGTCTGTTGAACAATGTTTATATTTTTAAGATCCGCCTGTGGATCCTTTACTTTCCGTTGTAATACTTGATATTACTTTATATTCGGATTGTAATATAATTTATCTTTTGCTTCCGCTGTGCATTTAAATGTTGTGTTGTTTGACTATGCTGATATCAACTACGTCACGATACTCCCCACCGGGCCCACCGGTGACACGTGGAAAGTCGGGGTGTGACAGGTTGGTATCAGAGCCAACACTGAGTGAATTAAACACTAGCTTTTGTGTTTAATCTCAGTTACACAGTTGCACATTCTTGCGTCTAGACGAGAACATAGGACAAATTCTAATTAGTTTTATTTTGTCCTTATTTGGTTCCTTTGTTATTTTCTGATTAGTTCTTGCATGGGCAAATCATTTTTGTAGAAGTCCCGTTTAGGGCAACCATATACTTGTTTAAATTTTAAATGAACGATTGTATTAAAAATATCATTCTTATATTATAAAATCTACCATTATAATAAAATGGCAATATCTAAAAACGACAAGACCTAGCTCATGTGTCATTTTAAGACAGGGCCAAGACGGTAGTTCCACAATTAGATTCAGATCCTTGTTAACATTTCAATTTAGGATTGTTCTGCGTTAAATATTAAAGTAATCTTAAAGGTAAAACCTAGCCTAAATGTCAATGCAGACAGGGCCAAGATGGTAAAACCTAGCCTAAATGTCAATGCAGACATGGTCAAGATGGTAAAACCTAGCCTAAATGTCATTGCAGACATGGCCAAGACGGTAAAACCTACCCAAAGGATTCCAATCCTTGTTAACATCTGTAACATGTTAACATTCCTGGCAGACGTGGTTTTATAAAATTGCATGAGTCATCCTTAAATAAGATTACTCCAATTTCCCTTATTTATATAATCATCCCTTAAGGATGAAGTGCCTACGGGCTATAATTGACGTCCTCTGTGACTAAAGACAGTGGTAGCCTACAACTCCCTGTCAAGAAAAGGTAATGAACTATGATTCAAACCTTAATGCCTCGATTCTCTGAAATCATGGCTTATATCATCCTATAAGATGATCATATTATAAACACCCCTTAGAAGGGAAGTGCCTACGGGCTATAACGTATTGTCCATCTGAGACACTGACATTGTGATCTTTATGATTCCTTGTCTAAGGTGGTGAGCTATGCTCAAGCCTAATAGTCTATATGATCAATGCGATCATGACTAATATCATATAACATCCTAGTGATGTTTTGCCTACGGGCTATATTATATTGTCCATTCGTGACAAAGACAGTTGTGATCTTTTATGATTCTCTGTCAAAGGTGGTGAGCTATGCTCAAGCCTCATAAATTTATATGATCAGTGCGATCATGACTAATATCATCAATATGATGATCATACTATTAACATCCTTAGTGATGAAGTGCCTACGGGCTATACGCTGTTATATTGTCAATACGACAATGACAGTTGTAACCATTATGGTTCCCTGTCTAAGGTGGTGGGCTATGCCCAAGCCTCATAGTCAATATGATCAATACTATCATGACTACTATCATCAGTGCGATGATTATTTTTTTTCTTAAAACATTGTTTTGTAATGTCAATTGATTTGCCTACGGGCCATATTGTATCGTCAATTATGACAACGACAGTTGTGGTCTACGACTCCCTGTTCAAAGGTAATGAACTTTGATTCAAACCTCAATGCTTTGATTCTCTGAAATCATAGCTTATAATTCATAAATGTCCATGTGACTAGGCCTTTCGTGCCACTAGTAAAACTGTTATTATTTTTAAAATTAGGATAAATTATAATATAAAATCCCAAAATAAATATGATTCATAAATTAACCAAATATGGTCTCTGTTTACCATGGTTAATGAATTACCCTAAGGGGCAATTCCATAATAAACTCCAAAATAAACTATTGTCCTTGTTTTCTGCAACAGTTCAATTAAAATGGCTAACTCTGACGAAATTAATAGCCATCCAGTGGAGAATATTGATAACGCCCGGATTAATTTATCGGGTGCTGAATTGAAAGCGTTGGTAGACGACGCTGTTACAAGGGCCTTAGAACGACAGTATGAACAGTATAGTGGGACTCGTAGTAGGACCCTATCAACACCACATACAAAGCCACCCCCCAAGAAGGATGAACCCAAGAAGGAAGATGACGAGCGTCACTCTTCTAATCATCACAGTGATCCGTCTCAACAAATCATACTGAATCAAAGACCCCATGAGGAGGGTTGCTCCTACAAGTACTTTGTTTCATGTAAACCCCGGGATTTCACTGGGGAGGAAGGAGCTGTAGATTGTATGACGTGGTTAGATGAGATGGATACAGTTGTGGATATCAGCAGATGCGCTGAGAGGGATGTGGTCAAGTTCGTGTCACAATCATTTAAGGGTGAGGCCCTAGCCTGGTGGAGATCGTTGATTCAAGCCACCGGGAAGATACCTTTGTACAACATGACTTGGGATCAGTTCGTTACCCTTATCAAAGAAAATTATTGTCCTCAACATGAAGTTGAGAAGATTGAGACTGAATTCTTGACATTAGTCATGGAGAACTTAGATTGTCAAGCATACCTTACAAGTTTCAATACCAAGTATCGATTGGTTCCTTATTTGATCACACCGGAACCAAAGCGAATAGCTCGCTTTATTGGGGGTTTAGCCCCAGAAATAAAGGCCAGTGTGAAAGCATCGAGACCTACTACATTCAGGTCGGCGGCAGATCTGTCGCTATCTCTCACACTCGATGTGGTCAGAAACAAGGCTGCCAAAGCCTCTGATGATGGGAAGCGTAAAAGGGAGGAGGATGACTCCCAGAATACTAAGAAGAGCAAATCCGAGTTCAACAATAACCAACAGGATTCCAATAGGAAGCCTACATGCAAAACCTGCAAAAGAAGACACTGGGGACAGTGTCGATCAAACCAAGAGATAAAGCAATGTGGTATCTGTAAGAGAACTGGCCACCAGTCCCACGAATGTAGGGACATAACGAATGCAACCTGTTTCAGCTGTGGTGAAAAGGGCCACATCAGTACTAATTGCCCTGAGGCTGCCAAGGAAGGAGCAGCTAAGTTTGGGATGGATAAGAAAGGAAACGCCTAAACTACCGGTTGAATGCCAAAGACAGTGCATATCAATAATAGCATTAGGTACGTCCTTACCTTTTTGCATCGATTTTATCTGCTAAGTATTTTACGTTAATGCAAGGGATAATAAACCTTTAGTAAACTATAAGCTTAGCAAACTTTTGATTACATTCATAAGAACTTCAGATATTAAAAATAAGGTATAATTTACCAATGGAATCTTTAATGACTCTCTCTCATCCTCGAAGATAATCCATTCATAAGAATCTGGAGTACTCTTCCCCCAAAAAGAGTACGACAATATATATTACTTTATTTTATTATTTTCTCATTATTTTATATCGCCTGCGAATGCCAAACTATGTTTGATAAGAGTACCATATGAGGATTGGCGTATCCTAGTGTGTCCCATAGATTGCTTCCATGCCTGATCAGTATGGAGGTTTAATGCATGGAATGTAACACCCTCAAAATTTACTTGAATATAAGTATAATTTTATACAAAAGATAATAGTTTAACATAGGTTTCAAAAGTATCAAGATTACAAGTAGATAAACATTAGTCATCTAATGTCTAGGTTAAACATTCAAAAGTTGATTAATAATTGATTACAACCCATGAACAAAGTTTAATTAAAACTAAACACATAGCGGAAGCTTCAAAAATCGTGTTCGGTTCTTCGACGTTGCTTGACCACCATCCGTAAGGTCCATCTAATCACCTAGGGTCAAAACCATTAAAACATTAGTTTTGACTTTGATACATAAGACTTAGACATATGATCCAATCATCAATTTAAATAAAAAAAAATTTAAGTTTTCTGGTTCCACCGTAAATTACGGTGTTACCGTAATTTACGGTGAGTTCTGGAGATTTTTGGTCCACCGTAAACCAGTTGATCCACACCGTAAACATATCACATCCACCGTAAATTACGGTACTACCGTAATTTACGGTAGTACCTGGAATTTCATGTTTTGTTTTGTTTGTTCATTACACCAAGACCCAACTCTTGGGTTTCAGTTTTCTATGATACCAATTCATTAAAACCTCGTATTTCTAATATGTTATATAATATTCAAAATCAACAATCAGACTATCATAATCCAAAACAATAACCATGCCTTACTTGATTATCCGACCCGTTTGGCTCGTCTACAGAATTTCTTCCTTTTTGACGACTACCAACGAGTTTTAACCAACTTTTGACCAAATATTCAATATAGCGATATCATCGCTTTAATTCATAGTAGCTTATATTCTAAAATTCAACTATGCATATTACAATGATCTAAATTTACTTAATGTAACGGGTCAAGTTACATACCTTAGCGTACGCCCTTCAACCGCGAATCACCACCGGCTTGTCCACTCGACGTTCCGGTATCTTGTCCTATAGAGTTCAATTCAAGACATGTTTAGAACTCTCTTTAGACCTCTCTTCGCATAATATACCGAAACATCATAATTATGCGTTAAAGCTTTAAATTTCTATTTTTAAGCCTTCTTTGAGGCATTTCAACAAACACTATGAGGGCAGAATTTCTACATCATTCATATTCATGTTTATAGCTTGCTAATTAGTTAACTTAACTTCAATAAATCCATCATATAGCATTTAAACATCATACTTTTCTGAAATCACCTTCTAAAATCGAATTACACTAGAATAATCACTCTAAACCCTAGTGTTCATCATCATCATGTAAAACCCACAACCCACCTTCAAGGTGTTCATGGAATTTCCTGAATTTGGTCATGATTTCACATGAAATTAGCTAGGTTTCACTTCTAAACACCATATCAATTCTAATCAAACCAAATATCACACATGCAACATCAATTTCAGATTTTCCAAAATCATGAGAAATTCAAGTTAAGAGATTTCATCAGATTTTACATACCTTACAATCCTCTTGTGATGAGGATTACGATTATAGGCTCAATTCTCGATTTCAACTTGGATTAATCCTTCAATTAGCAAGATTAATGAGATTTTAGGGTTTTGGAGAAGTGGGGATCGCCCCCCTGCTTCACTTGATCGACCAGACACACCTGAATGGTGTGTTTGGTGAGTTTTTGTTATAATTCAGCTTTAAACTTTCATTTTTGGCAAGCTTAGTCCCTCATTTATCATCTAACTTTAAGTACTAGTGTTTTTAACCTAGTGTTAGTTATTTCTAGGCTTGAAATTTTAACTAGGTTAAAATTTCTAGATAGTAAATTCTTGTTTATGAAATTCTTGAATTTCTAATATAAAGATTTATATTTTCGGGGTGTTACAAGTCCACCCCCCTTAAAAAGGGTTTCGTCCCCGAAACCTAATTACGTACCAAATAAAGTAGGATGAAGACGTCGCATCTCCTCTTCGGACTCCCATGTAGTGTCCGAACCTTTCCTATGCTCCCATTTGACTTTGACTTGGTCAATTTGTTTATTTCGTAAATGTTTGACCTTTCTTTCTAAAATCCCCACCGGTCTCACCGCATAATTCAGACTATTATCCACTTCGATATCATCGTAATGGATATAGGCCGTTTCGTCTGCTAGGCACTTTCTTAATTGTGACACGTGGAACGTGCCATGGATTCCACTTAGCTCCTCCGGTAATTCAAGACGGTAAGCTACCTTGCCAACTCTCCCGATAATTTTAAATGGCCCAATAAACCTTGGGCTTAGCTTTCCCCTTTTTCTGAATCTAATAACGCCCTTCCATGGGGAAACTTTTAGCATGACCATGTCACCAACTTGGAATTCGATTGGCCTTTTCCTTTTATCAGCATACACCTTTTGTCTGTCTTGAGCCGCTTTCAAGTGTGCCCGAACTTTATCGATCTTTTCATTCGTGGCTCGTACTATATCTTGGTGGGCGAGTTCACGTGGACCCACTTCACCCCAACATACCGGGGTTCGACACTTCCTACCGTAAAGCATTTCGTATGGTGCCATCTTAATACTAGATTGGTAACTGTTGTTATACGAAAACTCGACTAACGGTAAGTGAACATCCCAACTACCTCCAAAGTCGATTATACACGCCCGTAGCATGTCCCCCAATGTTTGTATCATTCTTTCACTTTGTCCATCCGTTTGAGGATGGTACGCAGTGCTAATGAACAATTTGGTCGCCATTTGCTCTTGGAAATCTCGCCAGAAATTCGAAGTAAACCGGGTATCCCTATCAGACACGATGGACACCGGCACCCCATGACGTGCTATGATTTCATTGGTATAAACTTCTGACATCTTTTCTGACGTATAAGTCTCACGAATCGGAATGAAGTGAGCACTTTTCGTCAATCTATCCACCACTACCCATATGGCATCAAAACCACGATTCGTCTTAGGCAACTTGGTTAACAGGTCCATTGTAATATGTTCCCATTTCCAAACCGGAATTTCTAACGGTTGGAGTTTGCCGTATGGTTTCTGGTGCTCCGCCTTGACTTGTAAACATGTCAAGCATTTTTCCACATATTTCGCCACGTCCCTCTTCATTCCGGGCCACCAATAATTTTGTTTCAAATCATTGTACATCTTGGTTGCACCGGATGAATCGAATAACGGGATTTATGAGCTTCATTAAGTAGAAGCGCCTTTACTCCACAAGTATGTGGGACCCATATCCTTCCGGATCGAGTCTTCAACCCGTGATTCCCATCCGACAAATCTTTCAATTGACCGATTATTCTTTCTTTCTTCCAATTTTCTTCTTTTACTGCTTCTAACTGCGCCTCTCGAATACGTTCAAGTATACCCGAGGTCACCACTAGTTGCATCGACCTCACTCGTATTGGGACATAGTCCGCTTTTCTGCTTAAAGTGTCCGCTACCACATTTGCCTTTCCGGGGTGATAATGTATCTCACAATCGTAGTCTTTCACCGTTTCCAGCCATCGCCTTTGTCGCATATTTAACTCCTTCTGATCAAAGAAGTATTTCAAGCTCTTGTGGTCGGTGAATATGGTGCACTTTACCCCATACAAGTAATGCCTCCATATTTTTAATGCAAATACTACCGCTGCCAACTCGAGATCGTGCGTGGGATATTTCTTCTCGTGTATCTTCAATTGTCTCGAGGCATAGGCTATTACCTTGCCCCGTTGCATCAACACGCAACCGAGCCCCGATAATGAAGCATCCGAATAAACCACCATGTCTTCGACTCCGTCCAGCAATGTCAATACCGGAGCTTGAGTTAACTTTTCTTTTAGCGTTTGAAACGCTTTCTCTTGATCAGCACCCCAAATGAACTTTTCTTTCTTCCGTGTTAACTTTGTTAGCGGTGATGCAATCTTGGAGAAATCTTGAATGAATCTCCTATAATATCCCGCAAGCCCCAAAAAGCTTCTAATTTCCGAAGGGTTCTTCGGAAGATTCCATTTTGACACAGCCTCTATCTTTGACGGATCCACCAATACTCCGTCAGCACTTATGACGTGGCCAAGAAATTGTACCTCTCGTAACCAAAAGGCACATTTAGAGAATTTTGCATACAACTTCTCTCGTCTAAGTGTCTCTAACACTTCTTGTAGGTGGTGTGCGTGTTCAGCCTCACTTTTCGAATACACCAAGATATCATCGATAAACACGATGACCGACTTATCCAGCATTGGTTTGCAAACCCGGTTCATGAGGTCCATGAAAGCCGCGGGTGCGTTTGTTAGCCCAAATGACATCACGAGGAATTCGTAATGTCCGTATCTCGTGCGGAAAGCCGTCTTCGGCACATCTTCTTCTTTGACCTTTAGTTGGTGATACCCCGATCTAAGGTCAATTTTGGAAAACCAGTTCGCACCTTGTAGTTGGTCGAATAAATCATCTATCCTCGGGAGCGGGTATCGGTTCTTTACCGTGAGTTTGTTTAACTCCCGGTAATCGATACACATGCGCATGCTCCCGTCTTTCTTTCTTACGAACAACACCGGTGCGCCCCAAGGAGACACACTCGGCCTTATAAATCCTTTGTCAAGTAGGTCTTGGATTTGAGACATCAACTCTTGTAATTCCGACGGTGCAAGTCGGTACGGGGCTTTTGCTACGGGTTTCGCGCCCGGAATCAATTCGATCCCAAACTCTATTTCCCGTTCAGCCGGTATTCCCGGTAAATCCTCCGGAAACACATCTTCATAATCTCTTACTACCGGTACATCTCCAATCTTTCGTGATTCTTTTTCGGGCTCATTAGCGTATATCATGAATGCCTTGCATCCTCGCTTCATAAGCTTGTGAGCTTTCAACATTGAGCATACTATGGGGTTGCCTCCTTTTTCGCCATAAATGGTGACGTGTTTCCCGTTCGGAGATGTTAGTTTTATCTCTTTACGAAAACACACGATCTTTGCATGGTGTTGAGATAGCCAATCCATCCCAACGACTACTTGAAATTCTCCCATTGACATCGGGATTAGGTTTATCAAATATTCTTCGTCGTCAATGCTCAGTTTACAGTTTTTACATACATCACAAACAATAAAGCTTTTGTTATTACCTATCTCTACTTCTAAGGGCACAGGTAATTTTGTTAGAACAAATGAAGGATGTCGAATAAATCCATATGAAACAAAGGATTTATTCGCACCCGTATCAAATAACACGCGTGCAGGAATCAAATTTACAGCGAATATACCTGAGACCACGTCAGGTTCAACCTTTGCTTCTGCGGCGGTTAGTTGAAAAGATCTTGCCTTTGCTTTCGGGGCTTCACCTTTCGGTTCCTGCCCATCCTTCTTTCCAACCAATTCCGGGCATTCCGATTTCTTGTGACCCGTTCGATAACAATTGTAACAAACCGTCACTTTCTCCGGGCACGATATAGCCATATGTCCCGTTTTCTTGCATATGGGACAAGGCTTATCCTTGTAACGGCATTCGCCTTTATGACCCTTCCCGCAGATTCTGCAACTTGGCGACCCGCCTTTCGTATCAGATTTCTTTGCGCTTTCGTTTGTTCGTGCCTTCTTAGTAGGGCTTGGGTTCACATCTTGTGCCCTTCGTTCACCCCGTTCTATGCTCTTTTTCAGTTCGATCTCCCTTTCCCGAGCAGCATTGACAATCTCGGTAAGGGTCTCGTATTTTGAAGGGGTTATGAACTCTCTATACTCCGCACTTAGCATGTTATGGTAGTAATAGACCTTTTGTTCTTCATTTGTCACCAAATCATCACAGAACTTTATCTTGTCCATAAACATCCCCGTGATCTTGTCTATGGATTCACCCTTGTGTCTGAGTTGCATGAACTCTTCATTGATTCTATTTATGACCGCTTTGGGACTATGGTGTTTAAGAAACGGCGTCTTAAACTCCTCCCATGTCATGGCCTTAGCCGCTTCACTTCCAATCTCCTTCTTTTTGTTATCCCACCAGTCTTTCGCTTGACCTCTTAATTGACCCGTACCATAAGCTACGTAGTCATTTTCATCACAATGAGTTCTCTCGAATACTCCTTCGATATCACTTAGCCATCGTTGGCACACAATTGGATCAACCTCCCCATTATATATTGGTGGTTTACAGGCCATGAATTCCTTGTATGAACAAAGCTTTCGTCCACCATGCTTTTCCTTTGCTGAATTGGAATCATCTTCCAATTTCTTGATTCTCTCTTCTACTATTGATAAAACTGTGTTTTGAATTTTATCAATAAAGCCCGACAAACTGTTTTCGATTGCCTTTCCAACCTCTTCGGCAATCACTTCCCTCATTTGTTCGGTGACTCTTGGCACCGCATTATCATTACCTCCATCAGCCATCTCTATTTCTGAAATGTTTACATAGATTGTTAAACATTCCATTTATAACACATGCTTTACTTGTTTTGATTTAATCAAGTTCATAACTCGATTTAATCATTCTTGTTTCAATTCAATCAAGTTCGTAACTTGATTTAATCATTCTTGTTTCAATTTAATCAAGTTCGTAACTTGATTTAATCATTCTTGTTTCAATTTAATCAAGTTTGTAACTTGATTTAATCATTCTTGTTTCATGCATTTCTTGGTTTTGAGTGAGCTTACACACTCGTTTCATGCATATTGTTCATTTCTCATTCTTTACGTAGTACATAATTTATTAACAAAATAAGTTAGTTCTTACCGGACGATCGATCAAGCTTGAACCGAACACTTTGTTAACAACCTTAGGCTCTGATTACCAACTTGTAACACCCTCAAAATTTACTTGAATATAAGTATAATTTTATACAAAAGATAACAGTTTAACATAGGTTTCAAAAGTATCAAGATTACAAGTAGATAAACATTAGTCAACTAATGTCTAGGTTTAACATTCAAAAGTTGATTAATAATTGATTACAACCCATGAACAAAGTTTAATTAAAACTAAACACATAGCGGAAGCTTCAAAAATCGTGTTCGGTTCTTCGACGTTGCTTGACCACCATCCGTAAGGTCCATCTAATCACCTAGGGTCAAAACCATTAAAACATTAGTTTTGACTTTGGTACATAAGACTTAGACATATGATCCAATCATCAATTTAAATAAAATTTTTTTTTAAGTTTTCTGGTTCCACCGTAAATTACGGTGTTACCGTAATTTACGGTGAGTTCTGGAGATTTTTGGTCCACCGTAAACCAGTTGATCCACACCGTAAACATATCACATCCACCGTAAATTACGGTACTACCGTAATTTACGGTAGTACCTGGAATTTCATGTTTTGTTTTGTTTGTTCATTACACCAAGACCCAACTCTCGGGTTTCAGTTTTCTATGATACCAATTCATTAAAACCTCGTATTTCTAATATGTTATATAATATTCAAAATCAACAATCAGACTATCATAATCCGAAACAATAACCATGCCTTACTTGATTATCCGACCCGTTTGGCTCGTCTACATAATTTCTTCCTTTTTGACGACTACCAACGAGTTTTAACCAACTTTTGACCAAATATTCAATATAGCGATATCATCGCTTTAATTCATAGTAGCTTATATTCTAAACTTCAACTATGCATATTACAATGATCTAAATTTACTTAATGTAACGGGTCAAGTTACATACCTTAGCGTACGCCCTTCAACCGCGAATCACCACCGGCTTGTCCACTCGACGTTCCGGTATCTTGTCCTATAGAGTTCAATTCAAGACATGTTTAGAACTCTCTTTAGACCTCTCTTCGCATAATATACCGAAACATCATAATTATGCGTTAAAGCTTTAAATTTCTATTTTTAAGCCTTCTTTGAGGCATTTCAACAAACACTATGAGGGCAGAATTTCTACATCATTCATATTTATGTTTATAGCTTGCTAATTAGTTAACTTAACTTCAATAAAGCCATCATATAGCATTTAAACATCATACTTTTCTGAAATCACCTTCTAAAATCGAATTACACTAGAATAATCACTCTAAACCCTAGTGTTCATCATCATCATGTAAAACCCACAACCCACCTTCAAGGTGTTCATGGAATTTCCTGAATTTGGTCATGTTTTCACATGAAATTAGCTAGGTTTCACTTCTAAACACCATATCAATTCTAATCAAACCAAATATCACACATGCAACATCAATTTCAGATTTTCCAAAATCATGAGAAATTCAAGTTAAGAGATTTCATCAGATTTTACATACCTTACAATCCTCTTGTGATGAGGATTACGATTATAGGCTCAATTCTCGATTTCAACTTGGATTAATCCTTCAATTAGCAAGATTAATGAGATTTTAGGGTTTTGGAGAAGTGGGGATCGCCCCCCTACTTCACTTGATCGACCAGACACACCTGAATGGTGTGTTTGGTGAGTTTTTGTTATAATTCAGCTTTAAACTTTCATTTTTGGCAAGCTTAGTCCCTCATTTATCATCTAACTTTAAGTACTAGTGTTTTTAACCTAGTGTTAGTTATTTCTAGGCTTGAAATTTTAACTACGTTAAAATTTCTAGATAGTAAATTCTTGTTTATGAAATTCTTGAATTTCTAATATAAAGATTTATATTTTCGGGGTGTTACATGGAACCCCTGAGATATCCCAATGGACATATTGTACTCAAGTCAACTAGTAGTATTCAAAGAAGATATCCAATATAAAATGTCCTTATAAGTATCTCTACTTAGGGCATCCTTGCAATTGTAAAGAGAATGTGTCATATATCTGACACCGACATCGATAGATGAACCAAAGCCTGAGAGTACAGACATCTCTAACATCTCTGTGTGTGTCATGATTATCTTCTTTATAAGAATTACCATGTTTACCTTCTAAGAGGTAAGTGAATGTTAGGACGAACCTCCCGCTTAGGGCTACAATTATTGTAAAAGCCTTATATCTGTTAGTATCAACGGAATAGGAAGAACTAGGAGCCAAATCAATAAGCTTCTAGAGAAGATTTCATAAAGCCAAAACTCGAAGTCCTAAGAACTCCGATGTATATAAATAAGAAAGACGGATCATCTTGCTTATGCATTGATTACCGCAACCCTATATAGGCAACAATTAAGAATCGCTATTACCTGCCCAGGACCGTTGATTGGTTCGACTAGCTGTAAGGTTTAGCTATTTTTCTGAGATTAGCTAAGCAGTAGTTGGAATAACCATCTCACCATAAAATAGTTTTTTTTATAGCAATTATTATATAAGTATCAAGGCTACTCCTTTAGAGACCTTGTATGGGCGGAATGCTAAACATCTATTGTTAAATATAGAATTGGTAAGTCCAATTATCAGGATCTGAAAGTTGTATTAGAAACAACGAATAAGATCATACAAACCCTTAATTATCTGTAAGTTGCCATTATTTCGGCAGAAAAGCAAGGATTAATGAAGTTAGCAAACCTCCTAAATTCTTGTTAAGGAATAAGGTTCAACAATAGATATCACCCAGGAAGGGTGTGCTAAATTGTTAAATTATCAGGCTAGTCAGGCTCTGAGTATATAGCATCATTCGAAGGATTCGAATGTATCAAGATTAAATAACTTACGAGCTAAGACCTAATTAAGGGGCTTGGTGGAATGCGCAATGTGACCCACACTAATGATTTAGCGACGTGTCACCAATAAATCAAAAAGCGCTATCACATAATGATATGCCGAACTATGATAGTATGAGCAACCTGTGTCGATTGAGGATCGACATGTTTAGAAGCTCCAAAAAGATACATGTGCCTATTATAAAGGTCAATTGTAGTGCCTTAGAGGCTCAAAGGTACTGGGGAAGATTTAACCCAATATAAGGTAGAAAGTACTTCCCTTACTTTAACAAATCTCGAGGTCGAGATTTCTTTTAAGGGGGTGAGGATGTAACACCTCGAAAATTCATGTCCTATAATGTATTGACACGTGTCATAAGTTTGAACGTGTGAAAGAATGTTCTGAAAGGACTAAAGTTGACAATCATGGAAAGTATGTGAATATACGAGTTCTAAATGTCAACAGTGAATAAATATATTGTACATTAACCCTACATGATGCTCATACCTTCAAACGAATAAATCATGGATCATACGAAGCTAAATATGAAAGAAAGTGAGAGATTTCAAACTACAGGGGTTAAATGTGTCAACGTGTTTAAGTTATACCTCTGAGTGACCTTTTGACAAACCCGAAGCTTTGTAACGATTAATTATGCTCACTAGAATGCACGATAAAAATTTCATAAAGTTTCTTTATCGTATGAGAAAGTTATGATCAAATTCGTGTGCGAGGGGTTAAAGCGTCAACGTTGAAAGTTATGACTTTTCGGGTAACAATAAAGTTAACCGAGGTCTTAAAAAAGTGGGTATATATCTTGAAGCCCTTATAAGTCAAGTTAAGGGGCTCAAAATGCAAGAAACAAAGTGTGGTTGACCTTTCGAGGAGCCAAGAGCCAAGGATGCAAACTGAAAAAGTTTTAAAACCTGAAGTTAGGCTCCAGGCGGGCCGCGTAAGGTCTTGGTAATCCTTACGCGGGCCGCGTCAGGCCCCCAGATGCAGAAAATCATTTTTGTTGGCTGTTCAGCCTTGGAACCGACTTAGATCAGATATTTTCTCATCATGGGCGACCCCTAAGTGCCTCCTAGAACCTTAGGGACATGTGTTAACAATCAGGGACCAATGGTAGTGTTGTGTGTCAAAGATCTAAGTGTTCTTGAGCACTATATAAAGGACCAAAGTTGCAAACACTTCCTCACACCTTCCTTCAGTAATCTGATCATTTCTGGAGCTCCAAAGCAGGCTCAAGTGATCACTAATCTAGCATAGGACCTTGGTAAGTTTGCTTATCCTTCCTTAGTTAAGTTTTTGCTTAGTTTTAGCTTAAAAGTCAAACCGTCGTAATTAACGGTTGACTTAGCGATTAATCACTAATGGTCCAGTGATTTGTCAAATTGAAAGTAGTTATAAGTTGGTAATTATGTGGGTAATAAACCCTTAAAAGGGTTCCCCCTGATTCCCACTCTAACTAGGTCAAATGTCGGGTCAAACTTGTTATTAAAAAGTCAACAGGATACTTAGTTTCTAATTTATGCATGATTAGCAATGTAGAACACATACAACCTGTTTAATCATTAATATAACTTGGTAATTAGTGTAAGAACATGTCTAAACATGTGATCACTAATCTAGCATAGGACCTTGGTAAGTTTGCTTATCCTTCCTTAGTTAAGTTTTTGCTTAGTTTTAGCTTAAAAGTCAAACCGTCGTAATTAACGGTTGACTTAGCGATTAATCACTAATGGTCCAGTGATTTGTCAAATTGAAAGTAGTTATAAGTTGGTAATTATGTGGGTAATAAACCCTTAAAAGGGTTCCCCCTGATTCCCACTCTAACTAGGTCAAATGTCGGGTCAAACTTGTTATTAAAAAGTCAACAGGATACTTAGTTTCTAATTTATGCATGATTAGCAATGTAGAACACATACAACCTGTTTAATCATTAATATAACTTGGTAATTAGTGTAAGAACATGTCTAAACATGTTCAACCCGACAATTTTATGTTTAGACCCGGTTCGGAACCGAAAGTCGCAAAGCTTTGACTTTTGCTTTGACTTCAGTTCTGACCCGTTGTGGTATGTTTTAGAAATACCTTAGAGCTTCATTTGGACCAGGTTACATGCTAGTATAACCCTCTGTGATTATACACCATGGTTCATTAGTTAACCAATTAATACGCATGATTCCGTTAATTGCCTATATGTTGACCATTATGCCCTTTTCACCTTAAAACGTGATTTTTGAAAAAGTAAAAGTGTAGAAACCTTAGTTACTGATATATAAACTTGTACCCAAAGTTTGACATCAGTTTGAGGTATAGAATAAGAGTTATGCTCATTAGCGTAAATTGAAAGCCTTATGTTAATTAAACGGCGTAATTAGCGTATAGCCTAGTTAAGCCTACTTTTTGATATCAAACTTGTTACCCACTAATGTAATATATTATTTTGGGATTTTTGAAGATTTTTAATTAATTTTAGGCTGAGCATAAGTTATAGTCGTAGGCTTAATCCGGTAATTGTCGGTTTTGCCCTTTCGGGCTATAAAATGAGTTTTACATATCTAATTGACTCCAGACCTTTTGCTACTGATTTCATATGGTAAATAAATTATTTTAAGCCTTCTGGAATGATAAAAATATCAGCTTTATGTATAGAACCCAGAAATGGCTTCTAATCGCCTTTTAAGCGTTTTTAACGCATAGTATGTACTAGAACTATTTTAAACATACAAGGGTTGATACCTACTGATATTTTGGGAAAATTATAATATTTTAACAGTAAGCAAAAGTTGTTTAACTCAGACTTCAGTTTTGAGCTTTACGACTTATGTGAAATTACCAAAATGCCCCTACGGTGCATAGTTTGGTTATAATTGATAAATTTCACATATATACTTTACCCTACTGTTATAACTTAGTAAACTAAGTATTTTTGCTGATTATATCAGACCTGTAACTCAGGTTAATACTTAGACTCTTTTATAACCTTGAAAATGACCAAACTACCCCTACGAGGCATAGTTTGTGTTTAGATTCGTTTCGGGCATAATAAAAGACATCTTACTGATGTCACAACATATTTGAATCATATTAACTTAGGAAACCTGTATATGGCTCTTATGAATACCCGTTACGCTTATTACGCGTTCGGTTCGGTTTATGTAACTAGTTTGCATAGATTAGCCGAAACGGGTCAAACCTTATCGGTTTTACCTCAAAATCCAGAATGTGTATGAAATACCCATATTAAGCAAGTCTCCGAACTTGTTGGGTCTAAATCACATTCTATTCCGGTCTTCGCCTAATCGTGCGTTTGAACCGTATAATTAACCGGTCTAAGCTTAGGCTTAATTAAAGACCCGTTAGCATTCTAATTGGTTATTTATACCATCATTCCAGAATAGAGCCTTCCGGTAAATTGTACCTACGCTTACTTAAGTGAATACGGCTGAGTTATTATAATTCTTGCTATTTAAGACAGGAGCTAGCTCAGGTAAATACTCTTAACTTATTTTCCCTATTACGGGCTTGGGATACGGTAATATAAATACCGCATGGTCACGTATGGGATTCAAAGATCAATAAGTCGGGAAATCCAAATAACCTGTTTTAATTCGTATTGCTTGACTGAAACATTGGGGATTAATGCGACCGTGTCCTGGATATCCTTGACTCATTAATTGCAATGGCCACGACCTAAGCACGGGGTGTAGGCATACACCTAACAGATGCCATATGCTTTTTAATTATACCCAATAAGGGATTCCCAATAAGGGAATAGTGGTGTGTCGGTTAATCATGAACCGGCATAGGACCGGGCCCCGTATGTGGAGCAAGTTATGTAAAACTGATAACATGAAATATAGTTTGTCCCAAGTATAAAAGATTAATTTTGCCTCTGTGCATTTTAATCAAAGTGTCAAAATATTTTCGTGCCTCGTGCACCTAAACCAATTTTCATAAACATTTTCAAATGAGTCGGTTGAGTGTATTTACCAGTGAAAACTGACGTATTTTCAAAAGTCTAAGTGACAGGTACAAGTACGTAATAGGCTGGAAGCTGCTCAGGACGCTAATAAAGAATCTTGCAAGTTCTAGGCGTCTAAAGTCTGTTGAACAATGTTTATATTTTTAAGATCCGCCTGTGGATCCTTTACTTTCCGTTGTAATACTTGATATTACTTTATATTCGGATTGTAATATAATTTATCTTTTGCTTCCGCTGTGCATTTAAATGTTGTGTTGTTTGACTATGCTGATATCAACTACGTCACGATACTCCCCACCGGGCCCACCGGTGACACGTGGAAAGTCGGGGTGTGACACTTAACCACTCCTGGAACGCTGGATATCATATCCTTCAGCTTCTGTAATTCCCTAGCCATAGCTTGATTGATACTTGTATCCTGCATAGAGCCATGGTTAGTGTTATAAGAATTATTGAAAGTGTTACCTCCCATAGGATTTGAGTTAGGAATCGCAGATGTGAATCCATATTGACGGGATTCTGGTATGATTGAAGGACCAGAAAAGGCAATGGTCTGCATTGGAATGAAGTCTCCTTGATGAAGATCTGTGATTGGGGGTTGTACACTTCTCAAGAATCCTTGATCTTGGAAGATGTTGGATCCTTGAACCTGTGAGGATCCCTGAGGCTGAGAGGATCCTTGAACCTGAAAGGATCCCTGAGGCTGAGAGGATCCTTGAACCTGAAAGGATCCATAAAAGGCTGAGAGGATCCTTGAACCTGAAATGAGGATCCTTGGACTGTGTGCATTCCCAAATATCCTCCCGAGCTGACGAAGGATCCCTGATGCTGAAAAGAGGATCCCGAAGGCTGAAAACTGGATCCTTGAGGCTGGAAGTGAGACCCAAAAGCCTGACTCATAGTTGTTGTTCCATAACGCCTTCCCAATGGTTCAGTTTGGTACTGGATATCTAAGGCTGCAGATTGCTGGGCAGTTATAGCTGGAGTGTCGAAATCCAGTGACCTCGGTATTAGAGGAGAGTGATCCTCCCATGATCTCTTCTGTTTCTTGATGTCACCGATCTCCCGGAGGATCCTTTCGTTGGTTCTATCCTGCTCTTGTATGTGATCCCTCATCTGTAAAATCAAAGTAAAAAGATCACTAGTAGTAGGATTAGAAGAAACAGAAGAAGTTTGTGGTTTTGGAAAAATGGGGCTTTCTCTTTTTGCAGCATTTTCAGCATTCTTCTGGGATCTAGAAGGTGGGGGAGGCAAGGGTGGAACGCCCTGTGAAGAACTGATTGCCGGCATTGAACTTGAAGTGCTCTTTGCTGAAGAAGCCATCTGCTTGGTTGTAATGAACCGAAATGATCACAAAAACAAGAATTTCTTAGGAATGAAGCACCAATTGCCCCACGGTGGGCGCCAAACTGTTTTGGTCAAAAATCAAGCAAGGATAATGCAACCAAATCTTTTGTTGTGAGGTGTGATGCTTGAATCAATGAACAATGTTAAGAATAACTCAGAAATGTAATGAACAAATGACACAAGGATTTATACGAGGAAAAAGCCCTTGATCAAGAGTTGATCTCCGGCACAAAAAACCTCGGGTGATGGAAACTACCGATCACCAACTAAGATTAAACAAAAGAAAGTTACAACTCGGGATGATAACAAGCTTGTTACAAGGATCACTAATGTGCAATGTGCAAAAAATGTATGAAACCGCCAAGTAGTGTTTGAGAGCTGATTGAGAGCTATTACGAGAGTGTGTGTATGCAAAAATTAGCTAAGTGTCCTCACTTAAGCTTGTTATCCCCATTTTAAATTAGAAACAACTAAACTAACTAACTAAACGCAAATTGTGCAAGCTCCCCACGATCTCCATAACGTCCACAAGAGCCAAGCAAGTGCGGAATATTGAGGGAATATGCTCCAGGAATTTCGGTGAGACTTGGTCCATGCCTTTGCTCCTGTAAAACAAGCTTACGTACAAGGTAGACAATTGTTAGCATAAGGATAACAATAAGGATCCTGAATCCTGATCCTGCAACACCTACTGAGGATCCTTAATTCAAACAGAGTTGAGGATCCATGATCCTGGCAGCATTTGAGGATCCGTGATCCTTAGGATTGGAAAATCCTCCCGTAACAATAACTATACTCAATTTAACACATGTAGCATCATCATCTTCATAACATCACTACTACAAGTGGGTTTTCATCAAAACATCAAAATAATTAGAATTTCAAGCATAATTCATGTTTCATGAGATGATTCTAACTCACTATCATTCTAGTTTCATACAATTTCACGGATTGATTCAAAACCCAATTCATCAAGATCATTAAAACATATAATTTAACTCACCTAGGGTTGAGAATACTTAGACGATTGAGAAATTAGAGACATGCATTCGAATTTATCCTTGAATCATCTTCAATTTGCTGAATTTTGGAATGTGTTGGAGAAGAAGGGGTTTTCCTTCTCCCTGGTTCTTTCCAGCGACACACACACACACTCTCTTATGTGTGTTGTGTTTTATTTTTTCTAGTTTATATAATTATCTTTTCCTTCTTACAAGTTTGGCCCTTCATGTTTAATGACTCATTTTAAAAGGGTTGAATCTACTTTTATATAACATGAACACATGTTTAAATAAAAACCTTCATAATTAAGTTTTGGGGTGTTACAAGTTTACCCCCCTTAAAGAAGGTTTCATCCCTGAAACCTGAATACATACTGAATAATGATGGGTAGTGTTCCCGCATATCATTTTTCGTTTCCCATGTGAGACCCGAGCCTTTTCAATGTTTGCCATTGGACCAAAACTTGTCTAATGGCTTTATTGTTTCACCTTGTAATCTTTTATTGCCACGGGCCTTTCAATATATTTCAATCTTTCATCCACTTTGATGTCATTCAATCTTTCATCACCGCGAGGCATCTTCGTAATTGCGACACATGGAGGGTGTTGTGAATTCCATCTAATACCGGTGGTAATCCTATCCGATATGCTACCGTTCCGACCCAAGCTAGTATACATTCTATTAAGTCTACTCGTATCCTTTAGTAAGTACATACCTCGAACTTTGACAACAAGTTTTAATCCGATCACCCGTCATGATGATTTGGTCACTACCACTTTACAACTTGTCCAATACACTTGGTAATTCAATATTGTATGATTCAATACGATCCTACTACATTATTCCATAATCAACGTTCATTCGATCTAGCTGACTTTCTTAAAACTTGTGTGTCAGACTATGCATACCCACATACCTCTAACACCCTCTTCGGGAAACAATTATCATAATAGTCATGTTTGTTCATTCCTATTCATTCATACAAAATCACAAGTCAAACACCATTCAATAGTTGTTAACTATTTAGCTTCTACATACACCCCACCCTTTTCTGGGCGAACATCAAGTAAAATTTATTTCATGTCAATGGCTTAGTAATTCTTTTCACACTTTTCTTGTAATACTTACGTGTGATCTCTACTCGAGTCCAATATTTCTTTCATTATTAATCTAACGTATCTGCATGGTTAACTACAATTCAATGCATACATTTATACAACCCGCGTATAAATTATCTTGCTCCAACCCCTCTTAATGTCTATCCCTTGGTTGTAAGGGCCTACATAAGGCTTTAATCACACAACCAATATAATCGTATATCAATACGTACATTCATGTAACTCATATTACACCCAAGGTGTTATACGCAACTATATACGCCATCACATTCCATAACTGTCATACATACATCAGTCCTTCTAACATTGCAGTACAAAGGCAAGAATCTAACATCGTACCACAATGGATAACTCTACCTATATACCTACTAAAGTTCCGTTACATACGATATTATAAACTTATTACACATGCCATTCCATTCCACGTGTGAGTTACATAAAACTAGGTGTTAGGGCATGGATTTTATGCTAAGGGTCATCTATCCTGAGACTGGGCATGGATCACGGATCCTTAATGGATTATGCAGGGAGTCTGAGGATCCAGAGTCTTAGGATCCCGAGTCTGAGGATCCAAGATCCTTAACAGAACTTATAATTTCTAACAATTGTCACGTTTTTAATGTTTATACGCAGATAATGGACTTAGTGGACTAAATCTTAGCTAGAATCTCGGGAATATTCGTTCAAGATGCCCCGCATGTGGTATTTTCACAACGGTTATGGGAAAAGAACGTGGGAGCTTCCTTATTTTTCGCAAAGTTAGTTGTTAGCAATTTTTCCTATTATTTTAGGGGATATTGAGCTGGTAGAACACACAAGTTTTCGACACAACACTTCTGCTACTCGCTCTCACACACACACACTAGAATTCATTGTAACAAGCTCAATATTTTCCAAAGTTGTAATCTTTTTATGCAATATAGTCCGTGATCGGTAGTTTCCATCACCCGAGGTTTTTTATGCTGGAGATCAACTCTTGATCAAGGGCTTTTTCCTCGTATAAATCCTTGTGTCACTTGTTCATTTCTTTTTGCGAGTTATTCATACATTTGTTCATTGATTCAAGCATCACACCTCACAACAAAAGATTTGGTTGCATTATCCTAGCTTGATTTTTGACCAAAACAGTTTGGCGCCCACCGTGGGGCAATTGGTGCTTCATTTCTGAGAAATTTTGTTCATTTCATTCATTTCTCCTCATTACCTTCAACCACATGGCTTCTCAGGGAAAAACTACTTCAAGTTCCATGCCGGCAGTCACTTCTTCACAGGGCATTCCACCGTTGCATCCTCTCCCCTTGCATTCCAGATGAATGCTGAGAATGCTCCGAAGAAGACAACCCCTGTTTTCACAAAACCAACTGTAGTTTCTTCCTCTACACTTACTAACAGTGATCTTTATGCTTTGATTTTGCAGATGAGAAGATAGATGCAACAACAGGACAAAACTAATGGCAGGATCCTTCGCGAAATTGATAAAATCAGCAGAGGATCACTCCCCATTGATGCCCAGGTCGTTGGATTTTACTACTCCATCATCAACAATCCAATTTTCCAAAGGATCCAATGTCCAGATTCAAGGATCCTTTATCCTTCGGCAAGGATCACTGGAGTCAGCACAGCCTCAAGGATCCTACTTCCAGCCTTTAGGATCCTCTTTCCAGCATCAGGGATCCTTCGTTAGCTCAGGAGGATATATGGGGACGCACACAGTTCAAGGATCCTCTCAGGTTCAAGGATCCTCTCAGGTTCAAGGGTCCTCCTCTCAGGTTCAAGGATCCACTCAGGTTCAAGGATCCTCCTTTCAGGTTCAAGGATCCTCATCTCAGGTTTACGAATCCATGGATTATCCTCTAAGACCTCCAGTCACAGCACATCAAGGATCCAACATCTTTCAGGATCATGGATTCTTAAGGAATGTGCAACCCGGAAGTACAGATGTTCATCAAGGAGACTTCATTCCCATGCAGACCATTACTTCATCTGGTCCTACTATTGCCCCAGACACGTCTTATCCTAGATACGCTTCCGAGAGGAGGTAATAATTTAAATACTTCTTATAATGCTAACCATGGCTTTATGCAGGATACAGGAATCAACCAAGCTATGGCTAAGGAATTACAGAAACTGAAGGATATGATATCCAACGTCCAGGAGTGGTCAAGCCCATTCCTGAAATCGCAGATGGAAGTCACAGGATATCTCGTTTTGCACTACCTATTTGTGATGCAGAAATTCCAAAGAGGTTCCAAATACCAACCATGAAGCTATATGATGGCTCAACGGATCCAGAAGAGCATGTAGCTCAATACAAAGAAAGGATGGAGATCAATCCCATCCCTGAGAGGTTAAAAGAAGCATGTCTATGCAAGGGTTTCGGATCCACACTGACGGGATCAGCTCTTAAATGGCTGCTAAGTCTTCCCCCTTACTCTATTACTTCATTTGCTAATCTAGTTAATTTGTTTAATAGCCAATTCTCATGTAGTAGGAGGTTTGAACGTTTAACTAGTGATCTATATAGGGTAACACAAGGTCATAATGAATCACTAAGGGATTACATAACTAAATTCAGTAGAGAATCCTTAGAAATCCCTAACTTAGATATTGCTACTGCTGTTGAAGCTTTTAAAATGGGTTTACTTGAGGATTCTCAGTTCTATCATAATCTTGTTATGACACCTTGCAGGAACCTAGATGAGGTAAGGAACAGGGCCCTTAGGTACATCCGTTTAGAGGATGACAAAAGGATCCAGGAGAGATTGTCAGGATCCTCAAAGCAAGACAAACAAGGATCCTATTTCAAGAATAACTGATCCAAGCAGTACTCCAAGCATGAAAACCAGAATGTGTATGCTGTGGAACAAGAGGAAGATGATGAGGATTATCCTCCTATTTCTGAATATTGTTTTTCTGCTGATAATAATGAACTAATCCTTGCTATGCAGAATTTAGGTGACAAGGCTAGGTGGCCAAGGAAGAATGACAAACCGCCTATTACCAAAGACAAATCGAAATGGTGTGCTTACCATGAGGATATTGGTCATCTCACAGATGAGTGCATAACATTAAGGAAGGAGATAGGTTATCTTTTGAGCAAAGGATACTTGAAGGAATTGCTTGGAAGGAAAAAGTCAAGGATCCAGGATTCTGAGAAGGTTCCTGAAAAAGCTCCTCCTCCACCAGCTGATGCTCAAATCATCCATTTCATCTCCGGAGGTTCTCAACAGCTAAAAGACATGCAAAAGAAACAAATATGGAGAATGGGGACATACCTGTTCGAACTTCCATTCTTACCCAGGAAAAATTCATATCCTTTGATGAGGATGATCGTGTGGACATACAAGATCCTCATCATGATGGTTTGGTTATTACATTATTTATATCTAACCATTTTGTTCGTAGGATTCTCATTGATGGGGGAAGCACAGTGAACATAATCCAGTTGGATGTCCTCAAAAGAATGAACATCCTTGAATCTTACATTGTCCCAGGATCATCTATCCTTGTGGAATTCAGTGGAGAGACAAAGAATACATTGGGGGACATCAAACTTCCTATTTATATAGAGGGAGTGAATGCTGTTAAAAAATTCTATGTTATTGATTGCTTATCTTGCTGTAATGTTATCTTTGGCAGGCCATGGATACACGATATGAAGGCAGTCCCCCTCAACATATCATCAATGTGTCAAGCTCCCAACTCTATGAGATATGGTGAAGATAGAAAGTGATCAGCAGGAGGCAAAGAACTGTTACACTTCTTCAATGAAACCAGCCAAGCAAGACGTCATAGAGTCAAGAGAGCAAGACGTCAAGGATATTCTACTAAACCCAGAGGATCTTGAAACCAAAATTTTTATAGGATCCGGGATCCTAGACAGTATTAAGCAGGATTTAGTATCCTTCTTGAAAAGTAGAAAATCTACCTTTGCTTGGAAACATGAAGACATGACAGGTATATCTAAGGATGTTATTACTCACAAACTTGGTATTGACAGGTCTTTCAAGTCAATACACCAAAAAAAGGAGAAATTCGCACCCGAAAGAAATGTCATTATCCAAGAAGAGGTAGACAAATTGCTCAAGGCAGGTAAGACATATTGAGGAAGAATAAGAAGTTTGAGTGGACTGATAAGCATGGAGCTGCACTCAAGGCTCTTAAGGATTATCTATCCTCAGCACCAGCCCTGATGGAACCAGAAAATGGAGAATCATTATCCTTATACTTAGCTGTTTCAGCTAAAGCAGTAAGTGCGATCCTAGTTAAGGATCATGAAGGCTCTCAACATCCGGTATACTATGTAAGTAAAATTCTACTTGATGCTGAGGCCAGGTATTCTCATTTAGAGAAATTAATTCTTGATTTAATTATGGCTTCCGCTAAACATAGACATTATTTTGAAACTCACACCATTATTGTGAAAACTAACCTTCCTATCAAGAATGTTCTCAGGAAACTTCAAATGCCAGGTAGAATGGCAAAGTGGGCAATCAAGCTTATTGCATATGACATTAAGTATGAACCCAGGACTGCCATCAAGTCCCAATCTATAGCTGACTTTGTGGTTGATTTCAGTAGTGATCTTCAAAGGGAAGCTGAATTAGAAGTTCAACAACTTGAGAAGACCAAGGATCCTTGGACACTCTTTACGGATGGAGCTTCAAATGTTAAAGGAACTTGACAACGCACACTACTAAAATCGCCACAGGGGGACATTATACCCCAATCCATTGCATATGAATTCCAAACCACTAATAATGAGGCAGAGTATGAGGCCTTGATAGCAGGTTTGCAATTAGCTAAGAATATGAGGATCAGGTATCTTCAAATATTCGTAGATTCTCTATTAATTACTAATCATTATAATGGTTCCTATACTGTTAAAGGTGAAAAACTAATCAAATACCTAGAGGTAGTCAGGAAACTGCCAAATTCTTTTGTTTTTTTCAGTTTAACACAGGTACCTAGAGAAGAGAATGCAGAAGTAGACGCTTTAACTAACCTTGGATCATCCCTAAAGATTCCATAGGATATTAAAATTCCCGTCATCCACATCTTAGCTCCTGCTATTGAGGATCACACGGCTATGAAGATAGTGGCGGATTCTGCAATCATACCTAACGACGGTGCACAGTCAAATTCAGGATCTTGGATCCTTCCAATCTTGAGATATATAGAACATGGAGAGATCCCTACAGGAGAAAATCCTAGAGCTTTCAAAGTCAAGGTATCTCAATTTACAATATTAAATAACAGGTTGTATAAACGATCTCTTGCAGGTCCATAGCTAAGGTGCATCGAGGATCCTGAAATTCAAGAAGTCCTGAAGGATTTTCATGAGGGAGATTGTGGAAACCACACTGGGGGCAGAGCACTATTCTCAAGGACCCTTAGAACAGGATACTATTGGCCTACTATGAAGAGGGATGCTGTGGATTATGCAAAGAAATGTGATGCTTGTCCGAGACATAGCAATATCCTTCATCAACCAGCGGAGCTCCTACATCCTATTATTACCAGATTTGATGACCAGTTATCAACAAAGAATAGCTGGAGTATACAACAAGAATGTCACGATCAGAAGATTTCAAATTGGTGATTTTATGCTAAGGAAAGCATTCCAGAACACTACGAATTCGGCTGATGGCAAATTAGCACTAAAATGGAAGGTGCCTACCTAATTGAAGCTGAGGCAGGAAAGGGGGCATATCATTTACTGACAATGGAAGGTGATTTACTACCAAGAGCTTGGAATGCTGTCCACTTGAAGAAATACTTCATGTAATAAGGATCCAGAATCCTTAGCAATATTCATGACCGATATCCTTGAAGGATCCTTAGAGGATAAATGATCCTCACTCTGGTAATGTCTAACTTTAATTTATCCACTTCTTTAATTAACTTATTTACAAGGAGAAGGATCCTGGATCCTTTATCCTTCTTTCATTTAGTTCTGAGTTTTGCAGAAAGTTAATGTATCCTTAGCAAAGGATCAAGTAGCCACAGAAGTCTCCTAAGTTTTATGGGCTTGTCCCTAGTATTTGGGCTTGTCCCCAGTTTTTGGGCTTGTCCCCAGTTTCGCCAGTAGCGCACGATGATCCTGGTGCAGTTCAAGGCAATGCGACCAGTACCCGCTTTAGGGGCTGACAATTTCATTGTACTGGCTATATTCAGGATCCTACGTATAATGGTAGACGTACCATACATCCGTTCCTAAGGTTTCTAACATTTTCACGTTAGCTAAGGTTTTGGAATTTTCATGTCACTAAGTTTGGATAGTCGCCAGTGAGGGCCATACTCCAGTTTACACAAGATCCTTTGTGCTTGTCCCTAGTTATTTGGGCTTGTCCCCAGTTTGTTGGGCTTGTCCCCAGTTTATTTGGGATTGTCCAAAGTTTATTGGGCTTGTCCCCAGTTTGTTGGGCTTGTCCCCAGTTATTATGGGTTCATTCCCAATTATTTGGCTTGGTCCCAAGTTTGTTTTTCTTACAGGATCTTGGAGCTCTAAAGTTATACAAGTTCTGACAATAAGGATCCCGGATCCTTGAAACTTTACTTTTCACAGTTTGTTTATTCAGTAATAATTTACAAGGATATAGAATCCTAACTTGGATTCTCTGGTATGTTATATTCTAACTTTTTCTAAGCTGCAAGTTGTCTCTTATCCTTTTTGGTTAAGGATCATTGATCCACATTTGTCCGAACACTTCAAGTTTTCTGTAAAAAGTTTAACATTATCATCAGATTTCCAATAACTTTTCAGTTGTTTGGCGATGATATCTTTGAAAATAGAAAGTATACATGAAAAATAAAGAGGGAAGAAACAGCAGCAAATGTAGCTAAAAAAGGTTTAATGTTATTACCCATTCATTATGTATCAAGATCATCAGGCCTGGATTTCACCAGCAAAACCGTGGACCATCCATCCAGGCCGGACAAGGCTATCTAACAGTTAAAGTGTCTATGCAGAAATTAGAGTGCAGGAAGGTTAATAGCGAACGGTGTAGAAGGATTCATTCTCCACAAACAGAAGGATCTTCTGATCTGTAAAGGCACTTGAGGAGTTATCTCTAACTCTATATTTTGCAATGATGATTATAGCAGGTCTTATCAGTGACGACAAGCAGTGTAACGACTAGATACCAACAACAAAGGCTAGTCCACTTTTAACGGAAATATGACAGCTATGAATTCTTATCACAACTGTCATATTGGGGGCAATTGTTAGGGCATGGATTTTGTGCTAAGGATCATCTATCCTAAGACTGAGCATGGATCACGGATCCTTAACGGATTATGCAGGGAGTCTGAGGATCCCGAGTCTGAGGATCCAGGATCCTTAACAGAACTTATAATTTCTAACAATTGTCACGTTTTTAATGTTTATACGCAGATAATGGACTTAGTGGACTAAATCTCAGCTAGAATCTCGGGAATATTCGTTTAAGATGCCCCACATGTGGTATTTTCACAACGGTTATGGGAAAAGAACGTGGGAGCTTCCTTATTTTTCGCAAAGTTAGTTGTTAGCAGTTTTTCCTATTATTTTAGGGGATATTGAGTTGGTAGAACACACAAGTTTTCGACACAACACCTCTGCTACTCGCTCTCACACACACACACACACACTAGAATTCATTGTAACAAGCTCAATATTTTCCAAAGTTGTAATCTTTTTATGCAATATAGTCGGTGATCGGTAGTTTCCATCACCCGAGGTTTTTTATGCCGGAGATCTACTCTTGATCAAGGGCTTTTTCCTCGTATAAATCCTTGTGTCACTTGTTCATTTCTTTTTGCAAGTTATTCATACATTTGTTCATTGATTCAAGCATCACACCTCACAACAAAAGATTTGGTTGCATTATCCTAGCTTGATTTTTGACCAAAACACTAGGTATAACCATTCATTCAATAATTTGTTTATACTTTACCTCGTAGGGTTGTCCTAATAAACGAACCAAGAATCCTTACGCATACAAACGCTAACTTGTAATAACCATAAATTTTAAAATCATTATTCTAGAAATAAAAGAATAATAATAATTTAGAATAAACTAAACATTTATCTTATGATCCATCCTTCTGTATATCAACCAAAACTATTATTATTGTTTATAAAGTATCCAATAGGAAACCCTAATTAAGACACCCAAGTAATTCTGAACAAACCCTAGAAATTTCAGAATCTTCAGAATCAGGATTAGGGCCCCTAAAACTCAGGGGGGGATAAAACCTAGTTACGATTATCCACATAACTACCTGTAGAAATCGAATTTATTAATTCCGTCGACTCAGCTAAACTTCAAACACACGTGGCAACCATCTGAGTATAGGTTAGCAGTCGCGCTGCGCGACGGCTATAAGTGTTACCAGTCGCGCTACGCGACTGGGTCAAAAATCCAGTATAAATAGAGGATGTTGGGACTTGATTTTGGGCGCTGGAACGACGAAGAAATTCCAATTCTACACGGAGTTATGCTCTGTTTACCATAATTAACACACACGGATCACTAATTGACGCCGCAATCAGGGTATTAGCTCAATCGCTGCTACGATTCAATGTCCGATTGATTGAAATCAATCCAATGGATGTTTAAGTGCTGCTCAAAATTGAGTTATGCTTTGTCATTAGTCGTGATTCCGATGGATGTTTAAGTAATTTCACTTTGTCATTAGTTGTGATTCCGATGGATGTTTAAGTGTTTACACTTTGTCATTCGTTGTGAATCCGATGGATGTTTAAGTGATTTCACTTTGTCATTAATTGTGAATCCGATGGATGTTTAAGTATCGCACTTTGTCATTCGTTGTGAGGATTTTAATCTCGTGAGTTATCGTAAATGCTGTATTAAGTTACTAACCTAGTTTGTGTGCATATTATTTAAATTAGGTTAAAAGACTAATCAGTAGTCTAAACTCTGCCCGTATAAATCTGAAATATTATCACAAGGTAGCATAACTTTGGAATTATTAAGGTACGGATCCTTACCCTCACTCCTTATTGCTTCATATTCAAATTGTTATAAACCATTAAATTCATACATATTTTAAAACTCCTCACGTCTTTGATTATCGATTCATTTGACAGTCCGTTGTATTCTTATTCTAATCATAACTGTGGATTTAGCTTTCATGTCATGCGATAGTATTATGTTAGTTGTACTCATTATCACATGTTCCAATATATGTTACGTCTTGTTATGAAAAATATTTTGATAAGTTATGTAAATAAGACCATTTATACTCTGATACCCTAAGTATCGCTTCTCGTGGAGTGTCCCACGAGCATGTTTTTTGCGGCATCGACATCATGTGCTCCATCCGTGACGGAGAGATCAGTTCACGGCGTCCCTAGGTACAAGTGAGGTACAAAGCTACTAGGAGGCGTATGGATCGATCCTAGGATTTAAGTTAAGGAGGTGGATAGCGGGTATGCCAACTCGCCATCTCGTGTGATAATTATGCAGGAGTAGCTACCTGTGTATTGTCACGTTTTAAGTTTGGCTCATGGGTACATCCGTATGATATGATTATGAAATTACTTTATTTGCATCATATCATTTTAACATAAAGTTTCATCCGCATAACATTTCATATAAAGCGTTACTTGTTATTTGAGCCTATTATTCCGTACTGAGCATTTGGCTCATTCCGTAAACTTTTTGTATATACAGGTCCGCAGGTTACTTTGGGAAGGGAAAAGAGAGAAGAATAAAGCCTAGGAATAAATCTGAAGATGTTAGTTAATTAAGTCGAATGTCTCCTCTTGTATATTAAACTTAAGTTTATTTGTCGTGTGGTTGTATCCTTATCAAATAAATAAATGGAATTATGACTTTTGTTTATGATACCACTGTTATTGTGACACGTCAGCCCTTCTGGGTTGGGGTGTTACAGCTATGGTATCAGAGCAAAGGCTCTTTCCTGTAGAAAACTTGAAGATAGTAATAAAAACCTGTGAGGAATGGGTAGATATCTATGATAGGATTCAACTTGGTCTCTTATTTGGTTTAACGCCTATGTCTATTCTTATAGATGCCTCCTCGTCGTCCGCTACGTAGGAGTACTCGTACTAACCATGAACGTAACAACACTTCTTCGAATGAGACTCCAGTTGATCCAAATGTAATTAATGCTATCAACCAGGCTGTTGCCGGGTTGCTTCCAAACCTTGTTGCTCAAACAGCTGAGGCCGTTATTCAACAAACTCGTCATCCAGAACGTAATAACACGAATCCAATCTCTGGTGAAGAAATTCGTGAGAATACCACGAACCATACTACCTATAGTATAGACATATGGATCACTAAATTCCAAAAACAAAAGCCTAAATCCTTTAGTCACGCTACTAATCTAGTCGAAGCAAGAAACTGGATAGCTCATGTTGAAAAGATCTTCGGAGTTCTTGGAGTTCCGGAGCAATACAAAGTTAGATTGGCTACCTACAAATTTGAAGATGACGCACAAACTTGGTGGGAAGGATATAAGCAAGTCAAAGGAGGGGATGATTTTGACGCTAATCTTTCATGGGTCGACTTTCGTACCATCTTTTACGACAAGTATTTTTCTACCGCTGATAAAGAAGCTTATATCAGGGAGTATGCAGTGATTCGACAAGGAAGTGATGAACCAGCCTCTGAGTTCATTACTCGATTTTCAAGGTTGGCTAGTATTGTAGGAGACGTTGCAGGATCAGCAGAAGTCCTGGCAGAAAAATGCAAGTGGGCAGTCAATGATCGAATTCGGAAGTCGATCATGTATATGAAATTTAAGGATATCACCGAAGTTGCTGATGCAATCAAAACTTTTGAGTTTGAGAGAAAAGAATTTTTATCTCAAACTGGGGATAATAAGAAAAGAAATAGGGAAGGACAATTTAAGCAGGAAATCGGCCAATCATCCACTACGCCACAGCATCAAGATATCAAAATGCAAGGAAATCAAAACTCTAGAAATCAGGCACGTCCATGGCAACCTAGACTGCAAAACCCGAGGCCTGCTCAAAACCAGATTCAGTTGTATGCAGAACCTATTAGAACTCAACCACTGAATCAACATGTAAACCCGAATCAGATTACATATCCTCTAGGTAATACTTGTGGTAAGCGACATCAGGGCGTATGTCACCGAGGTACAGGAGCATGCTTTAGATGTGGCCAAACTGGACACATGATCAAGGAGTGTACAAAGAAAGACACTAAGAAGAATAACCGACCAAACGTTGCACCACCCAATATTGGAGGAAGAGTTTTCGCACTTTCTGCTACTGATGCTGCTAATACCCCAGGTGCTGTGTCGGGAACCCTTCAGCTTGGTAAACATAGTATCTATGTGTTATTCGATACAGGAGCGACCCATTCTTTAGTATCCCATTTGTTTACTAAGAACCTTCCGATAAGACCAACTCTCTTAAATCATACTTTAACCATTTCCACTCCCATGGAAAATTCATCCGTAATCACTTACGTATATAAAGACTGTCCGATCCGTATTGAATCCAGTGTGTGTAAGGCAGACCTATTTCCAATACATATGTGTGACTTTGATGTTATTCTAGGAATAGATTGGTTGTCTCGACATCGCGTAACTATAGATTGTCATTTCCGCCGTGTTATTTTCGGCGATCTTCATCATCCTGATATTATATATCAGGGAACTCAAGCTCATAAATCTCTTAAAATTATCTCTGCGCTCAAAGCTCGAAAATTCATATCAAGCGGCTGTGCTGGATTCCTAGCATCGATTAAGGATACTTCTGCTAGTGTTAATAGTATCGATAGCCACTCCGTTGTTCGTGAATATCCTGATGTATTTCCGGATGAACTCCCGGGATTACCACCCGACCGTCAGGTAGAATTCACCATCGACTTGATCCCTGGTGCCGAACCTATTTCTAAAGCTCCATGTCGTATGGCCCCAATGGAACTGAAGGAGTTGAAGGAACAATTGCAAGAATTGTTAGATCTAGGATTCATAAGACCCAGTGTTTCACCTTGGGGTGCTCCGGTCTTATTTGTGAAAAAGAAAGACGGTAGTATGCGTTTATGTATTGACTACCGAGAGTTGAACAAGATTACTATTCGTAATCAGTATCCTCTGCCTCGCATTGATGATCTCTTTGATCAACTTCAGGGGGCACAGTTCTTCTCAAAAATCGACCTGAGGTCCGGGTACCATCAGCTAAAAATCAAAAATGATGATGTTCCCAAGACCGCCTTTCGTACTCGTTATGGTCATTACGAATTCTTGGTTATGCCCTTTGGGCTAACTAATGCACCCGCAGTCTTCATGGATTTGATGAATCGCGTATTTCACAAATTCCTAGACAAATTCGTAATTGTTTTTATCGATGACATTCTGGTATATTCCTAGAGTCGTGAAGAGCATGAAGCACATCTACATGCAGTACTTGGAACCTTGCGGCATGAGAAGTTGTACGCTAAGTTTTCCAAATGTGACTTTTGGCTTAGCCAAGTGGCATTTCTAGGTCATGTCATATCAGCAGAGGGAATTATGGTAGACCCAACAAAGGTTGAAGCTATTACAAAATGGCCAAGACCCACTTCTGTTACCGAAATACGAAGTTTCTTGGGTCTTGCTGGCTATTACCGAAGATTTGTTGAAAGATTCTCGGTATTTGCTTTACCACTCACAAAACTCCTAAGAAAAGGGGTGAAGTACTCATGGAATGAGGAACAAGAGAAAAGCTTTGAAGAATTGAAGAAACGACTCGTATCCTCCCCGATACTCGCTCTCCCTTCTGGATCAGGAGGTTACCAAGTCTATAGTGATGCCTCAAAGAAAGGATTAGGTTTTGTGCTAATGCAACATGGGAAGGTTATCGCTTATGCCTCCCGTCAGTTAAAGCCTTATGAAGTTAACTACCCTACACATGATTTAGAACTAGCCGCAGTCGTCTTTGCACTTAAGATTTGGCGACACTATCTGTATGGTGAAAGTTGTGACATTTTTACCGACCATAAGAGCCTCAAATACATATTCACCCAGAAAGAGCTAAATATGAGGCAAAGAAGGTGGTTAGAACTTTTAAAAGATTACGACGCAAATATTCAATACCATCCAGGCAAAGCCAATGTTGTAGCTGACGCGTTGAGTCGAAAGAATTCCGGGACTATATCTTGCTTACAAATTCAGCCTCGTATTAGGAGGGATCTTGAAAGAATGAACATTTGGCTTCAGGTTAGTAAATCTGATGGATATCTAGCTAGAATGCAGATTGAACCCAACCTCATATCACGGATCAAAGATGCACAGAAGCAAGATGGAGAACTTTGGGCAATTGTGCAAAATCTTGAGGTGGGTAAGCAATCTGAATTTCGTATAGACCATCATGGGGTGATTTGGTGCGGTAAAAGACTTTGTGTACCCGATGACTCCACCCTTCGTGAGTCATTGTTAGCCGAAGCTCACAGCTCACCATTTTCAATTCACCCAGGATCTACCAAGATGTATCGAGACTTAAGACAAAACTTCTGGTGGAATGGCATGAAGGAAGACGTTGCTCGATACGTAAGTAAATGCCTCACTTGCCAACAAGTGAAAATTGAACACAAACGAGCAAGCGGTCTGTTGCAGCCATTGGATATTCCCATATGGAAGTGGGATGAGATCACAATGGATTTTGTTACTGGTTTGCCTAAGACATTCAAGAAGAATGATGTTGTATGGGTTGTTGTCGATATATTGTCGAAGTCAGCACATTTTCTACCGATTCAGCAAGGATTTTCGGTTAATAAGTTATCCGAAATATTTCTTCAAGAAATTATTCGACTCCATGGCACACCATTTTCTACCGATAGAGACCCACGTTTCACCTCACGATTTTGGAAAGGTTTTCAGGCAGCTTGGGGTACACGACTGAAGTTTAGTACGGCTTTCCATCCACAAACAGATGGGCAGTCGGAACGCACGATTCAGACCTTGGAAGACATGCTCCGAGCATGTGCACTTGAATGGTCTGGAAACTGGGATGAATATCTATGTCTTGTTGAGTTCGCTTACAACAATAGTTGGCAAGCAAGTATTGGCATGGCACCTTTTGAGCTTTTGTATGGTCGGAAATGTCGAGCACCGATATGCTGGGATGAAGTTGGAGAAAAGATTATTGAAGGGCCAGAACTAGTTCAGATTACAAATGAAAAAGTCACTATGGCCCGAGAAAAACTGAAAGAAGCTCAGAGCAGACAAAAGAGCTATGCAGATCAAGATAGACGACCACTCGAATTTAAAATTGGCGACCACGTATTCTTAAAGGTATCACCTTGGCGTGGCGTTCGTAGATTTGGAATTAAAGGGAAGCTTAGTCCCCGTTTCATCGGTCCGTTTGAAATCCTTGAAAGAATTGGAGAAGTGTCATATCGACTGGCTTTACCGCCTCAACTCTCTCACGTTCATAACGTTTTTCCTATATCCTCGTTAAGAGGATATAATTATCATCCACTCCATGTCATTAGTTATCCGTTACTTACAATTCACGAGGATTTGTCCTACGAAGAAGAGCCAGAAGCCATCTTAGATCGACAAGAAAGGGTTTTGCGTAGGAAAGTAATTCCGTTTGTTAAAATCCTTTGGAAAAATCACTCTGAACAAGAAGCAACATGGGAATCTGAAGAATCTATTCGCTCTCTATACCCTAATCTATTCTAGTAATAGAATTTTAGTCGAAGTAACGGTAAATCTTGCTCTTTGATATATGTTCATTTGTTTCTGTTTACGGTCATTCATGCTTTACCTTATGTAAATATATCTTAGCTATGATTAAGCATATCTATGTAGGAAATATGAGTACCAATAGTCACTCTAGTATCTGTAAGTCTCCATTGACTTTTCATACGGTAAGATATTTTATTAAGATGCGTTATAGGAGGACCATTAGGGCACATATGTAAGGTAATTGATAATTATAGTCATGAACTTAATTATGAATTTCAGATACACATGTGTGTTTAGGAGATTATTGTAATATAAGTTAGTAACTCTGCTATGAAAATTCCGTTTCCGTTACTTATGTAATATGTTCTTATTTGAAAAATTTCGAGGACGAAATTTCTTTTAAGGGGGTAATAGTTGTAATAACCATAAATTTTAAAATCATTATTCTAGAAATAAAAGAATAATAATAATTTAGAATAAACTAAACATTTATCTTATGATCAATCCTTCTGTATATCAACCAAAACTATTATTATTGTTTATAAAGTATCCAATAGGAAACCCTAATTAAGACACCCAAGTAATTCTGAACAAACCCTAGAAATTTCAGAATCTTCAGAATCAGGATTAGGGCCCCTAAAACTCGGGGGGGGGGGATAAAACCTAGTTACGATTATCCACATAACTACCTGTAGAAATCGAATTTATTAATTCTGTCGACTCAGCTAAACTTCAAACACACGTGGCAACCATCTGAGTATAGGTTAGCAGTCGCGCTGCGCGACGGCTATAAGTGTTACCAGTCGCGCTACGCGACTGGGTCAAAAATCCAGTATAAATAGAGGATGTTGGGACTTGATTTTGGGCGCTGGAACGACGAAGAAATTCCAATTCTACACGGAGTTATGCTCTGTTTACCACAATTAACACACACGGATCACTAATTGACGCCGCAATCAGGGTATTAGCTCAATCGCTGCTACGATTCAATGTCCGATTGATTGAAATCAATCCAATGGATGTTTAAGTGCTGCTCAAAATTGAGTTATGCTTTGTCATTAGTCGTGATTCCGATGGATGTTTAAGTAATTTCACTTTGTCATTAGTTGTGATTCCGATGGATGTTTAAGTGTTTACACTTTGTCATTCGTTGTGAATCCGATGGATGTTTAAGTGATTTCACTTTGTCATTAATTGTGAATCCGATGGATGTTTAAGTATCGCACTTTGTCATTCGTTGTGAGGATTTTAATCTCGTGAGTTATCGTAAATGCTGTATTAAGTTACTAACCTAGTTTGTGTGCATATTATTTAAATTAGGTTAAAAGACTAATCAGTAGTCTAAACTCTGCCCGTATAAATCTGAAATATTATCACAAGGTAGCATAACTTTGGAATTATTAAGGTACGGATCCTTACCCTCACTCCTTATTGCTTCATATTCAAATTGTTATAAACCATTAAATTCATACATCTTTTAAAACTCCTCACGTCTTTGATTATCGATTCATTTGACAGTCCGTTGTATTCCTATTCTAATCATAACTGTGGATTTAGCTTTCATGTCATGCGATAGTATTATGTTAGTTGTACTCATTATCGCATGTTCCAATATATGTTACGTCTTGTTATGAAAAATATTTTGATAAGTTATGTAAATAAGACCATTTATACTCTGATACCTTGAGTATCGCTTCTCGTGGAGTGTCCCACGAGCGTGTTGTTGCGGCATCGACATCATGTGCTCCATCCGTGACGGAGAGATCAGTTCACGGCGTCCCTAGGTACAAGTGAGGTACAAAGCTACTAGGAGACGTATGGATCGATCCTAGGATTTAAGTTAAGGAGGTGGATAGCGGGTATGCCAACTCGCCATCTCGTGTGATAATTATGCAGGAGTAGCTACCTGTGTATTGTCACGTTTTAAGTTTGGCTCATGGGTACATCCGTATGATATGAATATGAAATTACTTTATTTGCATCATATCATTTTAACATAAAGTTTCATCCGCATAACATTTCATATAAAGCGTTACTTGTTATTTGAGCCTATTATTCCGTACTGAGCATTTGGCTCATTCCGTAAACTTTTTGTATATACAGGTCCGCAGGTTACTTTGGGAAGGGAAAAGAGAGAAGAATAAAGCCTAGGAATAAATCTGAAGATGTTAGTTAATTAAGTCGAATGTCTCCTCTTGTATATTAAACTTAAGTTTATTTGTCGTGTGGTTGTATCCTTATCAAATAAATAAATGGAATTATGACTTTTGTTTATGATACCACTGTTATTGTGGCACGTCAGCCCTTCTGGGTTGGGGTGTTACATAACTCGTGACATTTCTCGAGAGGTTTACCTTCTGATAAGTCCTCACATGTTTTAGGAAACCCAACTAGGGGTAGGATTCATTCAAATATCCATTTATTTACTTACTTAGTCCAAAATTTCTTGCCATAGCATAATCCCGTCTTACATTCTTTGCAAGGCTCACTTGTGGTAAAATATCTTTTATGCCACATTCCACCTAATCATTCTTTATGTAACATTTCACCATTTCTAATAGTTATGCATTATAATGCTTTCATTCTAACTTCCTCAACATTAACCTTTTAAATCTTCCATACAACTCTTTCTAATTCTTTTAAAGTTAGCATTCTAAGCATTTTCCCGGCTTTGTTATCAGTTCCTTACTTTCCTTTCCTTTCCACTACCCATTTTTTCCAATATGCGGGTCGACTCTTACCATCTTTCCACAACGACATTTGGTAACTCCGTCACTTTAGTTGTTTGCTAATTCATTCCATACCTTTCTCATATTGCACTTCAATTTGCACATTAGCTTATGTTTTTCAATCCTTTACAAAATTCCTTTCGTACGCAATATGTAGTTATCCACCTTACTTCGACTAGTTTAATGATTTACTTCCAAGCCATATTACAAGTTCAACTTCATCATTTGAAGTTCTTAACCTTTGGTTATTACCCTTTCCATTCCTACAGTATGGACTAACTCGCACATTTGTACTCCTTAGTTGATTTTGGACATACTTATGCAAACGTTGTTCTTGCCACCCCATTTCTTTTATATTCTTATTCAATAAGTCCAACATGTAATTATGTTTACACGTTGGGCCACCTCCATCATTCTTGAAATTAGTTCAAATCATTTAAACCTTCAAATTCATATATACTTACTATCATTTTACCATTCCTTACAGAATCCCTATCCTTGTAAGTGCTTAAATCATCCACCTAGTTCTTAGTCCATTATTCATTCTAATCCTCATGAGTTGATCACTACATGCTTAATACGTAACGCATCCAACGCATAATTCTTCCATCACAATCTTTTATTACCTCAACATCTTTCTATGTATATATATTTACTTATACTATTAAATGATACCACATTTGTCATATGTTTTACTCTTACTCGTACACCCCGTTTTGGGTTTACCACAGTTAACTATCAACATATCCTTATTCATATTCCCAAAACCAGCTACAACCTATTTCACGTACATACACCTATACATCATCTATATATATGTATATACATTCCTTTTGTCCAACATCATACTTGACTGACCAGGCTACCGGTGCCACTTACCTATTATGTTTATACTTATCTTTAGTTAGGTAGAGAAAAGCATCTCCTCATTTGCATTTCATACATTCCTTCCCACCTAAAGACTCTAACTTTTATCCATTTATAACCCCTTCTTAAGGTTCTATCCATGCTTACTACTCGGGTACAGTCCTTCCGTTCTGGCTGTTCATTCGGGCATTTCATCCGAGTTTATTTGACCCGTTTTTGCTTATGGGTTAGAACATCTTTTTCTGTACCTTTCTTCCTTATATACTGATTCACCCTTGTTATGGGTGAAATTCTGAGCCCATATCCTAACGATATATCTTGATTTTTATGTTGCTTATCTGTAACTAGCACACTACCTCACAAAACTAATTTGATCACTTAATTACTTCTGTAATTTTTGACCAAAACAACCCTCATCTATGGGTTCAACCCATTCATTTCCACATTTCTTTCTTTTATCACATCATCCTCCATCAAGTATCATGTGTCACGTCTCGTAGCCACCTTCTATATTCAACTTCAAGTGTGGTTTCCCAACACTATATTCTACCTTCTATTTCATGTGCCGCGTTTTCACATAAAACATTTTCCTCTAAATTTTCATTCTACTAACATTTACTTTTCATTTGACAAGATTTTCATCCTTAGGACCATACTATACTCAAAATTCCATCATTCTCTCATGTTCTATACTTTCTAAGCTTGGTCATACTTATCATTCAAACATTTCACTACATTCTAGATGTAATCATGCTCATTTTCCATACATTTCATTACATTCTAGGACCATACCAACTTCTTTCGCAATCATTGCTTTTATTCCTTTTTACCGTGCCATTTGTTATCATTTGTATTCCCTTCATCCGTCATCTACATTAAACATTTTCTACATTCATTACTTCATATACTTTTTATGTTATCTCAAGTTACATTCAGGCATTCATACTCATATTTCAACAACTATCATTTCACTTTTACATCATCATCGGTCACAATAGGCCATATCATGCATACCTCTTGTTCATAGGGAAATAAAATCCCTCATCCTTGTTACTTACTTTCTCGCACCATTCGTTACTGTAACATTCCTAATTTTATCATATAAATTATATGTTTGGTTAAATTTATTAAACACTAGTAACTAGTAAATAATTTATTTTTAATAAAATTATTCAACCCAAATAGTTTTAAACACTATTTTATATAGTTGGTTGAAATAAATAATTGGCCTGTATATGGGTCACCTTTCTAAAATAAAATAAAAGTATATAAAAACTTATATTATTAGACGGGTAGATTACGGGTAAGTTAACTGTAAGAAATATGAAGTACCTAGACGGGCTCAGGAACCGTTTACTAATTAAATTATAAAAAATACATTGTATTTTGAACCTACTCTATTTTTAATGAAACTTAGACCCAAATGTAAACAAAAATATTCTCGTTCTAAAGACATATTTATTATTTTCTAGAACGTCATATTGTAGAAGTTATACGCGCCAAATAAAGTGAAGCTGTTGAATTAATTATAATAATAAAATAATATTAAATTAAAATTTAAAAACTAACATTTTGAAGTGTACGTGTACACTTGAAACATAAAATAAATATTAAAAATTTAAACTAACCTATATGTAAAGGTTTACGTGTACAATAAAATAATCAAATTCTACAATTCATAATTCCATGCAAGGTGTCTAGTGTGCATGTATGGGATAAAGATAAGAAGTAGATACGTGTCCTAACTTCCATACATTCCAACTTAACTATAAATAGACCAAACCCTTCAAAGGAAACGGTGCTCATTTCTCTTCTCTTTGTATCGTTTAGTCTGTATTTCCAATATTCTACTTTTTCTTTTTCTTTAAAATTATACCCAATAATAATAAAGCCATGCCCCATTTTAAGTGTTTTAACTCCCGATCACCGCTACCCTTTCCGATTGATCTGAGCCTCATAACATATGTCAGGGCTCTGCCCGACTAAGTTGTTGGGATTCGGTCTCGGGACATCGGGACAAGGTTGAATTAGGGGTACTATACTTAACACCATTTACAAAAATATATATTTTTATATAGCTCAGAAATTATACCCAAAATTATACCAGGAGGCTTTCTAGTTGAATCATAAAGTTACAAAGTGAGTCCATTTTCTTTTCTCACTATTTTATTCCCTTTTTCTTTATGATATAATTATATTCAAAAATGTCCCAAACCATAACAACTCTCACCAAAACTATTATTTATTATTATATTTTATACAAAAGGAAACCGTAGTTAAGACACCCAAGTAATTCTGCATAAACCTTAAAATTTTCATAACAATCAGAATCAGGATCAGGGCCCTTAAAACTCAAGGGGGGGCATTTCCCATTCGATATTATCATCACAGTTTTACGTGTAATTTGAATTTTCACGAACCGTCGACTCAGCTAGACTACCAAGACACGTGGCAACCTTATGTTAAAATCCGACCCGTCGCGCCACGCGACGGAACCACATGGACCCCTTGCGACACGCGAGGGGGACAATTTTTCAGTATAAATAGGGGAGGTTGGCACTTAGCTTTCTGCGTTGGTTCGACGTCCAAATTCGTTCTGTGCACTAAGATATCATTACAAAAAACACACACTAGCTCGAATTCTGCTACGATACAGGGTAATAACTCGATCGCTATTACGATTCATTTTCCGATCGATCAATGTACTCAATGGATGTTTAAGTGCTGCCCACATTAGGGTGATGCTTTGTCATTAATCGTTAATTCGATGGATGTTTAAGCATAGCACTTTGTCATTCGTTGTGAGGGTTGATCTCGTGAGTTATCGTAATTGCTGTATTAAGTTACCTACCTAGTTCGTGTGCACTAGGTTACAAGGCTAAATCAATAGGCTAAGCTCTGCCTGTATAAATCTGCAATATATCAAAGCTTATCTGTAGACTAAACTTTGGCCGTATGAATCTGCATGCTTATATGTGAGTCATTCTCTTTTTATTAAAATTACTTTCAAAAAGCATGTTTATTTTCAAGGTTATAATTACAGGGATTAAGTCTTTGTAATCACCAATTTACAGCCGGTATGTGGGGTATTGTGCACAATATTAATTTCTCACGGGGTTAGGCTAATAAGCCCTAACATAGGTTAGGCAAATAAGCCCTAACAGTGATATACGTCATTCATTGGGGCAGCCAATGGTGATATGACCACAGTCACATAAACGAGTCGAGTGACAAATACTGTGGGTAGTTGGTTGATATAGAAACAATGTAATCACCCTTAATACTGTAAATTATAACAAACAGGTCGTTTTAGTAAAATGAATGAACTCACTCAGTATTTCCCGCTGACAAAACCTTTTTAAAACGCGTTTCAGGTAATTACAGTAGATTGGAGTAAGAGATGGATACGACACTGAAAGGCTTCAAGAAGTGGCTTATTTTATTAATTAAATCAAATTAAGAAATATTGTTTTATGTAATCAAATTTATCTTTATTAAAGCTACCATTGTAAAACATGGGTTTATCCCATCTATTTAATAAATAAAATCCGGTGTTTTCTAAACTCTGATATTTTTCCTAACTCACGGTCCTGATGAAATTTCCGCTGCAATATTTTTCAAAAATAATCACCGGTACCACTGGGCTGTTCGCGGCTCCCGATTCCGTCCAGGGTGGGTTGGGGGACGTGACAGTTACTCGAAACGTATTCCATTAACAATTGCTTCATTCTCATCAGCCATCTACTATAACATTCGAGATCATTACTAAATTTCATTCTTTAGTCATGTTCACTTCATTCTAACATTTTTAAATTTTTCTATACTTTCCTTTCTTTCATGTAGGTGTTAACGGTTCTTAATGACTGTTTTGGTCAAAAATCACACAAGGATAATGCAACCAAATCTGATTTTGTGAGGTATGATGCTTGGTTAATCGAGCAAATGTGTAAACAAGAGATGAACGAAATGAAGGCTGAACACCAGGATTTTTACGAGGAAAAGCCCTTGATCGCTAGCAGATCGCCGGCATAAAAACCTCGGATAGTGAAAACTATCACTATCAACTATATTACACGAAAAATATTACAACTTTGGATGTTGATCAAGTGTGGTACAATGATTGAATGCTATGTGTGTTGTGAAAACTTCTGATTTGCGAATGTCTGTGAATGTGTGTGTGTTTATGAAAGTGATAACTGGCCTAAAACAAACTTGATCAACCCCTTAAATCTCAGAAATAACCAATATAACTGAAAATTAAGGTAGTCCACGTTTTCTCCCCATGACCATCGTGAAAATAGCACATGTGCGGCTTCTTGAAGGAATATTCCCGAGATTCTAGCTGAGATTTAGTCCACAACGTCCATTTTCTGCATATAAACATTAAAAACATGACAATTGTTAGAAATCATAAGTTCTGTTAAGGATCCTGGATCCTCAGACTCTGGATCCTCAGACTCTGGATTCTCAGACTCTGGATCCTCAGACTCTGGATCCTCAGACTCCCTGCATCATCCATTAAGGATCCGTGATCCATGCTCAGTCTCAGGATAGATGATCCTTAGCATAAAATTCATGCCCTAACAATTGCCCCCCAATATGGCAGTTGTGATAAGGATTCACAGCTGTCATATTTCCGTTAGAAGCGGACTAGCCGTTACTGCTGGTAACTAGTCGTTATACTGCTTGTCGTAACTGATAAGACCTGCTATAATCATCATTGCAAAATATAGAGTTAGAGATAACTCCTCAAGTGCCTTTAAAGATCAAAAGATACTTCAGTCTGTGGAGGATGAATCCTTCTACACCATTCGCTATTAACCTTCCTGCAATTTAATTTCTGCATAGACACTTTAAGTGTTAGATAGCCATGTGTGGCCTGGGTGGATGGTCCATGGTTTTGCTGGTGAAATCCAGGCCAGATGATTTTAATACATAATGAATGGGTAATAACATTAAACTATTTTAGCTACATCTGTTGTTTCTTCCCTCTTATTTTTCATGTATGCTTTCTATTTTCAAAGGTATCATCTCCTAACAACCGGAAAGTTATTGGAAATCTGATGATAATGTTAAACTTTTTATAGAAAACTTGAAGTGTTGAGACAAATGTGGATCAATGATCCTTAACCAAAAAGGACAAGAGACAACTTGCAGCTTAGAATCACGGATCCTCAAATGCTGCCAGGATCATGGATCCTCAACTCTGTTTGAATTAAGGATCCTCAGTAGGTGTTGCAGGATCAGGATTCATGATCCTTATTGTTATCCTTATGCTAACAGTTGTCTACCTTGTACGTAAGCTTGTTTTGCAGGAGCAAAGGCATGGACCAAGTCTCACCGAAATTCCTGGAGCATATTCCCTCAATATTCCGCACGTGTTTGGCTCTTGTGGACGTTATGGAGATCGTGGGGAGCTTGCACAAATTGCGGATAGTTAGTTAGTTTAGTTGTTTCTAATTTAAAATGGGGATAACAAGCTTGAGTTAGAAGACTTAGCTAATTTTGGCATACACACACTCTCGTAACAGCTCTCAATCAGCTCTCAAACACTACTTGGCGATTTCATACATTTTTTGCACATTGCACATTAGTGATCCTTGTAACAAGCTTGTTATCATCCCGAGTTGTAAATTTATTTTGTTTAATCTTAGTTGGTGATCGGTAGTTTCCATCACCCGAGGTTTTTTGTGCCGGAGATCAACTCTTGATCAAGGGCTTTTTCCTCGAATAAATCCTTGTGTCCTTTGTTCATTACATTTCAGAGTTATTCTTAACATTGTTCATTGATTCAAGCATCACACCTCACAACAAAATATTTGGTTGCATTGTCCTTGCTTGATTTTTGGCCAAAACAGTTTGGCGCCCACCGTGGGGCAATTGGTGCTTCATTCTTGAGAAATTCTTGTTTTTGTGATAGTTTCGGTTCATTACAACCAAGCAGATGGCTTCTTCAGCAAAGAGCACTTCAAGTTCAATGCCGGCAATGAGTTCTTCACAGGGCGTTCCTCCTTTGCCTCCACCACCTTCTGGATCCCAGAAGAATGCTGAAAATGCTGCAAATAGACAAAGCCCTATTTTTCCAAAACCACCAACTTCTTCTGTTTCTTCTAATCCTACTACTAGTGATCTTTTTTACTTTGATTTTGCAGATGAGGGATCACATACAAGAGCAGGACAAAACCAACGAAAGGATTCTCCGGGAGATCGGTGACATCAAGAAACAGAAGAGATCAGGGGAGGATCACTCTCCTCTGATACCAAGGTCACTGGATTTCGACACTCCAGCTATAACTGCCCAGCAATCTGCAGCCTTAGACATCCAGTACCAAACTGAACCATTGGGAAGGCGTTATGGAGCAACAACTACGAGTCAGGCTTTTGGGTCTCACTTCCAGCCTCAAGGATCCAGTTTTCAGCCTTCGGGATCCTCTTTTCAGCATCAGGGATCCTTCGTCAGCTCGGGAGGATATTTGGGAATGCACACAGTCCAAGGATCCTCTCAGGCTCAAGGATCCTCCGTGGTTCAAGGATCCTCTCAGGTTCAAGGATCCTCATTTCAGGTTCAAGGATCCTCTCAACCTCATGGATCCTTTCAGGTTCAAGGATCCTCTCAGCCTCAGGGATCCTTTCAGGTTCAAGGATCCTCTCAGCCTCAGGGATCCTCTCAGGTTCAAGGATCCAACATCTTTCAAGATCAAGGAATCTTGAGAAGTGTACAACCCCCAAGCACAGATGTTCATCAAGGAGACTTCATTCCAATGCAGACCATTGCCTCTTCTAGTCCTTCAATCATACCAGAATCCCGTCAATATGGATTCACATCTGCAATTCCTAACTCAAATCCTATGGGAGGTAACACTTTCAATAATTCTTATAACACTAACCATGGCTCTATGCAGGATACAGGTATCAATCAAGCTATGGCTAGGGAATTACAGAAGCTGAAGGATATGATATCCAGCGTTCCAGGAGTGGTTAAGCCCATTCCTGAAATTGCAGATGGGAGCCATAGGATATCTCGTTTTGCACCACCCATTTGTGATGTTGAGATACCCAAAAGGTTCCAAATACCAACTATGAAGCTGTATGACGGTTCAACGGATCCAGAAGAACATGTAGCTCAATATAGAGAGAGGATGGAGATCAACCCCATCCCAGAGAGGTTAAAAGAAGCATGTCTATGCAAGGGTTTCGGATCCACACTTACAGGATCTGCTCTTAAATGGCTGCTAAGTCTTCCCCTTACTCTATTACTTCATTTGCTAATCTAGTTAACCAGTTTAATAGTCAGTTCTCATGTAGCAGAAAATTTGAACGTTTAACTAGTGATCTATATAGGGTAACACAAGGTCAAAATGAATCACTTAGAGATTACATCACTAAGTTTAGTAAAGAGTCCTTAGATATCCCTAATCTGGATATAGCCACGGCTGTAGAAGCCTTTAAAATGGGTTTGCTTAGGGATTCATTATTCTATGATGATCTTGTTATGACCCCATGCAGGAATCTTGATGAAGTGAGAACCAGGACCCTTAGATTCATCCGATTAGAGGATGATAAAAGGATCCAGGAGAGATTGGCAGGATCCTCAAAACAGGAAAAGCATGGATCCTACTTCAAGAATAACAAGCTTAAGTCCTTCAACAAGTCTGATAACCAGAATGTGCATGCAGTAGAACAAGAAGAGGATGATGAGGATTATCCTCCAATTTCTGAATACTGTTTTTCTGTTGCTAACAATGAACTAATTCTTGCAATGCAGAATTTAGGTGAGAAAGCAAGATGGCCAAGGAAAAGTGATAAACCAGCCGCAACAAAGGACAAGTCCAAATGGTGTGCATATCATGAGGATTTTGGACATCTCACTGAAGAGTGTATTGCACTTAGAAAAGAAATTGGTTACTTGTTAAGCAAGGGACACTTGAAGGAGCTTTTGGGACGAAAGAAGTCAAGGATCCAGGATCCTGAAAGGATCCCAGAAAAGGCTCCTGCTCCTCCAGCAGATGCACAAGTTATAAACTTCATATCTGGTGGATCAGACATTTGTGGTACTTCCTTTTCAGCAGCCAAAAGACATGCCAAGGAAACCAAGATGGATAATGGAGACAGACCCATCCGGACCTCCACTGTTACCAAGGATAAAATTATAACTTTTGATGAGGATGATCGTGTTGATGTTCAGGATCCTCATCATGATGGTCTTGTTATCACTTTGTTTATTTCTAACCACTTTGTTCGCAGGATCCTGATAGATGGAGGAAGCTCAGTAAACATCATTCAGCTTGATGTCCTCAAGAAGATGAACATCCCTGAATCAGACATTGTCCCAAGATCCTCAGTTCTTGTGGGATTCAGCAGAGAGACCAAAAATACATTGGGGGACATCAAACTCCCCATCTATATTGTGTTATAGATTGCTTATCCTGTTGTAATGTTATCCTTGGCAGGCCATGGATACATGACATGAAGGCAGTCCCATCTACCTATCATCAACGTGTAAAGCTTCCTAGTCCATGGGGAGTGGTGAAAATTGAAAGTGATCAACAAGAAGCTAAGAATTGTTACACGTCATCAATGAAGCCAGCCTCAAGACCAAGGGAGTAATAGCAATTAAAGCATCCTCCAAGAGATGTCTTGGAGGCAAGATAACAGGATGTGAAAGAAATCCTTATGGATCCTCATGATCCTGAATCCATAGTCTTCATAGGATCAGGGATCCTCAGCAACATTGAACAGGATCTAGTATCCTTCCTTAAGAGGAGGAAAACTACCTTTGCCTGGAAGCATGAGGACATGACAGGTATATCTAAAGATATAATTATTTATAAACTTGGCATTGACATGTCATTCAAGTCAATTCATCAAAAAAGGAGGAAGTTTGCACCTGAAAGGAATGCCGTTATCCAGGAAGAAGTAGATAAACTACTCAGGGCAGGTATGATAAGAGAGGTTAAGTATCCAAGGTGGTTAGCCAATGTGGTTGTTGTTCAAAAGAAAAATGGAAAGTGGAGGGTATATGTCGATTTTACTGATTTAAACAAGGCATGTCCCAATGATCCTTTCCCATTACCCCACATTGACTCCATGGTGGATGCTACCGCGGGTCATGAGTTGTTGACTTTTATGGATGCTTCATCTGGATTTCAACAAATTCAGATGGAACCATTTGATCAAGAGGATACAGCCTTTATGACCCCAACTGGTATATATTGTTATATTGCTATGCCATTCGGACTAAGGAATGCAGGTGCTACTTATCAAAGGCTAGTCAATATGATGTTCAAGGAACAAATTGGACACACTATGGAAGTCTATATAGATGACATGGTGGTTAAGTCCAAGAAAGCTGAGGATCACCTTAGAGACTTGGAGGAAGCATTCAATATCCTTGATAAATTTAATATGAAACTAAATCCTTCCAAGTGTCACTTTGGTGTTAAAGCAGGTAAATTCCTAGGCTATATGGTGACAAAAAGAGGCATTGAAGCAAGTCCAGAGCAAATTAAGGCTATTGTTAATATCAAATCTCCTGCCAATGCCAAGGATGTGCAAAGATTGACAGGCAGGATCGCAGCCTTGAACAGGTTCATATCCAAATCCTCAGAAAAATGCAAGGAATTCTATGACATTTTGAGGAAGAACAAGAAATTTGAGTGGACTGAAAAGCATGAAAATGCTCTCAAAGCTCTTAAGGATTACCTATCCTCAGCCCCTGCCTTGATGAAACCAGAAAAAGGGGATATATTATCCTTGTATTTGGCGGTATCCTCTAAAGCAGTAAGTGCGGTCCTTGTTAAGGATCACGAAGGTACACAACATCATGTCTATTATGTAAGTAAGAGTTTGCTTGATGCTGAATCCAGGTATTCACATTTAGAAAAACTTATCCTTGCACTAATTATGGCATCTACTAAATTAAGACATTATTTTGAAACTCATGCCATTATTGTTAAGACTAATTTTCCAATTAAGAATGTTCTCAGGAAACCTGAAATGTCAGGAAGGATGGCTAAGTGGGCAGTGAAGCTTAGTGCTTATGATATAAGATATGAACCAAGGACTGCCATTAAATCTCAAGCCTTAGCTGACTTTGTGGCAGATTTCAGTAGTGACTTGCAAAGGGAAGCTGAGTTAGAAGTCCAACAGCTCGAAGAAACTAAGGATCCTTGGATACTCTTCACTGATGGAGCTTCTAATGTCAAAGGAACTGGACTTGGAATACTACTAAAATCACCACAGGGGGACATAATACCCCACTCCATAGCTTGTGAGTTTCAAACTACTAATAATGAGGCTGAATATGAAGCCTTGATAGCCGGTTTGCAAATTGCCAAGCATATGAGGATCAGGTATCTTGAGGTACATGTAGATTCATTGTTAATTACTAATCACTTTAATGGATCCTATGCTGTTAAAGGTGAAAAGCTAATCAAATATTTAGAGATAGTCAAAGAATTGGCACTCTCTTTTGTTTCCTTTAGTTTGACACAGGTACCCAGAGAAGAGAATGCAGAAGCTGATGCATTGGCCAATCTAGGATCATCCTTGAAGATTCCAAAGGATATCAGGATCCCTATTATCCACATCCTAACCCCCGCTATTGAGGATCATGTAGCCATGGAGATTGGAGAGGAGTCTGCAATCATCCCTAGTGATGATACACAATCTCATTCAGGATCATGGATCCTTCCAATCATGAGATACATACAACATGGAGAGATTCCTACAGGAGAAAACCCCAGGGCTTTCAAAATTAAGGTATCTCAATTTACAATATTGAATAACATGTTATATAAACGATCTCTTGCAGGACCATATCTAAGATGCATTGAGGATCCTGAAATCCAAGAAGTCCTAAAGGATTTTCACGAAGGAGATTGTGGAAACCACACTGGGGGCAGGGCATTTTTCTCAAGGATCCTGAGAACAGGATACTATTGGCCTACTATGAAGAAGGATGCTGTGGAATATGCCAAGAAGTGTGATCCTTGTCAGAGACATAGTAATATCCATCATCAACCAGCAGAGCTTTTGCATCCTATATCCTCTTCTTGGCCATTTATGAGATGGGGAATGGATATAGTTGGTAAACTTCCCAAGGCACCTGGTGTAAAAGTGTTCATGCTTGCTATGACTGATTACTTCTCCAAGTGGATAGAAGCTAAAGCCTTTGCTCAAGTCAGAGAAAAAGAAGTGATATCCTTTATCAAAAGAAATATTATTACTAGATTTGGTATCCCTTTTGAAATTGTTTGTGATAATGGATCCCAATTTATTGGGAATAGAACTACTAACTTTTGTGACAGCTGGGGGATTAAGATGATAACATCAACACCAGTCCACCCACAAGCTAATGGTCAGGCAGAATCATCCAACAAGATCATCATCAACAATTTGAAGAAGAAGCTTGGATCCAAGAAAGGAAAATGGGCAGAAGAACTACCTTATGTATTATGGGCTGACAGGAGAACTCCCAAGAATGCTACTGGCCAAACTCCATTTTCTTTGGTATTTGGGGTAGAATCAGTGATCCCTACAGAAATGGTGGTTCCTACTGCAAGAAAAAGCATACGTGATCCTGAAGGAAATGCTGAAAACTTGGTTCAAGACTTGGATACTATAGAAGAACTCAGGGATTTGGCAAGGATAAGGATGGCTAGTTATCAACAAATGATGGCTGGAGCCTACAACAAAAATGTCAGGATCAGGAAATTCCAAGTTGGTGATATGGTATTAAGGAAAGCATTTTGGAATACCACAAATCCTGCTGATGGAAAGTTGGCACCAAAGTGGGAAGGCCCCTACCTGATTGAAGCTGAGGCAGGAAAGGGGGCATATAGATTGCTAACAATGGAAGGTGATTTGCTACCAAGAGCTTGGAATGCTGTCCACTTGAAGAAATACTTCATGTGATAAGGATCCATGATCCTTAGCCACTTTCATAACAAGTATCCTTGAAGGATCCTTAGAAGATAGGTGATCCTCATCCTGGTAATGATCTAATCTCAATCTATTTCATTCTTTAATTATCCTATATACAAGGATAAGGATCCTGGATCCTTTATCCTCCTTTCACTTGATTCTGAGTTTTGCAGAAGTTTTAGGTATCCTTAACAAAGGATTGAGTATCCACAGAAGTATCCAGTTGTTTGGGCTTGACCCCAGTTGTTTGGGCTTGACCCCAGTTGTTTGGGCCTGTCCCCAGTTATTTGGGCCTGTCCCTAGTATCGCCAGTAGCGCACGATGATCCTGGTACAGTTCATGGCAATGGGACCAGTACTCGCTTTAGGGGCTGACAATTTCATTGTACTGGCTGTATCCGGCATCTTACGTATAATGGTAGACGTACCATACATCCGTTCCTAAGGTTTCTAACGTTTTCACGTTAGCTAAGGTTTTGGCATTTTCATGTCACTAAGTTTGGATAGTCGCCAGTGAGGGCCATACTCCAGTTTACACAAGATCCTTTGGGCTTGTCCCCAGTTATCCTTTAGGCTTATCCCCAGTTATCCTTTGGGCTTGTCCCCAGTTATCCTTTGGGCTTGTCCCCAGTATATTGGGCTTGTCCCCAGAATTGTTGGGCTTGTCCCCAGTTACTAACTCTTCTCGTATATTGGCTTAGTCCTAAGTTATGTTCCATTTCAGGTTTTTGAAGCTAAACAGCCAAGGATCCTCGATCCTTACCTTCTACTAAGGTTTGTCTTTTGGTTATCCTGATTATAAATGTTAAGGGGTTAGGATCCTAACTTGGATTCTCAGGTATGATCCTTGATCACTTTGATTTCATTCATTATTTATATAAGTGACCCTTATCCTTTGACAACAGAACTAATGATCCTTAAGTTGCATAACTTTTCTGAATTTATCGACTATAGGATATTTGATCCTTAATCATATCCTAAAAGTTTTAAACATGATTTATTAAACCTTTATTCTTTACTTACAAATTCATAGAAAGTGAATAACAACAGTATAAAAATAAAGAATTCACAAGGATAACAACACGGGAAGTAGCCAAAAAGTTGAAGTTTTATTTATTCACAAAAGTTAAACCCTTTTAAGGTTGTCAAAATTGCCAACCCAAGTTTCTACCAGCAATACGTGGCCCGTCCACTTGGGTTGGCAAAGGGTGTCCATTGTTAATAGGTCTTTGAAGTGCAGGAAATAAAAGATGGCAGGATAACAAGTGGTTTCATCCCCCAAACAGAGGATCCCTCCACCACCTATTATCCTACCTATTGTCTAAGGATCCATGATCCACAACCCTAGAAACTATTGTTCAAAGTACAACCCAACATTGTTTTAAAACATCACAACCAAAAAACTTTCAAATCCTAAAAAAATGGGCTCCGGCCGCGTCTAGAAATGTCCATCATCGCCCATTTCTGCAGCTCACACCTTGGCTGCATCACCACCAGCATCATCACCACCAGCTTGATCCGTCCCGCTGCCACGTGCCTCAATCGCCAAGACCTCGGTAGCCTCTTCCTCATCCTCTAGCTCAGCCAGCTTTGCCTTCCAGCCCTCCTTGTCCCAAGTGGTCCTGTCGAAGTCAGGATCCTCAGCCTCCTGATCCATTTGCAGCTTGATTTTGTACATGGTGATAGCAGCAGAGACCTTAGCATCCTCCAGCAGGTCGTGCTTCTCATGATCAGCATTTATCTGGGCCATGACCACTTGCTGCTTTGCCAGAGCAAGATCCTTCTCAAGGCGAGAGATAGTCTGATCCTTAGCCAGGAAGAATTTTTGATACTCCAGATGCTTTTGCTCCGCCTCTTCAACATATGCATCAAACAACATTTCGACCTCGGCGAATTTCTGCAAAAAGTCAAGGTAAAGTTCAGGATCACGTGATCCTCAAGTGGGCAGGATAATCAAGCAGAGTCAGTGATCCTTACATTAGCAAAGTATTCTTGGAACTGGTGGCGGATAAGAGGCAAGCCTTCAAGATTTTCAGCTTCAGTGGCCTTCCTCTTCTTTCCCCCCTTTGAGGTGACATGCTTTGGAACTACGGCACTCGGGCTAGCAGCAGTCTTCTTCTTCCCAGACTTGGGAGCAATAGCAGTAAGATCGGTAACACTGAAGCGGGTGGCAGACCTTGAGGATTTTCCAGCACCTATCAATCCAAAACAACAGATAAGTATTCTTGTTTTATTTGCATTTCAACATTTAACCACATATAAACTTGGATACTTACTTGACATTGTAACGGAGCCTAAGGATACTTCTTGAGAATCCTTGGTGTTTGTTTGAAATGACCTTACTGCAGGATCAAGATTCCGGAAAGCGTCGATCCTCTCCTTGGTTGCAGGTGATGGAATGATATGTGAAACAGAGATAGCTGCACAAAAGATACAAAAATATGTTAGCGAGCCTTAACGGAAACAGGGTTATCCTATGATCCTTCTATAAGGATCCTCTATCCTACCATTAGTGGCCCATTTTCTAGGGAGATCCTTCCCATCTGGGATAGAATCCCTCCTGACGAAGAAAAAACATTTCTTCCACTTAGTGTCATTTTTGGTGGTCTTGAGGATTGGGTGTTCTTCACCGGGTTTGTGTTTGAATAAAAAGCGGTGTGAACCATGGCTCACAAGGTTGTACAATTCAGCAAGTTCAGACATTCCCAAATCTATATCCTCCTGCTCAATGATCCTCTCTAGGGTAAATAAAACCCTCCACATCATTGGCATAGCCTGGATATAGGATATGCCGGTAAGAGAGAAGAAAGAATGAGTAAAAGCAGGAAAAGGATAGGAGTATCCTATCAGGAATAGGGTGACTGGAAAGGCAACCCAGGTTTCAGAAACGAAATCGCTCAAGGCGGTAGGGTCAAAAGGCTTGAAGACAGCGTTTGCAGGAAAGCAATGACGAATCCTGTCGATCTCAGGATCTGTGAAGCAGCAACGTTCCTTCGGAGAATCTTTGATGATCCCTTGGCTCTTCAAAGGACTGTCTTTCTGGTGATCCTTGGCAGGGGATGATCTTAACTTCATCGTGATTTAGAGATTTCGAGAAAGAAGGAACAGAGCAAGAATGTGAAGAGAAAAGGAGAAAGAGAAGTACCTGCTTGATCTTCGAATGTGGATTTAAAGGGAGTATTGCTCAAATTTAAATGCACATTGACCCTTATCTCTAACTTCAATTTATAATGATGATTCTGCAGGGATGTCGCTTCAATGACGAATGATCGGTAACAGCTAGTTAGATCCTAACGGCTATATATCCGTTAGTTTGTTGCAGATAAGATCATGAAAATATAACTCGTTAATTTACACTTTACTCCTTATATTTTGGGGGCAATTTTTAGGGGAGGATTTTCCAATCCTAAGGATCACGGATCCTCAAATGCTGCCAGGATCATGGATCCTCAACTCTGTTTGAATTAAGGATCCTCAGTAGGTGTTGCAGGATCAGGATTCAGGATCCTTATTGTTATCCTTATGCTAACAATTGTCTACCTTGTACGTAAGCTTGTTTTGCAGGAGCAAAGGCATGGACCAAGTCTCACCGAAATTCCTGGAGCATATTCCCTCAATATTCCGCACGTGCTTGGCTCTTATGGACATTCTGGAGATCGTGGGGAGCTTGCACAGTTTGCGGATAGTTAGTTAGTTTAGTTGTTTCTAATTTAAAATGGGGATAACAAGCTTGAGTTAGAAGACTTAGCTAATTTTGGCATACACACACTCTCGTAACAGCTCTCAATCAGCTCTCAAACACTACTTGGCGATTTCATACATTTTTTGCACATTGCACATTAGTGATCCTTGTAACAAGCTTGTTATCATCCCGAGTTGTAAATTTCTTTTGTTTAATCTTAGTTGGTGATCGGTAGTTTCCATCACCCGAGGTTTTTTGTGCCGGAGATCAACTCTTGATCAAGGGCTTTTTCATCGTATAAATCCTTGTGTCATTTGTTCATTACATTTCTGAGTTATTCTTAACATTGTTCATTGATTCAAGCATCACACCTCACAACAAAAGATTTGGTTGCATTATCCTTGCTTGATTTTTTACCAAAACAACAAGCATCAGATTTCTTTGCATAATCCACAGCATCCTTCTTCATAGTAGGCCAATAGTATCCTATTCTAAGGATCCTTGAGAATAGTGCTCTGCCCCCAGTGTGGTTTCCACAATCTCTTTCATGAAAATCCTTTTGGACTTCGTGAATTTTAGGATCCTCGATGCACCTTAGATATGGACCTGCAAAAGATCGTTTATATAACATGTTATCTAATATTGTAATTTAAGATACCTTGACTTTGAAAGCTCTGGGATTTTCCCCTGTGGGAATTTCTCCACTCTGGATATAGTTCAGAATTGGAAGGATCCCGGATCCTGAATTTGACTGTGCACCATCATTGGGTACAATTACAGAATCTTCTACTATCTTCATGGCTACGTGATCCTCAATTGCAGGAGTTAAAATATGGATGATGAGTATTTTCACATCCTCTGGAATCTTCAGTAATGATCCAAGATTAGCTAGAGCATCAGCTTCTGCATTTTCTTCCCTGGGTACTTGTGATAGACTGAAAAAAGAAAAAGAATCTGCCAGTTTCCTGAATATTTCTAAGTACTTGATTAGCTTTTCACCTTTGACAGTGTAAGAACCGTTATAATGATTAGTAATTAATAGAGAATCTACGAATACTTGAAGATACCTGATCCTCATATTCTTAGCTAATTGCAAACCTGCTATCAAGGCCTCATACTCTGCCTCATTATTAGTGGTTTGGAATTCACATGCAATGGATTGGGGTATAATGTCCCCTTGTGGCGATTTTAGTAGTGTGCCATGTCAAGTTCCTTTAACATTTGAAGCTCCATCCATGAAGAGTGTCCAAGGATCCTTGGTCTTCTCAAGTTGTTGAACTTCTAAATCAGCTTCCCTTTGTAGATCACTACTGAAATCAGCCACAAAGTCAATTAAAGCTTGGGACTTGATGGCAGTCCTGGGTTCATACTTAATGTCATATGCACTAAGCTTGACTATCCACTTTGCCATTCTGCCTGACATTTGAAGTTTCTGATTTAGCTGAAACAACTAAGTATAAGGATAATGATTCTCCATTTTCTGGTTTCATCAGGGCTGGTGCTGAGGATAGATAATCCTTAAGAACCTTGAGTGCAGCTTCATGCATATCAGTCCACTCAAACTTCTTATTCTTCCTCAATATGTCTTACCTGCCTTGAGCAATTTGTCTACCTCTTCTTGGATAATGGCATTCCTTTCAAGTGCACACTTTCTCCTTTTTTAGTGTATTGGCTTGAAAGACCTGTCAATACCAAGTTTGTGAGTAATTATATCTTTAGATATACCTGTCATGTCTTCATGCTTCCAAGCAGAGGTAGACTTTCTTCTTTTCAAGAAGGATATTAAATCTTGCTCAATACTGTCTAGGATCCCGGATCCTATAAAGATTTTGGATTCAGGATCCTCAGGGTTCAACAGGATATCCGTGACGTCTTGCTCTCTTGCGTCCATGACGTCTTGTTCCTTGGAAGCTGGCTTTATTGAAGAAGTGTAACAGTTCTTTGCCTCCTGCTGATCACTTTCTATCTTCACCACATCCCATAGAGTTGGGAGCTTGACACATTGATGATATGTTGAGGGGGGACTGCCTTCATATCGTGTATCCATGGCCTGCCAAAGATAACATTACAGCAAGATAAGCAATCAATAACAAAGAATTTTTTAACTAAATTCACTCCCTCTATATAAATAGGAAGTTTGATGTCCCCCAATGTATTCTTTGTCTCTCCACTGAATCCCACAAGGACAGATGATCCTGGGACAATATCAGATTCAAGGATGTTCATTCTTTTGAGGACATCCAACTGGATTATGTTCACTGAGCTTCCCTTGTCAATGAGAATCCTGCGAACAAAATGGTTAGATATAAATAATGCAATAACCAAACCGTCATGATGAGGATCCTGTATGTCCACACTGTCATCCTCATCAAAGGATATGACTTTTTCCTGTGTAAGAATGGAAGTTCGAACAGGTCTGTCCCCATTCTCCATCTTTGTTTCTTTTGCACGTCTCTTAGCTGCTGAGAACCTCCGGAGATGAAATGGATGATTTGAGCATCAGCTGGTGGAGGAGGAGCTTTTTCAGGAACTTTCTCAGAATCCTGGATCCTTGACTTTTTCCTTCCAAGAAATTCCTTCAAGTATCCTTTGCTCAAAAGATAACCTATCTCCTTCCTTAATGCTATGCACTCATCTGTGAGATGACCAAAATCCTCATGGTAAGCACACCATTTCGATTTGTCTTTGGTAGCAGGCGGTTTGTCATTCTTCCTTGGCCACCTAGCCTCGTCACCTAAATTCTGCATAGCAAGGATTAGTTCACTATTATTAGCACAAAAACAATATTCAGAAATAGGAGGATAATCCTCATCATCTTCCGCTTGTTCCACAGCATGCACATTCTGGTTGCCATGCTTGGAGTATTGCTTGGATCAGTTATTCTTGATATAGGATCCTTGTTTGTCTTGCTTTGAGGATCCTGACAATCTCTCCTGGATCCTTTTGTCATCCTCTAAACGGATGAACCTAAGGGCTTTGTTCCTTACCTCATCTAGGTTCCTGCAAGGTGTCATAACAAGATCATCATAGAACTGAGAATCCTTAAGTAAACCCATTTTAAAAGCTTCAACAGCAGTAGCAATATCTAAGTTAGGGATTTCTAAGGATTCTCTACTAAATTTAGTTATATAATCCCTTAATGATTCATTATGACCTTGGGAAATCCTATATAAGTCACTAGTTAACCTTTCAAAAGTTCTACTACAGGAAAATTGACTATTGAACAAGTTAACTAAATGAGAAAATGAAGTTATAGAATAAGGAGGAAGACTTAGTAGCCATTTAAGAGCTGATCCTGTCAGTGTGGATCCGAAACCCTTGCATAAACATGCTTCTTTTAACCTCTCCGGGGTGGGATTGATCTCCATCCTTTCTCTGTATTGAGCCACATGCTCTTCTGGATCCGTTGAACCATCATACAACTTAATGGTTGGTATCTGGAACCTTTTTGGAATTTCTGCATCACAAAGGGGTGGTGCAAAACTGGATATCCTGTGGCTACCATCTGCGATTTCAGGAATGGGTTTAACCACTCCTGGAACGCTGGATATCATATCCTTCAGCTTCTGTAATTCCCTAGCCATAGCTTGATTGATACCTGTATCCTGCATAGAGCCATAGTTAGTGTTATAAGAATTATTAAAAGTGTTACCTCCCAGAGGATTCAAGTTCGGAATTCTGGATGAGAATCCATATTGGCAGGATTCTGGCATGACTGAAGGAACAGAAGAAGCAATGGTCTGCATTGGAATGAAGTCTCCTTGATGAACATCTGAACTTCCAGGTTGCATACTTCTTAAGGATCCTTGATCCTGAAAGATGTTGGATCCTTGAAGTGTTGTAAGTGGGGGTCTTGGAGGATAATCCATGGATCCTAAAACCTGCGGTGAGGATCCTTGAGGCTGAAAGGAGGATCCTTGAACCTGGGAGAATCCTTGAACCTGAGAGGATCCTAGAACCTGAGAGGATCCTTGAGCTGGCCATGTCCCCATGTACCCTCCTGAACTGGTGAAGGATCCCTGATGCTGGAAGAATGATCTCTGATGCTGAACAGAGGATCCTGAAGGTTGAAAGTAGGATCCTAGAGCCTGAGTCATTGTCGATGATCCAGAACGCATTCCTGTTAATCCACCCAAGTATTGGACATCCGGAGCTGCAGAATGCTGGGAAGTTATGACCGGAGTGTCGAAATTCAGCGATCTAGGCATCAATGGAGAATGATCCTCCACTGATCTCTTCTGTTTCTTGATATCACCAATCTCCTTGAGGATCCTTTCGTTGGTTTTATCATGCTCTTGTATGTGATCCCTCATCTGCAAAATCAAAGTAAAGAGATCACTGTTAGTAGGATTAGAAGAAACAGCAGAAGTTGGTGGTTTTGGGAAAACGGGGGTCGGTTTCTTCGCGGGATTCTCAGCATTCTTCTGAGATCCAAAAGGTGGTGGAGGCAAAGGTGGAACACCCTGTGAAGAAGTGATTGCTGGCATGGAACTTGAAGTGTTCTTTGCTGAAGAAGCCATCTGGTTGAACCGAAATGATCACAATGACTAAAATTTCTTAGGAATGAAGCACCAATTGCCCCACGGTGGGCGCCAAACTGTTTTGGTCAAAAATCACACAAGGATAATGCAACCAAATCTAATTTTGTGAGGTATGATGCTTGGTTAATCGAGCAAATGTGTAAACAAGAGATGAACGAAATGAAGGCTGAACACCAGGATTTTTATTAGGAAAAGCCCTTGATCGCTAGCAGATCGCCGGCATAAAAACCTCGGATAGTGAAAACTATCACTATCAACTATATTACACGAAAAATATTACAACTTTGGATGTTGATCAAGTGTGGTACAATGATTGAATGCTATGTGTGTTGTGAAAACTTCTAATTTGCGAATGTCTGCGAATGTGTGTGTGTTTATGAAAGTGATAACTGGCCTAAAACAAACTTGATCAACCCTTTAAATCTCAGAAATAACCAATATTACCGAAAATTAAGGTAGTCCATGTTTTCTCCCCATGACCATCGTGAAAATAGCACATGTGCGACATCTTGAAGGAATATTCCCGAGATTCTAGCTGAGATTTAGTCCACAACGTCCATTTTCTGCATATAAACATTAAAAACGTGACAATTGTTAGAAATCATAAGTTCTGTTAAGGATCCTGGATCCTCAGACTCTGGATCCTCAGACTCCCTGCGTCATCCATTAAGGATCCGTGATCCATGCTCAGTCTCAGGATAGATGATCCTTAGCATAAAATTCATGCCCTAACAATGACCACACCACATACTTCTCATCATAGGATTGATGAACCCAGCTAGAATTTCATTCATAACTTTCCAATCATATACGTTCTTACTTCGAAACATTTCGATAGGACCCGATTAACATTTAGAGGACCCTAATTATCATACGTTACTTTTTTAGGAGCTTGACGGAGCTATTGGATTGGCCATAGGAAATATTCTACAACATATTTTAATGACTTTCATTCTCTTACTCATTACTATTATACTTTCATTCCATCCGTTCTTGGTGTTAACAGCCATTTCATGACCACACTACATACTTTTCATTATTGGGTTAATAAACCCGGTACTAACTTCATTCCTATCCTTCTTTTCCTACACATCCTCATTAATCATCATACTACATTTGGGGTTTATTGGGAACTATCAAGATTCGGGGCTTCATTAATTCAAGTTTTCACTTGCTTCTTGAGCTCCACCGTAAGCTATGGTTACTTTACCATAGCTTACGGTATATATTTTTGTATCTGGACGCCCACAGTAAGCTACGGTGGCCACCGTAGCTTACGGTGGAGATAAAATGGCTACGGTGTAATCCTACTGTCTTACGGTAATTATATATTCCCCATTACCTACTGTAGCTTACGGTAGCTACCGTAAGCTATGGTGACGGCCAGTTCATGATGGCTGAAATTTCCCATTTACAGCCATTTTATTCCATTTTCGGGTATGACTTCAATCAAGGCGGTTCCCGAAGTTTTCTAATACACTTTAAGCTAACATTCCTACATATCATTTCTTTCTAACCTTTCCGTAACCTCACCAATTCATATTATAATTTACTAAGGAATTCTTTAAAAAAAATGTTACCTCTTCTTGAGTCTTGGAGCGAACACACCCTTGCTTGCGAGCTTTCGGTTTGAGTCCGAGCACTATAGCATGCTGGAATATCTCAAACCTAGGCTCTGATACCAACTTGTAACGCCCACATTTACATAGGGTCAAAACAACATGTAAAAAACCGTCAAAATATGAAACTTTCATTTCATTACATATATTTTTGCTAAAATACCCTTAGTTCAAAATCAACGTAACCATCTAGTTTAATCACAAAAGCTAACACAATCCACCATGTCGAGTACAAGTTTAACATACTTACTAACAAAAGACCTTAATCTTGAAAAACTAACATTTACATTCTAAAATAGTTTTGACCCGTTTACAAAAGACAAGCTTAAACTGGAAGCGCATAAAGGGCGTCGTGGTGTGTTCGATCCAAGCTCGGCATCATCAAAGATGAGATTTACCTAACATTCAAAAACACAAATAAGTTCATTAATGCAATTCTTTTAACATCATAACATTTCATGTCAATTCGTCCTTTATTTGACCCATTAGCGATTCATAGCAATAATTAATTTCTTTTTACCATTTACTTCTTTCAACTAGCTATTTCCGTTAAGAACGAATGTTTTACATATCATTTCATTATCCATATCTTCATTCCATCCAACCCGTTCACATCGAGTCTAAGACTAAAACCTTCACGAAGCCTAACATCCATGGCATTATTTAACCCATTCTCGACGGGTCAACATTTAACATTTCATCATTTCAAACTTCAATACATTATGACCCATTTATAACGAGTCATTTCATATCTATTCCCTAATCTCGTTATCCATTCGTTTGACCCGTTCATGACGGATCATCATCTTACATACTACACAATTCTATATCTTATAACTAGCAACAATAGAATAAAACCCAAACCGTATTCTACATTAAGTCTACTCGAAGTTCATAAGAACTTACCTTTGTTTTGCATTTGCTTGCGAACCGGATTGACTTGTATCCTCTTCCTTCACGCCTACAATTTCACATTCAACATTCCTTCAATTTCATGCTTTTATCTCACATTTACATTAACATAGTGAGCTAATAATTCATAATTTCATCAATTCTAATCAATTACCATCACGTGTATATGAAATCATCCACATTACATGAGAACTAATACGCAAGCATTTCATCAAACACATGGTGTGCATAACATTAGCGAAGCATAATGTACAAGTATCTTATGCATAACTTCACTAGTTCATATCAAGATCATGAACTTCAACTAATTTTTCACATAACTTTCAATTCATATAATAATAATCTACAACATCCAACTTCATATATCATAACTATACTCAATTTAACACATGTAGCATCATCATCTTCATAACATCACTACTACAATTGGGTTTTCATCAAAACATCAAAATAATTAGAATTTCAATCATAATTCATGTTTCATGAGATGATTCTAACTCACTATCATTCTAGTTTCATACAATTTCACGGATTGATTCAAAACCCAATTCATCAAGATCATTAAAACATATAATTTAACTCACCTAGGGTTGAGAATACTTAGACGATTGAGAAATTAGAGACATGCATTCGAATTTATCCTTGAATGATCTTCAATTTGCTGAATTTTGGAATGTGTTGGAGAAGAAGGGGTTTTCCTTCTCCCTGGTTCTTTCCAGCGACACACACACATACTCTTATGTGTGTTGTGTTTTATTTTTTCTATTTTATATAATTATCTTTTCCTTCTTACAAGTTTGGCCCTTCAAGTTTAATCACTCATTTTAAAAGGGTTGAATCTACTTTTATATAACATGAACACATGTTTAAATAAAAACCTTCATAATTAAGTTTTGGGGTGTTACAATATCTTGTGGTATGTGTTGCCAGATAGTATGTATGAATGAGACATGAGATACAACAATACATAGCTCAAAATGGGTTCAAGAGAACAACAAACCTCAACAAGACTGTAGGAGAAAGCCGTAATATTTCGAGGAAACCGGATAAAAACATCGCTAGATTATAACCAAACAAGGGAGAAGATGAAGAAGATTGTTGTGGGATTAAGGTTTGGTGGGGGGCGATTTTGGGGGTATATAATTTGGGGAAGATGAAGTTATGGGGGGAAGATATATATGCTACCATTTATTAGGGTAAATGAATTAAATATAATCAATTTAATTATTAATATGTTATAATAAATTGAGATGGACAATTTTGCCCCTAAAGAAAAAGACAAAATAACCATATTTTAATAGCCAAATAAGAGGTGATTTGATTTTTGGACCAAAATGACAATAAAAATAAAAACACAGGGACCCAGATTTAAAAGTTTTGTGTTTTGAATTAAAATGACAAAAGTGACAAAACCTCAGGGACCAATATAGCAGTTATTAATACTCTTGATTTGTCTTAGTAAGAATGTGACTGAATTCATATGTTGGTTATAATTTCATGATAAGTCTTTCTTACAAAAAGAAAACAGTTTAAGTTAGGGTGGTTTGATAAATGCAAATTACGTATACTTCAATTCATGTTAGTTATTGTTATTTCACAAATTATTACTATTTGAAAATATGCTCCTTTGAGTTGTTTTAACCGTTTACAAGTCAAAAGGAAGTAGAGGCTAAAACAATTATGTGAATGGGGTGATAGTTACATTAGAATAAGAAGATAAATGAAGAAGAAAAATATGAAAAAAAAAAGTTATTGGATTTTAATAATTTTAACTTTTATTTATTGGTCGGATTTATTTGGGATGAACGAATTAAGCAGGATTTATTAGGATTGTACTTTCTTGAGAATATGGTCCATGATAAGAGTTTGTAGAAACGTAGAATTAATGTTAATGATTTCTAGGGGTGGTTCAACAATGTTTTAGGTGTGGCGTATGGTCTTAGATATGCTTACACGTTAGGTGGAACTTACATGTGTTTGTCATCTTGTATCTATGTTTATAGGTTGTTTGTGATGTCTTGTTAACCATGTACTCTTTCACCACTTATGTTGCATTGGTAGCTCCACACACACATACCTCATGTTCTATTTATTTATTTGTTGGGTGTTTTGTAGCCGGGGGTCTCGTCGAAAGCAACCTCTCTATCCTCAGGGGTAGAGGTAAGGTGTGCCTACATCTCACTCTCACCAAACCCTACCAATAGCTTTGCTATTTGTAGTATTTAATAGGCATGGTTGTTGTTGTTGTTTTATTGGTCGGGATTAATCCCAATTAAGGAAATGTTTAAAGACAATCCTACTTTTAACGTATTTTTCTCCAACTTTTCCATACTAACTAAATGTTAACCCAGAAAGTTTTTTTTTATGATGTGCCATGCCACGTCATCAAGGGATTAATCTCAATCAAGGAAATGTTTAAAGACAATCCTACTTTTAACGTATTTTTCTCCAACTATTCCATATTAACTAAATGTTAACCTAGTTAGTTTTTTTATGATGTGGCATGCCATGTCATCAAAACTTAAAGTTTTGCCACATAGATATGCCATGCCGTCAAAATTTTGTTGTTTTTTTTGCTACATAAGCTTGCCATGTCATAAAAGAGTTAAAGTTTTGCCACATAAGCATGCCATGACATCAAAAAACTAACTAGGTTAACATTCAATTAGTATGAGATCGTTCGTTCAAAGTTATGATTGTCTTTAAACAGTTCCTTAGTTTGAATTGATCATGGGCAATAGATTAAAATTTGGATTGTTAAAATGCAATAACCGACATTAAAGAAGGGAGAATCACCCATACATTTTTAAAGCAATGCGGGTTTATGGTGGAGAGTATGCATCTTTTACATATCTCTCATTAGGGATGAGCTTGGTATTGGTATCAAAAACCCTCAAAATTGGATACCGGTACTGATATTTAAAGGTAAAAATCGGTAAAATTCTGATACCATACCGAACCGAAAGTACCGGTACTAAAAAGTAAAAACGTAGGTACCGCATCGGTAACAAAAATAATTCGATACGAATATCCAGTACCAAATAGCCATCCCTATCTCTCGTCTTTGAGCTTTCTCTTTCACATTAACATCACATTAAATACTTTTCATCCCTTATATAAAACCCACAATATCCATCTTTCTCATCTCTAAACCATTTTTTAAATAAATTAAATAATTCGGTAGGCTGGGGGTTCCACTCTTGGTTAACTTAATTAGTTAAGACAAAAGGTTGTAATTAATATAAACTAGTGAGATTTTCACGCGCTTCGCGGCGACAATTCGGTCGGTATCTGTTTGATTCGGTATGGTACGGTACTGACACTCACTATTGTAATCAAAAGAGGAAACCTTACATCAATCGAAAACAATAAAAGAATATCGATACCGGTACTGATGTTGTTCAGTTGATATGGGTTCGGTGCGTTATGTGTTTACTTTTTCCCAACATTGTGATATAAATTTTATTGAAAACGAACTTTTTGTCGCTACCAAATCGAGCTAAAACCAATTGAACAACATATGTATCCATACCGGTATTTATTTTTATTGTTTTAGCTTTCGATAAACTGACACCGTATCACCACCATACCAAACGAACCAAACAACATTTGTACCGGTATATATTATTTTTATGGTTTCCTATTTAATAATGAATACCATACCGATGGTGAACTAAACGAACAAAATCTGTTTTGGTACCGGTATTTATTTTTATTGTTTTCTCGTTTGATAATCTGGCACCGTATTGTTACTCGACTGTACTATACCAAACGACATCAGTACTGATACATGTATTCATTTTTATGGTTTCCGGTTTTGAAGTATTTTCATTTATACAACCCTGTTTGCGACGATAAATGAATAACAATACCAGTAGCATGACAATTTGAACCGACTTATACCGTTTCAACAACATCGGTGCCGGTACTGGTGTTCGTTTTTTTATCGATGTAAAACACATATTAATTTCTATAACGAGTGCATGTATCGTACCGATATTGTAACAAACCAAACTAATACTGATCCAATGCTCGCGATAACGTATCATCAAATATTAAAAAAAACATAAATATAAATGTAAAATTTTTTTAAAGTTAAAAGCAAATTGAATAATAACTAAAATACTATTCAAATTAAAAAAAACAATACTTCAAATATGGAAGTTACTATTCATCGGCTCTTTATAATAATATATATAGTGATATTTCCCCGCGCTTCGCAGCGAGAATTCAGTCGGTATCAATTTGGTTCATCACGTTATCGGCACTCACGATAATAGTCGAAAGAGAAAACATTACATCCATCGAAAACAATAAAAAAATATATCGATGCCGGAACTGATGTTGTTTAGTTGATATCGGTTCAGTTCGTTTGCATTTTATGTTTATTTTATTTCAACATTGTGATTTTTATTTCTAAAAGAGATATCGTGCTGCTATCGTAACAAACCGAATTGAAACCGATTGAACAACATTTGTATCAATACCTTATTTATATTGTTTATGCTTTCGATACACTAATAACGTATTGATAAGAAAACAATATAATAACGAAAACTTAAGTTAATAAGAAGACAGTATAATAATGAAAACCTAGAAAAAAAACAATACCGAACTAAACCAAACAACATTACCGAATGAAACCGTTTGGAAAACATCTAGTGCTGGTACCAGTGTTCGTTTTTATCGTTTTTTATCGATGTTAAACATATGTTAATTTCTATACCGAGTGCGTATATCGTACCGGTACTGTAATAAACCAAATCAATATCTATCTAATAAAAATCAATTAAGTATTAAAACAATCAAAATTATCAAAGTATTATAAAAATCTTTGGTTTGATTTTAATATATATAATAATATTATAAAATGTTTTGAATACTGTTCATGGTAACTTACTTTTAATATGTACAATATAATTGAATGAGTCTTATCAAATATCATTTCTGCAATTCGGCAGTTTGCCATCAAACAAAACCAAATGTGATTACACTTTTTTTAGTATCCAATCTTTTTCCGGTACATCAGACTTTAACAATCTAAACTATGACCCATTAGCCAACAATAATTTATATTGATAATGTGACTAACAACACTTTTAACTATGACTTTTATTACGAAGAACAATCATACTTAACAAAAAAGAAACTCACTTCTACCCCTAACAAAAAATCAAAGAATTTTTATCATAAACGAAATGTTGTAAATTGTTTTGACATGACAAAAATAAAAGTTATGAACACATCTTAGCCAGGGTGGCGTTGCTCTTGGCAATAAAAATAAAAATTATAAGTGTCATTAGTCATGTTATCAATATAAGTTATTATCAACAAAGATTAATAATTTGGATTATTAAAATACAATTTACCAATTTTTATACAAGTTATCTAATGCAAACCGGTTTGATTTAAATCAACGCAAAAGTAGATGGAATTTACGTTATAAGTGTGGTTATTGTCCATTTCATTGAGTAAAATCTTATTGACTTTATCCTCAATTTCCATACAATTTATAACGCCAAAACATACAAAGACACTATTGAGGTTTGTTGTCAATAAAGTCTAGCTGTATGGGGTGGACAACATTGTCAGACATCTTTCTTAACTGAGGATTAACAATGTTGTCCATCATCATACAACAAAACATTATTGATTTAGCATGATCAAATTTAGAGTTTTAAGGTGCTTTTATTTAGTGGCGTTCTTTTTCTCCGTAAAACGCCAAAAAGTTAAAAAATCAAACATCATTCATTGGAAATTAAAGACTGTTGGCTGAAGGGTGTAAACTCAATAACATTTTGCTGCATGAGATGGACAAATCTTGAAGAAAAAGAGGCTGATTTCAGACTTTGTGCTTCCAAACGGCGACAAAAAAACTATTTCACAAATAAAAAATCAAAATAAATCATACGAAAGTCGAAACATCCAGTGAAGATGATTCAAAAAAGAAGAAAGAGACTGGTGACAGTGAAGATTTGGAAGATCAATTGTTTATATATATATATTTTTTTTAATTTTCTTTTTCAGTTGATTGTTATATAATAACAACGCCATATATAATAAAAACGTCAGACAGCCAAAAACTCCCAAACTTTAATAAAATTACTTTGGACAAGTATTATAAAAAACCCAAAATAAAAAAAATAAAAACCAAACTTGAAAAGATAACTAAAAACAGTAACTACAAAACAGTAAAACTGAAGAGACGGAAAATTTATTATATTAGAATCTAAAACGCCAAACTTGAAAGATGGGACGTGTTACAGATTTCAGAGATAAAGCTTATCAAAAACAATAATTACAAACAGTAACTGAAACGACGAATACTTAATTATAATAATGCACCGCCTAACCTACGCGCCAAAAAAACATCCTATAAAATAATACCTCTCAACAACTTCAATTTGATTAAACCGAAAAAACAAACGCCAATACTACTAAATACCACTCACTGTAAAACGCTAAAAAATTAAAAAATCAAAGATGGGTAATATGCTTTCTTGGATATTCAGTATTGTTCTTCGTGAAGGTTCACTGAATGGATTGTTAGGTGAGGGGAGTAACTCAGTAAGATTTTGCTGCATAAGATGGACAAATCTTCAAGCAAAAGATACTAATGACAGTCATATGTCATTTTGTGTTCTTTGTTCTTGAAGAAGGCTTGGATGAGGAGAAGAGATCAATGACACTGAAGAGTGAGATGATTATAAAGATGAAGATCAAGTTGAAGATCAAAGCGAAAAACCTACCCACACGTCATAGATATATGTCCCCAAACATCCACAAAAGCCACTTCAACAGACGAGCAGGCAAAATAATCAAACCGGTGGGTTTGTTAAGTTTTACGTAAAACGCCATATATTTGGTGACAGTTCGTGTAGTATTAAAGAAGAGAGGGACTGATGACAGTGAAGATTGTGAAGAGAGATCCGATTAGGATTTTTAATTTATTTTTTTCGCTTCTATTTTTTTCCATGTGGTTGTAATATAATTTTCCGATTGTAAAATGCCAATATACCACAAACGCCAAAATGTATATAAAAAATAATAGAACAATGAGTCATCTTGTCTAAAACGCCTTTGAATCTAAGAACAAATAATGGGGCGTCATCCTAAAAAGTCCTGGCCATACTTAGTATGGATGAAGCCATTCAGAGAGATATTCTGACCACATTGGGGTTCCAATGGCATACGATTTGAAAAACACCATAAACGCCAAAATGTTAATATAATGAAACCATTAAAACGCCATATAATTATTGAAACTGGTTAACGCTAAAAAATCTTAAACCCCAAAAATAAATCAATATTGTGAAAAGCGGAATTGGAAAAGCGGAAGATAAAATGACAAAAAAGCCCATACGCCCTAATTGTATCGCGCGCCACGTGTTGGCCCAGGATGCGTTCTCACCGTTCTCACACTTTTGGGCGTTTTCTCCTGATCCCGTTTCTATATATATATATATATATATAGGGGACCGCTAGAATGAGAACCACCTCCAGTTGTAAGAACCGCGAGAACCACTTTCTAGCCATTTGATCAACTAAATGGATGGATGAGATTAAAAGTAGTTAATATTAATATTAAAAGTTTTTTGTCTTATTATGTTTTTAATATTTTATTGTTAAAGGGTATTTAGGTAAAATTGCTTTTTTTGTCTTTTTATATATATTATTTTTAAATGTTTTTTTTGTCCCATTCATTTATTACTTTTTATTAAAAAACAGATTTTTATATTAAAACAATATTTGAAATTCAGATTTTAATGATAATTTTTTTTAATGATTAAAAAACAGATTTTTATATTACGTTTTTACGCCCCGTTTTTTTACGAGCGTTTTTTTACGGAACGTTTTACGCCCTGTTTTTTTACGAGCGTTTTTTTACGAGCGTTTTTTTACGGAACATAAAAAAGTTTTACGTTAACGTTTTTTACGTTTTACGCGCCGGTTTTTTTACGTTAACGTTTTTTTACGTTTTACGCGCCGGTTTTTTACGTTTTACGTAAAACTTTTTACGTTTTACTAACAAAATTTTACGTTTTACGTTAAAACTTTTTACTTTTTACGTTTTACGTTAAAACTTTTTACGATTTACGATTTACGTTTTACGTAAAACTTTTTACGCTTCACGTTTTTACGTTTTACGTTAAAAAAGTTTACGGTTTAATTTTTTTTTACAAAAATTTTTTTACGCAAAAACGAACGCACTCAGAAATCGCAAACTCGGGAGGTGTCTCAGATATGTTGTTATCATCATCGACGCCTCAAAAAAATATAAAAACCCAAGAAACAAAAATCAAAAAAACGAGTGGAATCTTAAAAAAAACGATGTTTTGGCTCAGATTTTCCGATAATCAGAGGCTGCAAAAGTAGGGTTGCAGGTTCAAAAACCTACCCTCCACCATCCTTGCCGCGCCCTCGTCATCAAAATATACGGGTTTTTTTTTTTTTTGCATCATCATCGCCCCAAATCCAAAACGGATCAAAACCCACATATTCAAACATTCAAAAGCACCTAATGAACATCATTCAAAACACATTCAACAGATTCAAACAGATTCAACAGATTCAAAAAGCACCATATTCAACAGAATCAAACCCCCAATCGATCGTATCAAAACCCACAGATTCAAAGAACACAAAATCAAATCCAGCAACAATAACATCCAAACATGCTGTACATACCCAAAATCACAAATCAAAGAAAACCCAGCAACAATAACAACCATACATGCTGTACATACCCAAAATCAAATCAAATGAAACCCCAGCAACAATAATGAACATCATTCAACAATAATGAACATCATTCAAACATATTCAAACCCAAATCAAACCCCCAACATACCACCATCAGATTCAAGAACACCCAAATCAAACCCAGAAAAATCAAGAACACATACCAAAAAAAACCATCGGTATCACCGGCTTCAACGGCTCAGCCAGCGCCGCCGGCCCTCTCCACCCACCCACCATCCCCAACGCCACCCGCCGCCGCCTCCAACCCCCCAAAACCCGCACCGGTCTCCCCCACAAAAACCACCACCGGTGGCCGCCAGTGACGAACAGTTGCAGGTGGTGTTCGTCGTCGATGTGCTGTGGAGAAGATGAAGATGGAGTGGAGTTGCAGGTTGGTCGGAGACGGTCCCGGAGAAGATATCAGCAGAGGAAATGAGGGGGTTAGAAGGTGAGTCGGATGAAAATGGAGTGGAGTTTCAGAGTAAATTGATTTTAGAAATGGGTTTTCTATGTGCAGTGACCAAAATATGATTTTAGAAATGGGTTTTAAAACAAGAAAGATGGAGAGGAGAGAGGAGAGATATATATTAAATGAAGAGAGAGGGAAGATATGACACTTGGGGTAAAAGACCAAAATACCCTTTGTGTTGGCATAATCTGATTGGCTTAGAGTGGTTCTCGCGGTTCTTACAACTGGAGGTGGTTCTTATTTTAGCGGCTCCCTATATATATATATATATAGGGAGCCGCTAGAATGAGAACCACCACGAGTTATGAGAACCACGAGAACCGCGACCCGCGGGTGGCCGTTGGCCACGAAATTTTTTTTACACCTAGATCCGTATATTTTAGGACCGGGTGTAAATTTTCGGTTCAAACGGCGCGCCCGAGGGGGTAGTTTTTTACGCCCAAAGTTTGGTAAAAAAAAAAAAAATAAAAAAAATTGAAAAAACCCAAACTTTGGGCGTAAAAAACTACCCCCTCGGGCGCGCCGTTTGAACCGAAAATTTACACCCGGTCCTAAAATATACGGATCTAGGTGTAAAAAAAATTTCGTGGTCAACGGCCACCCGCGGGTCGCGGTTCTCGTGGTTCTCATAACTCGTGGTGGTTCTCATTCTAGCGATCCCCTATATATATATATATATATATATATATATATAGGGAGGTTCATTTGAGAAGAAAATTAAGTTGAGAACAAAAAGAATAAAGGGTACAATTGTAAAACATTAAATAGTTTTTCTCTTATCTCATTTATTATTATTTTGACTAATTAATTAGTCATAAAGAATATCATCCTACACACTAAAAATTTTACCTAGACACATCAAAATTTATCCTACACATTTTTGAAAATTTATCCTATACATACTGAAATTTATCCTACACAACTCGTAATTCATCCTACACACCTCATAATTTATCCTACACTTTAAATTAATTTTTATCTTCTTTGAAAAAATATTTTTTTTTTTAAAATAAGTTACAAATTTAATTTAGTTAGCTATTAAAAAGGAAGACTAACAATTAATGATCTATCTAATTTTACCAATATACCCTTACACCCATATTAAATACAAAAATTAAATGAAGTAAAATGAAGCATTATTATTGGTTGAAGTTTGTTTTTTTTATTCTTACAAAAAAATTTATTCTCATTTGAACCCTCCATTATATATATATATATATGGAGCATTGATATGTTAGCCTATTATATATAAGGGCTATTGGATTTTAACACCTCAAACTATGAAGAATTGGTCGCTGCCACCCCCCCCCCCCACTAACACTTTGATCTGTGACACCCTAAACTTTTAATTTTGTTTGTCATTTCACCACTCAGTTAAAAAATGACTAACTGAGTTAGTCTTCCATCCTAGCTGGCATCCTACGTGGACTATTTTTGACGATGCAGCACATTCATGGGTATAAAACCCATGTTCTTCTTCGATTAACCCTGCACAAACAATTGGGTTTCAATGGAAACCCTAATTTGCTCATACGGTGCATGAATCGACCAAATCGAAACCCTAATTCACTATCAAGATGCATTCTTTCAACGTATTGGCTGATCGACATGTCTACCTCTTCCAACTCTTCATGTAATACGAACCGAATCCCTAAAATATTCAAGGTGGACATGGATGGGAAGTTGTATAGTCATCACGAGATCAGAGTTGTTCTTTGCATAGCGGGGAGGAGAAGTGTTCGATGTGGTGCTGAATTTTACGGTTGCTCACAATGGCCGGAAAGTCATGTGTATCGAATTTAACTTGTTTTTGAACCGACGACATGATGTTGGTTTGTAGCGAGACGACTGCAAGTTCTTTATGTGGAAAAAAGATTTCGACAAATTATTCGAAGTTCATTCAACTTGCAGCTCAAGTGCAGTTACAAGAAGTGATGCGATGACCGGCAATGAATATAAGAATGAGAATTTGCAATTGCGGAACAACTTGCTATCTCAAGAGAACAATATGTTGAAACGACAAATTTGTGCGAAAGAATCCATGTTGAAGCAGTAGTTTTTCTTTAGTTTGTTTGTTATCATTGGCATGTTGTTTTACATAGTGAAGTAGATATTGAATTTGATTGTACGTTCTTTGAACACATGAATGAATATAGTCTTTATTTGAAACTATCTCACTGTACCATATGTGCAGACCAACGATGTGTAATGATAAATGTGTGTAGACCTGTTTACCATATGTGCAGACCAAAACAACTAAACAACTACCATATGTGCAGACCAAAACAACTAAATAGGTGTAGACCTGTTTACCATATGTGTAGACCCAACTTACCATGAGTGTAGACCAAAACAACTAAACAACTAATGCGTCTAATGTGCAGACCATACATGCAGAGCCAACTGACCAATCTAACCATATATGCAGACCCAACTAACCATCTAACCATATAACTAAGTAATGCTGAACATATAATGCTGAACATACATGTACCCCTGTAACCTTATGCTATCCACAGACCCAACTGACCCCTATGACCTTGTTAATATGCAGACACGATACATGCATACCAGCTGCATAAGCAGAATTACCATAGTACCCCTGCTATGAAATATTAACTGCAGTATAACCAAAATACCCCTGCTATGAAATATTATAAGCAGAATGACAATAATACCCCTGATACTAAAATAATTAACATCAAAAACACAGTCATTACACAAATTACTTAAGTTTACATAGTCATTACACAACCAACATAAGATTCAGCAATCATAAGTTTACATAAGATTAACCATTCATAATTCATATTCAAAACAGATTAACTAACTACAGCCTTCTCCGTTCCCTTTCCCAGTTGGCCTCCCTCTTTTAGTTGGCTTTCCCCTTTTACTTGGTTTTTTCCTTCCGATTTCTGCCGCATTTTGAGAATTTGTTAATAGTAAACAAATTTAGGAAACATTAATATAAACAATAAACCAACTGAATCTATTAAGTTCATCTTTAACGGTGCATTTTCTCTTGTTGTGACCTCTTGCTCCACAAATCCCACATGTTATTACGACCCCATGCTTAGTCAGTTTGCCTGGTTTCTTGGGATCCTCATGAGGGTCCCTCTTTCTGTTTTTATTAGGATCCTTCATCATCAGAATTTGATTCTTTTGACCCAACTAGTTCCACACTGAACTCACTATCTTCACTGTCCTCGTCTGGTTGCTTACCTATTGTCTTAGAGCTACATCCAGGGGAAACCCTATCAGTTGACCCACCAAAACTAAAAGATTGGGCTTTTCGTTTACTGGATTGGGCTTCAGGTTTACTGGGCTGGGTAACAGGTTTACTGGGCCTAGAACTGGAGTGGGCTTCAGGTGCACTCAATTGACGTTCTTGAACAAGTACTTCCATTAATGGTTCACTCCAATTAACAACCTTCTTAGCCAACTCCAACACATCTCTATCATCACGAAAATGCCTAAGTTCACCATCATCCGTATCCAACACATACATATGAAAGTCCCTTGGTTTATAGCAGTTCGTTGCCAATGCATAATCTGCTAGCTCAAAGTATGAAATGTGGTCTACATCAACTTTAGTTAACCTAGATTCACCCCCAACGTACTGTGGTAGACCAAAACCTAACTCAATGTAACCACCATACCAAAGCATAACATCAATCGATTCCCCCATTGCATAATCTACTAGTTCATGTGAAATCGTACCTTGAACTGACCGGAGTTTACACTTGATGGATTGTTGATTTTGAGAAGCTAGGTCACGTAACCCTTCCTCTGATCGTTCCCTCCAAAACGCACAAAACAACAACAGAACAATGAACTTCATTTGAAGGATTTTGCTTCTTATAACATGTGTTTGCCACGTCATGGATGCCATGTAGGATTAATGATGCCATCTAGGATGGAAGACTAACTCAGTTAGTCATTTTTTAACTGAGTGGTGAAATGACAAACAAAATTAAAAGTTTGGGGTGTCACAGATCAAAGTGTTAGTTGGGGGTGGCAGCGGCCAATTCTTCATAGTTTGAGGTGTTAAAATCCAATAGCCCTATATATAAACATATTTTCTTTCCAAATACATACATATCTATACTATATTATAAAGCATTTCCCAAGGATACCAACCAAATTTAAGTAATTACAATATTTTATGCATATGGTACAATAACTTAATGAAGTAAGTAAAAGGGCAAATTGGTCTTTCTACACAAATATTAAATTGCTAAATGAATTAATAGATACAGTTTAGATAGGAATTCCAAAGATCTTCTAATCAAAACCCATAACATTACCCTTTAAACATTTGTCTTTTTATTTCCCCTGAATTGAAAGAGTTGGAGGTTAGAATTAGGGAGATAAAGCTAATAAATAGAGACAGCAGGTGGTTTCAGTTCTGGGGTTAATGGTTAGGGCTCATGAGACGGTAGTGGAGGAATGGTGGTTCGAAACTGAGATGACGGAATCGATGGGTTGAAGGTGAATAGATGGTGGTGATTGGAGCTGTAGGTTTGATTCCGGTCGGATTAGGGTTCTGCAAGGGCAGCAACGCTGACGAATTAGGTAAGTCTCAGTATTTTCTTTATGAACCGTTCTCATTTATCCAGCACCTATTCACTGTTGAGTGATTATATTGACTTGTGTGTTGGGCTTTCTTGATAGACTAAGGTCAATGAGGCTGATTGCGGCAATAGTAATGTTTTCCGATGCTATATGCTATAGAATACGGGCCTATAAAGGTAACTTGATATTCTTTAACTTAGCATCAAGTTCCTAGCTTTTTACATCATTCTCATGTTTGTTGATCTTGCATTCTTGTTAACAGTCGCCATCTACATTCTCAGATTATTCTAATGCTTAGATATTAGGGGTTCTGTGGTTCAAATACTTCATCTACATTCTGTTTTTCTTTAATTCTACTCTCCACTTGTAAATCCCGCAGTTAGGTGAGCTCCAGCGAACCATGAAACAATCGATTCTGGTGGCAATGGTGCGTCATAAGTCCAGATCAAGGACAACAGGAGTGGTATCACCAAAACTTGGCAGGTTAATGACACGGTCACCAAATGTACTCATACTCCAGATGGTGCCATTTTCAGGAAAGGTAAAAGACAACATATGCTTTGTATTTTTTTTCCAGATCCGGAACAAATTAGTTCCTTGTGGTGGTTCATGTAATTCTTTTTACTTTTTTTAACTTAATGATACAAGTTTATAGTTTATAATAGTTGATTTTTTAATGTTCCAGAAGTAGCGCATAAATGGGCATTAAGTTCGAATTTCCAAGTTAGACAACTTGATCGAGTTCGATGCTGAATAACTTACCATGGCCGGCTGTCGGACTTTGTAACACCCTTATTTTTATTTAACGGTTTTCGTATAGATTACGAAAATAAACGGGTAATTATGATTTCAAATACATTGAAAATACGGGTTCATTAAAACTTTTTATAGAATTAAAACTATACAACATATTATGTTTGAGTTCGTCATTTAACATAACAACGATACATAGTGCGGAAGCTTATTTCTTGATCGTGTTCAGTTCTTCGTTGTGCTTGATCGTCCTCCGGTGCTAAAATTATACCTGAAACTCATAAAACATGAGTTGGATTAGTCATACGTATCTTAAAACGTATTTAAACGAGTCCGGGAAGCGAAACTGATTAAAATAAAAAATTTTCGCGAAACTGACACATGCTCGCGTAGCGCTACGGCATGCTCGCGCTACGCTAGCACTTGTTTTCGACAGAATGTTGTTTGCTGGTGCTGCAGATTCCCAGCATGACCCGATTTCACGGAAACGAGCATAACTCTCTCGTTTTTAATCCGTTTTACGCGATTCTTTTTCCTACGCGTCCGTAATTTAATTCTCCATCATATGGAGTTAAAATCCAACATCCAACATAATAAATTTTGAGACTTCTAAGCCTTCGACTCGTTACCTTTTTACCAAAATTTAACCCGTTTATGCATTTTATCAAACAAACATATTTGTTTGACCCCCATTTCTCATGAACCCTTTAATTCCAATATTACCTATCATATTAGGTTCCAAATACGTATTTCTACGCATTATTGACCCGTTTTTACTTATAATCTTATTTTGACCCGTTAAGGGTATTTATGTCCTTTTAGGCATAAATCTCGCTCATTCATTTTTAGCACCATAATTTTCACATTAGTTTTCAAATGGTCTTCCACCACAATTATATTTGTGGTGGATTTGATGTAGTAAACTATTTATGTCGCGTTTTACATCTCGGTTTGTCATTTTACGAAAAGACCCATTCTTAGGCATTTGACCCACAAAGGTTTATGCCTATAACCTTGATGCTTATCTAAGGATAACATGATTATAATACGCGATTCCCGAACCACCCATAAGGGTCGTTTGCCTGATTTACCCATCAAGGGCATATTTATCAACATTAGTCCCTCATTTACGACGAAGGACTTTCACTAAAAAAATTTGATCAAAATCGCACATTTAAACTATAATCTCATTGATGTGTACCTGGCTCGGGTCAACAAATAGACCCGATTTATACCTCGCTTTTATTATCACATATTCTATGGCGACGCAATTGTCCGAATCGCTAATCACTCCTGTTAACACAAGACTTGACAACCACATTAGTCGATATTGTCAAATGGTGTTATCACACCATTTGACCCGTTTGGCCTATATGACAAAGCATTTTCATAAGTAGCAAAACATGGTTATTAACTACCAATTTGCTCATCCAAGCCATTTCGGATTTTTGCCACTAGACCCCTTTTTCTCTTAAACTCTTTTATTATATTTTTACCCATTCGTCTTACGCTATGGGTGCCCCTTTTTAACTACAATTTACTTTAGTCGATACTTGACTAAATTTCTATTTTTACTCATTTTCTCGTTATTAGTTGCATTTTAAAGTGATCTTAACGAAAACTCATTAATTATTAGTCATTACATGACTCAATTACCGTTTCGCCTCTTTTCACCATGACCCATGGTTTTTATCATTTATGTTTATTCCGACTCGTGTTAATAGCGTCGGAACCCTTATTTCGGATTTTACACTAATCACATTTGTAGTTTACAAAATAATGCATATTCTACGAAAAGGATGTAAGCGTCGCTTACCTTGCATCCGGTTATGCTCTTCTTCGCGTACACGATCCGTTTGACCCGCTCCTTGCCCAAGCCTCCATCTAGCTTGTCAAGAGTCAAACTATCATCATGATTCGTAAGACGGTTAGATTAGTCATCATTATTATGACTATTTCATCTTACGGATTCTATGTCGAAACTACTATTCGACTTCATCATTAGTTAATTTAACTTATCAAAGTTAACTACTTTCAATCACATGGTTTACACAATTTAGTCTAAATCATCATGATATTTAGAACTCTTATCGTTTTATATTTCGCATAATTTGCCATATTATTCGAATGTGTGTTTCACTCGAAATTTCAATATTTTAGCTTTCATTTAGGCATTTTAACAAACACCTAATGGGCATAATTTCACACATTTACCAACTAGTTCATAACTAGTCATTTTGACCAAGGTTAACATCAAAATTCAACCTTTATCATGAATGATCAAATACTCAACTTGCAAATTGTTCAAGTTTCTTACTTCAACTATCATTTATGGTGATTTCTAGCACTAACATATCATCACCTTCACTTCATAATCAAAACCCACTTGTCTAAAAGTGGTAAATCATCAAATTACTCAAATCATAGAAATTTTACTTCAAATTTCTACTTAGGGTTTGTTCCTAAGCAATCACACTTCATTAGTTCGGTCATAGCCTCTACGATTCATGCATGGATCGCATCATGCAAAGTTAACTAATTTTCACAACTTCATGAATGTTAGAAATTCAACTTACCTTACGATCCCCTTGACTTGGTGATCATTTCTATGTATTCAAATCCGAGTTTGGCCTTCAATTGATCATCCAATTTGAAGAATTTGTTGAGTTTAGGGTTTGAGCTTTTGGAGCTCACCTCCTGGTCGATCTCACACACGCACACACTATGTGTGGTGTGTTTTTATTTTGTTTTAATAAATAAACTTTTCCATATATCTAACTTTGGTCCCTCATGTTTCGTTAATTATTAAGTAGGTTACAACCTACTTATTTCCAATCCATATTCCCTCTTATTAACCGGGTCAAACATTCCTAGTTAGCTTAGCGGATTCGGAAATATTTATGACTAAGTTTATTTTAGGTCCCGTCAACTCGGGCCCCTTTTTTTATACACTTTATTTATCCATAAGCCTTTGTATAACTTTTATTTAATATTAGGTTTAATTATTTAAATCCTAATATTTACCGGGTTACTTTTACCGCTAACGGTATTTTACCCGTCTTTTAGTATTAACGGGGTTTGATTAACAAACCCGTTTTCGGGGTGTTACAGACTTACCATTGCTATTGTGGTGCTTCTGCTGGATAACTTCCTATTCCTAACATGGACTTACCTATTGTGTCCATAGTTGCAAGTCATAGAGGTGTCAAAATGCCTGTGGGTCAATCTGCAATCGGGAGGGTAATCGGGTAACTAAGGTGTTTTGGTGTGGGATCGACCCACAACTACTTTTTATCGAATTTTTTATATTTTAATGTTATTTCCGTTTTTGATCCATTGAACCAATGTTTTTAGTAAAAAAATTTTAACCGGTTGACCCATTTCACCATCTTTAATAAATAAGTCAAGTTATCATTTTTAATAATCAGATCAAGTTATCATTTTTAGTAACTAGAGATTACCATTTTTAATAAACCAGTCACGGGTTTTTCTAAATGTAAACAGGCCTATTGCTGAAGATGGGATATGAGTTTTTCTTGGATTTAGATTCAGCTCTTCAAATTGCTTACTTTTAATCTGTTCTCATTTTTAAGCCAGGGTTAGCTATCAGAAGTTATTAAAATGTTTGTACTGAATGTGCAGACCACCTAAAGCTCAAAGAAAAAAGCACATGTTCCAGGCTACAAGTCAATGGAACCTGATTGGGCTAAAGCTGGGTTTACAAGTGCAAACAGGAAGATGCCCCTGATCCAATGGTGAGCATTGTTTGGCCAAAGGCTAACCACTCATGTCATACAACTAGAGGTTGCGTACTTTATTAGCAGCCACCATTGTGGTCGAGGATGTTACCGGTAACCTCACCAGACACTAATCAAATACATTGTATGCTAGGAAGCATAAGTTAGTTGTTTTGCAATTACTTAAACTATGTAAACTTAACCATAAAATACTGACTAGCATGGAAAAAGAAGAATGCTACATGTATATATGATTGCGTGTATTCTCTGTATCGAAAACAGAACACCATGAGAAATTGAGAACAGCTCTCTTTTGTGTTTGGAGCCTTGCACGAAATCTTATTACTTTCACACTTTGGTGCCATTGTATGTACGAAAGTATATTTTAATGTATCTTATAAAACTATTGTAACATATTAAGAGGTTCAAAAAGCTCAAGAGCTTCTGAAGGGTTCTGAGTTAGGCACTTGCAATAACATTCATGATTCATACACTTAATGCCAAAGGACAACTGGCCGTTCGAAAATAATAGCATAGGACACCTTCTTCATTTTAACAAGACCATTGTTAACATACAAATAACCTAGGTGACATTATTATCTAATTGAGTCAAGGAATGGAAAAAAGTAATTTTTTTTTTGTTTTGCCATGCGTTAGTGCTCATTTGTTGTACTTTAGTTAGTGCTCATTTGTTGTACTTTAATTGATCCACTTCGACTTTCATAAAAACATACTTGTTTTTATGAAAAGACAACCGTACTGTAAACCATTGATAAAAACTTATTTTTATTTTATTAGTTTGCCAAAAAAAAAGTAACAAAATTAATTGAAAAATATCTTGTTGTGGCTTGTTTATCATTCATGTGAAAGTGGTTATGTGTATTGGCCCTAAGTAGCAAAATAGGTGGGCATGGTAATGGGTTCGGGTCAAAACAACTAATTCTCCACACCGATGTTACGGATAAGAAAAACAACAAACATGTTATACTATATATCACGAGAGTATTGATAAACTAATAGCAAAACAAGCATCGCGTGTTAAATTGTTGTCTTCGCATCGCGCGGGTTCCCTACTAGTATATATATATATATATATATATATATATGACAAAGATCCGTTAGGAACCACCCCTTATTGCGAGAACCGCGAGAACCAATGTGAACACAACAAAAAATGCCTAAAAATAGCTAAAAAACACACAATTTTTTTTTTAATATTTTTTATGTTAAAATCGCTACTTTTAGTAGCCAAAATTTTTTTTATTTTTTTTTAAATTTTTCTTTTTTGGCTACTAAAAGTAGCGATTTTAACATAAAAAATATTTTAAAAAAAAATTTAGATTTTTTTTATTTTTTTAGATTTTTTAGGTTTTTTGGGGGTTTAGTTTTTAGCATTTTAGCTTGGGGGGGGGGGGGGGGGTGGGGGGGTTAGGTTTTTTTTAGGTTTTTTGGGGGTTTTAGTTTTTAGCATTTAACTTTGTGGGGGGGGGGGGGGGAGGGGAGGGGGGGTTAGGTTTTTTTTTTAGGGTTTTTTAGCTATTTTAGGTTGTGTTCACATTGGTTCTCACGGTTCTCGCAATAAAGGTGGTTCTCGCATGAACCTTACCCTATATATATAGGGGTAGGATCAAATACAAAACAATCTTAACCTACAAAGTGTAGGAAACCGGGTCAAACGAACTCCGATTAACCTCATTCCAGCGGCGTTAGAACTGGCTCGTCGAATCCTATTCAAATATATATAGGGTTTAGCTTTTAGGGTTTAGAGTTTAACTTTTAGGGTTTAGCTTTAGATTTTAGCTTAAGGGTTTAGCTTTAGGGTTTAGTTTTAGGGTTTGGGCATTAGTATTTAGGGTTTAGCTTTAGGGTTTAGTTTTAGGGTTTGGCATTAGCTTTTAGGGTTTAGAGTTTAACTTTTAGGGTTTAGCTTTAGATTTTAGCTTAAGGGTTTAGCTTTAGGGTTTAGTTTTAGGGTTTGGCATTAGTATTTAGGGTTTAGCTTTCATTTTCTTAAGGAATGGGGCTTGCATCCCATCATTATCGTTATTATTAGTGTTGCCGCCTCCATTTACACTATTACTGAAATTGTCGCCGTGAGTACGTTTGCTGGGAATAATTGGTTGAGGTTCAACTGGATTTCGGGCAACAGCAAGGATTGCTGGAATAACATTGGCTATTTCTTGAGCAACAATATTCTCTATATCTTGTCTATTCAGAAATTGGTCTCCATTGTTTTGCTCAGATTGATTAACTTCGTTAACTGGTTCATTACCAGCGTGTTCCATCTGGTAATTAATTTATATAAGTGATTAGCACAAAATAAATAATACCCAAACATAATAAAACAATCGCACATAATTACATCAATACGCATAGCCAATATTGTCGATTTTTCAATTTTCATATTTTATATATTTTTATATGCGTCCGTACACACTAGTTAGATTACACAAGTTTTATTTTTAGTTATTTTACATAATTATATTTTTATTATTATATTATTATTAAACACACATTCCCACAACCACATACGATCCCGTCAACTGGCATTTCAGAAACGACGTTCTCTTTCGTCGTATTTCCAGGATATCCTTTCCCCTACTTCCCGGATCCTATTTCCTGCGTCCACTAGCTCCTCGCCATAGTGGCGGAGTTCAGCCAAGTTTTCTGAACTCGTAGGTGGGTGTAGTGGAGGCTCAGGGTCAAATTGGGGGGAAAAGGTATTAGGGTTATTCAGGAGATTCTGGAACTGCCAGTCAGTGGTCCACCATTCTTCCAGCTCTCCTAGAGGTCGGGAGTTAACAAGAGGATCTGGAATAGCAAGTTCCAGATTGACTGGAAGTTGGGCTTCACCTGGGTAATTGAAGAGAGTCTCATCGGCAGGTCCGATGAGGTCGCTATTTTCCAGTTGGCGGTCCAGCTCCTCCCAAGGTGGCATCTCTTGGGCTTGCCTTGAACTTTCTCCGATCTCTATTCCTTTGCCTTTATCTTTGGGATCCTCAGTCTTTATAACTTTTTGTGTTGCTGGCCTCTTCCTACGCACACGCCTCCAGCCTAAAAGTCTTCTTCTCTTTTTTGGTTTTGGTTTTTCCTGAGGTTGAGCTTGGAATACCATTGGCTCTTCAGTGTCAGCCTGGTAGCCGGTAAAGGTACCGGTGGTATCCATATCTGAGCTATGGATAGAAAAGTTTTGAAGTGCTTCTAATAGTTCATTCATGCTGTGAGCATACATGAAGAAACACACCAAATTCTAAGTTAAAATTTTGCAAATTAAATTTTCACAGAATCACAGAATGGCAATCAGAAAAATTAAGTATTTCTAAATACTTAATTGGCTTAAATCAGTGGCTCTGATACCACATTTTTCCGTCACCGGGACAGAAACCCGTGGTATTTATTATTTGAGTTGACAGCGGAAGTTTAACAGGATCGTTTAAAACTTGAAAATGCCTAATTATTTTATTTCATAATTTGGGACAAACCCCGTAATTTACAATAGAGGAATTTCATGAGGAAATTCCTTGTTTTACAAAACATGTTTATTTATTTAACTGAGCCACCACTTCAAGCTTTATTAGTGCTCCGTAGCACTTTTCCTTGATTCACAGTAGGTCACCTGAAACATGTTTTAAAAATATTTTATCAGCGGGGAAATAATGGCGAGTCACTCAAGTTACTAAAACGACACATAGTTATAAATTACAGCATAAGAGCGATTACAATGGCTACTATCTTATTTTTATCTGGCGTCGTGTCACAGCCTTGTGACGATGGTCATACCATTATTGGGTCCTTTCACTCATTTAGTGATGATTATCACTGTTAGGTTGATGAACCTAACCGTGAGAAATTAGTAATGCGCACAATACCCCACTAGCCAGTGATTCAAGATAACCATGACTTAATCCCTGTAATTATAACTTTTGAAAATAATTGGAGTATTGTAAAATATTATTGATAAAAAAGAGAATGACTCACTTTGCATATTTAAACGGACAGAGTTTAGCCTACTGATTTAGCCTTGTAACCTAAATTAAATGACAATGCACACGAACTAGGTCAGTAACTTAATACAACATTTACGATAACTCACGAGATTAAAACCCTCACGACGAATGACAAAGTATAGCCCTAATTCGGGCAGCACTTAAACATCCATCGGATTAGTTTCAATCGATCGGACATTGAATAGTAGCAGCGATCGAGTTAATACCCTGTATCGTAGCGGCGTCTCTCTAATGGAAATTACGATTTTGAGCAGTATACTTTCGTTTTTGATTGAATTCTCGAACACAGATGAACTGCCCATGTCTAACTCATTTATAGCTGAAAAATGGGTTTTACGCGGCCCGCGTAAACCCTTATAAGAACTTACGTGGCCCGCGAAGGCCACCTAGTCTAGAACTAGGGCTAGCGTGTCACACCTAGGTCTGCCACGTGTGCGACACGTGGCCTGTTAGTTGATCCGTATATTTTATGAGTTGTCGCGGCCCGCGTAGACAACCCTTATGTCTTACGCGGCCCGCGTGAAACCCAATTTTATTAATTTCTTGGTTTTTCATGCACGTTAGGGTTTCAGGGGTCCGGGTTTTCACTTACGGGTCGTTTTTGGATATTTTTGCAGGTCCTTACATCACACCTTGTTCTTCCTCTTGAACCTAGATCTGCAATGGAGAGGAGAAGAAAGTGGAGCTGTAGAGATGACCGGTATGGGAAAGAATCCCCTGTTTCCCGTAACAAAAGTGTGGCGGCTCCCATATCTTCTGCCCTAATAATGAGGTGAACACCTCTTTATATATAGAGGAGATATGGGCCTCCTCTAAACTCAATGGGTCAGACCCAGTTAGGGGTTATCTCTACAAGCCCACAACCTATGTAGTGTAAACTACAACGCGCTAGGCTTCGCGGGTTAGTACGCAATAATAATAAATATTATAATAAAAGCAACAAGTAACGGGAATATCCGACCGCTTGGGTCGGATCTAATACCATACCCCATCAAAAGTAAAGGTCTGGTTAAAATCAATGGAAAAACTTTAAAATTGAGTGCAGTTCATTAAATTCTTATAGCGAATTTTGTTAAATAGTTTTGGTTTTCTAGAAATGTAAACATAATCAAATGCCTTGTATATCAAACGGTGATGGGGTTACACTGATGGTTATTGACGGTGGTGGTTGTTCATGGTTGAATGTGACGGTTGTTAGTGGTGGTGGTGGGGAAAGGTACAGAGAAAGGGATAGAGGGGGTTTTATATGTATATACATATACATATATTATATGGATAAAGATCAAATACAAATAAACTTAACGTACTAAACATACAAACTGAAGGAAAAGATTAAAAAGCACGGTGTCATTTTTGTAATTATGAGTAACTATCAAAATTCCTATTCTAGAGTAATTTTGATCTTTTGTATAGTAATTTTGTAAAATTACTCTGCATCAAAATTACTTTTACAAGTGAATCAAAATTACACAGCAAGTTTATCAAAAAACTGTAAAGTAATTTTGATCTTTTGTAGAGTAATTTTGATCTTGTAGGGTAATTATCAAAATTTCAACTAACCCCCAAAAAACTTTAGAGTAATTTTGATCTTTTGTAGAGTAATTTTGTAAAATGATCATGTAGAGTAATTTTGATCTTGTAGAGTAATTTTGTTAGCATTTAGTTATGGGGTTTAGCTTTATGGTTTAGGCTTTAGTTTTTAGTTTGGGGGGGGGGGGGGTAGTGTAATTTTGATAATTACCAGAACAAAATTACTCTACAAGACCATTTTACAAAATTACTCTACAAAAGATCAAAATTACTCTACAGGTACATTTGTAGAGTAACTTTGATAGTTACTGATAATTACAAAAATGCCACCGCCTACTTTTTCCTTTTCATGCAATTCGTATGTTTTGTACGTTAAGTTTATTTTTATAATAACTTTCCCCTATATTATATTAATATATTCATGTTTTATTTATTTTAATACTTTTACATTAATGGGTAAAAAAACACTAAACTACCCTTGTGTGATCTAATTTAACTGAAAAAATAAACCGGGTTAGTGCTAAAGGACATAACGTGTAATTATTTTAAAACATTAAGTACAAAATTCGTCAATTTTAAAGATAAAGAACACCACCTAAAATTTAATATATAGGTAAAGGACAAAACTTGTAATTCACTCTAAATAGAAAAAGGAAAACTTAAAATGAAATAGGAAAAAAGACGAAAAAAACAAAACAATAAGAACACAAATAAAGTTAGGAAAAAACTAAAGGAAACAAAGGTATTTAAGAAGCCCATAAAAACATTCTCATAGAATCGAACTTGAGGTTGATCTATATATAAACTCTTTTCATACATTTTGGAAGCAGTGGCGAAATCAGAACTTCTTTGTCAGGGGTCATCATAAGACTCTTTTTTCTATCGGCTACAATTAGAGAGTCTAAAACATGTTTTTTTTTTCTAGAAAAATCTCATATTGTACAAATAAAAATCTTACAAATTTCTATGTCCGGGGGTCAACGGACCCTCTTGACCCCACTCTGGTTCCGCCCCGGATTGGAAGACATCAAAAGAGACACCTTCCTAGTTAATAGAGTTAGAACAAAACATTTATATATACTTTTAAGTTTTAACATATATATTTTAAAAATAACCTTTCGGGGTTTGGGAGCGTTTGGGCTTTGGGCGGTCACCCACCCTCCGGGCTGGCCCTGGTTGTATCATACTTAACAGGCATGTAAGTCCAAAATCCTTTTATCTTGCTTCTCTTATTTCATGATTTTTATAGTAATAAAACAAAATATGTTAAATATATCAACTTATGTGAGATAGGTGACTTTAGTTATCTCAAAACATTGTTTTATATTTCATGAATTTTTACTATCAACTATTTAATATTTTATCAACCTAATCTCTGTTTCACTTGCTGAGATTTACTCATTTTAACCATTTCGCGTTTTCTTTTCTTAAATCGTGGCCTCAAGTCTATGAATGTTAACTATTTGACTTTTTTGGCCAATTTCGTCCAACTATGAGGGTACAATTGTCCATTTAATTTTAATGTGTGTAACAAATCAAAATTAAACCGGAGGTGGTACAAATTCATACTTGGCTTTGGTAGGCGATTATTTCTAAAGCAAATATACATTTTGCACATGATATGAAATTAATTGGTGGAAGTTGATTACGTCATCAAGAAAAAAAGAAATCTGATTTATGTACAAACTAGTAATATTGCCCGCGCGCGTTGCGGCGCGGGTACATCGCACATTTCGAATATCATAAACATCGAATGAGTTAGTTCAAATGTTATGTGTTGCGTGAACCACACAAAAACGTGTGTTTCGATGTATCCGATTAAACTTAATGTAACCCACATAAGCATTGCGATTGGATAAAAATGTAAAGTCAAGTAAAATAAATCGAATGTATACTGTACAATTATAACGTATTATAGGTGACTCGACTCATACATAGAAAACATAGCGGGTATAGAGGAAAAACATATACGTGTAACAAAAAGATATTAATTAGAGCTTTTAAAAAAGGAAAAAAACCACAATTAAATTTCACTCGATTAAGAACAAAATTTACGAAGCAATTAACAATCATAAAATAAGTATAAAAACATATTATATTTTACGTGACTTGTTTTCCAAAAAAATTTACGCCGAAATGTAGAATAACTCGAATTTAGACCGACAGGAACGTAAAAATACGCACGTAAAATGATTTTTTTAACGGAAAGGTATTATATTTAACCCCACTCGATTTTTATTAAAAATGTTTACGTCGAAACGTAGAAAACTCAAATTTATACCAAGATGTACGTTAAAATAGTTTTTTAACGTAAAGGAACGATACGTAATATAGTTTAAAGAAAGTAGTTTAACATAAAAATTTATAATGAATTTCAAAAAGAAAAAAAAATATTTGCAAAAACATGGATCGAACATAGATCCTTCCAACACTCAACCAAAGCAGACAACCAACTATTATAAATGTAAACTATATTACTTAGTAGTGGGCAGTGGAAAAAAAAGAAAAAAGAAAATTATTTGCAAACAACATGGATCGAACATAGGTCATTCCAACACTCAACCAAAGCACACAACCAACTATTATAGGAATACATTTGAGTGTGTAACAGAAATGTAAATTATATAACTTAGTAGCGGTTGGTGGATTTTGCCACCGACTTTCTATTTTAAGAGAGTATAGAATAGAATATGGGTATTTTGAAATATCAAAAAATATGGAATATCTTGTATACTAAGTCGTATATAAATAGTTGTCATCCATATGAAAATTATATTTTTTTTATACGCCGCCTCTGAATTATGGAATTAGAAGTTCCCTTGTCAAACATATGTTGCCATTATTAGTAATTAATGCAGATTTTTATTTTGTAAGATAATGTACTGTTCGGTGATTTCTATTTTAAGAGAATAGAATATAATAAATAAATATATGTATAATCCAAGTTGTATCCAAAAAGAGAATTGGGCCAAAGAAGGACACAAAGTGCGGCCCAGCCATCGAATTAAGAAGAAGAGCACGGTGAGCAAAAATGGCTATTACTGTTCAAATGTTATGTGTTGCGTGAACCACACAAAAACGTGTGTTTCGACGTATCCGATTAAACTTAATGTAATCCACATAAGCATTGCGATTGGATAAAAATGTAAAGTCAAGTAAAATAAATCGAATGTATACCGTACAATTATAACGTATTATAGGTGACTCGACTCATACATAGAAAACATAGCGGGTATAGAGGATGGTAATTTCGAGTGCTTTGTCGGTGGCCGTAGCCACCGACTTCAATTCGGTTCGGGTCGACTCGGTTAGGTCCGACTCAAGTCCGACGTCACGACATTCCTCCGTCGTGCGCCCCAGAGTTCGACACGCGAAGCACGGAGCGCCGCAAGCCGATTCCCGTTTACACATCACCATGACATCATCATTGTGATGTCATGGTGATGTCACATACTTGTCCTATGTTGAATTTGTGAAAACATTTTCCAACAGAAATGAAACTGGGCCATATTTCACTTACATTGGGCCGAAGACTTGTGATGGGCTGCTACATATTGGACGAAGACCAACTCCCAAGGGGCCAGGCCTTCTCAAAGTGACGAAATCACTTTGATTTCGTCAAAACAAATGTGATTTCGTCGTTAGGCCAAAATGGTAGTTTCGAGTGCTATGTCGGTGGCCGTAGCCACCGACTTTGTACTTTAAGACTATAGGTAAATGAGCTATAATATTTATTATAATATAATTAATTTGGGCTCACAACTGTAAAGTCGTTGAAATGTAAATTGTGAGATCAGGCCCATAAAAAAACATAGCCTTGGGAATAGAGGTTCGAGTGATAGTGCATATCATGCAAATCCCATACTTGACCAATAAAACATACATTCATTCATGGTTTAAAAGATAGTAGCGTTATTCGGCTATGCCATTTTAGGGCGTAAAGCGAAATAAATTCGATGCCTCTTTTCAAATTATACGCCCTGTTTGCGGTATACACATATAATGTATATATATATAGGCGCTAGGGAGGCAAAAGTGAAAATGCACTAATTTGCATGTTATTTTACTAATTTCGTGAAAATAACGTTAAAAGAGAGGGTGGTTAATCATGCATCATGTGGTGGCGTTGATAGCCGAAAGATAAGGGAGTACATGCACTAGTCGTCATTTGTCTTAATTGTTGAGTGTTATTTGCCTTAGTCCTTTTTACAGGAACCTCACCCTATATATATATAGGGTCAGGATTTAGAGAAAACGCTCAAAAGTGTGAGAACGGTGAGAACGCTTATGGGTCGTCCGATCAAACAATCCATGGACTAGATTGCGCAGTGGCGTTTTCGTAAATAACATCAATTTTATTATGTGGGGCGCGCTTCATTAAGGGTAAAAGGGTCTTTTACCGCTCATATTCAAAACGCCATCAAATGATAAAACGCCATTCAAAAAAATAAAACGTCATTAAAAACAAAATGCCAAAAATTAGTGATAAAACGCGTTGGATATTACAGGAAGACGAAACAACATAGTAACTGAATTTCAGTTATTAACATTTATTAGAAGAAATTCCCTCCTAAATTACGCGCCAAAAACATCATTATATAAACAAGGTAAAACATAGCTTCCATAATCACTTAAATCTATCCATTTCTGCAAAAAAAAAAAAAAACATCTTTAACCAAAAACGCCAACTTAACCAAAACGCCAAAAATGACAACAATCGTTTCGTGGAGATACACTCTGGGAATCAGGCGATACGTCCTCCGTTTTGACAACAGAAGGAGGGTGTATGTTAGGACGGTCTGGGCAATTCTGAAGATGGAAGAAGAGATACAGAGGCGAATCTTATCCATTGGCATCGCTCTAGACAACGAATGCCATGAAACACATATGCTTATGAAAGCATTATAACAACCCTCCTAAAATATTTCTGACATTTCTAAATATATCTTAAAAATATTTAGAATGTCCCTATACGGCCTAAAATACAACCCGTATACGAAAACAGACCCTAAATACCTTTATTTTTATAAAAATTAATTAAAAACCAAATTCAAGAGGCGCTCGCTGGTCGCGAAGACATAGTCTTCAGCTTACGCGGGCCGCGACAGCTAGCCACCAGGGCTCACCGGATGACGCCACGTGGCGCAATGCGTGTTGAGGCTAGTTGTCTGATTCAGCAATGCTAGTGCCTACACACCCTACGTCGCGGGCCGCGAAGGCTTTGCCTTCGGCTTACGCGGGGCGCGACAAACTCGAAATTAGCTCTTATAAATTGGGAGCATCGGCAGTCCATTTACGATGTTCAAAACTCGAATTTCTCTCTCATTTTCTGTAGTATAAACATAATATTCGAGCATAATACCCCTCTAAATAATGAAGCTCTGCCTCGTTGTAAGTATTTTAACCCCCGGTTACGTATTAGATACGCTGCCCGATTGATCTAGTGCTCCGTAACGGCTGTCGAGGTTCTGCCCGACGTAGTCGTTGGAGTTCTGTCTCGGAGAGGGCATAACTAATGTAAATATTGGGTTATTATACTAACGTGTGTGCATTGTTTAATTTATTAGATTATAACCAGGAAACCACAGGAAAAAGTCTAAATTAGCAATCCGAGTAATCCTTCTTTTTGTAAACTGTTTTTACAAAACCTCAAATGTTTAAATTATAATTCACAGTGATTGAGTATTTGTAATTCTACAATTATCGTCGGTATTTTGAGGTTTTGTATACATAACTTGTTACTACACTGTGAGTAGTAGCATGACCACAAGTCAGGAATGACAGTATCGTGGGTGGTAATTAAGGTAAAATAATAAACAAATGTAATTGCTGATTGCCCTCAATGATGTACAAGGATAAAATCTGTTTTGATTAAATTCGGATTCACTCACCAGTATTTCCCACTGACAAATGTTTTTAAAACGCGTTTTAGGTAACAAAATGTGAAAGCCAAAATAGAAGACAGCTGGAGAGCACTGAAGGCTTGGGAAAATGTGGCTATATAAGTTACCTAAATAAAGAAAGATGTTTTATTCAATAAAATATGGTTTATCCCTATAAACATGTTTGTAATAAAAACTTGGGTTTATCCCAATATGTTTATTATAAAAATGTGGTGTTTTACTCTGATAAAATATTTCCTAACTACGGTCCTGATGTAAATTCCGCTGCCAAATAATGATAAACACTGATACCACCATCTCTGAGTAGGCCGCGGCCGCCCGCCTCCCGAGGCAGGGGTCGGGGGTTGCGACAGAAGGTGGTATCAGAGCTACAGCCACTAATTTCAGCCAAAGAAGTGTTCTGCTGACATTGAAATTATCAATTTCGTTAGGAAATAATCAATGAGACTATGTGCATACGTGTAGATTATTATTTTGTGTTATTTTACAATTTGTTAGTTTACAGTATGAGTGATCAAGGACCTTCGGACGCTTACCGTCAACTATCTAGTTCACCTAAGGACGAAGGAACCTCTTCCCAGCCTACCCCCTCGGGGTATTCGGCTGATACCGAAGAAGGGATTTTCGTTTTCAAAGCACAATCTGAGGAGCCATTCCCTCCCAAGAAGAGAGGATGGTTCAGCAGAGGAGCTCATGAACGTTGAAAAATGATGAGAAAATTGCAACAACAGCGGGCCTTAGCAGCGACCAATAGAGAAATGAATGCTCAAACCCAGGATATACTCAATAGGAGACTAGCAAATTTAACATATCTTAGCTACTACAGCTGCAGACCCGAATTTGGAACAACTCATAGCACCCCAGCCGTTACCACTATTTCCTACATAACCTATGGAAATTGAGCCAAACCTAGTAAACCAAATTCCTGCACCAGCTTTTGATCCAGCTGAAATTCCTAGGGTACCAGCACCCCATCCCCCAGACTATGACCCATGGTTTGACGACCATAGGGATTACCAACAACTTTACCCATTAGAGGAACCCATGCAAAACCCAGTAGCACCTTACCCAAACTTGGATCCTCTAGACCCATATTTTGATAATGACCAATATATCAGAGAGATCCTAGAGAACCCATACCCACGAGAAGAACCAATGCCCCAATACCCTGAACCAATACCAGCACCCGCACCACCCATGAGTACTGAGAAAATGCAAGAACTCTGCACCTTTGGTGAGGAGATATTAGAAGGAAGTGAGAGAATGAGACAGATAGGTGAGAGGCTCGTTTGGAAGTATGACGAGCGTAAGATGCAATTTTGGATGGACCCCCATTAAGTAGTAATATATATATATATATATATATATATATATATATATATATATATATATATATATATATATATATATATGTGTGTGTGTGTGTGACTTGAAAAAAAATATATAGATAATCCTATAGCTACTGATGCCTACTAGTATTGTATTTTAATAGCCAATAAAGCCAGTATTTTATGTGATCAAAAGTTAATACAAGTAAATTCACCAAAGGGTGAAAAGATCACAATTAGAGGAGATAAGCCAAGTAGATCCAAAAAATTCATCTCTGTGATGAAAACAGCAAGTTGTGCAAGAAAAGGGTCACTAGTGTATATGATTTCCATAATCATTCACACTAAAGGAAAATAATTAAAAGACATTCCTGTAGTATCCCAATTTTCAGATGTATTTCCAGAAGAATTACCCGGACTACCGCCAGACCGAGAAGTCGAATTCAGAATTCATCTGCTACCCGGAACAGCACCAATTGCTAAAGCACCTTACCGTTTGGCACCCGCATAAATGCAAGAGCTAAAGAAACAGTTAGACGAACTGTTGGAGAAAGGATTTATACAGCCAAGTTCATCGCCATGGGGAGCACCAATCTTATTCGTCAAAAAGAAGGACGGGTCAATGCGAATGTGCATTGATTACCGAGAATTAAACAAAGTCAGGATTAAAAATCGGTACCCATTACCAAGAATCGATGATTTGTTCGATCAACTGCAAGGAGCTCGATTCTTTTCTAAAATCGACTTACGTTCGGATATCACCAATTAAAGGTACAGGATGAGGACATTCCTAAGACCGCTTTCAGAACAAGGTATGGTCATTATGAATTTACTGTCATGCCATTTGGTTTAACCAATGCCGCAGCCGCATTTATGGACACGATGAACCGAATATGTAACCCATATTTGGATAAATTCATAATTGTCTTTATAGATGATATTCTCATTTACTCTAAAAGTAAAGAGGAACATGCAACGCATCTGCATGTACTCCTAAATTTGCTGAGAAAAGAAAAGATTTATGCTAAATTTTCGAAATGCGAATTTTGGTTAGAAGAAGTGCAATTTCTTGGACATTTAGTTAATCATGAAGGAATTCATGTGGATCCCACAAAGATTGAGGCAATTACTAAATGGAAAGTTCCCGAGTCACCAACAGAGGTTAGAAGTTTTCTAGGATTGGCCGGTTATTACAGACGGTTTATCCAAGATTTTTCTAGAATAGCCATTACCTTAACTAAGCTAACCTGTAAATCTGTTAAGTTTGAATGGGGACCAAAAGAAGAAGAAGCCTTTAGAATCCTTAAGCAAAGATTAACCAATGCATCCATACTAGTATTACCAGAAGGAACTGAAAATTTTGTAGTCTACTATGACGCTTCTAAGTTAGGTTATGGATGTGTGTTGATGCAACGTCAAAAGGTTATAGCCTATGCCTCTAGACAACTTAAGAATCATGAAGAGAATTATACAACCCATGATTTAGAATTAGGAGCCATAATTTTTGCCCTAAAAATTTGGAGACATTATCTTTACGGTAGTAAGTTTACTATTTTCACCGATCATAAGAGTTTAAGATATGTTTTTAGGCAAAAAGAGTTAAATATGAGACAGAGATGCTGGATGAAAATTCTTAGTGATTATGATTGTAGTGTCCAATATCATGAAGGAAAAGCTAACGTAGTAGCCGATGCTTTAAGTTGAAAATATCACGAAAAGCCAAAAAAGAGTACGTTCTCTCAAATTAAATCTGCAGATAGAATTAAACGAGCAAATTAGAAAAGTACAAGAATCAGTAATCAAAGATGATACTGAAAAATTGAAAGGAATGATTAAGGAAATTAGAACAAGGAACAGATGGAATTTGGAGATTCCATAAGAAAAGGATTTGGATACCTAAACTAGGAAACCTACGTCAGAGAATATTAGAAGAAGCCCATAAGTCTAAATATACGATACATCCTGGAAGCGATAAAATGTATCAAGACTTAAGAAAGAATTTCGGGTGGATAGGAATGAAAAAGGATATAGAAACGTATGTAGCCAAGTGTCTAACTTGTTCACAGGTTAAAGCTGAACACCAGAAACCCTCAGGTTTGTTACAACAATTGGAAATGCCTATATGGAAATGAGAATTAATAACAATGGACTTTGTTACCAAATTACCCAAAACAAGAAAAGGTAATGATACAATCTGGGTGATTGTAGATAGGTTAACTAAATCTGTTCATTTCTTACCAATGAAGGAAACTTTCAGTATGGAACAACTAGCCAAGTTATATGTAAATGAAATAGTTTCATTACATGGAATTCCTTTATCTATTGTTTCTGGTAGAGATAGCCGTTTTACTTTTCATTTTTGGACAAGCTTCCAAAAAGCAAAGGGAACCAAGCTAAATCTAAGCACCGCTTATCATCCTCAAACGGATGGACAAAGCTAAAGGACGATCCAGACAACGGAAGATATGCTTAGAGCTTGTGTAATTGATTTCGGAGGAAATTGGGACGATCATCTACCATTAATAGAATTCTCCTACAACAACAACTGTCATACCAGTGTCAATGCTGCACCATTCGAAGCACTTTATGGACGAAAGTGTCGAACCCCAGTCTGTTGGGCAGAAATAGGAGAAAAGCAATTATCTGGACCAGAGATAATACAAGAGACAACAGACAAGATTATCCAAGTCTAGGAACGACTAAAAGCAGCACGCGGTCGACAAAAGAGTTATGCTGATAACAGGCGAAAGCCATTGGAATTTCAAGTTGGAGACAAGGTATTATTAAAGGTTTCTCCATGGAAAGGAGTGGTAAGATTCATCAAAAGAGGAAAGCTAAGCCCCAGGTATATTGGACCCTTTGAGATTATTAAAAGAATAGGAACAGTAGCTTATCAGCTACAACTGCCAGAGGAAATGACAGGAATACATGATGTATTTCATGTATGTAAACTCAAAAATTGTTTAGCCGATGAATCATTAGTAGTACCTCTTAAAGACATAGAGGTAAATGAAAAGCTCAAGTTCGTAGAAAAGCCTCTACAAATTGAAGACAGGAAAGTCAAGAATCTTAAACACAAGAGATTAATTCTAGTCAAAGTAAAATGGGATTCCAAGAGAGGACCAGAGTACACTTGGGAACTTGAATCAGAAATGCAGAGGAAATATCCACACCTGTTCCAGTAGACCTCGGGGACGAGTTCTAAAACAAGGCGGGGAGGATATAACAACCCTCCTAAAATATTTCCGACATTCCTAAATATATCTTAAAAATATTTAGAATGTCCCTATACGCCCTAAAATACACCCCGTATACGAAAACAGACCCTAAATACCTTTATTTTTATAAAAATTAATTAAAAACCAAATTTAGGGGGCGCTCGTGGGCCGCGACAGCTAGCCACCAGGGCTCACCGGATGACGCCACATGGCGCAATGCGTGTCGAGGCTAGTTGTCCGATTCAGCAATACTATGGCCTACACACCCTACGTCGCGGGCCACGAAGGCTTTGCCTTCGGCTTACGCGGGGCGCGACAAACTCGAAATTACCACCTATAAATTGGGAGCATCGGCAGTCCATTTCCGATGTTCAAAACTCGAATTTCTCTCTCATGTTCTGTAGTGTAAACATAATATTCGAGCATAACACCCCTCTAAATAGCGAAGATCTGCCTCTTTGTAAGTATTTTAACCCCCTATTACGTATTAGATACGCTGCCCGATTGATCTAGTGCTCCGTAATGGCTGTCGAGGTTCTGCCCGACGTAGTCGTTGGAGTTCTGTCTCGCGGAGGGTATAACTAATGTAAATATTAGGTTATTATACTAACGCGTGTGCATTGTTTAATTTATTATATTATTAACAGGAAACCACAGGAAAAAGTCTAAATTAGCAATGTGAGTAATCCTTCTTTTTGTAAACTGTTTTTACAAAACCTCAAATGTTTAAATTATAATTCATAGTGATTGAGTATTTGTAATTCTACAATTATCGTCGGTATGTTGGGGTTTTGTATATATAACTTGTTATTACACTGTGTGTAGTAGCATGACCACAATCAGAATTGACAGTACCGTGGGTGGTAATTAAGGTAGAATAATAAACAAATGTAATTGCTGATTGCCCTCAATGTTGTACAAGGATAAAATTTGTTTTGATTAAATTGGGATTCACTGACCAGTATTTCCCACTGACTAATATTTTTAAAGCGCGTTTCAGGTAACAAAATGTGAAAGCTAAAATAGAAGCCAGCTGGAGAGCACTGAAGGCTTGGGAAAATTTGGCTAACAACTAGCCAAGTTATATGTAAATGAAATAGTTTCATTACATGGAATTCCTTTATCTATTGTTTCTGGTAGAGATAGTCGTTTTACTTTTCATTTTTGGACAAGCTTCCAAAAAGCAATGGGAACCAAGCTAAATCTAAGCACCGCTTATCATCCTCAAACGGATGGACAAAGCTAAAGGACGATCCAGACAACGGAAGATATGCTTAGAGCTTGTGTAATTGATTTCGGAGGAAATTGGGACGATCATCTACTATTAATAGAATTCTCCTACAACAACAACTGTCATACCAGTGTCAATGCTGCACCATTCGAAGCACTTTATGGACGAAAGTGCCGAACCCCAGTCTGTTGGGCAGAAATAGGAGAAAAGCAATTATCTGGACCAGAGATAATACAAGAGACAACAGACAAGATTATCCAAGTCTAGGAACGACTAAAAGCAGCACGCGGTCGACAAAAGAGTTATGCTAATGACAGGCGAAAGCCATTGGAATTTCAAGTTGGAGACAAGGTATTATTAAAGGTTTCTCCATGGAAAGGAGTGGTAAGATTCATCAAAAGAGGAAAGCTAAGCCCCAAGTATATTGGACCCTTTGAGATTATTAAAAGAATAGGAACAGTAGCTTATCAGCTACAACTGCCAGAGGAAATGACAGGAATACATGATGTATTTCATGTATGTAAACTCAAAAATTGTTTAGCCGATGAATCATTAGTAGTACCTCTTAAAGACATAGAGGTAAATGAAAAGCTCAAGTTCGTAGAAAAGCCTCTACAAATTGAAGACAGGAAAGTCAAGAATCTTAAACACAAGAGATTAATTCTAGTCAAAGTAAAATGGGATTCCAAGAGAGGACCAGAGTAGACTTGGGAACTTGAATCAGAAATGCCGAGGAAATATCCACACCTGTTCCAGTAGACCTCGAGGATATAACAACCCTCCTAAAATATTTCCGACATTCCTAAATATATCTTAAAAATATTTAGAATGTCCCTATACGCCCTAAAATACACCCCGTATACGAAAACAGACCCTAAATACCTTTATTTTTATAAAAATTAATTAAAAACCAAATTCAGGGGGCGCTCGGGGGCCGCGAAGACATAGTCTTCGGCTTACGCGGGCCCCGACAGCTAGCCACCAGGGCTCACCGGATGACACCACGTGGTGCAATGCGTGTCGAGGCTAGTTGTCCGATTCAGCAATACTAGGGCCTACACACCCTACGTCGCGGGCCGCGAAGGCTTTGCCTTCGGCTTACGCGGGGCGCGACAAACTCGAAATTACCTCCTATAAATTGGGAGCATCGGCAGTCCATTTCCGATGTTCAAAACTCGAATTTCTCTCTCATGTTCTGTAGTGTAAACATAATATTCGAGCATAACACCCCTCTAAATAGCGAAGTTCTGCCTCGTTGTAAGTATTTTAACCCCCTATTACGTATTAGATACGCTGCCCGATTGATCTAGTGCTCCGTAATGGCTGTCGAGGTTCTGCCCGACGTAGTCGTTGGAGTTATGTCTCGGGGAGGGTATAACTATTGTAATATTAGGTTATTATACTAATGCGTGTGCTTTGTTTAATTTATTATATTATAATCAGGAAACCACAGGAAAAAGTCTAAATTAGCAATGTGAGTAATCCTTCTTTTTGTAAACTGTTTTTACAAAGCCTCAAATGTTTAAATTATAATTCACAGTGATTGAGTATTTGTAATTCTACAATTATCGTCGGTATGTTGGGGTTTTGTATATATAACTTGTTATTACACTGTGAGTAGTAGCATGACCACAATCAGAATTGACAGTACCGTGGGTGGTAATTAAGGTAGAATAATAAACAAATGTAATTGCTGATTGCCCTCAATGTTGTACAAGGATAAAATCTGTTTTAATAAAATTGGGATTCACTAACCAGTATTTCCCACTGACTAATATTTTTAAAGCGCGTTTCAGGTAACAAAATGTGAAAGCTAAAATAGAAGCCAGCTGGAGAGCACCGAAGGCTTGGGAAAATTTGGCTAACAACTAGCCAAGTTATATGTAAATGAAATAGTTTCATTACATGGAATTCCTTTATCTATTGTTTCTGGTAGAGATAGTCGTTTTACTTTTCATTTTTGGACAAGCTTCCAAAAAGCAATGGGAACCAAGCTAAATCTAAGCAACGCTTATCATCCTCAAATGGATGGACAAAGCTAAAGGACGATCCAGACAACGGAAGATATGCTTAGAGCTTGTGTAATTGATTTCGGAGGAAATTGGGACGATCATCTACCATTAATAGAATTCTCCTACAACAACAACTGTCATACCAGTGTCAATGCTGCACCATTCGAAGCACTTTATGGACGAAAGTGCCGAACCCCAATCTGTTGGGTAGAAATAGGAGAAAAGCAATTATCTGGACCATAGATAATACAAGAGACAACAGACAAGATTATCCAAGTCTAGGAACGACTAAAAGCAGCACGCGGTCGACAAAAGAGTTATGCTGATAACAGGCGAAAGCCATTGGAATTTCAAGTTGGAGACAAGGTATTATTAAAGGTTTCTCCATGGAAAGGAGTGGTAAGATTCATCAAAAGAGGAAAGCTAAGCCCCAGGTATATTGGACCCTTTGAGATTATTAAAAGAATAGGAACAGTAGCTTATCAGCTACAACTGCCAGAGGAAATGACAGGAATACATGATGTATTTCATGTATGTAAACTAAAAAATTGTTTAGCCGATGAATCATTAGTAGTACCTCTTAAAGACATAGAGGTAAATGAAAAGCTCAAGTTCGTAGAAAAGCCTCTACAAATTGAAGACAGGAAATTCAAGAATCTCAAACACAAGAGATTAATTCTAGTCAAAGTAAAATGGGATTCCAAGAGAGGACCATAGTAGACTTGGGAACTTGAATCAGAAATGCAGAGGAAATATCCACACCTATTCCAGTAGACCTCGAGGACGAGTTCTAAAACAAGGCGGGGAGGATATAACAACCCTCCTAAAATATTTCCGACATTCCTAAATATATCTTAAAAATATTTAGAATGTCCCTATACGCCCTAAAATACACCCCGTATACGAAAACAGACCCTAAATACCTTTATTTTTATAAAAATTAATTAAAAACCAAATTCAGGGGGCGCTCGTGGGTCGCGAAGACATAGTCTTTGGCTTAGGCGGGCTGCGACAGCTAGCCACCAGGGCTCACCGGATGACGCCACGTGGCGCAATGCATGTCGAGGCTAGTTGTCCGATTCAGCAATACTAGGGCCTACACACCCTACGTCGCGGGCCGTGAAGGCTTTGCCTTCGGCTTACGCGGGGCGCGACAAACTCAAAATTACCTCCTATAAATTGGGAGCATCGGCAGTCCATTTCCGATGTTCAAAACTCGAATTTCTCTCTCATGTTCTGTAGTGTAAACATAATATTCGAGCATAACACCCCTCTAAATAGCGAAGCTCTGCCTCGTTGTAAGTATTTTAACCCCCTATTACGTTTTAGATACGCTGCCCGATTGATCTAGTGCTCCGTAATGGCTGTCGAGGTTCTGCCCGACGTAGTCGTTGGAGTTCTGTCTCGGTGAGGGTATAACTAATGTAAATATTAGGTTATTATACTAACGCGTGTGCATTGTTTAATTTATTATATTATAATCAGGAAACCACAGGAAAATGTCTAAATTAGCAATGTGAGTAATCCTTCTTTTTGTAAACTGTTTTTACAAAACCTCAAATGTTTAAATTATAATTCACAGTGATTGAGTATTTGTAATTCTACAATTATCGTCGGTATGTTGGGGTTTTGTATATATAACTTGTTATTACACTGTGAGTAGTAGCATGACCATAATCAGAATTGACAGTACCGTGGGTGGTAATTAAGGTAGAATAATAAACAAATGTAATTGCTGATTGCCCTCAATGTTGTACAAGGATAAAATCTGTTTTGATTAAATTGGGATTCACTGACCTGTATTTCCCACTGACTAATGTTTTTAAAGCGCGTTTCAGGTAACAAAATGTGAAAGCTAAAATAGAAGCCAGCTGGAGAGCACTGAAGGCTTGGGAAAATTTGGCTATAAAAGTTACCTATATAAAGAAAGATGTTTTATTCAATAAAATAGCGTTTATCCCTATAAACATGTTTGTAATAAAAACTTGGGTTTATCCCAGTATGTTTATTATAAAAATGTGGTGTTTTACTCTGATAAAATATTTCCTAACTACGGTCCTGATGTTAATTCTGCTGCCAAATAATGATAAACACCGATACCACCATCTCTGAGTAGGCTACGGCCGCCCGCCTCCCGAGGCAGGGGTCGGGGGTTGCGACAAGCATTAACCAGCAAATTTGGACCAATCAAAGCAGATGTGAAGCCGGACCCTGTCATGACATCATGGCATTTTGATGATGAAACAGACATGGTGACCGTTACATATGACAGCGGAGAGCAGGAAGTCTACTGGCTAGAAAACATCATGACAAAGCAGCGTCTGGGTTTCATGGAAGAAATGCATAACGCCACTTGTACCAACACATAAATAGACTCAAAATTGGAGTTAATGCAAGAAATGTTTAAGTGGAGGCTTCAGAATCTTCAGGAACAAGAAGCTGATGAAGGTGAAGGTGATGACATGGATGAAGACCCAGATGAAGACTCCGAGGAGGAAGAAGATTACGCAAGTGATGGATACTATTCGGATAAAGTACCTTCTGACGAAGGCTTTTAATTTTTTTCCTCTTTTTTTCTTCTGTGTAATCTTCTTTTTGTTTTTTTGAAGATAATTAAATGATATATTTATCTCTTTATTAGCAAAACGCCAAAAAAATACTAAAAATGGTTATTCCGTACAAAACGCCAAAAATAACAAAAAGATTTTTACTGCTTAATATTTTATTTACTCCGTTATTGTATTTTGTCATCTTGGTCTGCATAAAGCCATTTAAAAAATGCCAAACTTAGAAGATGGAACGTCTATCACCTGTAAAACTGATAAAACTGATAAACATAGTAAATACAAAAACAGTAACTGAAAAGACAGTTACTTTATTACTATCATTTATTACAATAAAAAAAGTCCCGCCTAAACTACGCGCAAAAAAACTCCTATAAGAGAGGGGTCTATACACATTGAAATTGATCACACCCAGAAAACACAAACGCCATATCCTCTAGAAACCAGTCCCACTCACTTTAAAACGCCAAAAAATGTTAGTTAAAAAACCCACAGATGTCAAAGCTTTCACTGAAATGGGTTCTTCTTCTGAAGGGGTTATCTCAATAATATTTTGCTAAATGAGATGGACAAATATTCAAGAAAAAGAGACTGATGACAGTGATATGTCATCATGTGAGCTTTGGCATGGAATAAAGGGATCAACACAAGTGTAAAATGCTATTTTGGACTCCATTATTATAAATAGTATCAAGCAAGAGTTAATCTTCAATGACATGCCACCAAACAAGAATATCACACCAAAACACAGGATGCCACTATGCAGCTTCGTCTGAAAGAGATAGGGTTTATGTAGGAAAGTTGGCATCTAGCTAAAGTATTCAAAAAAGGTTCAAAACGCCAAAACAAATTCAAGAAGATTGAGGCTGTGACAGTGAAGAGTCGGAAGTGAAATTAGATTACCCTTTTTTTTCATTTTATATTTTTTTGATATCAAGTTATATGTTGTTTTGTTATCTAATTCTCTATAAATAAAATACATTAATATATAAAACGCCAAAAACTTCAAACACCAAAACGCTAGTAGTATGAAAACTGGGAGAACGGGTGCTGGCAAAGCACCTTGTAAAATGTATTAAACGCCAAAATATTCACTAAACGCCAAAAAAATTGGTCTTATTGTAATCTTATGCAAATATTAATGACTCGTAGTGAATTATTATACAAAACAACACAAAACGCCAAAAAAATTGACCAGAAAACGCTATAACGCCAAAAATTATCTATGTGACACAAAAACAATTAATTCAACGCCAAAAAGTTTAATAAATACAATTAACGCCAAAAAAACTTAGACGCCATAAAATAATATACCGCATTGGGAAAATAAAAGAAGATTGAAAAGACAAAAAAACCCCTGGGACCCTGATCATGTCCCGCGCCACGTGTTGGGCCAGGATGCGTTCTCACCGTTCTCACACTTTTGAGCGTTTTCTCCTGATCCTGTTTCAATATATATATATATATATATATATATATAGGGTCGGGATTTAGAGAAAACAGTAGAAAGTGTGAGAACGCTTATGGATCGTCCGATCAAAACAATATATGGACTAGATTGATGCGGTGGCGTTTTCGTAAATAACATCAATTTTATTACGTGGATGCGCCTCATTAAGGGTAAAAAGGTCTTTACACTTCTATACTAAAACGCCATACTAATGAATAAAACACCATTACGGACCAAAACACAACCCTATATAAACAAAAACATCCCAGAAATAAAAACACACACCCTAGAACCTGAAACGCCATATTTTCTACTATATACCATTCATCTTACAAACGCCAAAAATCCCCAAAACATCAAACACACCTACTCAAAAAACGCCATATTTTCTACTATATACCATTCATCTTAGAAAACGCCAAAACACTCAAACATCAAAGATTCCAAAAAATCAACGGTTCTTTCAGATACACTATTTCCTCAGTAAAACGCCAAAAATGGCAAATATCGTTTCTTGTATATTCAAATATTGTTCTACGCCAAAGTTTCGGAGAATGCATTCTTCCCTGAGGTGCTGTGACTCAAATAACATTTTGATGCATGAGATGGACAAATCATAAACAAAAAGATGCTAGTTTTAGACTTATGTCATTTTTTGTGTTTTGTTATTGATGAATATTATAATGACATGAAAAGATGAATGACACTGATGAGTTGTTTGAAGATACATATTCAAAGAAAAAACTTATTTCATTTTGTCTTTCCGAACGGGCACAAAAACACAAGCATGGCTAAGCCAAACCGCCAGCGAACATGATTTAAAGAAGAAAGAGACTGATGACAGTGAAGATTTGGAAGATGAATTGTTTCTATTTTTATTTTTATTTTTTTAATTTTCTTTTTCTGTTGTTTGTTATGTATTTTCAACTTAGAAAAGAAAAAAAACATTATATTAATAAAGCGCCAAACAGTCATAATGCATGTGAAACGCCATAATGCAGTAAAAACGCCAAAACTCCCAAACTATAATGAAAGTAGTTTGCAGAAGTGTTAATAAAAGCTAAAAATGAAAAAAAAAAACCGCCAAAAACTACTTAAAGCCATTAAAAACGCCAAACTTGGAAGATGGAAAGTCTATGACCCAAAAAACTCATAAAAACTGAACAAAAAAATAGTAAAAATACACAGTAACTGAAAAGACGACTACTTTATTAATATCATTTATTATAAATAAAATCTCGCCTAAACTACGCACCAAAAACATCCTATAAGAGAGACGTCTCTGCACAATCAACTGATCACAAACCAAAAAACTGACGCCATATTTCCTAGAAACCATTCACTTTAAAACGCCATAAGAATAGTTAAAAAAGCCATAGATGCAGAACCTCGATTCTTCTATATTGAGTACTGATCTGAATGAAGTTTCACTTAATGGATTGTTCTCTGAGTTGGGTATCTCTATAATATTTTGCTGAATGAGATGGACAAATATTCAAGAAAAAGAGACTGTTGACACTGATATGTCATCATGTCACTTTGTTATTGATGGATATATTGATGGTATGAAGGGATCAATACATTAGAGCAGGCGTTGGTCTTCAACTTGTCATCAAACAAGTATATATCCGCCCACAATAAAGGATGCCACAAAAAATAAGCATCTTCTAAAGACGGGGTTATGTAGGAAAATAAGGATCTACATAAGGTATTCAAAAACAGGTTCAAAACGCCAAAAATGTTAAAGTAGAAGAGGCTGATGACAGTGAAGATTTGGATGAGAAATTAGATTATAATTTTTATTTTTTTTGTTTATTTTCTATTCTTTGTTATCTAATTCTCTGTTGTTTATTATCTAATTCTCTACTAATTTAAAAAAAATTGAGTATAAAACACCAAAAACTACAAACACCAAAACGCCTGATAGTGTGAATAACCGTGAGAATGAATGCTAGCAAAGCACGATGTTGCTATAAAACGCCAAAAAACGCAAACAAAGTATTGCTGGAAAAATCAACACTAATTGACAGATGAAAATTGAAAGAAACAGTAATTGATAAAACAGTAAAATGAAGAGACGGTATCATTATTGCCAAACATTTATTTATATTAAAAGCCACTACATGGAAAATTGAATTTATTTATCTTTTCAAAACGCCATAATTGTCTGTCACATTATAGGCCTGTATCATACATGACAAAACACTTGATATAATAAAATCAAGAAAATTACTGATGTTTTTTTACACTAAAGGCCTGCATCCTGATCTAAAAAACAATAAAAACGCCAAAACAATACTTAAAACGCCAAAATGTTTACTATGATCCTGATCTAAAAACAATAAAAACGCCGCGTATTTATTAAACGCCAAAAAACGGAAAGATAAAGTGACACACGTTTAAAAAAAGAAATATGAAAGGACAAAAAAGCCCCTCCGCCCTTCTCTAAGCGGCGTGACACGTGTTGGGCCAGGAAACGTTCTCACCGTTCTCACACTTTTGTGCGTTTTCTTCTGATCCCGTTTATATATATATATATATATATATATATATATATATATATGGGGATGGATCATGAGAAAACTAGTTTAAATGAGAAAACCAAAAAACTAACTAAAAAAGCCAAAAAAACATAACAATTTTTTTTTTAATTTTTATAAAAAAATCGGAGGTTTTTATACATGGAAAAAAAAAACATGTGCAGTACAACAAATTTTTTTTTTTTTGAAAATTGTTTTTATATATAAAAAGTAGCGATTTTTTATAAAAAATTGGTATGTTTTTTGGCTTTTTTTTAGGTTTTTTTAGTTAGTTTTCTAGTTTTCTCATTTAGATGTAGTTTTCTCATGATCCTCTCCCTATATATATATATGGGAGATTTATCTCGAGAACGCTAAATATTGCGAGAACCGTGAGAACAAATGAAATAACCAATCAAAACCAATTTTTTTAATACAAGCCTCATGTAATTAAGATACAACATCAAAAAAGAATTTATAACATCAAATAATTCATTTATTCTTTCAAAATCACACTTTTTAGATTTTTTTACACATGTGTAAATATAATAGATTTATACATTTGTAAATGGCATCCATACACATGTGTAAATTTTCTTTATTTACGAATTCACGTAAACTTAAACGTGTAAATTAAATTTCTAACATTGTATTCGAATATTAATGATAAGTGTAGAAAAAAATGTTGAATTTGAATTGTTTTTGACCAAGTTCTCTCGGTTTTTTCATTTGTTCTCACGGTTCTCATAATATTTAGCGTTCTCATTTAAATCTTCCCATATATATATATATATATATATATATATATATATATGGTAGGGTTCATGCGAGAACCACCTTTATTGCGAGAACCGCGAGAACAATGTGAACATGGGCAATTTTGTAAATAACAAACAACTTTTAAAAAACCCACTGACCTGATTCCTTTTACCATTGGACTTCAATCATAAGTTAATGTAACAACCCTCGGTAAAACCGACACTCTCAAAATATTTCCAACACCCTATTATATCTTAAAATACCCTTATATGTCTTTTATTACACCCCGTATGTGAAAACTGAGCCCGAAATATGTTATAGCATTTAAAATAAAATAAAAACAATAAATAATTAGTTGAGGCGGGCCGCGTAGACCACCCCAACCATTCACGCGGGCGGTATCAGGGTTGAAACCTGATATCGTTGATTTCTTTTGTTCAAGCGGGCCGCGTAAGCTTTAGCTTACATTTACGCGGGCCGCGTAAGATCAACAACACGACAACACCCTCAGCCGACACGTGTCGACATCGTGGCGGGTCTAGATCATGACCGGGACAAGCTACGCAGTTGACCGGAGTCAACACGGGCCGCGTAAGCCCTGTCTGTGTTTTACGCGGGCCGCGTGGAGACCAAAATTCAGCACTATATAAAGGAGGCCTCGGATCTCAGTCGAACTCGCTCAAATTTCATTTCTCAAATCTCACTTTCTGAATTAGAGGCATTATAGTCGGGTATTATACCCCCTAATTAGCGAAGTTCTGCTCTGTTGTAAGTATTATAACCCCAGTTTCATAATAGATACGCTGCCCGATTGATTTAGGGTTTCGTAACAACTGTCGTGGTTCTGCCCGACGTAGTCGTTGGAATGCCGTCTCGGGGAGGGTATCATTAATATTTTCAAAGGGTTATGATACTAACCAATGTACATTTGTATAAATTATAGATTATATCCAGGAAACCCTTACGCGAAGTCTAAGATAGCAATGTGAGTTTATCCAAATTTTGTTAACCTTTTTGTAATACTTTACAAAACCTTAATTATTTTACAATGTGATTAAGCGGTGATTGAGTCTTTGTAGTTTTTCAATTACTGCCGGTATGTTGGGGTTTTGTATACAAAATTTACTACACTGTGAGTAGTAAGTCGGGGATGACAGTACGTTACCATTGGACGACGAGTTAGCCAATGTGTAATATGACCCACAAGTCAGGATTGACAGTACTGAATGAGTAATTGTGTAGAAATAAACAATGTGATCGCTCTCAATACTGTTTTAATTGATAAAATGTTTCTTGATTAAACTGGGATTCACTCACCAGTATTTCCCACTGATAAAAGTTTTTAAAACGCGTTTCAGGTAACACAATGTGACAGCCAATTAGTAAAAAGCCAACTGGAGAGCACTGAAGGCTTGGAAAAAATGTGGCTATAAAAGTTACCTAAAAGACGATTTAAATTCAATAAAATAGGGTTTATCCCTATGAACGTATTGTAATAAGAAACTTGGGTTTTGCCCAGTTGATTATCAATATATTGTAATAATAAACTGATACCACCACAAACGAATGTTCGCGGCCGCCCGTTCCCGGGACAGATAAGGGGGCGGGTGTTGTGACAGGAGGTGGTATCAGAGCCTAGCCACTGGTCTAAGCCAAAGAAGTGTTCTGCTGACACTTAAAAATTTTAAACTTTGTGTTAGGAATTAAATTACGGAAATACGTGCATAACTGTATTTATTTGTTATGTGTTATTTGACTATTTGTTAGTTTACAGTATGAGTGATCAAGGACCCTCAGACATGAGTCGTCAGTTGTCTGATTCACCTAGGAGTGAAGGTACCTCGTCACAGCCTGCCCTTTCTGGGTATTCTGCTGATCAGGAAGAAGGAATGTTTGCTTTTAAATCTCAGTCAGAAGAGCCATTCCCTCATAAGAAACGAGGATGGTTCAGTAAGGAAGCCTTTGCTCGTAGGAAAAGAATGCGAAAGTTGCAACAGCAAAGAGTTTTAGCGGCTGCTAAGCGAAAGACTGATGGCCATACACAGGATATGCTTAATAGAAGCCTAGCCAATTTCCATATCCTAACCACAACTGCTGCTGACCCGAGTCTGGAACAACTAGTAGCCCCACAATCACAAATCCCAGAACAACCCCTGGAAATAGAAAACCCTGAAAACCAGGTGGAGATGCATGACTTTAACCCAGCAGAAATCCCTAGGGTACCTGCACCAAACCCCTTAGACCCAAATTACGACCCCTGGTGGAACGACAATAGGGACTTTGTGCAACGTTACCCGATACATGAAGACACCCCCATACAGAACATAGGAGCCTACCCAAGTATGGACCCTTTAGATCCCTATTACCACGATGAATATATTAGGGAAATCTTAGAAGATCCTTACCGATTTCAGGCACTTTCACCCCCATATCAGGAACCCGCACCCCAGATTCCGAACCTAGTCCTAGAACCTGCACCCCCAATGAGTGCAGAAAACGTGCAAGAACTTAGGACTTTTGGAGAAGAGATTTTAGAAAGCAGTGAGAGAATGAGACAGGTGGGAGAGCGTCTCGTATGGAAATATGATGAGCGCAATATGAATTTTTGGAGAAATCCATATCCGTGATGTGATAGAAAAGTTGGTAATAGTAATAATATAATATAATAAAATAAAATAAAATATGTGTGTACGGATGCATATTACTATTAGTGTGATTCTATTCTATTGGTATTGTAATTTTATTTCAATACTAGAATGTAATAGATGCATAATAGTATATGAAAATAGAGTAAAAGTCGCAATGATCGACGTTTTTTACTAGATTGCGCGTCATATGATTAATTATATTGAATATTATCTTGTGATATTAATATGGGATAAATGTTTAAAATTCAGATGGCCGATGAAGGAAATCAAGGAAATCTGAATAATGATAACCAGAGTAACATTAACGTGGTTAATGAGAATCCAAGCATCAATAACAATGGAAATCAAATGGATAATAGTGATGTTCAACATATAGTGGCACAAGGAATCATAGATGCAATGCCATTTATTATTCAAACTATTCAAGAAGCGAATAATAAAAGTAAGCATAGCAGTAAGCGACCCATTGAACCAGAACACAGTGTGAACAATGGACCTGTACTTCAAATGCCCATTCTTAAAAGAAGAAGAACCGTGTCTTACGGTTGTTCTTATAAAGAATTCTGGTCTTGTAAACCAATGGAATTCTCGGGCAACGAAGGGGCCATTGCAACCTTACGCTGGATAGAGAAGACTGAGGCAGTTTTATGAATAAGCAAGTGTGCTGAAGAAGATAAGATATTGTTTGCTTCGAATCTGTTTAAGAATTCAGCGCTAGAATGGTGGAACACTATCCTTCAATCAAGAGGAAGTGATAGAACCTACAATATGGAATGGGAAGAATTTAAGAACAAGGTAGAAAGGAAATTCTGCCCACCCAATGAAAAGGAACAGATAGCAAACAAATTCTTAAACCTTAGGATGACTGGTGTAGATAGTAAGGGATACACTAAAATATTCTTCGAATATGCTAGAATAGTGCCAACTCTTGCTTCAGCAGAACCAGTGTTAATCTCCCGTTATATTTGGGGATTAATTGGGGAAATAAGACATGTAGTCAAGGCAGCTAGACCTCAAACCATAGAAGAAGCTGTAGAACTAGCCAATACCTTGACCGATGAATTAGTTCGTACCCGAGAAGAGGATCAAAGAAGGAACCATACCCAGAAGCTCAAACAAGAATTTCGTTCTGGAAATTCTAATCGTGGGAAAAATATAGGTTCTACTTCTGCACCTTACTGTAAGAATTGCAAAAGAAAGCATTCAGGAAGATGCTCCATATACTGTAACTTTTGCAAAATATCGGGACACAAGGAAGAAAATTGCAGGAAGAAAGCTAATAACAAGATATTTATAACTGCGGAGAACAAGGTCATATCAAGCTTAATTGCCCAAAATTAGCTCCAGCTACAAACAACAAGAATACTCAAAATGCTAGAGCATTTGTTCTGACTGCAGATGAAGCCAAGATGATTCCAGATGTCATAGCTGGTATGTTTTTAGTTAATGATATTTTTGCTAAAGTATTATTTGACTCTGGTGCAAACCAAAGTTTTATTAATACATCATTTTGCAAATTTCTAAATCAGTCATTAACTATACTACCACAAGAATGTCTAGTAGAGACAGCAAATGGATAAGCCATTAGGATTTCTGAAATCTTGCAGGGAGCAAGAATAGAAATTTTAAATCAAAAATTTGTGGCAAACCTGTATCCCATGAATCTGACAGGATTTGATGTTGTTTTAGGAATGGATTGGTTAATAGCCAATAATGCCAGTATTTTATGTGATCAAAAGTCAATTCAAGTAAATTCACCAAAAGGTAGAATGATCACAATAAAAGGAGATAAACCATCTAGATCCACAAAATTTATCTCTGTGATGAAAACTGCAAGTTATATAAGAAAAGGTTCTATAGTGTATTTGATTTCCATAATCACTAACACTAAAGGAAAGGATTTAAAAGATATTCCAGTAGTATCTCAGTTTTCAGATGTATTTCCATAAGAATTGCCAGGGCAACCTCCAGATAGAGAAGTTGAATTCAGAATCCATTTAATACCAGGAACAGCACCGATTGCCAAAGCACCTTATCGTTTGGCGCCTGCAGAAATGCAAGAATTAAAAAAACAATTAGACGAATTGTTGGAAAAAGGATTCATACAACCAAGTTCGTCGCCATGGGGAGCGCCGATACTGTTTGTTAAAAAGAAAGACGGATCAATGCGTATGTGCATTGACTACCGTGAATTGAACAAGGTCACGATTAAGAATCGGTACCCATTACCAAGAATCGATGATCTGTTTGATCAACTGCACGGAGCTCGATTTTTCTTAAAAATTGATTTAAGGTCGGGATATCATCAATTAAAGGTACAGGAAGAGGACATTCCTAAGACCGCATTTAGAACGAGGTATGGCCATTATGAATTTACTGTCATATCATTTGGTCTAACCAATGCCCCAGCTGCATTTATGAACATGATGAACCGAATATGTAAGCCATATTTGGATAAATTCATAATTGTTTTCATAGATGATATTCTCATTTACTCTAAGAGTAAAGAAGATCATGCAAAGCATTTGCACGCACTTTTAAGTTTATTAAGAAAGGAAAAGCTTTACGCTAAATTTTCAAAGTGCGAGTTTTGGTTAGAACAGGTACAATTTCTCGGACACCTAGTCAATCATGAAGGAATTCATGTGGATCCCACAAAGATCGAGGCGATTATTAAATGGAAAACCCCTGAGTCACCAACCGAGGTTAGAAGTTTCTTAGGATTGGCTAGTTATTATAGAAGATTTATTCAAGATTTTTCTAGAATAGCCATTCCTTTAACTAAGCTGACCTGTGAATCTGTTAATTTTAAATGGGGATCAAAACAGGAAGAAGCATTTAGAATCCTTAAGCATAAATTGACCCATACACCCATACTAGCATTACCAGAAGGAGCTGAAGACTTTGTTGTTTATTGTGACGCTTCTAAATTAGGTTATGGATGTGTATTGATACAATGACAAAAGGTTATAGCTTACGCATCTAGACAACTTAAGAATCATGAAGAGAATTATTCAGCCCATGATTTAGAGTTAGGAGCTATAATTTTTGCTCTTAAGATTTGGAGACATTACCTTTATGGTAGTAAGTTTACCATATTCACTGATCATAAGAGTTTAAGGTATATTTTCAAGCAAAAGGAGTTGAATATGAGACAAAGACGCTGGATGGAGATGCTTAGTGACTATGATTGTGATATTCAGTATCATGAAGGAAAAGCAAACGTAGTAGCAGATGCTTTAAGCCGAAAATATCATGAAAAGCCAAAAGAGTACGTTCTCTCAAATTAAATCTACAAGTAGATTTAAATGATCAGATAAGAGAAGCACAAGAATCAGTAATCAAGGATGATACTGAAAAATTAAAAGGTATGCTAAAAGAATTAGAACAAGGAACTGATGGAATTTGGAGATTCCATGAAAAGAGAATGTGGATACCTAAATTAGGAAACCTACGTCATCGTATTTTAGAAGAAGCCCATAAATCTAAGTATACGATGCACCCAGGAAGTGATAAAATGTACTAGGATTTAAGGAAAAATTTCTGGTGGATAGGAATGAAAAAGGACATAGCAGCCTATGTTTCTAAATGTTTAACCTGTTCACAAGTCAAAGCTGAACACCAGAAACCCTCAGGATTTCTACAACAGTTAGAAATGCTGGTGTGGAAATGGGAATTGATAACAATGGATTTTGTTACTAAATTACCCAAAACAAAGAAAGGAAATGATACAATCTGGATGATTGTAGATAGACTAACCAAGTCAGCTCATTTCCTACCAATGAAAGAAACTTTCAGTATGGAACAGTTAGCTAAGTTGTATGTAAATGAAATTGTTTCTTTACATGGCATTCCTTTATCAATTGTTTCTGATAGGGATAGTCGATTTACCTCTCATTTTTGGTCAAGTTTCCAAAAGGCAATGGGAACCAAGTTAAAATTAAGCACAGCTTATCATCTTCAAACGGATGGACAAAGCGAAAGGACAATTCAGACAATGGAAGACATGCTTAGAGCTTGTGTAATTGATTTCGGAGGTAATTGGGATGACCACTTACCTTTAATAGATTTTTCTTATAATAACAGTTATCACACAAGTATTAATGTTGCACCATTCGAAGCACTTTATGGACGAAAGTGTCGAACCCCAGTCTGTTGGGCAGAAATTGGGGAAAAGCAACTATCTGGACCTGAGATAGTGTAGGAAACAACCGACAAGATTATTCAAGTCAAGGAACGATTGAAAGCAGCACGTGATCGACAAAACAGCTATGCCGATAACCGACGCAAGTCCTTGGTGTTTCAAGTAGGAGATAAAGTATTGCTGAAGGTCTCTCCTTGGAAAGGAGTGGTAAGATTCATAAAAAGGGGAAAGCTAAGTCCCATGTATATTGGACCTTTTGAGATTATTAAAAGAATAGGACCTGTAGCCTATCAGCTACAACTGCCAAAGGAAATGGCAGGAATACATGACGTATTTCATATATCAAATCTCAAAAAGTGTTTAGCTGATGAATCACTGATAGTACCTCTTAAGGATATAGAGGTAAATGAACAACTCAAGTTTGTAGAAAGACCTCTACAAATTGAAGACAGGAAAGTCAAGAATCTCAAGCACAAGAGACTAGTTCTAGTCAATGTAAAATGGGACTCCAAAAGAGGACCTGAGTACACATGGGAACTTGAATCTGAAATGCAAAGGAATTATGCGCACTTGTTCCAGTAGATCTCGAGGACGAGCTCTAAAACAAGGTGGGGAGAATGTAACAACCCTCGGTAAAACCGACATTCTCAAAATATTTCCAACACCCTATTATATCTTAAAATACCCTTATATGTCTTTTATTACACCTCGTATGTGAAAACCGAGCCCGAAATATGTTATAGCATTTAAAATAAATTAAAAACAATAAATAATTAGTTGAGGCGGGCCGCGTAGACCCACCCCAACCATTCAAGCGGGCGGTATCAGGGTTGAAACCTGATATCGTTGATTTCTTTTGTTCAAGCGGGCCGCGTAAGCTTTAGCTTACATTTACGCGGGCCGCGTAAGATCAACAACACGGCAACACCCTGAGTCGACACGTGTCGACATCGTGGCGGGTCTAGATCATGACCGGGACAAGCTACGCAGTTGACCAGAGAAAACACGGGCCGCGTAAGCCCTGCCTGTGTTTTACGCGGGCCGCGTGGAGACCAAAATTCAGCACTATATAAAGGAGGCCTCGGATCTCAGTCGAACTCGCTCAAATTTCATTTCTCAAATCTCACTTTCTGAATTAGAGGCATTATAGTCGGGTATTATACCCCCTAATTAGCGAAGTTCTGCTCTGTTGTAAGTATTATAACCCCAGTTTCATAATAGATACGCTGCCCGATTGATTTAGGGTTCCGTAACAACTGTCGTGGTTCTGCCCGACGTAGTCGTTGGAATGCCGTCTCGGGGAGGGTATCATTAATATTTTCAAAGGGTTATGATACTAACCAATGTACATTTGTATAAATTATAGATTATATCCAGGAAACCCTTACGTGAAGTCTAAGATAGCAATGTGAGTTTATCCAAATTTTGTTAACCTTTTTGTAATACTTTACAAAACCTTAATTATTTTACAATGTGATTAAGCAGTGATTGAGTCTTTGTAGTTCTTCAATTACTGTCGGTATGTTGGGGTTATGTATACAAAATTTACTACACTGTGAGTAGTAAGTCGGGGATGACAGTACGTTACCATTGGACGACGAGTTAGCCAATGTGTAATATGACCCACAAGTCAGGATTGACAGTACTGAATGAGTAATTGTGTAGAAATAAACAATGTGATCGCTCTCAATACTGTTTTAATTGATAAAATGTTTCTTGATTAAACTGGGATTCACTCACCAGTATTTCCCACTGATAAAAGTTTTTAAAACGCGTTTCAGGTAACACAATGTGACAGCCAATTAGTAAAAAGCCAACTGGAGAGCACTGAAGGCTTGGGAAAAATGTGGCTATAAAAGTTACCTAAAAGACGATGTTTTAAATTCAATAAAATAGGGTTTATCCCTATGAACGTATTGTAATAAGAAACTTGGGTTTTGCCCATTTGATTATCAATATAAAAGAAGGTGGTTTTACTCTAATAAACATTTCCTAACTACGGTCCTGATGTAATTTCCGTTGCCAAATTAATAAACTGATACCACCACAAACGAATGTTCGCGGCCGCCCGTTCCCGGGACAGATAAGGGGGCGGGGGTTGTGACAGTTAAACTACACTTAATAAAAAATTTCACGTCCGCTCTCTCCAACCTCTGATTAGATCCAGATCTCTCAACATTTCTAAACCTTCAACCTGAATCTCTCAACTATACTCAACAGTTTGTCCCTGAATCTCTCAACAATACTCAACAGTTCGTCGATTACATCATCGTCTCGAATACATCATCACTTCACCATCATCAGTTCACCATATCGAAGCATTTGGAATGAGATTTTATCTCAGATTTGAGAATCTGCATTCCAACATTCCGTTCAGAATCCATTCCAACATTCCGTTCAGAATACATTCAATTGCTTGAGAACGAACACTACCTAAGTTGAAAGTTATGCATTTGTGGAAGTTAAGTTTAGGAGTTTTATTTGTGTTATTGTTATTAGGTATGAAGGTACATGTTGGGATGATTTGGCTCATAGGAAAGGTGTGTATGAAGCTAAGCAATGGCTGGTCAGGTTCGGTTACGTTGTGTGTTTTATTGTCTTATTGGAAGTTATGTTAATACAATGTGTTTGAGTGTTTGATTGACTGATCCTTGAGGTTGATGTGTATGTGCATGTTATGGGATGGTTGCAGATATGAAGGTGAATGGTTGCAGAACAATCCAGAGGGTCACGGGGTTCTTGAAGTTAACATACCAACTTATGAACCTGTTCCTGGTTCAGAGTATGTTTGTGATTCGAACTATGTTGTTATGTGTTTTTGGTGACAAAAGTGTAAACGATGAACGTTGATTGTAATAATAAGTCAATATGCACATGTGCATAGTGTGCAATAACATGTGAATAAGGTAGTTAATGTTGATGCAGATGACATTGAATAAGGTATTTAGTTGTATTTTTGTGTGATGTATAGATTATGCACATGTGTATTTGATGCGATTGGGTAAAGATGCACATGTTCATTTTTTTAGTTTTTATATTAAATGATGTTGCCATTCATTTAAACACATATGTTATACCATACGCAGATGTAGATATAGGAAAATACATACAAGGAAGGCAAGTAAATATGCAGATGTAGATACAGGAAAATACATACAAAAGAGGACAAGTAAGCCGAAGAATAATGAAACATTGGGCAAAGATGATAGTGAAATGTGTGTGGTCAAGAAAAAGAATGTTGAAAAATCAACATTAAAGAGGAGGCATGCGAATAATGACGATATGGTCTACAACAACGTTGACGGTATGTGTTGTAAAGTTGTGTTAATACAAAGTTGAATCTGCACATGTGCAAAATTATGTATGAAAATTATATAACATGTGTTTCTGTTTTTTTTGTTGACACATGTGTTATAAATTTGGCAAAGGATACCATACACGGGCTGACAGATGAAGAATCTAGGAAAAGGTTAGAAGAAGAATCAACAAAGCAGGAGGAGTGTTGGAGGAGGTTGAACAAATGGGAAGAAGATAAAAAAGAAGTATTTGAGTAATCAGTAGGAGTGTTGTAGGTAGGTGGTTGGTGGAAACAATATTTCCTGTTTTTGTTTTGTTGGTATTGACGGTGATATTGAGTGGTATTGTGATACAAACAAGTTTGTGTTTTGAAAGATGATGTATGCACATATGCATAGTGTTGGTTAATTTTAGATGGTGGTTGATGGTTTAGTTATATTGGTCAGTTGATGATGTACTATGTTGTTTGGTATCGTATGAGGGTTATTGAATGCACATGTGCATAATTTGAAAATGTAAACATATTGGTAATTTATTTACATGTTTGGTATGGTATGAAGGTTTTTGGATGCACATGTGCATAATTTGAAATTGGTATACACGTTGGTAGTATATCCATGGATGGTAATGTAGATGATGATGTAATAGGTTGTTTGGTATTGTATGAAGGTTATTGAATGCACATGTGCATAATTTGAAAATGTATACATATGTGTAATATGTTTATACATTTGGTATGGTAGAGAGGTTTTTGTATGACATGTGCATAATTTGAAATTGGTATACATGTTAGTAATATATCCACAGATGGTAATGTATATGGAAATGAACTGGTATAGGTTATGTTAAAGTGGTATGTCATATGCACATTTGCATTATTTAGAATAATAATACATGTTAGGTGTTCAGGAATTAAAGTACATATGATTTTGTTTAATAATTGAGTGATAAAAAAGCATCATCCATGCAATCATAAACATCGGAAATTTGTAATCATAATACATAGTTTAAATGATGTTTAATCGAGTAGTTCAATGTAAACATGTAGGTCAAATTGAATGTAAACAGGTTAAATTAAATGTAAACAATAATTCAACATAATCAAATTGAACGCAGAGATTTCAGATTAAATGTAAACAAGTTCAACGTAGATGAGTGTTTCAACTTGAATGTAAACAGTTCAGACTAAATGTAAAACAAACAATAAAACAAAATGATCGATATTTGATGACGAACTTAATTAAATTTAGGATGGTTGGTTGCATTATGACGTCTGGATGAACGTATAAGGGGTTGTTCATGTACATTTATGTATGTAGGGTCTTCATAGTCATCGTAAGTATCTTCATCAGTATCATTATCATTAGCATCATCGGAACAAGAATCTATTTCATCGCTAGGAGGGTCCGGAATTCTAGTAGCAATGGTAGCAGCTTCATTGTGTATGAATGCTCCTGAATATAAAAAGAATGTTAAAAAGTGAATAATGAAATGGTAAAAAAGTGATATTTAATAAGGTAAATGTTATGTGTAAGAATGTTGTATAAATGATAAACATATTATTGGTGATGATTATAGGGTAATGGTAACGTGATGCACATGTGCATGATTATGTACTGATATTGTGAACAAATTATTGTTGATGATTATAGGGTAATGGTAACGTGCTGACATGTGCAGGATGTAGATTATTGGTGATGGCTATATGGTAATGGTAATGTGTTGCACATGTGTAGGATGGTGTATTTATAGGGTAATGGTAAAGTGATGCACATGTGAACTATGGTGTAGTTATAGGGTAATGGTAAAGTGCTGCACATGTGCACATGTGCATGAGCAAATTTTCAGCGGATGCATAATATTTCAGTGGATGGACATCAGGTTTGAGCGAATGGACAGTTTTGTGAATGGACAGATTTTTAGTGAATGAATCAGCAGCGAATATACTTGTTTTTCAGTGAATGAGTCAACTTAAACAAAATCCTAACTTCGAGCGAATGAACTTAAATCTGAGCCGATGAAGTCTAATATGCGGATGTACTTATTCCTAATCAGCAGACGAACAATACTGCGAATGAACGTTAATGCAGCTGATAAACAATTTAATCCAGGCCCATTAAATTTGATCCGTTAATTCTGCAGATGTAGTTAAAATCAGCAGATTGATTTAACTTCTGCAGATGGAAGGTTCAGCGACTGGACAAATATACTGCGGATGGTGTAATCTATGCGGCGGATGTACTTGATTAGAGAATAAACCAGTTTATAAGAATAAACTGATTCCATTGAATGGACTGAATTGATTCCAGCAGATGAAAGTTTTGTTTCTGCGAATGAACTAAAATGCAAATGAACTGATTCTAACAGATTTGGGTTCGTGCTTATGTAACAATGTACTTGATCTTGGTCAGTGATTGTGCAAATAGACAGCAAAGTAACACAGTCACTTGCGAACCGATGTAGATCTGTCACAAACTGATTCAATGCAACAAACAAAATGTAGATCAGTGAATGAAAACCTGGATTCGTGTGAATATGTAACTTGCAGATTCATATACAACCAATCAGATTGTAAATACGAATGAACCTGAATTGATCCGTATGAATATTCAACACACAACACTTCGTATAAGTATATGGTAATGGTAAAGTGTTGCACACGTGCAGGATGGTGTATTTATAGGGTGATGGTAAAGTGTTGCACATGTGCAAGATGGTGTATTTATACAAAAAATCACGTCCGACACTCGAATTGCAGCAACAATTCTCAATTCTCAGGCATCACCAGTTCTCAGTAGTTCGTCCTCATCCCAATTACATTATTAACAAAAAAAAAATGAATACAATGATTCACTTGTGCATAAACTCAGATTTAATTACTAAAAAATAATAAAAATATTACTAAATAATCAATAGCTTCTAACCTTTTTGTTTAACATTCACATATTCGTCTTCCGTTGCACATGTGCAGGATGGTGTATTTATACAAAAATCATATTCGTCTTCCGAATTGCATCAACAGTTCTCAGTTCACAGGCATCAACAGTTCTCAGTAGTTCGTCTTCGTCCCGATTACATCCGTAGTTCGTCTTTGTCATATCGATAGCAACACACCATAAATCGTTCGTCATATCGATTTCACCATCTGATATTCCAAAATTCGTCGTATAATTGAAATTTTTGCTCTAAAATTCGTATTGTAAGCGATATTATTGCAATATGAACATAATCATAGATCATATATTCTTCATCCATTCGTAATCGAGTATTCCATTTGTAATTAGGGCAGCCCGATTAGAATCATCAGAATCATCAGTATCTCCAATGAATCCACCGTAAAATGTGGATGTCATCGTCGTGAAATTGGAGAGATAAGTCGTCGTCGTAGATCGCCGTCGTCAATGTATACAATCTCTCGAATGAAACCCTAGATTGTAAGAGACGATCGTGAAAAGGGGCTGGAAATAACAGAACAGGAGCACATGTTTTTTTATTAGATATCACTTAATTACAATTTTGCCATGTGTTCACATTGGTTCTCGCGGTTCTCTCAATAAAGGGTGGTTCCTAACGGATCCTTATCCTATATATATATATATATATATATATATATATAGGGAGCCGCTAGAATGAGAACCACCACGAGTTATGAGAACCACGAGAACCGCGCCCCGCGGGTGGCCGTCGGCGACGAAATTTTTTTTACACCTAGATCCGTATATTTTAGCGGGGGGTTTAAATTTTCGGTTCAAACGGCGCGCCCGAGGAGGTAGTTTTTTACGCCCAAAGTTTGGTAAAAAAAAAAGAAAAATTAAAAAAATTAAAAAAACCCAAACTTTGGGCGTAAAAAACTACCCCCTCGGGCGCGCCGTTTGAACCGAAAATTTAAACCCCCCGCTAAAATATACGGATCTAGGTGTAAAAAAAATTTCGTCGCCGACGGCCACCCGCGGGGCGCGGTTCTCGTGGTTCTCATAACTCGTGGTGGTTCTCATTCTAGCGATCCCCATATATATATAAATTTTTAAGTGCTTTTAGCATCGTTGTGTTGTACTCTTTGCTTTATGGGTGTTTTATGCGTTTGGATGTTTTACTTGCTTTTGTTTTGTTGTACATTTGTTAGGTATATAAGGTGGAACCCTCATTTGCGCACCTTCTTCCATCTATCTCACCGCCTCATCAACCACTGTCGCTCCTCCCTCCTTTCTATTTCGGTAATTGATTTTGACGATCAGTTGTGTTTAAACGCCTAAACCCTCATTACCACTGCTTCACCTAACTCCTGTCGTAAAACTTTGCCACCACCGTTGATCTGTTACACAGCTCTATGCTTTCAATTCCGGCTGTTGATCATGACGTTGACATTATCTGACATGCTTCTGATTCCGGTTAACCCTTTAGGGTTTTGAGATTTGATTTCTTTTTGTTTTTCTGTACTATACCACTATATGCTTTTGTTACGCTTTAGGGTTTTGAGCTTTTCAGTTAAGCCTTTAGGGTTTTTGGTAGGAATGTGTTAAACATTGTCTGATTTATTTCAGGCTTTTTATGGGTTAGGTTAGTTCGGTGACAACGAGTCTATTTTCATCTAAGAATCGCTTTGCCTCTTTATTTTTCCTTTTTTGGGTTGTCATGATTTGTTTGTGAGAATGAAGATGTTTAGTTACCATATTTTAGTGGTTCTGTGTGTTTTAGGTTTGTTTCATCAGGATCGTAGTTAGAAAACAATTTCAGAGTTTGTAAAACACCAAACTTTTAATACAAAACCAATGGGCTAAAACCCATATTCCATTAAAATGTTTTTATAGGGATAAACCCTAATTGATAAAACATAAATTTCTTCTTTTATTCAGGTAATTATAGCCACTTTATTTAAGCCTTCGGTGCTCCATAGCAGGCTTATATTACTTTCACGGTAGGTTACCTGAAACACGTTTGAAAACATTTTATCAGCAAAAAAACTCGTGAGTTCATTATGTTTTATAAAAAGACACATTGTTATGACTTTACAACATCAAGGGTAATTACAATGTTTATATCTATCAATTATTCAACACAACGCGACTGAGGAAAATCCCTTGTACTAGTGGTCATATTACTTTGGGTCCTGTCACCTAATAGTAACGGTTCCTGTCACACCATTGGTGACTGTGGACTAGTGATGTATACAAAACCCCACATACTGGCAATAATTTCAGAATACAAAGACTTAATCACTATAAGTATAACTGAAAACATTTAGGGTTTTTCAAAGCATTTTAAGTAAAATGTATCACAATAATGTGATAAAAAGAAGAATGACTCACCTTGTAGACTTAAGGTTTTAACTACAACGTAAGATCCTTCTTGCTAAAGTAAAATTCAAGAAAAAAAATCGCATATAAATGTATTTATACAAATATAAGTCCGTTAAAAAACTTCGAGTTTCATATTACTTCTTAAAAATTAAAAACATTTTGTCTTATTAACGATGAATGGTTTCGTAAATGACTATACATAATGCAGAAGCTTGAACTTGATCGTGTTCGGTTCTTCGTTGAGCTTGATCTTCATCCGTGAGGTCCTAGCTATCACATATATACCAATAAAAACTCATAAGTTAGTCATATGGTATTTAGACTTGTATTTATAACCCATAAATAACAAATAAGCAATCAAAATTCATTTTGGAAGGCTCGTCGTAGGCTACGGTTGGTGTACTGTAGCTTACAGCACACAAAAATAACTTGGACAGCAGCTCTGTACCATAGGTTACGCTGCAGAGTTGCTTCAGATTTTTCAGTTTTGGTCCTTTTTACGAAAACGACCGTAACTTTCAAACCGTTTATCCGTTTAACCTCGCGTTTCTTCCTACGTGATCATAATTTGGTCCTCTATCAGTTGGACTCAAAATCCACCATTTGGATTAACAAAATTTTCATCTTATAAACCTTCAGCTTAATATTTATTTACGAAATTATTCTACCCGTTTCAAGATTTTAGCACTAAGCTCAAATCTCGTTTATTCTTTCCACACCTCCCATTCCCACACTAGGATTTTTGTGGCACCTGCGGAAAACCCACAGTTATCCTGATTTAACATCTGCCGCTTGGGAGTACTTTTCAAATTTCGGGACGAAATTTCTTTCAAGTTGGGGATGATGTGACAGCCCGAGATTTCAAGGTCTTTCCTTTACACATCACTGACTTCACAATCCTGTTTTTACAATTTGGTTTACGTGGTGTCTGTGTAGTTTATTTGAATGACTAATGTTTTATGTGTAATGCTTGATTGTTATATGTGTGATGTCAAATATAGTTATGTAGAGTTTAATGTTAAGGTTCTTAGCCGTCACTAACCTCGATGAAGAATGAGGTTCTTCGTCATACAAGGTTCTTCGTCAGAATAAGGGGCCTCAGCCCAATCTGTATCGTGGCCCAACCGTTACTGTGTGTTTGTATAACCTTTTAAAAACAACTACGTAATTAAAAACCCTAAAGTTCCTCCTCTCTATTATCTGTGCGACGGCAGAAGAAACCTCGAAGCATTCTTTTTCATCCCGATCCATATAAACCCTTCGGCATCACGGTTAGTGTTTAACCTTATTGTTCGATGAAATCTTGATGTTGTGATTTTGTGTATGATTAGGGTTTACATAAACATTGTGAATCTAGAACTGTTATGCTAAGAATTCAATGATTTGTATGTGGTATTGTTCATATGAGGGTTCGATAGATTCTGTGTAATGAGTTGGTAGCATGATAAACACACGTCTGATCGTATGGTCAATGATTTATATGCTTAAATGATATAACGGTTATGATTGTGTAGTCGATGAATGTTCATCATTAGGTTGATTTAATTGTAAGATAACTATCGTCTGACCCCTAGATTATGTTGAAAATTGGTAACTGATGTTTTGTGACCAACCATTAACTGACCTCGACGAATCTTGATGATGGTTCGTCATGGGTAACCTCGACGAACAATGATGATGGTTCGTCATAGGTAGTCACGACGAAAGATGGGTAATTCGTCATATGTAACTTCGACGAAAGATAGGTAATTCGTCATATGAAATCTTGACGAAGAATAGGTACTTCGTCAATAGGGTATTTCGTCATGGGGGCCATTGGCCTAAATAGTGAACAGTTGGATGGACTGTGAAATGTTGTTACTGTGATATTGTATGCTTGTGATTGTGGAATGTTATCATAAGACTCTCACATGAGTAATTGATGTATGATAAACGGTGACTTATCATAAGACTCTCACATGAGTAATTCCGTTTGAAAAGCTTAATTTCGTGGGAGATGATCTGATTCCGTTTGAAAGTCCAGTTTGTTCGTAATTCCGTTTGAAAGTCTAATTTTGTGTAAAAGTTAATTTCGCTTGAAAGTAACCTGTTTTCAAAACTTGAAATTTTTTTCCGTAAACTGATTTCGTAAAATGGACAATCAAGAATTTTATAACTTCTTTACCGGTGGGGGAATGACGGCAGCACAAAACCCGGTCAGTATTGTGCAAAACATGAATATGGAGAATGAACTTGGGACGATGCAGAAACCTCCTAAGTTGATGAATATTGACGAGTATGCGGGTTGGTCTGGAAGGTTTAAGACATGGGTTCAAGCAAACCACTTCGAGTGCTGGATGAAGATTGAATCGAAATATGTTCCTCCGAAAGATGGTTTGGGTCTTGTGAAGTCGATTGGCAGTTTGACACAAACTAAACAAGAAGATTTTAAGGCCGAAAAGAAGATGATGAGTATTCTACAACAGGCCATTAAAGAAGATATCTTGGTATTGTTGCAGCATGAGGATAATTCACAATCCATTTGGCAGTCGTTGAAAGTAAAGTTTCTCGAGAGTGTGTCCATGATCAAAAGAAAAAAGGCTTTGATGAAGAAAGAATTTGACATCTTCAGGGGAATTAAAGGTGAAACAACAAGACAATTGATCGAGAGATATTGTCACCTAGTTGTTGAAATGAAGCGTTTGGGTATTGAGAAAACTGACGAAGAGTGGGTTGATAAACTGGCAGATGCCTTGCCATATGATGAATGGGGAACTTATCTTTTGGTGTTGAAAAACAACTTAGAGTATGTTGGATTTAACCTCAGTTCATTCATTGAAAAGATCGAAGCACATGAGCTTGAACTGATGAAGATCAGAAAGATGAATTCTACAGATGTTCAACAGGATGTTTCACTATATTACAAAGGCAGTTCTCCTGCAACAACGAATCTAATCCCGAAGATTCAAACAACGTTCAGTGCAGATTCAACATCTGGTGCTTCGTCTAGTACATCAAGCAACAACAAGCCTTCACCGTTTGCAAGTTATGAGCCGAATCCCAAGACTTTAGAACAAGTGTCTCCACAAAGCTCATCAAGCTCGAACAATCAGGGTTATGTTTCTGGGATACAGTGTAACATTGTTGTAAACATAAAAAATGGACAAGAGTTTACAGAAGCAGCTGCAAAGCAACACATCGCACTGTTAGCTTCCGTTCTTGAGTCATATGAGAGTTTGGTAGCTAGGAGGATCGGTAATCCAGACATGACAAAGGAGGATTACGATCAAATCGATCCAGATGAGCTAGAGCTGATTGAAATTAAATGGGGACTGGCTAGTTTGGTAAGAAGAGCCCAAAGGTTTATGGAAATTACGGGTCGAAATAGTTTGTCAGGACCGGATCAAAAGCTTGGTTTTGATAAGTCCAAAGTGACGTGTTTTAAGTGTAAAGAGAAGGGGCATTTTAAGCGGGAGTGTCTGAATAGAGAGGTCAACAACCACCAAAATCCATTTACCAACGATTACTACAGACAGGCGATCTATCACAAGACAAATCAACAACCTGTCGTTCAAAGACCTCAGATCGAAAATAAGCCGGAAAAAGCTCTCATAGTCAATCAAGATGATGAAAAGGTAGCTGAAGGTTTCAGTTGGGATAAGTATATCCCTGGCAGTGAGGGTAGAGCAATGATGGCTGAGATTGTGGAGGAACCAGAGAGTGTTGTTGAAACAGAGGTTGTTAGTGAAGATGTGTCTGAAGAAAGTTTGGTTGATCTCGAAGAAGTTGTTGCAGAAGTCTACTATTATCAATCCGAACAAGAGGTTTTAGCTAGTTCTTTAAAATCAATTATGCCTCCTAATGTGTTTGATTCTTTTGCAGGTTTTTCAGTGAGCCAACAACCAGATTTTGCCCACAGTATGATGTTGAGAAAGCTTCGGTTGAAGAGATAATTGATGTCTCAAAAGAAATGACCGAAGAAACACGAAAAGAGATTGTTGACAAAGCCTTAATGGGAAAACTGAAAGAGGTAGACACAGAATCTGTAAAACTAGAGTCTGTTGATACTGAGTCAGTTGAAAATGTGTCGGTCAAAACAGAGTTAGGTCAAAAGGAGTCTGACGGAAAATCCGAAAAGGAGGAAATCAAATCAGAAAGAGTGTCTGAGTCAGAGTCTGATGGTGTTGGTAAACAGGATGTTAAAATTGATCAAGAGGAAAAGATTGTTGAAAAATTTGTTTCAATATCTGAAACTTCATGCAAAAACTGTTCAAAACCATGCATGGAATGTCTTGAAAAAGACAAAAAGTTTCAGGAATTGAAACAATACACTGATGAGATTAAATTTGATCTAAATGAAGCAAAAGAAGCTTATGACACATTGGCTAGATCTATCAAAATGATTCAAAAAGAGAGTCTTGAAAACGATAAAGCCACAAGATTGTTAAAATCAACAGTTTTTGATAAACAAAAGGAAATCAACTTTCATTTGGACACGATTGCTTCATTGAAAAAGGAATTAGAGTTAACAAAAATTGAGAATGAAAGAATTGATAAGAAGTTAATGAGTTATGTTGCATCTTCATATGTGATTGATTAGATTGTCCCGAAACAACCAGATGCAACACCTGTCTTTAACAGTGTTCCACCCCCAATGTGGAATCATTACACTCAGAGGTATCCAGATGGGGTGGAATCTGCATTAAATCTCAAGTTGAGAACCATTGAGAATGAGTTGCCTGAGAGCATTGATGTTACATTTTCTCCATCCGACACTGATAATGAGTCACAGGTGATCAAAACCGTTGTTGACCAAGTGTTAGATGAAGAAAGTGATAACTCGGAGTTTGATACTGTGAAAACTCATTTTGAAAACTCCATTTCTGATTCTGAAGAAGATGGTAACTTCTTAGACAAGTTCATACCAAAATCAGATTCAGTTGTGAATGATGATTCGATCATTGTGGTTTACATAATGACTGGAACTGACAAACTTTATTCTGATTTTGAGTATCCAATCCAGAATGCGAACATGCAAAATGTTGAGAAGGTGTTTAAACTTGTTGAGATTGACATTTCTGAGGTTAACAACAACAAGTTTCTTTCAAAACCTAAAAAGTCTTTTGTGAAACCACTATCAAACAACTCGGGAAAAAAAGAGTGGGTGGGCAATGGTGGTAACAACAAGAGAAATGGAAACAATTTCAAAAACAAAGGTATTGGTTTTGAAAAGAGAATGGCTAAGAATGTCAAACCAAAAGAAAAGATGAGTGATGTTTTTATCGCTGGTCCTAGTGTTGATGCTGAAAAGGACTATATTTTCAGTCAAAAAGCCATTGACGATTTCAAAGCAGCGAAAAAGTTGAGAGAAGAGACCTACAAATCAACTTTTGTTGAGTATGACAAAAGAGTTTGTTACCGCTGCAATGAGATTGGTCATATGGTGAAACAATGCACGAAAAAGATTGAAAACCCCATTTTCAAGAAACCTGTTTTGCAAAAGCCGAAACAAAATGTTTCAACTGATGAAAAAGGAAAAACACCAATGATTTCCCATGTTCGAATTTTGAAAAGAGGTGAATCTTTGAAGTCCGAGGACAAGCCGAAATCAACATTTGAGATTGGTGAATCTTCGAAAACTCAAAAGACTTCAAAGATTTATCCAAAGACAAAAGTTTTGCAAAATCAATCATGGGTGGTTAAACCAAAACAATCAGTTGAGGAAAAGAAGATGGAATATGAGCTAAAATCTGAATCAAAAGTGTGTGCAAATGATGTTAAGAAACTTGAATTTGAATTAGACAAGTTGCTTGAGGAATTTCCTCCAATTAAAGAGAAAGATTTAAAACCAAAAGCTGAATCTGTTGTTCCAAATGTCATTTTTAACATTCCAAAAGTTGATGTGACATGTGATATTGTATTTGGTAGTGTTTCAACTGTAAAGAAATCATGGGCTTCATTGTTTGAATGATTTTCTTCAATGTGTACAGGGGCTGCCAAATTCAATAATCTCGAAATGGATCATGGACAGCAGAGCTTCAAGGCACATGACTGGAATGCTAGCATTGCTTTATGACGTCAAATCTATCAATGGAGGATATGTGGTATTTACTGGGAATCAGGGTGGCAGGATAGTTGGTCAAGGGAATCTAACTAATGGAGTCATTACGTTTGATAAAGTGAACTATATAATTGAACTTGAAAACAATCTGCTGAGTATCTCACAGATCTGTGACAAGTCTTTTACAGTACATTTCACTAAAAATGAATGTTTAGTCTTAAAACCTGGTTTCAAAATTCCTGAGGAAATGGTGTTGTTGCGAGCTCCACAAGAAAATGATTTATATATTCTTGATATGAGTGTCGCAACAACAACAGATCATCAGAAACAATGTTTTGTGTCAAAAACCAAAGCAACAGAAAAAGAGTCGAGAATGTGGCATTGAAAGATGGGCCACATTCATGTGCGTAAAATGAACTTTCTTGTACACAATGATTTAGTTGAAGGTGTAAATCTGAAAAACTTTCATTTAAATGATGATTGTATAGAGTGCAAGAAGGGAAAACAAATGAAGAAGTCGCATCCACAGAAGTTGTTGAATTCAATCAGAGTCCCGCTTGAAAGGTTGCACATGGACTTGTTCGGGCCAGTCAATGTAAAAAGTGTTAGCGGAGACTTATACTGTCTTGTGGTTACTGATGACTTCACAAGGTTTTCGTGGTTAGTGTGCATGGAAAGAAAAGACCAAACCTTTGAGTCGCTGATGGTCTTATTCAAGAAGATGGAAACGTTGTATAAGCTGCCGATCAGAAGAATAAGAAGCGATAATGGAACGGAGTTCAAGAATAATCGAATGCTCGAGTTTTGTAACGAGAAAGGGATTCTTCATGAATTCAGTGCACCTTATACTCCACAGCAAAATGGTGTAGCTGAACGAAAGAATCGTACCTTAATTGAGACAGCTCGAACGATGCTCGCTGATTCCAATTTGCCAATATTTTTCTGGAGTGAAGCAGTGGCAGCAGCGTGCTATACATTGAATCGCGTTCTGACAGTAAAGAAATTCAAGAAAACGTGTTTTGAACTTCTTCATCGTTACAAACCAAACTTGAAGTTTTTGGAACCGTTTGGATCTCCGTGTACTTTTATAGATCAAGATGGCAAATTTGGTGCAAAATCTAATGAGGGTTTCTTTGTAGGTTACGCGAGCCCGCTGAAGAGAGTGTTCGTACCATGCCTAGGGAAGATAATTCAAGTTCAGCATGTGGATTGTCAGAAACATACTGTTCCACCACAACTTCCCGGACAAAGATTCCTGTTCGATTATGACAAACTCTGGGAGTCCTTCCAACTTCCGACTGAGCCAAGTATCGAGGAACTCGTACTGTTATACCAACATCAACAATCTGATTCACAAGATCAGGTGCCAATACCGTTAGTAGTTTCTCAACCCGACGTGGGTACTAATGATCACGAGGCCGATCTAAGTGGAACGACACACGAAGACCCAGAAGAACCAGCTCCAACATTTGATAATTCTGACGACTCAGAATCAGAATCCGGTCCGACTTTTGACGAGGAACCAGATGTTGCAATGACAGAAGCTGAGGATCACACCGGTGATCAAGACATCACGAACTTGCAATCGGAAGTTAATGTGCCTGACACTGCAATGCCAAGAACTTTGTCTTATCATCCTTCAGAGCAGATAATTGGTGATCTTCAGAGCGGAGTAAAGACGCGGGATCAGATCAACAGAGCTCTTACATGATTTTATACATCTGTTGCTTCTTTACAAGTTGATTTCTCACTTAAGTGTTTCATCTCGCAGGTTGAACCAAGAACGTATAAAGAAGCTTTAACAGAGGAAAGTTGGGTGAATGCTATGCAGGAAGAACTGCAACAGTTTGAGAAGTTGGGAGTCTGTAGATTAGTAGACCTTCCTGAAAACCAGAAGCTGATAAAGACAAAATGGGTCTTTAAGTGCAAAAGGGATGATAGAGGTGTGATTGTGAGGAATAAAGCACGACTGGTAGTACAGGGTTTCAGTCAGCAGGAGGGGATCGATTTTACTGAAGTGTATGCCCCTGTTGCTAGACTCGAGGCGATAAGAATCTTCCTAGCATTCGCGTCATGGAAAGGATTCAAAGTCTATCAGCTAGATGTTAAGTCTGCATTCCTGTATGGAAAAATCAAAGATGAAGTGTATGTGGGACAACCGCCGGGTTTCACTGATCCACTACACAAGAACAAAGTCTATCTTCTAGATAAAGCGCTTTACGGACTACACCAGGCCCCGAGAGCTTGGTATGAGACGCTTTCCCAACATCTGCTGGCCAACAGGTTCACCAGAGGGACAGTTGATAGCACTCTGTTCACAAAGGAAGTTGCAGGCCATCTCTTAATCGTGCAGATCTACGTCGATGATATCATTTTTGGTTCGACAAATGACGACTTGTGTAAAGATTTTGAGAATGTTATGAAGAAGAAGTTCGAGATGAGTTCGATGGGGGAGATGAAGTTCTTCCAAGGGCTGCAGGTGGAGCAAATGCCCGAAGGAATCTTCATTCATCAAACCAAATACGTGAACGATGTTCTGGAGAAGTTAAACATGGCTCAATCCAGTCCAACATCAACCCCCTTAGCTCAGAATCATGGTATTTGCCCAGACGACAGTGGAGAGAAAGTGGAAGAGACACTGTATCGGTCAATGATTGGATTTTTGATGTATCTTACTGCTTCCCGCCCGGACATCATGTATCCGACATGTTTGTGCGCCCGATATCAGTCTAGCCCACGCCAGTCACACTTGACGATCGTGAAACGCATTTTACGGTATTTGAAAGGCTGCCCAAGCATCGGCTTGTGGTATCCTAAATCTAGCGATTTCTTACTTACAGGTTTTGCTGATTCGGACTTTGGTAGCTGCAAGCAAAACGCTAAGTCCACCACTGCAGGCTGTCAGTTCTTCGGAACTCGATTAGTCACTTGGCAGTGCAAGAAACAAACCTCAGTAGTGCTCTCTACTTGCGAGGCTGAATACGTTTTGGCCTCGAGCTGTTGCTCTCAGATCCTTTGGATCCAACAGCAGATGCGAGACTTTGGTTTGCAGTTCTTGGATACGCCGATTTTTGTGGACAATGAAGCGGCTATTAACATAACGAAAAACCCGGTTCACCACTCCAAAACTAAACATCTTGAAATTCGGCATCACTTCATCCGTGATTGCTACGAGAAGAAGTTGATCCGAATAGAACATATACACACCGATGAACAGAAGGCTGATTTTTATACAAAACCTTTTGATAGAAAGAGATTTAATTATCTTCTGAAATTAAACGGGATGAAAAATCTGTTTTCTGGGAGGGTAATTGAGTGTGGAGCCGAGGAGGACGGCGATCTGATGTGATCCACGTTATGTTGTCAAGTTTTTGTACAGTTTATTTTCTGCTTTTGATAAAAACAAAAACACAAAAATATGTCTTTGTTTTTAGGGGGAGAAAGTTTGCAGAAAAATACAAAAACATGATAAAATTTCAAAATCCAAAAACATTTGAAAAAGTAAAAATGAGTTTGTGTAAAAAAGGGAAATGATAGTACATCAGCTAGACAGTGCAGTACGCTAAAGAAATGAAAAGTAAAAATGTGTTAAGCAGTCTTGCAGATGATATGCCGATAGGTTTTTACACATTTAGTAGGTTTGTTTGGGGTATAAACATAAATAATTTCATGATTTTATGTGGGGAACCTCTCTCGGATATATGGGTAACCCCCGAAATCTTGTTTGAAAGGTCCCTCTTTCTGAGATACTAGGTCTTTATGCTTAGTGATATCTGAGGTATTATCCCGGGACTTCTGATTTTGCGAAAGCAATGGCCTAGTCCCCGGAGAATACTTTACGCTGCTTGAAATAAACCCCCCCAGCATAAAAAATGATGAAACATTGAAAAATGCTAATCATGTGCTGTTGTAAAAAAGATTCTCTAAAGGGAACCCACCAAAAGTCGAAGCCGTCATCTCTCTGCTGAACGGAAGTTCGGACCTGAGCTCTCACGGCCTTCGCATTTAACCCCTTACAGATATCATCTAGGTATACTCACCTGTAAGACTGAATATTGGGATCTGGATACGGGAGTATATTCTGAGGTGGTACACGCGTAAAAGTTAAGCCTTAAAACACTTACTCTGTATCTTGAACAGATTGAACTTTGTGTGAAAATTTAAGAGGATCAGTATATCGGCAATCAATGCAAACTCTTTAATACTGAAAATGTAATCAAAGCTTAACGGTGCTTGTATCTCGTCGGCAGCTGATATGATCCCCTAACACACTCACAAAAATATTGTGTGTACAGTTTATTGCTTATCATACTCAAAAATCCAAAAAGATTTGCTTTTCATCCTATTTTCGACAATGAACGGTGGGGAACAGATGATCAAAGTCTTATGTGCTGAACATTTCTGGATCATGAGGGTTGGGTAAGCAGAAGATTGAGAAAAAAAAGTGATTGGTAATTGCTTGAAAGTTTAAAAGTTCATTAACTTGAACTTAAATTATTTTAGAAAGTCAGCAAACTTCATAAATTGGTCAACCAAGGTCATTAACTTGGACTTGGTAGGCTGAACAGTTGACCAAGGTCATTAACTTGGACTTGGTTAACTGGGTGTATCGGTAAAATCTTAAAAAGTTAAAAATTTGAAAATTTTGAAGTAATTTCGTTTGAAATTGGTAATTCCGCTTGAACATGTATTTCCGCTTGAAGACAATTCCGCTTGAAACTGTTGAGTGCCTATTTCAAACGGAATTAGGCTGCCTATATAAAGGGGCCTGATTTCGCTTGAACGGTTCAGTCTTGTTATTCCGCTTCAAAGTTTTTCTCCGACGATTTCAAGCGAAATCACAAAACATTCGATTTACAGCCGTTATACTGCCCGATTGTTGATTGAATCATGATTTTAGTTGGTTTGCTCAACTATTATCATGGGAAAGGTGAGAGAGTTTGTTGATTTGGCTCAGATCTGACCTAATTTTGTTTGGTCGGCGATGAACTGACTTAAAACTTAGATCTAGGGCTTAATTGTAGTTTAAAATTAACGATAATCATACATGTGTGGTCGGAATAGGTTGTAGATCTATCTTAGGGTTTTGATTTGAATCAAATTTGTTGTTTCTGTATGATTGACGTTGAACAGGTTCTTTGGACTTAGATCTAGATGGTTTTTATGGGTAAAACTGAGAATAAAACACACCTGTGTGCTCGGAATTCACTGAATAACAAACCCAGTTAATCAAATTCATCATTAGTAATGTTTTTGAAAAATTTGTTCATGATTCCGTTTGAAACGTGTAATTCCGTTTGAAACATGTGATTCTGTTTCAACATAAGATCCCGTTTTAACTTGTGATTCCGCTTCAAATTGCCATATATGATTTCGTTTGAACAGTGATTCCGCATGAGATATAATTCCGTGTGAATGTGTATTTCCGTTTGTAGTGTAATTTCGTTTGAATGTGTGCTGTTTTGAAAAATATTCTAAGTGTTTGATTTGTTTGTATGTTGTTATTGTTTCAGGCGTCAAATGTGTTATTTGATCCACTGCACAACACTTGTTGTGTATACTATAAGGAGATACCAAAAATGGCCGGATTCACAGAAATTCTGGAGTTCATGGAGAGATTGCCGATCCAGAAAGCTTTGACGAACCAACACTTGGTATTTAGATCTCATATTAAGAATTTTTGGGAGAATGCAACATATGATGAGGAGAACAAGACAATTAACTCTGTGGTGAAAGTAAATGGCAAAGATAAACCAATCATTATCACTGAACAGCTTGTACGTGAAGTGATTAACTTTCCAGATGAAGAGAATTCTCCTAAGAAGGATGGTAAAGGGATGTATGTTAAGGTTGGGCTACAATGGTGAACTAAACAAGGCGAATTATTTGAAAGCATGTTTTCCAAGAATGTACAAGTTTCTTATCCATTCAGTGGTGAATGCTCTTAGTCACAGAAAGGGAGGTTATGATGCTATGCGCGATTATCAAATGAATATGGTGGTTGCTCTTGTGTTGAACAAAAAGTACAACTTTTCACACATTGTGTTTCATTACATGGTTGAAAATATCACGTCGAAAAGCAAGACTTGGGTTTATCCCAGATTTGTGCAGATGATTTTAGACCATGCATATCCTGAATTGGAAAGAGACGAACAGAATGATTTGTTGGTGCAGTATCATATGGATAATGAGTCTTTGAAGCAGTTGGGTAGATATCATCCAAAACATCCAGAGCCAAAGACAAAAGTTGAATTTTTTGGTTTCATCAAAGATAAGAATTATCAAGATCCAGATCCAGTTAATCATCAGAACTAGAGAAATGAGGAAGAAATGAAAGAGAAGAGTTATGCAGATGAACTCAAAGAACTTGAAAGATTCAAAGAAACTAGAAACGAGTGGTTCTTGAAAGAAAAGAAAAAGAGGAGCAGGAAAGCAACTCCGAAAACTCAAGAGGAGGAGGGTTCTTCATCACAACCTAAGAAACGTCAAAAGAAAGCTGCTAAGACATTGCTTGTTGATGAATCAGAGGAGGAAGCTGAAGCTGAAACTGAAGTTAATGTTGAAAAGGAACAAGATCCAGAAACTCCTACAATAGAACAGGTGTTAGAAAATATTGATTATGAGTTGGAAAAAGAGAAAGCAGCTGGTGATGAAGAAGGTGTTGATGTAAACAAAAGTACAACAAGTTCATCTGATTCAGAGATTGACGAAAATGAACGTGCAGAACGTATTAGAGTTGAGATAGAGAAGGAGAGACAGTTAAAAAGAAAAAAGAAGAAAGGAGAAAGATGATGATGAGTATACTCCTTCACAAGAAGATGTTCAAACGCCACCTACTTCTGGAGGCAGAAAGAAATCTTTTGCAAGAAAAAGTGTTGTAACTCCAAAGGTGAAAAAGACGTTGAAGATCCTGCTGAACAAGAAACCTATCCAGGAACCCAATAAACCGTCAACACCACCACCTGAACCTACACCACATCAATCACCACCAAGACAACCCACACCACCAGTTCATTCATCACCACCACAACCACAACCACAATCACCACCACAATTATCACCACCACATCATCAACCCATTATCACTTCACCTCATATTCTTCAAACACCTCCATCCACACAACCACCGATACAAGCAACACCTGGATCTTCTGGTTTAAAAAACTTTCCGAATATTCCAAATATTCCTCTTGAAGACATTAGTGACTTCAGTTTTGTGAATGATGAGTTGGTAAGGAAGTTGCAACAGAAAGTAGAAGAAGTGTTGGTTGATAATAAAAGGTTGGTTGAACGTGAGAAGAAATTAGAGAAGCGTGTTAAAACAGTTGAAGCTGAAAACTCATCATTGTTGAAAAAAATTGAAGCTGATGAAGCTGAAATTGATGTTATGAAAGTTCAACTTGCAGAATTGCTAGAAGAAAAGATACGCAGAGATGAACAGAACAAATACTTTGAATTGAAGAACAAAGAGTTAGAGGCTATCAAGGCACAGAAAGAACACGAGTTGTACATGATAAACAAAGTGTTAGAAGATTTACTTGGCAAGTCTGTTGAACAGAAATTTGATGAAATCAAGATTGAGGAGGTTAGAGCAAAACGTCAAGCTGATTTAGAAGCTGATTTGAAAGATAAGGGTAAAGGCATTGAAGGTGTTTCTGAGAGGGTGATTGTTCTATCCACTGCTCATGAATCACCTATTCCGAATCCTCGTCCTATTTCTGCTGTGTCTGCTATTTTTGAAGAGGATGTGTTACTTGATGATATTATTAATGATGATGAAGAGGTCGAAGAGGATGATGATGAAGAGGATGATGATGAAGAGAAATCAGATGATAAAGATGATGCATTCTCTGCGAGTAGTCACCGTGATGATGATAATGATGACGATAATCAGGGTACTTCTGGTGTTAAAGTGACTAAAGCGTCAAATGAACAGAATGTCGATGATTATATGCATGATGATGCGAATGAAGAACATGAAAGTGCTGAAGGTGAGGGGGAGCACGTGGATGATCAAAATGTTGATAAAGTTGAAAAATTAATTTTGCTTCTAGAGCCTGAAGTAGAGGAAGGTGAAATCAGGCATACGTATACAATGGCTGAGATTATAGAGTTGACAAGGATTGATGATCCTGATTTCAAGTTTGATTTTGAGGATGAATTGAATGCATTTGATATCAACCAACAACCTGACTATGAGTACAAGTATGTTGAAGAGGCAGACGTCTATGATAGGGTTAAGGTTGAAGATTGTACTGATGAAGAAAGTGTGAATGAAGACACTTCAAACTTTCCAACTCTGGCTGAGTTCTTCAGTCAAGAGAACAGAGATGAATTGAGGAGAAAAGTTGCTGAATGTCTGAAAGATAGAAACTTTGATGGTACATTGAAAGATGCACAGAAGGAAGAGAGGAAGAAATAGTTCAGGAAAAGTAATGAAAGAAAGTTTAAACGACCACTGAAATTTTACAAAAGAGATAGGGATGTGTCACTTGGTGACATAATCAGTTGGGGCTTTCTACCACAGGTTAATGCTTACGCCATTCGTAGAGAATATGGTGTTCTGTACTTTGTGTTACTTCATGATATTATGTCGTTACCTTGGTGGGATGTGGAAGAGCTTGCTAAACTAAGAACTTTGGATTATCCGATTAGAAAGAATGACATACCTATGTGGGGGTTGATAAAGTTTGAAGCATTTAGAGATTTTCAGCACTGGAAGCCACACCGACCAAAGAAAGTAAGGAGGGTGGATCCAGTTACTGGTGTTGAAGAAACTATACTAAAAATCAAAAAGCCAAGAGTGATCAAGAACATTCCTTTGCCACAGATGGAGCAGGAGTTTTATAAGGGCTTTATGTATTGGGTGTATAACTGTCGGACAACTGAAGCTGTGATTACTTATCAAGTTGAGAATGAAATCAGATACGTCACTGTATATGATCCTATGTGGTTGGTCAATTGCTCAGCAAAAGATATTGAATGCTTGTTTGTTAACAAGATTGGATTTAAAGCTGAAGATAGAGAGCAAGCAATGCAATTTCAAAAGGTTGTGTCAATTTGCTTCCAGAAGGGTATAAATGCTGAAAGTAAATGGTCAACAAAATGGAGAGAGATTGAGAAAGAGGAAGCTCTTAAAGCCGAGAAAGAAAAGAAGGAACGTGAAGAAAGAGATAGAATGCTTCGAGGAAAGTTCATGAGAGAACAAGCTGAAGAAAAACAGAAAGCTGTTAAAGATAACGAGAAGCTTAGGAAGCTGTTGACGAAAAAGCCTAAGCAGAGGGAAGAAAAGTTCAAGTCGCTATGAAGAGCTAAAGACCAGACTGAAGACTCCGGCAATATCCAAGGGGGAGTTTGTTGGTGCACGATGTCTATAGCCTACGTCTTAAGTCTAGATCATGATGTATAGGGGTCAAAAGTGTCAAATATGTAAAGTTTAGGGGTGTTTATGTAATTCCGCTTGAAATGGTACTATGTAATTCCGAACGGAATTACATTAGGTAATTCCGTTTGAGATGTCATGTTGTGTTTCAAGCGAAATTAGATGGCTATATATATGTGTGTGTAGCTTCTCATTTGGCACGGAATTAGCTAGTGTGCCACGAAGTGCTGCTGAAATTCCGACGTGTAATCAAGTATATTTTGAATGAGAAGCTTGTTTTAAAGTGAAATACTCTGTTTCTACTCAATTCTTACTGATTCTAAGCTGTTTGTTTGATTCCGCCTCTCAAACAGTTGTGTATTGCCTCTGATTGACTCATTTGGTCGGTAAAACGATCCTACAACAATTTATTAATCACTTAGCAAGCATCATCTTTAAGGCTATTATTATTTTTTAGCTAACTTTGCTATCCAACTTACCTTATTTCTTTCAAATCAACAAGGTTATATACTTAACAATATCAAGTTAGCATAAACCCTCAAGCCTCATAAACTAATTTGTCAATTTATGACACTACAATTGGGGTCTTCATCTTCTTATACAAAAACCAATTTCACCCAAAAATTAGACATTCATCCGAACACCTAAATTGTTCAAGTTCTTCACACATTCCTATATACATGATGATTTCAACACATTTCAACATCAAAATAACATTGATTTCATCCTATAATCAAAACCCATTTAATGTCATGTATGAACATATACTTAAGCCTCTAAATTTTTCAAGTATTTCATATATACTTGCAAGTATGATGATTATACACATGATTTCATTATCAATTCCACCATATAATCAAAACCCCACTTAACATAAAACTCATTATATACAGATTCATCACATACCTTAGATGTAGATGATGTTAGACACTAAAATTATCAAACATGCAAGTGAAATCACTTGGATTTCACCCTCAATCCATTGATTTTTGTGTATTAGGGCTTTTGGAGGTGAACTTCATCTCTATATCTCCATCTCGTTCGAACACACAGACACCCAAACCTGGGTTTTTATTTTCCTTCCAATTTTACAAAGCAACTTTCATAGTTAACCATCTTTAGCCCCTTTGGTTTGTTAATTATTAAGTGGGCCCCAACATACTTAGTTCCACCAATATTATCTCTTATTAACTATGTTAAACATTCCTAGTTAATTTAGTAAAATTCGGGAAGGTTATAACCCGTTTTATCTTAACTTCTGATAACCCGGGCTTTTTTTATAAACTTTATTTACTAATGCATTTATTTAAATTTTATTTAACACTAGGTTTATTTAATTGAACCCTAATGTTTATCGGGTTAACCTTTACCACTTACGGTATTTTGTCCGCTCATCAAAATTTACTTGGTTTAATTACCAAATCGTTTTTTGGGTGTTACAATTCTACCCCCCTTAAAGAGGTTTTTGGGTGTTACAATTCTACCCCCTTAAAGAGGTTTCGTCCTCGAAACCTTTCCTACGTATAATGAGTTTTGAATCTTATGTGTTGTTGTTTAGTTTAAGAATACCATAATTGATATTTACATTTTTGGATTTAGAATGTCTACAACTAATGATGAAACGAATGCATTCGAACAATTAATGAAAAATCCGTGAAAAATAGGCGGAATTACAACTCGTTATCAACGCGCTTTACGTGTATATGCTAGCGCTAACAATGTCGAGAAAAAAAGATTAGGCTTAGATGTATTAGTATTAGAACACATTGATTGTAAATTTTGTTAACAATCGATGCTAATATATATAGTTTATCGTTAGTTTTCATCTAATTACTACGCTTAATGTTCGTTAGTACCTTGTCGCAACGAGGTGGGCTCCATTCTAGTTATTCTATAAAATGACTTAATAAATCATTTAAAGGACAAGTTTAGCATGAAATCAATGAATAAACAATCATCAATCTGCTATAGTTTTTAAATTTGGACACAAATAAGTTTATGAAAAATTAGATTTTAATAATACCAACTTTGACCTATTGGTCAGGACTAATTCAAATTAAGAAATATTTACCAACAACTTCAATTTTAAACACATTGAATTTGATACCACACCAGGTCCATTTAGTCATTCTTTGGATATCATTACCTTATTCAAGGCCGACCTTTAGGGAAGTAAAGTGAAGCCTTTGCTTTGGGCCTCCACTTTACAAGGGCCTCCATGTTTTGTTATACATATTATAGATGTTGATGTTTATTTGGGCTTGTTGTAAGCGGAGAATGGCCGAATGGGGATTGGTGGGAACGTATAGAAAATTAGGTCTCAAATTGAAAGAGGGGAAGATAAAACGCCATCAAGCATTCAAGCGCAAACTTGGTTAAGAGGCATGGGCCCACCAGATGCACCCATTCACGCCCGTTAGTGGCCTGGCGGACAAGGGGTAGCGCCCCCTTGGTAACATGCAGGGGGTGGGGGAGGGCGCCAAGGAGCGCCAAAATTGTTGATGTGGCGGGGTGGTGCGAGGCCACACCCCATGGCCTAAGTAATCTTTTATTTGATTCTCATTACTACTACTTGGTTTTCCGACCTACCGTTCTTGATGAGTCTAATCGTTGCCAATCACAAATTCATAGTAGTTTTTGTCTTTAAAAATTGTAATAGTTCCTGTATTGGGCAATTGCTCATTTAGATAACTTATCTATTTATTTGTAATCAGCAGATAACTTGACATTTAGATAAACACGTAGTCTTTGTTTTTGACAAATGTAATTCTGGATGATAGCAAGCTTGTAACTCATCATTCTCAGGTATTTTTTTTCCTGCAACTTATATATTATGTGATAATTAAGATTGTGTAGTGTCAAACCAACAAAACAAAAATGAAATCAAATTCAAAGCCCATATGAATTTAACTGAACAAAAATGAAACCACCCATCAATAAGGGGAGGAGGGGTGGTCACTAGTGATACAATTCTATCACTACCAAGCACCAATCAACTCATGCCATGTCATCACCCAATATTCTATCACTAGTGATAGAAATGTAGTGGGGGTGGTATCACTAGTGATGGAATTCTATCACTCCCAAATTTTTTTAATTTTCATTTTAAAATTAGAAATTAAACACTAAATTATAAATTTCACTAATTTTTTTAATTTTTTATTTTAAAGTAGAAATTAACAATAAAACACTAAAATTAAAAATTTCATTAAATTTAAAACATACTACTTCAATTTAACATACTAGAAACATACAATTTAAAAAAAAACCTACTCTTCGTCCGAATCATGAAACTCCAAACCTAGAGAACCTACTAGTTCGATTAAATCGTATCTCAACCGAAAGTGAGTTTCTTCATTACGCAATTCTAGATGGATATTTTGTGGAACTTGAACTTGTGTAGGAGGATCCGGCACCCAATCCGGGGATATTGCATGTCCGTCTTCTTTGATCATCATATTGTGCAATATGATACATGCATACACTATGCTATGTATTGATTTCTTGTTCGTCGCACGAACCGGTCGGTGTAGTATACCCCATCTACCCTTTAAAACACCAAATGCCCTCTCAACATCTTTTCTTGCCGATTCTTGCAATTTTTTGAACGCGATTTCTTTAGGCTCGACAGGAAATGAGGGAGCTTTCACAAAAACAGACCAAGACGGGTAGATACCATCCACAAGAAAAAAACCTCGTCTGTAATGTCGGCCGTTAACATAGAAAGGAGAGGAAGATGCGGTACCATCCGTTACGGTTTGGAACAACGGTGACGTGTGCAACACATTGATGTCGTTGTTTGAACCTGGAACACCGAAATACGAATGCCAAATCCATAAATCATTCGACGCCACCGCTTCTAGTATAATGGTTGGTCTTTTGATGTCTCACCTAACATACGCCCCTCGCAACTCTCTTGGACAATTTTTCCACTCGATATGTGTACAATCGATGCTACCGAGCATCCCGGGAAAATGCCATCTAGCCTCGTGTGCGGCGTAAATACGTGAGATGTCGTGGCTCGTTGATTTACGTAAAAACTCGTTAGCATACAACTTAATTACCGCGTTGCAAAAAAATTGCAAACATTCACGTGAAGTTCTGGCCGACATAGCTAGGTATTCATCATATTGATCGGGAGGGTTACCTGTCGCTATTTGGCGAATGGCGGACGTGCATTTTTGTATCGGCGTGAAACTTGGTTTGCCCCTCGCATCGTAACCTTCTTGAAACCATTCCTCGCTTGCTTTGATGTCTCCAACAATCTTTAAAAATAATTCTTTGGGTAAACGAAACCGATCTCTAAACGTTTTGGCATTGTAGATCGGATTTTCCACAAAATAATCGTTCATCAAAACTTCGTTGGCACGTATACGATCACGGTCGACCATCTTCTTCTTTGGGCGGGACGACTCGGCATCAAGCTCATTATACACCGACACAAAATATTTTAGCGTCTCGTTGTCGGAAGACGACTCGGTATCGGTATCGCTAGACATCAGAAACGTCGAATCCGTAGGGAATTCCATTTGAGAAAGATATAAAAAATGTGTGAAATGGGTTTAAAATGGTTAAAGATGTAGATTGGTGTGTGTAAAATGGTTTAAAATGGAGATATAAATAGATAAATGGTTTAAAGATTTTTTTTTATTGAATGTAACCGTTTAATAACGGTCAAAATAATCAAACGGTCGAATTTTTCAAACTTTTCAACGAGTGAAGGATTCAACGCGTTTTGTTTTCCACGCGTGATGGTGGGTGCGGCGGCGGTGTTCGTTGTGCTATCACTCGTTATGGGGTGGCCATAACAGACCACCCCGCCTGCTCTGATATAGACGAAACAAAAAGCTGTAAAATATAATAAAAAACAAGGAAAATTGGTTTTTAATAAACCAATCTTTGTCCCGTTGGTAAATAATAATCTTACCTACGTAATTGGTATGCAATAATCCTACATATCAACATGTTGGTACTCAATGAACTTCCGTTAATTTTTTTTAACTGAAGTTAATTTTTAAGTTTTATTTATTACACAAAAAGTCCCTGTAGTTGTAATTTACTAGTTTTAACTATTTTAAAACTAGTAAATTACAGTCCCTTGAGGTTTTTTTTGTTTTATAAAATAGTTAAAACTAGTAAATTACAACTACAGGGACTTTTTGTGTAATAAATAAAACTTAAAAATTAACTTCAGTTAAAAAAAATTAACGGAAGTTCATTGAGTACCAACATGTTGATAGGTGTGATTATTGTATACCAATTACGTAAGTAAGATTATTATTTACCAACGGGACAAAGGTTGGTTTATTAAAAACCAATTTTCAAAAAAAAAACAAAATATTTTGACAACACGGCTAAATCGGGAACTTATCCGGTAAAAAGTCTCTTGGTATACATGAAAACTGAAAAATTGTAGGGCCTCAAATTTTTACTACGCTTTGGGTCTCTAAAATGTTTGAGCCGGCCCTAACCTTATTTAATAGCGCTTCGCATCGCTGTCATTCTTCCCATTCAAGGTCCAGCTGCATCAGACGCTTCTAGCTCCAAAGGGTAAGCTTTGCTTTAAGGAAATCAATAACCGGTTGCAAATGTTTTAACAGGTTCAAATTCGCTCTCACTGAAAGACCCAGACACCTTAAAAAAAACCACCATGTATGATACTGAGAAAGGTCATTTCTTGTGTTACCAACATATCTACCTTAATACCCCAAAAAAAATTTACTCTTCAAAAATTTAATTCGTATGCAAGTAAAAACATCTAAGAATTGGCACCTGAAGAGGTATGGTCCCAATTCCTTGCCAACATGGCAAGGACCACACCACTTTTTCCATCAGACGTGGCGCTGACATCGACGAAGTCATCCAGAAGCTTCTAGAAGCTTTTGGAAAATATCTAGGTGGCTCCAAAGATGCTCCACCCGACATAAAGGACACAACGTGTCACCAGTCACCAGGCGCCACGTAGGCCTGTAACAAATCCAAGGGCAGCCCGACAATGCCAGTACGACGTCTCCAAGATGGGCAAATGCGAGCGTGCCACGTGTACCACTACACTGACCACAGCAGAGGAGACCAAGAGGATATTCCCCTTGGTCGGACAGCTGGCGCGCAACCACAGCTGGCATCGCTGCTCTTCCCTCACTCACCCTCCGGCTATAAATAGAACCCTTCATCATTCAGGTAAAAGGATCTTGTTCTCTCTATTCTCACACTAAACACACACCGTTTACCCCTCCTCGGAACAGTACTTATTCTCACGCCGGAGCCTGGTTAAGAGGGAAACCCCCATATTCCCCTCTTAACGAGACTAACGGTGTTGCTGTTTTGCAGGAACCGTGCCATCTCACGAGTAGAAAGAGAGATTGAACCCACAGAAGAAATAACCCCACAGATTAACCATAGTGTTAACCTGTGTTTCATCATTGGCGCCATCCGCTTTTAGCAAAAACCACCCTCATCTCTTTTTCTTTCCAAAAAACACTCGTCAAAATGGCTGAACAAAACCACCCGGCAGATGGAGACGTTTCTTCTTTTGAACTCATTTCGGACAACATACACGTCCAAAGGGATCAAAGGAACGAAATTATCCAAGAAAGGCCGACGAACAACGAGTTTCCTAGTATCTTCGGAAGTACATCCAGGATCGTGGCTCAAAACACACCTGGTGCTACTTTCCAAACCCCACCCAGAATCATCACTCAAACCACAAATGGAGCTACGTTCCAGCCTCCGTCAGAGGTAGTCCAACAGACACCACCACCAGTGCAAACTCAAAGCCATGGAGCTGGTCCCTCAGCTCCATCGGACCAAGCACAACTAAACTTCTCTGCACTACTCGGGCTACCTGAAGGAAAAACTCTGGCTTCCTGGTATGCCGAACAAGTGGCGTCTATAAACCTTGTTTACACACAACTCAGCGCGCAGCAAGCTCTGCTACAGGCACAAGCAAACCAGTCCGCATTTGTCACTCCACTGCCAAGGCCTTTGAGCGCTCCCATGCCTCAACAGACCAACGCTTTTAATTTACGTCCTGAGTCAGTACCTCCACCACATGTCAGAAGACCAAGCGCGCACGACACGCGCGATACGTACGGCGAAACAGAGAGCAACTATGTGCAGTATTCTCACCAACCAAAGAAGCCAATACAAAGTCGTTTAGGTCCGCGCAACATAAATGACGAATTTGAAAACGATGAAGAGACACACACAGTGTTCAGCAGGTTGCCACCAGAGCATGAAGCATACAAACCTCGCAAGCGCGCAGGTTATGACCCAAAATCAGAGCATGATTACACCTTGAGCTATCGTCCAGACGACATGGCTGAGAATTCAAAGTTCATCAGAGAGATCGCCACGGCTGCCATAGACAAAACAAAATTGCCACACAACGTAGGCAAATACAACGGGTTGACAGACCCAGACGATCATCTCCAAGTTTTTAACGGTGCGGGAGCAACGGGCGGATGGAACTTACCAACCTGGTGTCATCTCTTCGCTCAAACTTTCATAGGCGCAGCACGCATCTGGTTTGACAGCTTACCAGCCGGGAAAATCAAATCATGGGTTGATTTCCGAGAGAAGTTCCTAGCACACTTCTCACAGCAACGACAACACACTAGGGATCCAGCCGATTGTTTGAACATATGGCGCAGAGACCACGAAAGCGTGGAAGATTTCATTACAAGATACAACAAAGAATGTTTGGAGATCGGTGATGTAGGCGAGAAGATGATGCGCGCACACTTCATGAGGGCTGTCAAGTGTGATGACCTCATCAAGCGCGTAAAAGGAAGAGACGGAGGACCCAAAGACTGGGAGACCTTCATTGAAGCGGCCAAAGCCATCGCGCAGTCGGATAGACAGTTGACCGGTGATGACCACCGTCAGCGCAGTTACAACCATACTGACCGGCACAGCAAGAAAGGCAGAAACCAACCTTGGAGAGCATCCGGTCACAGAGAAAGAAGCCCGGTAAGAGAGGATGCGCGCCACACGATCAACCAAATCGCACACCGAAAAGAGGTGAAAAGAGAAAACAGAGAGAAGCAGTGGACACCCCTAACGAAAACCCCTTCAGAAGTCTTGGCAACCGAGAACCACCAGTTCAAGCCACCACTACAAATGCGCAACAAAAAGGGCCAAGACCCGAATCTTTTCTGCGAATTCCACAAGGACACCGGCCACTTAACCGACGATTGTTTCAGCCTCAAACAAGAGATCGAAAGGGCCTTAAGAGACGGAAAGTTAACTCACCTGGTCAAAGGTGGAAGGCGTCATTACCGTCAGATTCAAAGAAGAGAAGAAGGGCCAGATAACAAAAAACTCCGAAAGTTAGAAACCCACATGGTTCAAGGGGGTCCACGAAGGCCAAGAAGAAACTACAACAAGCGCGCACAAGATGACTCATGGCGCGAGAAACAAGTCGTTTTCCCTGTTGTAAGAGGAGGCCCACGAGAAAGAAGGCCCATAGTCATCTCGGGCGTCATAGGGCATTATCAAACAGATTACATCTTCATCGATCTGGGGAGCACTGCGGATATCATATATGAACAGTGTTTTAATCAGTTCGATCAGGAGGATAAAGCGCGCTTAGAACCAGTTGATTACCCGCTCACTGTTTTCTGCAACGAAGCCGTTTTTCCTCTAGGACAAATATCGTTCCCAGTGTTGCTCTCGGACGGAAGAAACTCAAGAACAGAAGAAGTCACATTCTTGGTGCTGCCAGCACATTCAAGACACGATATTCTGCTCGGAAGAGAATCCCAAGGTGATTTCAGCATGATCTGCTCTGGCCCACACTCAGCAGTGGGATTCCCAACAGAAACAGGAGTAGCCATCATCTATGCAAGCAAAGAAGTATTAGCGACAGATGAGCTAAGACCTGCAAAGACAAGGAAACCGGAAGCACGCCAAGAGGCAGAAAAATGGGTGCTAAACAGCGCATATCCGGAACAGACAGTAACCTTGGGACCTGCAATGTCCGATCTGACGCGCGCGGCGCTAAAAAAACTGTTGTTCCAAAATATGGATGTCTTTGCCTGGACGCCAGCAGACATGGTGGGCGTTCCACGGCACATAGCTGAACACCGCTTAAACGTCTCGGAAGAAGCCAAACCGGTGGTACATGCTAAGCGCCATTTGGGAGACATAAAGCACGACGCCATGAAAGAGCAAGTGATAGAGCTGTTAAACGCGGGAATCATCAGGGAGGTCAGGTACCAAACATGGGTGGCAAGCCCAGTGATGGTCCAGAAGAACAACGGTAGCTGGAGAATGTGCGTAGACTACAAAGATCAGAATAAGGCATGTCCGCGCGATTGTTACGCCTTACCAGACATTGATGAGAAGATCGATTCACTTGCCACATTCCGATGGAAATGTTTCCTCGATTGCTACAAAGGGTACCACCAGGTACAGATGGCCGTACAAGATGAAGACAAGACCGCGTTCCGCACACCAACAGGGCTATACTGCTATACCAAAATGCCTTTTGGTTTAAAAAATGCAGGCGCGACCTATCAGAGGCTCATGAACGAAACTTTCCACGACGCCATCGGCAAGTATATCGAAGTGTATATGGATGATCTGGTTATCATGAGCAAAGAGGAGAGTACAATGTTGTTGAACATCCAAAAGACGTTTGACACCTTGCGCGGAGTCAACATCAAGTTAAACCCAGCGAAATGCTCCTTCGGCATGGAGGAGGGGAAATTCCTGGGTTTCATCGTCACGAAAGATGGTTTCAAGGTGAACCCTGACAAGATACAAGCAATAGAACGCATGCCGTCACCTTCAACGATCAAGGAGATGCAAAAATTGGCAGGACGGCTGGCAGCACTCAACCGCTTCCTGGCCAATCACGCAGCTAAATCATTTCCGTTTATAAAAACTCTCCGTAATTGCATGAAGAAGAGTCAATTTCAGTGGACTCCGGAAGCTGAAAGCGCATTCCGCGAGATGAAAGACTGCCTCATCAAGCTGCCAACCTTAACTGCACCAGCCAAGGGCGAACCTCTGGTACTATACTTATCAGCCTCTGACAGGGCAGTAGGAGCAGTGTTGCTTGTAGATCGACAGGGTGTCCAGACGCCAGTCTATTATGTGTCACGAACTCTAACCGACCCAGAAACCCGGTACGCAATCATGGAGAAACTAGTACTCGCACTGATTCATGCATCGAGAAGGCTACGCAGGTACTTTGCCAACCACGTCATTCACGTGCTCACAAATTACAACATCGGCAACATACTCGCAAGGCCGGAGATTTCAGGGAGGCTAGCAAAATGGGCAATAGAGCTCGGGGGTCACAACGTAGTGTTCAGACCAAGACCGGCGATCAAGGGCCAAGTACTTGCAGATTTCATGACAGAGGTACCAGATGACAAAGATCGAGAATGCAAGGCGATGGAAAAGGCCGAGAAACAACAAGTGGAAGAACCATGGCTACTATACATAGATGGGGCGTCTAACGAGGATGGCGCAGGTGCTGGTCTCCGGCTGGTGAGCCCCGACAAACACGAGTTCACCTACGCCATACGCCTGGATTTTAAAAGCACAAACAACGAAGCTGAATACGAAGCCTTCCTTGCGGGTTTAAGGTTGGAAATCAAAATGGGAGTACGACACATAGAAGCGCATGTGGACTCCATGTTGGTGGCATGTCAAATCAACGGGCAGTACGAAGCCAAGGGAGATACAATGGCACTTTACCTGAGCCAAGCAAAGACACTGCTGCAAACCTTCTATTCCTACAAAGTGCATCACATTAATAGAAGCGAGAACAAGCCAGCAGACGCGCTGAGTAAACTCGCCTCTACAAGCTTCCAGCACCTAGCAAAGGATGTACGCATAGAAGTTTTGAGCAACCCGTCAGTGCCACTGCGAGAAGTAAGCGTCGTTCAACTAGGGACAACATCTTGGATGACTCCGATAATCACATACCTCCAATCTGGAATACTCCCGGAGAACAAGGCAGAAGCAAGGAAGATTCAGTACAAATCCGAGCATTATCAGATGGCTGATGGGATTTTGTACAGAAAATCATACCTCGGGCCTTTGTTAAGGTGTGTTGACCCCGAAGACGCACGCTATTTGATCAGAGAGGTGCACGAGGGAATCTGTGGTATACATGCCGGACCAAGAATGGTGGTAGCAAAAGTCATGAATGCGGGATACTATTGGCCCGGAATGCATCTGGACGCGGTCAAAGAGCTGAGGAAATGCAGTGGATGTCAAAGACATGCCCCCAAAACGATGCGCCCCAAGAATGAGTTGGTACCAGTCACCACGGCATGGCCCTTTCAACAATGGGGAATAGACATGGTCGGACCTTTTCCCGAAGCCCCAGGAGCTGTCAAATTCATAATAGTCGCAGTCGACTATTTCACCAAATGGGTAGAGGCAAAGGCCCTCGCGTCGACCACAGCCGCCGTTGTCAAAAAATTCATTTGGGAACAAATCATATGTCATTTTGGTCTACCTCTCAAGATAATCACCGACAATGGAACCAACTTTGCCGAAGACAACCTTCAACAGTGGTTCAAGGAATTACACATCGAGCACACCTTCTCCTCGGTCGCGCACCCGCAGGGGAACGGTCAAGTTGAAGCCGTCAACAAGAGTATCGTTGACGGAATTAAGGCAAGGCTGGGAGAAAAAAGAAGAGGTTGGGTAGACGAACTGCCCAGCATCTTGTGGGCCCACAGGACGATGCCCAAAACAAGCAACGGAGAAACACCGTTTAGCTTGGTTTATGGGTCGGAGGCAGTAATTCCAGCGGAGATAGGATTGCCGTCGCCTAGAATGCTCTCAATGAACATGATCAACAATGAAGAAGAGAGGAGGATTGACCTGGACCTCCTAGAAGAACGGAGAGAAATGGCGGCAATCAATGAAGCAAAGTACAAAACGAAGCTGGAGAAATATTACAAGTCTAAAGTCCGAGTATGCACCTTCAACCCGGGAGAATACGTCCTCAGAGACAACGAGGCCTCAAACGCAGAAAAACCCGGGAAGTTGGCTCCCAAGTGGGAGGGTCCTTATGTCATCGACACCGTGCTCGGAAAAGGAGCCTATAAGCTGCGCACCATCGACAACAGGGCGGTTCCTCGCACATGGAACGCCCAACAGCTGAGAAAATGTTACCTATGAAGGAAAATCTTGTAATCGCAATGGCCAAGTCGCCAACACATTTATAATTATACAAGAAGTGTTTGGCTATCTCTCTATCATGCAAATTTCTTTGTCACAACTGCATATATTACTTTGGGCATACACGAAAACATCAATGGCTCGACCATTAGGAAACGTTGAAGACCTCCAAGGCCTGTCACAAACAAGTGCACAGCCGGGTCAGACACACAACTAAAGCCTAACAAACGCCAAACAACTACTTCGTGCCCACATAAACACGAAAACATCGAACACAGGACAAACAAACATTGTAAACACCCCCAAGGCTGAGAACAGCCGGGTGCACACAATAACCTGTAACTCGATCACTCCGTATTCACGACCCAAACTGCGCACAAATACGACAGAACAAAACGTTGTAATAAACACAACACAACCTGTCAGCGCCATCATTCATTCGTGATACCTAAATCAAAGTAATTATACATGCACATATTATGACGATAACAAAATTCGCATAAAAAGAAACAACTATTACCATAACAAATGTCAATTCATAGCGAAATATCCACATACGTAACACGGAAGTTAGAATTGTTTATCCAACTGTCTAATACAAGACCAACCAAGGTCATACGCGGCGCGCAGGCCGGAGTCCCTCATTCGGGATGACTAGGCCCAGCACCTCCAGTCGCACCACCTTCATCACCAAGCGCTTTCTTTAACAGCGCAACACCATCAGGTCTTCGGGCCAGTTTTTTCGCAGCTCTAACCACAGCAAACTCCAAAGACGAAAACTCTTGCCTTTTCGCGGCGTAAGCAGCAGTGCAATCCTCTTTCCACAGCTCGAAATGGTGTTCTTTCTCCTTATTAAGGGCCGCAGCCCTACCCTCGTTGTACCCATCCTTACGACCGCTACTGTAACCAGCTTGCCCCAACTCATACATATAATGGGCAAGCTCGTGCGAGTTGACGATACGATCAGCAATCTACAACAAACACCCAAATAAGGGACAATTCACGAAAGTCACAAAATTCATTAAAAGAAATTACCAGAGGCACCGCGCGCGAGAGCAACCATTTGCAATCAGCGGAAGTTTCCTCAACAAGGAGTTCAGAGGCCTTGCATTCAGCAGTCTTCTCTTGAAGAAGACGATCAGCAGTCTCATATTGCCTCGCAAGCTCCTCCAGCTTAGCAATACGATCAATGTACTCTTTCTCTTTCTTCTCAACCGCGACGCGCGCCTCTTAAGCTTCCTCAGCAAGCTTTGTCTTCTCACCAGACAAACGTACAACAGTATCCCGTTGAGACTTTAGCTCCGCATTGGTACGCTCGCACGCAGCTTCCCAGTTTTTCTGTTTATCAGCACTGGCTTGCTTTTCTTGGGAAAGTTTCTCTTCCGCATCAGCCAACCTCCAGATCAACCCTTTCTTCTCAACATTAAACCGTTCCTTCTCTTCCGCAAAGAGTTTCTTCTCATTCTTAAACTCCAGAATGTCTTCCCCCTTTTCTCTCCACTCACGGACAATCTCCTGTGAAGTGGACCAGAAATTAACCCCGGCTTGAACATGCTCATCCAAGAGCTCTAACCGGCGGCGCCTCTTCTGGAACATCCTTTCAGCTGGGGGGAGAGACATGGAGAAAAATTCATGACAATTATCCAGATTATTCATCCTGGAACCCTGTGTCAGTTTCCAACGGGGGACATGCGGAAGGTCATCACAAGCAGGATTCGTTGTATCAAAAGAATCGGCATGCACCTTTTCAAACTGAGGGCTGCGGACAGCACCTGAGGTTGCACCATCACCCGGTGGGCGTTTGGTATACACCGTTTGATGAGGAGTAGTTTCACTTACCTCCACCTCAACTTCAATATTTTTACCTCGGTCACCACCAGCAGCAACGCCCGCATCACCACCCGCATTACCACCACCTTCTCCAACCTGCTCAACTCTCACATCTCCTTTCTTCTTCCCGTCAGGAGTGTCATGCGGAGGAGACAACCCAAACGTCCTCGACGGCGGAGATTCTGGAGGAGTAATCTTGGAAATGTCAATCTTGTGCCCACTCTTGGCTGTTTTGGTACCTGCTCCAAATCGAGCAGCATATTCAAAGAAAGGAAAGACAAACAAACAAAAAATACACGAGACGTCGGAAAAACATAAAACGAATACCAGAAGCTTCATAGATCTTCTGCAGCAAATCACTAGGCTTTTCAGCGAAAATACCCATGTCAATATCCGATTCAGAAGGGGCAGGAGGATTCTCTTTCTGAAGTTTAATCTTCTTCGAGGCAAGCAAGGCAGCAGCCTGCTCGTCAAGCTTTCGCTTCCTATCATCAAAGGCCTTCTTCTGCATCATCTCCGTCAAAGTCGCGCGGTCCTCAGGGTCCGACGCAGGACGTTTCTCTCCAACCCCTAAACCGGGCAACGTGTCAGAAACGACAACATAATCAAGGATACGAGGGGTATGAAGTCGCTTACGAGGGGACTTAGTGGAAGTTTCCTCTGCCGTTTTCCCTTTTCCTTCCGCCTTGTCAGCTTTCACCTTCCTCTTCGTCTCCAATGGGTCAACAGGTTCAACCGGAATCTCCAAATCATCACCAACAGCCTCGTTCACCGGCTCATGCGTAACCCTTTGCGCCGGACCTGCACGCGCGGAACGAGAGGTTAGGTCTTCCAAAGATCTGCCAGACCCATCACTCGAGAGAACAATAACTTCCTCTCGAATGGAATCAAATGCATCATCATCATTTTCACTATCTTCACCTAAGACAGTGTTCACATAAGCGGTGAAACTCTCATTGCTCGGATACAGAAACCTGCCACGGATCTGATCCAACCAAGGCCGCTTATCAGGTTTTTGTATCGCCTCAACCATCGCACCCGGCGCCTTAGGATCCAAAACGTTCAACAACGTGAACCCTACTGCACAAAACGACAGAGATAGAGAACAATGCACAAACAATACAGCGTACAACACACAAAAAAAAAAGAGAAGAGTAGGATTATGGAACGAGACGTACACTTGCCCTCATGACCATAAACCGGGACCCCCATCGGATGTTTAGGGATCCACTTCATACTCATCCCGGCACCAACCAACGCCATCTCCTCAAGTTGGATTATCGGAGTGGCTTTACGGGTCAACCTTTATACCAGTCTTGATCAGCAAAATTTGCAACCACATCGACTTTTGGGATACCCTCATCCACAGATCTGTAATGCATGTCCACGGGAACAACACCCCGGCGAATGTAAAAAAATTTCTGCTTCCAGTCATGAAGACTCTTCAGTGGCACAGAGCAAACCGGAGAAACGTTGGTACGAGCACTGAAAGAGTAAAACCCACTTGTATACGTAACAGTGTAGAAGACGTTGAACATCTCAAACGTCGGATCTAAACGGTTCGCCATACAAACGAACTCGAAGTGAGTAATCCGAGGGAGTCCGATGGCATTTATCTGAGAGATGTGGAGACCATAACCCCTCAACACATCGGCAGTAAATCGGGTCATCGGCAGCCTGAAGTTACCCTCCTGGAAGAAGGCAGCATACAGAGTCATATGACCAGGAGGAGCATCCATGGCTGTAGAACCAGGGGTAGGATACTGAGCACCCCAATCAGGGAGAAAACCCATGTCCCTTACTAAATTCTGGAATTCCTCCTCTTTCCACCCTATCACCGCCTGATCTGGGCCGGGAGGAGTTTTCCCCTTGTTCCTCCTTCTCCTTGAAGACGGATTTGCAGAAGACATGGTTGAAAAACTAACTGCAATGCAGATGAACTCACACGGAAGAAGAGAGAAAATGAAGGAAGAAGAGAGATTTCCGGAATTCAAATTTTGAATAAGTGGAGAAGAAAGAGAAATTCACCGTGTATTTATACCCATCGCATTTAATGCGATGGGTAGTGGAGGCGTCAGACACCGAAAAAGCAACCAACAGGGAGGAGACACGTCAGAGGAGAGAGAAGACGGCACTTCTTTTTCAGGAAGCAGGTGAACAGACACCTGACACTTCGCCGAAAAGCAACTGACGGTGACTGAAAAGGCAACTGTTCATCTGACACCAGCCAGTCACATCAGTCATCCCTTCCCAAGACAGACAAAACTTCCTCTCGACAACTTTTTTTAACGTGCCAAAAACCCATGCGCGGTGCGCCATGCGTCCATTTGGCTCAACTTTTTTAAAGTGCCAAAACCCATGCGCGGTGCGCCATGCGTCCATTTGGCTCAACCTTTTTAAAGTGCCAAAACCCATGCGTGGGGCGCCATGCGTCCATTTGGCTCAACTTTTTAAAGGGCCAAACCCATGCGCGGCACGCCATGCGTCCATTTGGCTCAACTTTTTTAAAGTGCCAAAACCCATGCGCGGTGCGCCATGCGTCCATTTGGCTCAACTTTCTAAAGAGCCAAAACCCATGCGCGGCACGCCATGCGTCCATTTGACTCAACTTTTTAAAGAGCCAAAACCCATGCGCGTCACGCCACACGTCCATTTGGCTCAACTTTTTTAACGTGCCAAAAACCCATGCGCGGTGCGCCATGCGTCCATTTGGCTCAACTTTTAAAGGGCCAAAACCCATGCGCGGCACGCCATGCGTCCATTTGGCTCAACTTTTTAAAGAGCCAAAACCCATGCGCGTCACGCCACGCGTCCATTTGGCTCAACTTTTTTAACGTGCCAAAAACCCATGCGCGGTGCGCCATGCGTCCATTTGGCTCAACTTTTAAAGGGCCAAAACCCATGCGCGGCACGCCATGCGTCCGTTTGGCTCAACTTTTTAAAGCACCAAAACCCATGCGCGGTACGCCACGCGTCCACCCGGCTCAACTATACAAGTTGCCAAACTCCACGCGCCGTGGGCCCATTAGGTGCAGATTTCTTAAGGACCCCATGAAAAACTCACGCCATAACGAAATACCACACTTATAAGTCCAGAATCCCTCCTAGACGATCAATTCAACTAGAAGGCACACTGGACTGGGGGGACTTGAAGAGGTATGGTCCCAATTCCTTGCCAACATGGCAAGGACCACACCACTTTTTCCATCAGACGTGGCGCTGACATAAAGGACACAACGTGTCACCAGTCACCAGGCGCCACGTAGGCCTGTAACAAATCCAAGGGCAGCCCGACAATGCCAGTACGACATCTCCAAGATGGGCAAATGCGAGCGCGCCATGTGTACCACTACACTGACCACAACAGAGGAGACCAAGAGGATATTCCCCTTGGTCGGACAGCTGGCGCGCAACCACAGCTGGCATCGCTGCTCTTCCCTCACTCACCCTCCGGCTATAAATAGAACCCTTCATCATTCAGGTAAAAGGATCTTGTTCTCTCTATTCTCACACTAAACACACACCGTTTACCCCTCCTCGGAACAGTACTTATTCTCACGCCGGAGCCTGGTTAAGAGGGAAACCCCCATATTCCCCTCTTAACGAGACTAACGGTGTTGCTGTTTTGCAGGAACCGTGCCATCTCACGAGTAGAAAGAGAGATTGAACCCACAGAAGAAATAACCCCACAGATTAACCATAGTGTTAACCTATGTTTCATCAGCACCAAATTCTTTGCATTAGCAATAAAAATCGTATCATCCATAAAAAAAAAGTTTTGGTAGCTTAAACTTTTGTTAAAAGTAAACAACAAATATATCACTACCAACAACCCAATAAACACGAAACCAACAAAACGACATCGTTTCACCCACTATATGTAGCCCCACGAAAGACTTGTTTGTTTGAAAAGACTAAACACGTTCCACGTGCACGGACCCAATTCCCAGTATTCCTTTGAACAATTCAATGGCTTTTCCGTAATTCCTCACTCTTTCATGCCCAATTACCAACGCTTTATCATATAAACTATAAAAAGCTTCACCTCATTACAACCTTTCAACTTTGACCAAACTTCACCATCTCCGTCAACGGCCGGCACCTGTTTTCCGGCAACCGTCATCATTCATCCGTACATCGCCGGAGGTATTTATAACATATAGATGACGTCAGGAACGAGACTGCCGACGTGGAAGGAGAGAGAGAATAATAAACGGAGAGAACGACGTCGTAGAGCAATCGCTGCGAAGATATTCGCCGGACTTAGGGTTTACGGTAACTACAAGCTTCCAAAGCACTGTGATAACAACGAGGTGTTGAAAGCGCTCTGTAATGAAGCTGGATGGATCGTTGAAGAAGACGGAACTACTTATCGTAAGGTAATTTTGAATTTATTATTGATTTGTTGTTGTTGTTTTTGTTTTCGTTTTGTAGTTTAGGTTTTCGGATTGTGGTTTTGGTGGTGCGCACGTTAGCATAACGGTTTTGTGATTGTTATACAGCTTTTACGGATGATTTTAGATCGTCGATGATTTATTCTCTGTCATTTTGGTGGTGCGCACGTTAGGATGTTAGTTCTGTGATTGTTTTGCAGCTTCTGCAGATGATTCTTTTGAATTTAATGTGATTTTTGTGGTGCGCACGTTAGCAAAGTAGTTCTGTGATTACTGATAAGTTTACAGCTTTTATAGAGATGATAGATTTCATGTGATTGTTATGGTGGTGCGCACGTTAGTAAAACAGTCTATATAGCTTTCGTTTATGATTGATTTTATCAATCAATTAGCGATTAAACGATTAGTAAAGTAAATTTTTTAACATTATAGGTCAACTTGATGCAATTGAAATGAAATTCGTTGAGTTTTCCATTACCGTCTCTAGGCTTATGTTAGCAAGGATGAAAGAGAAACAATCTGATCAATATGAATGCTATTTTGTGAACGGATCTGGAGATTTGTCGTTATCACCGACAAGCTAACGTGCTTCCTGAGCACTTGGCGCATGTTAGCACCAACAGCATCGTCTGAATCTGTTTCCATGTGAATGCGCACGGAACACAACATTTTTAATTTATTATTTCAGTTTAAAGAGTCTCCTCTAATTAGACAATAATGCCACATATTTACAGAGATGGAAGTACAGTACAGTTCTAGATTTTCTTCTGTGAGTTTTACCCTTCATTAATAATGGAAGAACATTGATTATATATATTTATGTTATATACCTTCTTTTGTACGGTATTTGTGAGAGAGATAGAACAATGCGTTGTCAATGTCAGAGAAGCTTATTGATTGTAGTCATAAATAAGTTTTTGTTCTTCAAATTTTATAGTTTGAACATTTAGGAATTCTTGATTTGGGGTTATTTTTAGAGTTTTGTTATTGGATTCTCCTGAATTTTCGGTGGAGAATCATGTTTAGATATGGTGATTTGAGCTTTTGTTGGGTTGACTTTTGGAAATAAAGTTGGACCTACATCTTTTCTAAAGAAATGCCATGCAAAAGACACTAGTTTTGATTCTCCACTTTCATGATTACTTGTTATCTTGTATCTTCAATAAACCACCATTCAAGTTTTGATTACAGTATAAGTAGATGTCATTTTTCTTTCTTTTTGTTATAACCGCGGAATCCGTCACTCGAAAACCCACGGGCTCACAGATACCCTGCTAAAACCAATGTTACATTTGCAGTTTGTTAATTAATGATATTTCTGTATTTTTAATTTTTGTAGGGTTGTAAACCGGTTGAACGTATAGAAACTATGGGTGGATCAGCATCACCAAGCCCGTGTTCATCGTCATACCAACCGAGCCCGAATGCTTCTTCATACAATTTCAGCCCGACTTCATCATCCATTCCGAGCCCAGGCTCAACTGTTTACGCTTCTAATAAAAATCCAGACCCGAATTCTCTTATCCCATGGCTAAAAAACCTCTCGTCGGGTTCATCGTCTTCCAAATTCCCACATCATCTCTATATCGCCAGCGGTTCAGTAAGCGCACCCGTTACCCCTCCCATAAGTTCACCGACGTGTCAGACTCCGAGAATTAACGACATTGATGAACAACCCAGATCTTCTCTATGGCCCGGCCCGAATTATCATATCCCGGGTATCCAAACACCACCTGACTCAGGATGGCTCTCGGGTGTTCAAACCCCGCAAGAAGGGCCATCGTCACCCACATTCAGCCTCGTTGCATCAAACCATCAGTTTGGGTTCAAGGAGGCGTTTGCGGGTCAGATGTGGACCCCGGGTCAAAGTGGGACGTGCTCTCCTGCAGTCAATGGTGGCGTTGACCAAACAGCTGATGTCCCGATGTCGGATGTGATTTCGTCTGAGTTTGCTTTTGGGAGTAACATGAAGGGTCTAGTGAAACCTTGGGAAGGAGAGAGGATCCATGAGGAATGTGTTTCTGATGATCTCGAGCTTACCCTTGGGAATCCCGGTACTAGGTAAACTTACTTATTAACCCGACTTGCTAACGGGTCAATTTTGATACGGGTCGGGCCGGGTTGGTTACGATGAATTTGCGGGTGGTGGATATGATATTGGTCGTTTTCCATTTTGCAGATAATAGCAGTGAAGAATTGATTGATTTGGTTTGTGCTGAAGAATTAGTGAATTCAAAGGTATTGTGGTTGTAAAACAGTTGTAGATTTAGATACAGAATTAGTATGAATTGATTTTCTTTATTATTATGATGATTATTATTACATATTATTTTCTTTAATTAATATTCAGAAAGGGAGAAGTATAACAATGAGATATATATTATATTTATAAGTTATGATATTATTATATTTTAAATTTAAATAATTCTAATAATAAAGAAATGAATAAAGGAAAATAATAAACAATAATATTAGGAGCGGTGAGGACAAGTGGGACATGGATAATGGAGGCATGCTGCATGTGTGGTGAACTTGTGATTGATGGTGTAATCACGTGGGCATGATGGGGCCTGGTTAGGTCTTACTTTTCTTACAAAATAATCCACGTGAACCCCTTCTTGTTAAAATACTAGTTGGTGCCCCGCCCGCGTTGCGGGGCGATAACCGAATAATGAGCGAGTGTTAGTCAGTTCATTGACACGAAAAACAATTAAATCGAGTCAACCAATTAAAATAAAACACTTTTATAGTTTTGATAAAAAAAACTAAAACAATGGCAATATTGTAATTTTTAACAGAGGGAAAGTTGTATTTTTTGACTGGGGTAAAATCGTAATTTGACAAAAGCTAAAGTAATGGCAGTACTGTAAATTTGAACCTGGGGCAAAATTGTAAATTTTCACAGGGGCAAATTCGTAATTTTTAACTTGGGGGTAACAACGTAATATAAATTTGAACTAGGGGCACAATCATAATTTTAAGCTTGAGGCAAAAGCACAATTTTATTTTGAACCGAGGAAAAAATCGTAATTTTGAGCTGGGGGCAAAAACATAATTTTATTTTGAACTGGGGAAAAACGTAATTTTGAATTGAGGGCGAAATCACAATTTTTAAACGGGAAAAATCACATTTTTGAACAGAGGGCAAAATCGTAATTTTTAAGTGAAGGCAAAAACAAAATTTTATTTTGAACTGGGATCGAAAAAGGTAATTCTGAGCTGAGGGCAAAACCACAATTTTATTTTGAATGGAGGGAAAAATCGTAATTTTGAGCTGGGGACAAAAGCGTAATTTTATTTTGAGCTGGGGGCAAAACCGTAATTTTAGAGAGGGACAAAAACGTGATTTTAGAATGGATAAAAAATAATAAACTGGTTGGTCCAATAGGAGAGTGTCAGGCAAAGTCGTAATTTTGAATTGAGGGCAAGATCGTAATTTTGAGATGGGGACAAAAAGCGTAATTTTATTTTGAGCTGTGGGCAAAAACGTAATTTTAAAATAGATATAAAACAATAAACGTGTTGGTCAAATGAGGGAGTGCCAGGCAGCTGCCTGGCACTATTCCCCCATTTGGTTTTTGTATGTATAGGAAATTCGTCTTTCATTTTTTCTAACGGTAAAAAACGACGTGCCAACTATCGTGACACCGGACGATGTGGCTAAGATCGATTACTCGACCGCCGCCAGCCTCTTAGCTCTCCCAGATGCGCGAAAACCTGCCCTCTACCCGTCCGAAGGCACGACAGTGGAATAATCGGTAAAACCTTGCCTCCCATCCAAGACGAATCGGCGCCACCCGTATTCGCCCTTCACCTGGATGCCGCAGAAAATAATGGGGAGAGTGAGAGTCGAACCTGGGTTAAAAGTAACACCAAGTATTTCCTCAACCACTTCACCACAACCTCATTGGCATTCGTCTTTCATTTACTTTTCTATATTCTTACAGGGTTAACGGCTAGCTTTCTTCTGGTAAGTATATCTTAGGCCGCCCGGGGCGGTGCGTTAAACTATCACGGCCACCAACAATAACGCGTTATATCCCACCCCGCCTCCAAACGTCCACGCGTTATATTTTCAACGAAATCGATTTTCGTTATTTTCTTTACGCGTGATGGAAATTGTTTTGTGAGTGTAATTGTTGGGTGTGGTGGTGAGTGATGACCATCCCCACTAAAAAAAGGTTGTGAGTGATGAAAAAATGGTTGATGACATGGCGGAACTTGATTGGTGCTTGTGAGTGGTAGAATTCTATCACTAATAAACCACCCCGCCTGCCCTTATAAAGAGACAATGACGCTTGTGGTGGGTCTTATAGTTTTATACTTGTGTAGGATAAATATTTGTGCATCTAGTTATGAAATACACGGCTCTATGTAGCTTTCAACCGCGTATTAGATTTTTATTTCATTAATGTGAACTTAAATACACATGATAAGACTTTTAGTCGTGTATGTACTTTACATCCTTGTTTGATATGAGAACTTTCCTTTAGTGATATAAACATCAAGAAAATGGGCCCTTTCGTGATCTTTTCTCATCTTACAATCTTATCTTCGCCAGGTTTTCTGACACCAGCCACTCGCAACAAATTTCTCTCGTGACCTTGTCTGACCGTTTATTATTCCTTTTTTTTTATCCTACAAATTATACTATATTTAATAAAGTAAGCTGCAATTTTACCCCCTGTGGTTTGGGCCCGCTGACACCCTTACCCCCTATTTTCAAAAAAATGTTGCCCCCCCCCCCCAATGGGTCCTTTCGTGATCCTTCTCATCTTACAATCTTATCTTCGCTAGGTTTTCTGACACCAACCACTCGCATCAAATTTCTCTCGTGACCTTGGCTGACTGTTTATTATTCCTTTTATTTTTTTATCCTACAAATTATACTATACTTAATAAAGTAAACTGCAATTTTACTCCCTGTCGTTTGGGCCCGCTAACACTCTTACCCCCTATTTTTTTAAAAATGTTGCCTCCCCCCCCCCCCCCCCGCCCCCGCCCCCCGCATTTGCCTGATTGCATCGATCTTGGCCCCCCCGTCTGGTCAACGTTACTTTGACTGTTAATGAGAGGGTGAAAATCACTTTTTGTCCTTGATTCTTATTAGATTAGTATTTTATCTAAAAAACCTAATATACCATCAAATTTTCAAAGCCATCATCCTCAAACATTTCTACAGTAAAGATACAATAAAATCAGCTTCAAAACGATCATCCTCAGTTACCGCTCTTTCTCCACCACACCACCACCATACAGGGTTGTGGATTGGCAAATCGATTTCGTAGAGGCTTACAGTGGATTTGTGATCGGCGAATGGTTCAGCCGGAGAACTTCATCGTTGTCATTGATTGAACCGGAAGGACCACCTTATACTAAACCATTCAATCACTGATTCTGAAAAGCACAAATTCTGCAAATCTATTATACTAAACCAATCAATTAAACCAACACATAGTTTCGCAAATTCATCCTCAAACGCCACCTTATACCAAACCATTCAATCATTGATCAATTAAACGAACATAGAGCTTTCAACTTACTCCACTATTCTCAATTTGACAAAACCCTAAAACTATCCTTCATCAATTAGGCTCGCAGACGCCTATTTTTCGATCACAAATGCAGCTGTTAATCTATTCAAATTCTCACCAGATTCAAGCTCTACAACCCCCCATCATTCGCTGACAACCTTGCATGTGGAGGAGTATAAAGATACTGAACATGTTGTTGTTGGCGGTGGCGGTTTCCTGATGGTGGTAGTGGTGGAGCAGTCAACGTTCAATTGCTGATTATTGATCTAAATTAACAATTAAAATCGAAGTTTAAATCAGTAGGAGGAACAATGGTTCCTCCGAATTTTAGGTTTGTAGCTAGATTCAATTATCTGTTTAATCAAAACACTCACATAGACATAAGTGTTTAACTTAATTCATCAACTGTGATAATCAAAGACTAAGTACTCCGGTCAATACATAACGGGAGGTTATCAAATAATTATCAGTTACAATTACCAACCCTAATCCCATAGCAAATATATCCCAATTACTAGAACTCTCGGGAATTGAATGATCAAAGATTAAAGTTAATGAAAATGCAACCGGTTACAATTGATTAATCAAATCAAAGATGAAAAGCATCGAATGCCTAGATCACCGAGTTATACGATTGACACAAACACATAAAATTATCTAACTTACAAAAACCCTCCATCCGGAGGAAACCATAAGAGTTTTAGCCGCTCATCTCGCAAACTTGATCTTCAAAGGCTTGGAAATACGATTGTTGCATGATCGATCCGGCAAGTAATGAAGATATAATGATGGTTAAGATGAATTGAATGCCAAAAGTATGCCTTTGTTGCTCCAAAAATCGTCCACGGATGAAGTCCTTTATGAAAACTAGGGTTCACTTTCTTAAAACCCTCCAAAAACAATCCTATACGCGCGCCTCCTTAAAATCCGCCGTCACCTATGGTCTGTGGATCGTAGGTTACGGTTCAAGTGATTTCACAATAAGTTGTCCACCGTAGGTGGAGGTGTAAGGCTGCTGTTTGTTTTCTTATCTTGCCTCCTTCAACTGTAACTTACGGTTTCTATACCGTAATTGAAGGCGCATCTTCTCAACTCCACGTACAACTAGCCTAGAACTTTCATCAATTGTCAATTTCACCCCTAGACTTCATGACTCTTCGTTCCTTCAACATTCCAGCCACAACTATCTTTCAATTAAGTACCAAACGCCCCCTAGACTTTGTTCTTTTATTTTATTTTTGTTTCTAATAAATCCAAGTTACTTTCTCAACCGAACAAGTCCCAAATCAGCACCGTGAGCTGCAAGTACCATCCCTAAACATTCCACTTCGCCTTTAACCATTGTAACTTCACCGAATTACGTGCTTAACCTGCAAATTAACAAACACTCGTAGTTAACCTATTCAATGCATGTAACACATAAAACACATATCAAACTCACGATATAAGCACTTTAGCACTCGTGTTTCACACTCGCCGTCACATTCCCACACTTGCCTTTGATTGTCCTCAAGCAAAGCAAAGCAAACCAATCCGGACCTATTCACCGTAGTAACAACGCCTCTAAATCCCTCAACCAGTTCAACAATTTAAGTCCCAAGTTATACCCGTCCCACAGACTGACACAATCGAGATTGACAATCTGACAGATAAATGATACGTATTTAAAACAGCTTAAGACTTGCCTAACCAAAACTAACATGCTTATTATACTACACACATGCCACATGCCCCTCATAATGGTCACTCCTCTCGGATTAATCAAAACTAGCATGTAATGTGTTAGTATGTAATTCGCTCAAAACCAAATACGCTACCTTGCAATCATAAGCATGTATAGCAATCAAACCTCCACTGTATCAAGTAACGTACACATATCAAAGGGACTTTTCGGGGTTTGGGTAAAGGTAAGTAAATATTTTTGGATTCTTATGTTTATTGGCGAACAACAATGAATATACCAAACCATGCCAACTTATTCCCAATACTACTAACCTTTGGGTGATTTTCGACCCATTTATTTAACACGAACATAACAATGATTTATGTTTTTTCTTTTTCTCTCTTTTTTTCAACAAATATCTAACACACAATTGTCATTCATGGTTGGTATTCAAACGGGTCAAACAAAGTGTAACAAACGAAAGGTGAAAAGCTCAACATGGTTCACTAAGGTAAGATAGATAAACAATCAACATATGAAACAATGAAGGGATCCTAATGCCTTTATCATCTATGTGTATACGCTAAACCACAGTCTCGGCACGTATCAAACCACACAAGTTCTAACGCAAAGCAACATATGTCCTACTCTCAGCAAATGAACATTTATTGCAATTCAACTAACAATCTAGTAGGCTTAAACGTCTCACCGAATAGAAGGAATATGGGTTACCGACATATAGCATGTGTAATTCCTAAAGCATGTTACCCTTAGTTAGGCATCTTTTCTCACTATTTTCTAAAACTTGTCAGAAATACTCTCATGAAACTTAAAGGGATAAGCATGACTCGGGACTAGGTTAGTTTACTACTGGCAAGGAGCTCATTAGCGATTGAACTTAAGGTTTTCGAATCCATTTTAGCTTTACTTAAGGCGATGAAATTTTTTTAAAATTTTCAATTTTTTTCACTTTCCATCGATTTCAACCATTTCAATCGCTTTCAAGCCTTTTCCCAAACCTTTCCCGGGTTCCCACATCCCCTCACTTGGGCGACATTGTCCTCAATGTATAGTGCTTCTATAACAAAACCCAGGAGTACCACCAAATAATCCAACGGGCGACAATTTCCTAACACAATTACCTAAAACACATACCCTTGCACATAAAGTTTAACACCACCAAGTACAATAAAACACACCAAAACAACGAAAAATAAAATTGTTCAAATAAAATACAGAACGAACACGTGGACCTGGTCGATGGTGCAGATCAGTGAGTGCTCAATCGTATGATGGCTTCGGTCCACCATAATAGCCGCCCAGGGTGTTATAGAAGGAGCTCATCTCAAATATATCTGCCAAACCTTCGGTTGGCGGGTCTTGTTGCTGCTGGGATGATGATTGTTGCTCATGTTGATGCTGACGACGAGCCGGGTATTCATAAGGTGGTGGTTGAAACGGATACGAGCTCTGGAAATGTGGCTCGGAGTACTCTCTTGGAAGCCACATCCACAAGTCCAAGGTTCTATGTGGCTTCCAAGAGAGTACTCCGAGCCACATTTCCAGAGCTCGTATCCATTTCAACCACCACCTTATGAATACTCGGATCGTCGTCAGCATCAACATGAGCAGCAATCATCATCCCAGCAGCAACAAGACCCGCCAACCAAAGGTTTGGCGGATATATTTGATATGAGCTCCTTCTATAACACCCTGGGCGGCTATTATGGTGGACCGAAGCCATCATACGATTGAGCACTCACTAATTTGCACCATCGATCAGGACCATGTGTTCGTTCTGTACGAGAGTATTTCTGACAAATTTTAGAACATAGTGAGAAGATATGCCTAACTAGCGGTAACATGCTTTAGGAATTACACATGCTATATCTGGGTAACCCATATTCCTTCTATTCGGTGAGACATTTGAGCCTACTAGATTGTTAGTTGAATTGCAATAAATGTTCATTTGCTGAGAGTAGGCCATATGTTGCTTTGCGTTAGAACTTGTGTGGTTTGATACGTGCCGAGACTGTGGTTTAGCGTATGCACATAGATGATAAAGGCATTAGGATCCCTTCATTGTTTCATAGGTTGATTGTTTATCTATCTTACCTTAGCGAACCATGTTGAGCTTTTCACCTTTCGTTCGTTACACTTTGTTTGACCCGTTTGAATACCAACCATGAATGACAATTGTGTGTTAGATATTTGTTGAAAAAAATGAGAGAAAAAGAAAAAAACAGAAATCATTGTTATGTTTGTGTTAAATAAATGGGTCGAAAATCACCCAAAGTTTAGTAGTATTGGGAATAAGTTGTCATGGTTTGGTATATTCATTTGTGTTCGCCAATAAACATAAAAATCCAAAAATATTTACTTACCTTTACCCTTAACCCAAAACCCGAAAAGTCCTTTTGATATGTGTACGTTACTTGATACAGTGGAGGTTTGATTGCTATACATGCTTATGATTCCAAGGTAGCGTATTTGGTTTTGAGCGAATTACATACTAGCACATTACACACTAGTTTTGATTAATCCGAGAGGAGTGACCATTATGAGGGGCATGTGGCATGTGCGTAGTATAATAAGCATGTTAGTTTTGGTTAGACAAGTCTTAAGCTGTTTTAAATGCGTATCATTTATCTGTCAGAATGTTGTGTCAGTCTGTGGGACGGGTATAACTTGGGACTTAAATTGTTGAACTGGTTGAGGGATTTAGAGGCGTTGTTACTACGGTGAATAGGTTCGGATTGGTTTGCTTTGCTTGAGGACAATCAAAGGCAAGTGTGGGAATGTGATGGCGAGTGTGAAACACGAGTGCTAAAGTGCTTATATCGTGAGTTTGATATGTGTTTTATGTGTTACATGCATTGAATAGGTTAACTACGAGTGTTTATTGATTTGCAGGTTAAGCACGTAATTCGGTGAAGTTACAATGGTTAAAGGCGAAGTGGAATGTTTAGGGATGGTACTTGCAGCTTACAGTGCTGATTTGGGACTTGTTCGGTTGAGAAAGTAACTTGGATTTATTAGAAACAAAAATAAAATAAAAGAACAAAGTCTAGGGGGCGTGTGGTACTTAATTGAAAGATAGTTGTGGATGGAATGTTAAAGGAACGAAGAGTCATGAAGTCTAGGGGGTGAAATTGATAATTGATGAAAGTTCTAGGATGGTTGTACGTGGAGTTGAGAAGATGCGCCTTCACTTACGGTATAGAAACCGTCAGTTACGGTTGAAGGAGGCAAGATAAGAAAACAAACAGCAGCCTTACACCTCCACCTGCGGATTAGACCTCCACCTACGGTGGACAACTTATTGTGAAATCACTTGAACTGTAACCTACGGTCCACAGACCGTAGGTGACGGCGGATTTTAAGGGGGCGCGCGTACATGATTGTTTTTGGAGGGTTTTAAGAAAGTGAACCCTAGGTTTCATAAAGGACTTCATCCGTGGACGATTTTTGGAGCAACAAAGGCATACTTTTGGCATTCAATTCATCTTAACCATCATTATATCTTCATTACTTGCTGGATCGATCATGCAACAATCGTATTTCCAAGCCTTTGAAGATCAAGTTTGCGAGATCAGCGGCTAAAACTCTTATGGTTTCCTCCGGATGGAGGGTTTTTGTATGTTAGATAATTTTATGTGTTTGTGACAATCGTATAACTCGGTGATCTAAGCATTCGATGCTTTTCACCTTTGATTTGATTAATCAATTGTAACCGGTTGCATTTTCGTTAACTTTAATCTTTGATCATTCAATTGCCGAGAGTTCTAGTAATTGGGATATATTTGCTATGGGATTAGGGTTGGTAATTGTAACTGATAATTATTGGATAACCTCCCGTTATGTATTGACCGGATGTAACACCCCGAAAACGGGTTTTGTCACACCCCCAAAATCCACCTGCGGAGTACTACCGCTTGGAGGCGTGACTGACCAGGATCCAGCCACCAATCATATTGAACATGCATATAAGTAGTTATAAAAATCCACCCAATACAATTGGTGTTCAAACAAAACATAGTTAAGTTGCAAGCGGAAGCATAAGTCTTAAATCAAAACATAAGTTTAATTGTTTCAAAGTTTAACATGGTACACAGTCGTCCATGTCCCACAACGGTCCTCCTCCATGCAAGCTCCAGCTAAGAAACCTAAGGACCTGCAAAGCATGTAGTAACGAGTCAACAACAAGTTGAGTGAGTTCACGGTTGGGTGTTCGTTTTAAGTTGTTTCGAAAACAGTTTCCTTTAGCTGGCATCCTGCCGTGGGGGTTACCCCATAGTTAAAAACGTGACTTGGTTGTTCCCGGTTACTCTGGCAATCCTGCCGTGGGGGCTACCCCGTGTTAGTTATCTGGCATTTCGGCCGTGGGGGCTACCCCATGTATACACTAGACTCGTTACCATATCGACTGCTGACTGTAGTCATGTTTAAGTGCCCTGAAACTGTCAATGTCTATCATCATTGACGTGCCCCAGATCCATTAGTTCACGCCCGTCCTCTGCGGCACGGTGTGAGGTTTGTCAAACCTAAATAGCGCTATCTAACTAATGACCCGCTCGCCATTGGCCCGGCGATTAAGTCGATATAAAAAGGAGGGACTTCGTGATAGAGTTTTGGTCTAGTACGAGTTATCTGTCCGTGAGGACGAGGAAATTTCATTCCTGAACCTTTGCTGTCCTACCCAAGGAGGACGAGGAACCCAGTTCCTTAACCCCATTCCCAACCCAGGGAATCCCATGCTTTGTAGAGGGTGTGAACTCACCTTGGTTTGCTCGGTAGAAACACAGAAAAGTCAAACAAGAAATGTTGTGGCTACTCACGTCCTATCACAGTTGTATCATACAAGTCAGGTTCGTAACCAAGTAGCACACGGATGTTTCTAGCATAAAGCACTCAAGTATCGTTCATGGCATACACGTTTGATCATAGCAGTTCAACAATATTCATTGTTCAACAGTAACATATAAGGTCTGTGCATTAGGCCCAAGAGTCCGGCCCAAACAATTAAGTCCGAAACAAGGTGAAAGCCCAAACAGCGTGTACATGCGTATCGTCTCGAGTCGCAACCAGGCGTTTGCGACTCGCAACCTGAGTCGCAATCGTGGTTTCGGTTCGTGCTGTTTTGGTCTCGAGTCGCAACCGGACTCATAACTATGGTTTCGAGTCATACGGTTTATGTGCTGATCACTTGTGGTTTCGAGTCGCAACCAGGTGTTTGCGACTCGCAACCGATGTCGCAACCGGGGGTTTCGACTCTTCATGTGATGGTTTCGAGTCGCAACTGGAGGTCTCGGTTGGACAGGAGCTGATTCGGAACAGTGTACTATCCAATGGGAATTCTATTTCATGAAACAGTTTGTACTACTCTTATAAACATGTTTATTTGTCTAACAATTTACCATTTTGGATCAAACATATCAGAATTCAAATATTCAAGCATGTTCATATGATATTCAACAAGTTCTTCATGTGTTCATCATGTTCATCAAATATTCCTATGAACTTTAACCAAACAAAAATCATAATCAACAACTTATCAACACCAACATGTATCCTATGATATCAACACAACGAATCATCCTAATCGTGCACATTCCACAGCCGATTACAAGTATTCGGTTTCCATTCATCAATCATTTCAACTTATATCAACATCCAAACCATATAGAGCCGATAACACTCAAACCTAGTCAAGCATGCATTATTCACCTTATTGAAATCAACCCATTAACATATAATCATCATCAATCCGAATGTAAACTCATAACATAGAACATTTATGAACCGATTACTCAAGAAGGGTGTATTCCTCATGTATACACTTAACAAGTAGACATATCATCACATAATTTTCATCACACATCATTATCAAACCGAATATCACACAATAACACCTTCAATCATGTATAGACATGTATTTACCAAGAGATCACTAACCGGTTCAAGTGTGGGTTCAAAAGTGTGAGTGAAGCTTCCAAACGGTGTGTGTGCAAGTTGATCCGAGAGCTCCTTAGTGGTCACCGGTTGATCCAAGAAGAAGGAGAAGGATAGGGTTTTAGTGAGAGGAAGTAGGAGAGTGTGTGTGTTAGAGGAGTATGAGTGTTGTTGCCCAAAATTGCCAAGTGTGACCATCATGAGGATTATATACTTGTTTCACTTGTGCACCCTAATGGGCTTCGAATGAAGTGCACGGCCCAACCGGCCCATGTGTTGCATTGATCACTCGAGACCACATGGTCTCGAGTCGGGTTCTCGGTTCACATAAAACCTATACGCATACTAAGCATACACACATAACACATAATCACATAAAGGTTCATTTGTCATTAATCACACAAGTTAACTAGTCATACGTTTTAGCATACAACGAAAGGTTCTAAATTTCGAGTTGTCACATCATCCCCAAGTTGAAAGAAATTTCGTCCCGAAATTTGGTAGGCACTCACTGAGGAAGCTAGTTAAGTTGTATGGTTTTCCCGGTTTTCCTGGGGTGTCACATCCACCCCCCGTTGATCTGGAATTTCGTCCCGAAATTCCGTAGCTTCGGCCTCAGTAGTGGGTGTACTGTTTGCGAACAGTTGGGGATACTTTTGTTTCATCTGATCTTCGCGCTCCCAGGTGAACTCTGGGCCGCGACGTGAGTTCCAACGAACTCGAACGAGAGGTATTCTGGTGCTCTTGAGGACCTTAACATCCCGGTCCGTGATCTCGACTGGTTCCTCGACGAATCGTAACTGCTCGTCGATAGTGAGTTCCTTCAAAGGAACTACGTGGGTCTCATCTGACGGACACTTCTTCAGATTCGACACGTGAAAAACGTTGTGAACTGCACCGAGTTCCGCTGGTAAGTTTAGTCTGTAGGCCACCCTGCCTATTTTCTCAATGACCTCGAAAGGTCCAACGTATCGTGGGTTAAGTTTACCGCGTTTACCAAAACGAACCACACCCTTCCAGGGTGAAACTTTGAGTAGTACCCGCTCCCCAACCTGGAGCTCAAGTGGTTTCCTACCCATGTCGGCGTAAACTTTCTGACGTTCGCGAGCTGCCGTCATGCGTTTTCGTATCTGAGCGATCTGCTCGGTTGTATCTACCACATATTCTGGACCAGTGATCTGACTATCTCCCACCTCTGCCCAGCAAAGAGGAGACCGGCATTTACGTCCGTACAATGCCTCAAATGGAGCAGCTCCAATGCTGGTGTGGTAGCTGTTATTGTACGAGAATTCCACAAGTGGCAGATGCTTTTCCCAGCGGTTGGCAAAGTCGATTACACATGCACGAAGCATGTCTTCTAAGGTTTGAATAGTGCGCTCGGACTGCCCGTCCGTCTGAGGGTGATACGCTGTGCTCATATCTAATCGTGAGCCAAAGGATTTGTGCATCGCTTGCCATAGCTCTGAAGTGAAACGTGCATCTCGATCCGAGATAATGGAGGTGGGCACCCCGTGCCTCGAAACAATTTCTTTGATGTAGATTTCTGCAAGAGTGGAGAACTTATCCGTCTCCTTGATAGCCAAGAAGTGTGCAGATTTTGTGAGTCGATCCACGATCACCCAAATAGTATCGTTCCCGCGCTGGGATCTAGGTAGGCCAGTAACAAAATCCATGGAAATTTGCTCCCATTTCCACTGAGGTATCTCTGGTTGTTGGAGTAGGCCTGATGGTTTCTGGTATTCAGACTTGACTCTCGCACAAGTCAAACACTTGCTGACGTAGGTTGCTATGTGGGCCTTCATGCTAGGCCACCAATACGTAGTTTTGATGTCGTGGTACATTTTATCCGATCCAGGATGTACCGAGTAGCGAGACTTGTGTGCTTCGTCCATCACAAGTTCTCGTAGGTTGCCATAGAGTGGGACCCAAACGCGTCCCGTTACGTAGTAAGCACCGTCTTCCTTCTGTTCTAATCGTTGCCTTGATCCGCGTAGGGCTTCGACCCTGATGTTTTCTGGTTTCAGTGCTTCTATCTGAGCAGCTCGTATTTGGGAAGGGAGACTAGAGTGGATCGTGAGTTGTAAAGCTCGCACGCGCTTAGGCGCGGTGTCCTTCCGACTGAGGGCGTCAGCCACAACATTGGCCTTGCCCGGGTGATACCTGATTGAGCATTCGTAGTCATTCAGCAGTTCGACCCATCGTCGTTGTCGCATATTCAGTTCCTTATGTTTGAAGATATGCTCGAGGCTCCTGTGGTCGGTGTAGATGGCGCACTTGGTACCATACAGGTAATGCCGCCATAACTTAAGTGCAAAAACAACAGCTCCCAGCTCTAAATCGTGCGTAGTGTAGTTCTTTTCATGAACCTTGAGTTGGCGTGAGGCGTAGGCTATAACTTTATCTCGTTGCATCAACACGCAACCTAGACCTTGAATTGATGCGTCGCAGTAAACCACAAAATCGTCTGTGCCCTCCGGCAAGGAAAGGATAGGCGCGCTACAAAGTCTATCCTTTAGGTGCTGAAATGCCAACTCCTGTGCGTTTCCCCAGCGATAAACAACGCCCTTCTGCGTTAGTGAGGTGAGAGGCTGTGCAATTTTGGAAAAGTCCTTTATGAATCTCCGGTAGTATCCCGCCAAACCCAAGAATTGGCGAATTTCCTTTGGTGTACTAGGTGCAGGCCAGTTCTTAATCGAGTCTATCTTGGATGGATCAACATGAATCCCATCCTTGTTTGCCACGTGGCCTAGGAAATGGACTTCTCGAAGCCAGAAGTCGCATTTCGAGAACTTTGCATAAAGCTGTTCTGTTCGAAGGAGTTCCAGAATAAGTCGCAGATGCTGCTCGTGTTCCTCCCGACTCTTGGAATAGATCAGGATGTCGTCGATGAAAACTATAACGAACTTGTCCAGGTAAGGCTTGCACACTCGGTTCATCAAATCCATGAAAACCGCAGGTGCGTTTGTCATCCCAAAAGGCATGACCAAAAACTCATAGTGCCCGTATCGGGTTCTGAAAGCTGTTTTGGAGACGTCCTCTTCCCGGACTCTCAGCTGGTGATAACCCGATCTCAAATCGATCTTCGAATAGTAGCTCGATCCCTGCAGCTGGTCGAACAAGTCGTCAATACGCGGTAGAGGATAACGATTCTTCACCGTCACCTTGTTGAGTTCCCGGTAATCGATGCACATTCAGAAAGTACCGTCTTTCTTCTTTACAAATAGCACTGGAGCTCCCCAGGGCGATGAGCTTGGAGGAATAAAACCCTTATCCAGGAGCTCTTGTAGTTGCGTGGAGAGTTCTTTCAACTCTGATGGAGCCAATCGATAAGGTGCACGAGCTATAGGCGCAGCTCCAGGAGCTAGTTCAATCTGAAACTCGACTTGGCGATGAGGCGGAAGACCAGGTAATTCCTCGGGAAATACCTCTGGATAATCGCGTACAACTGGAAAATCTTCTATCTTCTTCTCTTTTTCTGAGGTGTCAGTAACGAGAGCCAAAATAGCTGTGTGGCCCTTTCGCAAGCACTTTTGGGCCTTAAGGAGAGAAATGACGTTCTCAACAGCACTCCTCTTGTCGCCATGAATCATGAGAGGTTCACCATCGGGACCTGGAATACGGACAACCTTCTCGTTGCAAAGAATCTCTGCTCGGTGTTGGGATAACCAATCCATCCCAATGACAACGTCGAAACTACCCAAGACAATAGGAATGAGGTCGATAGAGAAGGTCTGGTCAGCGAGAATAAGTTTACAACCCTTGACTACGTGTGTGGCTTCTAAACTCTTACCATTTGCTAGCTCTACGGTGTGCTTGTTGTTCAAAGGGGTTGGAATACGCTTAAGCATTCGACTAACTTCTAGTGACACGTAGCTAGTATCGGCACCCGAATCAAACAAAACTGAAACATAAAAGTCGTCGAGAAGGAACTTACCCGCCACAACATTGGGGTCATTCCTTGCTTCACCTTGGCCGATCACAAACATCCGCCCCCTGGCGCCATTGTTGTTGTTGTTCCCATTGTTACCATTCCCCTGATTGTTGTTATTGTTGTTGTTGTTCTGGTTCCTGTTCAGTTGGGGACAATCTCTTTTGAAGTGGCCCTCAGCTCCACACTGAAAGCACCCTTTGTTATCACCTTGCTGCTGCTGCTGGCGCTGGTTCTGTTGAGCATGCTGACGATTCTGATTGGCGGGGTATAAGCTCCTGCAATCCTTTGCAGCGTGACCAGGCTTGTTGCACCGATGACAGTTGCCCCTGGTGCATGGCCCGCTGTGGTGCAGGCTGCAGCGATTGCATTTGGGGTGATTTCCCTTGTACCCACCATGGCTTTGACCGCCAGACGATTGCTGATTAGGGCTCTTGTAATCATCAGTCTTCCTCTGCTGAGACTGAGACTGAACAGAAGTCGAACCCTTACTTGAAGTTCCATCCCATTTCCGTTTGTTGTCACTAGAGGTACCAGTAGTAGTTGCAGCACCTATGCGTTTTGGTAACTTGTTCTGCTCCACCGCCTGATCCGTGAGACGGTGAGCCAGCTGAACAATTTGCTGGTAGGTGGCGAGGTTCGCTGAAGTCACATGACTTTGGATTTCTGGCACTAAGCCCTGAAGAAATAGTTCGATGCGTTTGATGGGAGGATCCACCATAGTAGGGCACAGAATTGCCAGTTCGTTCGACCTTTTCACATAAGCTTCAATTTCGGATCCCGTCATCTTGAGGTTGAAAAACTCCACCTCGAGTTTGTGAATCTCATCACGACTGCAGTATTCTTCCTTGATCATCTCCTTAAATGTTTCCCATGGGGTGGCGTTGGCAGCAACCAACCCTAGCATTTGAACCTGAGCGTTCCACCATGTGAGGGCTAAACCCTCGAGAGTACCAGTAGCATACTTCACCCTGCGCGCCTCAGGGCATTCACACATTTCGAACACAAATTCTAGCTTCTCAAACCAGTGTAGGAGACCTACTGCTCCTTCAGTGCCGCTAAAAGTAGTTGGTCGGCAGTCCATGAAGGTCTTAAAAGTGCACACGGGTGGCTGAACGTGCTGACCTATCGTAGGTGAAAGAAAAGACAGAGTTTAACACAAAGGTTGGTTCACGAGAGTAGGATCCTAAAGATCCTAGAATGAGTTCGGACTGCAGGATATACCTCCTGCGTGTGCAGCTGTAAGTGCTGCGGCAACTCGTTCGTTAATCAGAGCCGTCAACTGGGCTTGTGTCATGTTAACGCGTCCAGACATGATCTTCATACCAAGAAGAACGTGAGTGAGAGGGGTTTCGCGAAAGTACAATGATAGGATAGAGTAAGCACGCACGTGTTCAAGCAACAGTAGTTATACTAACCAAGCATACCATAAGCAATGTACTATGTCACTAACAAGTAGGCAATATATACACAGATCATATCACCTAGGATGTCGAGCCTTGCATGTGGAGTGAAGCATCGTTGTGGATCGTTGAGCACTGTACAGGTTATAGTCTGGTTTTAACAAAAACGCTTTTCCCTTTATTAAAACCAAGTTCTCTATAACCAATGGCTCTGATACCAATCTGTCACACCCCCAAAATCCACCTGCGGAGTACTACCGCTTGGAGGCGTGACTGACCAGGATCCAGCCACCAATCATATTGAACATGCATATAAGTAGTTATAAAAATCCACCCAATACAATTGGTGTTCAAACAAAACATAGTTAAGTTGCAAGCGGAAGCATAAGTCTTAAATCAAAACATAAGTTTAATTGTTTCAAAGTTTAACATGGCACACAGTCGTCCATGTCCCACAACGGTCCTCCTCCATGCAAGCTCCAGCTAAGAAACCTAAGGACCTGCAAAGCATGTAGTAACGAGTCAACAACAAGTTGAGTGAGTTCACGGTTGGGTGTTCGTTTTAAGTTGTTTCGAAAACAGTTTCCTTTAGCTGGCATCCTGCCGTGGGGGTTACCCCATAGTTAAAAACGTGACTTGGTTGTTCCCGGTTACTCTGGCAATCCTGCCGTGGGGGCTACCCCGTGTTAGTTATCTGGCATTTCGGCCGTGGGGGCTACCCCATGAATACACTAGACTCGTTACCATATCGACTGCTGACTGTAGTCATGTTTAAGTGCCCTGAAACTGTCAATGTCTATCATCATTGACGTGCCCCAGATCCATTAGTTCACGCCCGTCCTCTGCGGCACGGTGTGAGGTTTGTCAGACCTAAATAGCGCTATCTAACTAATGACCCGCTCGCCATTGGCCCGGCGATTAAGTCGATATAAAAAGGAGGGACTTCGTGATAGAGTTTTGGTCTAGTACGAGTTATCTGTCCGTGAGGACGAGGAAATTTCATTCCTGAACCTTTGCTGTCCTACCCAAGGAGGACGAGGAACCCAGTTCCTTAACCCCATTCCCAACCCAGGGAATCCCATGCTTTGTAGAGGGTGTGAACTCACCTTGGTTTGCTCGGTAGAAACACAGAAAAGTCAAACAAGAAATGTTGTGGCTACTCACGTCCTATCACAGTTGTATCATACAAGTCAGGTTCGTAACCAAGTAGCACACGGATGTTTCTAGCATAAAGCACTCAAGTATCGTTCATGGCATACACGTTTGATCATAGCAGTTCAACAATATTCATTGTTCAACAGTAACATATAAGGTCTGTGCATTAGGCCTAAGAGTCCGGCCCAAACAATTAAGTCCGAAACAAGGTGAAAGCCCAAACAGCGTGTACATGCGTATCGTCTCGAGTCGCAACCAGGCGTTTGCGACTCGCAACCTGAGTCGCAATCGTGGTTTCGGTTCGTGCTGTTTTGGTCTCGAGTCGCAACCGGACTCGTAACTATGGTTTCGAGTCATACGGTTTATGTGCTGATCACTTGTGGTTTCGAGTCGCAACCAGGTGTTTGCGACTCGCAACCGATGTCGCAACCGGGGGTTTCGACTCATCATGTGATGGTTTCGAGTCGCAACTGGAGGTCTCGGTTGGACAGGAGCTGATTCGGAACAGTGTACTATCCAATGGGAATTCTATTTCATGAAACAGTTTGTACTACTCTTATAAACATGTTTATTTGTCTAACAATTTACCATTTTGGATCAAACATATCAGAATTCAAATATTCAAGCATGTTCATATGATATTCAACAAGTTCTTCATGTGTTCATCATGTTCATCAAATATTCCTATGAACTTTAACCAAACAAAAATCATAATCAACAACTTATCAACACCAACATGTATCCTATGATATCAACACAACGAATCATCCTAATCGTGCACATTCCACAGCCGATTACAAGTATTCGGTTTCCATTCATCAATCATTTCAACTTATATCAACATCCAAACCATATAGAGCCGATAACACTCAAACCTAGTCAAGCATGCATTATTCACCTTATTGAAATCAACCCATTAACATATAATCATCATCAATCCGAATGTAAACTCATAACATAGAACATTTATGAACCGATTACTCAAGAAGGGTGTATTCCTCATGTATACACTTAACAAGTAGACATATCATCACATAATTTTCATCACACATCATTATCAAACCGAATATCACACAATAACACCTTCAATCATGTATAGACATGTATTTACCAAGAGATCACTAACCGGTTCAAGTGTGGGTTCAAAAGTGTGAGTGAAGCTTCCAAACGGTGTGTGTGCAAGTTGATCCGAGAGCTCCTTAGTGGTCACCGGTTGATCCAAGAAGAAGGAGAAGGATAGGGTTTTAGTGAGAGGAAGTAGGAGAGTGTGTGTGTTAGAGGAGTATGAGTGTTGTTGCCCAAAATTGCCAAGTGTGACCATCATGAGGATTATATACTTGTTTCACTTGTGCACCCTAATGGGCTTCGAATGAAGTGCACGGCCCAACCGGCCCATGTGTTGCATTGATCACTCGAGACCACATGGTCTCGAGTCGGGTTCTCGGTTCACATAAAACCTATACGCATACTAAGCATACACACATAACACATAATCACATAAAGGTTCATTTGTCATTAATCACACAAGTTAACTAGTCATACGTTTTAGCATACAACGAAAGGTTCTAAATTTCGAGTTGTCACAGGTTTGGTAATAAAACTCCGTTAATACTAAAGGACGGGTAAAGTACCGTTAGTAGTAAAAATAACCCGGTAAATATTTGGATTTAAATAAGAAATCCTAATATTAAATACAAACGAATCAAAGTCTTAAGGAAATTGAGTCTATAAGAGCCGAGACTTAAAATAAAAACGGGTTATAACTCCCGGGACCCACCAAGTAACTAGGGATATTAACCTAGTTAGTTGGTGTCTTGACATAATAGAACAAATATGGTTAAAATAACCAAACTATATGATTAACAAAAGTGGAGGGGCCTATGTTGTTAAAATTGAAACTTATATTATTAGTTTTAATTAAAAACAAAACCAAACACCCCCATTTGGATGTCTGGTCGATCAAGAACAGGAGAGGGCGACCTCCCTCATCCTCAAAACCCTAAAATTCACTAAACCCACAAATTGAAGGCTCAATCCAAGTTGAAATAAAAATCTGAACATGGAATCGTGATCACCTCGTCAAGAGGATCATAAGGTATGTCGAATTAGGGTATTTCGATTCAACCTAAGTTCTTGCATGTGATTGAAATCGAGTGTTGAGCTTAATTATGTGTAGCGAACATGAAATTGGTAGTGATATAAGGTTTAGGGGCAAACCCTAGATGATTTCTTGTCAAATTCTTGCATGATGATGGTATGGATCAAAATCACCATAGTGGGTGATTAATAAGTTAGTAGAACTTGATAAATACTAGGGTTAAAACTCTTGTTCTAGTGTAAACTGAAATTATGAGATAATCCTTAAATTATTGATGTTAAAAATATGTGTATATTGTCTAATTGAAGTTAATTAGAGTGATAAACTCAAGTCATGAACTTGGTTTAGATCATGTAGAAATATGACCCGCTAGGTGTTCGATAAAACGCCTAAATGAGGGTTAAAATGTTGAAAGTTGGGTAAAACGCAGATTTGAATATGTTAAGAAATAATGCGTTAAAGCTTACGAAAGAGTTCTAAACTTATTATGAATTGAACTCTTTAGGCAAGGAATCCGGAACGTCAAGCGGACACGCCGGAGGAGATACACGCGGAAAAGGTGTGCTTTAAAGGTACGTAACTACGGTTTCGTTACGTTATGCTTGATTACGTATTTTCGCTAGTAGACTTTAAATTAGAATTATAGATGAAATTGGTATTTAGTTGAAGTGACGAAGATCACTAAATAGATAAATGGGTCAAAAGGTGAAATTATCACCCTTTGACAATATCGACTAATGGTTTGTTGAGTTATATGATTATAGGAATGAATATCAAATGGATGTATACCTCGCTATTTCTTAGCGGCTATTAAGGCAAGGTATCGAAACGGGTCAAAATATTGATCCGAGTCAGGGATGTAAAATGGTTTAACTCATCACTTAGAAACTTGAGGCTCTCTAAGAGTTAAACAAAGTCAAAATTGGATATTCGGTTATCTTAAAGGCAAACCGAATGATTTAAGTTATAATTGTGGTATTTTAGAAAAATAATGGTTTCTAATCAGAATTATAGTTAAAAGATCGGATTTTGGGTCAAACAAGCATCTAAGAGTCATTCGTTGTAAAAGAGGGACTAAAATTGACAAAAATGCCCTTGTAGGCTAAATTGAACAAACAACCCTTAAAGGTTGTTTGGAAACGAGTCTTTATGATTTGATAAGTACTTAGGACGAGTATAGAAGTTGAAAGATGTAATACATTAGTTAAATGGCTCTATTTGAGTCTTTGCCGTAGAACGATGAGTTGAGAGGTAAACTCGGTTTATATAAATTACCATAGTAAACCCACCATAATTACAGTTGTGGTGGAAAATTATATGATAAGAAATGTGGTAAAGTAAGGTTAGGAACAATCGAAAGCGATTTTTAGCTAGAAGGTGCGTAAATACCCTTAACGGGTCAAAATAAGAATTTGAGCGTAAACGGGTTTCTATTAAGTAAGAAACCCGTGATTTGAGATTAATATGATAGGAGATGTGGAATCTAGGAATTTCATTAGTTTAAAGAGCAAATAAACATGTTTGTTTGATAAAAGTTGAATGGGTCAAAACTTGGTAAAAAGGGCAATAAGCCGAAGACTTAAAAGTCTGAAATTTTGTTAAACCGGATGTTGGATTTTAACTTCATAAGGTGGGAAATCAAATTACAATCACGTAGGAAGAAACGGTAGGTCAAACGAACAAGTGGATTGAAAGATACGAAAGTTTTCGTGTCAAAAACGGCAAAGTGAAAACTGGGCTGTTACAGGGGCCACCGTAACTTACGGTGTCCACCGTAAGTTACGGTGGAGCTGAAAGTGTTACGGTATTTACCCCCTGAGTTACGGTGGGGGGATTTAATATTCAGGGGCCACCGTAACTTACGGTGACCACCGTAAGTTACGGTGGAGGCCAAATTTAAGTGATTGTTTTTGGATCAAGATTTCAATGTTGGATTTTCCTAATTTCCTTGTTGTATCGGTTATTTAATTATCAAAACTGACCTTTAAGTTGGTTTTGATCACAAGTGAATGTCGAGTGTCCCGGATGAAGATCAAGCATCGAGCAAGAACCGAACACATGTTAAACAAAGCTTCCGCAATGTTGTTTCGTCGTTATTCTATAACGGCGAATTAAAATCACATTATGTTGTATCACTTTAAATTATAAAAGTTTTTAACAAACCCGTATTTTTAGTATAATTGTGACTATAATTACATGATTATGAGTTTAAATTATACGATAAACGTTAAATAATAACAAGGGTGTTACACCGGAGTACTTAATCTTTGATTATCACAGTTGATGAATTAAGTTAAACAATTATGTCTATGTGAGTGTTTCGATTAAACACATAATTGAATCTAGCTACAAACCTGAAATTCAGAGGAACTATTGTTTCTCCTACTGATTTAAACTTCGATTTTAGTTGTTAATTTAGATAAACAATCAAACCATCAATTGAATTTTACTTTTTCGCAATAGTTAATCAATACTTAACATCGTGACACTTTCCACAATCCTCCTCTAGATCGATATCCGACTTACTCTATCTATATAGTTTATTTCGGTTTTTTGCATGTTCTTCACGACAGACTTCACGGTTCGGTTCGTCTCGTATCAAGAACACATATTTAACATACTCCTGTTAAAATATGTGAATGGAAAATGTTTTGCAGCTATCGAAATACACTAGACAACAAAATACGTAGTCATCGAAATACAAATGCAAAGGAAAATACAAGAGACATCGAAATACAGGAGATATTATGCTTATTTGTAGATATCGAAATAGAAATGGATATCTATTTCAATATTAGGCCATTCTATTTCGATAGGAACTAAGCTGCTTTGATATGTCCAACCTATTTCGATGATGTTGAAGACTATTTCGAAGTGTTCAAGCATGTTTCGATAGAATATATAGCTAACACTCAAGTCTATATCGATTACAAGCTTGTACAATGCTCTATTTCGTTGTTGATTTGTATTTTGTTGTATTGTCTGCTGCTATGTGATATAAATAGCAGCAAATATAAGTTATGTTTAGAAGGGGGAGCACTTTCAGAGAGGTTATGAACATTGTGTAATGTTACTCTGTTGATATCAAACCATTGAGCTTTAACAGTGATATCTATCTTGTGTTTGTTGTTCTTTGCTTCGATTTGCATAATAACAAGGATTCCGCACTTGTTTGTGTGTTAACCAACAAGGAATAGGTTCTCTAGATCCTCCTTTAGGGACCTACAAAGAGAAAGATGGCATGAGAAATGGATATGGGGGAAATGAAAGTAAGATTACAAAAATACTCTTATCTCTAATAGTCAAAGTACCATTGACTTGATAGAAGGGCCAAGATTGATGCAATCAGACAAACACAGGGGGTAAGACAACATTTTTTTTAAAATAGGGGTAAGGGTGTCAGCGGGCCCATACCCCAAGGGTTAAAGAATTTTTCGCAGGAATAGGTGGTTTCAACCATAAAAAAGTGCCTTTAGGTGGCCTGAAGAAAGATGATTACATCTAGGTAGCTCGCTGATTAAAACAACGAAGTTGAAGATGAATTCTGACAGAATTATCACAACATTCCTTTTGCAGGAACTTCGCTGTTTCATACCGGTACACTGAGCAATTCGCTGTTTCATTTTCATATATTGATCAAGTTTGCTGTTTCATATGAATACCTAATTAAACTTCGTTGTTTCATTTATATATGCAGGAAAATTTGTTGTTTCAGGTCTATATCTATATAAACGCCAGTGTTTCATACCTATATCTCATTTTAGTTCGCTGATTCATATGCAGATCTTTATTTATTTCGCTGTTTCGTACAAATATATAAAAAAGATAGTACAAACATCTAAATATCACATGTCTTCTGCCAAAAAAACTGCAGCTTCACGTGAGAATGAACAGGTAGTGTATTTAATAGAATACATGTATTTAATATTATGTTGAGTGTGAGTAGAAAATTGATACCTACAAAACTCTAACAATGAATAGGAGGTGTAAGAATGAACACTGTTTTGAATACTATTATACAGACTCTAGTCATATCAAACTTACATACATGCAGATTCGTTTAAACATGATATATACACATACTTCAATTGATAATACAACAAAATTGACTTAGCCAAGAACAAATAAACTGCACATAGAGTGTCTAAAAACCTCATATTCTTTAAATGAGTTATGAATTGCATCCCTGTCCTCTCAGTGATAATGCGAACAACTGGATTTCTCTACATTTTTGGAAGCATCTCAAACAACATCCTATTGGACCACGTGTGGAAGCATTAATACGTGTAGCAGGATTCAGTGGGATCGTGGATAGTGGATACCGGTATATAGACTACGCGTTAAAAAACGTGTTGGTTGAGCACTGGAGGCCCGAAACCCACACGTTTCACCTCCCGTTTGGTCAAGCGACTGTGACGTTACAAGACGTTAACGTGCTATGGGGCCTACCAATAGATGGGGTGCCCTGTATGTGGGGCGGACTCTGTGATATCATTTTCTCTTGCAGCTTCGATGTGTGAAAAACTATTGGGGTTTATCCCAACAGAAAATCAAGTCAGCGACAAAAGAGTTAGCTCGGTCTGTATTTTAGATGAAATAAAGTCAGGATTTTCAGACACTGACGCAACGGATGAACAGTGCATTATTCGTGCACGTTTAATAATATTTTATTTAATAGGCTGTACAGTATTACATGATAATGCAAACAACTGGATTTCTCTACATTTTTTGCACTTCCTACAAGATTTGAGTGCATGTTCCGGGGTCAGTTGGGGTAGTGCTGCATTATAGAGTCTCTATAGAAAACTTTGTGATGCTGCAGCACCCGATGCTGTAAGCGTTACCGGCCCAGTGTCTATTTTACAAGTGTGGGCGTAGGAGAGGTTTCGTTGTTTTGCACCGGAGAATAACCACGGGTTTAACTACAATGCGCTGTTAGCTGCTCGGTATAAAGTTAACAATTTTCAAATTATTTGTTAACTAAGTAATATGTTAAGTTATTATTTACTTTTGTAGGTGGAAGGGGAGCCTAAGTTGTGTAGACGCTCCGACACATTGCCTTAGATCGTATAGATCACAACTTCAATTAATGAACGAGGCAATGGTATGCTAGTTGTAGACAGATATAAGTTTTTTTGACCACCTTGCTAAAGTTCGAAAATTTTTTATTCAGTTTAATTGGAGACCTTACGACGACGTTATGGATAGACTCCCGAAGATATCCAGTAATGGGAGGGAAAGCTGGAGGAGTGCTTGCCCTTTGATATACTGGGAGGTTGTAGATCACCACTATCCGCAGTGTGTTATGAGACAGTTTGGCATGGTTCAATATATACCTCCGTTAATTATTATAAATGTTACTAAGCATGCCAGGCTTCATAAGTTAACCCCGAATCGGTAAAACTGGGTGGAATTGGATAGCTCGTCATGGTCAATATGTTCGTGGTTGGGAGCTACATCATCAAAACGTGGTAGACGGAGAATTCATCACATCTTATTCCGTCGCCAATGATTATATGCCATGGTACATGCGTCATACGATTTTATATTTGACCAACCCACAGTTACCACATGTCCCCATGAGTGGATACCAAGACGAAGGAGCAAGAGTCCAAATGATGGTATATATAACTTTTAATTTTTACAAGGTCACGTCTATTATGTTTCAAGTTATTTCTTCAAAAAAATTAACTATTAAATTTTTCAGACGGGCACGATGGGTGTAATACACCAATCACAAGATTTGGAGTTCATTCAAGGTGTCGCTTACCAGGCACTGGATATGTCAAATGTTCCAGAATATACACAGTATCCAACTCGTTTGACACAAGACCCGGTGGGCCTTTTTTCATATCCTCGCACTCAGAGGTTAGGTAGGCCACGGCGACGCGGATGTGGTGGTACAAACGTTCAAGAGACTGGGCCATCTGATTGGGGGAGGAATTATGAACCAGGGGGATCCGGTGTTAATCAGAATCAAAATTACGGTGAAAACTTTGGTGGTTTAGAAAACGTTACTAATACGTTGACGGCGTCAATCCTGCCGCAACCCATGATAATGAGAATTGGCAGTCTATTTTGGCTATGGCATGCAACGAAGAACCGTATGATGTAAATGACCTTTGGGAGTTAACCCAACATAGTTGGGATGGCAATAATGAGAATATCCAATTCCAAAGTAATAGTGAGCTTGTGGACCCCCATTTGGGATGGATATTCTCATTATTGGCATCCCAAATATGCGGGGTTAACTCCCAAAGGTCATTTACGTCATACGGTTCTTCGTTGCATGCCATATGTATACGAAACATCGATGTTTTTTTATCACATGCTATTGAAACATCGAAGTTTAATTAGGTATTCATCTGAAACAACGAACTTGATCAATATATGAAAATCAAACAGCGAACTTGCTCAGTGTACCGGTATGAAATTGCAAAGTTCTTGCAAAAGGAATGTTGTGATAATTCTGTTAGAATTCATCTTCAACTTCGCTGTTTTAATCAGCGATCTACCTAATTGTAATCACCTTTCTTCAGGCCACCTAAAGGCACTTTTTTGTGGTTGAAACTACCTATTCCTGCAAAAAATTCAGGGTTGAAATTGCAGTTTACTCTACTTACTATGTATTAAAGATTAACTTTGGTCCTACACTACCAAGGTTATTCCATTGATAATATATATGATTGGAAGATTTATTAGAGTAAATATATTTTTTTAGTTTCTGTATTTTTAAAAGATTAGGTACTAAGTGAGTTAAAATTCATGAATTTATACTAACGGGGTGTTTGGCAACCTTTGCGTCCAAATGTTGAGCAATTTTCTCCATGTTTACTGAAAACAACACCATTAGGCTATATGGTGTGGGCTGGGAAACCCTTCGATGAGGGTGACATGGCGCTCAATGCCAAAAGGGTACACCACCCCTCCCTTTTGATTTTCGGTGAGTTCGAGTGGTTTCCACCCACCTCCCCAAACAATTTTTTCTTTTTCATTTCTTTTTGCTTCTCTCTTTTACTCTCTCCCTCCATATACACACAAGTTTACATGGTAGAAGGTTAGGCTTGAGGATTTGTTGTAGGTTTAATGGATGGGTAGTTTTTTTCTTTTAAATATTTGCTTTTTTGTGTTAGTAAAAATGATAAAAATATTAAATATAGTTTTTTTTAAATGATGCACTTGTTTTTTTCTTTTAATGTAGTGTACTTTTTTAATCTTAATGAAAACTTTATATTTATATTTATGTCTTTGTTTAAAAAAACTAAATTTAATGGTAAGAAAAAAAAATGGAAGGAGAAGAGAAGGGAACCACACCCCTTGACGGGGAAGGAGGGGAACGGTGGAAGGTGATGACGATGTGGCTCTAAGTTGGCGAATATGGAAGATGGGGAAAAGAGAACCACCAATGTTCCCGAGTTTTATTTAAGGAGATAATAGAAGGTAATCCCTCCGTTTCTCTTCGCTTCTTTACCTTTAATTTCCTCTCTCCCTTCCTTCCAATTTTGAAAGATGAATTTTAGGAGATAATAGAAGGTAATCCATCTCTTTAATTTCTTCTCATCTGCTTTTTCCATAAAAAAACTCTGGAACATAATTTCTCGAAAAACTCATAAATGCTAAGAAAACCTCCTCTCATTGTGAAAGATTTCCCTTTCCTTTGCAAATACAATGGATCTATGCAAGCTAACATGTATCAATTAAACAATTACAAATATATCAAATTCGGGTAAGGTTATTGTAAAAAAAGTTAAAAGTGTGAGAAATGATATTGTGGATGTGACATGTGTCCTAAATCTAAATTAATTTAAAAGGGTAAACAAGTAATTTTATCATTGATTTAATTAATTGATAACATTCCATAACCGCCACCCTTATTTAAAGGAATATGTTTTTTTTAAAGATCTCTATAAAACACTACGAATAACTTTGTATAACACTACAACATTATATATAACACTGCAACCACCATTCAGCACGTAGTAATGAGTATATAACACTACAGAACACCATTCAACGATTCATAACAGTGTAATAAGTATATAACACTACAAAACAATAACATTTTTATAACTCTGTATAACACTATAACATTATATATAACACTGCAACCACCATTCAGCACTGTCATAAGTATATAATACCACAAAACACCATTCAACAGTTCATAACACTAACACTGTAATAAGTATATAACACCACAAAAACACCATTCAACAGTTCATAAACACTGTAATAAGTATATAACACTACAAATCACTATTAAAGACACTACAAAACACCATTCAACAGTTCATAACACTGTAGTAACTATATAACAGTACAAAACAAGATATAACACTACATATCACTACAAAACACTATGAATAGTATATAACACCATATTACCCTTTTATAACTCTGTATAACATTGCAACCCTGTCGTCCCACTGCCGACACCACCACTGCCGCTCCGCCGTCGCTGTCGTGGAGAGGTTGGTAATGGTTTACGGCCGGAGAAGATGATGTTCAGCCGCCGCTGTCGTGGAAAGGTTCGTTCCACTGCCGCTCCGCTCCACTGGCGCTACGTCGCCGCTGTCGTGGAGAGGTTCATTCCACTGCGGGCACTACCACGGCCGGAGAAGATGATGTTCAGGTGTACGACAGGTGGTTAAACTTTGATGGAGGGTGGTAATGGTTTACGGTGATTCACGAAATTGTAGGGTTTTTGATTTATAGTTTCCTTTTTCAAATGGATATAAAAGACTTTATTACACCTACAATTTTCAAATCAGTCCAAAATAATAAAACACATTTTACAATTTGATCCCTATTAATCTCAACCATTAGATCAAAGATCTAATGGTGTAGATTCTTTCTTATCCTTCTCACAAGAAAAACTCTTTTTTTACATGATCCTCTACCTATCAAATTCACATGATTTTAATGGGAGTTATACAAATTATCATGAAAATAACCAAATAAATCAGGAGCTTGCCCTACTTTGTATGATTATATAATTTATACTTTTCTCTATCTATGCAATCAAGTAAAATGTATATAAAAGTCGTACTTTGATATGCACCTTTGCAATTCATCCCAGAATGTGTAGTGGGTTAGCATCCTAACACCTCAGCAAATGGAGCACGTGAAACCAATTCAGCATACAAGCGTTAAGCCATTAACGGGAGCGTGAGAGGTGGCTCAATTAATTTATTTGAGCCAATTTCTCAAATCACACTCCTGTTTAGTTAAGCATTTATACAAAGTGTAGTTTGGTTAAAGCACTACTATCTATGTGACAATAACATGACAAAAACTTTTACGCTTTTTAGTTAAACCACTAACATAGTCTCACAATTAAACACATATTTCTCATTTCCAGATCAGTATCTCAACTCTCAATCACCTAACAAGTAAGAGTGCCATAATAAACGAACGAATCCTAGTGCTTATTATGTGTATTAACCTATACTTCTTTATCCGTATTATTTATATTGTTATGATTTAATCTAAAAGTTACGTTTATTTACATGTTTAGTAATACAAATATTGGTTTCGAGATAACCAGTGATAGTTGCTATTATCTTGTATAGTTTTAAAAAAAAGTCCACCACCAATTCCGGGGAAAACCCGGTAACCCACCCGCCCGTAGGCACGACGGTGAAATTACCGGTAAACCTCGTTTGGCTCAAGGATCGAACTCAGGATTTCCTGAGTCTCCTATCATTGCCCACCAATGTCTCACTCTACACCAAATGGGAGTTGAACTTGCATCTATTAAGACTTGATCTAGAGAGAGATCATTGGCCAACATTTGCAATTCCACGTATATAGTGCTCATGAATCATGATGCAAGACTTGTGTGGCTTTACAGCCTGGCTGGGTATAATAACAGTGGGCCATACTTTGGGCCCCTTTTTTCAGCAATGGGCTTCTCATTATGGACTAACTTTCGACTTTTCCTGATATTTGTAAATTAATTGATTCATGGATTCTAATGCAATGACTCATATGATATACAATCTCAACTTTGTTAGAGATGCAACACCATATCTAGGCAGTTACTCTATGTTTAGCTTACCAAGCTACACCTCGAGTTATATAATCTACTTGTTCTCGTCGTAGCTAAAAACTTGTTGTCTATCTTATCTAAAACCGCGTATATACCAACACATCTCTTGGATATGTTGACTCGACTAGACCATAGTATGTCTTCCTTCATATGAAAGAAGGTGATTGCACAAAGATGGTCATAACATAAGGCTCATGAAGTTATGTTTTCCTTCTTCTATTAGATGATATATCTTTAATCTAGTGTTTCATTTTTATCTAATAGTTATGTTTATCTACATGTGAGTTGGTAACTAAAATATTGGTTTTAAGATAACTATTGGTGGTTACCATCATCTTGTAGCATCTATACAAATAGAAAGATGAAATCATTTTTCAATGTGCATGCCCTACTGCTCTAGTATATTCTTATACCCTACATTTACAAAGGACATGCACAGTAAAATACAAATAATCAAAGCTAATGTACAATTTGAATTGCATTGTTTGCACATGTGTCAATTAATATTATAAAAAAAACCTATTATTTATTAAAATAACATTAATAAGTAAACTTTCATTATATAAATATCATATGTAAGTGTGGCTTTTTTACTATTCTTTAATATTTTTACAATATTTTCATATCATCATTAGTTTTAAAGTATATTATATTTCCTTTTATAAATATTAAAATATGATGTTTAATAAAATTCGATGTATGTCATTGTGACATGTTTATTTTTATATATGTATAGACATAAAGTTTACTCAAAACCGAGTTGAGAATAATAATGTACAAATGAAGTGAGCTATTTGTGGTTTAGATTTTTTGAAGTGAGCTATTTACCCTTTTCTTTTTTTAGTAATAGAAAATAATGTTTAATAAATTTTGAATATAGTTGTATTGGTAATAGAATTTTTTTAGTACTGTACAACTTATGCCATAGCGAGTTACATTAACCGAACCAATGTCCGCCCGAATAACATGCGGCATTTGTTTCTATAGTTTTCGATCAATGTAAAACACGTGTCTATATTTAACGAACCGAGTCGATGCCGGCCAAAAGCCCGCTGCGAAGCGCGCACCACCACAACCACCACTGCCACCCACAACCACCACTGCCACCGCCATTCACCGCCCTCACCCCTTTTCTTCTTCTCCCTCAAATAACACAGACAACCATCGCCACTGCCATTTCATTATAACACCACCACTACTTCCGTCACCGGAAACCTGCAACTCCGGTCATCTTCTCCAACGACTGCCACCACTGCCACCGGAAACCTGCAACTCCGGTCATCTTCTCCAACGACTGCCACCACTGCCACCTCCAGCCACCACCACAACCACCACTGTGTCAAGAGAATCAGCACCAAGATCGACAAATTTGGTTGAAGTGGGCGACTGTGCACTCATCAATCGACAACTTATTAGCAATGGTGGATAATTATAGTTGGTGTATGTAAAACGTTTGTGGAAACGGATGACTCTCCTAGCTATGTCACTAATGTGGCGCCATCAGGGAAAGGTGGGGTGTAAACGAGCCAAGCCAAGTCTGCACACATTTAGGTTCGAGCTTGGCTCGTTTAACTTATGAGAGGATTCGTTTTGAGCTCTATTTCGAAAGCTCAACCTCGACTCGTGAGCAGTTTATCAAGCTTGAGGTCGACTCGTTTATTATTCTTTGATTAATACATATTATTAATTATTATATACATATTATATTTTTATATACAACAAATAATATATATTATTTTAGTTATTTTATCTTAACTTTTACATATAGAAATAATAATTATTGTTATTACTATATAAATGATATATTTAATATAGAGTTAAATGCTTGGTTGGTCCCTGTGGTTTGCAAAAATTTCAAACTTGGTCCTAGTGATTTACTAATTACACGCGTGGTCCCAAAAGTTGTCAAAAATGCACTCGGTTGGTCCCCATCCCTAACCTCTGTTAAATTTCTCAGTTAACTATATGTGAAATGACTATATTACCCATGAACAATTAAAACCTATCTTCTTCAACCTCCCATTCCCAGTACTTCCCCCTCTCTTTAAAACCCACCAAGCCACCATCTCCACCTTCAATCCATCACCACCACCTCCACTTCCACCGTCACCTTCAACCCAGCCAACCCCTAGCCTTTCAGACACTCACTGTCATCTAATCTCAAATTTGAAATATAAATAAAACAATAACAGCGAAATTAGAGTTGACTGGTGAATGATTATCAACTCGAACTTAAATCTACAAAACAAAATAAATCCACATCGTAATCTGTAAAACGTAATAGAGTTGACTGATGAATGATTATCAACTCGCACTTAAATCTACAAAACAAAATAAATCCACATCGTAATCTGTAAAACGTAATATTCAATAAAATAAACAGAAATTCGATTTCAGTCGTAACGGACCGTTGAAATTGCAGACAGATCGAGAAAACGATCGGTGAAGCTGAGCAAGTAGATCCTCACAACTAGAACCTGATCAATCTGTGCAAATTGTTCTTTCTTCTGCAGATCGATAGTTGAACAATGTCAGTTCAATCGCCTGCTGACGAATTTCAGAAGCATAAAACGGTGAAAACGTCGGTTATGGAGCTATTCGCAGCAGTGTGTCGGTGTGAGTTTTGTGTGTGTGTAAAGTAGTTGAAGAGCAGTAGTCTGCAATGGCGATTTTGCGTATGACAGTGAGTGCCTGAAAGGGTGGGGGTTGGCTGGGTTGAAGGTGACGGTGGAGGTGGAGGTGGAGGTGGTGGTGATGGATTGAAGGTGGAGATGGTGGGTTTTAAAGAGAGGGGTAAGAACATGGGATGGGATGAAGAAGATGGTGGGTTTTATTTCTTTTATTTGTTCAAGGGTAATATAGTCATTTCACACATAGTTAACTGAGAAATTTAACAGAGGTTAGTGCTGGGGACCAACCGAGTGCATTTTTGACAACTTTTGGGACCACGCGTGTAATTAGTAAACCACTAGGATCAAGTTTGAAATTTTTGCAAACCACAGGGACCAACCAAGCATTTAACTCTTTAATATATTGAATGGAAACTATATGAATAACAAACTCTTTTAGCTCACGAGCCAACGCGAGTACGGTAAGTGAAGCTTGGGTTCAAGCTCGAGCTCGTTCATCAATCCAACTTATTCTAGATCCGTGCCCATTTAACTATTTAAACGCGACTCATTTCAAACTTTTAGCAAGACTATCTTGAGTATATTACTTAATCATTTAGAGACAAATGTCTAAACCATTCAGATACCTGCTCGTGAAACAAACAACTTAAACCATTAACTGTTGAACCAGTAAAAGGTCTGAACCATTAAGAGCTAAAATTAAAATATTGGTGGTTTTAAGATAAGTATTGATGGTTATCATTATCTTGTAGCATCTATACAAATAGAAAGATGAAATTCTTTTTCAATGTGCATGCCCTACTACTCTAGTATTTTATTTGTATAATTATAGTTGGTGTATGTAAGACGTTTGTTGAAAGTACTTGAAACGGATGACTCACCTAGCTATGTCACTAATGTGGCGCCAACAGGGAAAAGGTGAGGGGTAAACGAGCCGAGCCAAGTCCGCATATGCTTAGGTTCGAGCTTGGTTTGTTTAACTTATGAGAGGATTTTGTTTTAAGCTCTATTTCTAAAGCACGAGCTTGACTCGTGAGTAGTTTATCAAGCTTAAGGTCGACTCGTTTATTATTCTTTGATTAATACATATTATATTTTTTTATATACAACATATAATATATATTATTTAAGTTATTTTATCTTAACTTTTATATATAGTAATAATAATTATTGTTGTTACAATATAAATGATATATTCAATATATTGAATGGAACCTATATGAATAAGAGACTCTTTTAGCTCGTGAGTCAACACGTATACGGTAAGTGAAGCTTGGGTTCAAGCTCGACCTCATTTATCAATCTAGCTTATTTTAGATCCAAGCCTATTTAACTATTTAAGCGTGACTCATTTCAAACTTTTAGCAAGCCTATCTTGAATAGATTACATACAGCCTGACGCCTTGACTCGTTTCGTTAATATATCTAGAAAAAGTGCTAGTTCTTGATCACCATCCTCATTTCACATAAACAAAACAATTTACTGTTTAAGCCAATTCAGATATTAATAAATTCAAATTCAAATTGACGTTATATAACACAAAATAATCCCGCCAAATAAAAAAGAAATTATTCAAAACAATTCAGATATTAATAAATTCAATTCAGCTACATCACCTTTACTCCCTTTTCATCTTTATTTTTTAAATTGGTTCGGTACCGAACCTAACCATTTTCCGACCGTTACTCCGAACCTAATTTCAAATCCCCATTAAACCCCCAAAATCCCCAAACACTTTACCAACCCCTATTTTTCAGCCACTTCACACCAAACCCTCAAAAAATGGTGTCCAAAGCCAAAAAATCAAGAGGATCTCCAGCCACACACACTCTCCGCCGCCGTAAGAAGACCCCGGTCACCGCCGCAACCAAAACCGCATCCGTCGTAGTCGCCTCCATCAACAAATCGATCTACACTTGCCACCGCCGCCTCATCAAAATCTTCTCAAAGCTCGTTCGTATCGCCACCCCGAAGAGCAAATCATCTGTTAAAAAAGGGTATAAAATTTTAAAAAAATTCCCTCGTGACGACCACATTGCAAGCGTCCGCCGATCCCTCTTCCAGGACACCACCACCACCGCCTCGCTCCCGCCCTTAATTTGTTCGAATAAGAAAACCGTGTTTCTAGACCTCGACGAAACCCTAATCCACTCGGTTCCTGCATCCGGGTTAATTCGTCCCAGAAACTACGATTTTGTAGTGAAGCCGTTGCTAGATGGCGAACGGGTTACATTTTATGTAACCAAGCGTCCGTTTGTCGATGAATTTCTTCGGTTTTTAAGCGAAAGTGGTTTCGAAATTGTGGTTTTTACCGCGGGGATCAAGGAGTATGCGTCTCTAGTGTTGGATATATTGGACCGAAACGGGTTGATTTCGTATAGGCTGTATCGGGATTCGTGTAAGGAATTCGACGGGAGGTTTGTTAAGGATTTGTCGAATTTAGGGCGGGATTTGACAAAGGGGGTGATTGTTGACGATAATCCGAATTCTTACAGTTTGCAGCCCGAAAACGCGATCCCGATTAGTCCTTTTACTGATGATCTTGGAGATGAGGAATTGAAGAAATTGATGAGTGGATTTTTTACAAAATGTCATGAGTTTGAAGATTTAAGGGATGCTGTGAAATATTATGTTGGAAATGGAGTTGAAGATTCAAAGAGTATTGAGAAATTGATTGAAGATGAGATATTTGAGAATAATAAGAGTTCAAACTTTCAAGCTCTGATTGAAGTTTGAATATTAAATTTCACTGTTTAAATTTACTTTATTTTTTTATTAAGTTATTATATTTGTTTTGAATTTTTGTGATGTTTTGGTTGAAGAATTTGATTGAATGCTGTTCAATACTTTTTCAGTATTTTGCAAAATGGATTTTGTGCAAATATATATGATAATATCTTATTTTATGAAGTGGTAGGTGGTTTGATCTTTATTGTGCAACATTGTTTTAGTTTAGAAATTAATACATCTCACGACCGTTACATGATTAAATATTATTCTTGTAAATATTTACGTCACTGGTATCATTTTTTTATAAATTGTTTTACTGTTTGTTACATGGTTAGTACATGCGGGGTAGTGGTGGTGTAACAATTTATAAAAATTAATACCATTAGTATAATTTCTAATAAATATGTATGAAAATAACAAAATGGGTAATCACAAATAGTAACCATGTAATTAATTCAAACTAGGATTGCAACCCGCCGCATTCTTTAGTTATAACTAAGTCGATCTAGGACCCGTACGTTATGTTAAACTTGTCAAACGGGAAAAAATAGACGATGTAAAAACGTTCACCCACACACGCACGTTGCGTCGTGTTAACTCGCAAAATTTAGAACGAAATGTAAAACGTTAAACCAAAGACGCACGTTGCAATGTGTTAAGTCACAAAATTTAGAACCAAGTATAAAGCAAAAAAATTGTGGAAAATGAAAACTATAAATGACCAAAGTTGAAAGTAAAAAAAGTTACGAGGATGGATTGCAAAAGATAAAAAGTTTTTGGTTAAAAGTAAAAAAACAAATAGTTTTGGGTTAAAAGTAATTTATGAAATACTTTTGGGTGAAAAGTAAAAAAATCAATTTTTTTGGAAAACCCCCAAAGCCAAAGTTACGACAACCATTTTTTCTTTGAAAAACCCCCAACGCACACCCCGCATTGCGGCGGGGCGTAAAGCGTTGTCAAATAGTACTAATGTCACACAACCGTCATCGACCACCAACACTGACTCGACCTAGGATACGCGTGTTGCGACGAACCTGTCAAACATGGAAAAATAGAGGTAAAAACGTTAAACCACACATGCACGTTGAGTCGTATTAACTCGAAAAATTTAGAACTATACGTAAAACGAAAATTTGCGAAAGATGAAAAGTATAAGTGATAAAAGTTGTGAAGTTAAATTGCAAATAATGAAAAGTTTGGGTTAAAGTTAAAAAACGAATTATGTAGGGTTAAAATTGCAAAAGGTAAAACCTTTGGGTTAAAAGTAAGAAATCAACTTTTTTTTTTGAAAAATGCCCAAAACACAATGTACAACTCATAATGCACATATAACTTACTAATTTATATATGGAATAATATGTATAACATAAGTGAAGTAATTGAATTTCGCATGTGCCCAATGGATAAAGCAGTGACGGAACTAAAAGAAAAATTTAGGGGTATCCCAATTTTTTTTACCTACATTCATAAAATGGATACATTTTTTCCGCAGTTTAGACGGTGGCAGATACAAAACATTTTAAGTAGATGATCAAACTTATACTATGTTTATATATTCACAATCGTGTGTCGTCTTCTTTTTTCCGCAGTTTAGACGGTGGCAGATACAAAACATTTTAAGTAGATGATCAAACTTATACTATGTTTATATATTCACAATCGTGTATCGCCTTCTTTTTTTTTTTTTTTTAACAATTAACGTACTCTAAACACAAAAACGATTGAATAGATTCTTTTAACGTTACCTTAATTGCTACTTGTAGGATCGTTTTGTGACTCGAATGAGTCGATCAGAAGAGTTTAACTCAACACGAAAGGCGGAAACAGACGTGTAGAGGTCAATTCAGCAAGATTTACACTATAAACTGTTGTATGATTGATTTGATGACGTTTTACAACCTGACAACACTTCGGCAGCACTTCGTTGCACAATCCAGAAAGTTACAAATGAAATGGACATGAGAGGTATTTATAGGATAAGCTATTCCGTTTGAAGGTGGCATGAAACCCTTCAAACGAAATCTAATTCCCTTTGAACCTGTCACTATCTAATTCCCTTTGAACTTGTCACTTTCTAATTCCCTTTGAAAGTGCCACTTTCTAATTCATAGGGAATAAGTCATTTCTAACAAGACTCGATACAAGATGAAGTCGACAGACGCATGCACCAACAGACTCCCCCTCGAATGTTGATGAGTCTTCAGTGTCGAGTCTTCGCATCTTCAGTCTTTATCAGCCCTCTCGAACTCTTTGAAGTATCTGACGTTGTAAGTATCCTCAAATCTCCTCTCTTCTCTTTTTCATAAGCACCAACACATTCCTTCCTTTAGGTGTCTTCAGACTCCCCCTTTCGATATGCTGGGATCGCAGCCTGTCTTGTTAAAATCACAGAGTCCTCAGGTATCGGAACCTGGCTCTCTATCATCTATCCAAGATCACCTAGCTCTTATCCTGCACATTCTCTACACAAAAATAAATTTTCTGATGATAACTTGTAAAAACAATCTCACCATCAACTAAACCACTTGCAGAAATTATATAATCAAAGAATGATTTTACAATGTAGATCTCTGATGAAAACACTTGAAGAAATATCGTTTTTCTTATCAAGACAACACACTCTCCCAAACCATCTGTTCATCATGTCTAGCACTCGGAATTTTGAAAATTAGCTCTTCAATACCAGTTGTCGAAAATCTTTTTAAATTTTTCAAAATTTATGCTAAAACACACTAAAATCTTTTTTGGATTTTTGAATGTAATGAAATGCATAGAAGAAATATTTACATACAATATTTTTGTGAGTTTGTGTAAGAGGATCATATCAGTTTCTGAGACTAATCACCAACACCATTAAGCTTTATACATTTTAAGTTCTAAACGATTCACTTAGATTGTCAGTATACTGGTCCACTTAAATTTTCTCACAAAGTTCAACTGCTTCGAGATACGATGTTAATGTCTTAAGTACTTAAACTCAACCGTGTGTCCCACCTTAGAATATACTCCCGTATCCAGATCCCAATATTCAGTCTTACAGGTGAGTATACCACAGATGATATCTGTAAGGGAATAAATTATGAATCAGTACGAAACCGTGAGAGCTCAGGTCAGAACTTCCGTTCAGCAGAGAGATGACGGTTCGACTTGGGTGGGTCCCCTTTAGAGGATCTTTATTACAACAGCAATGATTATCAATTTTATTGTTTCATCATTTTTGCTGAGGGCGGCGCTATATTTCAAGCAAGCGTAAAGTATTCTCCGGGGACTAGGCCATTGCTTCCGCAAAATCAGAAGTTCCGGGATAATACCCCAGATATCACTGAGCATAAAGACCTAGTATCTCAGAAAGAGGGACCTTTCAAACAAGATTTCGGGGGTTACCCATATATCCGAGAGATGTTTCCCCACGATATAAGCAAGTTTGAATTTAGGTTTATATCTCGTCACAATCTACTAAATGTGCAAAAACCTACTGGCACATCATCAGTGAGACCGTTTATCACTTTTTAACTTTCCATTTCTTTAGCATGTTGTGATAGTCCACTGATGTACTATCATTTCCTCTTCTTTGAAAACAAAACTCATTTTCAATTTATCATGTTTTTGGATTTTTCAAATTTTCAAATGTTTTTGGATTTTCAGAAATTTCTTACTCCCCCTAAAATGCAAACACATTTTAGGAAATTTGAAAACAAACTGTACAATAAAGTGACAACCGATATCAAATCACTTCAATTCGCCATCCACTTGGCATAAACAATCAAAACTCCCCCTTACAACAAACTATTTTCCCATTGTGATTTCAAAACACTTAAGTTTGTTTTACTCAAATGGTTTTTTCAGAAAATAAGTTTGATTGATTTTACCACTTGTAAAGTTAGGGGTTTGGTTCATCACATTGTCATCAAATACCACTTGTAAGTATGGTCCAATCAAGTTCAACCTAATGACCTTGATTAACCACTTGTAGAAAAAACAAGTACAACTTAATGTCCTTGATTTTACCACTTGTAAGAATAAACCTCTTTTAATCACTAGTAAGTTCATTAACCAACCTCTTAAAAAAACTAACAATTTAAAATATCACCTGTACTTTACCATCTTTACCACTTGTATAATTACCAACCAAGAAAGATAGATGCCGATTCCTGCTCCGGCAAGTCCGCAGACTTACTGTTCGTAATATGTACCATCCCAGTCACAAACCAGGGATGGTTCAACTTTATCTTTCTTCGTCTTCTTCTCGTAAAACTCCTTCACTCCTTTGACCTTCCTGTCAATCATTTTTCCAAAAATTTTATGAACTTTAGAATTGAAGACTTTTTCAATATCAAATTCTTTCTTTTCAGAAAAGAATTGATTTGAAATATCAACTTTACCAACTTTCTTCTTAAAATTTTCAGCCCGAAGTGGTGGAAAATTCACATCATCCACAGTTGGCATTGATTTTTCACCTTTTACCTCAACCTGTGGCTCCTCTGACTTTGTGGAATCAGATTCACGAGGACTAGCACCTACTGATATAATCAGAACTACGAATGAGAAGATCGACATGGTCCGAACTCACCTAAAAGCGGCTCAGGATCGACAAAAGTCGTACGCGAATAAACGAAGGAGGCCGATAGAATTTCAAGTGGGTGATAAGGTAATGCTAAAGGTATCACCATTGAAGGGAATAATACGGTTCAGAAAAAAAGGAAAGTTGAGCCCATGATTTATTGGGCCATTTAAAACCATCGAGCGGATTGGCAAGGTGGCTTATCGCCTCGAGCTACCGGAAGAATTGAGTGGAATACATAGCACGTTTCACGTGTCACAACTGCGAAAGTGTCTAGCAGACGAAACAGCTTATATCCATTACGATGATATCGAAGTGGATAATAGTCTGAATTATGCGGTGAGACCAGTGGAGATTTTAGATCGAAAGGTCAAGCACTTACGAAACAAACAAATCGATCAAGTCAAGATCAAGTGGGAGCACAGGAAAGGCTCGGACACTACATGGGAGTCGGAAGAAGAGATGCGACGTCTCTACCCTACACTATTCGGTACGTGCTTTGGTTTCGGGGACGAAACCCTTTTTAAAGGGGGTGGACTTGTAACATCCCAAAAATACAAATTTTTAAATTTGCAATTAAGTTGTGAATAAATTAGTAAAATAATCTAATTAGTAATGACACTAACCAAGTTAGTTTATTACTTATGAATAATTTAAGACATAGAAAGAAAATAAAAGAAACTAGAGGGACCAAAAGTGTTAAACTTGAAGATAATTTTAATAAAAACATTTTCATTAAAACACCTACTCAAAATTGAGTACGGTGATCGACCAGGAACAAGGGGGGGGGGGGGGGCGACCAAGGTTCTCCAAAACCCTAAGTTTCACAAAATCCCTAAATTGAAGGATCAAACTCAGTCCAAAACGAAAATCGAGCATAGATTCATGATCCCCATCACAAGGGGGTTATAAGGTATGTAAAATTCTATGAAAATTCTCTGTTTGAAATTCTTATGAATTTGGGAGATTCAAAATTTGATGATGCATGTTTGTGATTTGATTAGATTAGGGATGATATAGTGTCTAGAGGTAAAACCTAGACAACTACATGTGAAATCATGTCCAAATTTAGGAAATTCCATGAACACATTGAAGGTGGGTTATGGGTTTTACAAGATAATGATGAACACTAGGGTTTAGAATGATTATTCTAGTGTAATTTGATCATAGAAAGTGATTTCAGAAAAGTATGATGTTTAAATGCTATATGAAAGCTTTATTGATGTTAAGTTTAGCTAAATAGCAAGCCATGAACTTGAATATGAATGATATAAAATTCTGCCCTTATAGTGTTTGTGAAAAAGCCTCAAAGAAGGCTTAAAACTGAAATTCAAAGTTGAAACACATAATTTTGATGTTTCAGTGTATTACACGATATATGGTTTAAAGAGATTTCTAAACATGATATAAATGGACTCTATAGGAAAGGACGCGGGAGCATCAAGCGGGCAAGCAGGTGGCGAATCGCGTTTGAAGGGCTTACTTTGAAGGTATGTAACTTAACTCGTTACATTGGGTAATTTAATAATTAGCATATGTGTAGTCGAATTTTAGAATAGAAGTTGAGCTGAATTAAAGCGATAATGTTCGCTATGTTGAATAATAGATAAAGAATTGGTTAGATCGCGTTGGTAGTCATCAAAATGGAGGATTCCATAGATGAGCCAAACGGGTCGAATAATCAAATGATGCGAGGTTAATGCATTGTAGTATGATCACTCGGTCATCGTTATTGTTCGTAAAAGACACATTAGAATACGAGAAATCAGTGTGTTAATTGTTAGAATGAGAAATCTTAGAATTGGGTTTGGACAAAATAACCAAATCAAACAAAACATGGAATTGCAGTGGCTACCGTAAATTACGGTATCCACCGTAATTTACGGTAGAGATCAAATGTTTATGGTGGTTTACCCTTGAGTTATGGTGGACCAGAATGATAAAATGACTACCGTAACTTACGGTAGATACCGTAAGTTACAGTAGAGCCTGGAAATGTTGGCTAAGTTTTGTATATCATAGCAAATCGAATCCGTTTCTAATGTAGTTTCGATTAAACCATAATTCTATGAACTCTAATACTAATAATTGTCAAAGTTTCAGTTTGTAGGTGCTGCTAGTATGTGGATGATGATCAAGCATGTTTTGAAGAACCGAACACGAGCTTTTGAAGCTTCCGTTTAAATTAACTTTGATTAGAAAATGTTTATAATGTAAATGAATTGTTAATCATGTTTTGAATGTTTAAACTAATTACTAGTCAATTAGTATGTGATCCTCACAAAACTTCAATTTTGTTAAATACATTGTGAAGTAAGGTACTGTTTATATATAATCTCGTGTATTTACATTAAATTCTTATAAAACTGAGATGGGTGTTACAAGTTGGTAATCAGAGCTTAAGGTTGTCAACAAGTGTTCGGTTCAAGCTTGATCGATCGTCCGGTAAGAATTAACTTTTATTTAATAGATTATATCGTATGTAAGAAACGAGAAGTGAATTAACGTGCATGGGAAGAGTGTGTTAATTCACTCAAACCCGGAAAGTGCACCAAATGCGAACGGTTAAAGCAAGTGAGGAACTTGGCTAAACCGAAACAAATGAAGCAACGGTATAAATGAAATGTTTAACGTTTAATGTAAACACTTCAGTTTCAAGATCTCGGAAAGAAACGATGATGATCCGGTGCAGACAAGCACCGAACAAATGAAAGAGATAATTGCCGAAGAGGTAGGAAAGGCAATTGAAGGAAGTCTATCCGGGTTTATAGACAAAATTCAAAACACAATGTTGTCACTTGTCGAAGAGCGAGTCAAAAGGTTGGAGGATAGTGTCAACCTTATGAAGGAGAAATCGGGGGAACGTAAAGGGTGTTCATACAAAGAATTTATGGCGTGTAAACCGCCAATCTACAACGGGGAGGTTGACCCAATAATTTGCCAAAGATGGTTAGGCGACATTGAAGGGGTGTTTGAAAGAACCCATTGTGATGAAAGTGACTTTGTGGCTTACGGAACGGGCCAGTTGAGAGGTCAAGCCAAAGATTGGTGGGATAACAAAAAGAATGAAATAGGAGCCGAAGCGGCGAGAACCATGACATGGGAAGAGTTTAATACACCGTTTCTTAAACATCATAGTCCCAAGGCGGTCAACAATAAAATCAAAGAAGAGTTCATGCAACTTAGGCACAAGGGCGAGACCATAGACAAGATTACGGCGATGTTTATGGATAAGATGAAGTTTAGTAGTGAATTGGTGACGAACGAAGAACAGAAGATATACTACTACTATAACATGTTGAGCGCTGAATATAGGGAGTTTATGACTCCTTCAAAATACGAGACCCTTACCGAAATCATAAACGTTGCTCGGGAACGAGAAATCGAGTTGAAGAAACAAGTTAAAAGGGGTGAGCGAAGGGCGCAAGATGTGAATCCAAGCCCTACAAAGAAAGCTCGAACTGGAGAGTCAGGAAAGAAAGTGGATGCTAAAGGTGGGTCGCCAAGTTGTAAAGTGTGCGGGAAAGGACACAAGGGAGAATGTCGGTTCAAAGACAAACCATGCCCTATATGTAGTAAGACGGGGCACACGACGTCGCTATGCCCGGGTAAAGTCTCAGTTTGCTACAAATGTTATCAACCCGACCACAAAAAGTCCGAATGCCCGGACTTAGTTGGAAAGAGAGACGTTAGAGAATCTCCAGCGGAAGCTCCTAAGGCGAAGGCTAGATCCTTCCAACTTACCGCGGCTGAAGCAAAAACAGAACCCGATGTGGTCTCAGGTATATTCATAATTAACTCAATTCCCGCACGTGTATTGTTTGATACGGGTGCGAATAAATCATTCGTTTCGCATGGATTTATTCGACATCCTTCATTTGTAATGACAAAATTATCTGTGCCCTTAGAAGTTGAAATAGGGGACAACAAAAGTTTTATAGTTTGTGATGTTTGTCGAGGCTGTAAATTAAGCATCGACGATGAAGAATACTTGATAGACCTAATCCCGATGTCAATGGGGGAATTTCAAGTAGTCGTTGGGATGGATTGGCTATCTCAACACCACGCAAAGGTCGTGAGTTTTCGTAAGGAGATAAAGCTAACATCTCCGAGCGGGAAACACGTCACTATCTATGGCGAAAAAGGAGGTAACCCTATAATATGCTCGATGTTGAAAGCTCACAAGCTTATGAAGCAAGAATGCAAGGAGTTTATGATATACGCGAATGAGCCCGAGAAGGAATCAATGAAGATTGAAAATGTACCAGTAGTACGGAACTACGAAGATGTGTTTCCGAAAGATTTACAGGGGATACCGCCTGAACGGGAAGTAGAGTTCGGGATCGAATTGATTCTGGGCGCAAAACCCATAGCTAGAGCACCGTACCGACTTGCGCCGTCGGAGTTACAAGAGTTGTTGTCCCAGATTCAAGACCTGCTTGACAAAGGATTCATAAGGCCGAGTGTGTCTCCTTGGGGTGCACCGGTACTGTTCGTGAAAAAGAAAGACGGAAGCATGCGCATGTGTATTGATTACCGGGAGTTAAACAAACTCACGGTAAAGAACCGATACCCGCTTCCAAGGATAGATGATCTATTTGACCAACTACAAGGTGCGAACTGGTTTTCAAAAATTGACCTTAGATCGGGATATCACCAACTAAAGGTCAAAGAGGAAGATGTGCCGAAGACGGCTTTCCGCACGCGATACGGACATTACGAGTTCCTCGTGATGTCATTTGGACTAACAAATGCACCCGCGGCTTTCATGGATCTCATGAACTGGGTTTGCAAGCCAATGTTGGATAAATCAGTCATTGTGTTTATCGATGATATTCTGGTATATTCAAAAAGTGAAGCTGAACATGCACATCACTTACGAGAGGTGTTAGAGACACTTAGACGAGAGAGGTTGTATGCGAAATTCTCTAAGTGTGACTTTTGGTTACGAGAGGTGCAATTTCTCGGCCACATCATAAGTGCCGATGGAGTATTGGTAGATCCGTCTAAGATCGAGGCCGTGTCGAAATGGAATTCCCCGAAGAACCCTTCAGAAATTAGAAGCTTCTTAGGGCTTGCGGGATACTATAGGAGATTCATTCAAGATTTCTCCAAGATCGCGTCGCCGCTAACAAAGTTAACCCGAAAAGAGGAGAAGTTCATTTGGGGTGTTGAGCAAGAAAGGGCGTTTCAGACGCTAAAAGAGAAGTTAACCCAAGCTCCGGTATTAACATTGCCGGACGGAGTTGAAGACCTAGTGGTTTATTCGGATGCCTCATTATCGGGGCTCGGATGTGTTCTAATGCAACTGGGCAAAGTTATAGCTTATGCCTCGAGACAATTGAAGATACATGAGAAGAAATATCCCACGCACGATCTTGAATTGGCTGCGGTGGTATTTGCATTAAAAATATGGAGGCACTATTTATATGGGGTAAAGTGCACCATATTCACCGATCACAAAAGCTTAAAATACTTCTTCGATCAGAAGGAGTTAAATATGCGTCAGAGACGATGGTTGGAAACGATGATGGATTTTGATTGCGAAATACACTACCACCCCGGAAAGGCGAATGTGGTGGCAGATGCTTTGAGCAGAAAAGTGGACTATGTCCCAATACGAGTAAGATCAATGCAACTTGTGGTGACCTCGGGTTTACTTGAACGTATCCGAGAGGCGCAAGTAGAAGCAGTGAAAGAGGAGAACTGGAAAAAGGAAAGGATTGTTGTCCAAGTTAAAGATCTCGAAGTAGGCAACCACGGTTTGAAAACACGTTTCAATAGAATTTGGGTTCCTAACACATGTGGAGTTAAACAACTTCTACTTGATGAAGCTCATAAGTCCCGTTATTCCATCCATCCGGGAGCGACCTAAATGTATAATGACTTAAAGCAAAACTATTGGTGGCCCGGAATGAAAAGAGATGTGGTGAAGTACGTGGAAAAATGTTAGACATGTCTCCAAGTCAAAGCGGAGCACCAGAAGCCATATGGTAAGTTGCAACCATTGGACATCCCAGTTTGGAAATGGGAACAAATCACCATGGATTTGTTGACCAAATTTCCCAAAACCAACCGCGGGTTTGATGCTATATGGGTAGTCGTGGATAGATTGACGAAAAGTGCTCACTTCATTCCGATTCGTGAGACTTATACATCCGAGAAGATGTCGGAGGTGTACACTAATGAAATAATAGCACGTCATGGGATACCGATATCCATTGTGTCAGACAGAGATACTCGGTTTACTACGAATTTTTGGCGTGAATTCCAAGAACAAATGGGAACTAAACTGTTCATTAGCACCGCTTACCATCCACAAACGGATGGGCAGAGTGAAAGAACAATATAAACGCTGGAGGATATGCTGCGGGCTTGCATTATTGATTTCGGGGGTAGTTGGGATGTCTATCTACCCTTGGTCGAATTTTCATATAACAACAGCTATCACGCGAGCATTAAGATGGCCACGTATGAAATGTTATATGGTAGAAAGTGTCGAACCCCGGTATGTTGGGGAGAAGTGGGTCCACGAGGACTAGCACCTACTGATATAATCAGAACTATGAATGAGAAGATCGACATGGTCCGAACTCACCTAAAAGCTGCTCAGGATCGACAAAAGTCGTGCGCGAATAAACGAAGCAGGCCGATAGAATTTCTAGTGGGTGATAAGGTAATGCTAAAGGTATCACCATGGAAGGGAATAATACGGTTCAGAAAAAGAGGAAAATTGAGCCCAAGATTTATTGGGCCATTTAAAACCATCGAGCGGATTGGCAAGGTGGCTTATCGCCTAGAGCTACCGGAAGAATTGAGTGGAATACATAGCACGTTTCACGTGTCACAACTGCGAAAGTGTCTAGCAGACAAAACAGCTTATATCCATTACGATGATATCGAAGTGGATAATAGTCTGAATTATGCGGTGAGACCAGTGGAGATTTTAGATCGAAAGGTCAAGCACTTACGAAACAAACAAATCGATCAAGTCAAGATCAAGTGGGAGCACAGGAAAGGCTCGGACACTACATGGGAGTCCGAAGAAGAGATGCGACGTCTCTACCCTACACTATTCGGTACGTGCTTTGGTTTCGGGGACGAAACCCTTTTTAAGTGGGGTGGACTTGTAACATCCCGAAAATACAAATTTTTAAATTTGCAATTAAGTTGTGAATAAATTAGTAAAATAATCTAATTAGTAATGACACTAACCTAGTTAGTTTATTACTTATGAATAGTTTAAGACATAGAAAGAAAGTAAAAGAAACTAGAGGGACCAAAAGTGTTAAACTTGAAGATAATTTTAATAAAAACATTTTCATTAAAACACCTACTCAAAATTGAGTACGGTGATCAACCAGGAACAGGGGGGGGGGGGCGACCAAGCTTCTCCAAAACCCTAAGTTTCACAAAATCCCTAAATTGAAGGATCAAACTCAGTCCAAAACGAAAATCGAGCATAGATTCATGATCCCCATCACAAGGGGGTTGTAAGGTATGTAAAATTCTATGAAAATTCTCTGTTTGAAATTCTTATGAATTTGGGAGATTCAAAATTTGATGATGCATGTTTGTGATTTGATTAGATTAGGGATGATATAGTGTCTAGAGGTAAAACCTAGACAACTACATGTGAAATCATGTCCAAATTTAGGAAATTCCATGAACACATTGAAGGTGGGTTATGGGTTTTACAAGATAATGATGAACACTAGGGTTTAGAATGATTATTCTAGTGTAATTTGATCATAGAAAGTGATTTCAGAAAAGTATGATGTTTAAATGCTATATGAAAGCTTTATTGATGTTAAGTTTAGCTAAATAGCAAGCCATGAACTTGAATATGAATGATATAAAATTCTGCCCTTATAGTGTTTGTGAAAACGCCTCAAAGAAGGCTTAAAACTGAAATTCAAAGTTGAAACGCATAATTTTGATGTTTCAGTGTATTACACGATATATGGTTTAAAGAGAGTTCTAAACATGATATAAATGGACTCTATAGGAAAGGACGCAAGAGCATCAAGCGGGCAAGCAGGTGGCGAATCGCGTTTGAAGGGCTTACTTTGAAGGTATGTAACTTAACTCGTTACATTGGGTAATTTAATAATTAGCATATGTGTAGTCGAATTTTAGAATAGAAGTTGAGCTGAATTAAAGCGATAATGTTCGCTTTGTTGAAAAATAGATAAAGAATTGGTTAGATCGCGTTGGTAGTCATCAAAATGGAGGATTCCATAGATGAGCCAAACGGGTCGAATAATCAAATGATGCGAGGTTAATGCATTGTAGTATGATCACTCGGTCATCGTTATTGTTCGTGAAAGACACATTAGAATACGAGAAATCAGTGTGTTAATTGTTAGAATGAGAAATCTTAGAATTGGGTTTGGCCAAAATAACCAAATCAAACAAAACATGGAATTGCAGTGGCTACCGTAAATTACGGTATCCACCGTAATTTACGGTAGAGATCAAATGTTTACGGTGGTTTACCCCTGAGTTACAGTGGACCAGAATGATAAAATGACTACCGTAACTTACGGTAGATACCGTAAGTTATGGTAGAGCCTGGAAATGTTGGCTAAGTTTTGTATATCATAGCAAATCGAATTTTTTCTAATGTAGTTTCGATTAAACCATAATTCTATGAACTCTAATACTAATAATTGTCAAAGTTTCAGTTTGTAGGTGCTGCTAGTATGTGGATGATGATCAAGCATGTTTTGAAGAACCGAACACGAGCTTTTGAAGCTTCCGCATAAATTAACTTTGATTAGAAAATGTTTATAATGTAAATGAATTGTTAATCATGTTTTGAATGTTTAAACTAATTAGTAGTCAATTAGTATGTGTTCCTCACAAAACTTAAATTTTGTTAAATACATTGTGAAGTAAGGTACTGTTTATATATAATCTCGCGTATTTACATTAAATTCTTATAAAACTGAGATGGGTGTTACAGTCTTCATCTTTTCTTGCTTCTTAGCAAGAAATTCTTTGTTCGACTGGTTCCTGAACAAACTTTCTTTCTCTTCTTCAGTAGATGTACCTGAAACAAATATCATTTTTGATTTAAAATCACGAACATATTTTTCATTTTTCTGTTTTTCTGAAGGAATAAATCCAAGACCTTTCTTTTTGAAATTACCGTTATGATTTGGTTTCTTTCGATAACCAGAACCAGAACTGTAACCTTTTTTCTTGTTTAATCTTTGTTGTACTCTTGAGGTGTATTTTTTAGGTTTTTTAGTAAGATTTACATCTTCTATTTCAGAAATATTAATTTGTGTTAGTTTGAAAACCTTTTTGATCAATTCAGGCTTAACACCTCTTATTGGAAATTACTCATCAGAATATAATTTGTCAGAATCATTCAATGTATATGCAACGTTGAATGTTTCGTCATTCAAATTAGATTTTGATAACATGAATTCTTTATTGTAAACCCTTTTGCCCTGTTTGTCGGTTTGACTCGGAGTGCTGGACTCAGACTTTTACTCTGACATAGACTCTGACTTTGACTCCTCGGATTCATCTTTATCCAACACCTGATCGACCACTTTCTTTATTAACTCAGACTCATGATCAGTGTCAGATGATGTAAATGTCACATCAATATTTTCTGGCAAGTTAACTGTAGACTCCGACTCCCACTGTAAATTTGTTGCTTTTTCGACTCTTTCTGAATTTGGATTTCTCGAAGAATATCCATTTTCAAGCGGGGGTGGACACTTGTTGTAATTTAAACCTTGTTTCTTACCAGATGTCTTTTCTTTAGAAGCCTTCTTCTTATCTTTCTTCTTTTCAGAAGTCTTTTCTTCAGAAACTTTCTGTTCTTCAGTTACTTCATCATCTTCAAATGCCTTCATGCCCTCGACTGTTGGATAAATCCTGTCAATGACATAAGAAATACATGAGTAACTTTTCAACAAACGATTAACTCTTTCAGTTTCAATTCTTTGAGTTTCACGTTTCTGTTCTAGCACAACACACTTCTCGATGTAGTTGTTCACAACTTTCTGCTTTATCATGAAAGCTCCCTGAAGTGTCTTCATTGTTGTTGCCTGTTCTTCACTTGTTTGATTGTATTGATTCATAGCTTTGTTCAGGACATCATAAGACTCCTTCAAATTGTTCAAGTTATAAATCAATGTGCTGTTCTGCTTCTTTATAGCTTCACATGTGTCACACTTCACAGAGATCTTTTTAGCATCAACTTCTTCATCAACTTTGAACTTTGGAATATCTTTCATTTATCACTGGAACAGCTTCATCATCACTGCTGACCGGTGTTTTGACTTTTTCTTAATCACGGTAACTTCCTCATCATCACTGCTGACTGGTGTTTTGACCTTTTTCTTTTTGATTTTTTCATCATCACTGTCACTTTCAGCTATCAAATTCAAATCTGCTGCCAATTTCCTTGACCAATATTCAGTATCATCATCACTATCCTCTTCAACTCGAGCAACATACGCTTTGTGATTTGAATTTTTGTTTGGATCATAATCATCCCAATTGAAATTTGCCCAGCTAAACCCTTCAGGAAATTTTTCATCATCTTGGTTTATCAGGCATGCTTTGTTATCAGCTGAGATATATTTGTCCCAACTGAAACCTTCCGTTGGCTTTTGATCATCCTGATTCACCATACAAGCTTTCTTTGAAGATTCTTCAATCACTTTTCTACCATGTGCCACTTGTGGTTCTTGTTGTTGTTGAGCAACTTGATGATAGATAGCCTTCCGGTAGTAATCATTGTTGTTGTTAAACGGATTTTGAGCTCCACTTGCTTCGCGGTTTTTGCACTCCCTCTTGAAGTGTCCTTTTTCGCTGCAACGAAAACAAGTGACTTTAGATTTATCAAATCCTAAAGTAGAAATATTAACTTCTCGTAAATCATCTCTTCCTGTGATTTGCTTAAATTTCTCAGCTCGTCTCAAAACACTTGCCAAACACCATTTTATGTCCATCAATTCCATCTCTTCTGCATCAATCTGATCGTAATCCTCCTTTGTCAGCATTGGATTCCCGATTCGACCTGCAACAAAACTTCCATAAGACTCTAACACAGTTCCCAACAGAGACATGTGACTCTTAGCAATTTCTGCTGAATACTCTTCATCATTCTCCAGATTCAGTACAATGTTGCATTGTAGCTTTTTGCCATTCTTTGTTGCTGAAATGTTCGGATCAAATGATGGATATGACGAAAAACTTGTGTTGCTGCTTGATCCTTTAGAAGATCTTTCAGATGGACTCTTTGCATTGAATGCCGTTCCAATCTTTGGTGACAAGTTGGTGGATTTATCACCCACACCACCTTTGTAGTAAAGTCCGATGTCTTGTTCACCATCGAAATCTTTCATCCTTAAAACCTTCCTTTGTTCCATCTCCCGAGCCTCAATCTTTTCAATGAATTTGCTCAGTGTCAGACTACTAAAACCTTTCTTGTTTCTGAGCATCATGAGATATGTTCCCCAAGTCTCGTGTGACAAAGCATCAGCAAGCTTCTCGATCAACTCCTCATTGTCTTTCTCAATGCTCAATCTCTTCATGTTTGCTAGCAGATTGCAGTATCTTTCAATAATTTGTCTTGTGCTCTCATTTTTTCAAACCACGAAACAAATCGAACTCTTTCTTTAAAAGTGACTTCTTGTTTTTAACCATCTCTTGGCTTCCATGAAACTTCGATCTTAATGCTTTCCAGATTGAATAAGAAGTTCCATTATGTTGCAATAACACCAAGATATCTTCTTTCACATCTTGTTGCAATAAACCCAACATCATTTTCTCATCTTTGTATTTCTTTCTAGCATCGGCACTTAAATCTTTAATTGGAACAACCTCTTCATCATCATTCGTCGGTCGAATGTATTTTGTTTCAACACATTCCCAAGCGTCCAGATAATTTGCTTGTACCCAGTTCTCAAATCTTCCTTCCCAACCCTTATATTCCTCGATGTTCATGAGTTTAGGAGGTTTTTGCATCGTCCCCGTTTCGTTTTCCAACATCGTGTTTTGAGCAAGAGTAATCGGGGTAACTGGGGTAGCGAATGCGTTGTAAAATTCTTCTTCCATGATTCTGTATCGAAAGATTTCTCACACAAGCTTTCAAAACGAACTGGTTTACCTAGTGAAGCACCTGGCAACAAACAGACAAAAACACAATCAGTTTAACCACTTATCAATTAACTGAAACAAACTGGTACTCGAACTAGTGACTATTCTTGTGAACTGAGGTTTAAATTGGCAAACCGTGCAAACTGCTATGACCCGGATCACAATCGAATGACCTGACCCTTTTACATGCAAACTGACGGACTTTCAAACGACCTGATGAACCTTTAAACACTTTGAACTCCAAACCGTGTGACTAGAACTTAAGTCCAAAAGACCTGGACTTCTTGTTTGTAAGCAATTTGCAATTAATTGTCCGATGAACTGTTTTTTTTAGTAAATGGGCCGCTCAAAGAATCTAACCAACAAATATGATTTTGGCCGAGAATAGATCACCGATTCATTCCATTGGACCTTTAGTGGGCAGTCAACACTTGCACATGATTGGACCACTCATGTCACACCCCAACCGATGGCGGAATCATCGGGGCGTGGCACTGAGCGAAACAGATTGTCCAGAAGTTTCCATAACAATTATCAATACTATTCAATTTAAATAACACGTCCCATACCGTATCTCAAACCGCAAAATAATTATTACAGACAAAATCCAGGCAAATATTCTGTTCCGACAACTCAGATTCAAATAGACAGCAATTGTTTATCTGCTTCTAGAGACCCTTAGTTTGACCACTACAGACAACTATTTGTTGGGCTCTAAAGCTTTATCCTAGCTTCAAATTCCTACCAAGTGTGCGTCCTAAGCACCTGTCACATACGTTAAAATAAAGTCAATACATATAATGTAAAGGTGAGCATACAAGTTTGATAATAGCATATAGAGTTCGAATTCGTTTACGCATAACCAGCACGTACACATGGAGAAATGAAGCACGTTAGTTATCGACATAGCTCCATCGATACCAATGATTGCGGGTTGACTACCCAAGGAAGTTCGCAATACATGATTACCACCGTAATCCATGCAAGAAATTGTCTTTAACAACCCCCGTGTGAACGGGTGCTGAGTCCAAACTATAGTACTATCGTTGCTAAGGCAGGTAGACATCATTCCATGTGTAAACATAACAAACAAGCATTCATAAGCCACGTATAACATGCATTAACGGTTAGCGTTCAAATAGTACGAGTAGTGTGTTCGGTGTGATCTGAATAGTTGTAACGTATGTAACACCCAAAAGTGCTTAAAGCAAAAAGGGATCGAGTATACTCACAGCGGTTGATGGATTGAAGGGAGCGCTTAGCGAGTAAGATTAGCCTGAGTAGATTAGATTGTATAACGATAAGTGATGCGTAAAACGATACAAGTCTGAGTGAGTCGGATAGTAGTTCGATCGGGTGGTAGTCCGAGCGGACAGCAATCCATGCGGATAACAATCCGTTCGGATGGTCATCCGGTCGGATAGGTTATCCGGTCGGATGACTATTCGAGTGGATTGTTTCTTCCAATAAGAAGGATGTGTTCGTGTATGATGGTTTGACCTTTTGAAGTTTTCGTTGTAGTATTTTAAAAACATCGAAGTAGCTCTGTCTTTCAAGTCGGTCGATCGGATGACTAGTCGTGCTGATGACAATCCGTTCGGATGGTCATCCGGTCGGACAGTGGTCCGGTCGGACGGCGACTTAGTGATGAGCCTACTTAATGAAAACAAGTTCATAACAGAGGTGTCATTCGATCGGATGGTAACTTTGTCATTGAACATGTTGAAAATTGTTTAAGTCTTTAAAGTCTTAGTATCTCATGATCCGAAGAGTAATCCAGTCAGATGGTCGTCCGATCGGATTGCAATTCGTTCGACACTCAAAATTCAGTTAGGATTGTTGTTAAGGTTGGGACCCAAGTGTAACCCGTTCGGATGGCAATCCGTTCAAATGAACTATCCGATCGGACATCAATCTGTTCGGACAGTAATCCGTCCTGATTGTCCTGTTCGTCCTACACTTGGTCGTTTTGAAGGTTTGTCGCTATGTCGAGACACTTTGACAACGTGTTAGCCAACAGAACCCCTAGTTCGGCCCAGATGACCAACCCGACTAGGAATCACCCTAGTCCGGCCGGTTACTGGCTCAGGACGGTGGGTCTTGGCTAACCCGAAATCGGTAGTCTCGTGAGTAGAATCCAGATCTTGAGCTAGTACAACACTACAATCGAGTAGGAGACTAAGTCAGGGACGGATCCTACCGGTTACCGGCTCGGGACGGTGGGTCTTGGCTAACCCAAAATCGGTAGTCTCGTGAGTAGAATCCGGATCTTGAGCTAGTACAACACTTCAATCAAGTAGGAGACTAAGTCAGGTTCGGATCCTGCCGGTTTCGAGTACTTGGAGTGCAAAAGAGTTGAAAGAAAGTTAAAACCATCTTTCAATCCTTTTTCACCGTTCTTGTGTCGAGATCTTTACAAGATCTTCGTATGTTTGCGTGGAAATCGGTTAGATGTCGGTTGTTCTTGGTGGATTGAAGTCAAAACATGAAGTTCTTGAAGAACACACGATGACGTCATCCTAGAACACCCGAAATCTAGTGATTTCACGGTTAAAAGTTAGGATTTGAAAGATAGAAAGGTGTAGGAGTGCGTGTAGATCAAGAACGTACAAGATTTGGGGCGAGATCTTACCTGGATTGAGAGAAATCAAAGAAAAGGTGAGGAGCACGAACAGTTCGGACCGAAGGTTTCCAAAAGTAGAAAGAATGACAAGGACAGGGGTATTTATAGGATTCCAAAAGAGGAAAGTGTTATCCGATCGGATGACACACCGCTCGGATGGCTTATCCGGTCGGATGACATCCTGGTCGGATGGCGTTTGTTTTGTAGCGCAGTGGCTATCTGGTCGGATGGCTATCCGGCCGGATGGCACTTGGTTCGATGTTTGACGCGACGATTTTTGATGTTTCAATTTCGATTGCGAGCGGCTCATCACGATGCGGTTCGTATCACGATTCGATGTCGAGTAGCATAGCTTGATTATCGATTAATTAACTTTATCGCATTGTTACTTCCTATTATTCACAGTCGAAAGTCGTTTAGATAGCGATTAACAAATATCGATTTTAGCAAGGTACAACACTTACTCCACATAATACAATTAAAATAAGGAAATTACTATAAGTCAAATTCGTACAATCGGTCGTTGACTTTGACCTTGACTTTGACTTTGACTTCCGAAAACATGGGGTGTTACAGCTTCCCCATGTTTAGGGAATTTCGTCCCGAAATTAAGCTGAAAGCTGTACAACGCCGTGAATCCCGTTTAAGAACTTTCTCTTCGGACCGCTTTTGACTTTGAAACGATTGCGAACCGAACGTGTGACGTGCGGAATCCGTACACGAACATGATCAATCACACAAGACGTAATATAATCGACGATTCTATAGTTTGATATGAAATCGTACAAAGCACTTGAATCACACTGTCACTTTCTCTCTCTAGCTTCTCTATCTAAACAACTGCGGGTACTTCGCCTTCATGTGCTTTCGAGTTCCCAAGTGAATTCTGCGCCTCGTTTGCCTTCCCATCGGACTTTCACAACAGGAATGCGAGAGCGTCTGAGCTGCTTGGTTTGGTGATCCATGATTTCGATAGGCTTCTCCACGAAGTGTAATGTTTCGTTTACTTGCAGATCATCAAGAGAGATATGTAAGTCGTGGTCGGCTAGGCACTTTCAGAGGTTTGACACGTGGAAAGTCGGGTGGACATTACTAAGTTCCTCCGGTAGTTCGAGTCTGTAGGAAACTTTTCCGATCCTTTCCAGAATCTTGAAAGGTCCAACATATCGAGGCGCAAGTTTTCCCTTTTTGCCGAATCGGACTACACCCTTCCAATGTGATACCTTTAGGAGTACGTAGTCACCAACGTCAAATTCCCGGGGCTTGCATTTCTCATCGGCGTAACTTTTCTGTCGATCCCGAGCTTTCACCAGGTTGTCCTGGATTTGGAAAATTTTGTCTGTCGTTTCTTGTTGTAGCTCAGGACCGGTTAGTTGCGAGTGACCGATCTCGTGCCATACAATAGGCGATCGACATCTTCTTCCGTATAATGCCTCGAATGGTGCCATTTGGATGCTAGAATGATAGCTATTGTTGTACGAGAACTCGACTAACGGCAGGTATTTATCCCAATTACCAACGAAGTCTAAGACACACGAACGGAGCATGTCTTCAAGAGTACGAATCGTTCTTTCAGTCTGACCGTCGGTTTGAGGGTGGAAAGCGGTGCTTAGATTGAGCGTCGTACCAAGAGCTTCTTGAAACGTTTCCCACAGTCGCGAGGTAAACCAAGCATCACGATCAGAGATGATGTCACGAGGCGTCCCATGATTACAAATGATCTCGTCGGTGTAGATTCAGGCTAATCGTTCTACCTTGTAGTCTTCTCGTATCGGCAGAAAGTGAGCTGATTTAGTCAAACGGTCAACAACAACCCATATGTTGTCGTGACCTGATGACGTGTGCGGAAGCTTCGTTATGAAATCCATAGCTATACTTTCCCACTTCCACATAGGAATTGGTGGTTGTTCGAGTAAGCCAGAGGGTCTTTGATGTTTAGCCTTGACTCTAGCACAAGTTAGGCATTTTTCGACGTAGAGAGCAATATCCCTTTTCATACCCGGCCACCAGTACTTATAACGAAGATCCTGGTACATTTTGTCAGCACCGGGATGAATAAAATAACGGGATTTGTGGGCTTCGTCCATCAGGGTCTGTCGCAAATTGGTCCGCTTAGGGATCCAGATTCGGTCCAGAAAATGGAATATCCCATTGGACTTGCTCACAAGATGGGCTCCATCGTGGTAGATTCGTTCCCTCTTCAGCGTGCGTTCATTAAAACACGCATGCTGGGCTTCACGAATAAGGGTTTCGAGATCGTGTTGGGCTTGAACATTACGAGTGCTAAGCAGATAACTCCGTCTGCTGAGTGCGTTGGCAACAACATTCGCCTTGCCTGGGTGATAACGGATCTCACAGTCATAATCGTTGAGAAGTTCTACCCATCGGCGTTGACGCATATTAAGTTCCTTCTGATTAAAGATATGTTGTAGGCTCCTATGATCGGTGAAGATCGTACACTTGGTTCCATACAGGTAGTGTCGCCAAATATTTAACGCAAAAACAACTGCGCCTAGCTCGAGATCATGGGTTGTATAGTTCTTCTCTTAGATTTTGAGCTGACGAGACGCGTAAGCTATAACCTTTATCCGCTGCATGAGGACACAACCGAGACCAAGGTTGGAAGCATCACAGTAGACAATGAAATCGTCGTTTCCGTCGGGTAGAGTGAGAACAGGAACATTGCAAAGCTTATGCTTAAGGGTTTGAAAGGCAGTCTCTTGTTTGGTTCCCCAAACAAAAGGCTGATCTTTATGCGTGAGAGCGGTAAGCGACACAGCAATCTTCGAGAATCCTTCGATAAATCGTCGATAATAGCCCGCTAGTCCGAGGAAATAACGGACTTCAAATGGATTCCTTGGCATAATCCAACTCTTGACAGCTTCAATCTTCGCAGGATCGCCATGAATACCTTGACTATTAACGATGTGACCCAGAAACTGAACTTCCTCCAACCAAAATTCGCACTTGGAGAATTTGGCATAGAGTCGATTCCCCTGGAGCAACTCGAGGACCAAACGCAGATGTTGCGCATGTTCGGCCTTCGACTTGGAATAGATCAAGACATCGTCGATGAACACGACGATGAAACGATCGAGATATGGTTTACACAAGCGATTCATAAGATCCATGAAGACTGCGGGTGCGTTGGTTAAACCAAAAGGCATAACAACGAATTCGTAGTGGCCGTATCGAGTGCGAAACGCGGTTTTGGGTATATCCTCCTTCTGAATGCGTAGTTGGTGATAGCCTGAGCGTAGATCGATCTTCGAGAAACACGTAGCGCCTTGTAGCTGATCAAACAAATCGTCGATGCGAGGTAGGGGATAACGGTTCTTGATAGTTAACTTATTTAATTCCCGATAGTCGATGCACATCCGGAACGACCCATCCTTCTTTTTGACGAAAAGGACCGGAGCGCCCCATGGAGAGGTGCTCGGGCGAATGAAGCCTTTCTCAAGTAATTCCTGGAGTTGGTTTGAGAGTTCACGCATTTCGGATGGCGCGAGTCGATAAGGAGCTTTGGCGACAGGATTGGCTCCAGGAATGAGGTCGATACGAAAGTCGATATCACGACTCGGTGGTAGTCCGGGAAGATCATCAGGAAACACATGAGGAAATTCACGAACCACAGGAACGTCTTTTACTTCCTTCTTCTCTTTCTTTTCCTTCTCCGCTACTACAATGTTTGCCAAGAAAGCTCTGTATTCCTTGTGGAGATACTTGCTAGCTTGGACACAGGACATGAGTTTGAGACCTTTCGAAGCAGTTTCACTGTATACACACAATAAATCACCATTTGCGAGCGAGAATCGAATCATCTTATCGTAGCACACAACTTCAGTATGGTTTTCGCGTAGAAAGTCCATGCCTACTATGACATCGAAACTTCCGAGTTGCATTGGAATGAGGTCGATTGGGAAAATGTGATTGTTGAGCTCAAGAATACAATCACGGATAACGGAATTGACTGCGACAGTTCTTCCAGTGGCGACTTCAACATTGAACTTCGAAGAGAGCTTGGAACGTTTACGACTAAGGAGCTTCTCGAATTCGAACGACACAAAGCAATTATCGGCTCCAGTATCAAACAAACATGACGCATAAATACCATTCACAAGGAACGTACCATTAACCACGTTGTTGTCAGCTTGGGCTTGGCGCACGTTGATGTTGAAAGTTCTGGCGCGTGCGACCTGTTGTTGTTGTTGCTGCTGCTGTTGTTGCTGCTGCTGTTGAGGTGGTTGCTGCTGAGGCTCTTGCTTGACAACCCTGTTTGGGCACATGTTGGCGAAATGGTTAGGATCGCCACATGCGAAGCAGGCTCTGGCTTTGACTGCGGGTGCTGGAGGAGCTTGTTGACCATGTGGGGCAGTGAGTAGAGCTTGATGAGCAGGAGCTTGTCGAATACGACAGTTGGCAGTAAAGTGGTCGTATACATTGCAATGAGCACAGAAACGGCAAGGAATGGCAGTAGGGTGATGGTAGGTACAATTAGGGCAGAGCGGATGTGGCCCAGTGTATGCACGCTTGGCAAGAGGTGCATTGGTCACAGGCGCCGCTACTTGACGCTGTTGAGCTGGTACCGCTTGAACTGGTGCAGCAGTGATCGCACAGTTCTTGTTGCTGGAGCTGTTCTTCCTCTTGTTCTTCCTTTTGTTGCTCGATGAAGTGGGTTCAGCAGTTGGTGAGGTGGCAGTAGCTTGGTGTAGATGCTTCGAAGTCTTATCCCAGACACCGGCCTTAACCCGCTTGTCGTTGATTTCAGCGGCCAGTAGATAAGTTTCCTCGATCGTCGCAGTCTTAGCCGCTTGCACGAAATCGGCAACGCAGTCGGGCAGGGCCCGGATGTACTTCTTGATTGCCATATCTGGGGTCTTGACTTGATCGGGACAGATAATGCTGAGCTGTTTGAAACGAGCAGTAAGGCCAGCATTGTCTCCATCCTTTTGCTGTATGTGCCAAAATTCATCTTCCAGCTTTTTCCGTTCGTGAGGAGGGCAGAATTCCTCTACCATAACTTCCTTGAGTTCGTCCCACGACAGACCGTAGGCTGCATCGTTCCCTCGCTTGTTCCTCTCGGCCGTCCACCAGTCTAGTGCACGGGACTGGAAAACGCCGGTAGCATTCAGAGTACGGAGGTCATCAGGGCAACCACTCTGTCGCAGAGTAACCTCAATGGAATCAAACCAGTGGAATAAAGCAGTAGGACCTCCCTCGCCAGTGAATTCTTTTGGCCCACACGACTTGAATTGCTTGAAATTGAAGGGCCTTGCGGCAGCTTTTGGAGCTTCGGTTCTTGATTCCTCAGACGATTTACTGGCATTCTCGTAAACATCACTCACGGCCTTTGCCACACTCTTAGCGATGATGGCAGTAAGGCGTTTGTCCCTCTTTTCCTAACGAGAAAGTGCGTGACGGGATCCAGATGACATTGTCTGCAACAGACATCGTCACGGGACTCAACACATTGTATTCGAATCTCACCTCTCACGTCTACCACTTACTAAAGCTCAGGAACACGCATATTCACGTAAACACATAACACATAGAGCACAAATCACATAAGCATGTAGAGCACATATTCACGTAACGCCTAAGCACGTAAGGCAAGGAAGCAAGGAACACCTACACATTTAATCACTAGAGGCAGTCAGAAAACAGAAACCTATTATTCCAAGTCTGCGATTGTTCGAGGATTGCATATTATAAGTGTATACCGCAGCATAGAGTCGTCCAAAATTCGGCGATTTGTTAGCGATTTGAGATAGAAAGGCAGTGCGAGTCGTGTGTGTCGATCGAGGTAAAAGCGAAATCGAGTAAACCCCAAAAATTTAAACACATAAACAGGTAAAAGCACATAGAACACATAAAATCGACGAATTATCAAAGTCAGCAGTTGCGTGCTTAGAACTTGAAACATGTAAAAGTCGAGAGATGGATTGTCTGCGGCTAGTAGACTTCGACTAACCAAAGCGATTCGACTACTCGCAAGGATTTGTTGTCTACGTTTGACTTCCAGGACTGTGTCCTCGCCTCGATTTTTGGGCGTCTGGCACACATCCCGTTCGTCATGTCGTGACTCCAGGCCGTTGGAGTCCGTCGAGGCTTTGGTGGGAGTTTTGCAAAATGTGCGGAACAAGTCGTCAAGGTTAGGGTTTCACCCCTGGCTCAACAACTTCGTCCCTGTTTTTGACAAAATGGAGGAGATTATTCATCAAAATATGGATTTCACTCCTGATTTGGTATAATTTCCCCCGTTGAATAAGCGTTCGTTATTGAAAAAGAAAGAAGAAATCATGGATAAGTAGATAAAACAGCATTAATTTGAGCAATTTCGTCAAGAGTTTGTGGTTTTCACACCTAATCTCGACTTTGTCGCCTATTTATAGCTGTAACTTCGAGTGTAGTGATAGTGTAGCATAAACGAGAATAGCGAGGAATAAGCTCGTACAAAATCCCTACTGGTTATGCACAATCGGTGGGTTGGTTCCTACCTATAGACTAGGTTTCTAAGACATCGTCCCGGACTAGGTCGAGTCTTGCCTAATTCCCTATAGTTATGGCTCTGATACCAATCTGTCACACCCCAACCGATGGCGGAATCATCGGGGCGTGGCACTGAGCGAAACAGATTGTCCAGAAGTTTCCATAACAATTATCAATACTATTCAATTTAAATAACACGTCCCATACCGTATCTCAAACAGCAAAATAATTATTACAGACAAAATCCAGGAAAATATTCTGTTCCGACAACTCAGATTCAAATAGACAGCAATTGTTTATCTGCTTCTAGAGACCCTTAGTTTGACCACTACAGACAACTATTTGTTGGGCTCTAAAGCTTTATCCTAGCTTCAAATTCCTACCAAGTGTGCGTCCTAAGCACCTGTCACATACGTTAAAATAAAGTCAATACGTATAATGTAAAGGTGAGCATACAAGTTTGATAATAGCATATAGAGTTCGAATTCGTTTACGCATAACCAGCACGTACACATGGAGAAATGAAGCACGTTAGTTATCGACATAGCTCCATCGATACCAATGATTGCGGGTTGACTACCCAAGGAAGTTCGCAATACATGATTACCACCGTAATCCATGCAAGAAATTGTCTTTAACAACCCCCGTGTGAACGGGTGCTGAGTCCAAACTATAGTACTATCGTTGCTAAGGCAGGTAGACATCATTCCATGTGTAAACATAACAAACAAGCATTCATAAGCCACGTATAACATGCATTAACGGTTAGCGTTCAAATAGTACGAGTAGTGTATTTGGTGTGATTTGAATAGTTGTAACGTATGTAACACCCAAAAGTGCTTAAAGCAAAAAGGGATCGAGTATACTCACAGCGGTTGATGGATTGAAGGGAGCGCTTAGCGAGTAAGATTAGCCTGAGTAGATTAGATTGTATAACGATAAGTGATGCGTAAAACGATACAAGTCTGAGTGAGTCGGATAGTAGTTCGATCGGGTGGTAGTCCGAGCGGACATCAATCCCTGCGGATAACAATCCGTTCGGATGGTCATCCGGTCGGATAGGTTATCCGGTCGGATGACTATTCGAGTGGATTGTTTCTTCCTATAATAAGGATGTGTTCGTGTATGATGGTTTGACCTTTTGAAGTTTTCGTTGTAGTATTTTAAAAACATCGAAGTAGCTCTGTCTTTCAAGTCGGTCGATCGGATGACTAGTCGTGCTGATGACAATCCGTTTGGATGGTCATCCGGTCGGACAGTGGTCCGGTCGGACAGTGGTCCGGTCGGACGGCGACTTAGTGATGAGCCTACTTAATGAAAACAGGTTCATAACAGAGGTGTCATTCGATCGGATGCCCATCCGATCGGATGGTAACTTTGTCATTGAACATGTTGAAAATTGTTTAAGTCTTTAAAGTCTTAGTATCTCATGATCCGAAGAGTAATCCAGTCAGACGGTCGTCCGATCGGATTGCAATTCGTTCGACACTCAAACTTCAGTTAGGATTGTTGTTAAGGTTGGGACCCAAGTGTAATCCGTTCGGATGAACTATCCGATCGGACAGCAATCCGTTCGGACAGTAATCCGTCTTGATTGTCCTGTTCGTCCTACACTTGGTCTTTTTGAAGGTTTGTCGCTATGTCGAGACACTTTGACAACGTGTTAGCCAACAGAACCCCTAGTTCGGCCCAGATGACCAACCCGACTAGGAATCACCCTAGTCAGGCCGGTTACCGGCTCGGGACGGTGGGTCTTGGCTAACCCAGAATCGGTAGTCTCATGAGTAGAATCCGGATCTTGAGCTAGTACAACACTACAATCGAGTAGGAGACTAAGTCAGGGTCGGATCCTACCGGTTTCGAGTACTTGGAGTGCAAAAGAGTTGAAAGAAAGTTAAAACCATCTTTTAATCCTTTTTCACCGTTCTTGTGTCGAGATCTTTACAAGATCTTCGTATGTTTGCGTGGAAATCGATTAGATCTCGGTTGTTCTTGGTGGATTGAAGTCAAAACATGAAGTTCTTGAAGAACACATGATGACGTCATCCTAGAACACCCGAAATCTAGTGATTTCACGGTTAAAAGTTAGGATTTGAAAGATAGAAAGGTGTAGGAGTGCGTGTAGACCAAGAACGTACAAGATTTGGGGCGAGATCTTACCTGGATTAAGAGAAATCGTAGAAAAGGTGAGGAGCACGAACAGTTCGGACAGAAGGTTTCCAAAAGTAGAAAGAATGACAAGGACAGGGGTATTTATAGGATTCCAAAAGAGGAAAGTGTTATCCGATCGGATGACACACCGCTCGGATGGCTTATCCGGTCGGATGACATCCTGGTCGGATAGCGTTTGCTTTGTAGCGCAGTGGCTATCCGGTCGGATGGCACTTGGTTCGATGTTTGACGCGACGATTTTTGATGTTTCGATTTCGATTGCGAGCGGCTCGTCACGATAGGGTTTCCTAGTCAAATTACTTTCAGTCCCAACTACTTCATATCTCGCATAATCTCTTCTCCACTAATTATCATAGTTCGATTGCGATTCGAGTTTGAGTTGATTGCGTTTCGAGTTTCGATCGAGTTCGATTGATTTCCACAGTATATATATGTATATATATATATATATATAACATGCACAAGTAACACATAAGGCACACACACACGTATAATAACCAACTTAAGTCGAGTTGCGGTTCGTATCACGATTCGATGTCGAGTAGCATAGCTTGATTATCGATTAATTAACTTTATCGCATTGTTACTTCCTATTATTCATAGTCGAAAGTCGTTTAGATAGCGATTAACAAATATCGATTTTAGCAAGGTACAACACTTACTCCACATAATACAATTAAAAAAAGGAAATTACTATAAGTCAAATTCGTACAATCGGTCGTTGACTTTGACCTTGACTTTGACTTTGACTTCCGAAAACACGGGGTGTTACAACTCAAAACCACTAAGCCGACAATTTCAATTGAGACGTAATTCTATTGGGCTGCTCAACTATGAATTCACATGGACTGACACATTCATCTTTTGTTCAATTAAAGCTGGCCGACAACACAGTTAATGATCACATGCATTGATTTTCAATTAATGAATCAGATGAATTATCGATTATGTTGATGACACTTTTCAAACGAAACTGCAGCTTTGAAACAAAATTCTCAAAAGGAATGCGTTCCCCAAACGGAATTAACCCAATGTTTCAAACGGACCACATGTTTCAAACGAGATCACCATGCATTTTCAAACGGGATTCATCTTTCAAACGGGATAATCATTCAATTTCAAACGAAATACTGAATTTCAAACGGAATATGTCAGATTCAAACGGACTTAATCCTCTGATCTCGTTTGAAGGCTGCTGACATAATCAATTCGGTATAATTTTTGTCCAATTGATCAAGTAAATGGTCGATTTTAGTTCAGAAACTTTCTAGGGTTTGTTAAAACAACATTACACACAAGATATGTGAAAATCAGCCGTTTTTAACCGTGAAAAAAAGTTTAATTGTGAAAGAAGATGTAGAAATCAGAAAAATGAAGCTGAATTGGTATGAACTCTTCCTCCTGAGCTCTGATACCACTTGTAGGATCGTTTTGGGACCCGAATGAGTCGATCAGAAGAGTTTAACTCAACACGAAAGGCGGAAACATACGTGTAGAGGTCAATTCAGCAAGATTTACACTATAAACTGTTGTATGATTGATTTGATGACGTTTTACAACCTGACAACACTTCGGCAGCACTTCGTTGCACAATCCGGAAAGTTACAAATGAAATGGACATGAGAGGTATTTATAGGATAAGCTATTCCGTTTGAAGGTGGCATGACACCCTTCAAACGAAATCTAATTCCCTTTGAACCTGTCACTATCTAATTCCCTTTGAACTTGTCACTTTCTAATTCCCCTTGAAAGTGCCACTTTCTAATCATAGGGAACAAGTCATTTCTAACAAGACTCGATACAAGATGAAGTCGACAGACGCATGCACCAACACTACTTAAAGGATTTGATAATTTTTTTTTATTTTCATTAAAAAGTTTGAAAAGGGATAGATCTATACAGTAAATTTAAAAGTTTACTAAAAATTGCTAATTAGACTAAAAATAAACATTATAATCAATCAAATTTTTTTTCATCTGACCATGTATCAGTTACTTCTTTTAGTAATCCATATATCAACCAAACATTATAATCCTTAGGTCCTCGTATCTTAAAACCATTGTAAATTATTTCATTTTAGCACTTTAAAAAAGATTTGGGTTAAAAAATGTATATTAAAAAACGTTCTTTCAATGACAAATGTCATTTGGCTCACTGGCTGTATATCGATGAGGAAACACCGACATGTGGTGGTGGTGGTGGGAGATGGCGGTAGTGGTGATGGTGGTGGGTGGTCTAAGCGATAGAGAGATAACATTTTTATTTATTTAAAATGGTTGAGAATTTAAGTTATTTACATATTTAGTCCTTTCAGGTAAAACCACAAGAATGTCCTCATGTGCCTTCTTATGATCAGATTTAACAAAAAAATCTAACTGAGTTAGGGTTAAAGGATAAGTGATATTAAGATAAAGGACAAAACTTGTAATTTTTTTCTAAAATTTATGTCCAAATGTAGATCAACTCAAAATGTAAATCAAATATAAAGAATAGACTACAATCGACCCGACTCGTTTCCGAACTAAACTTACGTCGAAACATATAGCAACTCAAATTTATAATGTCAAATGAAAACATATTATAGTTGACCCAATTTGTTTTCAAACAAAATTTATATCAAAACATATATAATCCAACTCAAAACGTACATAAAGATAAAACACGTTTCCTTCAAGTAAAATACTAATGAATTATCAATAACATTTATAATTAAAAGGAAGCCCTACATTTTAGATATCATTTGAAATTCATGTTCAAATGGAAATAATTAAAAGAAAACTAAACTTGACATATCCTGTGAACTTCAATTTCCAATAGGAAAAAAGAAAATATAAAGTAGAACAGACGACAGATTCGATCCCGGGTCCTATATTTCATAAGGGGAGACTGGTGGTCTGTGATGGCCACCCCATCATGCGTGAAAAGATAACGAACACTGCCGCCACCATAAAAATAACGCGTTAAATTTGAAACGCGTTGAAAGCATCACGCGTTGAAATTTTAAAAATTCGAACGTTTGGCTTCTTTTGACCGTTGAATAACGGTACAATTCAATAAAAAAAAAACCTTTAAACCCTTTATCTATTTATATCTCCATTTTAAACCATTTTACACACACCAATCTACATCTTTAAACCATTTTAAACTCATTTCACACAATCTACATCTTTCTCAAATGAAGTTCCCTACGAATGTTAAATTGAACTACATCTTTCTCAATTGTAGCCTAAAATATTTCTAGTATGTTAAATTGAACTAGTATGTTTTATTTTTAATGAAATTTATAATTTTAGTGTTTTATTGTTAATTTCTAATTTAAAATAAAAAATTAAAAAAAATTGTGACTGATGGAATTCTATCACTAGTGATGACCACCGCCACTACAATTCTATCACTAGTGATAGAAAATTGGGTGATGACATGGCAGCAGTTGATTGGATAGTGGGAGTGATAGAATTCTATCACTAGTGACCACCCCCACTCCCCTAATGGAGTCTACCTATCCCTAGAACAAATTGATTTTGAAGCCTTGCTTTGTATGATGTAGTATATATAACTTATATAAAATTGAAAACTTTTTCGTGCCCTTTTACGATTTTGGGCTTGAGCAGGCGCCCACACGGCCCTGGTGTAGGATTATGTAAAGTTTAACCCTTTTCTCCAAATTTTCAGTTTCAGCTAGTATCATGTCATGGTGTTCAAAGTTAAAAAAGATAATGGTAAATTAACACTTATTTTCTAGAGTAAACAAATAGTAAAATCATAAATCCCTCTTGTTCATACACCGATACACATCACCAATTAGAAAAATCAAAGAACAAAATTGTTGTTTTATGATGTACCCGGTTCAAGAGCCACTTTATTTTTTTTACTCACTAGAAACCGCTCTGACGACACCTCAACCATCCTAGCACACGTAACCTCAAGTTTCACCTCATTTCTGAGCCCTAATTCACCACGTATTCGTCATCATCTGTTCCGTTTTCCATTGTTACGAACAATAATCGTGATTTTTATACACGAATTGCAGGTGTTTTGGAGAGATTTTTTGTGTTACAACTGTATTGATAGAACAAAACCTAAAATGTTCGATTAGGGTATGGTTGATTTGTAGGGTGTATTGATGAACATGTGGTGCTATTTTAGGTAGTGTGATTTTGGATTTGTGAGGAATGGATTGGAATAAGTAAGAAGGAGGGCATGGCCATCGAGAATACAGGAAGAGGAATTGGCGGTGACAGGGTTTCCGGTCGTAGTATTGGGTTCGGGTATAACATATAAGATAATGGATAACCATAAGGCGGACCCAAAATTTTGGGTGGGAAAAGTAATCTGGGATGCAATACGACACGTGACCCAAATTATTTTTATTTAATAATAATAATAATAATAATAATAATAATAATAATAATAATAATAATAATAGATTTCTTTCGCAATAAATTATTTTAATATTTCATTTATAATACTATTATATTAAATAAAACAAATTAAAAATTTCAGAATAAATAAAAAAGAAAAATATATTGAATAAAATAAATTAAAAATTCAATTCCAATAGCTGCTTTTCGAACAACTATTTTTTCCGACGACTATAAATTCAATTCGTCTTTTAACTCACATTTACACTTCTTAATTCACATTCCACTCCAAAAACTATATTGAATTTAGAGATATGGGTGGCAATTATCCATGTCCCATCAAACCAACATAACCTTCAAACCATCGACGATCATCTCGTCGATGCTCAAACCCTCCACTTTCAAATCTTCGACGATTGTCCCACCAACCTCACTCTGGAGGCATCCGGTTGAACAAAACAGATCCATCCTCGTCATATCCTCCAACGCGCACCCCTCTCCGCTTTTGAAATCCGGAGGTCCGGACTCCATCCGCTACATAGCGGTGGATAAGCTCTTATGTACATTTTGCACGTTTCGCTAAATTGATAACATGCATAATTAATTGTCAATAAAAAACTGTATTTCTATATTGTTATGTTGTCAAATTGGCAAATTCTCTACTATAAAATTCTAGAACTTTAGGCAAAAGTAGTTAATACGCCTCAATTGTTATTTACAAATTGCAAATATAAGATCAATATATACCTAAGATTATGAGAATTTTCCATTTACATGTGAAAGATTTGAAATAATCTATATCTATAATACATTAATACTATATAAAGGAAATCTAACGTACAATATGGTAATTTGGCCACGCATATCAATTCTAAAGCAGCATGTACAAGATACTTAAAGCCATTTGAGAGGGGGTAATTTTGCAAGTTCTCTAAACTTTTAAGACACTACAGGGTTAAGATTGAGATTTCACATGGTGATAATCATTTGTCGCAACTCTTGACGATCAGTGTCCAGTTTTACCAGATTAAGGGTACAGAGCCATCAAGAACAGGAAACAAGCTGGAGTTCGCTGTAATCTAAAACCATGCTATCATCACCATGTTCATCTCCAATTCCTACAGGAAAAACATCCAAGGTACCGTAAAATTCGTAAATTTAAGTTTGTAATTTGTGAAATTGAAATTAGGTTTCTTTTTTTTTGAATTGTGAAATTTAGTGATCAATGTTTATAACTTTGTTATCATTTCTCTTCTTTACAAAACACACACAACCCTATATAGAGATAGACGGACTGCGGTTTCAACTCTAGCGGTGATGAAGAACCAGGCTGCGGCGACGATTCACAGTTTATCTGTTAGTAAATTTTGTATTTTTTAGTTGGGTTTTTGGTTCATGGTTCTAATGATTGTTGTTTTAATGTTTTTGTTCAACTAATTTGTTTCAGATCTCTATTGTTGTTTGGTTTGTCGGTATGTTTGACTTGCTTATGTCTTTTCATTTGCTTTTGTTTTTTTAATGTTTGATTTTGTACTACATATGGTCAGAATCACCACCGGTTCACAAAGTTACCGCCACCGCCGTACTTGACCGCCCTGCCACTCTTTACACCGGCGGATCCGATTTCAGTTTTGTTTAGTGCTGTATATCTTCAATTAGGTTTTGTTTACTGCAGTATATCTTCAATTAGGCTTTCTTTAGTGCAATATTTCTTCAGTTAGGTGCAGTTTATCTTCAGTTAGATTTTATTTAGTGCATTATTTATCCAGTTAGGCTTTGTTTAGTGCAGTATTTACTCTAAAGCTAAGGTATTATTTTGTAATTGGACAACTTTATAATGATGATAATTCATTTCGATGCGATTGCCATCAAGTGAGATCGCTGGTCTTCGCAAAGCATGGTTAGAACACTTTATGATGATGATAATTCATTTAGATGCGATTTACGGGGTCAATGTTGTTGAAACTGCATCAATTCTGTTGGTCGGATGGTTTGAACTAGGCGTGCAATCCTAAAACAGTTTGACACTGAAACCGACCCAAATCGAACTGGTTTGGACCCAATGGAGACCCAACTTGGTTCAAATCCGGTTGAACCCAGAGGTCTGATACCGGTTTGTAACCCTCTCATTTGAAACCGGTTGAACCTGAATCGATCCCGGTAAAAGCCCTCTCAAAATTGCTCAAAACAGATTTGAAACTGAACCGTACTTGGTCAACAAACAAATACAACCGAACCGGTTCGAACGCAAAACGGTTTTGACTTTTTTGTACCAACCCAAACTGGTTTAAACCCGAGCCAGTTTAGTTTTTGAACCTAATTTGTGCACCACTGGTTTGAACCAGCAAACCTTTTTAATGAGGATAATCTTTTAAATTACAAGATTTTAAAATCAGTCTCTTATAAATGAAAGTGTCTTCAAGTAATTTAGGACGATTTTGTGTTATATTTATAAAAAAGCCAAAATAGTTACCTTTTCCTAAAAAAATATTATTTTTTATATGAAAAATACAACTTTTTAAGCTTTTAAATATAACCAACCGTGCAATATGGTTTTAAGTTTTACACTTTTATGTAATGTAATCGGTCTTATTTTCAAAACAGCCAATAACTTATTAAAACTTGTTACTTGTTGATAACATAGAACATGTATCAAAACAATCTTGACGACAAGTATACCAGAGCACTCGCGGTCGGTGTTCCGAGCGAGATCGCTGGTCTTCGCAAAGCATGGTTAGAACACGGGTGACTACCTTGTAAAACATTGTTCCAGCCCGCCATTCGTCTAGCGAAAGACGGGTTTATAATCGCCCCTTATCTTGCCAGTTCAATCTCAAGTTATGCTGCAACGATTAAAAAAGACCCGGGCCTACAAAAAGTGTATGCTCCAAATGGGGAACTATTACAAGCCGGTGAAACGTGTTATAACCATCAGCTCGATTTGAGTTTAGAAACTATAGCGGAAGGTGGTCTCGAGGCTTTTTATAATGGCCCTATAGGGGAGGCATTGGTTAATGATGTTCGCGCGGGTGGTGGCATCTTGACAATGGATGATCTAAGGAATTATGAGGTCAAAGTTACCGACGCACTTGAGGTGAACACGATGGGGTTTAATATTTTCGGGATGCCAGCCCCGTCAAGTGGTACACTTGGGCTAGCTTTGGTAAGCTTTTATTTTCTTAAGTGTATAGATAAGACGCCATGCTTACTTACGACGCTAAAAACACAGTTAGTGAATATTTTAAAGTTTAAACGGGTATGAGAACACAGACAATGCAAAAGGAATGTTAGGCCTGCATCGATTCGTGGAAGCATTAAAACATATATTTGCTCTTAGAATGAACTTGGGTGACCCGGATTTCGTCGACATAAGCAAGACTGCTTCTTGAAATGCTTTCCCCTTCGTTCGCGAAGAAGATTCAAGCCCGGATTTTCTACAACACCACTTTCCCATCAGAATATTACATGCCCGGGTACTTTCACATTCATTTATTCATTTCTTCGGTCGAAACATGGGGGAAATGTAAAGACGGGTATTATAAATGATGATGATAATTCATTTAGATGCGATTGCCGTGGAGCTCGAATGAGGGCATCCACCTACAGTAGAAAACGAGCAAGCACTGGAGATGCTAAGGATGGCACACAAACAAAAACAGTTAGACATAAGACACATATAATATTTGTGAGTGAAAGACTTCTTAAAGGTAAGTTGTTTTAGCAATACGAGTGATGTAATTTGTGTTTCAGTTTCTTGAAGTCATTTTTGTATAGGAATTTCAGTTGCATAAACTTTTACACTTAATCACTTGTAGAGTTTTGCTATCTCATTTGCCACAAAGTGATGACTCAGCCGCTTACTACTCCATGCGCTAACAAATTCTGCAAGTCATGCTTGTAGGATGCTTTTGCTGGTCAAACATTTATAAAGGAAAGAAATTGCGAAGGTAGACGAACATTAAGGGCACAAAAGAATGTCATGAGATGTCCGTCATGCTCTAATGACATTTCTGAGTACCTTCGGAATCCACAGGTAACTTTGATAATCTAATATGTTTTTTAGTATATTTTGTTTGTGTGGTAGAGGGTTTAAATTAAAAGTACTTGATGGTTAAAATTACCATTTAATCATTATATCTCATTATAAGTATATATTTCGTCCAGCTATTTATTCGATCTCTATGTATTTGGTTATTTGGTTTTGTAACTAGAAATCAAGAACTCAAGACATATTTCATTACTAATTTATTTATTAGAAAACCAATGCTTCTGTTTTTGTTTTGCAAGTAGGCCACATTTGTTATATTAAGAATTTTTGCATGTTGTTGGGCCAGTTTTGTTAATTTTTTTTTTTTTCTGTTGTGGCCCAAGTTTATAGCAATAGAAAACGGTTAGCCGATTCATAGCCGAAACTCGAAAGAAATTACAAAACAAACCAAATTAACAAAGTTGCTTGGTTTACACATTCAAATAACCGAACTTCTTGGTTAAGTTTCAGTTTTAAGTCAAGATCAACCTAGGCCAAACCATAAAGTTATACACATACGGTACACAAACCCTTTCTTAGGCTCTTTGAATTTTATTCACGAGAAAAATTAAAAGTAAGAAAACCTAACATATGATTAAGTTATAAAATGTATCTTTTACATTTGTTCAAACACATCCAGGCAATGGTTTTACTACTTATTTGAGGAATTTATCAATTGGTTGATAAGAATTGGAATGTATGTATTATGCATGTGACAATGCTTATATTTGAGGAATTTATCAATTGTATTTAGTATTTAAAAAAATGTCGAGAAAAAGACTTAAAACGTGTAATAATGCTTACTATGAAAAAGATTTCCATGGGTCAAAGCGTGAAATTAATCATATGTTGATGCCCAATTGTTAACATGTTCTATTATTACACGTGTTAATACTAAACTGTTAATTACTACTTCTTTTACGTGACTCATAACCAAACAAAACGATATGCTGGAAAAACTAACAGGAAACGCAAACAATGCTGCAAACGTTGACCCCGCTGCAACACACGGGTTCCCCACTAGTTATTATTAAAAAGGGAACCCAATAAATAAACAAAAACTTTATGGGCAATTAAATAATGAGCCGAGATATAATAGGAAGTTTTTTTTTGCTAGGACGGTTAGAAAGTAATCTTAACAATCAATTGATTTAATGAACGGTTAAGATTAAATGAGTGAAATTGAAGAAAAAAAAGGAGGCGCGTGAGTTTGTGTAGGGGCATTCTAGTCAATCCAGGCCAATAGTTTCCCTCTCCTCAAATTACCCCCATTTTTTAAACGTTAATAACTCTTTCATAAGACATTAATTTTTAATAAAAATTGCAGCAAAAAAACGAGCGTTTTTTTATCTTTTAAACGAGTATACTATTGCTATATTTTCGAATTTTTTTTCAAAAACCCAGTTGCGTAAAACGCAATGGACAAAAAACGTAAAAAATGACCTTTTACTAAAACGCAATGGACAAAAAACACAAATAAATGTCTTATTTCTAAAACGCAATGGCTAGAAAACACAAAGAAATGTCTTATTTCTAAAACACAATGTCCTAAAAACACAAAAGAAAGTGTTCTTTCTAAAACGCAATGGACTGAAAACACATAAAAATCTGTTTCTACCTAAAACGCAATGGACTAAAAACACTTCAAAATATGTTTTTCTAAAACAAAATGGACAAAAAACACATAAAAATGTCTTTTTTTTTTTTTTTTTCTAAAACGCAATAGCCTAAAAACACAAAAGAAAGTGTTATTTCTAAAACCCAATGAACTGAAAACATGTAAAATGTGTTTTATCTAAAACGCAATGGACTAAAAACACTTCAAAATGTGTTTTTCTAAAACGCAATGGACCAAAAAACACATTAATTTTTTTTCTAAAACGCAGTGGCCTAAAAACACAAAAGAAAGTGTTCTTTCTAAAACGCAATAGACTAAAAACGCATAAAAATACGTTTTACCTAAAACGCAATGTACTAAAAACACTTCAAAATATGTTTTTCTAAAACACATTGGACAAAAAAAAAACACATAGAAAAGTGTTTTCCTAAAACGCAATAGATAAAAACACAAAAGAATGTGTTTTTTTCTAAAACGCAATTGACTAAAAACACATAAAATGTATTTTACCTAAAACGCAATGAACTAAAAACACAATAAAATGTGTTGTTTCTAAAACCCAATAAACTGAAAATACAAAAAAACGGTGTTTTTTCATTACTTTGTAAAACGCAATGACTCAATTCAAAAACCCAGATCGTAAAAATGCAATTAAAAAATTTGTTACATAAATCGAAGCCGATTTCTTCAGATTTCTTCAACAATTGACAAAATTTGAATGTTAGAAACGCTTATCAGCGATCGAATCGAATGAATCGAGTGATTCGCTTCAAAATCACGGGAAAAAAAATGAGATATTGTACGAAATTAAACTGGGTTTCTTCAAAAAAGTTGAAGAACACGTTGATTAGGTGTTTGAATCATTGATTGGTGACGAAAATCGCACTATAATGTAGTGATTATTAAGAGAAAGTTAAGAAAAGGTTAAAGATGGTAGGTTTTAAAAATGGTGGGTTTTGAAGTTACAGAGATAAGAAGGGAGAAGATGGATGAAATTGACTAAAATACCCTGTCTCTTTATTTTAAATTTTGTCACATGTCATAATACTATTGCTTCCCATCATTCCTAGCCAAAATAAACTTCTATTTGATCCCCGGCCACCCATTAAATAAAAACACCAATATTAAGTGAAGATATAAACATGATATACGTGACATTCACTTGTGAATATTCTCTTTATTGGCCATTTATTTCTCAAGGGATTATAGCAGCCATGTTTTCACGCATTATTCGGGTTCTTGGCTCGCAAAATTGAGTAAGCCCGAGTACACCCCTTACGCACAACACAAGAAAGAAGAAGTAATCAATGGCAGAACCAAACCGAAACCGGAATGTTATAACAAAGGAACACGTTTCAAACCTCCCATGCACGGTTCATACTAGAACAAACGACAATATTGCTACTACGAAGAACAAATCATCTGTAAAAAATTGCTACAAATTCCTCAAAATACTCTCATGTGACGACCACATTGCTAGCGTCCCCATCACAGCCCTCCCGCCGTTGATTTCCCCAAATAAAAAAATTGTGTTTCTCGACCTGGACGGAACCCTAATCCACTCGGTTCCTGCATCCGGACTAACTAGTCCAAGAAACTATGATTTCGTGGTGAAGCCGTTGCAAGGTGGCAAAGAATGTGTGTTTTATATTTTAAAACGTCCATTTGTCGATGAATTTCTTCAGTTTTTAAGCGAAAGTGATTTTGAAATTGTGGTTTTTACCGCAGGAACCGAGGAATATGCGTCTATGGTGTTGGATATATTGGATCAAGACGGTTTGGTTTCACATAGACTGTATCGAAATTCGTGTAAGAAATCCGGCAGGAGGTTTGTTAAGGATTTGTCGAATTTAGGGCGGGATTTGAAGAAGGGGGTGATTGTTGACGATAATCCTAAGTCTTACAGTTTGCAGCCCGAAAATGCGATTCCGATTAGTTCTTTTACTGATGATCTTAGTGATGAGGAGTTGAAGAAATTGATGAGTGGATTTTTTGCAAAGAGTGTGCCTATTGGCACACTAAAGTGTCTATTGGCACACCAAACCCTAGCAAAATTAGGGTTTATCTACGCTGCGTATTGGTCAATACGCAGCGTATAGGGTTAACCCTATACGCTGCGTAGATAGACCATAGATCTCAGTGCCTGATAACCAATCATTGCACAGAAAACAAGGTTTATATACGCTGCAGCGTATATAAAACAGCTGCAAATTTTTTCCAGGTTTATATACTTATAATAATTATTATTATTAACGTAACTTTTTTTTAGCGTTTCATGTCTCTAACTGATTTGAAGAATTGGGTACAAGAAACGGGAAAGAAGTATGGTTACGTAATTGTTACCCGCCGATCAAAAAATATACGCTGCGTATTGACCTATTTGGTCATTTTATGAAACTCATACTTCAGGGACTAATATGGTCATTATTGAAACTATTTTAACTGAATGGTATAGCCAGGTTAACTTTCATATAAAGATTTCTTCTTTAAACACTAAGTCAGTTAGCATACTTAACTGAACAGTACATGGATCATTTTTGTCAATTTTTGAAACTTCAGGGACCGTTCTTGTAAATTTTCGAAACATCAGGGACTATTTTTGTAAATTTACGAAACTTTAGGGACCATTTGTGTCTATTTTCGAAACTTCAGGGACCATTTTTGTAAAAATTGAAACTTCAGGGACCAAAGTGTAAATATATCAAAAATCGGTTAAAAGGGGGTCTTCTTTAAAGAACCGGCCCTTGCAAGGATCGAACTCATGACCTATCATTTAGAACCGCAACGCCTTAACCAGTTTATCCTCCTACTAGGAGCTGTTAGAATATGAAACTTAATTCCTTATATACACTAGTTAGGTTATACGCTGCGTATTGACCTATACGCAGCGTATGCCAGGTTTATATACGCTGCGTATAGGTCAATACGCAGCGTATATAACCTTCCTCAATTTTTTATTCACAACAGAACATGTTAAACATCCAGAATTTTATATAACCTGTCAGAATTTTATATAACCTACCAGAATTTTATATAACCTGCCAGAATTTTATATGTACACCATAGTATATATATAACCTTTCAGAATATACAAGAGTTTGATATATACAAGAAAAGTTTGTGCATACATAACAAAATGATAAAATGATAAAATACTACTGCTGCTGCTGCTGATGCTGATCCCATTCCGCATCCGTAATGAAGGGTAGTGGAGGTAACCCATCATGCTGTCGCTGCTGCTGCAGCGCCGCAGCCACCCACTCCAACAGATAATTGTTCCTTTCAGCTAACCGAAGTTGCCGCTGATGTGATGGGTCAGGACCGGGCCAAACATGGCGTGGGAACTGAGGCGCCCCTGGTGGTCCACGCGGCGCTGGTGGCTGCGGAATGACGACGGCCGGCTCATGCGGCTCTGGCGCCTCCGGATCACGCGGGGGATATACCGGAGGGAACTGTTCCGGCAGCTGTTCAAGCTAATATTGCGTGCCGTCCGGCTTCTTAAACCGCTTCCCGTCTGGGAAGTCTTTGGTAACGTGCATTCCGGATATAACGTTCTTCCCCATCCGCTTCGGCTGTGCCGGCGGGCCTACATGGTCGCGGTCAGTCTCCGGATGATAGCCCAACGAAAGGGCTATCCTAGTCACGTAGGCGCCGCCGAATAACTGTCCGCGCTCCTGTCGATGATGAGCGGAGGCGAAGTATTGCGCCAACCCGTATGCGAGAGCGCACAACCTCTTGTATAAGAGACAATATAAGAAAAATAAAACACCGCTGGTGCACCACTCCCGGCTTTTGTTTCGAGCAGTGATCGAAGTGGAAATCATTTTGTGCAAATAGCTTCACAGAAGGAAACCAGTCAGTAAATAATAATCAGACGACATCGACTAAGATCGTCGTTAAATTATATTTTTATTATTATTTAGTCTACGTCGTCCGTAAGGCGCGTACGGGCCTAACGAGCGTCGAAACTAAGTTCGTCTTCATCGTTAAAGTATAAAACGACGAACTTAGTTTCGACGCTCGTTAGAGACCTACGCGCCTTACGGTTCGACTTCGACTAAATAATTAAAAAAAATTCTGTTTAAAAAAATAAATCTGTTTAAAAAAATAAATCTGTTTAAAAAAATTCTGTTAAAAAAATTCTGTTTAAAAAAGCAGTTTTCTGTTAAAAAAAACAATTTAAGTTTAAAAAAAATTTATATTAAAAAAAACAGTTTTCTGTCGACGCTCGTTAGGGACCTACGCGCCTTACGGTTCGACTTCGACTAAATAATAAAAAAAAAATTTTAACGACGAACTTAGTTTCGACGCTCGTTAGGCCCGTACGCGCCTTACGAGCGTCAAAACTAAGATCTTCGTTAAATTACATTTTTTTTATTATTTAGTCTACGTCGTCCGTAAGGCGCGTAGGTCCCTAACGAGCGTTGAAATAAGTTCGTCGTTAAAATATAAAACTTCGATCTTAGTTTCGACGCTCGTTAGGGACCTACGCGCCTTACGGTTCGACTTCGACTAAATAATAAAAAAATATATATTTTAACGACGAACTTAGTTTCGACGCTCGTTAGGCCCGTACGCGCCTTACGGACGACGTCGACTAAATAATAAAACGACGAACTTAGTTTCGACGCTCGTTAGGGACCTACGCGCCTTACGGTTCGACTTCGACTAAATAATAAAAAAAATATATATATTTTAACGACGAACTTAGTTTCGACGCTCGTTAGGCCCGTACGCGCCTTACGGACGACGTCGACTAGTCGACGTCGTCCGTAAGGCGCGTACGGGCCTAACGAGCGTCGAAACTAAGTTCGTCGTTAAAAAATATATAATTTTTTATTATTTAGTCGAAGTCGATTATTTAGTCGACGTCGTCCGTAAGGCGCGTACGGGCCTAACGAGCGTCGAAACTAAGTTCGTCGTTAAAATATATATATTTTATTATTATTTAGTCGAAGTCGAACCGTAAGGCGCGTAGGTCCCTAACGAGCGTCGAAACTAAGATCGAAGTTTTATATTTTAACGACGATCTTAGTTTCGACGCTCGTTAGAGACCTACGCGCCTTACGGTTCGACTTCGACTAAATAATAAAAAAAATAATATTTTTTAACGATGAACTTAGTTTCGACGCTCGTTGGGCCCGTACGCGCCTTACGAGCGTCAAAACATTTCTTTATCGTCGTTAAATTATATTTTTTTTATTATTTAGTCCATGTCGAACCGTAAGTCGCGTAGGTCCCTAACGAGCGTCGAAATAAGTTCGTCGTTAAAATATAAAACGACGAACTTAGTTTCGACGCTCGTTAGGGACCTACGCGCCTTACGGTTCGACTTCGACAAAATACTAAAAAAAAATTTAACACCAAGCTTAGTTTCGACGCTCGTTAGGACCGTACGCGCGTTACGAGTGTCAAAACTAAGATCGTCAAAAAAAAATCTGTTTAAAAAAATATTCTGTTTAAAAAAAAATCTGTTTAAAAAAAAATCTGTTAAAAAAAATTATGTTTAAAAAAAAACAGTTTTCTGTTTAGAAAAAAAAAACAATTTAGGTTTAAAAAAATATATTTTCTATTTAAATAATAATAACTATTATTAAAATAATAATAACTAACGTACCTGTAGAGCGGATCCTTAATCGGCGTAGCCCTCCCCTTGGATTGTTGGTGGTCCCACTGACCGATGTTCGCGATCAGAGCCCAAAACCCTACAAGCGTGGGTTTATCAAGAATTACCAACCCCTGTTTACACGAATGTTTATTAAACGTTAAATTAATATGAAATCTTAAATTTTATATATTAAAATAATAATAATAACAATACAAAATTTGTGTTAAATGTACCGTCGTATATAGATCCGTAGCGATCTCAGCCTCCGTATACAAACCGCTATGCACCGCAAACTGTGCAAGTGACATAGAACGCGCCTGGCCAGCCATGCGAAACGAAACCTCGGCCGGGGGAGGGGGCTGCGCGGGGTCCACAGCCTCATTTGGCCAACGAGGATAAAACTCGAACGACGACAGGAACTCGATCAGTATCTCCCTGTAGCTCGGCGTAAACGCTAGCTCAAACAATCGATCCCACGGTGAATCACGGGGAACAAACTCCCGCGCCCAATCTTCAGCCCCGAGCTCCCGGAGGGTTTTCCAAGAAACCGCAAAATGGGCACCGACGTGCATCTTCCGAAGCTTGTCGCAACGGAGAGCAGCGTCGGACTCCGGAGGAAACTCCAAATACGGGTGATTCAGCAGAGGACCCGCCGGTGGACGCTTCTGCTTCTGCGACTGCGTCTGCTCCGGATTAATTTCTTCTATTTCCATTTCATCCTCCATGTTTCTCGTCCTGAAAACCAAAAAGTTTATTAGATAAATCAATGGCTGTGAAATCGCTGCCGTTTGGGGCTGCGTTTGCAGCCGTTTAAACGCCCGTTTACGGCTGCAAACGCAGCCCCAAACGGCAGCGATTTCGCAGCCGTTTGCGGCTGCGTTTGCAGCCGTTTAAACGCCCGTTTACGGCTGCAAATGCGGCCGCAAACGGCAGCGATTTCGCAGCCGTTTGCGGCAGCGTTTGCAGCCGTAAACGGGCGTTTAAACGGCTGCAAACGCAGCCGCAAACGGCTGTGAAATCTTAGTTTCGACGCTAATTCGCTGCCATTTGGGGCTGCGTTTGCAGCCGTTTAAACGCCCGTTTACGGCTGCAAACGCAGCCGCAAACGGCTGTGAAATCTTAGTTTCGACGCTCTGTTTAAAAAAATTATGTTTAAAAAAAGTCCTGTTTAAAAAAACAGTTTTCTTTTTAAAAAAACTTCTATCTGTTACACATTATATCAAATCACTTTTACAAAAAACCGTTAAAATCTATGACCATTGCAGTTGACAGAACTATTGTAGTGCATTAAACGTGTAGCTTATGAAGCCTTCAAGGTTAGTTTACGCAGGAATCATATGCATTAAACAGTTTTCTGTTTAAAAAAACTGAGGCGTACGTTTAATTAGAACAGGTGAGGCGCCGCCTCAGGAACGTTTTTGTACGCCTCGGACGGTTTTTAAAACCATGGTTCTGTCAACTGCAATGACCATTACAGTTGACACAAATAGCATTACACATTACACAGGAATCAAATTGCATTACACATTATACAGGTTTCAAATAGCATTCGTATCAAATTGCACATTATCAAATTGCATTACACATTACACATTACACATTACACTAATCAATGCTTAACCAAACCCTAATTTACGAAAGTTCAATCACTAACCAAACCCTAACTTACTTAAAAAACATCTAATTTACGGATAAAATACAAAAAAAAAAAAATCAAAATTACTTAAATAGGTTGGGTAAATACCTGTTTTATACTTCGAATTCGTGTCGTATACGGTCGATTTTGTCAGTCGCCTTCGTATGCTCTCTTGTGTGTGTGTTTTTGAGATTTGGGGAAGAACAGAGCTGCGTAGGTATTTCTCTGATTTAAATCAGTACCTCTACGCAGCGTGGAGAGCCCTACGAAGCGTATAAGAATAATAAGTTTACCATTTTACCCTTCTGTTTGGGGCAATACGAGGCTGACAATAAGGGTAAAAAGGTCATTTACCATCCCCTTTATATAAGCTGCGTATGGATCTCTACGCTGCGTATTATCATTATTATTATTGTTATTATTATTATTGTTATTGTTATTGTAAATTATTATTATTATTATTATTATTATTATTATTATTGTTGTTGTTATTATTATTAATCTTGAAATTTACAAACGCTGCGTAGAGATCCATACGCAGCGTATACAAAGGTGGTAAAATGACCTTTTTACCCTTATAATCAGCCGCGTATTACCCTTTAAACAAGTCAAGCTTACGCCAGAATACATCTATGTCGTCGAGTTGTATCATACGCCCTGTACAGTTAAGTTAATACGGTGTGAGAAACAGCTAAATCGTACAAGATAACAAAAGGTTTGTGGTTTTAATATTTTTTACCTGTACGTTTGTAGTTTTCCAGCCTACAAGCACACGGCAATCCACAGCTAAGCCACATATGGCCACCACATGATGCGTTAAGTTTCCGCAACACCTCCATCTTCCTCAGTAGCTCTTTTGCCAGCAAATCAAGTGCTTCATGGGAAACCTTTCCACGTAGGTTGTCCAACAGTCGGCGTCTGTGGTGGTTCATCGTTTTTTCGATGCTCTCAGTGAAACTCTTTTGTATTTCATTGTACTGAGTTTCAACTATATCAATGACGCATCTTGCTATTCGCTCCAATGAACTCCCGCGCGTAACGTATCTTTTTAAATTTGCGTGCTGGCTCTCAACTCTGTTGCTGGTGCGCTGACCAAAGTTGCGACACTTATCGGTCCACGCATAAACGAACATTTCTTTATAGTCTTTGAGCCAGTTTTTGTAGACGTAATCATAGACACCTGCAAAAATAAAATAATGAAATGTAAAAGCGTGTGTAAAATATAATAGATTGGGTGAGTCGTTTGTTGAAGGAACACTTACTTTCTCGGTTGGCAACCACGAGTCGGTTATACATTTTCTCCAAGTTGTACTTGTACATGGGCTCTGAAGAAGATTCGCACAATCTCCGCCAGTACGACATAAATTTCCCCCAATCTTCTTTATTGAACCCTTCCTTGCACTTTTTAGCTATATTTTGTTGGATGTGAAAGTGGCATAGAAGCCTGCTTGCGTTCGGGAATACTTTTGAACACACGTTAATTAGGGCAAGCTCCCTATCCGTGACTATCACACGCGGCATCATACATTCATGCAATATTGACTTGATCCGCTCAAGCACCCACACGTAGTTACCCTTTCGTTCTTTACAAATAACGGCATGTGCGATACAAAAAGACTTGCTGGTCGACGTCATACCCACAACCTGGACAAATGGCATGCTGTAGAGGTTTGTTTTGTAGGTCGCGTCGATCAACATCACGTGTGGGAATGCACGCCACATAGTGATTGAATAAGGATGTACAAAGAATATCTCTGTTACGACATCTGTTTTGGGTTCCTGTCGGGTGTCGTAAATGAATCGGTGGTCATGCAGCAGGCTTTCCAGTGCCTGCATAGGAGTCTTTCCGTCCATTATTGTCGCTCTAATTTTTTGTACCGCATTTTGCACGTCTTTCTAAACATGCAGGCTGCCGGGGAACTGCTTTCTTAGGGTTTGAAATATGATACGTGGCTCCATGTTTTGAGCAGTTAGATGCTCCACTAGCTTGTATTCGGCTTCAGTAAATCTTCGCACAAAAGAGTGGCCCAACAGACTCGTCGTAGGTTCGTGGTTATGGTTCGCGTCGTCCACTTTTAACTCCCATGTGTCATTTGTCACCTCCCGGATGGCGAGTAATGAAAACGGGCAACCGATTTTTTTGCTACCAGCTTTCCTAGCTGTTGCTTTACTACGGTGCTCACCACTACGGTCGCACACAAGCCATACCATCCCAGTAGTACCGCCAATATTTTTCGATCGGCGGGTAACAATTACGTAACCATACGCCTTTCCCGTTTCTTGTACCCAATTCTTCAAATCAGTTAGAGACATGAAACGCTAACAAAAGTTACGTTAATAATAATAATAATAATTTTAATGTGATACCTCATTTATTTGAAACGGATTGCCCGGGGTAGATGGTTCATAAAGTGATGTGTTACGGGGCTCATAACCATATCCACCATGTTCTTCGTATCCACCGTAGCCTCCATATCTATCGTATCCACTGTATCCACCTTCACCCCCGTATCCACTGTATCCATTGTATCCACCTTCATCCCCGTATCCACCTTCACCCCCGTATACCCTGTAACCCGGATACGATTGCTGCGTCGGGTAATATGGTTCATCAACAGGTGCATTCTCAGCATCGTATCCACTTTGTTGCACGTACGGAGATTCATACCCGTATCCGTAATCCGGATACACTTGATGCGCCGGGTAATTTGGTTCATCAACAGGTGGAGTGGGAGTCTTGTTCAAGTCTGGCAACTGTGTTTTTTATCAACAGGGACTCCAGACACAACCTCCTCTTCCTCATTGGCATCATTTGCTCCCCATGTGTCGTTAGAATAGCGATTACCGAAATAATTCTCGGACCAAAATGATGACATTTTAACAAGATTGAGCAAAAAACAAAACAAATGATTTTGGTTTGGGGTGTAAATTGTTTACTGAAGAAGAATATGAAAAACAGAAGAACGAATGGAAGATGAAAAGAAAGCACTGCTAGCAAAACCTATACGCTGTGAATGAAGACGAAAAGAAACAAAACAAATGATTTTAACCGTGAATGAAGATGAAAAGAAAGCAGTGCTAAATAGACTTTTTACTGAAATACGCAGCGTATAGCTCTCTACTCCCCGTATTACTTTATTCACGTGCCTGGACAACATCGCGTCAGTGTTAAATCAGTCTGACATACGCTGCGTATTGATCAATACGCAACGTATAGGGTTACCTCTATACGTTGCGTAGTGGTCAATACACAGCCTATGTCAGACTGATTTGGCATGGCACTAGGTTTGACTGTTGACCACCCCTTACATACGCTACGTATAGGTCAATACGCAGCGTATAACCTAACTAGTGTATATAAGGATTAAGTTTCATATTCTAACAGCTCCTAGTAGGAGGATAAATTGGTTAAGGCGTTGTGGTTCTAAACGATAGGTCACGAGTTCGATCCTTGCAAGGGCCGGTTCTTTAAAGAAGACCCCCTTTTTACCGATTTTTGATATATTTACACTTTGGTCCCTGAAGTTTCAATTTTTACAAAAATGGTCCCTAGAGTTCCGAAAATTGACACAAATGGTCCCTGAAGTTTCGTAAATTTACAAAATGGTCCCTGGTGTTTCGAAAATTTACAAAAATGGTCCCTGAAGTTTCGAAAATTAACAAAAACGGTCCCCGAAGTTTCGAAAATTTACAAAACGGTCCCTGAAGTTTCGAAAATTTAAAAAAACGGTCCCTGATCGGCGGGTAACAATTACGTTAATTGTTAGAGACATGAAACGCTAAAAAAAACTTACGTTAATACTAATAATAATAATAATAATTATAATTATAAGTATATAAACTGGGAAAAATTTTGACACTTCAAACCTACGCAAACCTACCAAAATGGCCCCAAATTTTCAGTTTTATATACGCTGCGTATTGACCTATACGCAGCGTATATAAACCTGACAAGAATTTGACACTTCAAACCTACCAAAATGACCCCAAATTTGCAGCTGTTTTATATACGTTGCGTATTGACCAATACGCAGCGTATATACACCTTGTTTTTTGTGCAAATGATTGGTTATCAGGCACTGAGATCTATGGTCTATCTACGCTGCGTATAGATCAATACGCAGCGTATAGGGTTAACCCTATACGCTGCGTATTGGTCAATACGCACCGTATTTAAACCCTAAGTGTGCAGATAGGCAAACTGAGTGTGCAGATAGTTAGGGCCTTTGCAAATTGTCATGAATTTGAAGATTTAAGGGATGCTGTGAAACATTATTTTGGAAATTGATTGAAGATGAGATCTTTGAGAACAGTAAGAATTTAAACTTTCAAGCCTCCTTATTGGGTTGATCAACAACTGATCGATTATAAATTCCTAAGTTTATAAAACTACTAGTTTAACTAAGTGCAAAATTTAGAGACTATTTATTATATAGTGACTTGGCCCGTGCGATGCGACGGGTTTCAACGAGACTCTTTTAAACAACATAATCTAACATGGTCTGTCTGAAACAGTACTCATATTTCGTTATTGTTGTTTTTATTATTATTATTATTATTATTATTATGTAAATATTTAGTAATAACATACATAAGTATTTAAATAAAATAATATTTAATTAAAACAGTACTTAGTTATAAAAATATCAACATTAAATATAGCTCTTTTGGAGAACGTATTTTAGTCCGACATGCCTTAAGTACTAGTCTGACTTAAACCCTTTTGACCCTTTAAACAAGATAATAATTAATTTAAATAATATTTAGTTATAATGTAGCTCTGTTAGTTCGAAACTTGTTGCGCAAGGAGAGACAGTGGGTTCAATCATACGTACACCAGAAGAAAAAAGAAGGAACCAATGGTGAAACCAAACCAGAACGTTATAACAAAAGAACACGTTGCAAACCTCCCATCCCACACCAAGATTCCTGTCGCCAAGACCGCATCCTCGATCAACAAATGCCAATGCGATCCCCGCCTCATCAAAATCTTCACAAAACTTGTTCGTATCACCAATATGAAGCACAAATCATCCGCCAAAATCAGCTACAAAGTCCTCAAAAAACTCGCCAGTGACGACTACATGGCCAGCGTCCTCGGACCACTTATCCAGGACTCCACCACTTCCGCCCCCCTCCCTCCGTTAACTTCCCCGAATAATATAACTGTGTTTCTTGACCTCGACGAAACCCTAATTCACTCGGTTCGTGCATCTGGACTAGGTCCTCCCAGAAACTATAATTTCGTAGTTGGTGGCGAAGGAGATGTGCGTTATGTTTTAAAACGTCCGTTTGTCGATGAGTTTCTTTGGTTTTTAAGCCAAAGTGGTTTTGAAATTGTGTTGTTTACCGCTGGAAGCGAGGAGTATGCGTCTATGGTGCTTGACGTATTGGATCCAGACGGATTGATTTCGCATAGGCTGTATCGGAATTCGTGTAAGAAATTCAGCAGGAGTTTTGTTAAGGATTTGTGGAATTTAGGGAGGGATCTGACCAAGGTGGTGATTGTTGACGATAAGCCTTATTCTTACATTTTGCAGCCCGAAAACGCCATCCCAATTATTCCTTTTACTGATGATCTTGGAGATGAGGAATTGAAGAAATTGATGAGTGGATTTTTCACAAGGTGTCATGAATTTGAAGATTTGAGGGATGCTGTGAAACATTATGTTGGACATGGAGTTGCATATTCAAATTGCATTGAGAAATTGAGTGAAGATATGTGGGGATAGTACGAATTCAAACTTTCAAACTGAAATTGAAGTTTGAGTTTCATTTCACTGTTTAAATGTACTTTTTTTTTAACTTGTTTTGAATTTTTGGTTGAAGAAAATCAAGATCTTGATGCATGAACATGAAACTTGTTTTTTAAGATAAATGAACATGAAACTTGTTTTTTTTAGAGTAAATTACAAAAATCGTTTTTTATGTATGCCACTTATTGCAAACTGTGTCATTAACGGGGGGAGACTGTGACAACTGGCCCAAACCGGTAACTTCCGTACACATTACTTATTGCTTAATGACTGCAATTATGTGCTTAATTGTCAGCAATGACTGATTACATGCTAAACAAGTGAATTCATGCACGTTGTATACTACAAAATATTGCTTTATGCATAAACGAGAGCGTTGCGTCAATAGTAAACTCACCGGTAAGACACACTGTGTCAACAGAACTGCAGAAAGCAGTCAGACAATAAAATTGAGGCCTAGGTGTAGGTCCGACGACAAAAGAGCATTAAAACCCAAGAGTACATACAAGGGTTTATACATATACTCACCGGAAGCAAAAATAAGCACTAAAAAGCACCCGAAACGCACTTTAAGTGCAGAATTTATACAAATCAGCAATAATTCAGCATTTAGACATATAAATATTATGCAGAAATGTCGTTTTATTATCCAGAATATTTCCCTAAGCGTGGGGAATTGAAAGAGTACAAGAAAGGTACTTAAACGACACTAAAAAGTGTAATTTAGCGCTTTAACGAATCGGTATGTAACCGAACGACCGGACTATACCCGGAACATGAAAATATTGTTATTTTCATTATTTATCTTTTTCTGAACTAGTTATGGTCCCCGAACACCATAACACCCCTTATAACGTAATAACGCATTAAATCTCTAAATTTTGCACTTGAAAGCTTATTTATTTATGTAATTAGAGAATGGATTTTACACTTTACCCCCCTACTCATGTGGACGGCTACATGGGGGTGACCCCACCAAAAGTTGCTAAATCCTTAATAATCTTGTTAAGATATGCTAGGATCTTCATTGGATTCATGTAAGATACCATAAGATCTCAAAGGACTTGTAAGAAGATATGCAAGTACCATCCAAATTTCACTTAGACCCCTTCCCCCATGTATGTAATCGGCCACATATATGGCCCCACTCCAAGACCTATCTTGATCTTCATAATCTCATTAGATCTCCTTAAATCTTCCTAGATATGCTAAAGATTATGCTACTACTTTAAGAAACATGAGGACCATTGGACAAAGTCTACTAAATGGGTTATAATATGGACTAGAACTCACCATTCTTATCACCATCACCACTCTCACTCTCTCTCCCTCAAAAGCTTACGGCCAAGCATCCCCTATTCCATCCATTCATTGTTCAATCTTGTTCTTCACATTCCAACATCACACAAGTGTTAAGGGTCGCATATTAGGAGTCTTGGAGCAAACGGAACGCGAAGGACCTCATTCTCTAGCTTTTATCCACGCCATTTCCGTCAAGATCCTTCCCTAGCCTTGAGCTAGAGGTATAACACTTAGATCTCGTATTTAAACTATTCTAAAGTGGTTAAAAGGATTTTTGTCGGTTAAAACTCGTTAACATGCAATATGATGCTTAAAAGTCTACTTAAAACACTAAAAATGGTGGTTAATAGCACATAAGTTGTGTAAATGTTGTAGTAATTGAAAGTTGTGATTATTTAGACCCGATCTATGATATGGTAGCTCGGATCATCATTTAACCCGGTTTAGTCATGATCTTGGATTATGACATAAAGCTTGTTTATGAGTAACAAAGGTTAAATGATGAAACTCTACCACACACATCATGAACTTGTGTAAAAGCAATTTAACTTGCGAAATAGTGTTTAAAACTAGTAGATCTACGTATCTACAAGCGGTATTTTCAAAGGACCAAGTGTCCAAGAAATCACATGTTCTAAACCGGATCTTACACAAACAAAAGTGGTTTTTGTGAACAAACAAGTGTATGGATACTTGTGTAACAAAAGTTTTAACAAAGAAATAATTTTCGTAAAACCGACTAGAAGTTGTAAAACTTCATATTCTTTAAAAAGGAAGTTTTTAAGAAATTAAACTTATTTTTAAAGATAACAAGACTCACTAAATGTTCTAGTAAGTTACTACACATTTTTGTAAATATTCAAGTTCATGAAATTGGTGATTGTTGTTGATGATTATTGATGATTGATGATGATTTAAAAGAAAATAAACACACGTTTTGAAAACGTGGGAAACCTCCATTTTTAGGGGAAACTCTGTCAAAATTTTTATAAATTTTGACACTTAGAAAAATATAAGTTTTGAGAAACTTATTCCCTAAAAATGTGTTTAAAAGTATTACTAAGGTTTCCCTAATTTTTGGTGATGAGAAATGGTGATTTTTCAAGAATAAAAATGGATAATAAGTATATATATTTTTGAAAGAAAAATATATATTATTTGATCACCAACTTTTGTGCTAAGTGTATAAAGTATGTGTTATACGTGCTAGTGTATTAAGACTTAAAAATACACTAAATACTCATGAGGAGTATAAACATAGAAATACACATACAACATACAAGATACATAATTCGGGTGCAAAGTGCAAAACACAAAAGACTTATATTTATTTTTGAGAAAATAATATAAGTAAGATACGTAGTTAAAAATATAGAATATTTTTAACACAAGAATATATACAAAAGAGAGTGACTGTACTTGTGCGACGCAAGTCTAGTGACTAACGTTAAGAAAACGCGTATAGGTTACGACGTTAATTAAGCAAATCCGGTGGAGTTTACGACGCTAGGAACGCAAAGTTGTGAGTTCATGCTCCCCCTTTTCTCTTTAACTGTTTTCAGTTTTTATAACTACGGGGGTGAAATACATGTACAAATGTACAAAATTTATAATTGGTATGATATAAATACAAAAAGTACACTTGGTGAGAACGAGAACCAAGTGTGACGAAATATAAGAATACAAGAAGTACACTTGGTGAGAACGAGAACCAAGTGTGACGAAATATAAGAATATGAGAAGCGCACTTGGTGAGAACGAGAACCAAGTATGAGGCGCTATGAGAAATGATAACAAGAAACGCGCTTGGTGAGAACGAGAACCAAGTAGGATGCGTTATGAGAAATAGTGTCACGAATAGGGTACAGAAGCACCATTAATCGTGTACATACTTAGACCGCAGAACAAAAGGTTAGATCTAACGGGTGCCTGGCAGCCACACTCCCGGTCGGGGCGAGAACCGAGGAGTGCTTTTGTGTCTCAGAATATACCAATTAAATGCCTTAGGTTTGGTGACTTCCTATGTCGTGCCACATGTTAATGGCTTTGCAACCCATTAACAATCTGATAATTACAGAAATACTGTATTTACATAAAATTCATACCATACTAAAATTGATATATGACTTGAAGTACGTGGGGTACTCAAGAAGATTGAATTATACTTGAAGTACGTGGGGTACTCAAGAGAATGAGAATTATACTTGAGTACGTGGGGTACTCAAGAAGAAATTGAAATATACATATGTACGTGGTGTACACATGAAACTGGATTTATATATGAAAACTTGATTTTTACATGACGTAAACTATGTTTTCATACAAAGTATACAAACGTGAAAAACTAAAACTGCATGAATTCACACCAACTTTATGTTGACGTTTTTCCAAAACTCACATGTATTTCAGGTAACTAGGATGGATGTGCGCGTGGTCTTACTCATGCTCGTGGATGTCGCTTGTGTTTAACATTAAATAAAGTTGTAAACTTTTAAGACAATGCTTTATGCGACTTAGCCATGTAAACGCTAACGTATGTTTTCAAATTATGGTATTTGAAATTATTTTCTTGAGCATGTAGTATGTTTACTCTTCGTATGCAATGAGAACCTTTCATGATCACACCTCGTGCTTCCGCCGTAGAAAGGGGTGTGACAGATTGGTATCAGAGCTGCGATTGTAGTGAACCAGGATTCCTTCTCGAGTCTAGTCTACAATCTCTAGGATCCATTCACGAAAACAATTTTCAAAGAGTTTTCATTGCATAAAACGTCCCGCGACATCCACTACCTGAAACTGTCTACATAAGTCTAGAAAAGACACTACGAGACTTAGAGTGCACTTGAGTAGCACTTGTCATTGACTAGAAATTACTTGCAATTATGTGTAATAATTAGCATGTACTAGAAGTAGAATGTCACAAGCATACGTGACTTTACCTGAAAGCAATGGCCTACCTGAAGGAAGAAATACGAGGATGAAACGAACTGTGCGGACTGTGCAAGGAGTTACGTAATTATGGATGCATACATAATTATGGAATTCAGTGCACAGAAACCACAGCAAGTCTTGTCACGTGTGGATTCCCTCAGTGCAAGCCTACTAAAGTACTCTGCTAGAGTAATAATTGTTTGATGTCACTTATGTGATATATACCTGCGAATATATATATACTACTACTGCCTAGTAGGACGATATCAAACAAATGTGTAACCCTGTTGTGTTATGTTCTGTCAGAACATGGCACCCAGGAAAGCTGTGAATGCTCGCAATGACGATCAACCTCCTCCTCCCCCACTGCCAAGAACTGCTGATGAGCTGAACGCTCTACTGGAGGAAAGGATCTCCGCTGCTATCTCCCAGTACGAGGCGAACCGAACTCAAGACAGTGGTGGACCAAGCAACACTAGGCGTAATGGGAATGGAGATTCGTCTGGAGGCAATACAGCTCAAGGTAACCTTAAGACACTGTGCTAAGCATGAGGAAATTTATGAACGGTCTTTGTTTCATTGTTTCTTCGATTGCTCACACGTGAATTGGTTGAATCAATTCCAGGCTGCACTTTCAAGCAGTTCCTCGACTGCAAGCCGATGAACTATGATGGCACAGGAGGTGCAGTAGCATTTGTGCGCTGGACGGAGAAGACTGAAGCTACTTTCTGCATGAGCAAGTGTACCGCGGATCAACAAGTCACTTTTGCTACTGGGTTATTCGTCGATGAAGCTCTGACTTGGTGGAACCTGCAAGCCCAAACTTTGGGTGATGACGCCGCTTATGGCCTAACTTGGGAGGAACTGAAGGAAAGAATGAGAGAAAAGTACTGCTCTCGTGCTGAACTCCAAAGGCTGGAAACAGAGTTCTGGCACTTGACTATGGAAGGTGCTGACATCAATGGTTACACTCGAAGGTTCCATGACCTGTCGAGAGTGCTTCCCTACATGGTGACTCCTGAATTTAAGCGTGTGGAACGCTACATTTGGGGACTGGCCTCAGAGTTTCGTGGCATGGTGACGTCGGCCAAACCACAAACAATCACCGAGGCTGTAACTCTGGCTGTCAGCCTGACTGAAGATTGTGTTCGTATGAAGAAGTTGTCACTGAACCCAACAGAAAAGACCGAGACACATGCTGAGTCATCCGGTGACAAAAAGAGAAAGCATACAAGTTTGAACCAAGCAACACGCAACAACAAGAGTTTCAGCAAGAAGCGCGACACTAATCCGCCTCAGGAGATGAAAACCCATGCAACCAAAGCATACCAAGGCTCCATGCCTAGATGCCAAAAATGTAAGTATCATCATGATGGAGCTTGTCGCATTCCAAGGTGTGACAAATGTGGTAAATTGGGTCATCAAACAGAAGACTGTTGGGGAAAAGGAAAGAACCGAAATGGGAACGGTGCTGGTAACAAGAATGGTAACGGGAAAGGGCAAGGATGCTTCAAGTGTGGAAGCAATGATCATTTTATGAAGAACTGCCCAGAGAGAAACAACGCTCCGGCTCGAGCATTTGTGATTGGAGCAAGAGACGCACGCGAGGACCCCAACGTGGTCACCGGTACGTTTCTCATTAACAATCACTTTGCATCCATATTATTCGACACTGGCGCCGATTATAGCTTCATGTCTGTGGAATTTAAACGCATACTCGGAATAGAATCTAGTAGATTAGAAATTCCTTATTCCATAGAACTAGCCAATGGTAAACTTGTTGAATCAAGCGAAGTTGTTAGAGGCTGCACACTAGAACTTGGCGAACGAAATTTTAGCATCGACCTCTTACCTATTCAATTGGGTAGCTTCGATGTAGTAGTCGGAATGGACTGGTTGTCCAAGAACAAAGCTGAAGTCATTTGTCATGAGAAAATCATTCGCATCCCTCTGGCGAATGATGAAACTCTCATAGTACATGGAGAAAGACGAAACGCGCCTCTACGAATCATCAGTTGTATGAAGGCACAGAAGTGCTTAAGGAAAGGATGTGTTGCTTTCCTAGCACACGTTATAGACAAGAAGGCTGAGGAGCCGAAACTCGAAGACATTCCTGTGGTGAAGGAATTTCCTGATGTGTTCCCTGAAGATCTGCCAGGACTACCTCCGCAACGACAAGTCGAATTCCGTATAGATTTGGTTCCAGGAGCTGCTCCTGTAGCCAAGGCACCCTATCGACTTGCGCCATCCGAGATGCAAGAATTATCTACACAACTTCAGGAGTCGTTGGATAAAGGATTCATAAGGCCAAGCTTCTCACCCTGGGGAGCTCCAGTATTGTTCGTGAAGAAAAAGGATGGAACACTGCGGATGTGTATCGATTACAGGGAACTGAACAAGCTCACTATCAAGAATCGGTATCCACTACCGAGGATTGATGACTTATTTGATCAACTGCAAGGATCAAGCTACTATTCCAAGATCGACCTTCGATCTGGATACCATCAGCTGAGAATCCAAGATGAAAGTGTGCCAAAGACTGCATTCAGAACACGCTATGGGCACTACGAATTTCTTGTGATGCCATTTGGATTGACGAACGCGCCAGCGGTCTTTATGGACCTAATGAACCGCGTATACAAACCATATCTCGATAAATTCGTGATTGTATTTATCGATGATATCCTGATTTACTCGCGAACGAAAGAAGAGCACGAGCAACATCTCAGAACCATCTTGGAACTACTGAAGAAAGAGAAACTTTATGCAAAGTTCTCGAAATGCGAATTCTGGATTCGCGAAGTACAATTTCTTGGTCACGTTGTGAATGAGAAGGGCATTCATGTAGACCCGTCCAAGATAGAAGCAATAAAGAATTGGGAAGCTCCCAAGACCCCGACCGAAGTCCGTCAATTTTTGGGCTTAGCGGGCTACTATCGGCGATTCATTGAGAATTTCTCGAAGATAGCTCAACCGCTAACGACCCTTACTCAGAAAGACAAGAAGTACGACTGGGGTCACAAACAAGAAGAAGCCTTCCAGTTACTTAAGAGCAAGCTATGCGATGCACCGATACTATCATTACCCGAAGGCACTGAAGACTTCGTGGTATACTGCGACGCCTCACGGCAAGGCTTGGGTTGCGTGCTCATGCAACGCCAAAAAGTCATCGCTTATGCTTCAAGACAATTGAAGGTTCACGAGAGAAATTATACCACTCACGACCTGGAGCTGGGTGCAGTGGTATTCGCCTTGAAGATTTGGCGACATTATTTATATGGTACTCGATGTACAATCTTCACAGATCACAAAAGCTTACAACACATATTTGATCAGAAGGAATTGAATATGCGCCAGCGACGTTGGGTCGAGCTGCTGAATGATTATGACTGTGAGATTAAGTACCATCCGGGAAAGGCGAAGGTTGTAGCGGACACGTTGAGCCGAAAAGAAAGGGTTAAGACCCTAAGGGTTCGAGCATTGGAAATGACCATTCAAACGAACCTCACTGCACGCATTCGAGATGCACAACAAGAAGCTCTTAAAGAAGAGAACCGTAAAGCTGAATACCTACGGGGTATGCTGAAATACATGGTGCCAAACGAAGAGGGAGCCTTATACTTCAAAAAGCGTATTTGGGTTCCACTCTATGGTGGCATACGAGAAGTCATCCTTAATGAAGCCCACAAATCGAGATATTCGATCCATCCAGGATCGGACAAAATGTATCAAGACTTGAAGGAATATTATTGGTGGCCGAGACTCAAAAGCGACGTTGCTGTCTATGTTGGAAAATGCCTAACCTGTGCTAAGGTTAAGGCGGAATATCAGAAACCGTCCGGCCTACTGCAACAACCAGAGATTCCCGTGTGGAAGTGGGAACAAATCTCGATGGACTTCATAACGAAATTACCCAGGACCCCGAGAGGGCACGATATGATATGGGTAATCATTGATCGATTGACGAAGTCTGCGCATTTCCTACCAATCCGAGAAAAGGATAGCACTGGAAAGCTTGCAGAGATATACTTAAGAGAAATTGTGGCACGTCATGGAGTGCCAATCTCAATCATTTCAGACAGAGATGGACGCTTTGTCTCAAGAATCTGGCAATCATTTCAGGAAGCCTTTGGATCTCAGTTAGATCTGAGCACGGCATTCCATCCGCAAACAGACGGCCAGAGCGAACGGACAATACAAACGTTAGAAGATATGCTTCGCGCATGTGTCATGGACCTAGGCGGCAGCTGGGATACTCATCTACCTCTAGTTGAGTTTTCCTACAATAACAGTTATCATACGAGCATAAAAGCCGCGCCGTTCGAAGCTCTGTATGGCCGCAAATGCCGATCGCCCTTATGTTGGGCAGACGCTGGAGATAAACGTATGGTTGGTCCTGAACTTGTACAAGAGACCACCGACAAGATTGCGCAGATCCGAGAGCGCATTAAGGCGGCTCGAGAGCGACAAAAGAGCTACGCTGATCCGAATAGAAAATCGGTAGATTTCCAGGTGGGAGACAAAGTGTTGTTAAAAGTCTCACCATGGAAGGGCGTAGTCAGATTTGGAAAGCGTGGAAAGCTGAATCCACGATATATCGGACCATTCAGAATACTGAAGAGAATTGGTACCGTGGCATACAAGTTGGAGTTACCGGAAGAACTTAACGGAGTACATGATACGTTTCATGTATCCAACCTGAAGAAGAGTCCAACGCAAGAAAACGTGATCATCCCGATGGACGAAATACATATTGATGAAGCCCTCTGATTTACAGAGCAACCCGTTGAGGTTACTGACTGGAAAGTCAACAAGACCAGGAGGAGCAGTGTGAAGCTTGTCAAAGTACGTTGGAGCTCTAAGCACGGACCCGAGTACACATGCGAACGTGAAGACCAGTTCAAGAAAAAGTATCCCCACCTATTCAAGAAGACTCCAGCGAGAGTGAGTTCAGTCTGAATTTCGGGACGAAATTCTTTTAACGAGGGGAGACTGTGACAACTGGCCCAAACCGGTAACTTCCGTACACATTACTTATTGCTTAATGACTGCAATTATGTGCTTAATTGTCAGCAATGACTGATTACATGCTAAACAAGTGAATTCATGCACGTTGTATACTACAAAATATTGCTTTATGCATAAACGAGAGCGTTGCGTCAATAGTAAACTCACCGGTAAGACACACTGTGTCAACAGAACTGCAGAAAGCAGTCAGACAATAAAATTGAGGCCTAGGTGTAGGTCCGACGACAAAAGAGCATTAAAACCCAAGAGTACATACAAGGGTTTATACATATACTCACCGAAAGCAAAAATAAGCACTAAAAAGCACCCGAAACGCACTTTAAGTGCAGAATTTATACAAATCAGCAATAATTCAGCATTTAGACATATAAATATTATGCAGAAATGTCGTTTTATTATCCAGAATATTTCCCTAAGCGTGGGGAATTGAAAGAGTACAAGAAAGGTACTTAAACGACACTAAAAAGTGTAATTTAGCGCTTTAACGAATCGGTATGTAACCGAACGACCGGACTATACCCGGAACATGAAAATATTGTTATTTTCATTATTTATCTTTTTCTGAACTAGTTATGGTCCCCGAACACCATAACACCCCTTATAACGTAATAACGCATTAAATCTCTAAATTTTGCACTTGAAAGCTTATTTATTTATGTAATTAGAGAATGGATTTTACACTTTACCCCCCCTACTCATGTGGACGGCTACATGGGGGTGACCCCACCAAAAGTTGCTAAATCCTTAATAATCTTGTTAAGATATGCTAGGATCTTCATTGGATTCATGTAAGATACCATAAGATCTCAAAGGACTTGTAAGAAGATATGCAAGTACCATCCAAATTTCACTTAGACCCCTTCCCCCATGTATGTAATCGGCCACATATATGGCCCCACTCCAAGACCTATCTTGATCTTCATAATCTCATTAGATCTCCTTAAATCTTCCTAGATATGCTAAAGATTATGCTACTACTTTAAGAAACATGAGGACCATTGGACAAAGTCTACTAAATGGGTTATAATATGGACTAGAACTCACCATTCTTATCACCATCACCACTCTCACTCTCTCTCCCTCAAAAGCTTACGGCCAAGCATCCCCTATTCCATCCATTCATTGTTCAATCTTGTTCTTCACATTCCAACATCACACAAGTGTTAAGGGTCGCATATTAGGAGTCTTGGAGCAAACGGAACGCGAAGGACCTCATTCTCTAGCTTTTATCCACGCCATTTCCGTCAAGATCCTTCCCTAGCCTTGAGCTAGAGGTATAACACTTAGATCTCGTATTTAAACTATTCTAAAGTGGTTAAAAGGATTTTTGTCGGTTAAAACTCGTTAACATGCAATATGATGCTTAAAAGTCTACTTAAAACACTAAAAATGGTGGTTAATAGCACATAAGTTGTGTAAATGTTGTAGTAATTGAAAGTTGTGATTATTTAGACCCGATCTATGATATGGTAGCTCAGATCATCATTTAACCCGGTTTAGTCATGATCTTGGATTATGACATAAAGCTTGTTTATGAGTAACAAAGGTTAAATGATGAAACTCTACCACACACATCATGAACTTGTGTAAAAGCAATTTAACTTGCGAAATAGTGTTTAAAACTAGTAGATCTACGTATCTACAAGCGGTATTTTCAAAGGACCAAGTGTCCAAGAAATCACATGTTCTAAACCGGATCTTACACAAACAAAAGTGGTTTTTGTGAACAAACAAGTGTATGGATACTTGTGTAACAAAAGTTTTAACAAAGAAATAATTTTCGTAAAAACCGACTAGAAGTTGTAAAACTTCATATTCTTTAAAAAGGAAGTTTTTAAGAAATTAAACTTATTTTTAAAGATAACAAGACTCACTAAATGTTCTAGTAAGTTACTACACATTTTTGTAAATATTCAAGTTCATGAAATTGGTGATTGTTGTTGATGATTATTGATGATTGATGATGATTTAAAAGAAAATAAACACACGTTTTGAAAACGTGGGAAACCTCCATTTTTAGGGGAAACTCTGTCAAAATTTTTATAAATTTTGACACTTAGAAAAATATAAGTTTTGAGAAACTTATTCCCTAAAAATGTGTTTAAAAGTATTACTAAGGTTTCCCTAATTTTTGGTGATGAGAAATGGTGATTTTTCAAGAATAAAAATGGATAATAAGTATATATATTTTTGAAAGAAAAATATATATTATTTGATCACCAACTTTTGTGCTAAGTGTATAAAGTATGTGTTATACGTGCTAGTGTATTAAGACTTAAAAATACACTAAATACTCATGAGGAGTATAAACATAGAAATACACATACAACATACAAGATACATAATTCGGGTGCAAAGTGCAAAACACAAAAAACTTATATTTATTTTTGAGAAAATAATATAAGTAAGATACGTAGTTAAAAATATAGAATATTTTTAACACAAGAATATATACAAAAGAGAGTGACTGTACTTGTGCGACGCAAGTCTAGTGACTAACGTTAAGAAAACGCGTATAGGTTACGACGTTAATTAAGCAAATCCGGTGGAGTTTACGACGCTAGGAACGCAAAGTTGTGAGTTCATGCTCCCCCTTTTCTCTTTAACTGTTTTAAGTTTTTATAACTACGGGGGTGAAATACATGTACAAATGTACAAAATTTATAATTGGTATGATATAAATACAAAAAGTACACTTGGTGAGAACGAGAACCAAGTGTGACGAAATATAAGAATACAAGAAGTACACTTGGTGAGAACGAGAACCAAGTGTGACGAAATATAAGAATATGAGAAGCGCACTTGGTGAGAACGAGAACCAAGTATGAGGCGCTATGAGAAATGATAACAAGAAACGCGCTTGGTGAGAACGAGAACCAAGTAGGATGCGTTATGAGAAATAGTGTCACGAATAGGGTACAGAAGCACCATTAATCGTGTACATACTTAGACCGCAGAACAAAAGGTTAGATCTAACGGGTGCCTGGCAGCCACACTCCCGGTCGGGGCGAGAACCGAGGAGTGCTTTTGTGTCTCAGAATATACCAATTAAATGCCTTAGGTTTGGTGACTTCCTATGTCGTGCCACATGTTAATGGCTTTGCAACCCATTAACAATCTGATAATTACAGAAATACTGTATTTACATAAAATTCATACCATACTAAAATTGATATATGACTTGAAGTACGTGGGGTACTCAAGAAGATTGAATTATACTTGAAGTACGTGGGGTACTCAAGAGAATGAGAATTATACTTGAGTACGTGGGGTACTCAAGAAGAAATTGAAATATACATATGTACGTGGTGTACACATGAAACTGGATTTATATATGAAAACTTGATTTTTACATGACGTAAACTATGTTTTCATACAAAGTATACAAACGTGAAAAACTAAAACTGCATGAATTCACACCAACTTTATGTTGACGTTTTTCCAAAACTCACATGTATTTCAGGTAACTAGGATGGATGTGCGCGTGGTCTTACTCATGCTCGTGGATGTCGCTTGTGTTTAACATTAAATAAAGTTGTAAACTTTTAAGACAATGCTTTATGCGACTTAGCGATGTAAACGCTAACGTATGTTTTCAAATTATGGTATTTGAAATTATTTTCTTGAGCATGTAGTATGTTTACTCTTCGTATGCAATGAGAACCTTTCATGATCACACCTCGTGCTTCCGCCGTAGAAAGGGGTGTGACATATCGATATAATATTGTAGAAAATCAATAGTGAAATTATCAATCAAACTAGTTACTATCGATAGGATCATCTGATGTTTAGTATAAATAGTCATGTTCGTCATTTGTACCAATAAGCTTGAATAAGCCTAGAGAGAGAGAGAATCGGAGTGCTTGTATTGTATCATCTTGTAGCGAAACTCTGTCGAATCTCATACACGTAATGGTTAAACGTTGAATCTTTGTGTTGTGTTTACTCTCTTGCTCGGTTTGTGTCATAACGAGGATTCTGCACTCAATACAGCATCCGAAACAAAAACAAATAATTGTAGTCCAATCCGTATAAGTACCTACAGAAACAAACTTGATTATCAACAAAATTAATTCATGCGAGGAATAACTGAGAAATCAAGAATCAATTTTGATCGATCTCTCTCCCCTTCATGTCGCCATGTTCCATCCTCCATACCCCAATTTCTGATTTTGACCAAAGTCCACCCCTATTTTGACCATTTATATAACTTTCAAAACATCACAAATGGTCCATGCACTTTCTTTCATTCTTTCCATTTAACACATACTAACTTGGTTAATCAATCTATTAAAATTATTTCATTGAATTAACTAATAAACACCATATTTAGCAAAATATTAAATTTGAGGCGTTACAGGTCTAGCCTCCTTAAAGAAGGTTTCGTCCCCGAAACCTACTTCATCAAAACCAAGTTACTTCTGCCATTCGTTTGTTTATTCATTCAATCGACACACTTAGAACAGAAGATCAGGTATGTCGAGTGAAACCACTACCACATATCGATAATACATATCTTAAGGCACATAACGTTACTAATCCTCGGGCATTCATTTCAATTTATTGAATTGCGATTCCATGCAGAATGCTAGATTCCTAGCAATGATCATCACTACTTATTTATTCATTCAATTCATCCAAAGTGCATACTATAACACGATTTCACTCGTGGCTTGTATATTATGGCTTTGTTCGCAGACAAAAATATATGTTTTCTTCTTACCTTCTTAATTAAGCAAAAGACCTTCATGCCTTTACTAATCATAATGAATCGATTAGTTCCACTTTACTCGTGTATCATACTTGATATTCCAAATGGGTGTTTAGTTCTACTCTACTGATCAGGTATCATACTTGATATTCCATTCTAGTGTTAGTCACATAAGTACTCATCGTGAGTTTACTACAGTATTTCACTATTAGCATTCGTTCTAAGTACTTTCAGAATATTTAGACTATGTACATGCGCATATTGCCAACATTCATTTAGGGTTATCAATATCACAATATAACTATTATTTCATTTTCACTCATTTGTACTTAACTAGAGGGTTAAGCATCATTCTATTGTCACTACAATTACAATGACTAGGTACATCCCGTTAAGGTAAGTTTTTAAATTGTTTCATTCTCACTCATAAGTACTTAACAAGAGGGTTGGGGCCTTACAGTTTTAGTCGTTCTCTTGTATAAAGTTGTAAATTAATTATTTATTTGTTTACTTTTGTTTTTCAGGCACAAACGAACCATAAAATGACAAACTAAGAACTCAAACGTTGAAAATCAAGTTTTACATGAAAATAACAGTGTGACACAACCACGTATCTCCCTCGGTAGAAAAGACAAGAAGAGAATTCAAGACACAGGATCGTGCATGATCAAACACGCCCCTCGTGTCTCCATCACACCCCGGTGCGGTGGCAACTTTCTGGCGTTAAGGGTTGTGTAACACCGCTCAATGGGGCGCTAGGTTTGTTCATGAGCCTAGCCCAGCCGAGGCAAACCAATCTCGAGCTCGGCTCGATTAACCAAACCGAAAATATAAGCTCGAGCTGGGCTTGGTTTTCAAGCGAGATCTCTCAGCTTAGTTATGCTCGAATTTAAAAAGAAAAAATTATTAATAACTTTCAAAACTCAATAATATAGTATATTATTCAATAGTTTAAATGAACATTACAAATCGAGCTCGAATTTAAAAGAATATTTAAAACATAGCTTTCAAATTAAACTTAATACGTTTGAAGCGAAAATCATGCTCAAGCAAATACAAAATAAGATTCAAGGTTTAAGATAATACAATATAAATTCGTTTGGATCTTAATAAACCCACAAAAATGACATAGATATCCAACTACAGTCCTAAACACATACAAATATTAACCGCTTTTCTATAATATGTAATTATATGTGTGTACTACTAAAATAGTCTCAGCTAAACTAAATTGAGCCGAGCTAACGAGCGAGCTATGAACGGAACTGAGCTAGACTCGCTTTTTAACTGAGCTGAGTTGGCTTAGCTCAGTTTTCCACCGGATCTATACCCCCAGCACAACATGTTACTGAATTCATTTTTATCGTTTTCATTCATTCGACTTAAACCACGTGTCCAAATCCTTTCGGGTAAATTTATTTTTCTGTTGCTATACTGAGTGTCGTAACAAAACTAAGACCCTTTATTGTTCATCAGCATTTTCGTTCCTAAGAAATGCGTTGGAAATTTTGGTAAGGAACATTAGTAGTTTTCTAGTCTATACATATAATAAAAGAAACCAATTGATGGACACGTGTCGATACGAGATACATCTATTTTTTTAGTTTTCTTGCCATATATTTATGTTTATTTTTATCTTAAAAATTACAAGTTTTAAAATAATTTATCAAGTTATCCCATATTTTAAGTCGACGTTTATCTATAACTATATCTCTATATTTATATTTATCTTCTAATATAATCTTTATACTTATCTTTAGTTTATTATTTTCCGAGTAAATTGCACAAAACGTCCTTTATGTTTCCTCAAACTTGCAGGTTCCAGCCCTAATATTAAAAACTTGCTAAAACATCATTTAAGTTTATTTTTGTTGCTGGTTTAATCCTTTAAGACTAACCAAGTTAATTATCTCAGTTTATTTCCCTCACATGCCTAACATGTGAGGATCCCACTATCGTTTGATGACCGACATCAACTGACTCGCAAAATGGAATGGGGATGTTGTGCAAACGCAAAACTGCCTAAAACCCAAGCAAAATTGCCTCTGTTTTCACCGGAGATGTAGTCCAAACACAATTGGATCTGTTAAATTTATGGGGCCATTCACATGGAGCAAGCCCATTTTCATTCCGAGCTATCAACATCCACTCAGAGGAAAGATCCAGCCCGTGTTTCGCTGACTAAGTGCCAAACAAGGCATATTTGCAGGTTGATAGCGTCATGTTAGTTCTGTATGTGAATTCAAATTGAAAAGTGGATGTCATTTTTTGTAATTGTTTTCCTCTTTAGCTTTGATTACTTGATTGAGATTACATGTATTAAGTAGGGAAGAATAAAAACTAATATTTAGATCCAAAGCAATGGGTCATGAATGGGGAAAGAAGAAATAAGTGGATTTAATGGACTTTTGTAATACACAAGTTTATAACCTAATAATAGAAAATGTATTTTGATGATTGTGTGTGTTAACTGATTACATTATATTTATTCAAGTCGTGTAGTACACGTGCTTATTCAACTCATTTATACAAGGGTAATTAAAGATGTAACTTTTTTATTATATAAAAATATATTTAATCAACCCGTGTAATACACGGGGTTCTAACCTAGTATTGAATAAATAAAACTAATATCAACCCAATTCTTGTCATTAACGTTATTTTTACCATTGTATCTTAGTTTTCATTAATTTAAAAAAAAAAAAAATGTATGCCACTCACCGGGAGCTTAATCACAGGATCAAGTTTTGGTTTTATCCGATAGTTTTATTAATCCTAATTTAACGGGCTAAGTTTGTTAGGGTAATATATAATATGATATATTGTAAACCTAACTATCCAATTAATCACAGGATCTAGTTTTGCTTTTATCTCTTTTCTGAGTCCAGCAAGAATGATCCACAAAGGACTTTGATTGATCGAAACTTGTTGCGCTAAGGAGAGAGCTACGGTTGAACATTCAAAGGACAGACTGTGGTAAACAGTTGGGTTTAATCATACTCAAGGGATTATAACAGCCATGTTTTCACGCATTACGTACAACAGAAGGAAGAAGAAGGAATCAATGGCGGAACCAAAGCGAAACCGGAGTGTTATAACAAAGGAACACGTTTCAAACCTCCCATGCACGGTTCTTACAGGCACAAACCACAATATTGCTACCACGAAGAGCAAATCATCCGTCAAAAAACACATTGCTAGCGTCCCAAGATCACTCCTCCCGCCGTTGATTTCCCCGAATAAAAAAACTGTCTTCCTGGACCTCGACAAAACCCTAATTCACTCGATTCCCGCATCCAGATTAATCGGTCCAAGAAACTATGATTTTGTTGCGAAGCCGTTGCTAGGTTGCAAAGGAGATGTGCGTTATGTTTTGAAACGTCCGTTTGTCGATGAGTTTCTTCGGTTTTTAAGCCAAAGTGATTTTGAAATTGTGGTTTTTACCGCAGGAAATGAGGAGTACGCGTCTACTGTGTTGGATATATTGGATCGAGATGGGTTGATTTCGCATAGATTGTATCGGGATTCGTGTAAGGAAATCAACGGGAGGTGTGTTAAGGATTTGTCATGTTTAGGGCGGGATCTGAAGAAGGGGGTGATTGTTGACGATAAACCTAAATCTTACAGTTTGCAGCCTGAAAATGGGATTCCGATTACTCCTTTTACTGATGATCTTGGAGATGAGGAATTGAAGAAACTGATGAGTGGATTTTTCACAAAATGTCATGAGTTTGAAGATTTAAGGGATGCTGTGAAACATTATTTTGGAAATTGAGTTAGAGGATTGAAAGTGTCTTGAGGAATGATTGAAGATGAGATCTTTGAGAACAGTAAGTGCAAAAGTTGGAGACAATTTATTATATAGATATGCATTCTGTTCAAGACTTCAAAGTTTTCCTTGAAACAAAATGTCAAAACCAAGTTTCTATTTACAACTCTAAAGACTTGCAAAAGCCAATATAAAACATATGATGAATTATACTAGTTGCAAACGAGCTGAGCTACTTACAAGCTACTTGTAGGACCGAGTTTCGGGACCGAAACCGTGATTCGTGTGAGATCGGTTCAAGACGGGAGAGATTAGATATAAACAAACAACTTCTTTGTATTAATCCGGTAGTATAACATTACAAATCGGCCCGATTACATGATAACCAAACCAATACCAAAGGAGTACACATCCGGGGAGAGACCAAGTGGTGATCTCTCCCGGTGAGGTCTCAAACCTCCTAAACTCTCCTTGTGTTGCAAATGGCAAGGGTTTTCTATTTATAGTCACACCCCTTGTCTTGCAAACACACACGGTCAACCGAATAACCCTCTCGTTTGACCACTTCAAACGAGCGGGTCTATACACGTTCGATAGACCGTTTCACTAACTATTACAAATTCAGCGTAAAATAAAACTAATCTATTCGACAAGCATCGGACACAAAATCTGCATCAACAAATTCCCCCTTGTCCGTTGCTGTCGAATGCTGAAAATGCAACTGCAATCGATCTTCAGTCAAGTATTCATCTTCTCTGTGTTAACAAATTCCCCCTTGACCGATGATCCAGGTATGTAGTATCTTGATGCTCCTTGTATAATATTTCCCCCTTAAAGTACGCGTATCCGTGTTGGGTGTTGTGCAATTTCCTCAATTGACCGATCTTCCGCTGATCTTCCAATACTCCAACCGGCATTTGATAAGGGTTCCAATCTTTAAGAACTGCATCAAGTCTTGATCTTGTCATAAGAACTCTATTTCATACAAGCATACTACATTGATAGAGATTTCTGGTGAACTGTCTTCTGTAAACCGTCTTTGTGGAATCGACCAAGTAATGCACTTTAATCTTCAGCATCAACACTCAGGAAAGTCAGCTAGACCAAGTGTATCCCTTGCAAGCTCAACCAGCATGCTTAGTTGAACTACATCCAGATCTCATTGTCTCGCCTTTGTGAAGTTGACCACGTAATGCACTACGGATCTTCAGCATCAGTACTCAGGAAGTCAGCTAGACCAAGTACATCGTTTGCAAACTCAACGAATTGAGTTACCCCCAGATCCTTGTAAAATCCCAAAGAAACATCAAACCCAAAACCGAATCCTGCAGGTCTTCAGTCTTGAACTATCAGCTTTCATAAAGATTCCCCAGGTCTTCAGTGAACAGCGCTTTTGTAACTACTGTAGACTTTAGAAACCTGTATTTTTCCGTGCAAAACCCTTCACGCTGGCTGGAGAATTAATTAAAATCCTCAAATATGTGTATGTGCAAAACATTCCACGCCGAGCCGTTTGTATCACCAGAAAATCACAAACTCTACCACCTGTGATTGCGTTTAGAAATTTACCGAAGAAATTCAACATTTGAAAATTTTTATCCCCCCATTTCTTTGGTAAAATCTCTAAACCTTAACAGATTCTCTCCACTTCAAAGAAACTGTCGTCAAATGTTCACCAATTCCCTCCACTGAGCGGAACTGTCGTCAATCTTCATTGAATGTTCTCGGTTCCGAAAAATCACGAAAACGACTTTCTTCTTTGCATATTCTAGTTGAATAAGAACATCCCCTAGTACCCCGTAGGATCCGACTTGTATCCCTCCAAAGACTTTGTGAACTCGTTAGGACCGGTATTGACATTCTAGGTTCATTCATTCGTTACCAAATGCGAGAATATGACAATAAACAAAAAGATTTCTTCGTTGCATATTCTAGTTGATAAAGAAATTTCGCCTAGTACCCCGTAGGATCCGACTTGTATCCCTCCAAAGACTTTGTGAACTCGTTAGGACCGGTATTGACATTCTAGGTTCATTCGTTCGTTTTCAAATGCGAGAATATGACAATAAACAAAATGCTTTCGAACATTTACGAATAACCGATAACAATCATAAACATTGACGTGCGGAAGTGAACATACCGTTCTGTTTTTGGCCCATAATAGTCGCGTCACCATTTTTGACATTTGCATCGGTAACCGTGACTACCCCACAATTTTCAAAATATCATCATCTTTTGTTTTCATCATGCCGCATCATCCCGCACGCTCTCGAACTCGTATTCAATACTTTCAATTCTTGGCCCATATAATAATCTTGTACTCCTGGCCCAAGTCGTCATTCTTTTAACACCCAACCCAAACCAATCCTCTAGACTCCAAGATCCAATTCTAAATTAAAGGCCCAACATCATTCATTTGTTTGATATAAAATTCATACGTTGGTGAAATTGGTGAAAGTGGAATTAAAGACCCACAAGAAAATTGTTGCAACTTTCATGAGGCATAATCATTTTTTTTTTAAATCCAGCTGCAACAAACATATGTCATTATTTGTGGGCCCTCCAAAATTAAAATTTCACTTCCATCACTTAGTGAATATCACAATCGAAGACAGATCATGCGGCCCAATCACTAATGAGGCCCATTCTTCCTCAAACCTAACCAACGTTGAAGCCAGAATTCCAAATTAAACATGATACCCATATGTGACAAGCCTAACAACTGATGCTAATATTCTCCAGCAAGTGCATTTAATGGCCCAAATAGTTACATGCCTTGGCTTGATCCATATTTAATCGGAAGGAAATACTCAGGCCCAAAAAGAAAAATAACCATGTTCACAATATCCATTATATGTCAGGTGGGCCCAAGACACACCAATTCAAACCTAGCTGCAAACAATTTTGCACCAGCCGCTAACAGACATCATCTGTCTTCCTCTCTCTCTTCTTCAATACCTAGCATCCAAAACAAAAATTCTGTCGACCTCTTTATTGTATGGCCGCTAACATCATCTATGTCTTCTTCATTCCCTGCTCTTCTTCGATGATGAACAATCAGCAGCAGCAACATTCATCAGCAGCAGCAACATTCATCAGCAGCAGCAACATTCATCTTTCAAGTCTCTTTCTGCGATAATCAGCCATCAACATCAGACTTTCAACTCTTATTCTTCGATACACACATCACCAGACAACAATCTCTTCAATTCGATACACAGACCCTTCTTCTTCTTCGATACATCTGGTATCTCTCGAGGATCATCTTTCGAAGGATCGAAGGATCATCTTTCGAAGGATCGAAGGATCATCTTTCGAAGGATCATCTTTCGAAACACACATCCAGACTTTCGAAGGATCAGCTACGAAGGATTATCTTTCGAAGTTGTTGAAGGTTCCCACAAAATATCTGGTATCTTTCGATCCAGATCTGGATCCTTCGACCCAAAGAACATCCTTCGACCCAGATCTGGATTAAGCAGCCGCCAAGAACATCTCAAGAACACAGCGACTGTTCTTATGCAGATCTGACAAAAACTTTGTATATTTGATTTTTGATGATGATAACTTGATTATATAGGTGAAAAACATAAAACCGAACACTCGTTTCAGCACAGATCTGAATATTCGGGTCCAAATCTGTCTTTTTCTCCATTTTCACCATTTTTAGATCTTGAACAAAAATCACGAAAATCACAGATCTAGAGCACATGTGACTTAGTAAACGGTTAGATTTACTAAATCGGGCACCATGGCTCTGATACCAATTGTAGGACCGAGTTTCGGGACCGAAACCGTGATTCGTGTGAGATCGGTTCAAGACGGGAGAGATTAGATATAAACAAACAACTTCTTTGTATTAATCCGGTAGTATAACATTACAAATCGGCCCGATTACATGATAACCGAACCAATACCAAAGGAGTACACATCCGGGGAGAGACCAAGTGGTGATCTCTCCCGGTGAGGTCTCAAACCTCCTAAACTCTCCTTGTGTTGCAAATGGCAAGGGTTTTCTATTTATAGTCACACCCCTTGTCTTGCAAACACACACGGTCAACCGAATAACCCTCTCGTTTGACCACTTCAAACGAGCGGGTCTATACACGTTCGATAGACCGTTTCACTAACTATTACAAATTCAGCGTAAAATAAAACTAATCTATTCGACAAGCATCGGACACAAAATCTGCATCAACACTACTCGATCAAGCTCAGCTCGAAATAAGCTTGTTTAGTAAACGAGCTCGAGCCCGAGCATCACTTATCCAGTTCGAGCTTGAAAAACTACGCAGCTCGAGCTTTAGAAACAAAGTTTGAACAGAGGCGGGCTCGAGCTTTCAAAAATTAAAGGAGCTCGAGCTTAGGCTCAGCTCGACTCGTTGCAAAGATTTCCCATGTTTGTAAAGATGATAATTTTTTATTAACTTGACAATGACAAATTCTTTTCCATGGTGATGCAAACATTTCCCATGAATCGGTCCCATGCTTCTTCTCGAAAACCCATTGACTACGTCATCTAATGACAATCCCCCCCCCCCCCCCTCCCGTTACCCTTTCTTATGAGCCATTGGGCGGATCATGTGACTCGCCACGACTTCATGTATCCCTTCTAACATTCGTGGGATAATGATCTTGCCAATTAGGTTGCCTTGTAAAACTCGACCACTTCATCAATTAATACTCCCACGTTGATACTACTTGTCATGAACGCGTCTTAAAGGGTGTCATGTAGAATCCTCAAATCCGCAAGGACCAGTCTAACGTGACTTCCATCCTGTATATGCTTGAGGTTCGCGCTTTTCATATTGGATTGGATTTATCAAGTAGACCATGACCCTTAATATTTTGGCTATAACATGAGAGTTGAAACAATCTCGCAAGTGATTCTCAAATTTATGTTCGTAAATAACCATAGAGTTAATCAGTCTGGCAAGTGAGTCTCACATTTATGTTCGCAAATAAATTTCAGGTGACATATCTTTTTTCCTGTAAAATGATGCCCTTGATGTAAATAATTCTTGAATCTCAATGGTCCACTTTGCATACCTCCATTGGTACATTTGCAAGCCGGTAACTATCAGTTATTCTTTGTCGTGGTTTTACGCTGCAATCGTAGGTTATATCCTTATAGAAATAAGATTATCAATTTTTTAACTACTAATTTATTATTTAATTAGATATCTATAAACAATTCATATTTTTATAAGATGTGAATTGCTTTTGATGTAAATTTATCTTCAAAACCTAGCGTAATAAATTGCAGAACCCCGTAAGAAACAAAAACAATACCAATTGATTTTTTTATGCGTAACGAACCAAGAAGATACCGAGCAAATCACGTTGCATCGCCCGGAGGAGGGATGCGGAAGTTGAATTTTCTACTCATAACGAACCGAAACGATGCCAAACGAATTAGTGTCGCATCGCGCTAAGGAATGCGGAAAATCAATGTCCGCCACAAAGTGCGGGCTTTGTTAGACCCTAGTTAATGATTAAACCAATATCAAACTGCTTGATATTTATAAAATAAATATATTAAAAGAATGCAAAAGTATTGTGTAGTTCTCTCGATGGAGCATGTTATAACTCCCCAATGCATAGGGGCATGTTGAATACACAATTAGTTCTATTTCATACGCTTCTACGTAGGGATCCCATATCCAAAGGATCAAAACTAGAGTGGACTATCTATTACACTTTTATAATCATCCAATATGGCTATTTAATTTGTTACGAACTTATGGTTAGTATTATCTGCATAAGTGTTCAGTTTGACAATTTTATACTTGATTAAACAGTCCACCCTTACACAGTGCTTGGGTAGGTAACTTTAGACAAACGTAATTAGGTACTTCAATTAATAGACAGTAGACAACGATGAAGAGAAGATTATTTAAAAAAAATATGTTTATCTTTAGTAAAATAAAGTACTTTTTCTGGTAGTGTAATATTTTATGTACATGAATGGATTGGTAATTCCGTAGAAGAATATAATTACAAACTTCGCCTACTTGTCAATGATAATGAGTAGATATTTAGCAGTTGTAATCTAGCTTTACGATTAGTAAATAGGTTTTCTTGTTAGGTAATTTCTTTAAAATTGTTGCGAACAAAAAAAGTTTCAAAATTGTTAATATTTTGTATTAAAAAAATCTAAAAATGGTTGAATGAATAGTAATGAGTATTTTAATGAAGTAACAGATTGATTGGGGATGGAAAAGACGTGTAAAATAGTGGAGAGGGTCTATAGGGAGGAGGGGATGTTTGAAGGTGTGCTTGGAAGTGGCAAAGAGACTCAGAGATAGAGGCAGAGTGGTTTGAATGGTAGGAGTGTAGGAGGTCTTAGCGGAGGTGCGGCTGTCAAACACTATGGTAAATGGAAATGGACGAGAGACGACAAAGGGATTTTTTCGGTTAAATCGGTCAAAATGTTGATGGAGGCTGATAGAGGAGGTGGAACAGGTAGGGATTTTAAATGGTGCAAGTGGGCTCCGCTTAAATGCGGCATTATGGCTTGGAGAGCTAACCTTGACATATTAGCAACTCGAGTGAATTTTAGGAGGAGAAACGTGAACATTCCTTCGGTTCTATGCTTGATGTGCGATGAAAGTCAGGAATCTGCGGAACATTTATTCGCGGCTTGTATATTCGCAAATAGAGTTTTGGTTAGTTTTAGCTCATGGTGTAAAATCTCTCATTTGTTCGTGTTCGCGATTAAAGATCTAATGGATATGCACGGCTATTTACGGATGAGAAAGAAAGCAAAAAGGATTATTCATGGTCTGATTATAATCACGGTTTGGTGCATTTGGAAAGGGAGAAATGAGGCTATGTTTCATAACAAAAAAATGTAGCCCGCAGAATGTAGTAAGTGAGGTCAAGTCTAGAGGTTATGTTTGGCTCAAGAATATGTATTCCTTTAAAAATATTAGGTGGAAGGATTGGTGTAATTCTTTTTGTATATGTTGTAATTTTGGTCTCTTTCCCATTTGGGTCAGGGGTTTGTAAATTGTTTGGCCTCTTGCCTATTTGGGCCGAAGATATGTTTAATAAAGTTTACTTAAAAAAAAACCTGATTGGTTGGAGAGAAACACATGGCATAGTAAAAGTAGCATATTTTAATTTTCTTATAAATTTTCTTTCCAAAACTAATTCCCTCAAACTTTATACTCCACATGTGTTAATATTTTATATTTTATTTACAGATTAATTATGTATAATCAATTAACTAAAGAATAGAACTAAGAGCACCTCTAACGCTGAGTTCGTTGGGGGACGTCCGAAATCCGAAAGAGGCCAAAAGTGGACCGGAGCGATGTGTGGCGATGAATAGGATGGTTTGGAGGAGGGTGGTCTGCTCCAGCGCGGATGAGGAGAGAAGGTGTTGGGTGGGTCCATCTGGACTGTTGAGGATAAAAAAACTTTCAAACCGTTTTTTTAATATTAAAATAATTACCTTTTTAAACCAACCTATCCACTATATATATACACACATTTATATTACACATCTCACACACACAAACACTCTTTACCCCCAATTCCAATTTACCAATTCCAAGTTCCATTTTAATCACACTGAGCTCAAGCGACGAAGAAACCACGCAACACCCACATAAACGTGATATATTTGTAGCGGATACCTCTAGTGACTCAGAAGCCGATCAAACTCCACAACTACTTGACATTCCTGTTTGGGCTTATGATCTCAATCTTCTTAATTCTCAATTCATGCACGTCCTCATGCAAACGTTCGACGTCTTGCAGTTCGACGACGTCTAACAGATGTACTTACAATTATATGATTAGCTAGGTGTCGAAATAAGCTCAAGTTTTAGACGAAGGAACAGGGGGAAGCACAAAGAAATATATAGGGGTCGAGTGGAAGGAGAGTCGCGTCTATGGAAGGACTACTTTGCCCCACAACCCGTGTTTGATGAAGTTAGATTTAGACGTCGTTTCCGGATAAGGCGTTCACCTTTCCTTAAAATTGTAAACGACCCATCTGAAAAGTATTCATACTTTACACAATGTACGAATGTAGTTGGTAGAACGGGGCTATCTTCGATTCAGAAATGCACTTCCACCATATGTCAGTTGGCATACGGCATGGTTATTGACACAACCGATGAGTACATACAGATCGGTGAAACTATGGCCTTGGAATGTTTAAGGTATTTTTGCAAGTATATTATTGAAATATATTCTAAAGACTACTTGAGGAAGCCTAATGCAACCAACATCCAACGGTTGTTAGAGGCTCATCAAATCCGACACGGCTTACTAGGAGTGCTTGGTAGTATTGATTGTATGTATTGGAGGGGGGAAAATTACCCTGTTGCATGGCATCGAAATTTTACTTGTGGTGATCATAGTTTCCCACCATAATGCTCGAGGCAGTTGGATCATGTGACCTTTGGATTTGACATGCTTTTTTGGAGTTGCCGGCTCGAACAATGACATAAACGTCTTAAACCAGTCACCGATATTCAACGACATCTTAGACGGCTTTACGCCGCCTTACAATTTACAGTGAACGACATGGAATACAACCAAGGATATTATCTACCAGATGTAACTAACCCTCAATAGAGCACTCTTGAGCTTCTCGTATCCACAAAGCGATGAAATGAAGTTATTTGAAAAAAGTCACGAGTCCGCAAGAAAGGATGTGGAAAGGGCGTTCGGTTGTGACAACCCTCACCAAACCAGGTATCCGTACGAATTAATTAATATTTAATTACTGCTTAATTACTGTGCTTGCTTACAACTGTGATTAAACTGCTTACTGATTTCTGCTACATACATGCTCATGCATCACATTTTATACTGTCACTCTATTATTTATACACAAACGTCAGTGACAACCTTGATGCACAAAAGCACAGTGAGCACACTATACGGATAACCCAGCAAACATGCTGACATAGCCAGCATCAGACAGTTACTGTCTCTAAGGCCATTATGAGCTGGGAATAGATTACTACACTAGTAGTGAGTGTAGGGAGGTGAGGATTGTAGAACTGCGTCACTAGGTGAAGTTTATAGTGACCGGATGTGCCTAAAACGTACTTTAAGTACAACATTCTGCACTTAAATACAAAACTCAGCATTCTTAAATTACTAATAAAGTGCAAAAACATTGCAGAACGGTCCCGTATATTTTCCTAAGTACCGGGAATAATTTATGTTACAAAATATACATAAAGGACCTTTTTCGGCATAATTAAACATTTTAACGGAACGGTATTTAATCGTATAACCGGACATTACCCGGGACACTAAATTTTTGTCAAATACCTTGTTTTATTATTTATGGCTAGTCATGATCCCCGTTTGCCATAATACCCGTTATAAATCATCAAAGTAACATACATGAGTATTTTACTAGAAATATAACTCATGTTACTTTTTAGTTACATTTTTACATTGTACCCCCCCCCCCCCCCAACGATTTTAATCCCCAAAGTGGGACCCCACATATCCATATAACCATACTTCATATATTTGATAAGATTATCTTTGATTTATTTAATAGATTGTTGCTTGTGTAAGTAACTAAGATATCCATGATGATTATAAGTAGTAAGGTCTTGAAGATTTAACATCATTTCACCAAGTTTACTCATCCATTTCACTCTCTCTCCCTCTTGTCTCGGCTGCCCAAACCAAACACACCATCACCACCTTTAAACATCATCATCTCCTTCACTTTATACATTCCATTCAAGCTTTGAAGTGCAACCATGGAAGGTGCATCTTGAAGGACTCTCAAGGAGCATTGTTCTAGCCGTTTACACCATCTTTTCTTCACGTTTCTTCATTAGATTCTTCCCTAGCTAGAGGCTAGTAGTAAGTTTCCTTATACTTGATCTCATCTTGTTCGAAATTATGACTTGTAGTATGATGTATTGTTGTTTAAATCACTAAATTACAAGAATACTAGAAAAATATGAAACATGAGTTATGAACATAAAAGCTACATAAAAGTTTACTTATGTCTGAATCATGAAGCGGAATCTTATTGGTTCGAGGGTTGGTTAAATCATACTTGATGTTTAAAAGTTGTTTTCTTGTTAAACCCGTTAATCGGACACTTTTTAACACGATTTAGTAACATTTAAGACGTAAATAACATGCTGATGTACTTTTCCAGCCGCCTTCAACAGGCTGTAAACGGACTTTAAAAACCAGAAAAACGGAATTTCTGAAGCCTAAATTGTGTCTTTTCGAAAAACGAAGAAAATGGCGCTGGAATTGTATTTTTCTGAGGTCGGTTACTATTTTAAAAATCTGTTTTCGTGACAGCAGCTAAGGCTGATTTTGACTGCAGTAAATTGGGCTGTGTGTTTTCGATCACAATTTAAAACTTGAACCGAACCAGCCCCTGAAACTTTTATCAAAGATGGTCACTGATGTATTTGTGACCCCCCAACTGGAATTTCGACAAACGGACTTATGAGGAATTTTAAACGAATTATTTCGTAGACTGTGATCAGAATGTAACAAATCTGATCACAGCTAGGTAAACGATTTTCTATAAATTACTGATAATGAACTAGACCCCGATATTTTTACACAATAAATTGTGGGTCGATTAGGACGTTCCGTAAAAATTTGGGAATTTTTGGAATAAGTTAAGTATTTTATTTACTCGTCCGAAAACAGTGCAGTTTTTCAGATATTAAAACTGAAACGACAAAGGTAGTGTTTTGCGTGTCAAAATGTATTGGTTGATTGTTGATGATCATGGGTTGATTTCAAAAAGAAAACGATGTGCGTATTAGCACGGACACTCCCGTTTTTAGGGGAAACTCTGGCGAATTTTTCTAAAAAATACAAAGACTTAGAAAAATTATTTTTCTAACACGTATGTTTAACTTTCTTTCTCGGAATTAAACCTCGCCATGAGTTTTGACATAAAACTTTAAAGTTTTGGATATGAGACTTGTAAATGTATTTTGTCAATACTTTAAGTCACCAAATACATAATACATGTGCGAATACCCCATCATTGGGAAGGAATTTATTTATACGATAACCAAGAAATATAAACACGAAATAGTTGTCTAACTATTTCCCCAAGAACGTTAAAACTCTAAGCTAAGGCACGGCCGTTCGTCTAATAGATATTAGCACGATTGTAGGTTGTCGTGTTGCGGACCGAGTTTGATTTGCTGTTATCGAGGACGCATTACTGTGAGTTCATGTCCCCCTTTTCTCTTAACTGTTTTCAGTTTTCTAAAACTGCGGGGGTGAAATACATGTTACTATGATTACGAGTACTTTTACATGGTATGGTTAGCATAAGGAGGGTTACTACTTAGATCATGTGAGTGGGTAGGTGGTACTTGAGGCCATTAATCCTCATTGTAGGACCGAGGGGCACGATGCGGTAGATCTATCTGGGTGTAGCGAGCCCAGCCCCAGGCCCAGCAGAACGGACCTCGGGGTGACTATGTACCCGACGCACAAATCCGCTAGGTTTGAGTCTTCCTACTTGCACTTCACACATATCAATGGCCTTGCAAACCATTGGTGATCTCTATTTCCTTATTTGCTGCATACCAGGGTTCTTATACTTACAAGGATTTTACATACTCACTTACGCATGAACTCGCTCAACATTATGTTGATTTTTCCAACTTACATGTATTTCAGGGAACTAAGGATCTGGCACGGTATGCTACGTTTTCCCGCTGTGTTAAAGTTACGGGATCATCCACGTTTAGGGGTCGCGACTTTTACCTGGACGAGTCGCAAGTCTTAAACAGTGTTTATGTTATATTTGTGGTTGCGTTTTAAGAACAAAGTTTTTATATTATCAGGTTGTAATTTCCGTTGCATGCGTCAACGCCTTAAGACAATGTTGTGGTATTTTACTTTTCAAACTTAAATCAATGGATGATCTGCATGTTTTATTTTCATATAGCTTTATTGTGATTAAGCTATGGTATTAAGAAGTCACACCAAATTAACCCACGCTTCCGCAAAGCCAGGGTGTGACATCGGTGTCCCCCAGGCTCGTTGGCACATTATACAAGGTCCAACAAGGATTTGGAAGGCAAGAGTTTTATCCAATATAATGTACACATGTATAATACTACACTACATGATCATTGAACACGAATGTTTTGTCGTATCAGACTTAGATAATGATGAGAATGAGAAATCTGCCGTTGTCACACCCTCAAAATCCACACACGGAGTATTACCGCGAGGCATGTGACGACCAGGATCTTAGCCACTAATTATTTTGAACGGATTAGTTATTGTTATAAACATTAGCGTAATTAGTGACCTAATTTAAAATTTCATAAAACATGGTTCTTGTTTGCAGCGGAAGGGAAAGTAGAACATATCGTAATTTAAAACCACAGGTTTATCATCATGTTACTTACGAACCACGCACTCCATCCGATTGCAACGTCCGTCCAGAGCTGTAACGAGCAACCTGTAAAGCATGCAGTAGAGTGTCAACATAACGTTGGCGAGTTCACGTGTTTGTACTTTTCCAGTTTTAATTCCAAAAACTTGTTTCAACAGTTAATTTACTCATTTATACATGCCATGGGGAGCTACCCCGTAAGTAAGCCACTAAACTGTTTTTACAATACTGAATACTAGTCATCCGTACGTTTCCGTAGTGCCCCGTTTGTCAATGTTCTATCATCATTGACGGTTTGCCAGAGTCTATTAGTTCACGCCCGATCCCATACGCGGGCACGGTGTGAGGCTGGTGACACCTAAATAGCGCTATCAACTAATAACCCGTTCGCCAGGCCCCAGCGATTAATCGGTATTAAGTAGTGAGGACTTGAGTGATAGAGTTTCGTTTAGTTTTGCTTGTTGCATCCAGTATAAATAGTAATTAACTAAGGGTCACGCATAAGGGGAGAAAAGTAGGTTTGTATCCCTCACAGGGGATAGTGTTGTTACCCGTATTCCACATAAGGAGATAGAAATACCGTATCCCGTACAAGGAGATAGTAAGCAATCCCAAACCAGGAAAAGTTGTTTCGTTCCGTTTCCCAACCACCGGGAACGCATGCTTTAAGTAAAAAGTAGTGAACTCACCTTTGCTTTGCCCGGTTGACAATTTACTCGTGTTACGTTGGTCAACCATACCCTATTATGGTTGTTAATATTCGTTAGGTTCGTATGCAAGTAATGTCACGCATAATCCTACACGTGTCTAACACATAGCACGTAAGTCATACTAGCATACACGGTATTGGGCCTATCCTAGCATGTAAACAGTTAAACAGTAACAGTTAGACATTAACACTAGCACACAGTCCAAAACATCAGTTAACACATAGTACATACGGCACACCAATGTTATTGGGCCTGTCCTAATCATATAAACAGTCAACCAATAGCATCATGTAGTAAGGTTAAACACACAGTCCAAGCACGTCAATGCACATTGTGGCCCAATAACCAAGTTAAGCAGCCCAATCGAAACCGGATAGTCTCGACTCGAGACTATAAGGTCTCGAGTCGCAACCACTGGACTCTGAGTCGCAACCGTAGAGGTCTCGAGTCAGGTCTCGAGTCTCCTGATACATGTCTTGGTTTCGAGTGGTCACTAAGTGGTCTCGAGTCAAAACGCGCGGTCTCGACTCGCAACCACTGATGCATGCACATATGGAAGCCTTCTAGAACATTCTCCAACTTTTGTACTACCCAATCATATTTCACGAGTATGTACTATCCAATCAAAATTCAATAACATGATTTCAACATTCTTCTCTAATCAAATCAGATCAATCAACAGGTTTTTCAAATATTCATCACATATTCAAACTGTTCATCAGTTTTCACACACCTCATATCACACTTAACCGATCACTAATCTTATTCATGCTAAAACAATTTACCAATAATATTATAACTAGAATCTTCAATATGCAAAGGAAATCAAATAGTACTACAACAACAGCCATTTACACCCTTTTAACACTACACATTTAACCACTAACATCAAACAAGACCCATATCCAATCAAACAATCAGTAGCAATTCTACACTTTCACGAACCACAACAATAGCCAAACACTAACCAGATTCACAACAGTCTATACCAAAAGTCCTATGCACATTAATCATGTAATATCCATCATTCCTAATCAGCAGTTGTTACATTCCTATTCTGTATTCATGTTCAATTCAGCCTATTGCCATCATTCTAAAACACACTATTACTTCAAAATCAAATAACAACACTAACCGATGTGCAGATCTATGCAAAACAGCAAATTACACATGTATTTTAACAAAACAGAAGACATCAAAATGCAAGGCAATCGCATACTGACCGGAGGGTTAAGAACATGTCGTGTGCGACCCGAGGCCGAACCCGACAAGACCCGAGCAGAACCCGACACTCACAACAGAGCTTGAACTGCTCTGAACGGAGTCGTCGCTGCTGTGTACCATCGCCGGCTGCCTGCATCCCGTCGTCATCATCATCATCTCATCACGTCCTCATTGTCATCGGGAAAACAGAGGGGGGGTGTTTGTTGGAGAACAACCAGCCGTCGAAAGCCGGTAGTTTGGCCGGTACCGGTCGGCAGGTCACCGGAGGGTTTAACACTGAGGGAGAGTAGGGATGGGTGTGTGTGTCGGCTGCCATCTTTTGGGTTCTAGGGTTTTGGTTGAAGAAAAATAATGAGAGGGGGAGAGGTTTAGGATAATTAAATATGGTGGGTTTTAGGTTTAGAGAGTGGGCTTGGGCCTAACCCGAGCGTGCGGCCTAACCCAAGTGTGCGTGGATCCGTTATTGCTTAACATCTCGCATAAGCGGACGAGTCCGATTAATTTTTCTAGATGCGTAAACAGTTGGGCCGATAAATCTTTCATCGCGTTCTATTAATATTTTGCAAATAATAATAATATCAATAATAACAGTGACATAATTAATTGCGCGTGTTACCAAAATACCCTTTTTCATGACATCAAGAGTGCGGGTTGTCACATTCTCCCCATGTTACAGGAATTTCGTCCTCGAAATTTAAGCTAAGACATACGATCCCCTCTAATTATAGACTCGCTGATAACCTAGTGTCATACGTACATACACGTAGTTTACAAAAGTTCACAAAATAAACATGTAAGCCACATAGCACATAAGGTCACATCGCGTAGGCGGTCAAGTAGAATAAGATTCCAAGAGTTTGTACGTATTTCACATAGTATAGAATTTCACAATTTTAATTATAACATCCAAGAAACGTACAGGGAAAACCCGAAGTGTCACATTATCCCCAAGTTCAAGAAATTCCGTCCCGAAATTTAGCATGCAGCTACTGTCAGGCTAGTGTGCTTAAACGTTTTCGTGGGGTGTCGCATCATCCCCTTGTTGGCTTGAAATTTCTTCCCGAAATTCGATTGTAGCTTCAGTGCTGGAAGTAACGTTTGTAGACAACTTGGGATACGTGCGCATCAGCTGGTTTTCCCGTTCCCAGGTAAACTCTGGGCCACAGCGTGAGTTCCAACGAACTCGGTCTGCTAGTTACATTACACTAGAGGGTTTTGGTTTCTTGATCCTTGATCTCAACCGGTTCCTCAACGGAGCGTTGTTGGTTGTTGATCACAAGTTCCTAAAAAGGAACAACGAATGTTCCATCTGACAGATACTTCTTCAGATTTGGCACGTGAAAGACGTTGTGTACCGCACTCAGCTCTTCAGGCAGGTTTAGTCTGCAAGGCTACCTTACCGATCCTTTCGGTAATTTCGAACGGTCCAGCATATCGCGGATTAAGTTCGTCCCGTTAGCCAAATCGCACCACACCCATCCAGGGTGAAACTTTATGTAGAACCCAGTCTCCGACTAGGAATTCTAGAGGTTTCCTAGGCTTATCCGCGTAATCTTTCTGACGGTCTGGAGCTGCCGCCATGCGTTGTCTATTCTGGGCAATCCTACCCGTTGTGTCCAGTGTAAGTTCTGGGCCGGTAATTTGCCTTCCGCCCAACATAGGGGTGACTGGCATTTGCATTCGTGCAATGCCTCAATGGTGCTGCCTAAATGCTAGTGTGGTAACTATTGTTGGAAGGGGTTTCTAGTAGAGTGAAGAGTCACTTGTTTTCCAAAGTCGATATCTCTTGCTCTCAGCATACTCCTAAGGGTTTCGGAGAGTGCGTTCGGTTGGCCACCCATCCGCGGGTAGCAAACATTGCTCATGTCTAACACTGAGCCAAAGGGTCTGGCCGCAGCTTACGACGAATCAGGTGCAAAACGTGGATTACAATCATAGACAATAGAAGTTGACACTCCGTGCCTGACATCTACTTCTTTCAAGTAGATGGTTGCCAGTTTGAAATCTTGTCGGTTTCTTTGGTCGCATGACATTTCATCGATGCCTAGGGCATGATAGAATAAAATAGAAGCACCTCATTGATTATCTTCCAATTGCTGGAGTTGCGGATCGCTGAGCATCTCTCAAATGTCACGTGATACTCTTTCGAGTCTAAATCGTGAGGGGTTGCGTATGCGATCGAGAAGAGCGGGCTTCGAGACGTTAAAAGTTGCGTGTTGAAAACTTAACGCAGGCGGTTTGAGTCGTAGAAGTATCAGGGTATAGCAGAGGAGTCGTTCGGACTACCTCTGGTTTTCGGAGTAGCTTCAGACGTCGTCGAAAGAAATAGACGTCGAATTTTGACAGGATGGAATAAATTCGAGTGTCGTAACTAGGTGTTGATCATATCGAGTTCGAAGAACAGTGCTTGCGATACCTGTTACCCTCGGGGTATCCTTGGCTCGTTGCTCCAACGAGTAACATTTGTAGGAAGTAATCCGTCCAAACGGAGATTTTGCGTATGGTAGAGTAGGATAAGGATCATGGAATCCATGAAACATAACGCAAGTACGAGAATTTGCAAGAAGGATAGTCGCGATCGATGCGTTCAAACTTGAGGGCTTTAGGATCGGAAATTAAGGATTCATCTGATGTCGGTGAGGTAGCTGGTCGTACACACGTTGTATACAGTTAGAATTAAAGAACGTCGCTCATCGATAAGGAGTGTTTCATCGATGTGGTTAGCACCATAAGAAGCGGCTAGAGAGGGACGGCCGTCGTGCGGGTTTGTAGGTTTTAGGATTTACTGAGGCGTCTGGCAGGATGTGATCTCTCTGGTCGGTAGAAAATCAAGTTCGAGTAGGTTGTTCCAAGTCGTGCAAATGGGTTTGAAGTAGCGCTTGCGTCGTCGGGGGGGGGGGGGGTGGTTGATTGTGAAACTGCGGAAACGGGCTCTCGAAAAAGCACGATTGAGGTAAATGCTGCCAATTTTCCAGGGTTTATGAAGTTTGTCGACCAAGAGTCGATCTTGCTGAATTCATTAATTTGGAGAGAAATCTGGTCGAGGAGAGAAATCTGGTCGAGGTTCCCGTATGAAGAAAAGTGGATATCGTTATAAAGAAACGGTAGAAGCGGGGGTACCATCTGAGCAATAAACACGGATTTGTACGAAAGCCAGCGAAAGGATTCACGAAATCAGAAAAGTCGTCCAAGAATAATGGTTCTGGAAAATGAAGGATAAGGTAAGCATCTAGGTCACCGTACTCGTCGGTGGGTTGACTAGCTCGTATCTTCGTCTTGCCATGCCTTCAAATACACCAGTTTGTAAGAAAGATGTCGATTTGCTGAGTTTTGAGGCGTGCTAAGGTATAAGGTTCAACTTGAATAAGGATTAACCATGTAACGAGGGATTAGGGGGAAATAACTTCGTGGTCGATGGAAAGGTGATACGATTGCCGGCATTACAATGAGAAGCATACACCACGCATGCTTTTCGTGTTCGAGACGTGCAAACTGAAACCCGAAGAGTGTAGACTTACTAGAATGCTTCAAGAATCCAGGTCATCAGTCGTGTGAGGGAACAAGTCTCACTACTTAGGTCGGGGAAAAGAAATACGCAAGTAAAAAGGATGCGAATGACGTTGTTCCTTCTAATATCCCATGATATAGGGGTGGCTTGCCTTCGTCGTTTCGTTCTCGTAACTTCTCTATGTGCTTCGTAGCAGGCATTTCCTGGGCAGGTCTATCGAGTGGACGTCCCTCGTGTCGATTTGCAGTCCAGGGATAATATCAGGAATTACGTGGACGAGGGCTTGGAATAACTGGTTCCTTGCCCTTAGTGTATCGTGGTTTCAAACCAGGTTTAGGAGGACTCGCTCCTGTTTAACACGTAATGTCACGGCCCCCGACCCGGTTTGACCCGTTTCAGAAGCCGCGGGACAGAAATACTGCGGTATTTAATTGATTAAGTTTAACAGCGGAAGTTTTCATCAGGATCGTTTAAAGCTAATATTTTCCCCCGATTATTTTATTTCACAATTCGGGATAAAACCCCGATAATTTACAATATTATGTTTTTACTACGAAATTGTGATATTACAAAATTATTTCTTTATTTTATAATGAGCCACTATCTTAAGCTTGAAATGCTCCCCAGCACTTTTCCTGAATTACAACAGATCAACTGAAACATGTTTGAAAAAGGTTTTGTCAGCGGGAAATACTGAGTGAATCATTCTATTTACTAAAATGGCACATTTGTTATAATGTACAGTATTAAGAGCGTTTACAATGTTTTTATTATCAAACAAACTACCCACGGTATTTGTCACTCGACCGAATCTGTGACTATGGTCATATCCCCCATTGGCTGCCCCAATGGTGACGATTATCAAGTAATGTATACAAAACCCCACATACCGGCTGTAACTTGGTGATTACAAAGACTTAATCCCCGTAATTATAACTTTGAAAATAAACATGATTTGGAAAGTAATTTGATAAAAAGAGAATGACTCACATTGCTGATTTAATACGGACAGAATCTAGTTTATGAATTAGCCTTGTTAACCTAATTTAAATAACAATGCACACAAAACTGGGTTAGTAATCAATCCAGCAATTATGATAACTCACGAGATCAAATTCTCACAATGAACGACAAAGTGCAATACTTCATCCATCGAATTAACGATGATCCGTCAAATTAATGACGAACGACAAAGTATAATACTTTATCCATCGAATTAACGATGATCCGTCAAATTAATGACGAACGATAAAGTATAACCCTAATGTGGGCGGCACTTAAACATCCATTGGATATATTGATCGTCGGAAAAATAAATCGTAGCAGCGATTGTGCTAATACCCTGTTTTGCAGCAGAATTTCGAGACCCGTGTGTGTTTGTATAGTAATTCGAACGTAACTCAGTGTAGAATTGGAGTTTGAACGTCGTTTCAGTGCCCAGATTCCAGTCCCAAACCCCACTATTTATAGGTAAATTTTTACCCTCAGGCGGCCCGCGTGAGAATAAGCTTAACCTGAGGCGGGCCGCGTGAGACCTATATTTTAGGTATAGGTTGCCACGGTTGGCACTAGCTTAGCTGAGTTGACAGTTTTCGATAATTCCTTGTTGCCAACATTTAAAATGGATAATCGTCCATAGGGTTTAACCCCCCCCGAGTTTTAGGGGCCCTAATCCTGATTCTGAAAATTATGAAAATTTTAGGGTTTGTTCAGAATCACTTGGGTGTCTCAATTAGGGTTTCCTTTTGGACTAATTAATTTAATAATTATGACTTTTTATAAGAGTTGTTACACGTAACACTAGCTCTAGCCTTCGTATGATCCACTGTGTGAAATACTAAATCTACGCATACATACTAACACATATATGCTAATTATATACATACAAACATGCGTATTCACACACATAAGTTATGCACAAGTAAATGCCGTTAGTCTATCATTACCAGGTGAGCATCTGAGGTTGACGAACTTTGCAATTCGGAGTGTGGTGTCGTTGTGGTTTCCACTAAAGAACGGTTATAGTCTGGTTTTCATATATAAAAATATTTTATTTCCCAAACCAAAAATATTTTATATTTAAAACCTAGTTCGCTATAACCAATGGCTCTGATACCAATCTGTCACACCCTCAAAATCCACACGCGGAGTATTACCGCGAGGCATGTGACGACCAGGATCTTAGCCACTAATTATTTTGAACGGATTAGTTATTGTTATAAACATTAACGTAATTAGTGACCTAATTTAAAATTTCATAAAACATGGTTCTTGTTTGCAGCGGAAGGGAGAGTAGAACATATCGTAATTTAAAACCACAAGTTTATCATCATGTTACTTACGAACCACGCACTCCATCCGATTGCAACGTCCGTCCAGAGCTGTAACGAGTAACGAGCAACCTGCAAAGCATGCAGTAGAGTGTCAACATAACGTTGGCGAGTTCACATGTTTGTAGTTTTCTAGTTTTAATTCCAAAAACTTGTTTCAACAGTTAATTTACTCATTTATACATGCCATGGGGAGCTACCCCGTAAGTAAGCCACTAAACTGTTTTTACAATACCGAATATTAGTCATCCGTACGTTTCCGTAGTACCCCGTTTGTCAATGTTCTATCATCATTGACGGTTTGCCAGAGTCTATTAGCTCACGCCCGATCCCATACGCGGGCACGGTGTGAGGCTGGTGATACCTAAATAGCGCTATCAACTAATAACCCGTTCGCCAGGCCCGGCGATTAATCGGTATTAAGTAGTGAGGACTTGAGTGATAGAGTTTTGTTTAGTTTTGCTTGTTGAATCCAGTATAAATAGTAATTAACTAAGGGTCCCGCATAAGGGGAGAAAATTAGGTTTGTATCCCTCACAGGGGATAGTGTTGTTACCCGTATCCCACACAAGGAGATAGAAATACCGTATCCCGTACAAGGAGATAGTAAGCAATCCCAAACCAGGAAAAGTTGTTTCGTTCCGTTTCCCAACCACCGGGAACGCATGCTTTAAGTAAAAAGTAGTGAACTCACCTTTGCTTTGCCCGGTTGACAATTTACTCGTGTTACGTTGGTCAACCATACCCTATTATGGTTGTTAATATTCGTTAGGTTCGTATGCAAGTAATGTCACGCATAATCCTACACGTGTCTAACACATAGCACGTAAGTCATACTAGCATACACGGTATTGGGCCTATCCTAGCATGTAAACAGTTAAACAGTAACAGTTAGACATTAACACTAGCACACAGTCCAAAACATCAGTTAACACATAGTACATACGGCACACCAATGTTATTGAGCCTGTCCTAATCATATAAACAGTCAACCAATAGCATCATGTAGTAAGGTTAAACACACAGTCCAAGCACGTCAATGCACATTGTGGCCCAATAACCAAGTTAAGCAGCCCAATCGAAACCGGATAGTCTCGACTCGAGACTATAAGGTCTCGAGTCGCAACCACTAGACTCTGAGTCGCAACCGTAGAGGTCTCGAGTTAGGTCTCGAGTCGAGACCAGGAGATCTCGAGTCGCAACCGTGCCGGTCTCGAGTCTCCTGATACATGTCTTGGTTTCGAGTGGTCACTAAGTGGTCTCGAGTCAAAACCGCGCGGTCTCGACTCGCAACCACTGATGCATGCACATATGGAAGCCTTCTAGAACATTATCCAACTTTTGTACTACCCAATCATATTTCACGAGTATGTACTATCCAATCAAAATTCAATAACATGATTTCAACATTCTTCTCGAATCAAATCAGATCAATCAACAGGTTTTTCAAATATTCATCACATATTCAAACTGTTCATCAGTTTTCACACACCTCATATCACACTTAACCGATCACTAATCTTATTCATGCTAAAACAATTTACCAATAATATTATGCCTAGAATCTTCAATATGCAAAGGAAGTCAAATAGTACTACAACAACAGTCATTTACACCCTTTTAACACTACACATTTAACCACTAACATCAAACAAGACCCATATCTAATCAAACAATCAGTAGCAATTCTACACTTTCACGAACCACAACAATAGCCAAACACTAACCAGATTCACAACAGTCTATACCAAAAGTCCTATGCACATTAATCATGTAATATCCATCATTCCTAATCATCAGTTGTTACATTCCTATTCTGTATTCATGTTCAATTCAACCTATTTCCATCATTCAAAAACACACTATTACTTCAAAATCAAATAACAACACTAACCGATGTGCAGATCTATGCAAAACAGCAAATTACACATGTATTTTAACAAAACAGAAGACATCAAAATGCAAGGCAATCGCATACTGACCAGAGGGTTAAGAACATGTCATGTGCGACCCGAGGCCGAACCCGACAAGACCCGAGCAGAACCCGACACTCGCAACAGAGCTTGAACTGCTCTGAACGGAGTCGCCGCTGCTGTGTACCATCGCCGGCTGCCTGCATCCCGTCGTCATCATCATCATCTCATCACGTCCTCATCGTCATCGGGAAAACAGAGGGGAGGGGGTGTTTGTTGGAGAACAACCAGCCGTCGGAAGCCGGTAGTTTGGCCGGTACCGGTCGGCAGGTCACCGGAGGGTTTAACAGTGAGGGAGAGTAGGGATGGGTGTGTGTGTCGGCTGCCATCTTTTGGGTTCTAGGGTTTTGGTTGAAGAAAAATAATGAGAGGGGGAGAGGTTTAGGATAATTAAATATGGTGGGTTTTAGGTTTAGAGAGTGGGCTTGGGCCTAACCCGAGCGTGCGGCCTAACCCGAGCGTGCGGCCTAACCCAAGTGTGCGTGGATCCATTATTGCTTAACATCTCGCATAAGCGGACGGGTCCGATTATATTTTCTAGATGCGTAAACAGTTGGGCCGATAAATCTTTCATCACGTTCTATTAATATTTTGCAAATAATAATAATATTAATAATAACAGTGACATAATTAATTGCGCGTGTTACCAAAATACCCTTATTCATGACATCAAGAGTGCGGGTTGTCACAGCCGTCACCACCAACACATGGTCCGACGGATAACTTTGTTGAACGCTTACAAAGGATTAAACACTTACGTGACAGGGAAGCTCATCACACTCTTCGACACAATTTGACCAAGCACCTTTTGGCACATCGCCAGGCGAGGCAGAAGGAATACAAAGAATAGTTTTTTTTTTGTTGTTTGTTTAAGTGTCTTATTTTTTTTAGGTTTGAGGCATTCAGTTAGATAGAAAATCACTTTATCAACTGCACTAATATGTTGAATCCGAAACCCCAATCCTATATATACGCAATCAATAAGGGGGCAATGCAAAAAAAGGAACAAGTTAATAGGCGCCACGTGGTACATGCCACTATTCCTAGCCTTTAAGATTTAATAGATTTATATTATATTATATTATATTATATATTATATTATATTATTACTATTATATATTATATTATTATTATTATTATTATTTATATTATTATATATTATATTATATATAATATATAATTGTTGTAAGTGTGTTTTTTTAAATAAATTGTCTTGTTAGGAATTTTAACTTTTCATATTTTTAAATAATTTAGTAATAATAATTATAATTATTAATTTAATAAATTATAAATAGATTATATAAATTAGATATAATTTAAATAAAATGAAAAGTAGGTGAATTTGGAGTGGTTTGAAATTGTTTAGTGTTGTGGGATTTAGAATGGAGTAAATTGTCAAAATCGTCCTTGAGGTTTTGGTATGTTTGTCGGTTTCATCCAAAACAATTTTTTATGTACCATATTGCCCTTCACTTTTGAGATTTTTTGTCATTTTCATCCAAACGTCTAACTTTTTTTTTTTTTTTTATCAAAATCGTCCCTGAGATTTGGGATTTTTTTGGCATTTTCATTCAAATGTCTACCAGAAAAAACAAAACAAATTAGACATTTAGATGAAAATAGCAAAAAATCCCAAAAGTGAAGGGTTATATGGTACATATAAGTTGTTTTGTATGAAACTGACAAACGTACCCAAACATCAGGGACGATTTTGGCAATTTACTCTTTAGAATGATAGTGGTTTGGAATGTTATGGTATGCTAACTGGACAGTCTGGATTTAGACTTGCTCATAGTGTTGCGGGTAGAGGTGCACAAACCGGGTGTTTTTTATAACCGGTTCTGGTTATGGAACCGGTTTCGGTTTCTCGTTTTACGGATTAGAACCGGTTATTCTTGTAACCGGTTTGGTTCCGTTTCCGGTTATTTGACCAAAAAACCATACCCTATGTGCCCGGTTCCGGGTAGCCTTCGGTTCCGGTTCTTAGGAAACCGGGTATTAAAATACCCTATTTTCGGGTTTTATACCCTATTTCCGAGTTTTTTAGTTCTATATTTTTCGTATTTTTGGTACTCTATTGCGTTTTTATTACCCTATTTTCTTGTGTTTTTTGTTTATTATCATTAAAAATGCATTATATAATGTAAGAAAATTAAAATGAATGCACTAACATAAATTAAAAAAAAAATAGATATTAGAATCATGTATCGGGTATAAACAGGCATCATCGGTTCCGGTTCCAGTTCTTGTTCAGTTTCGGGTATAAATCGGGTATGATCGGTTTCGGTTCCGGGTATTGAGATCAACATGCATACCCTATCTATACCCTACGGGTAGAGTTTGTTCCGGTTTCGGGTATAGAATACACGGGTATTAAAAAAACCGGTTCTGGTTACAGTTTTTATGTGCACCTCTAGTTGTGGGTGCTCTAAGATGGCATTAGACTATCTCCAATGCAGGAGAAAAACACAGATCCGTTCATACCCTTGATGATGTGGCTAGATGACATGGATGAGAGAGAAGGAGAAAATCTGAAGCTACGGGTGTGGGAGAGAGGTGCTTTGTTACAGAGGAGAAGGATGTTGTGAGAGGAGAGATGGGTCCCACTGTTCTTGCGCCTATAAGACCATGCGTAATGGGGCGTTTTTTTTAAAATTTTTTGCCCGAAAACGCCCTATAACGCCCAACCCCCCATTACAGGGGGCGTTTTGGGGCGTTATTTTTGAAAAAAAATCAAATGCGCGTTTTAATTATAACGCTTTGCCACATTTGAATGGACCAATGGGAGTGGAGGAGCCTTTGACTTTACACAAATATCTCTGACAATGCCCCACTACTTTACCGAAACATGCACATGACCATTTGTTTAATTTTTTTTTTTTTTAATGATTGGTAGGGGCATTATGGGGCATTATACCCACTACACCACTTTTGCTATAATGCCCCCTTGTTGACTAGGACGCCACGTGTCGTATAATGCCCCATGGTGGGGGCATTATAACCTTCTACCACTACGCATGGTCTAATAGAGAAGAGGAAGAAAGGTTGGGCAACTGAGGCGGCATCGCGCAGGAAATATGAGCGGTGGGGAAGGGATGGAATCGTTGGAGAAAGTCTTAGCTTCGCAGTCTAGCATGGACCCAAACCCATTAGATTGGTCCAGCAAAACCAAAGCTATAATTGGGCTGGACATCCACTTTGGGCCGGCTCCCATGTATTTTCATGCCTAACTAATGACATGAAACAAGTTAATATTTTTAACCGTTAGATACTGCATAATTACAATTTGCAGGAAAAAAACTAGTTTGCACTTAATGAGTTATTGGGCTGGGCCATTGTTTACGCTCTCCTCCTCCATAGCTAACCTTTGTACAACATTATTAAGAATATAATTGCGAAATTCCATATACAAATCTTTTTGTTGTTTAGCTTTTCTGTATTCTTCTGTTCCTAACTTAACAACCTTCAAATCCTTCTTCATGTTCCCCTTCTGTTAAACAAAAAATAGGTTAAATTTTATTTTTGGAATAGATTTGCAAAAGTGGTCTAATGGACCGGACGAGTCCAGGATTTGGCCCAAAACCAAAAGCCCAGTTCTTAATATTTGAGTAAAATGCCAAAAAGGTCCCTAACCTAAAGCCACTTTAGTCCAAAAATGAAACTTTTTGTATCTCGTATTACAATGAAAAAGGGGAAAATTTTAACCCAGTTTGCCAATTGGATGAAATAAAAGATACAAAAAGTTTCATTTTGGACCAAAGTGCCAAAAATGGCCTAAACTCAAGAATCATCTTGCCATTTTTCTCTTAATATTTTGAAACTAAACTTTTACCTCGGACATAGGCGGGAAACCGTGCAGGTTTGTGCTGAATGATCCAGTTCTAACCTTATCTTCAGCTAATACCCATGGTCTACAAGTAATAAAATTACTAGAATCAACTCAATGTAATTAATAAACCTTAAGCACCATCATACATACGATAATGAAACAATACTAACCTTCCGGAGGAAGATACAATAATGTGATTTGGATTATTTAGAAATTTATAAATCGTCTCCAGTTCTGTTTTCTTATCTACAACAATTGCTGCCCTTGCACATGTTTCTGATAACAGATGTGGAATAATGTATGCTTGAGCTGTGATTAATGTCTGTTCATGAATGAAATCAATCAGGAACAATGGACATAAATCAGTCTCCAAGTTTTCCAATATAAGATAATGCTGATTGCCGGTTTCTTTCTCGCATCCCTGATCACTTACGGGGAAAAATCCTTCACTGCCTATCGATAAAAAATACAAAAGTTAAAAATGGATTCTCAAATTATTAATTCATTACTATTTAATTAAAACAAGAGTAAAGTACACCGATGGTCCTTGTGGTTTACCAAAATTTTGGATTTGGTCCCTAGCTTTTCAATTGTACACGGATGCTCCATGTGGTCTGCAGTTTGTAGCACATTTATTCCTCAACCAACAAATCTATAGGTTTTAGCATATCCAAGTTAAAGACTAAATGTGTTACAAAGTGCAAACCACAGGGACCATCTATGTACTTTTGGAAGAAAAAAAACTAGTGACTAAATGCGTTACAAAATGCAAACCACAGGCTAAGCAGTTAATGCGGTAATAAAATCGGATATCAATCAAGGACCGATATTTATGATATCAGTTCCTGCGGTGGGATATGGATAATTATAATATAATGCAGAATTTATATCTATAGAAATTTAACACTAACAATTCAGTATACTCTCCTACAATTAACAAATTAACCTTTTGCAACTTGCAAAACACTAACACTTGTAGCAAGTATGAACTGTTTAAGACTTAAAACACTAATAGCAGTAATAAGAAGAAAAACAAATGATAGAACTAAGAAGACTGGTACTGATAACGGGAAATCAGTAATATATCGCTCAACATCGCCGATATTATCGGTACCGATATTTGACACCCATATTCTGACCAATATTTGACACCCATATTCTGACCAATATTTTACATGGGGACCGATAACCGATATATCATGATATTAACTTCATAGACCACAAAGACCGTCTGTGTACTTTTGGAAAGCTAGGGACCAAATCCAAAGTTTTGGTAAACCTCAGGGACCATCCGTGTCCTTTACTCTTACGACAATGTTTGGTTAAATCACAAAACCTGCAGAGAATCCATCATGGGAACTGTGTCCCACAGAGCCAAAGTCCTACAAAATTAAGAAACAAGTCCTTTCTGAATAAATACCAGAAACCATAAGCTAGAAAAACTGAAAGACAAAATGTCATTAACTGAAAAACTTACCAGTGGTTTAGTGATATTTTCATTTGAGCTTGTTCCTTTGAACAAATATGGATTCTTGGGGATCAGAGTAAACTCGATAGAGGCCCTGTTGACTTTTTCTTTCACAAGTTTTGTAAAGTTGAGCACTGTGGGATCAACAGAACCGGACATAATGAGGTATACACTAGAAAGATTTGTTGTTGTTGTATGGCCCTCTTCCGGACCATGCTGCCAGAATAGTAAACAGGTGCATAAACACTTCTCGGGCGAGTGTTTTTTCTTAATCACCTATGCAACAAAGAACGGATATTAGTAACACACGTTGAGTAAGATGACTACTATTTTTAACTTCTTCATTTAAAACACCGTTTATAATCTGCAACAATTTGCAAGAAACAACAAAGACACAAGCTGCTGTTAGGTCTAACGCTCCAACAAAAAGTTCAACAAATTCTTATAAATCATGTCAAACCGCCAATCTTTAAGCTAATAAAATGAAAGTAAATAATAACAATTAGAGTTAATTACTGTTTTCGTCCTTGTGGTTTGTCAAAAATCACTATTTAGTCCATTAGTTTAAAAATTGTGATTTCAGTCCCTGTGGTTTGACTGGTTTCACTTTCGTAACCATTTCAGTCCACCTTGTAATCATTTCAGTCCCTGTAATTAACAGAATAATGGATTGAAATGGTTACGAAAGTGAAACCACAAGGACTGAAATAGTTATGAAAGTGAAACCACAGGGACTGAAATCGCAATTTTTAAACTAATGGACTGAAATAGTGATTTTTGACAAACCACAGGGACAAAAACAGTAATTAACTCTAACAATTATATAATTTAGTAATTTAAAACAGAACAAAAACTGTACAGAAATTAGTAATATACATTTAGGCACTGTGACCAGTATTTTTAATTTCTTCATTAACAACACCATTTATAATCTGCCAAACCAAAACGTATAACAATTTGCAAGGAATAACAAAGCCACAAGCTGCTGTTAGGTCTACTGGAACTAGTGTTGTAAAATCGCTAGGCGCTAGCGATTAATCAGATTTGAATTTTATATGTAACTTTTCAAACTTATATACACAAACGTATCGATTTGAATATAAACAACTAAACTTACGATTAATCACCAACTAATCCTGAATTTTACAATACTGTAACTAATAATTTCGTCTGACTAAACGCTCCAACAAAAATTTCAACAAACTCTTAACTAATCACATCAATCAGCCAATTTATACGCTAACAACAAGAAATAAACAACAACAATCACATACTTTATCATTCAACAAAACAGAACAAAAGTTAAAAACAGTAATATTGAAGAAAAAAGAAATACATACAGCCTCAACAACGGCGTCAAATTTACGCAAATGATTACCACCAGTACACGCAGCAGAAACCATTAACCCTTCAGAAACCCTAGAGCATCGATTATCTCCGATCGGCTCGGATTCCGGCCGGAATCTCTGAAGAAACTTCGAAACGTCGTCGTTTGTTGAGAAATCGGTGACGGAGAAAAGCTCATCGTTTGAGATCTTATCGAAGTGATTGAACTTTACGCGAAGACGGTTGCGGTGTTGTAAAACGACGCCGCAGTGATACCAGCCGTCGTCTTTGGTAGATCGGAACTCGAGATTGTAGTTGACGTCGTCTCCGAAGAGTGACATTGGTGGTGGTTTAGGGAGGATCTAGGGCTAGGGTTTCATGTTGTTCATGGAGATTGAGGAGCTTGATGAACAAAAAAGAAGATGTTTTTACGAAGTTAGAACGGGAGGGAGGGAGGGTGTAGCTAGGGTTTCTGAATGAACTTTCTATTTTTAAATTTTATTAATGTAACGGCCCTTTTTTTAATTTTAAGCGGAAGTCGAGATTATGGGATAGCTTTTTTTTTGGAACTTGAATTTCATTAAAAAACACCGCCGGATCTCCAAGACGGAGAAACCGCCCAAAACAACTACATCAAATCAAAAGAGAACTTACACCATTTTTTCCAATCCATGTTACCATCTTTCATCCTACTCCTATACCAAAGATAACCCAACCCTTTAACATCTGACACTATTTGGAAGACATTGACTTCATGATTCCGAAATATCTTGTCATTTCGAGCTTTCCAAATTCGCCAACAAACGAGCACGAACAATCCATACACTATCTGTTTCTTCCTGTCGTTAACTTCCAAGTGATTTGTAAAATTCTGCACATCAGCGATAGAAAATAAGAACACTGGGGGCAATTTGCACCATGACGCTATACCACTCCAAACTCCACACGCCAAACGACATGCCGAAAAAACGTGATCCGTAGTTTCCTCCGCATCACCACATAAGACACACTGACCGTCCCCTACCCTCATGGTCCTTCTTCGAAGAGCGGCCATTGTCACACCCACAAAATCCACCATGCGGAGTACCACCGCTTGGAGGCGTGACATGACCAGGATCGAGCCACCAATCATATTGAACAACGTAATTAAGTAAATAAAACCAACCAAAATACAATTGGTGACCAAAAGCTAGTTAACCAAGTTCGAATTTAACAGCGGAAGCATAAGACGTGAAACCAAAACATAGGTTTAATAAGTTTATAAGTTTAAATGTTTAACATGGGACTCGACAGTCCATATCCCACAACGACCACGTCTCCCTGTGCAAGCTCCATAGATACCTAACGACCTGCAAGGCATGTAACAACAAGTCAACAACAAAGTTGAGCGAGTTCACAGTAGGTGTTCGTTACAAAGTAGTTTTCCAAGAACTATGAATTTATTTGCAACTATAAGTTAGATCAGCTTTCCCTGTTTTCCAAAACATGAACGGTGGGGGCTTCCCCTTGTTGTAAAACCACTAGACTAGATGTATATATAGGTGTCCTTCCCAATCCAAGGACAGAGGTACATATTGAATACGTAGGTTTAGCGTAGGTGCCCTTCCCAATCCGAGGACAAAGGTACGTATAAGAATACGTAGGTTTAGCGCTGGTGCCCTTCCCAATCCGAGGACAGTGGTACGTAGTGAATACGTAGGTTTAGCGCTGGCATCCTTACCAATCCGAGGACAAAGGTAAATAGTCTAGTAGTGGTGAAAGTACAAGTTCCGTCTTAGCTATTCAATCCCATTCCCAACCCACCGGGAATCCCATGCCTTAAGAGTGTGAACTCACCTCGGTTGCTCGGTTTGACTCTAAAAAATAGCTAACAGTCAAGGTCGGTCAATCACGTCCTAGTATGATTACCACTTAGTTTATTAGTGACTTCAAATAAGCACGAAGTTCCTACACGATTCTACCACATAACATACATTCACTTTAACGGTTTATGCCCATATAAACTTCCCATCTATTCCCATTCATAAGCAAACATACGACATTGCACATAACACTTTTATTGACATATAACATGTTAGATCATTCTCAGATAACATAACCGACATTTTAGACATGCATATCACTTGTTATATTGTTTCAGCTTGAACATCCAAAACTGGACTGTTTTCGGGTATTTTAATAAAATAGTTAACTTACTCCAAAAATTCCCAAACTTTTACAGAATGTATTAAACAATCCAAATATTACTGTGTAAAAATATCGGGATCCAATTCATTACCAATATTTTATAAAAAATTATTTACCGGACTGCAATCAGATTCATCACTTTCTGACTGCAGTCCACGGAATAATTTATTAAAAATTCATCGTAAGTCTGATTGATGAAATTCCAGTTGGAACATTACAACGACATCAGTGGTCATCTACATTATAAATTTCATGAGCTAATTCTACACAGATTTCAAGTTATGACGAAAAACATAACACATATTTTCGGCAGTAAAAACGCAGCTTTTGCTGCTATGAAAAACGACCCCTTTAAAAATAGCAAACGAAGTCCAAAAAATTATGATTCCAGTGCCATTAGAACCATATTTTGAAATAAAACATTATAGACTCAAGAAAATCAAGTTTTCATTAAGTTATGATCTGGTTACAGCCAACTACAGCCAACTGAAGTTGGCAGTAAACATCAACCAGCTTCCTGTTTTCAGCTCTCAACTTTCTAACGCGTGCTCGATTGATTCCGTTAACATGTTTAGTGAACAAAAACGACTCTCATACACACTTACAGCAGGTTATCGTTTATTTAACTCAGATTTATCATGTCAAGTACCATTATCAACATAAACAAGAAACATCATACTAGCATTATTTCATCATATTACATATCTTTATGTTCAAGCTTTATGTTTGTGTTCTTTTAGTGTTCTTGTATAAACCAACATGATATATCTATTAACCACCGAAATATGAAGTAAACAAGGTTTAACAAGAGACTTACAACTAGCTTAAAAGCTAGGGAAGAACTCAAGAACAAAGATGATGAAGATGGTGTGTAAAAGCAAGAAATGAAGCTCCTTGATGATCTACAACTTCAAGCTCCTTTAAATCACCTTCTAGTCTTGAATGAAGCTTGAAATGGATGAAGATGGTAGTGTTTAGGTGGTGATGGTGGCGGTTATGGTGAGGGCCGAGAGGAGAGGGAGAGATGAGTGAGAGAGGGTGTAATCTTTGTGAAGATATGGAAGTGATATGGTGATCTCAAGACCATACTTATAATGATCCTACTACATATCTTGTTCACCTCAACAAGCAATCAATCTAATAAAATATGGGATAAATCTTGGAAGTATGGTGAGGATTTTTGTAGGTCCTCTTGTGACCGAAATCGGGTATGGGGGGGGGGGGGTTGTTGGTACAGTTTATGTGGACGCGACTCGGTTCGGTTTGACTCGGTTCGATTTGTTTCGGTTCGACACGGTTAGGTTAGGTTCGGCTCAAGCCCGACGTCACGACATTCCTCCGTCGTGCGCCCCAGAGTTCAACACGCGAAGCACGGAGCGCCGCAAACCAAGTCCCGGTGACACATCACCATGACATCATCATTATGATGTCATGATGATGTTATAGCCATTGAAATTTGAATTGGTGAAAGATTAGTCAACATCATCAAATCTGGGCCGTAATCTCTTTCATCTGGGCTGAAACTCCAATTGGGCTTTGACTTCACATTGGGCCAAAATTACATATCGACGAAACGGAATGTTTGGGCATGATTAAGTGACGAAACCCTTTGGTTTCGTCGCTTTTGATGTTTCGCCGTGCCATCTTTGCGTTTCGTCATGGTCTGCGTCTTGTATGCCTATAAATACCTCTCATAGTTTTTGTGTGAAACGGATGAGTATGAGAGAGCTGTGAGACTTAGTGAGAGACTGTAAAAATTGTTTGTATATGTTTGGGTTGTACTCATCCCTAATCAATAGATATTGAATCTTTGGTTACGCGTGTGTTTTACACTGTGTTTGGTTTGCACCGTCATGGGGATTCCGCACCCGTTACCATGTTTGTGATAAACAAGGATAGGTTTTCGTATCGGATCCACCGAGAAAAACGGGACCTACAATTGGTATCAGAGCTTTGGCTCTTTTCCTTGTTTAAAACCAAACATTGTCGTGTTTGAAACAAGTGTGTTGTGATTTTTCAGAATTCGTTCTTAAAAAAATTTATGTATTTTCTGGAAATCAGTGTTTAAATCGTTGTTTTTGCTATAAGTTTTAGTGAAAACCTTATTATTTTGCATGTCTACATGTTAGCATTTGGTTTTTATTGAAGTTTTAAGCAAAATCGTATTCGATAATTTTTCCGGCGACCGGAAAACCAATCGAGTTCATCACTGTTCTTAGTGGTCTTCAAAGTGTTCATAATATTCTTCATATAAAATCTATGTTTGATCTGGATTGTTGTTTGAATTAAATTGTTTGTGGAATATAATATGTTAAGTTGACTATTGTGTACATTGTGATGATGGAATGTTGAAATAGAATAGTATGGTGTAAATTGAAAATTGTGGTGCATGTCAGAGAAAGATAAGGCTCCCTTTGAAAATTCTCATCAGTGATCTTATCTCTTTGGTTTCGTAATAATTATTCAACATCAGGTTTTGTCATCAACTGTGGTTTCGTCACATTGAAAGTCATCAGGATTTCGTCGATCACTTTATATAATCTCAAAGGTGACGTGACAATTAAAACAGGTTTCATCAAAGTATAATAAGGAAGTTTCATGGAATAGTGACTCGTCACAACAGCTTTTGTCAAAGATCCCCAAGTTTCTTCCAACATAAAGTTTTAAGTCAAAGATAGGAAATCAAGGATTACTTTGAATTTAATAATAGAGTTTCGCCAAACAGTCCCTTTAGTTTCGTCGAAGTTTCACAAGCCACAGGGTTTCGTCATAATTGTTTCATAACTGAGTTTCGTCGTTTGTCACATATTAATCAAGTTTCGTCGCACAATTGTTTAAGCCTTGGGTTTCGTCGAAACTTGTTAAAGTTTTTAACAGAGGCTTTGCAAAAGTGATTTAACAGTGTGTTATTAAGTGTGTGACCAGGTTTTCAATTTCATACACCAATCATGAGTTGTACGAGTCCATGGGATTGGAGTACGGACACACAACCAGGTCAAAATCAGACTTCGTTGGCCGCATTGTTAATAAATGCCATACCTCAACCTCAAGTTTCCACAACTCAACAGACTTCGATGGCCGCATATTTAATGAATTCCATTCCTCAAGCCCAACCTCCACCTCAAGTTACCACTACTCAACCACAGTTCAATCAAAGTGCTTATCTTTCACAATCCATACCTCAACCTCTATTTGTTACACCTCAAGCCCAACCTCAACAAGGCAACCAAAATCCTTTCATAAATCAAACAAGTACATCCACGTCCAACTCAAATAAAGCCGATGACTCCTGGTCTATACAATTTGGAGGTGGAGATCAAGGAGGAACTGTGTTTTATGCTGAAATTGTCAAAAATGTCAATGATGGTAAATCTTCAGGAAATGATGACAGTTCAGGATATAGTGGCAGTACTGATGAAGATGGCTCAGGTGTGAGTGATTACAGCTCAGAATCTGACGTGAAGGAGGGAATGGATTCTGAAGCTGATAGTTTGTCGAATGATGCTAAGGAGAAATCTGACTTGATCAAGAAAGTTGCTGCTGCTTCAAAAGAAATGGAAAAGTTCCTATCTGAAGATGGATCTTTCTCCTGCCAGGCTGACATTCCGAATAATGTCACAGCTTCTATAAGTCAGGTAAAATCTGAAACTCCTAGCATATGTAGTGATTGTGCTAATATAAAACATGAATGTGCAAATCTTAAACATGAATCTGAAACGGTTCATGGTCACAATCAAAGTTTGGTTATTAAACTGTCTAAGTGCAAAGAGGCAAATATGGATTTAGCTAGAAATGAAAAGGATTTTAAATCTGTAATTGAAACCTTAAAGAAAAGTGTTTCCGAATTGACCAAAACTGTTTACAATAAACAAATTGGTATTAACAATTACATTAACATCATTGAGGAAACCAAAAAGGAGCTAGCCATTGCCAAATGCGAGCATGATGCAATCAAGCTCAAATTGGAGAGTTACTCAAACTCCCGATATGTGCTTGATCACATCATAGACATTCAAAAGCTGAAAGGGAATGTGAAAGGCGTAGGGTATAAGTCGTGTCCGCCTCCTTTGAGACACAACTATACCAGAATGCCCGATGAGGAAGAAATGCCACGTTTTGAGCCAACTGTACCTCTTGATTATGAGGAAGTTACAACTGGCTTAGGGTTCAATACGGACAATTCATCGGAGGGCTCATCTGATAGCAAGGAAAAGTCATCATGTGCATCAAATCAAAGTCCTCCAACTATTGAGGACTATGATTCTTCGGATGATGAGTCGGATGTGAGTGATGAGGATAAATCTCTTGACGATAGAAAAGGAGTAGAAGTGCCTTTTGAGAATCACATTCTGTGTGATCCTCCTACTCCTGCTGTGCAATCAACTGGTGCTAAACAAGAGATAGATCCTATCACTGAGACATTATCTACCATTAAAAGTGATAACGTGTTGTATACTTTGGTCGGTGATAGTAAAATTTATTCAGACAAAGATTTTTCAATAAAAAACGTCAATCAATCCTTGATTGATAAACTATTTGAAGATAATACACCTAAGTTTTTGGGAAAAGCGATCCCGAGAGTTTCAGTAACTCAGTGTGATCCTATTCCAAAAGCTGAAGTGAGGAAACAATTTGGAAACCAAAAATTACTGACTAAACAACAACCTGTCGCCTTTAAGGGTAAACAACAACAACGAGCTCAAAAGCCCAAGGCTAAGGTTGAATCAAAAGGAGCTCGTTACAAGAAGAAAGCAAAAGACGTTAAGTTTGTGGCCTCCAAAGGTACTGATAAAGTGGAGACTTTTGAAAATAAGTCAAATACCGATTTTGTTCAAAAGGTCAACATTTTGAAACGTAATAATGATAACAATTACACTCAACACACAAATGGGTGTGAAGCTAGTACCTCTGGGTCTACAACTTCTACGTCAGGTCATCGAACAGATTCTCCTAAGTTTGTTGAAAGGAGAACTTGTTTCAAATGTGGGAAGTTTGGGCACATCATTAAAGACTGCACAAACTCGCCCAAACCAAATTTTGTTGAAAGAGCCCCCTCTGAACAAGGTCACTCATAACGTCATCTTGTTTCTCCTAAACATGATAAACACACTATTAAAGAACAAGAAACAAAACAACGACGTAAAAATATGAAGGCGATCGAAAAGGCTTTAAAAACTGAAGCAAAATCTGTTAAAAGGAAACCTAGTTTGTCACAACCATTAAAACTAGAAATTGTACATAATACACAATCTGGTAAACGGAAACAAGCTTGGAGACCTAAAACGGATAAAGTTTCAGGGGGAGCATCATCAGTTCTAGATCATCGAGAAGTTGAGATAACTTACGTCGATGAACATGGGCGACCTAAGTCTGTTAAGGCTTGGGTCCCCCTCTCTATCTAATCTCTGAGTGAGTGTGCAGGAAGTTCCAGGAGGAACTATCGATAGTCATAGGATTGTTGATAGTGGAATGTCAATGTACAAGATCGGCGACAAAGAAATTGTTGCATTTGATGGAGAGAAGAAAAAGGAAAGAAAAACAAAGTTGTCTATTGAAAGAAATTGGCAACTTCGACAAAATGAAAATCATTCATTAAATGTGATTGTTCAAGGCTTTAATCGGGTCCCCAGGATAGATTCAATCAAAATGTACGCACCTGCAGCACGTCTGAAGTTCAAAATCAACAAGATGAACGTGCAGTGTACATTTCTTCGCAGTGTGATTGAAGAAAATGTGTTTGTTGAACAAACCAACCGGGTGTGCGGATGCCTTGGCGTGGATTGAACAACCGCACACTACTTCTGAAAGAGAAAGACAAAGACCTTCGCTGGTTCAATGTGGAAGACCAGCCAGACCTAGAGGTTTCTGATCTTGTTGCTGTGAAGAGATTTCTCGGATTAATCGAAGTAGTTGGAAAATCGTCCTTGAAATCCACACCGGGTGGATATCCAGTTTGGGAGAGCACTCAGATTCCTTGCAATGCATGAAACAGTTGCAGGATACGGTTTTGAATTTCTAATCTCTCCTATACTTGTCGATATTTAAGCTGCTTGATGAATTATTATCATCTCGTACAACACTCTTTGACCAGACACGTTGATCTCGAATATCACCTCACACGTGATTGTTTTTAATATGAAACTAGTCAATGTTGTCATGGTCCGCACCGCTTACCGACCTGCCAACTGATTTTTCCAAAATTCGAGAAATCATTTCTGATTAAAATTAATTTTGGTAAACGGCATCGAGGTAAAACATGAGTTAACCAGCATCGGGAAATCCTTTTTGTAAATACCTTTGTGTTTTTAAAATTTATCTTAGTTTGTTGATTTTAGGGGGAGTAAATCTAAAATTTGAAAATTCAAAAACATCAAAAATTTCAAAACTCAAAAACATTGGAAAAACAAAAAATGAGTTTCCTGGCGAGAAAAAGAGAAAATGATAGTACATCAGTGGTTTGTCAAAACCACTTTAAACTGAAATGCAAAATGAAAAATGTTAAGCAGCTCTGTATAAGATGTATCGGTAGGCTCACAATCATATTAAAGTGTGCAGGGTGATATAAATCCTAAATCGACTGAAGACAGGTGGGAACCGCACATTGGCATATGGTCTTAGTACCGATATTTCGTTTGAGAGATTGCCGAGGTTCTGAGATATTCGGTCTTTATGCTGCTTATCATCTGGGTATCATGGTTGTATCAAACCGTAAAAAACGGAGACGAAGTCTAGATCTTCCATGATATCATACATACGTGTACATATTGCATTCGACCTCAATAAGTGATCAACAATCACATGTCCAAACAAAATAAGTGATAAAATATCACATTTATCCAGGAGTCAAGTTCGTCTCTCGGCTATACGAAAGTACTGACCTGTTCACGGACTTGCTCCTGTGCCCTCATGCATCGAAAGTCAAGTTCCTCATCAATAAGTGATTCTATCACATAAGGCTTGTTTTCAATCAAAATAAGTGAGTTTCTCACATCTTTTATACGGTCAAACAAATGATAAATGGTATACTCACCGGTAAGATGAACTCTCGTGCATACCTTGATATGGGAATGTGTCGTGTGTGGATGAACACCGGTCGGTAAGTATAAATCATACCTTAACGTATCCCCTCGCCATGATTACATCTGATAAGTTGAGCTTATGTGGACAACAATAGTCATAATTGTTATAGGATGCTTATCTAAATGTTAACTAATTAAACAAAAAGAGCGTTTTGGCGTGACCATACACTGATATGATTCTCTTACCCTCGAAACTCGCAAAAAGAATGTCTGTAAATATTTATTTATTACTTTCAGTTTCTGCACCTTTGTATATATTTATTTATTGCTTTCCGTCTTTACATTTGAAAAATGAAAAATACCAAAAAGATTTTAGGTGTGTTTTAATATAAACTTTATAAAATCCAAAAAGATTTTGCTTCTAGTTTATTTTAGATTGACCGATGTTGGAACTCGAGTCTATCCTACCCAAAATCCTGATTTTAAGCCGGAAAACAATTACATCTTCATAAACTGTCGAAGTTAACAAGTTTTGAAAGTTAAAAATTTAAATCTGAACATTTTCTAAACTTTCAAACTATTGTCGGTCGGTGTTTGATTGAGATTTGATCTCATATGTGTCGTTTGTTTAATTTGTCTAAAGTCCAAGCGGTTGTTCTCATTACGTGTTTAGCTTTCCTGTATGTGCAGATATGACATCAGAATCAGCTAAAGGCGAAGAGAACGTGTCGGATGACAAGCCGTAAAGTGAAGACACGACACGACGTTGATGCAATCAGAAGATCAAGATGATTGGGTTGCAGTTGATCACTCATCAACACCACAAGGATCTGAAGAATTGACAAATCAAAAGATTCATGAGCATAACTCAAAGGAGAGCTTATGTTAATGGGGAGTTTGTTAACTTACTTCCTAAATGAAAAGAGGGAGTTTATTGATACACTTTCTTCTTACGAAGCGTGAAGACTTTGAAGATCCTCCGACACAAAAGACACAGAAGACGAACCATCACCAGTAGTGTCCAAGGGGGAGTTTGTTGGTACACTTTATGTGGACGTGACTCGGTTCGGTTCGACTCGGTTCGATTTGTTTCGGTTCGACACGGTTAGGTTTGGCTCAAGCCCGACGTCACGACATTCCTCCGTCGTGCGCCCCAGAGTTCGACACGCGAAGCACGGAGCGCCGCAAACCAAGTCCCGGTGACACATCACCATGACATCATCATTATGATGTCATGATGATGTCATAGCCATTGAAATTTGAATTGGTGAAAGATTAGTCAACATCATCAAATCTGGGCCGTAATCTCTTTCATCTGGGCCGAAACTCCAATTGGGCTTTGACTTCACATTGGGCCAAAATTACATATCGACGAAACGGAATGTTTGGGCATGATTAAGTGATGAAACCCCTTTGGTTTCGTCGCTTTTGATGTTTCACTGTGCCATCTTTGCGTTTCGTCATGGTCTGTGTCTTGTATGCCTATAAATACCTCTCATAGTTTCTGTGTGAAACGGATGAGTATGAGAGAGCTGTGAGACTTAGTGAGAGTCTGTAAACATTGTTTGTATATGTTTGGGTTGTACTCATCCCAAATCAATAGATATTGAATCTTTGGTTACGCGTGTGTTTTACACTGTGTTTGGTTTGCACCGTCATGGGGATTCCGCACCCGTTACCGTGTTTGTGATAAACAAGGATAGGTTTTCGTATCGGATCCACCGAGAAAAACGGGACCTACAATTGGTATCAGAGAAAAACGGGACCTACAATTGTTGATTTTAGGGGGAGTAAATCCAAAATTTGAAAATTCAAAAACATCGAAAATTTCAAAACTCAAAAACATTGGATAAACAAAAAATGAGTTTCCTGGCGAGAAAAAGAGAAAATGATAGTACATCAGTGGTATGTCAAAACCTCTTTAAACTGAAATGCAAAATGAAAAATGTTAAGCAGCTCTATATAAGATGTATCGGTAGGCTCACAATCATATTAAAGTGTGCAGGGTCATATAAATCCTAAATCGACTGAAGACAGGTGGGAACCACACATTGGCATATGGTCTTAGTACCGAAATTTCGTTTGAGAGATTTCCGATGTTCTGAGATATTCGGTCTTTATGCTGCTTATCATCTGGGTATCATGGTTGTATCAAACCGTAAAAAACGGAGACGAAGTCTAGATCTTCCATGTTATCATACATACGTGTACATATTGCATTCGACCTCAATAAGTGATCAACAATCACATGTCTAAACAAAATAAATGATAAAATATCACATTTATCCGGGAGTCAAGTTCGTCTCTCTGTTGTACGAAAGTACTGACCTGTTCACGGACTTGCTCCTGTGCCCTCATGCATCAAAAATCAAGTTCCTCATAAATAAGTGGTTCTATCACATAGGGCTTGTTTTCAATCAAAATAAGTGAGTTTCTCACATCTTTTATACGGTCAAACAGATGATAAATGGTATACTCACCGGTAAGATGAACTCTCGTGCATACCTTGATACGGGAATGTGTCGTGTGTGGATGAACACCGGTCTGTAAGTATAAATCATACCTTAACGTATCCCCTCGCCATGATTACATCTGATAAGTTGAGCTTATGTGGACAACAATACCGATAATTGTTATAGGATGCTTATCTAAATGTTAACTAATTAAACAAAAAGTGCGTTTTGGCGTGACCATACACTGATATGATTCTCTTACCCTCGAAACTCGCAAAAAGAATGTCTGTAAATATTTATTTACTGCTTTCAGTTTCTGCATCTTTGTATATATTTATTTATTGCTTTCCGTCTTTACATTTGAAAAATGAAAAATACCAAAAAGATTTTAGGTGTGTTTTAATATAAACTTTATAAAATTCAAAAAGATTTTGCTTCTAGTTTATTTTAGATTGACCGATGTTAGAACTCGAGTCTATCCTACCCAAAATCCTGATTTTAAGCCGGAAAACAATTACATCTTCATAAACTGTCGAAGTTAACAAGTTTTGAAAGTTAAAAATTTAAATCTGAACATTTTCTAAACTTTCAACCTATTGTCGGTCGGTGTTTGATTGAGATTTGATCTCATATGTGTCATTTGTTTAATTTGTCTAAATTCCAAGCGGTTGTTCTCATTACGTGTTTAGCTTTCCTGTATGTGCAGATATGACATCAGAATCAGCTAAAGGCGAAGAGAACGTGTCAGATGACAAGCCGAAAAGTGAAGACACGACACGACGTTGATGCAATCAGAAGATCAAGATGATCGGGTTGCAGTTGATCACTCATCAGCACCACAAGGATCTGAAGAATTGACAAATCAAAAGATTCACGAGCATAACTCAAAGGAGAGCTTATGTTAATGGGGAGTTTGTTAACACACTTCCTAAATGAAAAGGGGGAGTTTGTTGATACACTTTCTTCTTACGAAGCGTTAAGACTTTGAAGATCCTCCGACACAAAAGACACAGAAGACGAACCATCACCAGTAGCGTCCAAGGGGGAGTTTGTTGGTACACTTTATGTGGACGTGACTCGGTTCGGTTCGACTCGGTTCGATTTGTTTCGGTTCGACACGGTTAGGTTTGGCTCAAGCCCGACGTCACGACATTCCTCCGTCGTGCGCCCCAGAGTTCGACACGCGAAGCACGGAGCGCCGCAAACCAAGTCCCGGTGACACATCACCAAGACATCATCATTATGATGTCATGATGATGTCATAGCCATTGAAATTTGAATTGGTGAAAGATTAGTCAACATCATCAAATCTGGGCCGTAATCTCTTTCATCTGGGCTTAAACTCCAATTGGGCTTTGACTTCACATTGGGCCAAAATTACATATCGACGAAACGGAATGTTTGGGCATGATTAAGTGACGAAACCCCTTTGGTTTCGTCGCTTTTGATGTTTCGCTGTGCCATCTTTGCGTTTCGTCATGGTCTGTGTCTTGTATGCCTATAAATACCTCTCATAGTTTCCGTGTGAAACGGATGAGTATGAGAGAGCTGTGAGACTTAGTGAGAGTCTGTAAACATTGTTTGTATATGTTTGGGTTGTACTAATCCCTAATCAATAGATATTGAATCCTTGGTTACGCGTGTGTTTTACACTGTGTTTGGTTTGCACCGTCATGGGGATTCCGCACCCGTTACCGTGTTTGTGATAAACAAGGATCGGTTTTCGTATCGGATCCACCGAGAAAAACGAGACCTACAGGGTTAGATGTAAGTTTTGTAACTAGTTGGTAAATGTAAGTTGAATTTCAAGTATATAATTTCATATGTTAGTTAGTAGAGAATTTAATGGGTGTTAAGGTGTACGGGGATCATGACTAGCCAAGAAATAATTAAATGTATTTGACAAAAGTTTGGTGTCCCAGGTAATGTCCGGTTGTTCGGTTAGATACCGTTCCGTTAAAGTGTTTACTTATTCCGTTTAGTGTCCTATGTATATCTTTTTGTAACACTTTCAATTCCTAACACATAGGAAAATATTCAGGACCATTTAGTCAATTTTCTGTACAATCAATATGCACAATATAATATTAATTAATCATACAGATACATGTAATTACGAGGGTTGACACATTCTCCCCTTGTTAAGAAAATTTCGTCCCGAAATTTAGCACGTGGTTACTGAGGAAGCTAGTTAAGTTGCGTGGTTTCCTGGTTTTCCTGGGGTGTCACATCATCCCCCCGTTGGTTTGGAATTTCGTCCCGAAATTCCGCAGTAGCTTCAGCCTCAGTAGTGTTTGCACTTTTCTCAAATAACTGGGGATACTTGTGTTTCATTTGGTCTTCTTGTTCCCAGGTATACTCTGGGCCACGACGGGAGTTCCAACGAACTCGAACAAGAGGTATTCTAGTGCGCTTGAGAATCTTAACATCTCGGTCTGTGATTTCAACTGGTTCCTCGACGAATCGCAACTGGTCTTCGATTGTGAGCTCCTTTAAGGGAACTATGAGGGTCTCATATGACAGACACTTCTTCAGATTCGACACGTGGAATACGTTGTGAACTCCGCTGAGTTCTGCAGGTAGATTCAGTTTGTAGGCGACTTTGCCAATTTTCTCAATAATTTCGAACGGTCCGACATAACGCGGATTGAGTTTGCCTCGTTTGCCAAAACGAACTACACCCTTCCAAGGTGAGACTTTGAGTAGCACTCGATCCCCAACCTGGAACTCGAGTGGTTTCCTACGCTTATCAGTGTAGCTTTTCTGACGGTCACGAGCTGCTGCCATTCGTTGTCGTATCTGAGCAATCTTCTCGGTTGTATCTACTACAAGTTCTGGGCCTGTGATTTGGCTGTCGCCAACTTCTGCCCAACAGAGAGGTGATCGGCACTTTCGTCTGTACAATGCCTCGAACGGAGCGGCCTGGATACTGGTGTGGTAACTGTTGTTATACGAAAACTCCACTAACGGGAGGTGTTTTTGCCAGCCATTACCAAAGTCGATTACACATGCTCTAAGCATGTCTTCAAGGGTTTGGATGGTGCGTTCAGATTGCCCATCCGTCTGTGGATGATATGTCATGCTCATGTCTAATCGAGAGCCAAAGGACTTGTGCATAGCTTGCCACAATTCAGATGTAAAACGTGAGTCTCGATCAGAAATGATGGAGGTTGGCAATCCGTGCCTTGATACTACTTCCTTTAGGTAGACGTTTGCTAGAGTAGAAAACTTGTCGGTTTCCTTGATAGCCAGAAAATGTGCAGACTTAGTCAGTCGATCCACTATCACCCAAATAGTGTCATTTCCGCGTTGAGATCTAGGCAGGCCAGTAACGATATCCATGGAAATTTGCTCCCATTTCCATGTCTAGATCTCTGGTTGTTGGAGTAGGCCTGATGGTTTCTGATATTCGACCTTGACCCTAGCACAAGTCAAGCATTTGCTGACGTAGGTTGCTATGTTGGCTTTCATACTAGGCCACCAATACGTAGTCTTGAGATCGTGGTACATCTTATCCGAACCAGGATGTACCAAATAACGAGACTTGTGCGCTTCATCCATCACAAGCTCGCGTAAGTTTCCGTAAAGTGGTACCCAGATTCGCCCTGTTACATAGTAGGCGCCGTCTTCCTTTTGTTCTAACCGCTTCCTCGATCCTCGTAAGGACTCAGCCCTGATGTTCCCTGCTTTCAATGCTTCGACCTGAGCATCTCGTATCTGGGTAGGAAGACTAGATTGGATGGTAAGTTGTAACGCTCGCACACGTTTAGGTATAGTATCCTTTCGACTGAGGGCGTCGGCCACAACATTGGCTTTGCCCGGATGGTATTTGATAGCGCATGCATAATCATTCAAGAGCTCGACCCATCGACGTTGTCGCATGTTTAACTCCTTTTGCTTGAAGATATGCTCGAGACTCCTGTGATCGGTGTAAATGGTGCACTTGGTACCGTACAGGTAATGTCTCCATATCTTAAGTGCGAAAACAACTGCTCCCAATTCCAGGTCGTGCGTAGTGTAGTTCCTTTCGTGAACTTTAAGTTGGCGCGATGCGTAGGAAATGACCTTGTCATGTTGCATCAACACGCAACCAAGTCCTTGGATGGAAGCGTCGCAATAAACCACAAAATCATCTGTGCCTTCAGGCAATGAGAGTATAGGCGCGCTACAAAGTCTATCTTTTAAGTGCTGAAAAGCATATTCCTATGCATCACCCCAACGATAGGTGACACCCTTCTGAGTTAGCGAGGTGAGAGGTTGCGCAATCTTAGAGAAATCCTTGATAAATCTTCTGTAGTAGCCCGCCAAACCCAAGAATTGGCGGATCTCTGTTGGTGTACGGGGTGCAGGACAGTTCTTGATCGAATCAACCTTGGATGGATCTACATGAATCCCATCCTTGTTTACCACTTGGCCTAGAAAGTGGACTTCGCGAAGCCAGAAGTCACATTTCGAAAATTTGGCATACAACTGCTCTGTTCGAAGAAGTTCCAAAATAAGCCTCAGGTGTTGCTCGTGTTCTTCCTGACTCTTCGAATAGATCAGGATGTCGTCGATGAAAACTATGATAAACTTATCCAGGTAAGGCTTGCACACTCTGTTCATGAGATCCATGAAGATCGCAGGTGCATTCGTCAATCCGAAAGGCATAACCAGAAACTCGTAATACCCATACCGAGTCCTGAATGCTGTTTTAGAGATATCCTCGTCTCGGACTCTCAGTTGATGGTAGCCTGATCTTAAGTCAATCTTGGAATAGAAACTCGACCCTTGCAACTGGTCGAATAAGTCATCAATGCGTGGAAGAGGATAACGATTCTTCACGGTCACCTTGTTGAGTTCGCGGTAGTCAATACACATTCTGAAGGTACCGTCTTTCTTCTTCACAAATAACACTGGAGCTCCCCAAGGCGAAGAGCTAGGGCGAATAAAACCCTTGTCCAAGAGGTCTTGCAGTTGAGTGGACAATTCCTCTAGTTCCGATGGGGCTAAGCTATAAGGCGCACGGGCTATGGGTGCTGCCCCAGGAGTTAGCTCGATTTGAAACTCGACTTGACGATGAGGCGGAAGACCAGGTAATTCCTCAGGAAATACCTTAGGAAAATCACGTACAATAGGTATGTCTTCTATCTTCCTTTCTTCTGAGGATGTATCAGAAACGAGAGCTAGAATAGCAGTGTGGCCCTTTCGCAAACACTTCTGGGCCTTAAGGAAAGAGATGATGCCCACAACAGCACCACTCTCGTCGCCATAAATCATGAGAGGTTCTTTACCAGAACGAGGAATGCAGACGATTTTCTCCTTGCAAAGAATTTCCGCTTGATGTTGAGATAACTAATCCATCCCAATAACAACGTCGAAACTACCCAGAACGATAGGAATGAGGTCGATAGAAAAGGTCTGATCAGCAAGAACAAGGTTACAACTCTTAACTATGTGTGTGGCTTCAAGGCTTTTACCGTTTGCTAGTTCTACCGTGTGTTTGGTGTTCAAAAGTGTTGGAGTGCGCTTAGCATTTGACTAACTTTTAAGGACACATAGCTAGTATCGACACCCGAATCGAATAAAATAGTAACAAATAAATCATCCAGAAGAAACTTACCCATCACCACGTTGGGATCGTTCCTTGCATCACCCTGACCTAGCACGAAAACACGTTCTCGGGCGCCATTGCCATTATTGTTACCCCCGTTGTTGCCTCCATTGTTGTTCCCGTTTCCTTGGTTGTTGTTCTGATTCTGATTCTAATTCAGCTGAGGACAGTGCCTCTTGAAGTGACCCTCAGCACCGCACTGGAAGCATCCCTTATTACCCTGCTGGTGTTGCTGTTGGTTCTGGGGAGCTTGCGGCTGTTGTTGTCGATTCTGATTCGCAGGACGTGAGCTCCTGCAATCTTTGGCTTCATGTCCAGGCTTGTTACATCTCTAAAAACGACCCTTGCTGCACGCCCCGCTATGGTGCAAATTACATCGATTGCACTTAGGGTGATTTCCCCTGTATCCACCCTGACCTTGATTCCAAGAAGAATGCTGTCTGGGGCTCCTGTACTCATATGTCTTTCGCTGCTGGGACTGAGACTGAACTGAAGTAGAACCCTTGCCCGAATTTCCATCCCACTTGCGTTTGTTATCACTGGGAGCATCAGAAGTAGTAGTAGCACTAATACGCTTGGGCAGCTTGTTCTGCTCAACTGCCTGATCAGTGAGACGATGAGCCAACCGGATGATTTGCTGAATGGTACCCAGGTTAGCTGAAGGTACGTGACTCTGAATCTCTGGTACAAGACCCTTGAGGTACAGCTCAATACGTTTGATGGGAGGGTCCACCATAGTAGGACACAAGATGGCCAGCTCGTTTGACCTCTTCGTATGCGCCTCAATTTCAGACCCCGTCATTTTCAGATTGAAAAATTCCACCTCTAGCTTGTGGATGTCGTCACGACTACAGTACTCTTCCTTGATCAAATCTTTGAAGTCATTCCATGGGGTGGCATTAGCAACTGCCAGCCCTAGCAGTTGAACTTGTGCTTTCCACCAGGTTAACGCAGCACCTTCGAGTGTTCCAGTAGCAAATTTCACCCTACAAGCTTCAGGGCATTCACACATCTCAAAAAACAGACTCAATCTTCTCGAACCAGTGAAGAAGACCTACAGCTCCTTCTGTGCCGCTGAAAGTACTAGGTCGGCAATCCATGAACGTTTTGAACGTACGTACGGGAGGCTGAGCATGTTGACCTATTGCGCGAGAATAAAAGACAAGGTTAAGCACAAGAGTTGGTTCGCGAGTGTAGGTTCTAAACATCCTAGGATAGGTCGAAATGGCAGGTAATACCTCCTGCAGGGACAGTTGCGAGTGCCTCAGCCACTCATTCGTTGATTAGAGCCGCCAGCTGGGCTTGAGTCAAGTTCAAGCGTCCACTCATGATCTTCACATCAAAGAGGGCATAAGTGAGAAAGGTGTCGTGAAAGTGTGTATGTATGTGTGGAGTGACAGAAAAGGGAAAGCACACGTAGTTCAAACAACAATTGCTACTTTAACTAAGCATACCATAAACAATGCACTACTTAGTCTAACAGGCAGGCAATACAACCATAAACCATATTACCTATAGGGTTGAGTCTTGCACGTGGAGCGAAGTGTCGTTGTGGATCGTTGAGCACTGTACAGGTTATAGTCTGGTTTTGTCAAAAAGCTTTTCCCTTTTTAAAACCAAGTTCACTATAACCAATGGCTCTGATACCAATCTGTCACACCCCCAAAATCCACCATGCGGAGTACCACCACTTGGAGGCGTGACATGACCAGGATCGAGCCACCAATCATATTGAACAACGTAATTAAGTAAATAAAACCAACCACAATACAATTGGTGACCAAAAGCTAGTTAACCAAGTTCGAATTTAACAGCGAAAGCATAAGACGTGAAACCAAAACATAGGTTTAATAAGTTCATAAGTTTAAATGTTTAACATGGGACTCGACAGTCCATATCCCACAACGACCACGCCTCCCTGTGCAAGCTCCATAGATACCTAACGACCTGCAAGGCATGTAACAACAAGTCAACAACAAAGTTGAGCGAGTTCACAGTAGGTGTTCGTTACAAAGTAGTTTTCCAAGAACTATGAGTTTGTTTGCAACTATAAGTTAGATCAGCTTTCCCTGTTTTCCAAAACATGAACGGTGGTGGCTTCCCCATGTTGTAAAACCACTAGACTAGATGTATATATATGTGTCCTTCCCAATCCGAGGACAGAGGTACATATTGAATACGTAGGTTTAGCGTAGGTTCCCTTCCCAATCCGAGGACAAAGGTACGTATAAGAATACGTAGGTTTAGCGCTTGTGCCCTTCCCAACCCGAGGACAGTGGTACGTAGTGAATACGTAGGTTTAGCGCTGGCGTCCTTCCCAATCCGAGGATGGAGGTACGTAGTGAATACGTAGGTTTAGCGCTGGCGTCCTTCCCAATCCGAGGACAGAGGTAAATAGTCTAGTAGTGGTGAAAGTACAAGTTCCGTCTTAGCTATTCAATTCCATTCCCAACCCACAGGGAATCCCATGTCTTAAGAGTGTAAACTCACCTCGGTTGCTCGGTTTGACTCTCAAAAATAGCTAACAGTCAAGGTCGGTCAATCACGTCCTAGTATGATTACCACTTAGTTTATTAGTGACTTCAAATAAGCACGAAGTTCCTACACGCATCTACCACATAACATGCATTCACTTTAACGGTTTATGCCCATATAAACTTCCCATCTATTCCCATTCATAAGCAAACATACGACATTGCACATAACACTTTTATTGACATATAACATGTTAGACCATTCTCAGATAACATAACCGACATTTTAGACATGCATATCACTTGTTATATTGTTTCAGCTTGAACATGCAAAACTGGACTGTTTTCAGGTATTTTAACAAAATAGTTAATTTACTCCAAAAATTCCCAAACTTTTACAGAATGAATTAAACAATCCAAATATTACTGTGTAAAAATATCGGGATTCAATTCATTACTAATATTTTATAAAAAATCATTTACCGGACTACAATCAGATTCATCACTTTCTGACTGCATTCCACGGAATAATTTATTAAAAATTAATCGTAAGTCTGATTGATGAAATTCTAGTTGGAGCATCACAACGACATCAATGGTCATCTACAGTATAAATTTCATGAGCTAATTCTACTCAGATTTCAAGTTATGACGAAAAACATAACACATATTTTCGGCATTAAAAACGCAGCTTTTGCTGCTATGAAAAACGACCCCTTTAAAAATAGCAAACGAAGTCCAAAAATTATGATTCCAGTGCCATTAGAACCGTATTTTGAAATAACACGTTATAGACTCAAGAAATTCAAGTTTTCATTAAGTTATGATCTGGTTACAGCCAACTGAAGTTGGCTGTAAACATCAACCAGCTTCCTGTTTTCAGCTCTCAACTTTCTAACGCGTGCTCGATTGATTCCGTTAACATGTTTAGCGAACAAAAACGACTCTCATACACACTTACAGCAGGTTATCGTTTATTTAACTCAGATTTATCATGTCAAGTACCATTATCAACATAAACAAGAAACATCATACTAGCATTATTTCATCATATTACATATCTTTATGTTCAAGCTTTATGTTTGTGTTCTTTTAGTGTTCTTGTATAAACCAACATGATATATCTATTAACCACCGAAATATGAAGTAAACAAGGTTTAACAAGAGACTTACAACTAGCTTAAAGCTAGGGAAGAACTCAAGAACAAAGATGATGAAGATGGTGTGTAAAAGCAAGAAATGAAGCTCCTTGATGATCTACAACTTCAAGCTCCTTTAAATCACCTTCTAGTGTTGAATGAAGCTTGAAATGGATGAAGATGGTGGTGTTTAGGTGGTGATGGTGGCGGTTATGGTGAGGACCGAGAGGAGAGGGAGAGATGAGTGAGAGAGGGTGTAATCTTTGTGAAGATATGGAAGTGATATGGTGATCTCAAGACCATACTTATAATGATCCTACTACATATCTTGTTCACCTCAACAAGCAATCAATCTAATAAAATATGGGATAAATCTTGGAAGTATGGTGAGGATTTTTGTGGGTCCTCTTGTGACCGAAATCGGGTATAGGGGGGGGGGTTAGATGTAAGTTTTGTAACTAGTTGGTAAATGTAAGTTGAATTTCAAGTATATAATTTCATATGTTAGTTAGTAGAGAATTTAATGGGTATTAAGGTGTACGGGGATAATGACTAGCCAAGAAATAATTAAATAATGTATTTGACAAAAGTTTGGTGTCCCGGGTAATGTCCGGTTGTTCGGTTAGATACCGTTTCGTTAAAGTGTTTAGTTATTCCGTTTAGTGTCCTATGTATATCTTTTTGTAACACTTTGAATTCCTAACACATAGGAAAACATTCAGGACCATTTAGTCAATTTTCTGTACAATCAATAAGCACAGTATAATATTAATTAATCGTACGGATACATGTAATTACGAGGGTTGTCACAGCCGTCATAGGAATCCTATCTAGATCCGCCCTCCACATAAACAAATTACACTTACTCGGGAGCCACTTACACCACTTGAACTCACCTTCTATATCCGTCCAAACCACCCCTTTGATCCAATCTCTAGTCGCTTTATCCGAATATTCCTTAGTTGACCCACCATTCCAAACCCACTCATCCTGCTTGTTGACTAGACGTATATCTCCAAGCAACCTGTGGCACTCAATCGCCTCCTGTTAGGCCCTAAGGTGTGAGACTGACGCATCAAATTAACACAACGGGTTATGGTTACGAGCTGGGTCTTACCGGGTTAGTTTATATTAGGTTGTGGGCCTTTATAGGTCACTTGGGCCAAGCTTTAGGCCATGTGGGCCAAGCAGGCCCAAGGGGAGCCCATGTAGGGAAGTGGGCTTGTCTATGTATATAAACAAGTTTCTAACTTGTTTTAGGTTTTGAACTTCTTAGAGCCTTAGTTACAGAAATTCTAGAGTTACAGAGAGAGAGGCGATTAGTTGGTGTAGGAACTTGTACCAGACGATTTTGCTTGTTCAAGTAATAGAATCGTGTGCAAGTTTAAAAGTGATTTTCGGTATTGTGTTCTTCATATTTCATATTTTTCGGTTTTTCTTGAATCACCTATTGATTGGATTCCGCACAATCAATAGGCTGTTTGATATCACTGAAAGATCCGGTTTAACGGGACTTACAAGTGGTATCAGAGCCATTAGAACCTGTTTCTAGGCTCGGTGTGATATCAAAGATTCAAGATTTTGAAATTTTTTTGAAAAATCAATAAGAACAGTCTTCGTGTTCTTCGTGTTCTTCGGGTTCAAGTTTTGTGTTCTTCAAGATTCAAGAAAAATAATAGATATTTGCTTTCTTGATCTTTTCGGAAACTGTTAAAGATTGAGCAAAATCTTTTCAAAACTTGGAAAGAGATCTTATCACGTGTTTATTTTTTTAAAAAAAAAGGGGATCTCATCAAATACAAGATTTTCGGAAATTTGTTTTCATAAGAAGTTAAAACAAAGAAAAGATAACATTGAAAACTGTGACAATAATTTAAATCGCATTTGGAGGTTTCGAGTCACAGGTTCTCATCTTCAAGCTTTCAGATAGAGTCCATCTTTTAAGGAAACAGAGGTCTCGACTCACTGCTTTCAAGGTCTCGAGTCATCAATTTTTGAGGTCTCGACTCATCTTCAGTCGCAATCACCACCACAGAGGTCTCGACTCATCAACTTTCACAGTCTCGAGTCCCAACTACGGTTCCGAGTCGCAACCGAGATCTCGAGTCATCAACATCTACTGTCTCGAGTCGCAATCTCCATTTCACAGTCTCGAGTCATTCATATTTGAGTCGCAACCATTTCTCACTGTTTCGAGTTCGAGTTTTCTAGTTCCGGTTTCGAGTTATCAGCAGATTTCGACTCCGGTTTCGAGTTTATCATCATCTTCGTGAACCCGACGTGAACCTCCAACCATCTCTCAACGTTTCCGAGTCTCTCCATCATACCGGTAACGAAACTACACTAACTGTTCATCTCGGCGCCACTCCGACCTACGATCACGTGTCACTGTTCACCACCATAACTGTCCACTATTACTGTTCATCATCTCCGGCCACCATCTCCGTCAACGTTATCACCATCGTCTACACCGCGGTCGCCAACTCCGATCACCACCTTCGTTCATCTTCTCCGATCATCTCCATCCAAATTCATCAGCGACCATCACCTCCGGTTACCATCTCCGATTGGTATATCGTTTGTGTTACGACAAGAAGAAGACATAACAGTGTTTCTCATTTGAATATTTATAATAATAATCATTATATCAATCATTAGGTTTAATAATATTACTAATAATATTAATATTATTTGGTAATCATTAGCATAATCATTGGTTTTATAATAATAATAATAATAATAATAATAATAATAATAATAATAATAAATATTAATAATAATAATACGTATTAGTTTTCTTTAAAAAAAAAGGAGTTTGTTTGTGATAACGGTTTTGAAAGGTTTTGAGGTGTGGTTCAGGAAAGTGGGTTCATTCGCCTACAAGGGTTTGAGTTAGCGAGTAGACGGGTTCTTATTTGGTTTGTGTTTTGAGGAGAAGAACAAAAGTATCAACCACCCGCTGAAATTATGGCATTCATATTTCACAAACCCGTGGTTCAAGAAATGACTGTTGAAGATGTACTTTCTGCTTTCTGTACTCCTGAGTGTAGAGAAAGAGTTGAAGTTTATAGAATACACAACGCTGAGCTAATTCAAGATTATCAAGATATCAAAAATAAAAACTTTACTTTATCAAAAAACGAAAAACTTTATAAAGAAAAGATTGAAGCTCAGCGAAAAGACATCGTCAAACTCAAGGATGATGTCAGTGTGAAATCATCTCAACTCTTATATGTTCAGGAGAAACTGTGCGCTGTGACTAAGGAACTGGAAGATATCAGAGATAGATATCAAATAAATGAGCTTAATATTAAGAAATTTGATTCTTCCAGCAAATTAGTCAAAAACTTGTGTGATCAACAGCTCGCATACAGGGAAAATAAAGGGCGTGGTTTGGGTTTTAATCAGGCTCCTCCTCCTTATAATGACAATTATACTTATTTACCCATGACTGAGGAGGAGATGATGAATGAGAGTAGAATGACTTATGGTCCCAAAACTGATAAGTCATCAATCAAAAGCAGACCTTTTGATAAACGAGCGAGTCCTTCGGTAAATTTTGTTTCAAAGGGTACTTTTGATCCTAATGCTTCGTCTTCCCCTGCAGATGAAGTAGTTGAAGTAAAAGTTGAAAATGTAGCTGGGGATGAACAAGCATCAGAGTCTGATTCTTCTGAAAATTTAATAAATGAACCTAATCCAGACTCTATTTCGACGTTTGATTTTTTTAAGGTTTTTCGCTCTATGATTAATTTCAGGCCTGATGATTTGGGCGAAAACCTTGATGCTTGCGTAACAGAGACTGAATCGGCAAACGAAACAAATGAGCCAGCTGAACCATCTGATTCCAAATGTGAATCATCGGAAGTAGCTGATTCTGAGAAATTGGAATCAGTTGATTCTAGTGGATTCAGCTCAAAGGCGTCATGTGCAGAACCGTCTTGTGCTGAAAATTCGTCTAATGTTTCAGCTGAAGTTTCTGCTAAAGTTTCTGGTATTTCTTCTGACAAACCAGAACTCTCTGATTCTGTCAAAGCTGATGACCTGAAGGATGAAGAGAAGACATGCGTGAACAAGGCTCCAAGTGCGCAAGCTAAACAATCTGAACCTTTTGTTAGTGATGACAAAGTTCAGATCAAGCAACAAGAGCCGAAGCGAGTAGGTAAAGGACGCGGAAATAAGAAGCCTAAACATCAAAGACGACCAGGCTCTCCACAGTCCTCAACGGGCAGTAATAGTCCTCAAAAGGCCCATGATGTGAAAAATGTCTTTGTTAAGCCAGTCTGTAATGGCAAATGTGAGAAATATGCATTTGACTGTGCTAACAAGGGTTTCAGAAAGACTGGTGAGATTTCTGAACAAGACTTGCAGTCTAAGGAAAACAAGAAGAATCAAAGGAAATCTCCACCACAGAAGGCCCCTGCAAACGACAAGTACAGGCACCCAAATTCATCTTCGTCTGCAGGAAATGTGCAACACAAACAAGCACAGAAAGGACCGGTTTGTCCTTCAGGACCTGCTAGAGCGAATCAAGCTGCTCAAAACATCTTTCCGATGAAAAGACAAACTTGCTACAACTGTGGTATTGCGGGTCATATTGCTAGAAACTGCACACGGCGTCCTCATGAACTGTATTATGCTCAAAATCAGAGGGTTACACCTAAGGATAACTACCATTCCAAGCCAATGAAGGTATCATCACCTAAGGCAATGAAGAATGTGAATCCCAAGGTTAAACCTTCTGATGGGGATTGGAACGCTGCTAAAAACAAACGCAAGGCTGATCAAGAACTAAAACGTTTTTCTAAAACTAACAAGCCTGAATCAGCTAAAGTTGCTCAACCGAAGGCAACAAACACGTTTGTTAAACCGAAATAGATTTGGAAACCCAGATCCAAAGCAGCAATGTCTCCAATCCTTGAAATTAAAGGGGACTTGTGTTTGAAAGAAGTGTATTATTTTGATGCTTCAGGTAATCCCAGGACCACGATGGCCTGGGTACCCATGTCTTACTAACCTCCTTACTTTTCAGGAACAACCAAGGAGGAGCTGTTGACAATCTCTGGAATGTTGATAGCGGTTGTTCCAGAGATAAAAAAAAAATGGGTAACATTTCACTGTTGCAAAAAGTTCAAATTTTTTTTACAGATGATATGTTTCCTTTGGAGGAGATTAGAGAAGTAAGATAAGATCAGCAAAAGGTACCGTTTAAATTCAGTACTTTGATTTGAATATTGACTAGTCTTCAATCTGATGACAGAACGGTTAAGCAAAAATAATTTTTCTCTTTTTTAGTTCGTTACTTTGTATATAAAGGGTCCTTTCTCTAGTAAATGGTAAATTTGCGCAAAAATACAAGATTTATGCACAAATTTAGGGGGGGGGGAGGAACATATAGATAGATATAGAGTTTAAGGGGGAGAAAACTCAGAAAAAGAAAAATACAAAAAGAGTTTGCTGTATATATATGCATTGTTTTGGGGGGAGAAAATGAGAAAAATACAAAAACATTAGAAAATGAAAAAGGCAAAAAGAAAGATTGCATAATATGGGAAGTGAAATAAATGTTCGTGTTAAAGGGTTTGACTAACACATGTAAGGTGCCATAGCTGAAAAGATTAGGATCTACTGCGATATGTCGATAGGCTTGACGCTCAACATGATAAAAGATACTAAGTGATATAAACATAACGAACTATGTACCATGTGGGTAACATACCAACGGCGTATGATTTTATGGTCTTAAATCTTGCGCTGATAGATAGCCAACATCTGAGGTTTCGGGTCTTTATATTGTTGAATCATCCGGGGATATCTTGGCTGTCCTTCTGTTCAGAACTAAAATTGTACATGACCCCAGGAAAGAAAGTCACTTGGAATTAGCTCATTTCTATTTGAATGTCTGTATGTTGTCCCGATACACACAATTTTGATCTGATTCTGAAATCTTCTCTGAAAAAGTCGTGTACCTCCTCTGCTGCATCCAGATGGGTGCTAGGCAACGACAGCTTCTGCTGCATCCAGATACATGCTGACCTAGCTGTACGTTGTCGCGCTATAGATCTAATACACCCGAAAGAGGCCCTCAAGTGCCCAAAAGAAACCCAAGAAACCTATATCAAACTGAGAAAAACTCATTTGATCTGTATATTATACCATCTCTGCAAAAGATCTATTCTGTTCTCTTCTCAACCTATTCCCAGTTAAGATTTCAGAAATCTGGATTGGACTTGTGAAATATGTGGTAGGGAAGATACTTGCATGATAGAGTGTGCTGTTTATATTTCCAGGATTTGATTAGTATTTATTTGGGTGTTCATTGTTAAGAAATCAAAACATGATAAAACAGATTATATGCAGACCTAGACACAGTCAGGATATCATAAAGGATGACATCAGTATACTCACCTGCTACGATGAATCGTTGTGCTTACCTTGATCGCGGGGGTATGCCTTGGAATGGGACACACGGGTATAATAGTATAATATTACCTTAAGCATATCACGAAGTTAAAAAATTGAAAGTTGAGCGTTAAAGTTTAAGTGGACAAACATATTGGCAATCGCATAGACCAGTTTGATTAGGCTCGTACTGAAAAGTGTTCCTTAGTCTGTCTGAGAACGAATTTTGATCCCATTGCAATTGTAATTGTATAATATGGTAGTTGTTTATATTTTGAGTTTTTATTTGTTTTTAGTTCTTAAATTAAAAATTAAAAAAATTAAAATTTTCAAAAATACAAAAATAGTGTCTTGCTTTTCTATAAAATCAAAAATCCAAAAATAGAGTGTCTTTTTGTTTTTTCTTAAAATTAAAAATGTAACCGTTCTTGAAGATTTGACTGATCATCAAAAGTTTAAAGAATTTAAATTGTGAAATCCGAGTATAAGTACTTGGATGTACCTAGTGTTCATATGGTACTCTCCCTGTTGCAAAAGAAATGTTTGCTTATGAGTTTGTGAGCATGTGCAGAACTTGATTTCAATCAAGAACAGGGTTTGATGAAGAAGTACTGTGAACCTGCTTGAAAGAAAAAGATTGAAGAAGAAAAGAGTTGTTGAGAATCCTCCTCTCACATTCTTTTTAACAAGATTTTCAAGCAAAGCTGATCGTGATCCTGATATGAAGCTAACCACAAGAGCTGAAGAAAAGAGACCCAGTGCTGAGAGTTCAAAAGTCAAGAACTTCCACAACATCTGCAGCATAGCGACAACCATAGACTTCGTTGAAGACGTTACTGAATTCATGCTATGAAGACAATTTGATTGCATCAGTCTAGGGGGAGATTGTTAGGCCCTAAGGTGTGAGACTGACACATCAAATTAACACAACGGGTTATGGTTACGAGCTGGGTCTTACCGGGTTAGTTTATATTAGGTTGTGGGCCTTTATAGGTCACTTGGGCCAAGCTTTAGGCCATGTGGGCCAAGCAGGCCCAAGGGGAGCCCATGTAGGGAAGTGGGCTTGTCTATGTATATAAACAAGTTTCTAACTTGTTTTAGGTTTTGAACTTCTTAGAGCCTTAGTTACAGAAATTCTAGAGTTACAGAGAGAGAGAGGCGATTAGTTGGTGTAGGAACTTGTACCAGACGATTTTGCTTGTTCAAGTAATAGAATCGTGTGCAAGTTTAAAAGTGATTTTCGGTATTGTGCTCTTCATATTTCATATTTTTCGGTTTTTCTTGAATCACCTATTGATTGGATTCCGCACAATCAATAGGCTGTTTGATATCACTGAAAGATCCGGTTTAACGAGACTTACACCTCCATCACCTCCACTTCCGACTCCGGATACGAGCTCCAATCCCAAGTCATGACCCGGCTGTCATGTTGCATCTCCACTCTATCCAGAACATTACACCATCTATTATTATTCAACCGAAATAAATTTGGAAACATGTACTTTAACGGTTCATTGGCAACCCAAGGATCAATCCAAAATTTCACACGCTTCCCATCACTTATAGCTCCTCGAATCATATTCATGAATTTCACACCTTGAATATTAACCCTATACCCAAGTCGAACCACTTTAGTCCAAGGACTTGAAATCACCCTACTCGAGGGAAACTCATCCCATCTCCTGCTAGAAACATGAATAGCATCAATCACTTTCCTCCACAAAGCATCATATTCTACTCGATACCTCCACAACCACTTCAACAGAAGCGCATTATTACTAACTTCCAACTTGTTTATCCCAAGCCCTCCTCTCTTTGACTTTGTCACCTTCTCGCATGAAAACCAGTGAGACTTATGGATCTCATCATTTCCACCCCATAAAAACCGTTTCATCATAGACTCCAACTTATTCACCACTCCAACCGGAGCTTTAAACAACGAAAAGTAATACGAAGGCAGACTCTCTAGAACCGACTTTATGAGAACAACTCGACCTCCCATAGATAAAGTACTAACCTTCCACTTCGACAGACGATTCGCAAACACCTTCACAACCGGATCCCAATTATTAATACGATTCACATTGGCCCCCACTTGGATGCCCAAATACTTAAAAGGCATAACACCCGATCTACATCCCAAAAAATCCGCCTCGAAAATAATTTCTTCTTGTTTCACACCAACCCCAAAAATAATCGATTTATGAATATTTATCCTCAAGCCCGAACACAAATGAAAAATCCTTAGCATTCCCCTAAGAGCCTTGAAATTAAATTTAGACCACTCTCCCATAACCATCGCATCATCCGCATAAAGAAGATGAGAAACCACCGGACCACCATTCGGCAGACGAACCCTATTAAAAGCACTGTTGATACACTTTTGTGTGGACGCGGCACGTTCGGTTCGAGCCTTTAACGGAATGAAGACCAAGTCAGATATCCTCCTATCCAACTTGGGTCCGACAAGTTTGTCCCGTTTGTTTTGTAATGTTTAAATGACTTTGCATGTTGCATATTTAGTTATGTGGTATGTGTGTGTTTATTTAGTTCACTGGGCCAAAACCCTCCTTGGGCCTAAAACCTTCTTGGGCCAAAACTTCATCATGGGGAAACTCCCTGATGACATGACGAAACTCCCATTCATGATGAAACTCTAAGGTTTCACCATGACTAAAAGACAAAACACGAAGAAACTCTAGGGTTTCATCACACTACAGGACAAAAGCATGATGAAACCCCCAGGTTTCGTCGTCTGCTGGGCTTAGTCAGGCCCAATGTCTGGCCCAAGTAGAGTTTCGTCAGGCCCATTTGTGTTTCGTCGAGGTTAGGGCACAGGCTGCTATATAAACACTTTCTAGTTTCACTTTGAAACTAGATGAGAGCATACCCTGAAAGTTATACTGTCAAACTGTGTGTGTATCAGTTGATCTTGGTTCTCATCCCATTTAATCAATAGATTGCGTTTCATTGGTTACTTTGTGTCTTTGATACTATCTGTGTTTGGTTTGGCATAGTCACGGGGTTTCCGCACTCGTGACCGTGTTTGTTATAAACAAGGGTTTGGTTTTCGTTATCGATCCTCAGATTTCGGGACCTACAAGTGGTATCAGAGCATTAGGCTCTTTTCCTTGTTTAAAACCAAACATTGTTAGTGTTTTATCAAGTTGTTCTTATGATTTTCATATTTTGTTCTTGAAAAGCTCTTATTTTTCTGGAAAAGGATTGAAATTTTTTGAACATTGTGTTGTTTTTGCTGAAAGTTTTATTGAAAACCTTGTTTTATTGCATGTCAACATGATAGGAATTGGTTTTTATTGAAAGTTTATGCAAAATTGTGTTCGAAAATTTCTCCGGTGAAATTTTGGTCGGAATATTTATCAGTGTTCTTCATTTAATTCAACCTGTTCTTGAGGTTATATGTGTGTTTGATCTGAATTTGGTTTTAAATTAAAGTGTTATTGAATAAAATAATATTGGTTGAAAAAGGTGTACATGTGATGATTTCTTGTTGAAAATAGAAAGCCTCGAAAATCAGAGAAAGTAAGGTGAAGTTTGAAAATTGTGTCCTGTGTGTCAGAAGAGGATAAGCTTTGTTTGAAAAAAATCTAACCATATCTCACCAACTCCCAAATCTTATCTAAAACACACAAGGTTTCGTCACAAGGTCCTTAAGAGTTTCGTCTCTCACACACAGCAGGGTTTCGCCAAGATTTTGCTTCTTGTTTATTTTAGATTGACCGATGTTGGAACTCGAGTCTATCCTACCCAAAATCTTGATTGTAAGCCGGAAAACAATTGCACCTTCATAAACTGTCGAAGTTAACAAGTTTTGAAAGTTAAAGGATTAAAATTGATCATTTTCTAAACTTTCAAACTGTTGTCGGTCGGTGGTTGATTGAGATTTGATCTCATGTGAGTCATGTGCTTATATTGTTAAAATTCAATTCTTAGTGAGGTTTTTGTTTGAAAACTTTCAAAGAATGACTATATTCCAAGCGGTTGTTCTCATTACGTGTTTAGCTTTCTTGTATGTGCAGATGCGACATCAGAATCAGCTAAAGGCGAAGAGAACGTGATAGAAAACGAGCTCTTGAATGAAGACACGACATGGAGGCACTCAAAGGATAAATATGATCGAGGTGCCGCTGACCCTTCATCAACTCCACAAGGATCTGAAGAATTGATGATCAAAAGATTCACGAGCATGACTCAATGGAGAGTTCATTCTAAGGGGGAGTTTATTAACGCACTTCCTAAATGAAATGGGGAGTTTGTTGATACACTTTCTACTTTCGACATGTGAAGACTTTGAAGATCCTCCGACACAAAAGACATGGAAGACGAACCATCACAGCAGCGTCCAAGGGGGAGTTTGTTGATACACTTTTGTGTGGACGCGACACGTTCGGTTCGAGCCTTTAACGGAATGAAGACCAAGTCAGATATCCTCCTATCCAACTTGGGTCCGACAAGTTTGTCCCGTTTGTTTTGTAATGTTTAAATGACTGTGCATGTTGCATATTTAGTTATGTGGTATGTGTGTGTTTATTTAGTTCACTGGGCCAAAACCCTCCTTGGGCCTAAAACCTTCTTGGGCCAAAACTTCATCATGGGGAAACTCCCTGATGACATGACGAAACTCCCATTCATGATGAAACTCTAAGGTTTCACCATGACTAAAAGACAAAACACGAAGAAACTCTAGGGTTTCATCACACTACAGGACAAAAGCATGATGAAACCCCCAGGTTTCGTCGTCTGCTGGGCTTAGTCAGGCCCAATGTCTGGCCCAAGTAGAGTTTCGTCTGGCCCATTTGTGTTTCGTCGAGGTTAGGGCACAGGCTGCTATATAAACACTTTCTAGTTTCACTTTGAAACTAGATGAGAGCATACCCTGAAAGTTATACTGTCAAACTGTGTGTGTATCAGTTGATCTTGGTTCTCATCCCATTTAATCAATAGATTGCGTTTCATTGGTTACTTTGTGTCTTTGATACTATCTGTGTTTGGTTTGGCATAGTCACGGGGTTTCCGCACTCGTGACCGTGTTTTTTATAAACAAGGGTTTGGTTTTCGTTATCGATCCTCAGATTTCGGGACCTACAAGTGGTATCAGAGCATTAGGCTCTTTTTCTTGTTTAAAACCAAACATTGTTAGTGTTTTATCAAGTTATTCTTATGATTTTCATATTTTGTTCTTTAAAAGCTCTTATTTTTCTGGAAAAAGGATTGAAATTTTTTGAACATTGTGTTGTTTTTGCTGAAAGTTTTATTGAAAACCTTGTTTTATTGCATGTTAGCATGATAGGAATTGGTTTTTATTGAAAGTTTATGCAAAATTGTGTTCGAAAATTTCTCCGGTGAAATTTTGGCCGGAATATTCATCAGTGTTCTTCATTTAATTCAACCTGTTCTTGAGGTTATATGTGTGTTTGATCTGAATTTGGTTTTAAATTAAAGTGTTATTGAATAAAATAATATTGGTTGAAAAAGGTGTACATGTGATGATTTCTTGTTGAAAATAGGAAGCCTCGAAAATCAGAGAAAGTAAGGTGAAGTTTGAAAATTGTGTCCTGTGTGTCAGAAGAGGATAAGCTTTGTTTGAAAAAAATCTAACCATATCTCACCAACTCCCAAATCTTATCTAAAACACACAAGGTTTCATCACAAGGTCCTTCAGATTTTCGTCTCTCACACACAGCAGGGTTTCGGCAAGATTTATTCTAGAGTTTCGTCAAACCTTAAAATCATAACACATGGTTTTCGTAAAAAATAAAGTGTGTTTCGTCGATCAGTCAACATCAAAGTGGTCACCAGTCAAAAATTTCGGCGCCATTATTTAAATCATATCCAGGTTTCGTCGGATCTTATTCAACATAAGGGTTTCGTCGTTCATTAAATCTTGAGAAGTTTCGTCGAATTGATTTTTGAATCAGAGTTTCGTCGTCAAATTTAAAAAAAAGGGTTTTGTCATAACCTTGTTTCGTCGATCAGAAATTCAAAAGGTTTCGTCGTCATTAATTCCTTTTTGAGTTTCGTCGTTCATTATTTATTTAAAGGTTTCGTCGTTGATATCACAAGGTTTCGTCGCCATCAGTTACGTCACAAGAGTTTCGCCGAGGCTTGGAGTTTTGTAGCACAATTGTTTAAGCTTTGGGTTTCGTCAAAACTTGTTAACGTTTTTAACAGAGGATTTGCAAAAGTGATTTAACAGTGTGTTATTAAGTGTGTGACCAGGTTTTCAATTTCATACACCAATCATGAGTTGTACAAGTCCATGGGATTGGAGCACGGACCCACAACCAGGTCAAAATCAGACTTCGTTGGCCGCATTGTTAATGAATACCATACCTCAACAATAACATTCAATAAGTGCAAGTCAATGGGCATTGGTGTCGAATCAAAATCAAAGCATTCAAAATCTATTGCTTAGTGAGAGTGAGACGGGTAGCAACAATCGGCCGCCAAAGTTAAATCACATGAACGACTATCCATCATGGAAGGGTCGTTTCCATAATTACGTTCAAGGGCAAAACACAGAATTATGGACGTGTTTCACCTCTGAATATAATGAAGCTCTTGAAGAAGCAGGATCAAATGCGACAACTTTCAATAATATGCAAGAAGCCGAGAAAAAGGCATATGATCTGGAGAAGAAGGCGTATGCTATTCTCACTCAAGCACTTCACAAAGACATATATCATCAATTCTCTTATTGTATGAACACGAAAGCTTTATGGGATGCATTGGTAGTGAGAGGAGAAGGAAATGCAGCTACTAGAAAGATACGCCATGATTTATTGAAGAAAGAGTTTGAATCATTTCAATTCTTGGATAATGAAACCCTAAATGATATGACTTCTCGTTTTTATCATTTGATTAGTAAAATGTGTTCTTATAATGTTAATGCAACTCATCAGGAAATGATTACACGGTTTGCTGATGCTCTACCTCCTAAGTGGAGTCCATTCATTGAGCTTCTAAAGCATACGGGCGCTCTGGATACAGCCAATGTCACTCTCTATGAATTCATTCAGAAGTTGGAGCACAATAACGAAGAGGAAATTCGAAAAGCTAAAAGGATTGCACCTCCTCAAAACACAGAAATGTATTTGCCTGGTTTTGGTCCTTCAGCTAGTTCTAGTTCCATTCAGCAACCGAAGCTTCAAACGACGTTTGTGTCCAATACAAGCTCATCTCCGTTTCCACAGTTCAATCAAAGTGCTTATCTTTCACAATCCCAACCTCCACCTCAATTTACCACTACTCAACCACAGTTTAATCAAAATGCTTATCTTTCGCAATCTCAACCCCAACCACAACAACAACAAGCATATACCAACAATCCTTCACTCCAAAACACCAACACTGTCAGAGTTGTTACGTCGAACCTCTCAAAAGTTAGCATTGAAGTAGCAAAGGAGCATATGGAACTCATTAATACAATGGTCAGTGCATACTACGGATTGGTCGCAGGTCAAATTGGAAACATCAATATGACCAATGAAGATTATCAACAAATCGACCGTGATGAAATGGAGTTGATGGATATAAAGTGGGCGTTTGCAAGTGCAGTTAGAAGGGCAAGGGATTTCATGAGTAGAACGGGAAGAACTTCGTTGGAAAGTAAGAAGGATACGAAGTACGGGTTTGATAAAGAAGCGGTTACATGTTTCAATTGTGGCGAAAAGGGTCACTTCAAACGTGAGTGCACCCGACCAAGCAAACAAGGCAATCAGAATCCGTTCAGAAATCAGACGAGTACTTCTAATGCAAATCAAGACAATCGTGAACGAAGGATAGTAGCGGTGAATAACAATAAGAACCAGAACAAGAACCAGTCTGGACCTTCAAACACCAACAGAGCATTAGTTGTTCAAGCTGATGAAGGATGTAATTGGTCTGTACAATTTGGAGTGGTAATCAAGGAGGTGGGACCGCATGCTATGCGAAAATCATCAACCACATCAAGCATGTTCACAAGGAAGAATTTTCTGAAAGTGATGATAGCTCGGGTTATAGCGGGAGTTCAGATGAAGAAAGCTCGAATGCGGGAGATTATAATTCTGAAGATGGATCTTTTTCTTATCAGACTGCCTTTATGGCAAATGTCTCGGCCTCGACAAGTCAGGTAAATTCTGATCCACCTACTCATAGTGTTTGTAAAATGTGTGCAGAATTGAAAGAGGAATCTGAAAAGGTTCACAGTCATAATCAAAGTTTAGTGATTGAGCTGTCAAAGTGCAAAGAGGCAAACATGGCTTTAGCTCGAAATGAAAAGGATTTTAAAGATGTTATTGAAACGTTAAAGAAAAGTGTTTCCAAATTAACAAAAACTGTTTTCAACAAACAAATTGGTATTAATAACTACATTAATATCATTGAGGAAACAAAGAAATAGCTAGCCATTGCCAAATGCGAACATGATGCAATCAAGCTCAAATTGGAGAGTTATTCAAACTCCCGATATGTGCTTGATCACATTATCGACGTTATTGACGTTCAACAGCAAAAAGGGAAAAGAAAAGGTGTTGGGTATAAGTCGTGTCCGCCCCTTTGAGACACAACTATACCAGAATGCCCGATGAAGAGGATATGCCTCGTTTTGAACCTAGTGTGCCTCTTGATTATGAGGAAGTTACTACAGGATTAGGGTTCAAACCGGACAATTCCTCGAGTACCTCATCTGATGAAACTGAAACTTCAACATCGACGCATCAAAGTGCTCCAATTATTGAGAACTATGAGTCGTCGGATGATGAATCAGATGTGAATGACCAGGATGAATCACTTGATAAGAAGAAGGGAATAGAAATTCCGATTGAGAATCATATTCTTTGTGATTCTCCTATTCTTGTTGTGCAACAAGTTGCCAAACAAGTGATTAATCATGTCAAGGAAGTAAAAGAATCTGTGTCTACCGTTAAGAGTAACAATGTGTTGTATACTTTGGTTGGTGATACCAAAATTTATTCAGACAAGGACTTTCCAATTAAAAACGTCAATCCATCTTTAATTGACAAAATTTTTGAAGATAATACAAGCAAATTTTTGGGAAAGACGATCTCTGGAGTCATTGTAACTCAATGTGACCCAATTCCAAAAGCTGAAATCAGGAAACAATTTGGAAATCAAAAATCACCAACAAAGCAACAACCTTCTGCCCCTAAGGGCAAACAACCAGTTCAACGAGCTCAAAGGCCTAACGTTTCTAAATCAAAATATGAAACAAAAGGAGCTCGTTATCAGAAGAAAAGCAATGATGTTAAATTTGTAGCATCAAATGGTACTGATAAAATTGAGACTTTTGAAAACAAATCAAACACCGATTTTGTTCAAAAAGTCAACATGTTGAAACGTAATAGTCAAAACAATTACACTCAACACACAAATGGGTGTGATGAAGGAACAAGTACCTCAGGTTCTACAAGTTCGACATCTGTTCGTCGATCGGATTCTCCTAAGTTTGTTGAAAGGAGAACTTGTTTCAAATGTGGGGAGTTTTGACACATTATCAAAAACTGCAAAAACTCTCCGAAACCAAATTTTGTAGAAAGAGCCCCTTCTGAACAAGGTCACCAACAACGTCGTCCTGTGTCACCAAAAACTGACAAACGCACTGTTAAAGAACAGGAAACAAAACAACGACGTCAAAATGTGAAGGTGATCGAAAAGGCTTTAAAACCAGAAACTGTTAAAAGGAAACCAATTTTGACACAACCGTTAAAACCAGAGATTTCTAAATCGGTAAATTATACACAATCCGGTAAATGGAAACAGTCTTAGAAACCTAAAACGGGTGAAGGTTCAGGGGGAGGCGTGAAATTTCCAAATCTTCAAGAAATTGAAATTACATTTCTTGATTCTCAGGGGCAACCCAAGTCTATGAAGGCTTGGGTCCCCCTCTCCAACTAATCTCTGAGTGAGTGTGCAGGATGTTCCAGGAGGAACTATCGATAGTCATCGGATTGTTGATAGTGGAGTGTCCATGTACAAGATCGGCGACAAAGAAATTGTTACCTTTGATGGAGAGAAAAAGAAAAGAAGACAGAATTGTCTGTCGAAAGAAATTGAAAGCTTCTACAAAATGAAAAATCTTTCCAAAGTTTGATTGTTCAAGGCTTTAATCGGGTCCCCAGGATAGATTCAATCAAAATGGACGCACCTGCAGCACGTCTGATGTTCAAAATCAACAAGATGAACGTGCAGTGTACATTTCTTCGCGGTGTAATTAAAGAAATTGTGTTTGCTGAACAAACCAACCCGGTGTGCGGATGCCTTGGCGTGGATTGAACAACCGCACACAACTTCTGAAAGAGAAAGACAAAGACCTTCGCTGGTGCAATGTGGAAGACCAGCCGGACCCAGAGGTTTATGATCTTGTTGCTATGAAGAGATTTCTCAGTAGCTACAAAATCGACTTTGAAATCCACACCGGGTGGATATCCAGTTTGGGAGAGCGCTCAGATTCCTTGCAATGCACGAAGCAGTTGCAGGGTATGGTTTTAAATTTCTAATCTCTCCTATACTTGTCGATATTTAAGTTGCTTTATGAATTATTATCATCTCGTACAACACTCTTTGACCAGACACGTTGATCTCGAATATCACCTCACACGTGATTGTTTCAATATGAAACTAGTCAATGTTGTCATGGTCCACACCGATTACCGACATGCCAACTGATTTTTCCAAAATTCGAGAAATCATTTCTGATTAAAATTAATTTTGGTAAACGGCATTGAGGTAAAACATGAGTTAACCAACATCGGGAAATCGTTTTTGTAAATATCTTTGTGTCTTTTAAATTTATCATAGTTTTTACATTTTAGGGGGAGTAAATCCAAAATTTGAAAATTCAAAAACATCGAAAAGTTTCAAAATGCAAAAACAATAGAAAACCAAAAATGAGTTTCTTGGAGAAAAGAAGGGAAAGTGATGATATACACTGGTGTGGTCTGTCAATATGGTCAAAAGAAAAAGAAAAATTGAAAAATGATAAGTAGCTTTACTAACGATGTATCGGTAGGCTCACAATCAGACTAAAATGTGCAGGATGATATAAACCTAACCGACTTCAAGTCAGGTGGGAACCATTCATTGGCATATGGTCTTGGTACCGAAATTTCGTTTGAGAGATTGCCAAGGTTCCGAGATATTCGGTCTTTATGCTGTCTTATCATCTGGGTATCATGGTTGTATCAAACCGTAAAAATAACGGAGACGAAGTCTAAGATCTTTCATGATACTATATATACGTGTACATATTGCATTCGACCTCAATAAGTGATCAACAATCACATGTCCACAAAACAAGTGATAATATATCACATTTATCCGGGAGTCAAGTTCGTCTCTTTGCTGTACGAAAGTACTGACCTGTTCACGGACTTGCTCCTGTGCCCTCATGCATCTGAAAATCAAGTTCCTCATCAATAAGTGAGTCTATCACATAGGGCTTGTTTTCAACCAAAATAAGTGAGTTTCTCACATTCTTTTATACGGTCAAACAGATGATAAACGGTATACTCACCGGTAAGATGAACTCTCGTGCATACCTTGATACGGGAATGTGTCGTGTGTGGATGAACACCGGTCGGTAAGTATAAATCATACCTTAACGTATCCCCTCGCCATGATTACATCTGATAAGTTGAGCTTATGTGGACAACAATACCGATAATTGTTATAGGATGCTTATCTTAAAGTTAACTAATTGAACAACAAGAGCGTTTTGGCGTGACCGTACACTGATATGATTCTCTTACCCTCGAAACTCGCAAAAAGAATGTCCGTAAATATTTATTTACTGCTTTCAGTTTCTGCATCTTTGTATATATTTATTTATTGCTTTCCGTCTTTACATTTGAAAAATGAAAAAAAAAAAAATTCAAAAAGATTTTAGGTGTGTTTTAATCTAAACTTTATAAAAGCCAAAAAGATTTTGCTTCTTGTTTATTTTAGATTGACCGATGTTGGAACTCGAGTCTATCCTACCCAAAATCCTGATTGTAAGCCAGAAAACAATTGCACCTTCATAAACTGTCGAAGTTAACAAGTTTTGAAAGTTAAAGGATTAAAATTGATCATTTTCTAAACTTTCAAACTGTTGTCGGTCGGTTGTTGATTGAGATTTGATCTCATGTGAGTCGTGTGCTTATATTGTTAAAAGTCAATTCTTAGTGAGGTTTTTGTTTGAAAACTTTCAAAGAATGACTATATTCCAAGTGGTTGTTCTCATTACGTGTTTAGCTTTCTTGTATGTGCAGATGCGACATCAGAATCAGCTAAAGGCGAAGAGAACGTGATAGAAAACGAGCTCTGGAATGAAGACACGACATGGAGGCACTCAAAGGATAAAGATGATCGAGGTGCCGTTGACCCTTCATCAACTCCACAAGGATCTAAAGAATTGACGATCAAAAGATTCACGAGCATGACTCAATGGAGAGTTCATTCTAAGGGGGAGTTTAGTAACGCACTTCCTAAATGAAATGGGGAGTTTGTTGATACACTTTCTACTTTCGACATGTGAAGACTTTGAAGATCCTCCGACACAAAATACATGGAAGACGAACCATCACAACAGCGTCCAAGGGGGAGTTTGTTGATACACTTTTGTGTGGACGCGACACGTTCGGTTCGAGCCTTTAACGGAATGTAGACTAAGTCAGATATCCTCCTATCCAACTTAGGTCCGACAAGTTTGTCCCGTTTGTTTTGTAATGTTTAAATGACTGTGCATGTTGCATATTTAGTTATGTGGTATGTGTGTGTTTATTTAGTTCACTGGGCCAAAACCCTCCCTGGGCCTAAAACCTTCTTGGGCCAAAACTTCATCATGGGGAAACTCCCTGATGACATGACGAAACTCCCATTCATGATGAAACTCTAAGGTTTCACCATGACTAAAAGATAAAACATGATGAAACTCTAGGGTTTCATCACACTACAGGACAAAAGCATGATGAAACCCCCAGGTTTCGTCGTCTGCTGGGCTTAGTCAGGCCCAATGTCTGGCCCAAGTAGAGTTTCGTCAGGCCCATTTGTGTTTCGTCGAGGTTAGGGCACAGGCTGCTATATAAACACTTTCTAGTTTCACTTTGAAACTAGATGAGAGCATACCCTGAAAGTTATACTGTCAAACTGTGTGTGTATCAGTTGATCTTGGTTCTCATTCCATTTAATCAATAGATTGCGTTTCATTCGTTACTTTGTGTCTTTGATACTATCTGTGTTTGGTTTGGCATAGTCACGGGGTTTCTGCACTCGTGACCGTGTTTTTTATAAACAAGGGTTTGGTTTTCGTTATCGATCCTCAGATTTCGGGACCTACAAGCACCAATATCACACGCCTTTCTAATAATACCAGAGAACGCCACCATAACAATAATAAATAAAAACGGAGATATCGGGTCCCCTTGTCGCAAACCTTTCTCACAACTGAACTCAAAAGTAGGAGAGCCGTTCACCAAAACCGAGGAACGGGCCGAAGCTAAAACACCATGAATCCATCTACACCAAGTCTCTGGGAATTTCATTTGCCTCATCACCGATAATAAACACTCCCAAATGCACATTATCATAAGCCTTTTCGAAATCAATCTTGAACAAAAATAATTTTTTCCCCATGCTCTTCGCCCAAGATAATATTTCACTAATAATAAGAGGCCCGTCAAGAATATACCTGCTCGTTAAGTAAGCGGATTGCGTCTCATGCGTAATTTCACCCATCACTAACCTTAATCTATTAGCGAGCACTTTCGAGATTACCTTGCTCACCACTCCGATTAAATTAATAGGCCGATACTCCCCAAGACCCACAAGATCATTAACTTTAGGTATTAACGTAATAAACGAAGAATGAGGGTGTTGTGAGTGGAGGAGCTTGGGTTGGGTACATTCTTCGACACGTGATGAGGGTGAGATCCACAAGCTTATGATGAAAAATGAGGGTGTGGTATGGAGTGGCTTAGCTTGGCGTGGCCAGCCATGTGATTTTTTTTTTAATTAAAGTAGCCAACCAGCCAACCAAAGCCAGCCAAATCACCATGCCTCCCGCCCCACGCCAGACTGAATTCCCAAGCTAAAGGGGCAACGCTATGCCCAAGCCCAACCCGGAGTAGAGCAGTTGGCGTTGAAGGGCTTTCCCCGCCCAACCAACGCCCCAACTCCCCGCAAGTCTTATTTTGGATCTCCTTTTAATTAATTTACTTATAAAATTTAATAAGTTGTTTTATAGTGTTTGACAAATTGTATAAGTTCTTTTAAAATGGCTTCTAAATTATATTGAAAAAAGGATTTTTGAAAAGTTCGAAATAGTAACTTCTCAAAAATAAAAAGGACTTTTGTGATGAACTTTACATTATATCCCTTAAAAGGTTATAAACTAACCCAAACATTTTTTTAGAAACTCATTTTCGAAAAACTATAAGTTAATAAGTACTTTTAACAAAAATACCTTTTGAACTTGAATAAGCAATCCCAAACACACCCAATATTGCAAAATGTTTAAATGTGTTAAAAGTTACACTAATTATCCCACTCTAAAGCTTTTTTATGTCTATATTTTTAACGTAAAGAAAAGTAATAGACTTGATTCCATCCATGATTTACTTACCGGAGAATACAAGATTGTTTCTTGCTTTTCATATTTTAGACCGTGATTATTAATTATCACATGCACCATTTTCTCTTTCACCTTTTCCTATCACTAATTTGAACAATTTGGGTTAAACTTTACAAAATACCTATATGGGACTCTAGAGTCTAGTATAACTTTAGTTCGGTTACAAAGGTTTGGTTTTGATATTTTAGTGATAGATACAAACGTGACCAAAATAGAACCGAGAAATTCGGTTTTCAAAAGTTCAATAAAAAGAGACGTTGGTTCTTGGTATAGTTTGATCATGTTTAGTTTGCTTATGGGTGGACTGATGAGGATCGGGTCCAAGAACTAGCGAACTCTTACATGAACCAACTTAACAAAGAGAAATAGAACATAAAAGGCTCAAATTTAAACCGGGTAACTTGGATTACAGTTGGAGAATCTTTGATTGAATCAATAATCACCCGTCTAATTACGTCTTTAGTTTTAGTATTTCCTTTTTAGTTTGTAATTTTAAAAAGAGTAAATTGCTATTTTAGTCCTTGTGGTTTGGGTCATTTTGTCAGTTTAGTCCAAATGTTTCATTTTTAACATCTGGATCCAAAAAGGTTTCACCGTTGCCATTTTGGTCCAACTGACTTAACTCCATCCATATCTGTTAAAGCTGCCAAGGGCATTTTTGTCATTTCATTTTTCTTTTTATTAACCCTTTTTCATTAATTGCTTTCCCTCTCATTTTGGCGCCCTTTCACCCTTTATATAACCAGACCTCCTGAAACCCTAAAATCCTAATTAAGTTCGAGCAAAGCAAACCATCTATCCTACCTACCTTCAATCTTCAACAATGGTAGGTAGGTACCATCTGCATCTTTAATTGTTCTTTATCTGTTAACCTTGTTGGTATGATCTTGCAGGCAATTTATATAACTTTGAGGGATGACAATGCCATGAAGCTCCCATACTTCATTGCAACTGCAGGGTTCACTTGTGGCCTCTTTGCAATTTGTATCCCTCATCTGTCGGCTTTAAGAATATGGCTTGGCGTTTCGACATTCTTGAGTCTAGTTTATATTGTTACAACAGTTTCCCTCTCTCTATGTGATGGTATAATCGAATATTCCCTGACTTTTAACGATTTCCTTCGGTTAGAACTATTTTTTATGATTGAAATATTGAAATACAGGAATTAAAGCTCCACCAAGGGACTATAGCATTCCAGGAACACACACAAGCAAGATCTTTACAACCGTTGGTGCTTATGCAAGTTTTGTGTTTGCATTCAACACAGGAATGCTCCCAGAAATACATGTAAGATTCAGAAACCGCTTACGGAATATTTTCTTAGCTTGTTTTATGATCAGAAATATTTTTCGACCCGATGCTTGTTTTCCAGACTAGGGTATCGATCCGATTTTGTTTTGATTTGCACGATGGAAATTACAAAATATGTTTGATTTCCAAACAAATCAAATCTGTTACATAATATAACTTTATTTGCCAGCAGCCTTGAATAACTTGTTCAGCTGATATGCGGAATAGACATTATGATTCATGTAAAAAAAAAGCATATATTGACTTAAACTATACTTGGATATGATTTTATTTATCATACCTTCCACAATGATCAAAATATAAATGATCAAATTTACATCTATTAACTTGCTGTGTCAAATCATCCAGAAACAAGCTTTACAACAATGCAGAGGGAGTTCAGCATCCGCATGGACACCACATAGGGGCTTCACCTTGAAGGGGCACTGAGGTTCTCAAATTGTTAGTTATAATAAACTTAAATGAGTGTATACCCTCTGCCTAAGTAGCACTGGAACGGTACGGGATCGGGGTACAGGGACGATACGGGAACGAGGAACGGCAAAACTCAAAATTCCCACGGCAATAAAAAATAAAAAAAAATAAAAATACATTAAAAAAATTCCAAAAATACTACATCTTCCAAAGGTAGTTAATTATCAACAATCAAATCATTTTCAAATTCCGGTTCATCTAGTGAGAGATCGGCAATCGATAGAGAATTAGAGATGATGAGACTTGAGAGTTTAGAGATTAGAGAAGCCGAATATGATAGGTCTATTTATTTAATGGCCGGTTGTGGAATTTGAAAGGGTAAAAACCCTAAAAATAAATGGAAACGGGCTGGATACTTCTACCAGATACGTCCCCGACGAGTACCTATGGTGTTTCCGTCCCCGACAAGTACCCGAGACGGGTACGGCCACATAAATGGAGTCCCGGTGCTACATAGCCCCGCGCTCTTCTAACTTGTTTGATATATAATATGATACACTTTGGTTAACTAATCAATCTCACTTACACTAAAATAATTAACCTCAATCACCAAATTGAGGCGATTGATTAATTGATCAATTGATCTTTAAGGCTTGATTTTATGAAAACAGGCTTGACACGATTGATTAATTGATCTTTTAAGGCTTGATTTTGTAATCACATATTCACATGTATCTGTATAGTTGCATAAATACAAAATTCTATGATGATTATTGAAATATTGGTTGAGTTATTGTTTTGGAGGACGTTTAAGGAGGTCCAAAGTTTTAGCTTCTTCTTGAATGGTATCAAGTTTGTGTAAGGTTTCAAACTTGGCACCTTACAGCTAGACATCATCGCACCGTTTTAACTTAAAAGACCGATTTGTAGTTTATAAATACACAACGAAAATTGTAATAAAAACGATGTTAATTTGAGGTAAACTCACTAAAAGCCATTTAAAATCAATAACAAGATTATTTATATGAAAGCCTTGGGACAAACCCGAGAAGCTTTACCCATGCACCAATCAAACATGAACGCAAAAGTAAGTTACGTTGAGTGAGTTCTTATAGTTGAGTTTAAAACAATAAAGTTGACCCAAAACACTTTATTAACAACATAAGAACTCTGGTTTATAAAGACTCCGAAACCATAATTAAAAATATGCCATACCAAACCAAATCACTAACACACGATTTGACACCCAAGTTTGTCATCCAAACCGATCAAATCAGTAAAATATACCAAGATTGACTCGTTCTCTAACTTAGGGCTCGCCCCTAAGAACTCCATATGACCCCTTAACTGATGCACCTGCTGCATAGCTAAAACTTACACATAACACCATTTAAGACACTATAACACGTATAAATACACAACAATCCCACCGGTTAGTCCATTTGAATGCAAATTAAATATGTCACATAAGGTTGGAACCTAACACACAATTCAACCACATCATAAGGTCACCGTGACCAACGTACCTTCTCCGTCAAAAGACATCGACCGCATATGTAAACTCATTGTCGCGTCGACATATTAATTGTTTACCTACTTAGATGCAATTAATGCCACCTCGACGCAGCAGTCGTCTTCAGAGTTGAGTGCTCGACCACTCAAACTGTGCTCGACCACTCAAACTGTGCTCAGCCACCCTAGGCACATCGTCACCTCGACACGACTAGTGCCTTTGATTAAGATTTGTCCATGCCCTAGACAAGGAATACCACTCACGCACACAATTATCTAGACGCACAAAAGCCTAGGAACCCATTTACATCCTGATTTTGTGGAGCACCCCCTAAATCCTACTAAACAACTACTCACCATGTCGCGTTACCTAATGGAACCTACTTAGGGCAGGCGGGGTGGGAACACTTTTCCCCGTGATGAAATTTGTTCACGAGTGATACCAAGAATAACACCACCGCCACCTATAATTATCACTCGTTAAAATAAGAACGCGTGATATTTATAACGTGTTATGGGGTATTGAGTGGTGAGGGAAATTGTTGGTTTTGGTGGTGAGTGATGACCATTTCCACTAAAAAAGGTTGTGAGTGATGGAATAAAGCTCGATGACGTGGCGGAACTTGATTGGATGTTGTGAGTGATGAGTGGGCGGTGAGTGATGACCACCCCTACCCCCCTTAGTCTCAAACACACAAACGTACATGACAAGGTACTAACATACACAACTTCCACTCATGACTCACTTGAGTTATCCTCTAGATGCATGATACTATGCCTAACAGATAAGTCATCAATGTCTAGACATATCACAACTACATGACTTCAATACTAAGATTCCATCACTCAGTGTTACCCAACTGACGACCCTCGTCATATCTAGGTGATATGACCCATGACTGACTGACCAATAAAACCCTTCACATTCTGCGACTCAAACCCCGAATATTTACACGAGACCCTTATATAAAAATGACTGACTGACCCGAATATAAAAATGACTTAACATATACATTAACAGATGTAGTCTCGTAAAGACTTGATTGTTATAAAACTCATAACGCATACATGTTAGCCCAAAATGTAAAGAAAGAGGGCATTAGAATTCACTGGTTGCGAAGCTGCTAAATCACGAAGCTGACCTTCCTGAAGTCGCATCACGGACACTACCTGTAACCAAAAAACCATGGTTAAAACCACTAATTGAAAACACCAATCACTACATCACTCGCAACTTAACTCATCGACCAGGAGGAACAGCATGCCACAAGCAACAAACCTTCAAATGATCTCAGCAGCAAACACATCCGTTAACATGGAACCCATGCCAAAATCCAATTGACTGAAACCGATTAGTCGAAACCAAATGGTTAACATACATCAATAACCGAAATTTTCGAATTTGGTTTGGTGGAAGTTCAAAATCAAACCAAGCCTTCCTCCTACACGACTGTGGTAGACCGTAGTCCTATAACAATGTACCGACGGGGGCCGACAAGTGGCTAGAGATCCATAGTCTAGCAAGAGGGAGCAGCTCCACGGAGAAGCGGCAACAAACTAGTCTCATCTGGTGGTAGAGGATTGTGGTGGACCATGTAAGATGATGAAATACATATTATTGAATAGTTAGGTTACAATATATATATATAGAGATCACAGGGAACCCTAGAAACCTAAGCCCATGGGCTCATAGTTATAAACGTAGTCTGATAATACATTCCAATACTTTTAAGACCTATTTTTTTCGGTTGTAAATTCGTTATTTGGTTACTTTGGTGAGCTGTTGTCACGAACCCTTCCCGTGTCCTTGGATCTAGAAGAACAATTTTTTCATACCGCATATATCAAGGTTCACTAGTTTCACCCTCTTTTGGATTCTCCCCATTTCCTGATGAGTGGGGTGCTAAGAAGTGCAAACACTTCTAGTGCACATCTTTAATTAATCGCATATCAAAAGACAAGCAAGAGTGACCAAGAACCCACGGGTTTAATACGTGTCTAAGCAAATGTGAACTTTTAATATTTGGTCACGAACATGTGTTTATTAGTTCTTGCAGTTCTTTCTGTGTTTCGAGTATTGACTGACCCTCCCGTTCCAATGCCAAAATTTTTTGTATAATATCAAAAATACATTGTTCAAATTAGTTCCTAAAGACAAAGCCTGGTCCCGGGGCCTGGCCACTCCTTGAACGGTTAAATCTCCCAAAAGTATGGTATCTTACAAGAGGCTTCTTCTTCTTGGCACAAACAAGCATCAAGAACCAAATTGGACTTGATCAAAACATGAGGGGGTAAGATGAAAATTTTGAACTAAACATGTGAAAAAGTCAGTTACAATGGCCCATTTTGGTTAAAGTTTTACCATAACGATTGATTACTTAGATTCGAATGTTGAACAAACGTATGTGAAAATGAGTATTAGGTAAATTTTTACTTTATCATTATCGTAACACTTTTATATATTTTCATGGATAATTCAATTAATTAATAAATGAAAACGGATAAACATGTTATATATTTTCATGTATGTTTGTTTATATTTGAACTTAATAACAAGTAATTATCAAAATCTGTAGTAATTTGTTTTGTTTTGTAAACACAAAAAATGTAATTAATAAACTGCATTAATACTATTTGCTCACTGGGCACTAGCCGGAATCATGCTTTTATTATTCATACACAACGGTATTGAACGTATCAAGAAATGAAGTTGCTAGAGAACATTCACTAATAATTATGTAGAGGATATTATAGAAAGTTTCTTGGATGTACGTTGAGATGTTTTAACATTTCAAACGATAAATAAACTGTTTCATTTAATATATCATGCATTCTTGATTCACGTCACCCACTCGCCCCTTGTGATTTGGGTCGGTGTTGCTGTTGTGAATAGATAATTCACAACTAATCAACAATACTATATGTATATAATCTGATTGTTTCTATTGATTTGGGAACAATTACAATTGATGAATTGAAAGTAGAGTAAATTACAAGTTTTGTCTTTTATGTTTGTCCCAAATTTCAGGCGCTGTCATTTACCTTTAAAATTGACGAGTTTTGTCCTTAACGTTTTAAAATCCTGCACGTTATGTCCTTTAGCCCTAACCTAGTTAGATTTTTTTGGTTAAATCAGAATACACAAGGGCATTTTAGTCTTTTTACCCATTTATTTAATATTATTTAAAAAAACAAAATATTTATAAAAATTATTATTAATAATATTACAGCTCTCTCTCTCTCTCTCTCTCTCTCTCTCTCTCTCCTACTCTCTCTCTAGCACTACCACCACCATCAACCCATCATCACCATCAACTCTCTCTCTCTCAGCTTCACCCACCGCCCCTAACACAACCACCGCCGCCGCCCCTAATCACCTCCCACAACCACCGTAGCTGAACCCGATCTTCAGCGATCAAACCCAGCAACAGATTGAACATCCGCCAACACAACAAATGAACAGATTGAACCCAGCAACAGATTGAACATCCGCAAACAAAACAAATGAATACATTCATTCAAGTATGACAAAATGAACAGATACTTCAAATCGACTACAATAACGAGATTGAAATCATAAATTGAACAAATTGAAGTTTGCAAAACAAACCTTAAACTTCTACTCAAATAAAACCCAATTCACCGCCATCTCCACCACCCTCCACCGTCGCCGTCACCACCACCCTCCATCGCCACCGTCACTACGGCCACCATCACCAATTCACCACCACCCTCCACCCTTCACCGACATCATCACCACCCTCCACCAAACGCCTTTGTCAAAACCCCCTCCAATCCTAATCTAAAACCCATCTCAAAATCACTTGTTGAACCTTTTGAATCTAAGATCTGAATTTGCATATGAAATCGAATGAAGACCATAACCGCCACAACTACTGCCCATAAACCTATCTTGAGATCTGATGTGATGAAGACCATAACCGCCACAACTACCGCCTTTAACCACCCTCACCGATTTCCACACAAAACCTCCATATTCAGCCACCCCTAACCTCCGATTCACATATTACTTATCACCACCAATCCACATTCAGCTCAACCTTGCGATGGTGGAGTTGGGGTTTTCAGATCTTTGAGCAAAGACGCCGAAAAATGGATTCAGGTGCTCGGCGATGTTCAGTAGGATAGAGAGAGACAGGGTGTTTCAGGCGAACAAGATGGTCGACGGGGATGGGGGCTAGGGTGTTTCAGGGTTGGGTAATGTAGAAGATGAAGATGCGTATATGTTAGTATAGAGAGAGAATGGGGGAGAAAATCTGGTGGAAAGAGAGAGAGTTATAGAGTGGTGGATTAGATTTTTAATTTTATAAGATACCCTTAATAATACATTACTAAAATGATAATTTTACCCCCATGTGCCTTGCACATGACTGCATTTAACATGAAAAATTAACTGTGTTTGGCCTAAAGGGCATAACGTGCAAGATTTTGAAACATTAAGTACAAAACTCATCAATTTTAAAGATAAAGGACAACGCCTGAAATTTGGGACAAACATAAAGGACTATGATTTAGTTTTAAGAAGATCTGACGGTTGAACCTTGGAACTGGGCTGGTTCATAACATTGCACTACCTTTTGTGCCAGATTTGTGGTTATTTTTCTGAGTTTAAAGGGCTATGATTTAGTTTTAAGAAGATCTGACGGTCATCATTCATCATGCATCTTCACAACGGTTACATTTTATGTTGTTTATAGAATATATAATTTGATGCAAATTTTTAGAAGAATTTTGATTCGATCATTATATTTAGGAGAGGTTTTGTTTCAACCACTAACTTTGCAAACATTTGGTTTTAAGTCCCTAATGCTGTAATTGCAACTGTTTTTTGTATGTAGCAAACTTCTTTCACTTTTTCTATTTTTGTAGTAGTGCATGCATATAATCTACTTTACTTATGTTCTTAAAAAAATGTATTAAGGATAGGGTCTATGTTTGATTCAATGTAGAGACCTGCAATATGACTAGGTAAATATCCTTGCTATTGTTGTCCAGAATCTTCTTGATGATGAACACAATGATAAAGAACAATAGAAATAAACTAGTACCTTTGATTTCTGAATGAATAATGATTGTGAATGTATGAGTATGTTATTAGAATTGAAAACCTAACCCTATTTATACTAAATGAAGAGGTGCGGATGAATGGATGTGTCTTCTGGTGAATCGACATGATGCTTGGTGAAACCTTATGATTGCCGCCAAATGAAGAGTTGTGTTGCGTCCATTCCCTTAAGTGTAGATTATAATCTTCCACCTTGTCGCTTCTGAGCCTCGCACTTATTAAACTAATCTATTTACAATACAAACTAACTATATACTATTTACATAAACTACCCGCTACTTTTGACCCGCATGGATTAAGGAATTACATATCGATACTAGCCCCTAATTTCTTAATCCATGCCTTCGACATCTTCATACTTCAGCATCTTCATTCTCCAAGAGAATCACGTCTTCATCTTCAACTTGATCTTCTTTCCTTGCGCTTTGATTCTTCTTCTTGTCTTGAGCGTCATCACATGTTTTTCATCTTTATCAGGAACTTTTAGAAAATCCTTGTCTTTAAACTTCGATTTTCTACCCGTCACTTGCTTGGCTTCTTGATCTGATTCTTAAGCAATTGCAACACGAACTTTGTCATGAACAAGAGCAAAGTCCTTAATGTCTTCACATGTTGTTTGAATATCATAATCTTTAATCACCGTACGCCATCTTCTATGTCTTTATCACATGTTGTTTCCTCTTCTTGCAATTTGATTTGTCATCTTTGCTAATCTTGTTTTCTGGTGATAGTACGCTCTTGGATGATATCTCCACACATCCCTTGCATCTCTTGTTTGTCTCTAACTGTATTATTTTTTACTTTAACTTTTCAATCTCATTGTTTATCTAATTTGCAATTGACTTCTCCCTTTCATGCATCTGCCTTTCAAACTCTATTTCTCTGATTCTCATCTTAGTCTCGAACTCTTGTTTCTTTATTTCAAAATCCTAGAGCATATCCAACTTCCAAGATTCTAATTCTTTTTTCATGTTTTTTCCTGTTTCTAAACTTTCTTCTTCAAGAACATCATTCCCTTCGATGACTAAATTTCTCCATTTTAGTTCTTCTTTAATTGCCATCAAGAGTGTTGGTTCCTCGTTGTCACACCCCAACCGATGGCGGAAACATCGGGGCGCGGCACTGAGCGAAACAGATTGTTCAAAGAAATTCCATAACAACTAAATTACCGAATAGTTTAAATATCATGTCCCATACCATGACCCATAAGATGAAATAGTTATTACAGACATAGATATTCTTCAAACAAAAGCATGTTCCGACAACTCAGATTTAAATAAATAAAAATAAAATTGTCTTTGTTTCTAGACTCTTTCCTAGCCTCGATTTCACAGCAAGCCAAGCAATATAACATCTTAAGCACCTGCCACATACGTTAAAGTAAAAGTCAATACACATAGTGTATAGGTGAGCATACAAGTTTATTAGATATAGTAGAGTTCGAAATCGTTATGCATAACCAGCACGTATACAGTGTAAAATGAAGCACGCAAGTTATCGACATGAACCTATCGATACCAATGACTGCGGGTTGACTGCCCAAGGCAGTTCGGAATACACACTCACCACTGTGAGCCATGTAACAAATTGTCCTTAACAACCCCTGAGTGAACAGGTACTAAGTCCAAACTATAGTACTTTTGTTGCTAAGGCAGGTAGACAGCATTCCATGTGTAAACATAATAAACAAGCATTCATTAAGTCACGTATAACAGGCGATAACGGTTAGCGTTAAAGTATTGCGTAGTGTGTTCGATTGTGATTAGAATAAGTAACGTATGTAACACCCAAAAGTGCGTAAAGCAAAAAGAGTTCGAGTATACTCACAGCGATTGATGGATTGAAGTGAGTTCTAGAGAGTAAGGTTAGCCTGATCAGAACGATAGAATAAACGATAAGCGGCGCGTAAAACGGTACAAAGTGTCAAAGGATCGGACAGCAATCCGATCAGGCGGCAATCCGATCAGGTGGCCGGTCGATCGGATGACAATCCGTTCGGGTGGTCGCCCGATCGGGTGGCCACTCGATTGGATTGTCATCTCGTTTGAGATGGATGTGTTTGTGTATGATGGCTTGTCTTTTGAAGTTTTCATTGTAGCATTTTGAAAATAGAGAAGTATCTCTACCTTTCAGGTCGGTCGATCGAACGGCTGTTCGATCGGATAGCAATCCGATTGGCGAGGCTCCTCAGATTGAGAACAATTCCACAGCAGGATGGTCACTCGATCGAATGGCTATCCGATCGGGTGGCAATCCGTTCGGATAGAACATGTTGCAGAATTTCTTAAGTGTTGAAGTCGAACATCACATGGTCGGGTGGCAATCCGATCGGATGGCAATCCGGTCGGCCGGCAATCCGTTCGATGTTCAAACCTCACAAGTTAGAATAAAAGTTAAGTGTGGGACCCAAGGTGCAATCCGATCGGGTGGCAGTCTGGTCGGGTGGCAGTCCGGTTGGGTGGCAATCCGTCCTAGATGACCTGGTCGTCTTCTTCCTTGGTTGTTTTGGTAGTTTGAAGTTTTGAAGTGTTAAATGAGGTACCCTGATAACATGCTTGAACAACGGAACCCTTGACCCGGATCAAGTGACTCGACCGAACAGGAATCACCTTAGTCCGACCGGTTCACAGTTCAAGTCGGTAGTTCATGTTCAAACCTAAAGTCAATACCTCTTGGATAGAATTCAGATCTGGAACCGACACGACACCAAGAATGGGTAGAAGATCAGAACAAGGTCCGAATCTATCGGGTTTGAGTGCATTGAGTGTAAAAGAGTTGAAAGAAGGTTAGAAAACCATCTTTCAATCCTTTTCACGATGAATATGTTCAGATCTATGATGGATCTTTGTTCATTCATGTGCAAATCATTCAAATCTAAGTTGTTCTTGGTGGACTGAATCCAAAACATGAAGTTCTTATGAACACCATGATGACATCATTCTAGAACACCTCAAATCTAGTGATTTCACGGTTAAAAGTTAAGATTCAAAAGATAGAAAGGTGCAGGAGTGCGTGTAGATCAAGAAAGTACAAGATTTAGGTTGAAAACTTACAAGATTAGCGAGAAATCGGAAGAAATGTAGGTTGAAAGCGCTGGTCGGACGAGTGGTGCAGAAAAGGTAAGTTTGTGATGTGACAGGAGGTATTTATAGGGTTTCCCAAAAAGGAAAGTGGGGGAAAATGGAGGAGAGTGGCTGGTCGATCGGGTGGCAGCTTGGTCGGCTGGCCACTCGAGTGGAGTGCTTGGCGCGACGATTTTTGCGGTTTCGATTCGCGTGTTGAGCGTTGCAATGCGATAGAGTTTCCTATTCAAATTACTTTTAATCCCAACTACTATATCAACATACAATCATCCTTATTTAACGTTCGTTTAGCATTTGCGATTCAGTTGCGATTCAGTTGCGATTGCGTTTCGATTAATCACCACCTCATAAACATAAATAACACGCACAAGTAGCACATAAAGGCACACACACATAAGAACCATAACCAGATGCGTAATTCGGGTTGCGAGCGCGATTGCGATAAGCAATAAAGCGATTAAACATGTAATAAATATCGATAAATAGCGATTAGACCTCGATTATTAATAAATACTTCACATAATACAACTAACATAAAAGCATAAAAAGACTATCTTTAAGTCAAAGAAGTCAAAATAGGAATTGAGCAAGGAGTGACAGATCGCAATTAACAATCTTTTCTTCCTTTGACTTCAATCTTGACTTTCGAAACATGGGGTGTTACACTCGTCCTCTTCTAACAAGTGTGATTCCTCCTATGCTTGTTTTACTTTGGGGCACTACGAGGCATAATGTCCAAACTCATGGCAATTGTAGCACTCCACTTCTCTCATATCTTTCTTGAAATATTTTTAATCTCTAGTGTTTCTATTCCTCGTATCATAACCTTCATCCTTGTTAGTCCTGGAATTATCTTGCGAGATACCACCTTTTTCTTCTTGCCTAAACTTTTCATCACGTCACTTGCCTTGTGATGAATTGAACCTTCCTTGTCCATAGTTTCCAAAATGCCTTCCACGACCATTGTTTTTGTCGTGTCTTGTAAACACAAGTTTCTCTTGATTGTCTACTGGGTTTTCATCCACCGGATTGATCCTCTCTTCATAGGCTTTCAATCTTCCAATTGTCTCATCTTATAAGGCCCCAAAACCGGGTACCCTACAGTCAGGTCACATCATAGTGTACTGTTTAAAAATAACACTTTATTAAAATAAGCGGCGGAAAATTTTCAATTAAAACGGTTCATAATTAATTAAAACACAAAATGTTATTTAGTGTTTAATAATCGAATGCCTTCCACCGTGTACGAGTAATCTCATCCGCTAGCCAAGAGCAACACCGACTTGAATCACACACCTGCAGAATAATCTAACAAACATACAAAAGTCAGCTAATAACTGAGTGAGTTCTAACAGTTTAAGTTGCAGCATTTAAAACCCATCCAAAATGCTTTATTTGAAAAAAAAACCAAAGCACCATTATTGTAAAATCACCAACGTTTATTAAAATACGTGTAGGTCCAACTAGCGGAGGATCTAGTCGCCTAATCCTTGTATACGAACTGACCCGGTTGTGTGAATTCCAACCGAGAAAGCAAACCGAGATAATGGACACGAAAACAGAAAGATTAAATATTTAACGCACACTTGTATTTATATATCAGAAGAGTTTTACAAACAAGATAAACAATATAAAAGATCTCTCAAAACTCTCCTGTTCTCACACTCTGTTTTCTGTTGTGTCTCTTTGTTCACCTGTTGCCTTCTGTCTTCAGTCTTGTTTATATAAGCTGCACTCGACGAAACCTCTGGACCCGACGAAACCTCATGGCGAAACCCAACAGTGACGAAACTAGGAGAGTTTCGTCACATCCTTATACATGACGAAACTTGAGTTTCATCAAGCATGTTTCGTCGACGAAACTTAAGTTTCTTCAACAGAGTTTCGTCATCATCAACAACATGAGTTTCGTCGCTGGCTTCAACTGATGTTTCATCATGCAGCTTCAGTCTTCGTTGGGGTGTTGTCTTGGCAACATATGTGGATTCCAAGTTTAGTAAACAAATATATAAGATGCATGCACAAACACTACTCACGTGAAATGTCATGAGATTCTAAAATAGATGTTTATTTAATTATCACATGACATCATCATGGTGATGTCATGGTGATGTGGCGCTTCGGGAAGGCTCGCGGCTCTTCGTGCTTCGCGTGTCGAACTCTGGGGCGCACGACAGAGGAATGTCTTGACATTGGGCTTGAGCCGAACCTAACCAAGTCGAACCTAACCGAGTCGCGTCCACATATGTGTATCAACAAACTCCCCCTTGGACGCTACTTGTGAGGTTCGTCTTCCATGTCTATCATGTCGGAGGATCTTCAAAGTCTTCACGCGTCGTAAGTAGAAAGTGTATCAATAAACTCCCTATTTCATTTAGGAAGTGTGTTAACAAACTCCCCCTTAAGATAAGCTCTCCTTTGATTTATGCTCGTGAATCTTTTGATCTTCAATTCTTTAGATCCTTGTGGTTTTGATGATAGGTCAGCGACAACTCGATCATCGTCATCTTTTGAGTGCCTCCACGTTGTGTCTTCATTCCGAAGCTTGTCATCGAAAATGTTCTTTTCGCCTTTAGCATCTGCACATGCAAGAGATCTAAACGCATAATGAGAACAACCGCTTGGAATATAGTTAACATAAACAAACGACACACATGTGACCATTGTTCAATCAACTACCGTCCGACAATTTGAAAGTTTAACAAATTGTTCAATTTTGGTTTTTAAATTTCAAAAACTTGCAAATTTCGACCGTTTATGAAGAATCAGTTGTTTTGGTTTTCTATCAGATTTCAGGTAACGAAGACTCGAGATCCAACATCGGGCAATCGAAAATAAAACAGAAATAAAATCTTTTTGGTTTTTATAAAGTTTATATTAAAACACACCTAAAATCTTTTTGGTATTTTGAATATTTCAAATGTAAAGACAGAAAGCAGTAAGTAAATATATACAAAGATCAGAAACTAAAAGCATTAAATAAATATTTACAGACAATCTTTTTGCGAGTTTCTAGGGTAAGAGAATCATATCAGTGTATGGTCACGCCAAAACGCTCTTGTTGTTCAATTAGTTAACATTTAGATAAGCATCCTATAACAATTATCGGTATTGTTGTCCACTTAAGCTCAACTTATCAGATGTAATCATGGCGAGGGGATACGATTAGTGTATGATTTATACTTACCGACGGGTGTTCATCCACACACGACACATTCCCGTATCAAGGTATGCATGAGATTTCATCTTACTGGTGAGTATGCCATTTATCATCTGTTTTGACGTATATGAAAATGTGAGATACTCACTTATTTTGATTGAAAACAAGCCCTATGTGATAGAATCACTTATTGACGAGGAACTTGATTTTCAGATGCATGAGGGCACATGAGCAAGTCCGTGAACAGGTCAGTACAAAAGTACAACAAAGAGATGAACTTGACTCCCGAAAAAATGTGATATATTATCACTTATTGATTGGGACATGTGATTGTTTATCACTTATTGAGGTCGTATGCAATATGTACACGTATGTATGGTATCATGGAAGATCTAGACTTCGTCTCCGTTATATTTCGGTTAAAGAAACAACCATGATACCCAGATGATAAACAGCATAAAGACCACGTATCTCAGAACCTCGGCAATCTATCAAACGAAAATTTCGGTACCATGACCATATGCCAATGAGCGGTTCCCACACTGTCTTCAGTCGATTTTAAGTTTATATCACCCTGCACACTTTAAAATGATTGTGTGCCTACCGATACATCTTATATAGAGCTGCTTATCATTTTTCATTTAAGGTTTAAAGAAGTTTGGACAGACCACTGATGTACTATCATTTTCTCTTTTGCTCGCCAGGAAACTCATTTTTGTTTTTCTATTGTTTTTGTGTTTTTGAAATTTTTCGATGTTTTTGGATTTTTAAAATTTTTCAATGTTTTTGTATTTTTTTTCGTTTTTACTCCCCCTAAAATGTAAAAACTATGATAAATTAAAAAAACACAAAGATATATACAAAAACGATTTTTCGATGTTGGTTCTACTCTTGCTTGACCTTAATGCCGTTTACCATTAATAAAAAGTCAAATCTTGATTTGTCAAATGCTTTGGTAAAGAGGTCGGCACGTTGGTCATCGGTGTGGACCTTAACAACATCGATAAGCCTTTTATCAAAGCAATCACGTATGAAGTGATATTTGATTTCGATGTGTTTGGTTTTTGAATGCTGCACAGGATTTCTAGTGATCTGTAAGGCAGCAGAATTATCAACGTAAATAGGAGTAGATAGGAATTCAAAACCGTAGTCGCGCATTTGTTGTTGAATCCACAGGACTTGGGAGCAACAACTTGAGGCAGCAATGTATTCAGCTTCGCATGTTGATTTAGCGACACAAGTCTGCTTCTTGCACTGCCATGTGACAAGGCGATTTCCTAAAAACTGACATCCAGCCGTTGTGGATTTGCCATCGATTTTGCATCCGCCAAAATCAGAATCACTGAAAGCGATCAAGTCAAATTTATTATCCCTAGGGTACCATAGACCGGTGTCTGGGCAACCCTTCAAATAATGAAAAATCCTTTTTACAGCTGCAAGATGTGAGGCCTTCGGGTTCACTTGATATCTGGTAAGCAGGCACGTTAGGTACATTATATCTGGTCTTGACGCTGTGAGGTACATAAGAGATCCGATCATCACGCGGTAGTATGAGGGGCTAACAACTTCACCATTCAAGTCCAGATTAATTCCATGATTTTGCTGCAGTGGGGTACCAATGGGAGTTGCATCAGACATCTAGAACCGGCTCAAGATGTCACCAACATATTTAGTCTGATGGATGAATATCCCAGACTCAGTTTGCTGAACTTGTAGGACCAAAAAGAAATTCATTTCCCCCATTGCGCTCATCTCGAATTTATCCTGCATAATGCGCTCAAAGTTCCTACACAAAACATCGTTAGTAGAACCAAAAATAATATCATCAACGTATACCTGTACCAATAGAAGATCTCCATCCTGTTCTTTGATGAAAAGAGTACAATCGATAAGACCTCTACGAAATCCATTCTCCAGAAAATAATTAGATAAGGTTGCATACCAAGCTCGCGGTGCCTGATGTAGACCATAGAGAGCTTTGTTGAGCAACGAAACCCGATCAGGGTGAATAGGATCTTCAAAACCTGGAGGCTGTTCGACATACACCTCTTCTTCAACCACACCATGTAAGAATGCACTTTTGACGTCCATCTGGTAAACCTTGAATCCTTTGAAGGATGCATAGGCTAGAAAAATCCGAATAGCTTCAAGACGTGCAACCGGTGCATAAACTTCGTTGTAGTCGATCCCTTCAATCTGACGAAAACCTTGAATGACTAATCTGGCTTTGTCCCGTATGACTACTCCACGGTCATCCTTTTTGCACTTATACACCCAACGGGTACCAATCTTCTTGTAGTTTTCAGGTTTCTCAACTAGTTTCCAAACACCAAGCTTCTGGAATTGCTGCAGTTCTTCCTGCATTGCTTCAACCCAAGCATTATCTTTCAAAGCTTCTTTAATAGATTTTGGTTCTTCTTGTGAACGTAACACGCGAAGGACCAATCATTCTGCAATCCCGATTCTCTAATAGCCGCATACAAGCCTGCATTGTTGCTGTTTTGCAACATGTTTCTCATTTGTATGCCACTTTGTACATTACCAAGGATGTTTTGTTGAGGATGGGTACTGTGAATTCTTGTTTCTGGATTATCTAGAATTGGAATGTTCGTACCCAGATTGTTGAGATTGAGATCAACAACCAATTCAATACCCGGAACTGTCGAAGAGGATGATGCAGTAGCTTCAGCTGTTTTAGGGGCATCCGCTGGAGGTGTAGCCTCTGAAGTACCATGAACAGCTTCTTGGTCTACATCGAGAAATTCATCATCCTCTGAAGATTCGTTCAGTTCGGTAGCATCGTGAAAATCCTCATTGTCGAGAGCATTATTGTTCACTGAAGATGGTTCTGGATTGTTGACAATAATTGGACGAACCAACGATGAATCTGTTGCATTGTCACTCTCGAAAAACATCTTTGCCGCATCACTTTCTTCAACTTCTTTAATATTGATCGAATTGAAAAAGTCATCGTACTCAAACATCTAAGGCTGACCAGGACATTTGACTGGCAATGTGTGCCTTTGTACTCTGACTTCAGACCATTCCTCGACCCTTTTAGTCTCTAGGTTCCAGACTCTTAAGTTAGGGGTGGCATAACCAAGAAAGTATCATTCAATTGCTTTTGCCCCAAACTTTCCATTAGGATCGACCATTGTGCAAGGAGCTCCAAACGGTTCAAGATATGACAAATCTGGTTTCCGTTTGTGAAGAAGCTCAAAGCAGGTCTTGTTGTGTCTTTTGACTGTAAGGAATCGATTCAACGTATAACAAGCAGAGGCCACAACTTCTGTCCATAAGGGAATCGGCAATTGTGACTCTACCAACATCGTCCTAGCAGTCTCGATCAATGTACGGTTTTTACATTCAGCGACGCCATTCTGTTGAGGAGTGTAAGCCGCACTAAATTCGTGAAGAATACCTTTGGATCTACAGAACTCCTCCATGGCATGATTCTTAAATTCTGTTCCATTGTCGCTGCGAATCCATTTAACCTTCAAGGTATACAAATTCTCAATCTGAATGATCAAGTTTTTGATAATTTCGAAAGTATCACTCTTGTGAGCCATGAATGCCACCCAAGAAAATCTTGAATAATCATCTGTCACCACGAGGCAGTACTGATCATTCCTGACGCTTTTATGCTTGACAGGACCGAACAAATCCATGTGCAAACGTTCAAGCGGAATTGCCACGGTGTTTTTTGGCATGAAACACAGATGTCTTGAAGATGGAAGTTTTTAAGAGGAACACCATTCACCAATTCATTCGACACCAAATGATTCATTTTGCGTAAGTGAATGCGACCCATCCGTCTATGCCAAGAGATTGATTCCTTTTCTGTGGCTTTGGAAACGAAACAGGTTGCTTGTGCAGACGTTGTAATTGCTTGGCTCATATCAAGGACAAACAAATCATTTATCCTTGGAGCAGATAAGAGAATCCATTCTTTTGGAATCTTGAAGCCGGGTTTCAACACATAACATCCATTTGCATCAAAGTGTACTGAAAACTTCTTATCACAGATTTGTGAATCGCTGAGAAGATTGTGATCAAGTTGTTGTACAAAGTTGATCTTATCAAAGCTTACAACCCCGTTGGAAATCATTCCTTCACCAGTAATATATCCACCTTTATCTCCAGCAAAAGCAACATAACCTCCTCTAATAGATTTAACGTCTTAGAGAAGCTTCATGTCGCCTGTCATGTGCCTGGATGCCCCACTATCAACAATCCAATGACTGCTGAAAGTTCCTCCTGGAACACCCTGCACATGAACTCACATGTTAGTTGGAGATGGGGACAATCATTCATATCAAATTTATTTAAAAGTTCTTTAGCATATTTGCTTTGATGAATGAAAGTTCCATTTTTCATTTGCTGAACTTGGAGACCAAGAAAGCATTGCAGTTCACCCATTGCACTCATTTCATACTCAGCTATCATGAGTTCCCTAAACTCTTCACACATTTTATTACATGTGCTTCCAAAAATAATGTCATCCACATAAATTTGGACAATCATTAAATTCTTTCCTCTCCATTTTAGAAACAGTGTTTTATCAATGGTACCTCTTTTGAAACCATTTGAGAGTAGAAAGGTGGAAAGAGTTTCATACCAGGCCGTAGGTGCTTGTTTCAGGCCATACAGGGCTTTGTTCAGCCTGTAGACATGATCTGGATAAAATGGATCCTCAAAACCAGGAGGTTGACATACATACACCTCTTCTTGAATTGTACCATAGAGGAAAGCACTTCTGATATCCATTTGAAACACTTTCATGTTGTGGTTGACAGCAAAGGCCAGGAACAGTCCTATAGGTTCCAATCTTGCTACAGGGGTGAATGTTTCATCATAATCAATCCCCTCTTCCTGTCTGTAACCTTGAACCACAAGCCTAGCTTTATTCTTGACAGCAATGCCCCTTTCATCAATTTTGTTTTTGAAGACCCACTTTGTGCCGATAGGGCTAACATCTTCTGGCAGTGGTACAAGCTCCCATACTTGTTGTCTTTTAAACTGTTGGAGCTCCTCTTACATGGCTTCTACCCAGCTGTTGTCTTTCAGTGCCTCTTGGTACTTGACTGGCTGATGGAGTGATAGAAAGCCAGCAAAAAGACAAATGTTTTGGGTTTGGCTTCTTGTGAGCACCCCTTCATTGATGTTGCCAATGATTTGGTCAGGTGGATGAGATCTCAAGAAGATTAAATCTCCTTGGTATGGTATGATGGAATTTGTTGGTGAAGGCTGCAGATGTGTATCATCTGAGCTAACCACTGCTGGTGACTTTGATGATCCAGCAGTGGCTTCAAAAGGTGGTGGAATAGGAGGCAATGGTGTGGACACATGCTGACTTTGATCCACTGTTTGAGGACTTTTATCAACAGTGCTTGATGATGTGGAAGCAGTGGTTAAGGGGCTACTTTGGTCAACAACTGTTGATATAGCAGTGGTTGAGCTTTGACAGCTGTTTTGTACAACTGATGCTTTTCCCATTGAAACAAACTTTTGTTTAGGAATGATGATCTCATACCCATAGTCTGGTGTTGAATCCTCTGATGGACCTGCACTGTTAGTCTTGACAGCAGTATTTTCAAAAGTAAATTTATCAAGATCAAACAAATCAGCAGGATTTGCTGGGATTTTCATTGATGAAAGTTCATTGAACTTTACATTTAAGGTCTCCTCCACTGCTTTGGTCCGTGTATTAAACACTTTGTAGGCCTTGGCAGTGGTTGAGTATCCCAAGTGATAACCACAATCTACTTTGGCTGCAAATTTTGAGATGGAATCTTTTAAATTCAAAATAATGCATGGGCAGCCAAATACTTTGAATTATGAGATCAGTGGTTTGATTTTATACAGAATTTCATAAGCAGTCTTTTTGTGCCTGGGGTTTATTAAAACTCTGTTTTGGACATAGCAAGCAGTGTTTACTGCCTCTGCCCAAAAAGTTAATGGCAAACCTGAATCTGCAAGCATGGTTCAGGCAGCCTCAATCAAAGTTCTATTCTTTCTCTCAACTACCCCATTTTGCTCTGGTGTTCTAGGGATGCTGTACTGCCTTACAATCCCTTTCTTCACACAAAAGGCATCCAACTCCTTATTTTTGAATTCTGTGCCATTGTCACTCCTGAAGACTTTTACTGGAAGGTCAAATTGCTTTTCAACCGGTGTCACAAAGTCTTGCAAAATGCCTGCAGTCTCATCTTTTGAGTGTAAAAAGAAAGTCCATGTAAACCTAGAGAAGTCATCAATAATAACCAAACAATATCTCTTCTTTTTGATACTCATGACTTGAACTGGGCCAAACAAATCCATGTGCAGCATTTGCAAACACTGGGTTGTTTTGGACTCTTCAATGGACTTAAAAGAGCTTTTATGCTGTTTTCCTTTTAAACAGGAAACACAGTGCTCAGGACATGAAAACAATTTTTGTGGTAAGCCTCTTACAAGGCTATTTTTTGAAATTTCAGTGATTGTCTTGAGATTTGTGTGCCCCAGTCTTCTGTGCCAAAGTTCTGTCTCTTTGTTAGAGGCAGTTGAGAATAGACAGGCATCAGTTCTGGGACACTCTTTTGACATATCAACAACATAAACATTGCCACTTCTTTGAGCAACAAGTTTTGTTTTTCCAGTTTTGATTATTGCTTCAATCTTTTCAACCATTTCTGGTCCAACAATCCTACAACACTCCTTTGTGAAGAATGACCCATACCCCTTATCACTCATTTGTGAAACACTCAGGAGGTTGAATTTCAGATTGTCTATCAGATTGACATTTTCAAATTTTACATTTCCAGACTGTACTGTACCAGACCCCAGAACTTTCCCTTTACTATTATTCCCAAAGGATATATCACCCCTCCATGGATTTTGAAATCTTTGAGTAGGGCTTTACATCCTGTGATGTGCCTGGAGCCTCCACTATCTACATACCAAAGACTATCTAAGCATGCAGAAGCTCCCTGCACATGAAGTAAAAGGATTAGTTCATTAGGGTTTCCAAAGGCAATAAGGCTTTGGATGGGGTCTCAACAGTGTCTGGGATGGATGTAGATGTATGGACAATGGTTAGGTCAGGGGTTTGGACAGTTTTAGGACTGTTTCTCTCTAACCACTGTTGTGGGTTTTGACCAATCACCTGTTGATACCCAAAAGGATGCCTGTTCACTCTAGGTTTAGAGGGCCTTTTGTAGGTCTCATAAACGTGTGGAATCCTTTGGTAAGATGATTGTCCCTTGCCTTTTCTGAATTGGTTGGCAGGGGGTGCATCAGTCACTTGAACATCTCTTTGGACATATGTTTGATTCAGCTGTTTTGTAACAGCTGTTTGGACTGGCACAAACAATGGTTGGTTCTTGGTGAATTTGACAGATGATGATGATGGACTCAAGGATGTTTTAGCAGTGTACTCATTCTTTTTAACATCCAAGTTTTTGAGATACACACATGCTTGAGTTTTGTGGTTTGTTTTACCACAGATGGTGCAGCTTTCAGCAGGAACAATGACACTTGTTTTGTTTAAATCATAAGCTTTTAAATGGAAACAATCTTTTGTTAGATGATTCCTTTTTTCACAAAATTCACAAAACAGGTTTTTGATATTTTCTCTCTTCTTTCTCTTTTCAGACTCCTTTGCAACAGAGTTTTTAACCTCTGCAGGGATGTCCTTGAGAGGGATAACTTTTGCTTTTGGAGCTGTGACACCATCAGTGGTTGTAAAGTCCATGGGTTTGAAGTTTTCAAGAATGTCACTCATCAGACCATGTGGGTTTAAATTGTTATTTTTCAATTTCCTCAAAAGTTGAGGATCCCACAGATCTTTCCAAAGTGATTTTGTTACCAAGTTTGTCAGTGATTTTCACTTCTTGGCCATTCTTGTTTGTGGGAATGAATTCAGTTGTTACATTAGTGGTTTGAACAGATTTTTCAAAAGCAGTGTTTTCATCATCATATTTTCTATAACCAACACCAAATTTCACATTGCTCTTAATCTGTTTCTCAAGCATAACCTCATACCCTTTGCAAGATTCCACCCATCTCTCACATGTGATTTGGGTGGACTCTAACTCCTTTTTGCAAACTTGATATTTTTCTACTATAGTTTGGAGTTGAGTTTTGGTTATGCTTTGCTCTTCTTTGAGACTGCTGATCTCTTTATCTTTTTCAGCCAATTTGTTTCTAAGCTCTTTTAATGACTTTTCAAATTTGACTTCATCTGTTAATTTATCCCTAAGGTTCTCATTTACCTCTTTGATGTTAACAAATGCAATAATGCACTTGTCTGAACATAGTTTTTCAAGAACTTGAGGTGATACCTTGGCAGCAGCCATCATGGCACAATCACATTGATGATTTTCTTCATCATCGGCTCTTACTTCTTTCTCACCTGCTCTCTTTTCTTCCTCTTCTTCCTTGTCTTCTTTGGACCAGGGGCCTGTCAGTGGTTCAATCAGGGTTTCTGAATTTTCTCCCAGCAGCAGTTCACCAGCAATTGCAGTAACCACTGCTTCAGTCACCTCATCCATTGTTTCAGCACTTAGTTGTTCACCTTCAGTTTCTACCCCCTCTGGTATTGACTCTAATGCCATCAAACAAAATTCATCATTAGAAGGTTCATTAAAAGCATAGAGTGCAAAATTTTCATCACCAAGCTCATCAGGCATGCTGCTCCAGTCAACAAAGCCTTGAGTGAAAAAGCTTTGCTGATCTGGTTGTACCACTGCTGGAGCAGCTGTTTGAGGTGCAACAGGTTGCACTTGTGCCCGAGGGACAGGGGTTTGAACATACTGAATCTGTGGAACAGTGGTTTGGACATAATGCATAGGCACAGGGGTAGCAGCATAGCGAGCAGTGTTAACATGGGCTGCAGGGGTATATTGGGTATAGTGCACAGTGCTTTGATTTTGTGGTCAAGGGTTTGAGCTGGGATGAGTGATTATTGGACCAGTGTTTTGACTTCTGCATTCCCTAGCAAAGTTCCCTAGCCTATTGCACTTGTAGCACTTAATTTTTGATTTATCCAACCCCACCCTTAAATTCCCATGTAACCCTGGGAATTTTCTCCCTGTTCTTTTGTAGAATTTGCTTGTTCTTACACTAAGCAAAGCCAATTGATGCAAAATGTCCATCTCTTCTAAGTCAGTGGGATCAAAGTGTTGCAAATCATTGAGTTCAAAGCACAAATTATCTGACATCTGGTTTTCACAATTTGCAGTAAAAGCATAATTGGCAGAGTGAGAATCAGGGTTGTTGAAATTTCCACCAGCAGTTATATCAATAAAGTGATCATAACCCTGATCCTTACTACTACTACTACCAGAATCTTCCTGACCAAATAGAGCTGTGCTGCCAAATGAATAATCATCAGCAACTTTGCCAGACTCTTGCAACTTCTTTTTCTGGTTTAACTCCCTTTCATAGGTCAGGAGTCTACCATGAAGTTGGGTCAGGGTCAGATCTTTGAACTCAGTTGAGTTTCTAGTCACAAATGCAATTGTGTCCCATTTATCAGGTAGTGATCTACGAAACCTACAATTTTGTGTTGATTTTGGAATTTTAACTTTCACAAGCCTTAGCTCACTGATGTGACAACTAAAACGTTCAAACTGTTGGGTCAATGATTCACCCTTAATGTGACAAAATGTTTCATACTGCTGATTCAGAATTTCCCTATTGTTTTCAATGACTTCTTCTGTTCCCCCAAACTGTTCCTTCAGTGCATCCCATAGCTCTTTGGCACTGTTACAGTGTAACAGTCCAGCATAGATCTCATTGGGTAACGCAGATGCTATGATGCTAAATGCTTTGGCATCGAGTTCGAACTTTTGAAAATCAGTTTCAGTATAGTTTTCAGTTGGTTTAGGAACGAACTTCGTTGCATCCTCAGCACTTGGCACCATAGGAACATGGGGACCAAAAACAACAGACCTCCAAAATCCAGTGTTCTGTTGAGCAAGGATGTGACCCATCCTTCTCTCCCAGATGTTGTATTCATTACGTTTAAGCATGGGTGGTTTAAAAAGCGAGCCAATGTTATTCTTATCATCTTGTGATTGTGACGTCATCCTGGTTGTTTTACAGGCACTGATTAATCAACTTTGATGGTGATTAAACCTTGCTCTGTTTTTCAACATAAACGAACAAACTATCAGTATCAACTTTTATGAGCTGAACTATTTACGTCAAACTGATTGTTAAATCAAATTTGACTGTCCAAGCTCTGATACCAATTGTTAGGATCTGAGTTTTGTTTTGATTGTGTTTTACGTTTGAATTAAGATGAGGATGAATGAGTTGTGCAGCGGAATTAAGATGGAAACAAACTTTGCACACAAGCAAACGAGAGAATTGCTTTAATCAAACATTTTCACATAGAACCGAAAGATTGAATTTATTTCAATAACGATTACAATGCAATGTATGAATACAAACTCCCCCTCAGCCTGCGCTCACAGTGTTTGTTCGTGCAGGAAGAAGATGTTGCAAAGAGCTAATAGAACAGTACAGAGCACTGTTCTATTTATAGGCACAAGCAAACCACTGAAGCATCTAAGCTGACGTCACCATGAAAGTGACATCTAACCTCCTAACAAACTCTAACCTCTGATCTATACAACCTCTGCTATGCTAACTACTGTTATTACATTTCAATACATAAGGACATCTAAACTACTGCTGCATCCTTCCACTGATGTGAACCCAACAATACTTGTCATGATCAGCAGAGCTTGACTCTAGGCAGTAGATTGAGCAGCAGAGCTTTAGTCTTCCATCAGTCTTTTACTTGATCAGCAGTTTGTACGATCAGTAGATAGGAGGTCAGCAGATGTTGAAACCACTTTCAAGGGGAGAGACTTGTATATATAATATCTTCTTATTCTGGATCCACAGCTCTGATCCAGTTTTGGCTTTAATTATCTGTTCCTTTGGTAGGGTTCAATCCCAACATTATGCACGATTCAAAATAATCACATTGTTACACTAAGCCCCTTACACTTATACCTACAAAAAATTGTTCCAAAGTAACAAAATTTATTTTTCAAGAAAATCAAACGGGTCCCTCTATTTCCATTAAACCGGAGTGTAAATGCCAAACTTGATTATTGACCCATTTAATTAAACCTGAAAGATCCATTCTTTTAAAGAGTTATTCGGGGAATTTTTAGGATGTTACGCATCTAGGGTTGTTGTTTCTAGATCAGCGAATTATTCAATGGTTGCAACAATTTGCACGAACCTTCTCGCTACAAAAATTAGAAGTTTTCGTACTAAAGTTGGTTGCTCAAAATTTGAACCAAGAGCACCTGCCCTAGTTACAATACCATTAAGCCTTGCAGTGAACGATCCAATAGTCTCTTCATCCTTCATTTTCAACATCTCAAACTCCATTTTGAGTGTTTGAAGATATGCCTTCTGCACTCGATCTGCACCAACGTGCCTTATCTTTAATGCATCCCAATTTTCTTTTGCACTCTTGCAACTTGCAACTTGTATTATCATATCTTCCGGTAGTGCTTGAAATAGATTCACAGTCGCCATTATGTCCTTTTCATCGGGTTGCATATTTTCTTTGGGTTCTATAATTTCCCATAATTAGTTTGCCCTAAGTATGGTTTTTATACGGATTGCCCAAACCATATAGTTTGTAGATTTTAAAATAGGGCACTGAAACTTGGAGAATGAACTACCCTCTTTAATTACTATCGCATTTGATGGAGAGGCTCCTCCTGTATCCCTCATGATTTCTTTCCCAACAATTTTCACTTTCTATACATTAGTTTCCTCCTAAAACCGAAATCTATGATTCCCAAGTTCTATAACTTTCTTACGTGGAATCATACCAATTTCTAACCTTATATAAATTCCAGAAAAAATAGAATGAAAAAACCTGGAATTTTGTGAATGCTTTTGCTTTCTGGATCCTTAGAACGAACAACACCATTTCTTTTTCTTGGTTTCCTTCTTCTCACGTAATACATAAAAAACAGCCACACAACCCACTTGATTTTGCGACCGTCTTCAAGCAATCGAACAACCTGATTCTTTGATTTCGCGCAGCAAACCAAATAACAAAACTTCCCATATTTTGTTTCTGTTTTTCGACTTCAAACTGACCGGATTCGGATTTCAGTTTCTGCTAATTGAGAATGCCTTCCTGACCGATTCATCTTTCAATTTCTGCTAATTGAGAACACTGGTTCGAATTTCAATTTTCGCTAATTGAGCACGTACCTTCGATTCGAACTTCAATTTCCGCTAATTAAGAACGTGTCTGTGATTCAAGCCTTGGGCTTTGATACCACTGTTGCTCATAATTTTCTTGATGATGAACACAATGATAAAGAACAATAGAAATAAACTAGTACCTTTGACTGCTGAATGAATAATGATTGTGAATGTATGAGTATGTTATTACAATTGAAAACCTAACCATATTTGTACTAAATGAAGAGGTGCGAATGAATGGATGTGTCTTCTGGTGAATTGAGGTGATGTGTGGTGAAACCTGACGCCAATTGAATTAAGAGTTGCGTGTGATGGAGAGGCATCCATTCCCTTTAGTGTTGGTTATAATCTTCTACTATGTCGCTTCCAGTCCTCGCACTTATTAAACTAATCTATTTACATACAATCTAATTATATACTATTTACATAAACTACCCGCCGCTACTTTTGAGCCGCATGGATTAAGGAATTACATATCAATATCTACAATGGTGAGCAACACACTTTTCTTTGAGGTGTTAATACGGTTAGGGTTATCTAATGTACAGGTGGAAATGGCTCAGGGATGAACAATTTGTACTATAGATATGATCATAATAATTAAAGTTTCTGTAATAATAAATTTGGAAGAAATTCAGTGGAGGTTTTATGCATTAAAATTATACCCGTTTTTACTTTTACCTCTTATTCATATGCAACGTGTCAAAATTGCCACATCTACATGTAGATTAATATTATATATCTATCTTGTTGGTTCAGAGAACTATTCACTTTATATCAACTGTAGCGGACGAGAAGGCGAGAAGCAACCATAGTCGACAAGTTTCCTGAACCAGATGAAGATCCAGCTATAGCTGCAAGATTTATTCCATCAGAGGAGATCCTAAATAAGTAGTAAGCCCATGATATGATGGTGCCCCTTCAAGTGTACATTTTTGCATATCGCTTGAATTTTGGGCATAAAAAAGGTTGTAACATAGTAGATGGGTAATTTAAAATGAAGGCCCACTTTTTATTCATTTCTTCATCGCTCACGCCTCACGAACACCACAAAAGACGATATATTATAGGAGAATACACACTGAATCTTTGTACAAAATTTATAGAAAGTAAAGCCATTCTCCAAAAGGTTCTCAGATTATGTAACTATATGCTTCATATATAGTGTAGTAGTGTCATTATAGAAACCTGATATTGAAACATAAACATCACTGACTTATTGTTAAACATTTAATTTTGCTTACAAACGATGGATAAAGAACGTGAACATTATACTAGCATCGTAAATACCAAAGGATAGAACACAGTTGCACTTACTTATCTAGGAGTCGAGATTCTGTAGAAATTTGGCTATTGGGATAAAGGTCGTTTATGGTAGAAGATGATTGTTGAATTGTAACACCTCGAAAAATTCACGTCCTATAATGTGTTGACACGTGTCATAATGTTTGAACGTGAGAAAGAATATTCTAGAGGGACTAAAAGTTGACAAACATCAAAAGTATGTGAATATACGTGTTCTAAATGTCAACAGTGAATAAATATATTGTACATTTGCCCTACATGATGCTCAAACCTTGAAACGAATAAATCACGGATCATACGAAGCTAAATAAGAAGGAAAGTGAGAGATTACAAACCACATGGGTTAAATGTGTCAACATGTTTAAGTTATACCTCTGAGTGACCTTTTAGCCAACCCGAAGCCTTGTAACGGTTAATTATGCTCACTAGAATGCACGATATAAATTTCATAAAGTTTCGTTATCGCATGAGCAAGTTGTGATCAAATTCGTTTACAAGGGGTTAAAAGCGTTAACGTTGAAAGTCATGACCTTTCGGGTTAACCGGAAGTGTCCAGGGACTTGGCAAAGTGGGTATAAGTCCTAAAGCCCTTGTGGGTAAATATAAAGGGGTCAAAATGCAAAGAATAAACTTAGTTGACCATTCGTGAAGCCAAGGGACAAGATGCGGAAAATAGAAAAATGAAAATTCTGATTAACAGGCTGAGGCGGGCCGCGTAAAGGTTAACATAACCTTACGCGGGCCGCGTCAGGACGTCAGATGCAGAAAAACGTTTTTGCTGGCTGTTCAGCCTTGGAATCGACTTTAATCAGATGTTTCACTTCATGTGCGACCCCTAAACACTTAGGGACACTTGTTGGTGATTTGTGGTCAATGGTAGACTTGTGTGTCAACAAGTTATGGTGATTTGATCACTATATAAAGCCATGAAGTTTCAACTTTGTTCCTCACACCTTCATCTGCATATTGGAGCATTTCTGGAGCTCCCAAGCAGGCTCAAGTCTTCACATTTCGTGCATAGGACCTTGGTAAGCTTGCTAAACCTTTCTTGGTTAAGTTTTAGCTTAGTTATAGCTTAAAAGTCAAACCGTCGTAATTAACGGTTGACTTTAAGATTTATTACTAATGGTCCAGTGATTAGTCGAATCAAAATTAGTTATAAGTTGGTAATTATGTGGGTAATAAACCCTCAAAAGGAATCCCCCTGATTCCCACTCTAACTAGGTCAAATGTCGGGTCAAACTTATTAAGAAAAAGTCAACAGAATGTTTAAATTACAATTTATGCATAATTAGCAATGTAGAACACTTATAACCTGTTTGATCATTAAAATATCTTGGTAATCAGTGTAAGAACATGTCTAAACATGTTCCACCCGACAATTTACTATATAGACCCGGTTTGGAACCGAAAGTCGCATAGTTTGACTTTCACTTTGACTTTCAGTTCTGACCCGTTATGGTATGTTTTAGAATTACCTAAGAGCTTCATTTGGACCAGGTTACATGCTAGTATAACCCTCTATGATTATACACCTCAGATCATTAGTTATCCGATTAATGCGCATGATTCCGTTAATTGCCCATATGTTGACCATTATGCCCTTTTCACCTTAAAATGTGATTTATGAAAATGTAAAAGTGTAGAAACCTTAATTACTGATATATAAACTTGTATGCAAAGTTTGACATCAGTTTGAGGTTTAGAATGAGAGTTATGCTCATTAGCGTAAATTGAAGGCTTTTTGTTAATTAAACGACATAATTAGCGTATAGCCTATTTAAACATACTTTTTGATATCAAATATTTTACCCACAGATGTAATATATTATTTTGGGATTTTTAAATATTTTTAATTAATTTTAGGCTGAGCATAACTTATAGTCGTAGGCTTAATCCGGTAATTGTTGGTTTTGCCCTTACGGGCTATAAAATGAGTTTTACATATCTAATCGACTCCAAACCTTTTGCTACTGATTACACACCATAAATAAATTATTTTAAGCCTTCTGGAATAATAAAAATATCAGCTTTATGTATATAACCCGGAAATGGCTCCTAATCGCCTTTCTAAGCATTTTTAACGCATAGTATGCACTAGAACTATTTTAGGCATACAAGGGTTGATACCTACTGATATTTTAGGTAAATTATAATGTTTTAACAGTAAGTAAAAGTTGTTTAACTCAGACTTCAGTTTTGAGCTTTACGGCTTATGTGAAATTACCAAAGTGCCCCTTCGGTGCATAGTTTGGTTATAATTGATAAATTTCACATATATACTTTATCCTACTGTTATAACTTATCAAAATAAGTATTTTTGCTGATTATACCAGACCTGTAACTCAGGTAAATACTTAAACTCTTTTATAACCTCTTAAATGACCAAACTACCCCTACGAGGCCTAGTTTGTGTTTAAATACGTTTTGGGCATAATGAAAGACATCTTACTGATGTCACAACATATTTGAGGCATAATTAACTTAGGAAACCTGTATATGACTCTCATGATTACCCGTCATGCGCTATTCGCGTTCGGTTCGGTTTATGTAACTAGTTTGCATAAATTAGCCGAAACGGGTCAAACGTTATCGTTTTTATCTCAAAATCCAGAATGTGTTTAGTTTACCCATATTATACAAGTCTCTAAACTTGTCGGGTCTAAATCACATCCTATTCCGGTCTTCGCTTAATCATGCGTTTTGAACCGTAAACCTTTTCTTAAAACTAACCTGTCTAAGTTACGACTTAAATAAGACCCGTTAGGAATTTAATAGGTTAATAAAACCTTCGTTCCAGATTGAGAGCCCCAGTAGAAGTACTTGTGCTTGCTGATTAGAATATACGGCTGAGTATAAATTGCATTGCTAGCTCAGGTAAATACTTTTAACTTATTTTCCCTTATACGGGCTTGGGGTACGGTATTATAAAGATACCGCTTGGTCGGGTGTAGAAACCTTTTAATCGGAGATGATTAAATTGCATAATCCCGTTTTAATCTGTATTGATTGATAACAAATAACATTGGGGGTTAATGACCGTGTCCTGGATATCCTTGGCTCATTTTAAAAAGTGAATGGCCATAACTTAAGCACAAGGTGTAGGCATAACACCTCCTGTTGCGTATGTAAAAGATATACTCACTCGTAAGGATGTCTTCTTGTGAATTATATTTATGGTGTGTCGATTAATCTTGACCGGCTTGTATTGTATAATCACCGGCCCTAAATGTTGGACAACCATGTAAATCGGATACAAGATCTTTATTAATAAAATTGTCCCAAGTATAAAAGATTAATTTTGCCTCGTGCATTTTAATCAAATTATAAAAGATATTTTGTGCCACGTGCATTCAAATCAATTTTCTTACACTCTTTTCAAAATGAGTCAGTTAATTGTATTTACCAGTGTAAACTGACGTATTTTCCAAAAGGTTAAGTGACAGGTACTATGCGTAATTGGCTAGGAGCTCAGGGTGTCATTAGGGAATCTTGCAAGTTCTAGATGCCTAAAGTCTGTTGAACAGTTTTCTTTTATTGATCCACCTGTGGATCCTTTACCTTCCGTTGTAATACTTTGACATTACTTATATTCGGAATGTAATATATTTAACTTTTGCTTCCGCTGTGCATTTATATATTGTGATGTTTGACTATGATGATCTCAACTACGTCACGATACTCCCCACCGGGCCCACCAGTGACACGTGGAAATCGGGGTGTGACAGGTTGGTATCAGAGCCAACATTGAGTGAATTAAACACTAGCCTTTTGTGTTTAATCTCAATGACACATTAGCACACTCCTTGACCTTCTGAGTCTAGACTTAACATAGGAATACTCTCAATCCTAATCTGGAATTTTTTACTTCCAAATTTTTATATATATTAGATATGTCGCCAAGCGAAGAAGCTGTATTAGAAATTCTCCACAATCTGGAGCCCTGAAATGCTGAGCTTCGTAGCGCGGCTAGAATGAAATGAGCATCCAAGGAGAGAGCATTCAGAAATAACTTGAAGAAGAAACTCCTTTTGCTGAAGATCGTTTCCTTAATAGTCCTTATAAGGACATATTTATCTTTCAGTCCCTTCGAGGACACATTATCCCTTCAAAGACCCGCTTAGGGCAACTCTGTACTTTTATTTTCATATAATGGATTGATTAAATTAAGTTTTCATTCTAAACATGAGATATGAAATAAACGGAAAATAACATCCCTTAGAAGGGAAGTGCCTACGGTCTATAATTAACGTCCTCTGAGACTAAAGACGGTGGTAGCCTACAACTCTCTGTCAAGGAAAAGTAATGAACTTTGATTCACACCTAAATGCATCGATCCCAAACGATCATGGCTTATAAATTAAACTTGTCCACGTGACTAAGCCTTTTGTGCTATTACTAAATGCCTCGATCCCAAACGATCATGGCTTATAAATTAAACTTGTCCACGTGACTAAGCCTTTTGTGCTATTACTAAATGCCTCGATCCCAAACGATCATGGCTTATAAATTAAACTTGTCTACGCGACTAGGCCATTTGTGCTATTATTAACTTACAAATTAGGATTTATGATAAAAATCCTGAATAAAATAAATATCCTTCCTTCCCTGCCAGTATGCATTTTAAAAAGAATCTTAAAGGTGAAACCTAGCCTACGCGACCAAGATGGTGAAACCTACCCAAGGGATTCAGATCCTTGTTAACACCTAAGAACGTGTTAGCACTCCTGACAAATGTGATTCGATAAACTCACAACAGTCATCCTTATATTGGATTCTTCCAATTTTCTTATCTAGCCTAGTGATTTAGAAATCATGGCTTGTGTCATCCTATAAGATGATCATATTATAAACATCCGATAGTGATGAAGTGCCTACGGGCTAAACTTGTTGTCCGATAAGACAACGACAGTGGTGGTCCTTGACCTCCTGTCTAAAAATGTTGGACCAGGTCCAAGCATAATAGTCGGTAGGATCCATACGATCTCGACTAATAGCATCTGAGAAGATGATCATATTATAACCATCCCTCAGAAGGGAAATGCCCACGGGCTATATCTATTGTCCGAAAAGATAAAAGACTGTTAAAGTCTACAACTCCATGTCAAGAGAAGGTAATGAACTTGATTCAAACCTTAATGCCCCGATTCTCTGAAATCATGGCTTATAAAATTTAGAACTGTCCCTGTGACTAGGCCTTTTGCGCCACTTCAATATCCTTAATGTTTCATAACTAGGATAAAATTATCATGGAAAATACTAATTAAATATAACTAACAAGTTAACCAATATGGTTTATATTACCATGGTTGATGAATCGTCAAAGATGATGATTCCATAAAAACCTCTGAATAAATCATTGTTAATATTTGTGTAGTAATCAAGCTACATGGCTGGATTAGATGAAGTTAACAGCCACATGAAGGAGAACAATGATACTACCAGAATTAATGTAACTGGAGTAGAACTGCAGGCAATAATAGATTATGCTGTTACTCGAGCTCTTGATCGACAGTATGATGAATCAAATGATACCCACTCTAAGACTCTATCTGTGGCTCGTAGTAAGCCCCCTCCTAAAACACATGAGTCAAGGGAGGACGATGTTCATGACTTGTCAAATCAAAGGAGTATTCCGTCTAGAAAAGTTCTGTTTCATCAAGAGGCATCAGTTAAGACCTGTTCATATAAATATTTTGTCTCCTGCAAGCCCAGAGACTTTACAGGAGAAAATGGGGCCATCAATTGCATGAGATGGCTCGATAAGATGGACGCTGTTGTTGATATCAGCGGTTGTGCGGAGCAAGATGTTGTGAAATTTGTTTCACAATCATTCAAAGGAGAAGCGTTGGCATGGTGGAAATCATTGCTCCAAGCCACGGGAAAAGCTCTACTCTACAACTTATCTTGGGATCAATTTGTTGCATTAGTCAAGGAAAACTATTGCCCTCAGCATGAGGTAGAAAAGATAGAATCAGACTTCTTGACTCTGGTCATGGAGGATTTGGATTGTCAAGCGTATGTGACAAGTTTCAACACTATGTCCCGCCTAGTTCCTTATTAACCTAAACGCATAGCGCGTTTCATTGGAGGCCTAGCACCAGAGATAAAAGGAAATATTAAAGCATCCAGGCCAACCACATATAGGTCCGCGGTGGACTTATCCTTATCTCTCACCTTAGATGCAATTAGAATTAAGTCTGTAAGGCTTCTGGCGAGGGAAGAAGAGAAAGAGAGGAGGAAAACTCTCATCGATATAACAAGAAGAAGAAGGGAAGCTCGGAGCGCGGGAAGGATTCCGAGTTTAGGAAGAACTCGAGTCAGTCTGATAACAGACCCAAATGCAGTAACTGCAAAAAGCAACATTTTGGAAAATGTACAATCGACCCACGTGCTAAATTGTGTGGAATTTGCAAGACCAAGGGTCACAAAACCTTAGATTGCAAGGGGTTAAAGAACGCCACATGTTACAATTGTAACGAGGAAGGGCACATCAAAACCAACTGCCCAAAGCTTATAAAGAAGCCGGGAGAAGGCAGGAAAATAAATGCATGAGTCTTCCGGATGAACGCCAGGAAATGGTGCAGAAGAATAACTATATAGCAGGTACCTTTCCTTATCAAGCAGTTTATGCAGAAATTTACTTGATACTGGCACATATGATTCAATATTGAACAATAACTATAGAGAACTGTTGTCTCCGCCTGATTAGGACTTCGGTCATTTAATACGAGGTAGAAATTGGCCAATGATACTTTAGAAAATGCTCCAACAAACCTTAGATGGATATTTTATATCTAATAGGAATCACTCTTTTCTGATATTCCTATGGCAAGCTTTCAAGCTACCTAAATTCTTTAATATAATAAAGACAGATGTGACGTTTTGATCCTCTGTCCGAAAAGTGATGGACTAGGTCCAAATCTTTAATGCCATTGATGGTCTTTTGCGACCTAGGCTAAGTAATATTAATATATTTTAAATAATGTTCATTAAGAATGTTAGTGCTATAATAGCCTGTATAGGTTATTGACACCATGGTTAGTATATATTAAGGCCATCAGAATGAAAATTAGCATTGGTTGGATTTCAACTAAGAAATTGTTTTATTGGTGTTAGGAACCAATAGAAAGTATGGCAAACTCGGATAAGACAACAGTCGATCGCGCCATTGATGGCACGACGCATGCTAATGATGCTGAAATTGTGAACCTTAGAATTTCCAAAGATGTTCTTCAAACTATGATAGACGCAGCTGTTGGAAAAGCTGTGAAGAAGGCTGTGAAAAAGTTCAAGGAGCCCCATGCTGCTCGGTCCAAATTTTATCTAGGACCACACTTCCTTACTCTTAAGGAGGATCCCGTTCATGCCTCTGATGCAAAGGATGAACTAAAAAGGAAAATGGAGGTAGATAACTCCCAGAGTTCTAAGAAAAAGAATAAACAAAAGCCCAATCAGAAACCTGTATGCAAGATTTGTAAGAAGCGCCACTACGGGAAATGCAGATTTGAGCCTTGACCTCTACATTGTGGGATCTGCAAGTCTAAGGGACATAAAACGTTGGACTGCAAAGACATGAAGAATGCAGTCTGTTTCGGCTGTAATGAGAAAGGCCACATCAAGACTACGTGCCCTAAATCTGTCAAAGGAAATGCGACGGAGGAAGTAAAGCCTAAAATTGGAAGCGCCTAAAATGCCTGAGCTAGTCCATAAATAATGGCATCAGGTACATTCCTTGGCATTTTATCAGTAAATTAAATGCTAAGAGTTTTTATTTTGGTTCGGATACCAGTAAATCCTTCATAAACTATAAGTATAACAAATTTTTAAAACTTTTCATAAGAACCCTATATATATTAAGTGTAAGGTAAAACTTACAGGTAGAAAATTCACCAGAACTATTCTTCTGTTCCTGTCAGAAATCTTCAGTCATAAAAATCCAATGTACTCTCTCTCCAGATAAATGCATTCAAATGAAATTGATATCTCTTTGATCTCTAAACGATTGCGAATACCAAATAGCATGATAAAAGCGCCATATGAGGATTGGTATATCTTAATATATTCCATAGATTGCTTCCATGCCTGATCAGTATGGAGGTTTAATGCATGGGACCACAAAGATATTCCAATGGTTATAGAGTACTAAAGTCAGCTAATGGTATTCAAAGAAGATATCCAGAATCAAATTGTCCAAGTAAATAGTCTCGATTAAAGAATTCGTGGACTAGTAACATAAATGTGTCACTTATTTGACACAAGCACTGATGGATGAACTAGAGCCTGAGATACGAAAAATCTCTGTAACCCCCTAGTACCCTGATTATCTTCTCCTAAGACTATCCTGTTTACCTCTCGAGAGGCAAGTAGAGTTAGGATTAACATCCCGCTTTGGGTTAGAGTGTTGTAAGAACTCCATACTGATCATGGAATAACCAAAAACCTGATTAAGTAAATTTTAAGATAGGAGATCCATATAGCCTAACTCGATATTCTGAGAATTTGATATTGTTAGATAAGAAAGACGGGTCATCTTGTGTATGCATTGAATACCGCAACCCTATGTAAGCAACAATCAAGAATTTCCATCAGCTGCCCAGGATCATCGATTTGTTCGACTAACTGTAAGGATTAGCTATTCCTTAAGATTAATTTTGAGCAATGGTTGGAATAACCATCTCACCTTATGATAAGATTTTCTATAATAGCTGTTATATAAGTATCAAGGTGGCTCCTTTGGAGACCTTGTAAAGATGAAATATCAAAACATCCGATGGATGAACGAGACTTTGGAAAGTCTACTTGTCTGGATCTGAAAGTTGCATTGGAAACGACGAATAAGATCATACAAATCCCTAATCATCTGTAAGTTGTCAATATTCGGCAGAAAATCAAGAATTTATGATAGTAACAACCCTTCTGAATTTTGTCAAGGAATAAAGTTCAACAAAAATATATCACCTAGGAAGGGTGTGCCAAATTTATTGAATTATCAGGCTAGATAAGTTCTGAATATAAAGGATCATTCGAAGAAAATCGAATGTATCAAGATCAAGTAGCTTATAAACTAAAACCTATTTAGGGAGCTTGGCGGAGCTCGCAATACATTGCACACTAGTAACTAAAGGATGTGTTTCGCCAATAAGTCAAAGAAGCACTATCACATAATGATGTGCAGATTTATTATATAATGAGCGACATATGTCGATTAAGGATCGACAGGACTAGAAGCTCCAAAAAGATACATGTACCTATTATAAAGGTCAATTGGAGTGCCTAAGAGGCTCAAAAGTACTGAGGAGATTAAGCCCAGTACGAGGCAGAAAATACTTCCTTTACTTTAACAAATCTCGAGGTCGAGATTTCTTTTAAGGGGGTGAGGATGTAACACCTCGAAAAATTCACGTCCTATAATGTGTTGACACGTGTCATAATGTTTGAACGTGAGAAAGAATATTCTAGAGGGACTAAAAGTTGACAAACATGAAAAGTATGTGAATATACGTGTTCTAAATGTCAACAGTGAATAAATATATTGTACATTTTCCCTACATGATGCTCATACCTTCAAACGAATAAATCACGGATCATACGAAGCTAAATAAGAAGGAAAGTGAGAGATTACAAACCACAAGGGTTAAATGTGTCAACATGTTTAAGTTATACCTCTGAGTGACCTTTTAGCCAACCCGAAGCCTTGTAACGGTTAATTATGCTCACTAGAATGCACGATATAAATTTCATAAAGTTTCGTTATCGCATGAGCAAGTTGTGATCAAATTCGTTTACAAGGGGTTAAAAGCGTTAACGTTGAAAGTTATGACCTTTCGGGTTAACCGGAAGTGTCCAGGGACTTGGCAAAGTGGGTATAAGTCCTAAAGCCCTTGTGGATAAATATAAAGGGGTCAAAATGCAAAGAATAAACTTATTTGACCTTTCGTGAAGCCAAGGGACAAGATGCGGAAAATAGAAAAATGAAAATTCTGATTAACAGGCTGAGGCGGGCCGCGTCAGGACGTCAGATGCAGAAAAACGTTTTTGTTGGCTGTTCAGCCTTGGAATCGACTTTAATCAGATGTTTCACTTCATGTGCAACCCCTAAACAACCCCTAAACACTTAGGGACACTTGTTGGTGATTTGTGGTCAATGGTAGACTTGTGTGTCAACAAGTTATGGTGATTTGATCACTATATAAAGCCATGAAGTTGCAACTTTGTTCCTCACACCTTCATCTGCATATTGGAGCATTTCTGGAGCTCCCAAGCAGGCTCAAGTCTTCACATTTCGTGCATAGGACCTTGGTAAGCTTGCTAAACCTTTCTTGGTTAAGTTTTAGCTTAGTTATAGCTTAAAAGTCAAACCGTCGTAATTAACGGTTGACTTTAAGATTTATCACTAATGGTCCAGTGATTAGTCGAATCAAAATTAGTTATAAGTTGGTAATTATGTGGGTAATAAACCCTCAAAAGGAATCCCCCTGATTCCCACTCTAACTAGGTCAAATGTCGGGTCAAACTTATTAAGAAAAAGTCAACAGAATGTTTAAATTACAATTTATGCATAATTAGCAATGTAGAACACTTATAACCTATTTGATCATTAAAATAACTTGGTAATTAGTGTAAGAACATGTCTAAACATGTTCCACCCGACAATTTACTATATAGACCCGGTTTGGAACCGAAAGTCGCATAGTTTGACTTTCACTTTGACTTTCAGTTCTGACCCGTTATGGTATGTTTTAGAATTACCTAAGAGCTTCATTTGGACCAGGTTACATGCTAGTATAACCCTCTGTGATTATACACCTCGGATCATTAGTTATCCGATTAATGCGCATGATTCCGTTAATTGCCCATATGTTGACCATTATGCCCTTTTCACCTTAAAATGTGATTTATGAAAATGTAAAAGTGTAGAAACCCTAATTACTGATATATAAACTTGTATGCAAAGTTTGACATCAGTTTGAGGTGTAGAATGAGAGTTATGCTCATTAGCGTAAATTGAAGGCTTTATGTTAATTAAACGACATAATTAGCGTATAGCCTATTTAAAGATACTTTTTGATATCAAATATTTTACCCACTGATGTAATATATTATTTTGGGATTTTTAAAGATTTTTAATTAATTTTAGGCTGAGCATAACTTATAGTCGTAGGCTTAATCCGGTAATTGTCGGTTTTGCCCTTACGGGCTATAAAATGAGTTTTACATATCTAATCGACTCCAAACCTTTTGCTACTGATTACACATGATAAATAAATTATTTTAAGCCTTCTGGAATAATAAAAATATCAGCTTTATGTATATAACCCGGAAATGGCTCCTAATCGCCTTTCTAAGCGTTTTTAACGCATAGTATGCACTAGAACTATTTTAGACATACAAGGGTTGATACCTACTGATATTTTAGGTAAATTATAATGTTTTAACAGTAAGTAAAAGTTGTTTAACTCAGACTTCAGTTTTGAGCTTTACGGCTTATGTGAAATTACCAAAGTGCCCCTTCGGTGCATAGTTTGGTTATAATTGATAAATTTCACATATATATTTTATCCTACTGTTATAACTTATCAAAATAAGTATTTTTGCTGATTATACCAGACCTGTAACTCAGGTAAATACTTAAAGTCTTTTATAACCTCTTAAATGACCAAACTACCCCTACGAGGCCTAGTTTGTGTTTAAATACGTTTTGGGCATAATGAAAGACATCTTACTGATGTCACAACATATTTGAGGCATAATTAACTTAGGAAACCTGTATATGACTCTCATGATTACCCGTCATGCGCTATTCGCATTCGGTTCGGTTTATGTAACTAGTTTGCATAAATTAGCCGAAACAGGTCAAACGTTATCGTTTTTATCTCAAAATCCAGAATGTGTTTAGTTTACCCATATTATACAAGTCTCCAAAATTTTCGGGTCTAAATCACATCCTATTCCGGTCTTCGCTTAATCATGCGTTTTGAACCGTAAACCTTTCCTTAAAACTAACCGGTCTAAGTTACGACTTAAATAAGACCCGTTAGGAATTTAATAGGTTAATAAAACCTTCGTTCCAGATTGAGAGCCCCAGTAGAAGTACTTGTGCTTGCTGATTAGAATATACGGCTGAGTATAAATTGCATTGCTAGCTCAGGTAAATACTTTTAACTTATTTTCCCTTATACGGGCTTGGGGTACGGTATTATAAAGATACCGCTTGGTCGGGTGTTGAAACCTTTTAATCGGAGATGGTTAAATTGCATAATCCCGTTTAAATCTGTATTGATTGATAACAAATAACATTGGGGGTTAATGACCGTGTCCTGGATATCCTTGGCTCATTTTAAAAAGTGAATGGCCATAACTTAAGCACAAGGTGTAAGCATAACACCTCCTGTTGCGTATGTAAAAGATATACTCACTCGTAAGGATGTCTTCTTGTGAATTATATTTATGGTGTGTCGATTAATCTTGACCGACTTGTATTGTATAATCACCGGCCCTAAATGTTGGACAACCATGTAAATCGGATACAAGTTCTTTATTAATAAAATTGTCCCAAGTATAAAAGATTAATTTTGCCTCGTGCATTTTAATCAAATTATAAAAGATATTTTGTGCCACGTGCATTCAAATCAATTTTCTTAAACTCTTTTCAAAATGAGTAAGTTAATTGTATTTACCAGTGTAAACTGACGTATTTTCCAAAAGGTTAAGTGACAGGTACTATGCGTAATTGGCTGGGAGCTCAGGGCGTCATTAGGGAATCTTGCAAGTTCTAGATGCCTAAAGTCTGTTGAACAGTTTTCTTTTATTGATCCGCCTGTGGATCCTTTACCTTCCGTTGTAATACTTTGACATTACTTATATTCGGAATGTAATATATTTATCTTTTGCTTCCGCTGTGCATTTATATATTGTGTTGTTTGACTATGATGATCTCAACTACGTCACGATACTCCCCACCGGGCCCACCGGTGACACGTGGAAATCGGGGTGTGACATGAATAACCTGTGGAAGCTGCATATCTTCAACCTTCCCTCTGACTGCTTGCAACCCAAAATCGTCTTCAGATGTAGCTAGTTTCACGTCTGGTTCCTTTAATATTGTACGACCCTTAAGCATATTGCCATATTCACTACTTCAGACATGGTAGGCCTAAGACCATCAGGGGATTTCGTCCATCAGTTTCACGTCTGGTTCCTTTAATATTGTACGACGAAATCCAATATCTGGACATGGGGGATTTCGTCCTAAATGATTTCACCATCAGGGGATTTCGTCCATCAGTTGGGCCAGTGTCTTGGGCTTGTGCTTTGACTTTGTCAACTGGGCTTCTACATGTTTGGGCCAGACAACAAACAATACTTAAACTAATAATGCAAACTGCACACACGCAGTTGCATTTACACAAACGTTACGAAGTAAATAACAAACCGAGTCAAGACAGGAGGTTGTCTTGACTACGGCCTTCACTTCGTAGCCGAGTCGAACCGAGCCGAGCCGTATCCACAGAATATGTATCAACAAATTCCCCCTTGGATGCTGCTCGCGAGGTTCGTAATCTCATTCTCCATCTCTTGATGGTTCTTTTTCTCGGAAAAGATCTTCAAAGTCTTCACGTGACACAATCAGGGAGTGTATCAACAAACCCCCCCTTGAACGATACTCGTGAATCTTTTGAACTTCAAAACTTTAGATCCTTGTGGTATTGAAAAGTGGTCAACTACAACCCGATCAACTTGATCTTCTGATTGCATCAACGTCCTGTCTTCACTTTACGGCTTGTCATCTGACACGTTCTCTTCGCCTTTAGCTGTTCTGATGTTGCATCTGCACATACAAGAAAGCTAAACACGTAATGAGAACAACCGCTAATAATATAATCAATCTTTTCAAGTTTTCAAACGAAAACCTTACTAAGAATTGACATCAAACAATATAAGCGCATGACACATATGAGACCAACTCTCATTTAAACACCGACTGAAAACAGTTTGAAAGTTTAAAAATTGATCAATTTTAATGCTTTAACTTTCAAAACTTGTTAACTTCGACATTTTATGAAGGTGCAATTATTTTCCAGCTTACGATCAGGATTTTGGGTAGGATAGACTCGAGTTCCAACATCGGTCAATCAAAAATAAACTAGAAGCAAAATTTTTTGTTTTTGGCTTTTATAAAGTTTATATTAAAACACACCTAAAATCTTTTTGGAGTTTTTCATTTTTCAAATGTAAACACGGAAAGCAGTAAGTAAATATATACAGACATTCTTTTTGCGAGTTTCGAGGGTAAGAGAATCATATCAGTGTACGATTACGCCAAAATGCTCTTTTTGTTCAATTAGTTAACATTTAGATAAGCATCCTATAACAATTATCGGTATTGTTGTCCACATAAGCTCAACTTATCAGATGTATTCATGGCGAGGGGATACGTTAAGGTATGATTTATACTTACCGACCGATGTTCATCCACACACGACACATTCCCGTATCAAGGTATGCACGAGGGTTCATCTTACCGGTGAGTATACCGTTTATCATCTGTTTGACCGTATAAAAGATGTGAGAAACTTAGTTATTTTTTATTTGAAAACAAGCCCTATGTGATAGAATCATTTATTGATGAGGAACTTGATTTTCATATGCATGAGGGCACAGGAGCAAGTCCGTGAACAGGTCAGTACAAACGTACAGCAAAGAGACGAACTTGACTCCCGGATAAATGTGATATATTATCACTTATTTGTTTGGACATGTGATTGTTGATCACTTATTGAGGTCGAATGCAATATGTACACTTATGTATACTATCATGGAAGATCTTGACTTCGACTCCGTTTATGATAAACAGCATAAAGACCGAATATCTCAGAACCTCGGCAATCTCTCAAACGAAATTTCGGTACTAAGACCATATGCCAATGTGTGGTTCCCACCTGGTCTTCAGTCGATTTAAGTTTATATCCCATGCACACTTTAAAATGATTGTGAGCCAACCAATACATTTTATATAGAGTTGCTTAACATATTTTTCATTTTCAAGTTCATTTCAAAAGAGGTTTAGACAGACCACTGATTTACTATCATTTTATCTTTTTCTCGCCAGGAAACTCATTTTTCTTTTGCCATGTTTTTGGGTTTTGAAATTTTTCGATGTTTTTGAATTTTCAAATTTTGGATTTACTCCCCCTAAAATCAACAAACTATGATAAATTTTAAAAACACAAAGGTATTTACAAAAACGATTTTCCGATGTCGGTTAACTCATGTTTTACCTCAATGCCGTTTACCAAAATTAATTTAATCAGAAATGATTTATCAAATTTTGGAAAAATGAGTTGGCACGTCGGTAAGCGGTGCGGACCATGACAACATTGACGAGTTTCATATTAAAATAATCACGTGTGAGGTGATATTCGAGATCAACGTGTCAGGTCAAAGAGTGCTGTATGAGAGGATAATAATTCGTAAAGCAGCTAAAATATCGACAAGTATAAGAGAGATTAGAGATTCAAAACCGTATCCTGCAACAGCTTCGTGCATTGCAAAGAATCTGAGTGCTCTCCCAAACTGGATATCCACCCGGTGTGGACTTCAAAGGCGATTTTTGTAGCTACTGAGAAATCTCTTCACAGCAACAAGATCATAAACCTCTGGGTCCGGCTGGCCTTACACATTGCACCAGCGAAGGTCTTTGACTTTCTCTTTGAAAAGTTGTGTGCGGTTGTTCAATCCATGCCAAGGCATCCGCACACCCTGTTGGTTTGTTCAACATACACATCTTCTTCAATCACACCGTGGAGAAATGTACACTGCACGTTCATCCTGTTGACTTTTGAACTTCAGACGTGCTGCAGGTGAGTACATTTTGATTGAACCTATCATGGGGACCCGATTAAATCCTTTAACAATCAAACTTTGTAATGATTTTCATTTTGTCGAAGCTTTTCAATTTCTTTCGACAGACAATTCTGTCTTCTTTTCTTTTTCTCTCCATCAAAGGCAACAATTTCTTTTGTCGCCGATCTTATGCATGGACACTCCACTATCAAAAATCCGATGACTATCGATAGTTCCTCCTGGAACATCCTGCACACTCAGAATGTGATTCTCAAAAGGCACTTCTACTCCTTTTCTATCGTCAAGAGATTTATCCTCATCACTCACATCTGATTCATCATCCGAAGAATCATAGTCCTCAACGGTTGGAGGACTTTGATTTGAAGCACATGATGACTTTTCCTTGCTATCAAATGAGCCCTCTGATGAATTGTCCGTTTTGAACCCTAAGCCAGTTGTAACTTCCTCATAATCAAGAGGTACAGTTGGCTCAAAACGCGGCATTTCCTCCTCATCGGGCATCTTGGTATAGTTGTGTCTCAAAGGAGGCGGACACGACTTATACCCAACGCCTTTAACATTACCCTTTAGTTGTTGAACGTCAATGATGTGATCAAGCACATATCGGGAGTTTGAGTAACTCTCCAATTTGAGCTTGATCGCTTCATGCTCATATTTCGCCTCGGCTAGCTCTTTCTTAGTTGCCTCAATGATATTAATGTAATTATTAATACCAGTTTGCTTATTAAAAACCGTTTTTGATAATTTAGAAACACTTTTCTTGAGTGTTTCAATTACCGATTTAAAAACTTTTTCGTTGCGAGCTAATGCCATGTTTGCCTCTTTGCACTTTGACAGTTCAATAACCAAACTCTGATTGTGACTGTGAATCTTTTTAGATTCTTGTTTCATATCAGCACAATCACTACATATGCTAGGAGTTTCAGATTTTACCTGACTTGTAGAAGCTGAGACATTAGCCATAAAGGCAGTCTAAGAAGAGAAAGATCCATCTTCAGTGAGAATCTTCTCTATTTCTTCTGATGTAGCATCTGCTTTCTTGATCAAGACATATTTCTGACACTTGACCTCCTCAGCATCATTCAACAAACTATCACCTTCATTCATATCTGATTCTTTATCAGAACTGCCACTGTAGCCCGAACTGTCATCGGATTCAGAGAATTCTTCTTTGTGCACATGCTTGATGTGACTGATGATCTTCGCATAACATGCACTTCCTCCTCCCAACTATACGGACCAATCACATCCTTCATCAGCTTGAACTATCAATGCTCGGTTGGGGTTTGAATGCCCTGACTGGTTGGTTTGGTTGTTAGAAGCTACTATGCCTCTTTCGTTGTTAGCTTGATTTGAAGTACTTGTTTGATTTTGGAAGGGATTTTGGTTGCCTTGTTGGTTGCCTTGTTTGCTCAGTCGCGTGCATTCACGTTTGAAGTGACCTTTTTCACCGCAATTAAAGCATGTGACAACACCCTTGTCAAACCCGTACTTGGTTTCCCTTTTGCTTTCCAAGCTGGTTCTCCCCGTTCTGCTCATATAATCCTTTTCCCTTCTCACATCGCTAGCAAATGCCCACTTAATGTCCATCAACTCCATCTCATCTCTGTCTATCTGCTGATAAACTTCATTGGTCAAATTAATGTTTCCAATTTGACTTGCGACTAATCCGCTGTAGGCATTAACCATAGTGGTAAGAATTTCAATGTGATCCCGTGCAGCTTCTACAGTCACTTTGGAAAGATTTGAAGTATCAGGTTTGTTACCATAGAAGGCTTGTTGTGGTTGGGCTTGTGGTGGTTTAGAAAAATAGGCAGTTGGATCAAATTGGGGTTGAGGTGTGGCAACTTGAGGTTTCGGAAGATAAGCATTTATATCAAATTGGGGTTGAGGTGTGGCAACTTGAGGTTTCGGAAAATAGGCATTTATGTCAAATTGGGGTTGAGGTGTGGCTACTTGAGGTTTCGGAAGATAGGTATTTATGTCAAATTGGTGTTGAGGTGTGGCTACTCCTCCAAAATAGGATCTTGGGTCGAAAGCATTTGACACATAAGCTGTTTGTATCTTTGGTTGCTGGCTTGTACTAGCAGCAGGAGCAATCCCTCCAAAGTACATCTCTGGATTTTGAGGGACATGAATTAGTTTAGCTTTTCTGATTTCTTCTGCATCCTTGTTCTCCAGCTTTTGAACAAACTCATAGATACTGACAGTATCCAATACACCTGTATGCTTTAACAACTCAATGAATGGGCTCCACTTTGGTGGTAGAGCATCAGCAAACCGTGCGACTATTTCCTGCGAAGATACAATCACCTTGTAAGAAATCATTTCACTAATTAAATGATAAAAACGAGTTGTTATCTCATTCAATGTTTCAGTCTTCACAAACATAAACCCTTCAAATTCCTTCTTTAGTAAATCATAACGTGTCTTCCGTGTGGCCGCATTTCCTTCTCCTCTGTTAACTAGGATGTGCCAGAAGGCTTTGGTGCTGGTACAATGGGCGAATTGATGATAGATATCTTTGTGCAATGCTTGCATAAGAATAGCAAACTCTTTCTTTTCAAGATCATACGCCTTCTTGTCATTTTCAGCCATGGGCCCCAAAGTTGTAACATTTGATCCGACTTCCTCAAGAGCGTCGTTATATGCTGTGGTGAAACACGTCCATAACTCGGTGTTTTGACCTAAAACATAATTCTGAAAGCGACATTTCCACGATGGATAGTCGTTCATGTGGTTGAGTTTTGGCAGACGGTTATTGCTACCCGTTTCATTTTCGCTTATGAGTAGGTTTTGGATACTTTGATTTTGATTTGCCACGGACGCCCATTGACTAGCCAAAATTCTTTCTTGTGGCATCAAAGACTTAACCCATGACATATCAGGGACCGTGCTAATTCTCCAAACTAATGGATTAGAACTCATATTTGATATTAGAACAATTGTACCTGCTTAAAAACTTGAAATCAAATGGTTAACAATGAAATAAAAGGCTACTGTTAGAAATATCACAAGTATGCACGAAAACTATAGGGTGTTCGTCAAGATTAAATGTGATTAAATCAGGGTGATTTCGTCGCTGAACTATAAGTGATTTCATCGCTGATGTGTGATGACGAAATCAGGAGTGATTTCGTTGCTGAAATGTAGGTGATTTCGTCGCTGATGTGTGATGAAATCAGAATTGTTTTCGTCGCTGATGTGTGATGAAATCAGAATTGTTTTCGTCGCTATTGTGTGATGAAAACAAATTGATTTCGTCGCTGAAAGATTTAGACGAAATCAGGACAACATTAAGGTGTTTTCGTCGCTTAGGATGAGTGATTTCGTCCAGCTGGCAAAGGAGTGATTTCGTCCAGTTGACAAAGGTGATTTCGTCCAGAATGATAACAAACTTGATTTCGTTGACAAGAGTATGGTGATTTCGTTGACTAGATCAATGGTGATTTCGTTGACTGGATGAATGGGATTTCGTTGACTAGAACAATGGTGATTTCGTTCAGCCAATTTTGTTGACAATTGCAACCAGACAAGTTAGATATTATCAAAACCTTATCCTCTAACAACAAGACTTCTTTTTCAAACTAACATTACCTTATCAGACTATTTTTCAACAATAACCATCATTTGAAAGACACAATTTTCAAACAATTGTTTTTATAATCAACAACATCTCAATAATTAAAAAATAAAGATCAAACTCAGTCAATATGCAAGAACACTTTTGAAGATATTATGAACTTGATGAGTTTTCAGGTGACCGATAAATTTTCAAACAACAATTTTTGCTAAAACTTTCAATAAAAACCCACAATAACATACAAGCATGTAATATAACAAGGTTTCCACTAAAACAAGAAGCAAACCATACTGATTTTCAAGGTTTTGAAAAAGAGTTTTTCAGAAAAATGATTTTCAACTAGAACATAAACTGAAATACACTTTCAAAATCTATCAAAACACGAGAAAATCGACTTGGTTTAAACAAGGAATCGAGCCAACGCTCTGATACCAATTGTAGGTCCACCCGGAGGATCGAGTAACCTCTATTCCCTGTTTTCCGACAAACCCGAGAGTGCGGAATCCAAACGGGTAAGTTAAACCAAGTTACGAACACGTAAAACACAAGATTCAACGATTAACACTCAATGTATTAATGCTATGAAACGGTTACAATGCAGTGTTTACAAATGGTCTCTGTAAACTCTCAATGTGTGTGTGTTACAATGTGCTCGCTCTCAAATCTATTCAGACTTGTCTAAGTGTTTCTGTGTGTTATCTGTGTTTATATAGTGAATCCATGACGAAATCAAGAAGTCGACGAAAACAGATCGACGAAATCCAATATCTGGACGAAATCCCTGATTTCGTCACATGGGGGATTTCGTCCTAAGTGATTTCACCATCAGGGGATTTCGTCCTAAGTGATTTCACCATCAGGGGATTTCGTCCATCAGTTGGGCCAGTGTCTTGGGCTTGTGCTTTGACTTTGTCAACTGGGATTCTACATGTTTGGGCCAAACAACAAACAATACTTAAACTAATAATGCAAACTACACACACGTAGTTGCATTTACACAAACGTTACAAAGTAAATAACAAACCGAGTCAAGACAGGAGGTTGTCTTGACTATGGCCTTCACTTCATAGCCGAGTCGAACCGAGCCGAGCCGTATCCACAGAATATGTATCAACACTTCCCTTCTCTTTGAGAACAACAGCCTTATATAGGCAAGACATATAGATAATTAGTCATTGTCAATGATTTGCGTGGAAAGGACCATATTGTAGTTTCAGTAAAAAGATTTTTACCAAATCAAGAAGAGAAACATAATCTTCATTTAGTTGATATTTCATATTGTTCTTTCCAGCAACAATTTCCAATGCAAGAACCCCAAAGCTGTATACATCGGCTTTGTAGGTTAAGTAGCCCCATAATGCATATTCTGGTGCCATGTACCCTCTAGAGGACCAAAAAAAGTCTTTACTAAATAAAGTTTTCAGTATAAGAAAATATAACTAATTACAAACAACTCACAGAGTTCCAGCAACTCTAGTGCTAATGTGGGTGTTTTCTTTCTCATTGAGCTTAGCCAAACCAAAATCTGAGATCTTTGGAGTAAAGTCAGTATCCAGGAGTATATTTGCAGCCTTGATATCTCGATGAACCATTTCTAGTGCGGTCTCTTCATGTAGGAATGCCAAGCCTCTTGCAACGCCAACACAAATTCTTTGTCTTGTAGGCCAATCAATTTTCATCTTAGACTTATCCTGATCTGAGATTCAATATAAAAGAAAAATATTTACATTTAGAACTACAAGATTCTCATGAAGTAGAATAAAAGAAGAATACGTACCGAACAGAGCATGTGCTAAAGAATTATTCTCCATGTACTCGTAAACAAGTAATAGATGATTGTGTTCCGCACAACACCCATGTAGTTTTACAACATTAGGGTGTTGTATTCCAGTTATCATCCCTATTTCATTAACAAATTCACGATTTTCTTTCTTTGATTTTGAAGAGAGTTGCTTCATAGCAATTAGAGTTCCATCTAGTAATGAACCCTGCATAACTTGTATTCCAGTTATCATCTTTCCGTTTCTACATTGGAACAAATACGTTGGAGACAGATTGAATTATTCAAAATACCTTGTAAACGGATCCAAAACCGCCCTCTCCAAGTTTATTTGATTCGGTAAAATTATCCGTGGCAGCTTTGATCTGTTTATAAGTAAATACACCAGTCTTCAAGTCCAATCCTCTTATATCTTCAAGAAACCAATATGTTACTAATGAAATAAATGTCTATTCTCACTTTTAGTACAAACTTCATATAATGAGATGTAGTAATCATATACCTCTTTCCCTTGATACTTGATTCGATATATAACCCTTCTTCCATGCAATACCTACAGTCACGAGTGTGAGGAACAATGCTGCAGCCACCACTTCAATGACTAGGAATGTTACATTTTTTCCATGACTTGGCGCCTGGATCAACGCTTGAGGATTGGAATCTACGGAAGGCAATAACACACCTAATATAACAAATGTAACAATAGATCAGTAGGATAGAAATGACCATTATATACACATATTTATTAATTATTAATGTGGTGGTGGTCCATTGGCAAAAGAAAAGCCTGTAAAAAACCTAGGTTAGGAAGGGGAAGTTCTTGGGTTCAAGCCCCACACGCGACAGTGGATTGAAGAAATTAGCCATTCAGAAAAAAATAAACACATATTTATTGTTTTTGGCGAAATGAGAAACTAAAACATGTGGACAATAAGCATATGTACCTGACTCCATAGAAATGGCAGATATTAGAGGGCTGTACAATCCTCTCACTGGCACTAAAGTTGTACCTTTCCCAGCATACTTACTGGAACTGAATTTCTAATGATCCATTAGTTACACGCATTCCGTTTAATGTTTTTATTACGGCCTTATCCACCCCACCTGCTTCTTTTTTAATATCAAAATCTGTAAAGATCTTTAAACCCTGAAAAATGGAAAACTCTTGCAACCATGAATGACGCTCCTGCCAAAAGATACCTGGGCACTCTGCCCATTTGCAACCGGTGCAAGCGTCATCACGAAGGAGTTTGTCGCATTCCAAAATGCGACAAGTGTGGAAAACTAGGTCACCATACTGAGGACTATTGGGGAAAAGGAAGGAACGGGAATGGAAACCGCAACGGTGCTGGTAATAGAAACGGTGGTGGAAACGGCAATGGTAACCGGAATAGTAATGGAACTGGGCAGAACCAAGGATGCTTTGGTTGTGGAATTAAGGATCATTTCATAAAAGATTGCCCAAGGGGAAACAATGCTCAGGCTCGAGCATTTGTGATTGGAGCAAGGAACGCACGCGAGGACCCTAATGTGGTCACCGGTACGTTTCTCGTTAACAATCACTTTGCATCCATACTATTTGACACTGGTGCCGATTTTAGCTTCATGTCTGTGGAATTTAAATGTATGCTTGGAATAAAATCTAGTAGATTAGATATTCCTTATTCCATAGAACTAGCCAATGGAAAACTTGTTGAATCGGGAGAAGTTGTTAGAGGTTGCACATTAGAACTTAGTGAGAGAAGATTTAGCATCGACCTCTTACCTATCCAATTGGGTAGCTTCGATGTAGTGGTCGGAATGGACTGGTTGTCCAAGAACAAAGCTGAAGTTGTTTGTCACGCGAAAATCATTCGCATCCGTCTGGCGAATGATGAAACTCTCATCGTACATGGAGAAAAACGAGATGCGCCTCTGCGAATCATCAGTTGTATGAAGGCACAGAAGTGTTTGAGGAAAGGATGTGTTGCTTTCCTGGCACACGTTGTAGATAAGAAGGCTGAGGAGCCGAAACTCGAAGACATTCCTGTGGTGAAGGAATTCCCTGATGTTTTTCCCAAAGATCTGCCAGGACTACCTCCGCAACGACAAGTCGAATTCCATATAGACTTGGTTCCAGGAGCCGCTCCTGTAGCCAAGGCACCCTATCGGCTTGCACCATTCGTGATGCAAGAATTATCTACACAACTCTAGGATTTGTTGGATAAAGGATTCATAAGGCCAAGCTTCTCACCTTGGGGAGCTCCAGTATTGTTCGTGAAAAAGAAGGATGGAACACTGCGGATGTGTATCGATTACAGAGAACTGAACAAGCTCACAATCAAGAATCGGTACCCACTAGCGAGGATTGATGACTTATTTGATCAATTGCAAGGATTGAGCTACTATTCCAAGATCGACCTTCGATCTGGATACCATCAGTTAAGGATTCAAGAGGAAAGCATACCAAAGACTGCATTCAGAACACGCTATGGGCATTAGGAGTTCCTTGTGATGCCATTTGGACTGACGAACGCACCAGCAGTATTTATGGATCTGATGAACCGCGTGTGCAAACCATATCTCGAAATCTGTGCATTTCCTACCGATCCAAGAAAAGGATAGCACTGGAAAGCTTGCTGAGCTATACTTGAAGGAAATCGTGGCACGTCATAGAGTGCCTATCTCAATTATCTCAGACAGAGATGGTCGCTTCTTATCAAGGATCTGGAAATCCTTTCAGGAAGCCTTTGGATCCCAACTAGATCTAAGTACGGCCTTCCATCCATAAACAGACGGCCAGAGCGAACGGCTCATACAAACGCTGGAAGATATGCTTCGCGCATGTGTTACGGACCATACAAACGCTGGGATACTCATCTACCTTTAGTTGAGTTTTCCTACAATAACAGTTACCATATGAGCATAAAAGCCGCACCGTTCGAAGCTCTATATGGCCGCAAGTGCCGCTCGCCATTATGTTGGGCAGACGCTGGAGACAAACGTATGGTTGGTCCTGAACTTGTACAAGAGACAACCGACAAGATTATGCAGATCCGAGAGCGCATTAAGGCGGCTCGAGATCGACAAAAGAGCTACGCTGATCGTAGACGAAAACCCTTAGAATCCGAGGTGGGAGACAAAGTCTTGTTAAAGGTCTCACCTTGGGAGGGCGGGGTAAGATTCGGAAAACGTGGAAAGCTGAATCCATGATACATCGGACCATTCAAGATTTTGGAAAGAATTGGTACCGTGGCTTACAAATTGGAATTACCGGAAGAACTTAACGGAGTACATAATACGTTTCATGTATCCAACCTCAAGAAGAGTCCAACCCAAGAAACAGTGATCATCCATGCGGATGAAGTGCATATTGATGACACCCTCCGATTTACAGAACAACCCGTTGAGGTTACAGACTGGAAGGTCAACAAGACCCGAAGGAGTAGTGTCAAACTTGTCAAAGTATGTTGGAACTCTAAGCACGGACCCGAGTACACGTGGGAATGTGAAGACCAGTTTAAATAAAAGTACCCCCACCTGTTCAAGAAAACTCCTTGGTGAGATAGATCAGCCTGAATTTCGGGACAAAATTCTTTTAACAGGGGGAGACTGTGACAACTGGCACAAAACCGGTAATTTCCGTACAATTTAATTAATACTTAATAACTGCAATTATGTGCTTAAATGTCAACATTGTCTGATTACATTCTATACTTGTGAATTCATGCACGTTTTATACTACAAATATTGCTTTATGCATTAATGATAGCGTTGCGTCAGAAATACTAGTAAACTCACCGGTAAGACACATTGTGTCAACAATTCTGCAGAAAGCAGTTAGACAATAGAATTGGGGCCTAGGAGTAGGTCCAAAGTCTAAAATACATTGAAACCCAAGAGTATATACAAGGGTTAACATATAGACTTTCCGGAAGCTAAAATACGCACTGAAAAGCACCCGAAACACACTTTAAATGCTGAATTTCATACATTTCAGCAAAATTCAGCATTGTAACGAGTTAGTGACATGCAAAAATATGACTAATTGGTCCAGAATACCTTCCTAAGTGTCGGGAATTAAAAGTGTCACAAAGAGTACTTAAAGGACACTAAACGGTGCAATTTAGCACTTTAACGAACCGGTATCTAACCAAACAACCGAACATTACCCGAAACATCAAAATATTACTAGAAGCATTGTTTTAATGTTTCTGAGCTAGTTATGATCCCCGAACACCATAACACCCCTTATAACATAATAACACATTAAATCCGTAAACTTTATGCTTGAAAACTAACTTATTTATGAAATTAGTGATTGAATTTACTCTTTACCCCCCCCCCCCATACAGTGGACGGTCATGGAGTGGCCCCCACAAATATCCTTCTTGATCTTGCATAATCTCACTTGGATTCACTTTGATTCACTTTGATACACTTAGATATGATTTAGATTGCATATGATCTTGAAAGATTGGATTTAGATCTTGCATGTACTATAAGAAGACATAAGCACACTTCATCTTCTTCACACCACTCCACCTCCTCCCTTACCCTCCATTCTCAGCCGATCCTAGTCCCCACACCACCACCACTTTCATCCAATCTTCATCCAATTCCAAGCTTATCCTAAGGTGTAAGAAGGTGATTAAGGAAGCTTGGAGCTTGTGGATCTTGAAGGACCTTCTTCATTTGCTTTTATCCAACCCATTTATCATCTTCAACATCAAGTGTTCTTCCCTAGCCTTGTGCTAGTAGTAAGACCCTTATAATCCCTTGTTATTTCATATTTAGTTGGTTAAAAGATGATATATATTGTTAATCACAAGGACACTAAAGAACATGATCATGATACTTTAACATAAGCTTAAATACATAAGAATACATGTAAATGATGATGATTTGTGTTAGTGATGTTAGACATCATAAGAAACCTACTAGATTGTGGTAAAACACATGATCTAGTAAGTTAAGGTGGTGATCTTGTGAAAGACCAAGATCATCATGCTTTATGTCTTCATGAACTTGAATGATGAAATTGATTTTCATATGTAAAGGTGATTTAAACAAAATACAAATCTTGTAAATAGATGATTACAAAAATAATTTTATTAGGAAACCAAGTTTATTTATGAGATTTACAAAGTCATGGTTTCTAAGTAAACTAATCATATTTTTAGTGTTTAAACAAGACTAGGAACATGATTGTAACAAGAAAAATACAAAAGAAATATTTTTAGAAAAATCATCTTACAAGTTGTAAATGACTAAATCTTTCAAGAATATGATTTACAAACAAATAAATATGTTTTAAAGGGTAACTAAACCTACTAAATAACATGGTAAGTTACTACAAGTTTTTACAAAAACTTCAAGTTCATTGTGTAGTGTGATTTACATGATCTTGGCTTATGGTAAGTCTTGATTGTGTTATTGATGATTGATGATGATTTTAAAAGAAAATAAATACATGTTTTGAAAACATGGGAAACCTCCATTTTTAGGGTAAACCATGTCAAAATTTCTATAAAATTTTGACACTTAGAAAAATATAAGTTTTGGTGAAACTTATTCCCTAAAAATTCACCCAAAAAATATTTACCAAGGTCTCCCTAATTTTTATGTAAACTTCAAGTTAAGAAATGATGATTTCTTCAAGATAAAAATGAATATTAAGTATGTATATTTTTGAGGAAAATATATATATTTATTGATCACCAAATTTTGTGCTAAGTGTATGTAGTATGTATTATATGTAATAGTGTATTAAGACTTGAAAATACACTAAATACTCCTAAGGAGTAAAAATACAAAATACACATACAACATGCATAGACAAACATGAGAGAATATATTTATGAAAATATATTTCTTAATATATTATGTAACTTAGACGAGTTACGAACTAAAATGAAGTTTTGGACGAAAATACATAACTCGGGTGAAAAATACAAGATACTTATATTGATTTTTGAGAAAATAATATAAGTAAGATACATAGTTAAAAATATAAATTATTTTTAACACACAAAGAATACATACATAAAAGATGGTGACTTGTACTTATGCGATACAAGTCTGGTGACTAACGTTAATAAAACACGTATAGGTCACGGCGCTATATAAGCAAACCCGATGAAGTTTACGACGCAAGAAACGCAAAGTTGTGAGTTCATGTCCCCACTTTTAATCTTTTACTTACTTTTTAAACTTGGGGAAAATACATGTGTTATGGTATGCTGGATACAAAAACTAAGGAATGATACTTTAAATCGTGTCACGAATAGGGTACCAGAAGCACCATTAATCGTGTACATACTAAGACCGCAAAACAAAAGGTTAGATCTAATGGGTTTTCAGGCAGCCACACTCTTGGAGATAACTAGTACCAAGCAGTGCTTTTGTGTCTCAGTCATGAATCGACAACTAGAAAAATGCCTATGGTTTGGATGCTTCCTATGTCGTGTCACATGTTAATGGCCTTGCAACCCATTAACAATCTCGATACTTACAGAAATACTTGATTTATACAAATTACATACCATGTTTTCATACAAAGTATACAAACGTTCAATACAAAAACTGCATGAATTCACACCAACATTATGTTGACGATTTTCCAAAAACTCACATGTATTTCAGGTAATTAAAGTGGATGTGCGCACGGTCTTACTCTTGCTCGTGGATGTTGTTTATGTTTACCTTTGAATAAAGTTGTAAACTTTTCAGACAAAATGTTGTCTATGATGTAAACACTTAAACTATGATTTCAGTTATGTAATGTTTGGCATTTGGAGTTACTTTTACGAGCATTTAGTATGTTTACCAATCGTATGCAATGAAAAACCTTTCAAGATCACACCTCGTGCTTCCGCCTTAGAAAGGGGTGTGCCATCTGATGCTCAGGTTTACTTGAGAACAAGTTAGACATTTAGCAACATAATTAGCTATATCCTTTTTCATTCCTATCCACCAGAAATTCCTTCGTAGATGTTGATACATCTTATCACTTCCAGGATGTATCGTATAATTAGATTTATAGGCTTCTTCTAGAATTCTGTGACGTAGGTTTCCTTGTTTAGGTACCCATATCCTTTTCTTATGGAACTTCCAAATTCCATCTGTTTCTTGTTCTAATTCCTTAATCATTCCTTTCAATTTTTCAACATCGTTCTTGATTGCTGACTCTTGCACTTCTCTAATTTTTTCATTTAAATCTACTTGTAGATTTAATTTGAGAAAACGTACTCGCTTTGGTTTTTCATGATACTTTCGACTTAAAGCATCTGCTACTACATTGGCTTTCCCAGCCTGATACTGGATATCACAATCATAATCACTAAGAACTTCCATCCAACGTCTCTATCTAATATTTAATTCTTTTTGCCCGAAAATATACCTTAAACTTTTATGATTAGTGAAGACAAAAAATTTATTTCCATATAAAGTGTCTCCAAATCTTAAGGGCAAAAACTATGGCTCCTAATTCTAGATCATGGGTGGTGTAATTCTCTTCATGTTTCTTAAGTTGTCTAGAGGCATAGGCTATAACCTTTTAACGTTGCATCAACACACATCCATATCCTAACTTAGATGCATCACAGTAGACTATAAAGTCTTCAGTTCCTTCTGGTAATGCAAGTATGGGTGCGTTGATTAACCTCTGCTTAAGGATCTTAAACGCTTCCTCCTGTTTTGGTCCCCATTCAAACTTAACTGATTTGCAGGTCAATTTTGTTAATGGAATGGCTATTATAGAGAAATCGCAGATAAACTGTCTATAATATCCTGCCAGTCCAAGAAAACTTCGTACTTCTATTGGTGATTCAGGGACTTTCCATTTAGTAATTGCCTCGATCTTTGTGGGATCCACATGAATTTCTTCATGATTAACCAGATGTCCAAGGAATTGCACTTCTTGTAACCAAAATTCACATTTTGATAATTTAGCATAAAGCTTCTCTATTCTCAACAATGTGAGGAGTGTATGCAGATGGGCTGCATGGTCCTCTTTATTCTTAGAGTAAATTAAAATATCATTTATAAAGGCAATTATGAATTTATCTAGGTATGTTTACATATCCTGTTCATCATGTCTATAAATGCGGCTAGGGCATTGGTTAAACCAAATGGCATGACAGTAAATTCATAATGACCGTATCTCGTTCTGAAAGCAGTTTTAGGAATATCCTCTTCCTGTACTTTTAGTTGATGATATCCAGAGCGTAAATCAATCTTAGAAAAGAATCGAGCTCCTTGAAGTTGATCGAACAGATCATAGATTCTCGGTAGTGGGTACCGATTCTTAATCGTGACTTTGTTCAATTCTCGATAGTCAATGCACATACGCATCGATCCACCTTTCTTCTTAACGAACAACACCGGTGCTCCCCATGGTGATGAACTTGGTTGTATAAAACCTTTGTTAAAAAGTTCGTCCAATTGCTTCTTCAGTTCCTGCATTTCCGTTGGTGCTAATCGATTTGGTGCTTTGACAATTGGTGTCGTCCCTGGTATTAGGTGAATTCTAAATTCAACTTCTCTATCAGGCGGTAATCCTGGTAACTCTTCTAAAAAAACATCTGCGAATTTAGATATTACAGGAATATCTTTTAATTCTTTTCCTTAAGAATTAATGATTACATAAATCATACCACCTTCTATCACAACCCCTACCCAGAAGCGGGCGGCCGCAAGCCTCAGAGCGGGTGGTATCGGTGTTTATTAATTTGGTAGTGAAATACATTAGGACCGTAGTTAGGAAATATTTTTATCAGAGTAAAACACCAAAATTTTATAAGAATAATTTATGGGGATAAAACCCAAGTTCATTTGATAATACATTACTAGGGATAAACCCTAATTATTGAAAACAAAATGTCTTGTTTATTTACGTAACTTTTATAGCCACTATTCCAAGCCTTCAGTGCTCTCCAGCTGGCTTCTATTGGGCTTTCACATTACGTTACCTGAAACGCGTTTTAAAAACATTTTTTCAGCAAGAAATACAAATACTGGTGAGTGCATCCCAGTTTAATCAAAACAGTTTTAACATTTTAACAGTATTGAGGGCAATCCAACAATTACATTTGTTTACATCTACTTTAATTACCACCCACGGTACTGTCAATCCATGACTGGTGGTCATCCTACTACTCACAGTGTAGTAACAAATTTTGTATACAAAACCCCAACATACCGACGATAATTGTAGAATTACAAATACTCAATCACTATGAAATATAATTTAAAACAATTGAGGTTTTGTAAAAACAGTTTACAAAAAGCAGATGTACTCACATTGCAAGTTTAGATAATACTAAGGCTTCCTGAGAATCTCCTAGTTATTATCTATTAAATAATGCACATGTGTTAGTAAAATAACCCAATTCAATTAAACCTTACAACTCGAGACATAATTCCAATGACTGAGTCGGGCATAGCCGACATGCATTACGGAAATTCTAAATCAATCGGGTTTACACACGAAACAGAATTCCAATGACTGAGTCGGGCAGAGCCGACATGCATTACGGAATCCTAAATCGATCGTGCAGGGAAATAGTAGGGTTATAATACTTACGACGAGGTAAAGCTTTGCTAAATAGTGGTTATTATGCTCGGGCAAAATTTCTACTATTAGAGAATTTAGAGAGAGAATCGGGAAATGAACGGAAAACAAATGAGCTCGAGCCCCCCTCTTATAGGCTGAATCGGGGGTTCGTCGCGGCCCGCGAGAGTTTCTAAGGTGGTTGTAGCCTTGCTGAGTCATCGAGTAGGTGTGCTGAGTCAGGTGCCACGTGGCACCATTACTTGTCCGTCACACAATGGCCGTCGCGCCCCGCGAAAGACCACGGGGTCTCCGTCGCGGCCGGCGAGCGACTGCCAAACATGGTTTTTCTAGTTTTTTACAAGTATAGGGTCATTCCGGGTCCGGTTCTCACGTACGGGGTATATTTAGGGACATTTAGGGTGTCCAAAATATTTTAGGAGGGTTGTTATACCTTCTGCACTCGATCTGCACCAACGTGCCTTTTCTTTAATGCATCCCAATTTTCTTTTGCATTCTTGCAACTTGTATTATCATATCTTCCGGTAGTGCTTGAAATAGATTCACAATCGCCATTATGTCCTTCTTTGGGTTCTATAATTTCCCATAATCAGTTTGCCCTAAGTATGGTTTTTATACGGATTGCCCAAACCATATAGTTTGTAGATTTTAAAATAGGGCACTGAAACTTGGAGAATGAACTACCCTCTTTAAGTACTACCGCATTTGATGGAGAGCCTCCTCCTGTATCCCTCATGATTTATTTCCCAACAATTTTCACTTTCTATACATTGGTTTCCTCTTAAAAGCGAAATCTATGATTCCAAAGTTCTATAACTTTCTTACGTGGAATCATACCAATTTCTAACCTTATATAAATTCCAGAAAAAATAGAATGAAAAAACCTGGAATTTTGTGAATCCTTTTGCTTTCTTGATCCTTAGAATGAACAACACCAGTTCCTTTTCTTGGTTTCCTTCTTCTCACGTAATACACAAAAACATAGCCACACAACCCACTTGATTTTGCGACCGTCTTCAAGCAATCGAACAACCTAATTCTTCGATTTCGCGTAGCAAACCAAATAACAAAACTTCCCAGATTTTGTTTCTGTTTTTTGACTTCAAACTGACAGGATTCGGATTTCAGTTTCTGCTAATTGAGAATGCCTTCTTGACCGATTCATCTTTCAATTTCTGCTAATTGAGAACACTGGTTCGAATTTCAATTTTCGCTAATTGAGCACGTACCTTCGATTTGAACTTCAATTTCCGCTAATTAAGAAGGTGTTTGTGATTCAAGCCTTTGGCTTTGATACCACTGTTGCCTAGAATTTTCTTGATGATGAGCACAATGATAAAGAACAATAGAAATAAACTAGTACCTTTGATTGTTGAATGAAGAATGTTTGTGAATGTATGAGTATGTTATTACGATTGAAAACCTAACCATATTTGTACTAAATGAAGGGGTGCGAATGAATGGATGTGTCTTCTGGTGAATTGACGTGATGTGTGGTGAAACCTAACGCCCATTGAAGAGTTGCGTGTGATGCAGAGGCATCCATTCCCTTTAGTGTTGGTTATAATCTTCTACTATGTCGCTTCCAGTCCTCGCACTTATTAAACTAATCTATTTACATACAAACTAATTATATACTATTTACATAAACTACCCGCCGCTACTTTTGACCCACATAGATTAAGGAATTACATATTAATATCTACAATGCTGAGCAACACACTTTCCTTTCAGGTGTTAATACGGTTAGGGTTTTCTAATGTACAGGTGGAAATGGCTCAAGGATGAACAATTTGTACTCTAGATATGATCATAATAATTAAAGTTTTTGTAATAATAAATTTGGAAGAAAAACATTGGAGGTTTTAGAGCATTCACATCCTAGGAATCAAAATCTGTGTGTGGGGTTTTTTAAAATATAAAGAGTATAAAAAGTGGTTATGAGTGGAGGAGAGGAAAAATATTACCGTTCATCTTTATATTTGGGGGTACACTGTTCACCCACTATAATTTTTTAATATATATTGAAAGTGCTTGTGAGTGAAGAAGAGAGAAAAATGTAATGATAAATGTATAAAAATATTATTTAATTAAAAAGGAGAAAGAAAAAGTATTTGTTTTTAGTGGAAATATATTGATATAGAAGTTGTTTTTTAGTGGAATGTATGTATATTTTGTTGGACATCAACCACACTTGCAGCGTAGTAACTTGGTTTCGAAGATTCGATGGTCATGATGACAAGGATAAAATGAATATGCAGAAATGATATTAGAACAAGAAGACTGAAAAGGACAGGAATGGACAATTCGAATAGCAGGCAAATTGTCTTGGTGCCGGAATACATCGTCGGACCATACATATATATATATATATATATATATATATAGGTGATGTTTTTGGCGGTTTCATATTGGCGATAATAACTGCCTTTGGCAGTTTAAACACACCTGCTTATCACCATCACCATAACCTATCATAACTACCGAGGCTACAAGTTATAAGTTAACATATACATAACAAACATAATTAAGTTTAATTATCAGTTCTAATACTTTCCACTAAACTTGATTGTGTTTGGCTGCATACATGAGCACACTCCGATTTGCTTCATCAACGACCTTCATCGCCTGCTTGAAGTCAAATCTTCTATGCTTCTTGTGCATCTTCCAAGCTCCCTCCCAATCATTCCCTGCATACAGAGCATAGTGATCCATGGCAGCTTCGTCTTTAACTGCATCTGCACTTAAACTTTTCTCATGGCAGCCGGCCGATGAGGACTCCCCTTCCTTCATCATGTCTTTATAAATCATCTTTTCTTGAACACTTTTAAACCTGTAATAGTATACCAATACATCGAGATACATAACATAAATTATTCTCATGAACTCGCCGTCATGATATTCGTATCCCATATCTTTCGCAATCACCAGCCACATATTGTTGTCAGTAACAGTCCGGTATCCACCGTCTCGTTCCACTATCATATGCAGGCCCAACAGATCCATCTTCTTATTATCAGCCACATGTGGAGGAATTGGCCTTGTTGTGATTCCCAGTTTGACGGTAATGAACCACGTCAACATCTCTTCAAATTTCCTTTCCAATTCGTGTTTGTATTTAAACACGAATTTACTGTCTTCCATCATCTCCAGTAATGATTTACAATCGGTGAA